>CM066032.1:77493649-78743649 GCA_033557465.1 Ichthyophis bannanicus
ATTCCCAGAAGTAAATACTTACAATTGCAGATCTCTCTCCTGAAGTTGCAGTCCCCTTTTGTAGTCCTCCAAAAAGGCAGTTAAACTTTGGCTTACTGAGGGACGAAGGTCACTGAAATTCCCTTCAGCAGAAGAGGCTACCCACGATATGCTGGGGATGTAAAAACCTTGTACAATTTCAATGGGATCGGTAATTTTCAAAACTTCATTGTAATACTTAATTAAGAGAATTTCAGCAGAAAGAAAATGAGTTACTGGAAAATTCAAGAACCGGAGATTCCTGGATGTAGAGAAATTCTCCGTGTTTCTTTAATGTGTGCCACATTTAAAGAGGAAATAGATTGAACCTGAGAGTCAACCTTAGCCAGGGACTGGTCCAAAGGAAAACGTTTAGTACCTAAATCTTGCAGTTTATCTGCAGTTGTCTGCATAAACTGAGACAAAGAGGCAACTGTTGAGCTAAATTAAGATCAATACCTTCAAATGTGCCCAATAGATCTTTAAGGGAGACCTCTCCCAAGGACACTACATCCGGGGATTCAGGAGCTTGAGAAGGTTCCCAAGGGCAAACCGGTTTAGGAACCTCCACTGAAGAAACTACCTCTCAACTAAAATCAGGTGAAACACCACTAGAGGTGTATTAGACAAGGAAATGAGTGGGTGCGGTGGTGGTGTACGACCTCCAGAGCTGAGCATTGCTCCTTTTGGTGACGACTGTGTTGCTGGAGGGTAGGTAAGATGGTTATCCATAGGGCCAGTCACTTTCCCCACCTGAGCGGCAGAAGCCAGCACCTTCAATCCACCCTTATTCTTCCGCTTTACCGTCTCAATGAAAAGAATAAAGCACTCACATAGAATAAAGCAACAGACAGCGGAATACACTCGCTGGCGGTCACTGGTGCATCGAAGGCCATCAAAGGTGCATGCCCTGCCACTTTAGTCATGCTCCTTCGGGCCGCACCCCACAGGTCACGACATGTGGCCACATATAGCAGCAGCACCTCATATACTCCAAAGAAGGGGTCCTTCCACCGAGTAGTAGGTTACATAGAAATATGATGGTAGAAAAAGACCACATGGCCTATCTAGTCTTCCCTTCCATATTAACTACAATAGTCCCCTTTTTACCTTTGGAGATCTTCTGTGTTTGTCACATGCTTTTATTGAATTTAGATATTGTCCTTGTCTCTACCACCTCCACTGGGAGTCTATTCCACGCATCTACCACTCTTTCCGTAAAGAAATATTTCCACATATTACTCCTGAGTCTATCCCCTTTCACCCTCATCCTATGACCCCTCATAGCAGAGCTTGCTTTCAATCGAAAGATAGTCTCCTCCTGTGTATTTATGCCACAAAGGTATTTAAATATCTCTATCATATCTCCTCTATCCTGCCTTTCCTCTAAAGTATACATATTACGATCTTTAAGTCTGTCCTCATATGCTTTATAACAAAGACCACTAACCATTTTAGTAGCGACCCTCTGCATGACTCCACCCTGTTTATATCCTTTTGAAGGTGTGGTCTCCAGAATTGCACACAGTACTCCAAATGTGGTCGCACCAGAGACCTATACAGAGGCACTATCACCTTTTTTTCTGCTGGCCATTCCTCTCCCTATGCACTCAAGCATCTTTCTGGCTTTCACCGTCACCTTTTTTACCTGTTTAGCTACTTTAAGATCATCAGACACAATGACTCCCAGGTCCCGCTCTTCTTTTGTGGACAGAAGTATTTCACTCCCTACACTATACCGCCCCCTTGGATTTTTGCAGCCCAAATGCATGACCCTGCAGTTTTTAGCATTAAATCTCAGCTTCCAAATTCTAGACCATTCTTCAAGCTTAGCTAGGTCCCTCCTCATGTTAGCTAAGCTGAAGAGCGGTTGTCCCTATCAGTGCCTACCCGAATCAGCAGATTGATCTTAACGGAAACTGTAAAGTGATAACAGCAGCAGACCAGTCAGAGGGGGCTGGTGGAGATCCCTCTCTCCTACATACTTCAAAACATGGTCCCAAAATTGTGTTAGCAGCAGCAGCTCCTATATTCCAGAGAAGTGGTCCTTCCGGTGAGCAGTAGGTTGTCCCTCGCAGTGCCTGCCTGAATCAGCAGGCTGATCCCAAGGGAAATCACACAGCGATAAGAGCAGCAGACCAGTCAGGGAGGGCTAGTGGAATCCCCTCTCTCCTATACACTTGAAAAGACAGTCCCACCCACACTGTTTTTTAACCCTGGTAACTGTGTCCTTGGGCTGTAGTCTATACACTAATTTGAATTCTATATTGAAAAACAGGTGAATGACAGTGGTGAAATATTCAGAAATGAACTCTGAATTTAAATGTGTTATATAGATATAATAGTAGTAGTTAGAGTAGCATAGAGATATTAGTAGTAATTTGCTCAGTATTACTGAGTGTACTTGCAGGGTAGAGGCATGGATGGAGAAACTGGAAACAAGGCTTTTCTATACATTTGAAAGTCAAGTCGTAGAAGATTGAAACAGGACAGTGTCATAAGCAAGGTAGCAGTGTGAAAGAAGGGAATATAATATTCAAAACTTCTTTTGATATACCATAATTACTTGCCAGTTGTTTTACTGTTTTCTTGTTTGGATCCCTGGTGGGTAATGTGATAGATACGCCTGCTCGTAGCACTCGGATTCTAGTATATCATGAAAGTGCAGTACGATGACAGCAATTCCACCGTATCAACAATGCACCAAGCATTAACCAGCTACTTAGCATAATAGGCTACATGGTGTTCTTGCACTTTTCATACTAAATTGTTTTTAAGGTAAGCTCATGTTCTTATAGGGAACAATAACTTACGGTTATCTTAAATCATGTCATGGTACAGCAACCTCTTCACTGAAGGTCCTGACAGAGTTGTAGTTAATCCATCATATTGTTAATTGAGAGGCTGGTTGCTGTGCTCTAACTCTAAATCTAACTCTTACTTGTTCTTTTAGATTTTGGGGAGGGGGGGGGGGGGGTTGGAGGGAAGTTGGGGGAAGATTGCACAGTCAAAACTTACTTTTGGACCCATAAAGTTTATCCTATAGTTAATGGGGCAAATGTCTTGTAGTTTATCAAGGCCACTCTAAACTTGGAAGTCTGCTGTCTCAAATTAAGTGAAAAAAAAAAAAAAAAGAATTCCTGATCATCCTGCTAGGCCAGTCCAGATGAGTGGGTTATGCTCCCCAGCCAGCAGACAGAGGCAGACCAGAACAAATTTCAGTGATATCATCACTAGTATATACACTGGTGCTGCACTGAGAGGATCTAGTATTGTTTGCCTCCAGGTGTGTGTGTGGACTGGTGGAACAGTGAAGACAGGCCTGTCTCCCCTGGCCCTGATCATGTTCTTGTGGCCTGAGAGTGAAATCTGTAGGCCTGACTTTGATTCAGAACTTGAATACGCACTTGTCTCCTTCAGCCAACAGCTGCACTGTATCCAGTGCTGTTACCTATGGGTTCCAGCACTGGTGAGGCAGACGGCGGACTGGAGGACCCCACGGAGGCCCTGAGGGTGTTGGTAAGTCTGGATCTTCCCTCCTGCTGTCCTGTATTTGCATGCCTGCCCTTTTTACTTAGATTTTTTTTTCTTTTAATTTTTTGAACACTGTCTCTTTTTTTTTTTTCAAAATCTGTTTATTCAACATCAAGTCAACAATACAACCATTTTGAGAACAGAGATGCTTGTTTTCATAATTTCTTCCCCCCCCCCTGGCACCTCCCCCCTCCCTCCGACAGCTATAGCAAAAACAACAAAGAACAAAGAAAAAAACCTTCCCAAACAATTTCCTGGACAGGGTTGTGTCTGATCCCCATCCAAGAGCCCTCGACTCCCGAAGGGAGGGAAAAAGGAAAGAGAGAGCAAGAAAACACCAGTAAACATAGAGACCCGCTAAAGACTCCTCCCCTAGTGGTATACTAACGAACACCCTCCCCCCCCGTCCCCCATACCCTCCCCCCCCAAGCCAGAGCCGAATCGCCCCCCACAGGGAACCTGCACATCTTCCATCCCAGACCATCACCAACTCCCGCCCCGCACCCGGCAACTCTGAAATGCAGAGTTACCCCATAGCTAAAACCTCACTTCTAGCTTTAGGACCTAAACTCTGGATGTAGGGAGTCCATATCAGCAGGAAAGAGGCCCATCGCTGGGGGGTCCCCCTAGCCGCCCTACTCTCCTGTAGCATGAGCTGGTGAAAACTGTTGCGCCACTCCCAAAAAGTAGGGGCTGACGCTTCTCTCCACCTACGAAGAATGGGGGCTTTCCCTACCAAACAAGCTTTACGCGTTAAGATGCGCCCCCATTTCCCTTTGACTTGTAGAGGGCCCAAACAGTCTAATGCAACCAACAAACCCGACCATCGGACGGGTTGACATAATAAGACGCTTAAATAAGCCTCAATACGCGCCCAGTATGCTTGGATGCGCCCACAGCCCCACCACATGTGGCCCAAGTCTGCCAAAGGTAAGGCGCACCTAGGACAACCTCCCCAGTCAGCTAGCCCCGTTCGCAGCGCTCGCCTCGGGGAGAAATAAGCCCGTATGATGGACTTGAATTGCGTCTCTCGCCATCTGGTGCCTTCAACTAGTCGGGCAATCCGCCGTAAGGCCGCTCCAACCGCGCCTAAAGGGACCACACACCCTAGTTCTTGCGCCCAGGCCGCCTCCTCTTTGGAGAAGTCTCGGGGGGTACCATATTGATCCAGCTTACGTTTAAAGTCCGCTACCCGAGGTGGGCAATCCGTCCCCAGGGCCAAAAAGTCAATAATTCTTGCCGAGTGAGCCTCCTGCAAACCCGTCCGTGGCAAAGAGTCCACGTAGTGCTGAAGCTGGATGTAGGCAAAGCGGGAAGTACCTTGATTCAACTCGTATTCCTGACAGAGCGTATCCGCGGGTTTACAACGACCGTCGAGCGCGACCACATGCCCGAGACACTTTATCCCCTTCCCCCTCCACTGCCGGAATAAAACGGAGTCCGTACCCGGAGCAAAAGTAACATTGCCCTGCAGGGGAAGCCAGCTAGACACCCGCGGAGAACTGCCCCAGATATTATTCAACTTCTGCCAAGTCTGCCGAAGCGGGGCCACCAACACGCTGTTCCGCACCCGAGGCGGCAACAACGCACCATCCAGGTGCACCACCGCCTCTAGCGCGTGGGGGGCTAGGAAGGCCGCCTCCAGGGTCCGCGGCGTATAATGATCAGTAGCACCCAGCCAATCCCCCAAGTGCCTGGCCTGACATGCCAAAGCATACTGAGATAAGTCAGGAAGTCCCATTCCGCCCATTTTCCAACCACCCCGTAGTCTAGACAAGGGTATCCGAGCTCTAACTGCCCCCCAGAGAAATTTTCGGACTTCTTTTTCTATCTTTTGAAGATCCTTATGTAACAGCCACACCGGTAATATTTGCAGCCAATACAGCAACCTAGGGAACACAACCATCCCTATAGCCGCCAATCGTCCAGACAATGACAAGGGAAGAGGGGTCCAAGCCTGCAGCTGAGTCTGTATCTTCAAAAAGAATCGATCGAAATTAAGTTTATAAAGCGCCGCAGGATCCCTAGACAGCAAGATACCCAGATATAAAAAGGCCTCCTCCGCCCAACGAAGAGGGAAGACTCCCTGCCAAGTTCTTTTTAATTGACCCCCAACATCCAGCGCCTCAGATTTATCCATGTTTATCCGCAATCCTGCAAAGGCTCCAAAAAGAGCAAACTCCTCTAGTAAGTTGGCGAGCGATTGCTGAGGTGAGAGCACATGTACTAATAAATCGTCCGCGAATGCCGCCAATTTAAATTCTTGAGCTCCTACCCTTACTCCCCGTATACTTGGAGAAGACTCAATTCTAGGCACCAATGGATCTAAGGATAACACAAAAAGCAGTGGGGAAAGGGGACAGCCCTGTCGCGTACCTCGTTCTAGTAGAAAGGAGTCAGAAAGCACCCCATTACAGGAAATACCCGCGGTCGGATCTGTATAAAGTAAGTCCACCATTTTACAAAACATCTCTCCAATACCATACTTAGGCAAGAGAAATTGCAGATAGTCCCAGTGAACCTGATCAAAGGCCTTCTCGGCGTCGAAACTGATTAACAAGGACGATAAGTTTCGTTCGCGAACCCATTCTAATGATGCCAATATTTTACGTAAGTTGCGGACAGCGTAACGTCCTCTTACAAACCCCACCTGTGACTCGTGTACCAGCTCGCCCAGGACTTCCGCCAATCGGTCAGCCAGAATTTTAGCTAACACTTTCAGATCGAAGTTTAGGAGAGAGATAGGCTGGTATGAGGCGGCTTGAGTGGGATCCTTCCCCGACTTGGGTATCAGAATGATGTGGGCATGGTTGTTTCCCCATGTAAAGGTGCCGCGAGCAATCCGGCTGCGATACATTTCCACTAAGACTGGAGATATCTTCTCCCCTAGCAACTTGTAGAATTCTGCCCCGAATCCATCGGGGCCCGGAGCACGGCAGCAATTAGTTCCACGTATCACTTTAATCACCTCTTCCACAGACACTGGCGAATCAAGATGTGTCCGCTGGTCTTCCGTAAGCTTGGGGAGCTGCAGCTCCCGAAAGTACTCCATCATATCCAGCGGGGATCCCTGCCTTCTAGCATAGAACTTCTGAAAATAGGTGCGAAGCACCTGTGCTATCTCTCGACTGTCCTTCCGTAAGTGCCCCTGGGCATCTCGCAAGGCGACTATCGAACGAGTCCCTCTACTTCCCCGAAGACACCTCACTAAAAGCTTCCCCGGCCTGTCCCCAAAGCGATATAGTTGGTAGCGATAATACATGTGGGACTTTTTTGCCCGTTGATGTATGAGCTCATTAAGAGCCACCTGGGCCTCCCATAATCTTTTTCTGTTAATCGGGGTTGGGTCGCCCGCACACCGTCTGCGCTCTTTCACAGTCTGTTTTTCCAAGTTGAGAATCCGCGCCGTCAACATTCTACGCTTCCTAGCCGCGTAAGCTATTATATCACCCCGCAACACCACCTTCGCTGTCTCCCACAGCAGCTCCGGGTCAACCTCACCGTTCTCATGATTTTTCCGGAAATCCAGCCAACGTTGCGTGAGATAACCCTGGAAAGCCTGATCGCGATATAAGTCCATGGGAAAACGCCAAATCCGTGATTGTGGGGCTCGAGTATCCCAAGTGAGACTGACCCAGATAGGAGTGTGATCAGATATTTCCGTGGGGCCAATCTGTGCTTCCTCCACCTGCGCAAAAAGCCTCTCAGAGATAAGAGTGTAATCTATTCTAGCGTGTGTACCATGGGCCCGAGATTGGTGGGTGAAGTCGCGTTCCATAGGATGTAGCAAACGCCAAGGGTCCACCAGTCCCAACCGGGTACGTAAGGCCTGCAGAGCCTTGGTGGTCGGCGCCCGACATCTCTCCCCCGCTCCCACCTCAGTGTCCAAGGCAATATCAAGAACCCCATTCAGGTCACCCACCAGCACCAGCGGAGCCTCCGGCCACTGCTCAATCCTAGAGGCCAGGCGAGCATATAGTGCCTTATCTAAAACATTCGGGCTATATATGGTCCCGAGAGTAATCGGCTTTCCCGATAGGATACCATATAGCAAAAAATACCGACCTGCCGGGTCCGCATATTCCCGCACTGCCTCAAATCTAAGGCGCTTGTGAACTAGAATGACCACCCCACCCTTCTTCCCAAGGGCCGGGGCCCCCCAGATCTGCCCCACCCAGTCCCGTTGCAATTTATTGTGTTCCACCATAGTTTGGTGAGTTTCTTGTAGCATAGCCACATCGCAGTGGAAGCGGGCCAAAGCCTGCAAAATTTTATATCTCTTGATAGGGTTGCCAATACCACACACATTCCAAGATACGATCTTCAGAACGCCAATCTATTCCCGATGTCTTCCCATGCACATCTGCAAATTGAAAGGAGGGTGGCTGTCCCAGCCCGCAGCCCCCCTCCCATGGTCCATGAATTTTGAAGTGTCAGTCTCCCCTGTGTGAAGCGGCTCCACCCCGGCCCTCCCTTCCCCCCTCCCCACCCTTCCCCCCTCCCCTTCCATTGCTTTGGTGCTATTCTAATAAACACTCCCCCCCTCCCAACTGCATTCCCCGTCCCCTCCTCGATCCCCTCACCCAGCCTACCCATAGGCCGAAAACTTCCTGTGGTAGTCAGGCTACCCCATTGTTAACAACCCCAATGCTACTCCCAGAGAAACCCCCTCCCTTCACCAACCCCTCCTGCCCCAAACTACCCCTGAAACAAAACCACTCTACAGACACCCCGTTCTCCACGGGAGCTCTATCCCCCCACCACCAGGTCCCAAGGGGGAAGGGACCTTCAAATCCACAGTCGAGTCTACGGAGACTTTTCCCCACCATAACCCCCCCCTCCTTCAGCACCAACTAAATCACACAATAGTGGGTGGCACAGGAGGCCCGCTAGCGTCCACTCGCAAACCGGTGCCTGCCCCCCTGAGCTAACCCCAAATGTCACCCGCCTCCCCCCAACCCCGGTTCCAAGGAAATGGGTGCCATGGCCGTGGATACCACACCCCAATATTACTCCCATTATCTCAGGACCGGGGCAGTCAGCCGCATGCTGCAATCCAGTGCAATCTAGCTGCGACACAATGCTATGAAGCGATACAGACAGGGGGGGGTCTGATTATAACAAACTCAATAATGCCCCATTCTCCTCAAAAACCTTACTCGTAGTTGAAAATGTCGAGGGGCTGAGCAGAGAGGAAAGAAAAGGAAAAGGGAGGAGGAGAGAGGCAGAAGCAAGGACCTCCCGTGCTCCCGCCGGGCGATCTGGCTCGTCCCCCACCGCCAAGGAGCAACGGAGCCAGGTCACCTCGAGCAATCATCGCCCCCCCCTGTCACACCCGTCAGGGACAAGGGGCTCGGGGGTGTCCCCCCCCCTGTGTCCTCCGAGGGAGCCCCTAGGGAGCTATACAAGCCCTCCCCCCATGGGATCCCCTCCCAACAAGGCCCAAACAGGGCCCAAGTTCTGACCCACCCCCGGAGACCGAAAGCATGCTGACATTCAAGTAGCAGCGGCCCCCGCAGGTATTAATCGTGCCGGTCTACACAACGGGCCTCGCTGTCCGGGGCTTAAAAGGTATGCAAAATCGCACATAGTCCCGTCGCAAACCAACGAGGAGAAAATAAAAGTGAGAAAGGAGATAAAACAAACAAAAAAAAATAAATAAAGGAAGTCTCATGAATTTTCCTGGTGTCCACAGAAGCGGATAGTCCCATCTTAACAGCACAGTTACATAGTGTTGCAAACTTGCTACAAATTACCCCACTCTGTAGCAAAACTGTTGCTCTCCGCTCCACTAATGAAACATCGCAGTGCTACAATGTCATACCCTGGTGAATAGGGCCTGCGCCTAAGAGGTTGCTGCTGAAGAGTCCCCCAGCTGTTCCACGAAAGCCAAGGCCTCTGTCGGGGAGCTCAGGAAGCGTGTCTGTCCAAGGTGCTCCACTCGCAGCCGGGCTGGATATAGGAGCGAAAATCTCAGCCCCTTGCTGCTCAGTTGTTTGCACGCCGCAGAGAAGGCTCTCCTTTGCTGGCTAACCAGCTGGGAGTAGTCTTGAAATACGAGAATTTTTTCCTGATCTCCCGTATCTCGCCGGTAATCTCGGGCTGCGCGCAGCACTGCTTCCTTTTGGCAATAATCTAAGAAGCGGGCTATCACCGCACGTGGCCGGCCTGCCTGCTCACGCCTGGGGCCCAGCCGGTGTACCCGCTCTATCTGTAGAGGTGGCTCCACCCCGCCATTGGAGATCTTCACAACCCAGTCATGTAAGTACCTGGGGAGCGCATTGTCCGCAATATTTTCCGGGATTCCAACGAAGCGCAGATTCTTTCGGCGTCCCCGATTTTCCAGGTCTTCCAGTTTCTCCCCTTGTTGCTTGACGGTAGCTTCCAGGGCCTGTACCTTGGCGACCAGGGAGTGTTGAGTGTCCTCCAGGCCCGATATCCTGGTTTCCGCCTGCTCCATCCGTCCCGTGAAGTCTGTAATATTTTGAGCCACTGAGTGCAGTTGATCGCCCAGCTCTCGGAAACGATCATCAAGAGCTCGCACTACCGCAGCGCTTACTTCTGCAACCATGGTGTGTTCGCTGTCGGAAGCGGGACTCTGCGGGTCTCCCTCCACCATTTTAGGTTCCAGGGTCCGAGCCTTCTCTCGCCGCGAGGATTTTGTCGCCATCGGGCTGCACCCGGTAGATTGGACGGGAACTACAGCTTTTCGACCCCCGTCTCTGCTACCCGATGATTGTGTTAGGGGCATTCAGCTTCTCTGTAGTAGGAAAATTAGCAGGTTTGTGGGGTAGGATGCCCGGAGCCGATCAGCACACGTCTGGTCAGCTCATTACCACACCGGAAGTCCCTGAACACTGTCTCTTTAATTGCCTCTCCTGTGCTTCTTGGAATAAAACAAAGGAATAAAGCAGCTTCAAAAACAGAAAAAAAAAAAAAAAAAAAAGCTCTTGAGGCAGCTGGGCTTTCCGAGACATACAGGGGCAGTTGAGGCAGCCCTTCTCAGTTTCACCAGCAGGCCTGATAGGTGCTGGATTTCCTTTCTCGATCTTGGATTTCTTTTTAGCCGTTGCTTTAGCTTTAATTTTTTTGCATTTTTTTTGTTTTCAACATGCTGAGCTCTGCCATGATGTCACTTGCATGTCCATGTGCTTCTCATGGCTCCTGTTGAGAGAGCTCTGCGGCTGACTCATTTTACCCCGAGGGCAATGAAGATGCTTCTAGGCATATGTTTTTCAGCAATGTGGGGACTGTGTCTCGCACAATTTTCCTGCCATTAGGAATAGCAGCCATCTTGGATGGCCACATGGTCCCTGCAGAGGGGGAGACTGTTGAGGAGGCCTCAGGCTCAAGCTGCGAGACCCTAGGGCCCATTTTCAGTCAGTTTTGAATAGACGATCCTGAAACCACTCATAGGCTGTTTTCAATTTCTGTTTGCACTTGGCAGTCCCTCTCACAGAGTCTAAGGCCCTGAATTCCCTGGCAGTGGACTCGGGGCTCTTGGACATTCTTGTTGGTGCAAGGGGTTTAAACGCCCTCCACTCTCTTTTCACCTGTCTGCTCCTCCGGGAGGCCATCCTTGTCTACTATTAGGGGGGTGAGATGTGGGATGAAGAGGAGGATTCCTCCCTCAGCAGAGGAAGAGGAGCTTTCTCTGGTGGAAGGTGAGGAACCATGTCTTTTACAGAGAGGATACCATGATGGCCTTACGCATTGCAGAGCTCACTCCAGTGCAGTTTCACAAGTGGACTCTATCCTAGAGAGCTGCTGGCTTTTTTCCCTTCCCTGAGCCCTTGTATTGGCTTGTGATCTTTCAGAGGGAGATACCAGAGCTAAGGCTGAGAGTCTCCTATATCCTGGCTTGTCTATATCCTTTGCCCCAAGAGGAGATGGAACATATTTTGGGCTCTCTAAGGTGGATGCCCTGGTCACGGCAGTGATGAAGCGCACAACATTCTGGTGGAAGGTGGTGTCACACTAAAGGAGACTCATGATAAGAATATGGAAGTCCTTCTTAAGAAGGCTTTCACAGCTTTGGTCTTAGACATTCAGACAGCACTTTGTATAAGCGTGGTGGTCTGAGCTCTTTTACTCTGGATCCAGCAGTTGCCAGACAGCCTGTGGATTGCCAGACTAGAGTCTGGAGCACCGTTTATGGTGGATGCCCTGTATGACAGTCAGCATTTCCTCTGACCATTTCAGCAGTTATAATGGCCCAAAAGTGACTTTGGCTCTAGAACTGATCAGTCAATGCTGCCTCCATGTTGTGACTGAGCAAGTTCCCTCTTAAAGGCAGATTGCTTTTTGAAGAGAACCTGGAGAAGTTATTTATTTATTTTATTTATATTTCTTATATACCGCACTATTTGCAATCAGCGTGGTTCACATTGAACAGAAACATCCGACAACTTAAATATGTCTGGTCATTACATTAAACAGGAAATGCAACTTGGAAGAAGGGTACACTATATACATATGAGGTGTACTGAGAAAGGATAATGTTTGGTGTTTACATTGTAGGGGACGCCTGTTGCGAGGGCTTGCCTAGTTGACTACTATTATTGTTGAGGTGCTTGTTATTTGAGTGGGACTGAGGATCAGAGATGTCAGTGAGATATTTGGTGAAGAGGAAATGTTTAAGGGCCTTTCTAAATTGGCTCAAGTTGGGGATTGCTCTGATATGTGCTGGTAAGGTATTCCATAGACTTGGGGCACAGAGTTGGAAGGCTCTGTTAGCTGTTGTTTTGGTGCATTTAGTTGCTTCTTTTGGAATTACTAGCATGTTGGACTCTGCAGATCTTCTTGGTCTGTTAGGTGCAAGTGGTTGGATGAGGTCAGATAGAGAGGAGGAGGAGAGCTCATTGCCAGCTTTGAAAGTCATCAGCAAGGTCTTAAAACAAATCCTGGCTTGAATGGGGAGCCAGTGTAACAGCTTCAGGAGTGGTGTCACATGGTCTCTCCTGGATGCGCCAAAGAGTACTCGCGCTGCACTGTTCATAGCAAGTTGAAGGGGATTCAGGGTGGACCGGGGGAGCCCTTGTAGTATGGAGTTTGAATAATCAAAATGGGGAATAATCAGGGCTTGGTAAATGGTAAGGAAATCATCTGGTTCGAGTAACGGGCGTAGGTGTCTGAGGGATCTGATTTTAAAGTAGATCGCCCTTACGGTATTGGCTACATGTTTCTTCATGTCGAGATTTTGGTCTAGCGTCACTCTGAGGTAACGTATAGCAGGTTTAACTTGTAGTTCGGCATCATTTACCTTAACGCAGCTGGGTGGTATGAAATTTGGGTTCCTTGAGATGAAAAGAACCTCCGTCTTTTTGTGTTGGATTCGCAGGTTTTGTGATAGGAGCCACTCAGATATAGGGGTATGTTTACTAAAGTGCGGTAAACGTGAATAACACGCGTTGTACAACATTAACGATCGTAAGTGCAATATAACGCGCGTAATCACGCGCCGACGACCGTTAACGTCATTACGCGCGTTAACCGTAGTTAACGATCGTAAAGCCCCGCAGCGCGTTAAAACAGCGCAGAAGGGGTCAATGGGCATAGAGTGGGCGGGGAGAGGCTCCCCTCACACTAACGCGCTGAAGTGCAGAGCTCAATTCCAACGCGAATGAAAACCTGTCGTTAAAGGCATATTAAAGGGAAGAGAAACCATTTCCGTCAGCAATGTACAGCAAAACCGGGGAAACCTACAAAACGTGAGCAGTGTGATACATGTGCACAGAACAAAATTGCAAATAAAACCTTAGAATGACTACAAGAAACAATGTAAAAATTATAATTCAGCTGGGCAACAGTGATAGCAATGGGCAACAATAAAAAACACTCCCAGGAAAGCTCCAAAAAAAGAAATGATGTGTGGAAGGGTCTACACTCCGTAGACCCTTTCAAAAATCATTTCATTTTATTGGAGCTTTCCTGGGAGTGTTTTTTAATGTTGCCCAATGATATCATTGTTGCCCAGCTTGGTTATGGGTGTGTGCCCCTGTTTTCGAGGTCATTTTTAAGGTTTATGTGCACGTTTGTCTTCATACAAGGTAAATGAGCCCACAGTAAAATTGTGCAGAGCAGGGTTTCTGACTCTCAGACCAGTTTTCCTACCTCCAGGGACAGCACTGTTTCTGTGGCCACAGTGTGGTGCAACAGACAAAGCCAGTGCCGGTAAGACCAGAGGGTCACAGGTTCAAATCCCAGCTGGGGCTCCTGCCAACCCAGTACCCATAGTTTTACCCACCACTAAACAGTGATAGTAAAGACACTCCTTTATTGCAGAGAACATACGCATGGTTAATATGCCTATATTTTACCACACCAAAACACAGACACCATAAACAGGCGCATTACCTAGAGCAGAGTCTCGCAAATTCAGTCCTGGAGGGCCCCACACCATTCAGGTTCCATGCTGCCTCTAATAAAGATGCCTGTGCTGCATATCTATGCACCACCCCCATGGTATGCAGATGTAGCTCATGCATATTTATGAGGGGCAGCATGAAAACCCGAATAGTGTTTGGAACACCAGGACTGGAGTTGGGAAACTCTGCCGTAAAGCAGCAGCCAACAGGGCCAGACACACCCACACACACACACACAGGCCCCATTGGCCAATGCCTCCTGGAGAGGCAGGACATTGGGCCCTGCCTGTACCTCCCAATACTAGCAGTTGCATACCGTAGCAATGCCACCCTACACCTGGGTATATGGTACACAGCCATCAAACGTTTCCTATGATAACTGGCAGATATCAATGCCTATGTTAAGCACATTTTGCTCATTGAGCTCCACCATAACAATCATTCTGATGTCTGCGGTGTGTGCTGCAGGTCTGGTCTCTGATAGTGTTTACCACCCTGGGGAGTGACCCCCAACAATATTGCATACCATATCCATGCCTGTACTGTGCCCAGGACTGGTGTGGTGGGTATGGCTGCTGAACACCCCTATAGTAGCACAATGCTGGCATAGGTGTGGGGGTGGCTGTCTGTCTATCCAGTATGTGGTGGCTGCAAACACCTTCCACAGCCCACACTGCCAGCAATGTTGCCAGTATTGGGCTGCCAATGTGCATAATTAGGAGCAAGGTACCATGGGTATAGGCCGGACAGGGTGGCCTGGCCAGGGTGCATCTGCACAGGGCATAGGGCACTGACTGGGACATTTTAGTACCCGGCCACCACCTACACAGACAGGGTGACCTCAGTATGTCCTGCTGAGAGATCACTCTCACCCTGACTGTGTAGTGACCACAGCATGGCTAGGCACCCCCATAGTGCTATATAGTATTTCTCTCATGTGATAGATATGGGTTTCCTTTTGGGGCCTAGTCACTGATTTATCTGCTTGCTGTGTATGCTGACATCCCAGTTCTGGGTGCATGCATCTCCACTGGGCACATGCACTATTGACTAACTAGCAGGCTGTTTGAAGCTGGTATGTGTTTTGATGGAGTGGTTTGCAGGGTGCAGCGGCTGATGGCTTGCAGCAGGAGAATATCAGATTGTGGTGGGGTGCAGCTTATCATGTCCAGGCCTAATGTCTGTCTGCTATTGTGTTATGGATGTGTACAGAGCTGCATTGACTGCCCTGTGGGGCGTCTGTTCCTCAGCAGGACCGGGGTTGATGTTCCCCTCTACTGCCACCTTTGCAGGGAGGTAGAATGTGGATCTATTTTTAGGAGACGCTGTTTGTCACCTTCGGCCCTGGGGGAGGGGGTTGGTGGTACATGGGCTACCTAGGGGTTACACCTGACTGAAACAGACAGAGATATCCAAGGTGTTTCTGCAGAAACTACCTATCTCACACATTAACACTGCTTTGGACCTGCGCCATGGCCTCTTTCAGCCATGGACGGTGCTGTGGACCTGGTGCTGTGCACCTCACTGCACCCTCAGGGTGAGCACAGTACCCGCACAATGTGACGGTGTGTAGCTACTCTATGCCAGTACAACACACGGTCAGTACCCCCGTACCAGGCAGAGGTGCTGTGGGGGTGCACATGGTCAGTTCCTTCTACCAGGCCGAGGTGCTGTGGGGGTGCATTCCCCATGGTGTGTATCTGTGGACAGCTGATTTGCATGTGCAGTGCATCATGGGTGTGACTGGCACAATCCAACCCTGTGAAAATCCAGCACCTGCTCACAGGCTCTGATAAACCATAGGCCATCACACGTACATCTGTTAGCATAATGCATAGGTGCAAGACACCCTAAAGAGTCTGTAATATAAGGTGCCCACTCTGGTAAAAACACACGTACCCACGCACGATTGTACGCATGCACCAATGCACGCAGCTACGCACGGGGCTACGCATGTACCAACGCACGCAGCCACGCACACACCAACGTACGTGGCTAGGCACACTCCGAGGGTGTGTTTCTGACACCACTACTCAACGTAAAGAAAAACATGCCTCCTCATTCCCTATGTAATGTACAGGGTGATGCCTGGGCCAGCCTTCTGCGTTAGGCACACTGGGGACTCGAACCCATGCTGCCTGTAACAGCAGTCAGTATCTTAACCATTGTGCTACAGCTCTGTTTCAGTGCTTTGTGTCTGTACGCCTTCTTACGATTAACGCGCAGTAATGCGCCACGGCGCCCTGTAACGCTCGTTAGTTTTGGAACGCGCGTTAGTGGTAACGATGTACCGCCCATGTCCTTATTTGGGGTTTCTGTCACTACCGCGGCTCCTAACGCGAATTGCACTAACACAGTTTAGTAAACATACCCCATAGTGTTGAAGCAATTAGTTAGAGTGGCGAGGTCTAGTTTATCTAATGATATTGGCATGTATAAAAGCACATCGTCAGCATATAACATGCAACTAACATTGAAGGATCTAATGATTTTGCAGATGGGTTGGATGTATATATTAAACATCAAGGATGATAGGGATGATCCTTGAGGCACTCCTTGACTTTGTTGAAATGGTTACGAAGTAGTCCCATTTGCTCGAACATGCTGCCATCTTCCAGACAGGTAGGATCTGCACCATTCGAGCGCTGATCCGCTGATACCTTTTTCTCTTAGGCGGTAGAGGAGAATCTCATGGCATACAGAGTCGAAGGCTGCTGCTATATCTAAAAAGATGAGTGCGAAACCATGTCATATGTTGTCAACGCCTGAAATTATATTGTTGAACAGGGCTGTAAGTAGTGTTTCCACTCCATGTGACTCTCTAAATCCATGTTGGGATGGATCTAGTGGGGCAGTAGTGTCAATATGATCCTGTAATTGTCTATGTACTACTTTTTCAATGATTTTTGCGAGCATAGGTATACTAGATATGGTCCTGTAAGATTTTACCTTTTGGGGGTCTAACTTGGTGTTTTTTAAAAGAGGTCTGACAGAGGTCTGCTTGAGAGTAGGGGGGAAAGACCCAGTGTTAAAAGATTGGTTTATGATGTTGGCTATAATAGGAGAGAGGTCACATCGCAGATCCTTTATCCAGAATGCCGGACAAGGATCTGTGTGTGCAGTGGTGGTGTTTAGGGCTAAGATGGTATCTTCGATAATTTTCTTTGAAGGTATAGAGAAGGATGTTAGTGATGCTGAGTGCTCTTGCACGTCAAGGGGGTCAGGTATTATTATTTTGTCGGTCTTGCACATTTTGGATTGCATATAGACTGCATAGTCTTGCGGGTGAATATCGCCATGGTGCTCAGGGGTTGGTTCTTTAGCAAGAGTTGGTGAAAGACCTGGAGAAACTCATCCACAGAGTCTCCCAGAAGATAGGCCCAGAGGTTCCAGATGTGCCTTACATCAGGCTCAGTGGGGAGCCATGGGGGGTGGGGGGAGTGGCCCATGGCTGAAAAGAGTTTGGATGTGGCTTCTTCTTCGATGGGTCTAAACCTAAGAAGGATCAGTCATGTAGTGGACCCCAGCACTCTTGTGACTCAGCAACTGCTCCCTCAGGAGCCAGTAATCCATCACAGTGAAATCTGGTCAGTCCCTTCTGAGGGCCAGCCAGTCAGAGGGTGGCTTTGGTTGTTTCACATCGAATGAACTTATATTGCATCAAACCATTGGGTCCTCAAAGGTATGCACTGAAGACTACAGAGCCTCTTCTAGATTCCTTTGTGGAGTTTCTCTGTAGTTCCTTATCCAAGATGGTGTCTGTAGATGGTATTCTCTGCTGCTTCCTGCAGCTGCAGGATATTGTACATGTGTCCTTCAGCCAGGGCTGGGATTCCATTTACCTCATGGTGCCCAAAAAGCGAGGGTTCTGACCCATTTTGGGCCTGAAGGCAGTTAACGCCAACCTACATGTGCCCCGCTTCCGCATTGAGACCCTCAGGTTGGTCACTATTGGTCTGGCAAGGGGAGTTTCTTACCTCCTTGGACCTTTCCAAGGTATACTTCTATATTCCCATCCATCAGAGGGTTTGTCTGTAACCACTAGACCATTGCTCCCTTGATCTTCTTGGAATAAAGAAAGTGCTGATCAATCAACTTGGAGCAGGGTGACCAGTGAACTATAAAGTGACCTTGTAAGGGGCACATGTGCACACTGGCCCAAGATATCCACTGAAGGGTCAATGGCATGCCTCCCACCAGTTGCAGGTAGCCACAAGCCCTGGGAACTGCCTGAGAGCAAAACTCCTGAGCTGCTACTGCTGCTGCTTGTCCGGGCTCTTCAGGGTGAGAAGCTGTCATCCCATGCAAATGTTGAAGAAAGATTCAAGGTACTCCAAGGACTGAGAGTGAACAAGGCTGCTCTTGGTATAGTTGATCACCTAGCCTAGCTTTTTCAGTCACAAAATCACCAGGGCCATGTCTGCTCTGGACTTCTCCATAAAGTCAGATCGAATCAGCTAATTGTCCAGATATGGGTGCTCTTGAATCCCCTGTTTGTGTAGGAACACTGCCACCATCACCACCATGACTTTCGAGATGTTACAAAACACCATGTCAGTCGAAAGGACTGACAAAATTGGAAATGGCAGTCCAGGACCATTAGATTGGAAGAAATTATTTTCTTTAGAACCCAACTGATTTTCTTTACTTTTTTTCTTCCATCTGATTCAAAAACTGTATTGGGATCCTGGCGCCATGAGTCTTCCTTGTACAACTACTCAGGAATTTTTTCCAGTTGAATGCCACAAACCATACATCAGGGCTTCTTCTGGAACCCTACATCATGGGCTCTAAATCCAGCCACTAATGTGTCCCCACAAGAATGTGCTACCCAGGGGCTGTGAGGGCTGCCTCCATGGCAACCGGGCAGCCTGTGACATGAAAGATTCAATCTGAGTATTGAACCAGGAACTTCCCACATGGAAGTGCATAGTGTTTGCCACTGAGGCATCAGGGTCTAATTTATAATTTGATATCATTAACATTCTATCCAGAAATATTATCAAATGAATTAGCGACATTCATCAGACATGGAGAAGAAAGGAACAATGCTCTGTTCATTTGTGGTCTTTATTTCACACCTTTTCCATAGCTCAGCAACAGTGATATCAGCAAACAGGAGGATGTTATTACAGGCAATAAAAGTGAAGGACTCAATTATCAAGAAAAAACAGTGGTGGCAGTAGACATTCATTTTTGTTGTCCATCGTGACAGGAAGTGAGGGGACTACATTCCATTTAATGTAAAGAAATCCTGGAGTTATGCATAGCACTCAACAAGTTCAAAAATTCTTCCTGAAGCCAAATTACCGCAGCATTCCAGACATAAAGAGCTGCTTAACTCTAGCAATGTTTTTTTTCTTTTTTTGGGGGGGGGGGGGGGGTGGCATTACTGGTAACAATGGTGCGTAATACATTTCATGAACCATTCCCTGAAATAATTCCCAACACTATCCTCAAGTTAATGCAGAATGCCTCTCAAGCATTAAACCAATTTAATCATTATGGATTATTTTCCAGATAAATTTATGTAGTCTATATGACAAGTGTAATATCCTAATTGAGATGGTATAAGGACATATCTGATGGGTATAGATTTGCAGATCTTCATTCTTATGAGAGTAATTGCTCTCTGATACTTTTGAATCTTGCAGGACCCCTACCTGCAATATGTCATCAAATAATCTAATCAGAAAGGATGACAGCTTTTCTTTCAAATATATATTGAAATGGATACTAAACTCAAGTCATTCAGTTTTTTTTGGATTAAAGTTTAAAAATAACTTAGGAAACCTTACAGGCCATTATCAAACATTGTAAGAGTAGTTTATCTTCCTCATTCAGTTTAGGAAATGGGAATCTTTCCAATGATTGTCAAATATATCACACTGGGAAAAAGCTAAAAGTGAATACAGTCAGTTCTATAGGAGCAGAAACATTTTTCCTCCCTTTCCTAGTGCTTAGAGAGTTCACTTCTTAAATGTATGCATTTTATCATTGATGCAAACCGCCTTCAAAAGCTGTAGATCAAATTTAATTAACTATAGCTATCATTGCAAATCTCCCTAATAATATCCATGCTGCTCATATGTCATGGCTGCCCGGTTAAGATATCATCTCATCTGCTGCTTTTATAATATTTCCTGTTGGTTCACTTTATTGCAGATTTCATTTTCTGTCTTAGTCTTGCTTATATGTCCCCTTCCTTCTCATGCCCACACTAGGCTGTCTGCCTTATTCTGCTGCTTTCTAACCTTGCGTTTCACTTTCTTTTCCTACTTCAAAATGGCAGTCTAGGTGCCTGTTCCCCAAAAATCAGCTCCATTAGTGCTCAAATGCCCACACTCGCTCCAAAAAAAGATACACATTTATTTCTTTAAAAAAACATCTCCACTTTGCCCAACTATCTCCCCTATGTGCATGTTGTATAAAAGTAGTAGTTCTCTTTCTGTGTTCCTACCTTTTACGCATTTATGCGGCCATGCTATTTTATAAAAGCCCTTGATGTTTTGATGTTACTAATGTATATTCTGTTTTTCATTGTGAGAAAATTATGTATTTTCTTGATGTATTAGTTAATAATTCTATAAATAAATAAATAAATAAAAAAGCCCTTGACCACATAAAAAATTTACATGCGGAAAAACATTTTATAAAATTGCCCCATGAAATGGATATTCAAATAAAGTAATATGTTCACTAATAGTCAATGGACGTATAACTCTGCTATCCGTGGATTTTCAGACAGTATCGGGCTGAAAATCTTTCTAACCAGCCCAATGCTATCTATAATCAAGTCACAAAAGTTATCTGGATAACAGCAATATTTAGTCACTATCCAGATAAGCTATGTATTTAGACGCCCTTTTACTAAAGGTTAACGCACGTTAATGAAGTTAATGTGGGTTAAGTGCCATTATGCCCATAGAAATAAAAGGGTTATTGGGCCCTTAACGCACGTTAACTTCATTAACATGCATTAAAAATTTTAGGGCTATGTCTACTAAAGGGCATTAGCTGACATTGCAGCACTAATGTGGGATAATTGTGTCGGAGGGGGGTCAGAAGCGGCAGGCTGTGTGTGCCAAAGCACATGGCATGGCTCAGCACAGGGCTGTGGGGGGCCTTGATGTGCTCAGCATGGCGGGGGGGGGCGCATGGCTGGGGCTTTTGCCTGGGATGGCAGAACCCTTGGACCGGCCTTGCATACCCCTTAGTAAAAGGGCCCCTTTGTTTATGCCGGCTGAATAGCAGATTTGATTAAACATATATTGGTGGCAGCAGGCACTATATAACTAGTTACTGTTATCATCAACCCACAAATATAATTTTTTTTATTTGGAGCAAAGACCTCAGACTAGGAGGAGTTTCTGACCCTTGATGCCAACGGTGTTGACCTGGTATTTTATCTAAGTTTACACTAGTTTGAGGTCTTTTCTCCAAATAACAAAATTGTATTTGTGAGGTGACAATAACAGTAACAGCAGTTCATTGTGTTTGTTTGGTTTGACCTGCTGTTTCCCATTTTTTTGATCATCAATTAATACAGTTTGGAAAAGTGTCCCTTTCATCTCTTTCCAAATCAGGGGTTATATGCTTATCATCATTATTATCTTTATATTATCCTAACTCCTCCCCTTAAAAACATGTCTAGGTGCTCCTCATGTTTTGCCATACTGCACACAGCAGACAAGGTATGGCAAGTCACGGGTTAGTACCTATGGAATAAATCTTGAGTGAATCTCCTAAACGTTTGTATAAATAATCGCCTGAAAAAGAAGCACAAAATATACTAAAAATAACTTTAGATACCAAAAGTAGTTTTAAATAGCCCAATAATCAAAATGAAGTTTTAGGTTCACTGGCTACTGGTAAATGTAGGACTTTGCTACCTATGCATTTTTAAAATTTACATAGATGGGATCAGACTGAATGGCCCAATGCTATGCATATAATATAGGGCCAGATTTTAGGGAGATAGGCTTTAAAATGGAGGGAGTGCATGCAAATCCCTCTCATACATATTCATTGTGGATATTCTGAAAACCTGACTGGTTTGGGGTATCTGGAAGACTAGGTTGAGAACCCTTAGCTGAAATGTAGGTAGTTGAACTACTGTTTGGAAATGGTGAAGAACTGGTTGGAAGAGAGTGGTTTAGCATGTAACGTAAAAAATACTGTTTGTCTTTGCTTTGGTGAATTGAGAAGCGAAGAGCTGGAAGTGGGACCAGAAGTAGAGAGAGAGGATATTTCATAAAGAGATGAAGTTAGGTGTTTCGGTGCAATATTGTAGAGAGGGGACATACAGCATAAATCGTATGTAGTTGTAGAGACTGTTTTGAATGTTACTGTGAGAGCAGCAGCACCATCCAGTTTCCCTACTAAATATTACAAAGAAGGATAGAGAAGAGCCTGATATTTTCCAGAATAGGGGATGTTCTTGCTGCCCATCATTTCATGCTGGGAGGCAACTTCTCTGAGAGGGAAAATCCCACTTTGTATCATTCACAAAGACCAGTCATTGCAGCAGGAAAAGGCTACGACTTCTGCCTCTCTGGGCAGGTGTCTCTTGTACCTAGAAAATCATACTATCTAGAGTGAGCAGCAGGCATAGAGCAGCAACTAGGAGGGGAGAGAGCAAAGGGTTGAAGTCTGTGAAAAATCTGCCTGCACCCCACTGTCCAGAAGGAGTTTAGCTCCGCCTTTGAAAGAGGTTCTAAGAACTGTACTAGCAAACAAGGCTTCCAGTTCATCATAGCCAGGGGCCCTGCAGAGCAAGTCCAGGGACCTGCATCTACAGAAGCCCACCAGCAGTCAGGAAGAGAAAGCAACTATCATGCACCAGATCCAAGTGTGATAACCATATAGGAATATTCAGGTACACTGGGAAGAGCACTAGAAAGAGAGAAGGATTTCCACCCAAGGAAGCCAGATTAAATAATAAAGGTGCATAGGTGGTGAATAAATAAAATTAACATAAGAACATAAGAACATAAGATATGCCATACTGGGTCAGACCAAGGTCCATCAAGCCCAGTATTCTGTTTCCAACAGTGGCCAATCTAGGTCATACGTACCTAGCAGTTTCCCCAAGGGACACAGGTTCCACAATGCTTGTATTGGTTCAAGCATTGATATCCTGGGTCCCTTCTTAATAATGGTTTATGGACCTTTCCTCCAGGAACTTGTCCAAACCTTTTTTAAACCCAGCTACACTAACAGCCTTTACTACATCCTCCGGTAACAAATTCCAGAGTTTGATTACACGTTGAGTGAAAAAATATTTTCTTTTATTAGTCTTAAATAGTTTACCCTGTAGCTTCATTGCATGTCCCCTAGTCTTTCTATATTCTGATAAGGTAAACAATCGATCTACGTTTACCCGTTCCACTCCGTTCATTAATTTATAGACTTCTATCATATCTCCCCTCAGCCGTCTCTTTTCCAGGTTAAAGAGCCCCAACCTTTTTAGCCTTTCTTCATAGGAGTAGCCTTCCATCCCCTTTACCATTTTGGTGGCTCTTCTCTGAACCTTTTCTAAAATTGCTATATCCTTTTTAAGATATGGCGACCAGAATTGCACACAATATTCAAGGTGCGGTCTCACCATGGAACGATATAGAGGCATTATAATATCTTTTGTTTTATTTTCCATTCCTTTCCTTATCATACCTAGCATTCTATTTGCTCTCTTGGCCGCCGCTGCACACTGGGCCGAGGGTTTTAACATGGTATCCACAAGGACGCCTAAATCTTTTTCTTGGGTGGTGGTTCCTAATGTGGAACCTTGCATCGTGTAACCATAGTTTGGGTTGTTCTTCCCTAGGTGCATAACCTTGCACTTCTCCACATTAAATTTCATCTGCCATTTTGATGCCCAGTCTTCCAATTTATCAAGATCCTCTGAAAATCCATGAGCTACAGAGTAAAGACTGAGTAAAAAGCTCATAGGATTAGTGTGCTTCCTTGTCGGCCAAGCAGTTGGCAAAGTAATTGTGAGGACCACACAGAAAGGGGTTACATGGTAGAGAGGTCATTTAAAAAAATTAAGGATGATTTGTAAGCTTTGCCCATGTTTAGAGGAGCTTCCCTTGAGAGCAGTGGTTCAGGCAATATTGGGGATTACATTAGACTATTGCAATGTACTATGGGGTTATTTTAGAGCCTTAGTCGCAATTTCCACTTGGAAAATCTGGCATCTACACATCGAAATGGCATCCATGTGTAAATGGCAATTTCTGAGAGGGCTACATATATACATGAATGTCCATAATAGGTATAAATTGGAAGGGAATGGGCTAGAGTTTAGGCATGGTCTGGAGGTACATGTATGACCAAAATTGTCCATGTTGTGATTTACAGCCACTCCCTGGTATGTATAGGTTATTTCAAAAGTGTTCATATTGGCCACCCCTTAACAAGAGAAATTAACGGGGTTATCCTCCTTAATCTACAGTTTGTTTATTTCCCCCTCTAAATTGAAATTAAATAGTGTAAGTTACACAGCATAAGTTACTGTTTTTGCTTTGTTGATTTCCTCTAGCTCAACATGTCAGCAAACACATGTACACTCCTGTATGTAATTTAGAAAAGGCTACGGTTTTGGCAGAGCCTTTTCTAAAATATCAGTAGAATTGCGTATGTTCCGACCTGGATGTCTCAATTCTGATCTATACATACTATCTAAAATTTTCCTTCTCATGTAGGACTACTAGGCTAGTTGATGAGGAAGTAATAGATAGTTCAGAATATGGTGACAAGATTAGTACCAGGAAACAGTAGACACAATAATACCAGAAGCACATAACTATTCCTACAATGATGATGTTAAACACGTAATGGAGGGGAAGGGCTTTTAGCTTAGTGGCTCCAGAAAAAAATAAACTGCCAGAGGTGCTTAGGAGGAATGTTTAATTATAGCATTTTAAGAAGGGGTTGAAATTCTCTCCTTTTCCACAGTAAAATGGGAACTATATTTTATATTATCTGTTTCTTTAGTGTCTAGTGTTTATTACTCTGAACGATTTTGAATGAATATTTTAGGAAATGGTATATAGTGTCTCTAAATCTCTGGAAAGAGAAGTTACATGTTTAGCAGTGGTCAGTAAACTTATAACTTCTCTTGAAAATTCACCCCAATGTGACCATTGGCAGATCAGGAATGCTAGTTCCTAAATGAAATGGACCCATAAATCCTGTGTCATAGTGACCTCAATGCTTCAAACAAGCTTTACACTACATCTCAGTAAGGAGAAAACTTGAACTTCTCTAGTCTAGGTTTACAGAACACAGTACCAGGAAATCTCTTTATAACAGTCGCTATCAGCAATCAAGATGTTTGAGAACTCAACAAACAGAATTTTAAACTGGCACTCAATTAAGGAGTCAATGTTACAGCAACAGCAGAATCTAGAGAGTTATTGAGAATACGTTGAGTCCGGAAAGATGGATAACTGGGAAAGGTTATAAAAAATAGTCTTATTAGGCTGTTACTTGGTTGTTCATTTACTTGGGGAATTTAATCAAAACAATCCTCTAAGTTGCAAAACTCTTGGCTTTAAAAGTAAAAATTGCCTCCTTTTCTCTGTTATCTTGAAACATCTGGGATCATATGAATTTTACCGTTTGAGAACTGAGTCACCCAGTTGCCAAAAAGTAATTGTAAGACCCAGTTCCTTTTAGGTTCTAGAGCAAACTTAACTATCAAGGTGGCAGACACCTCACAGCATTTTCTTTTACCGAGGTTTGAGTCCAGTTCAACAGATATTTGCACCTGATGCTTGGAGCAGTACAGATTTTTTTTAATTGGAAAAGTAGGTAAATAATGTATTTGAGAAATAGGAGGACACAAGTACCGTGTTATTTTTAAAATGTCTAGTATTTAATCTCGTTGACCACAATCTTTTGCTCTCCCATCTTTTTGAGGAGGAGTTACGGGGGGCTGCCCTGGCGTGGTTCTCCTCTTTTCTTCAAGATCGATCCTATCAAGTGTCTCATCATGGTGATCTTTCCTCCCCTTTTTGCCTTCCGTTTGGAGTACCCCAGGGCTCAGCGCTCTCCCTCTCTTTTTTTTTTTACATTTATCTTACTCCACTCGCCACCCTTATTCAATCCTTGGGCGTTTATTTTTACGCGGACGATATTCTAATTTTGTCCTGTATTCATAGTGTATCCCCTGACTTGTCCAATATTAATTCAGTCCTAGAATCTACTGTGTCCTGGTTACACAAACATGCCCTCATTGATAAGGGTCTCTCTTTCTCATCACATATCTCTCATCTTTCCCATTCTACCTTTGTAATGCTCTGCAGGTGTAGAGCACTTCATCCCATCCTGGATAAACCAGCTCCAACTGCTGTGGCAAAGTGCAATCAACGAATAAGTCCAGGAGTCGATTGACAGGGTCCAAGTCAGTTTATTGTGCACAAGGCCCAGTCAGTCAAAGCTTCAAAAGGAACTGAGCAAAAGTTTATACAAAGACATAACTTTTTATACCTCTTTTTCAGTTTGATACATGAGAATTTTCTGTTGGTTCCAACTTGATACATGCAAACTTTTCATTGGTTATACATTCCCTTCATTTGTCCAATTAGAAATCCCTCCGGAGCCTTGCAACTGGCCCCCTCCTTTAGGATTGCTTGAACAATGGTATAGTTCTGAATTTCGTTACTTTTCTACTGCAAGGTTAACTTCGGCTTCTGGAATGCATATACTGTAACATTTCTGTTCTTTCACACACAAGAGAATAATAGAAGACTTATGAATTCATGAAAACTTCTTATTAAGCATTTTAAAACAGTTTTCTTATTTTTCACAGATTTTTGGTTCTTTTTTAGTTATAATGGGAGTTAGGATCCAGGCCTAACTTACAGGCCTTTCATAGTAGCAGGCCATGCTAAGCCATAGCCTACCTCATTCCCCCCTTTGATTATTCTCACCCGCAAGTGAGGAAGGGTGAGAATTAAATCACTCATTAGTCAATTAACACATTATACTGGTGTAATGGCATCATCATCTTGGGGTATAGGATAATATTTCCACATAGCTAATACTTTCGCAGATGCCTTCCGCTCTATAGTGTTATCAATTGATGATGTTATCATGCGTAGGCAAAGGGGTAGGAGACAAGGGAGCAACAAGCACATGGCTAATATGAATAGTACGATAAACATAAGGGATTTCAGACCACCTATCCAAGAAAACAATGAACCAAACCACCCATCCATCTTTAAACTGTGCCAAGTCTGGACAGGCACAAATGTCTGCTCTCTCATATGGATGGCTAAATCTTCAACTACATGCTCATTATTATCAATCTGTAAGCAACAATTACTTAGATTCAACTACCCACATACCCCACCTTCAGCTGCTAACAAATAATCTAAAGCTAAGCGATTTTGATAAATGGCTGTACGCATTTGTGTACTTTGCTTTGCTAGAAGGGTTAGTGCTTTACTAGTTTCATTGGTTATTATTTCAACAACAGCTTGCAAACGTATTATTCGATTAATCATATAAACAGGAGTACGATATCCCCAAGTCCCATCCTGCTCCCAAGTAGCAGGTCCATAGTATGCGATGATTCTTTCTGGGGGCCATTCTTCACCATCCCATTTGTCCCATTGGCCTATTTTCAAGGCCTCCTTCAGCTGTCGACTTCTGTACACAAGATATCCCAGCTGTTCTCCCTGGGATGTAGGCAGAAGGAAAAAGGAAGGGCGTATGGTTCCCAATACACATGCGCCTCCCCAGTGATGAGGAAGTCTGGCATATGCTCGGGTTCCGCAAATCCAGTACAGTCCAGGTGGTGCTTGCCAAGAATTATATGCTGCTAGGTTAGTCCAGATGCTGGCAAGTCTGGGAAACTGGATTAGAGGATTGGAGGGTTCAGTAGCGTTGGCTCCTGACCACCAAGATGTTTTCTTAGTGGTACTGTTGTAAAACTTCTGATTGAGACAGACCAGCTGCCCCACTTCCATATTGAACATTGGTCCATAGCGAGAGAAACATAAATTACCCACAATGGAGTGGGCCAATACCCATTCACTTGTGGTATTGCGTATATTAGTCTGATTATATGGAACAGAATAGTTCAGTTCTTGTGCTTCCCAAGGCCATTGGTCTCCCATTTTTGTTCCTCCACAAAACAAACAGTCTGAAACATGGAGACTAGAAGCAACTGCTCCCGCTAATTCAAGAAATAAGTTCTGGGAGGCAGGAGAGATTTCAAACTCTGATTTCATGGCTTCATAAAAGGAGTGATGTATGCGATAGGGTGAGGATACATGGGTTTTGGTGTTTAATTGCAGATATAAAATAGTCCCAGGATCTACACCTCCTCCTGTAATACGCAACCCAAACTTGTATCCTTGCTTCCAGTGGCTGGGGTTGGCTATGAAGAGTTGTAGAGGATTACAGGCACCTTTCTGGCATTTCTTAGGTTCTGGTAAGCTGATCTACGTTAGGCTGCCTTTGCGATGATCGCCGTCTTGTCCCGTCGGTGCATTCTTCCAGGTAGCAAAATATACACATTCCCATTTTGGGCAAAAGTAATCATGTTTAGATGCAGTGGTGTAAATAGTGGCTGCAGTACTCTTTCCTGTATACTTTCCCCATCCATAGGCTCCTTCTGGACACATGTATTAATCATCATGATAGTAGTCTCGCTCCCATGACCCACATCTGTGGTAAGCATTTCTGTTGATGGCATCACAAGCATCAAAGTTCAAGGTGATAGGTTTGGTGGGGTCGGTAAGGGGTTTTGTCGCATTCAGGATAGCTCCATCTTCATCATTCCATCGTATCTCGAATGTATAGTATGATGGGTTTTGTCGAGGGGTATAACAAGTCTTACTTCTTCCCTTTGTGCAAATGTTCAGTTCGGTGCCCTTATAAACACACCAGCTGACTGTTTCAGTGCAAGTATAGTAGGAATGATAGAGCAAAGTCTGAGTAACCTTTTGTCCTGTTCGGGTGGTGGTTATGCAAGCTATACCAGGGGGTAGAGCAAAGGTCTTTTCCAGGATTCCCAGGATCACCACTCCCACAAGGCAATAGTGGAAGAACATTGTGATCACAGTCTCTGGAAGTTAACTGGAAAGTTGAGGATAATGAACTGTGCTGAATTTTCTTCTGTTTCTGTAGTGATGGTCACTTTCGCGTGACGTAAGTGGATGCTGAAGTTTCTTCTATAAAGCTGGCTGTCTCCTCAAGGTGAGTCGCAATGGAGTCTCAGGATCATTCACTGACGTCCATTGGCCAGGATCAGGAGCAGCTGCCGGCTTCACTCGACTGTGGTGGATCCAGGGTTCGAATTCTGCAACTTTCACTGCAGTGGGGGTTGACAGGATGACGACGTAGGGTCCCTTCCAATGCGGCGCCAGCGGGGTCTTTCTCCACTCTTTCACCCACACGGACGTTCCTGGCTTGCAGGGATGCAGAGGCTCAGTCAGGTTGATGGGTAGTCGGTCTTGCACCCACGTTTGGAGTTTCTGCAAAACAGAACCTAAAGCTAATAGTTCTTGTCTAGTTATTTCAGATCCTATCTGCCTCATGTCTCCCTTTATTCCCTGCACTATGGGTGGAGGTCGCCCATACAAAAATCTCCAAAGGGGAGACACCTAAGGATCTGGTGGGAGCTGAACGTATCCTAAGAAGGGCTATGGGTAGAACTTGGAGCCACTTTAGGTGTGTTTCTTGACAAAGCTTGGATAACTGAGTTTTCAGGGTTCTATTCATTCGTTCTACTTTCCCTGAGCTCTGGGGTCTGTAAGCAGTGTGCAACTTCCATTTTATTTGCAAAGCTTGAGCTAACTGTTGAGTCACTTGGGATACAAATGATGGACCATTGTCTGACCCTATAGTTGATGGCATTCAAATCGGGGAATGATTTCATGGAGCAATACCCTAGTGACTTCTCGGGCTTTCTCAGTTCGGGTGGGATAAGCTTCTACCCACCCTGAAAATGTGCAAACTAACACTAACATATAGTGATATCCATTTACACGGGGCATTTCAGCAAAGTCTATCTGTATATCACTCATGGGGGTCACCCCTACTGACTGAACTCTTGGGGGTGGAACAGGACCTTGCTTGGCATTATTTTTGGCACATATCAGGCATTGCTGTGCCACTGAGGCGGTCAAGGATCCTAGCAATGAAATACAAAAATGGGGTCTCAGGGCTTTCTTCATGGCTGTTTTCCCATAATGTGTGGCTTGATGAAAAGCTTGGACAAAGGCTGGCCCTAATGCTTCAGGGATGACGGTAGGACCTGGAGGTGGACTACCTTCTGGGGGTGGCAGCACTATCCAACCTTGTTCTGTTAAAACTCCTCCTTCCTTTTCACAATAATAGTCTAACTCTCTTGTAATATATCGGGGTGCCCAGGAACTAAGGGGCACAGAGAATAGGGCTGCTTGCATTACAGTATCTTGGGTCCTAACTTGTCCTGTGGTGGCTGCCTTTCGGGCTGTGGCATCTGCAAATCTATTCCCTCGGGCAACTTCTCCTGCTCCTGCCTGATGACCTTGGCAGTGCATGACTGCCACTTGTTTGGGGGCCCATACAGCATCTAATAACATCAATATCTCGGGCCCATACCTAATGTCCCTACCCCCTGAGGTGATCAACCCTCGCTCTTTATACAAGGATCCATGTGCATGCAAAGTAGTGAAGGCATATTTGGAATCTGTGTACACATTTATGCGGAGTCCTTCTCCTAATGTCAAGGCTCTGGTGAGGGCTATTAATTCAGCTTTCTGTGCAGAAGTTCCTGGGGATCAGGGCTGAGGACTCAACTACCAGATCAAGGGTCACCACTGCATATCCAGCACAACGATGTCCATTGATGACAAGACTGCTTCCATCTACAAAAAAAGTCCATTCTGGGTCCTCTAGAGGGACATCGGTCAAATCAGGGCGACTTGAGAATACAGTGTCCATGGTTTCTAAGCAATTATGATCAGGTGGCCCAGGACCAATTGGAAACAATGTAGCAGGGTTCAGAACTTGACTAACTTTCAACTGTATCCGAGGGTTTTCACACAACATGCTCTGATACTTCAACATTCGTGCATTGGTTAGCCAGAAGTTTCCTTTGTGTTCCATGAGAGTCAGGACAGAGTGTGGCACGGTGACTTGAAGAGTTTGTCCTAGTGTGAGTTTATCTGCTTCGCCCACCAGGAGGGCTGTTGCTGTGACAGCTCTCAGGCAAGGGGGCCATCCTTTTGCAACTACATCCAATTGTTTTGACAGATAAGCTACTGGTCGTTACCAGGAGCCAAGAGATTGGGTCAATACTCCCAATGCGTTTCCTTGTGACTCATGGACAAAAAGATGGAAAGGCTTCTGAACATCTGGAAGACCTAAAGCTGGAGATGACATCAGGGCCTTTTTCAAAGTTTGGAATGCTACATCTTGTTCAGGTCCCCAGTCTAGTGGGGATTTTTCCATTCCTCTGGTGACTTGGTATAGTGGTTTTGCAATCAGGGCAAAGTTGGGGATCCATATGCGACAACATCCCGCGTCCCCCAGGAAGGCTCTTACTTGCCTCCTAGTGGTTGGTGTGGGGATATTACATACAGCTTCTTTGTGTTCTGGTCCTAAACATCGGATCCCACTGGACAACTGGAATCCTAGATACTTGACTTCAGTTTGGCATAGTTGTGCTTTGGCTCTCGAGACTTTGTATCCGGCATCTTTGAGAAGGTACAAAAGTTCACTAGTGGCTTGTAGGCATTCACTTTCTGAGTTGGTGGCTATGAGCAAGTTATCTACATACTGGAGAAGAACCCTCTTTCCTGGGTCCACTGGGTAACTTGAGAGATCTTGATTCAGGGCAGCACTGAAGAGAGTAGGTGAATTCTTGAATCCTTGGGGTAATCTGGTCCAGGTGAGCTGACCCCGCCTTCCTGTTGTGGGGTCTTGCCATTCAAAAGCGAATAAAAGTTGACTGGTGGGTGCTAGGCGCACACAGAAAAAGGCATCTTTCAGGTCCAGGACGGTGAAGTGAGTAGCCTCAGCGGGGATCAGTCCCAAGAGAGTATAAGGATTTGGTACTACTGGGTGTATAGTTTCAACTGCATCATTTACTCGCCTTAGATCTTGTACTGGGCGGTAGTCCCCTGTCCCAGGCTTCTTTACTGGGAGAAGGGGGGTGTTCCAAGGTGACTGGCATTCCTTGAGAAGTCTGTACTTGAGCAATTTCATCAAATGGCAGTGAATTCCTTCTATGGCTGGTCGAGGGAGAGGATACTGCTTCACATGCACTGGTTCCGCTCCTGGCTTGAGGGTGACAATGACAGGGGCTATGTTCTTCGCTAGGCCAGGTGGATTATCTTCTGCCCATACTTCAGGTGGGGCTATGAGGTTGGTAGGTATACAGGGACTGGTTGACTTTATTGAAGGTGCACTATAGAACTGCCATTCTTCTTCTCGGGGAACAGTAAGCACCATTTATTTATTTATTTATTTTATTTTATTTTATTTATTTACTGCACATTTATATACCGCTACTTCCAGCGATCAGCAGCGGTTTGATTCATGTTCTGGGATTGTCAATCAAGACTGGGGGGGGTGGTATGTACAAATAACTGGGGTCACAGCACACATGGTTAGCGTCTTAGGGGGTGACTTATACATTCTTACATCTATATATACATATTTACATAATTATACATATAGCAGTTTTGAATACTCTCTCAGTTGATGGTCATAGCTGATTGTAATGACATCAATCCAGCAGGCTTTGGGTTCACAGTCATTTTCATTTATCCCCCTTCAGCAAAGGATATTTGGGCCTGGAGCATGTCTCGGCCCAGTAGTGGAATAGGGCACTCAGGCATATACAAGAACTGGCGCATTATCTTCTGTCCCCCTAGTTCACACATGCGGTTCTGCAAGAATGGTTTTGTGGCTTTATTTCCAGTGGCTCCCACAATGGTGACAGATCGTGAGGACAGAGGAGCTACTGGCTTGGCTACTACTGAATGTTCTGCTTCTGTATCTACCATGAATTCTATGTATTGATCCCCTATCTTCAAACTGACCATAGGCTCCTGGGGACCCAGGGTGAACTTGGAGCCCGGTCTGGCCTAGTCTTCATCTATGTCATCCAGGTCATAGCCCGTTGCTACTGCCACTCCCTCAATGGCTTCTTCCCTCTCCTGCTGGAACTGTGTTTGATTCATTCCTCCTCTCCTTCGAAATCTTCCTCTGGTCCTCCAGGGACTCCCTCCTCCCCTTGCAGGGGCAGAGTCCAGATGCGGGCACTCATTTCTCCAATGTCCTTCTTCCTTGCAGTAGGCGCATTGATTTGCACCTAATGGAGGCCTTTCGCTTCCGCGGCCTCTTCCACGTCCTCTGGTCCTTTGATTAGGAATACCTCCTCCACGTCGTTCGGTTATAGCAGCAGCAAGAAGATCTGCCTTCTTCTTCATCTTTCGTTCACTTTCTCTGTCTCGTTCATTTTCACGATTCACAAATACTTTCTCAGCGACTTCCATTAACTGAGCTGTATTCATGCCCACAAATCCATTCAGTATCTGTAATTTTCGCTTTGTCTCTCTGGGACTGACTAACAAAGGCCACATTTACCATTCGTAAATTTTCCTGAGCGGCGGGATCATATGGGGTATACAGTCTATAAGCTTCAGACAACCGCTCATGAAAGGCCGCTGGGCTCTCATCTGGACCCTGGAGAACTTCCGATACTTTCCCGATATTCATGGCCCTCTGGCCTCCCTTCTTCAGGCCCTGCACTAAGGCTTGGCAAAATCTGGTTAAGGCCGCCGCCCCCCTTTCTTCATTCGGGTTCCACCCGGGATCTTCATTGGGATATTCCGCAGCAGCTGCTTGTGGGGGATTTATTCCCCCCCCCTTCTACAGGGTTCTCTTCTAACCACCGTAGGGCTGCTTGCCCGATCCGGCCTCGCTCCTCAGTGGTGAAGAGGGTGGACAAGAGCTGGCGACAATCGTCCCAGGTAGGCTGATGGGTTTGCATAATGCTAGACATTAATTCTGTTAATTCCTGGGGCTTGGCTGTGTAGGAAGCATAATGCGTTTTCCAGTTTAATAAATCTGTGGTAGAAAAGGGTACATAAACTAAGCTGGTTGGTCCGGGTGCCATTTAAAACAGGAATTCCAGGCACTTGGCGTAATGGCATTAGGTGCCCTGCTTTCTCCTTCTTCTTGGGAGTTACGCTTCTTAAATCATAAGGCTCCCGGGCACTAGTCTCCTTGGTGGGTGACCCTGAACTGGCAGGAGAGCTTCCATTTTCTATCTCATCAGAAGACTCGAGTCCCCCTGCTGTGCTTGGGCCTGACCCGGGACTTTCACTCGGGGTAGGGTGCTTCTTAGGCTGTTGCTTCGGTGTTTTCTGGGGCTCCTCGTCGGGCTCTACTTCAAGTTGTGAGGCTGTGGGGACCAATTTCTGTGGGTGCCGGGGTAAACTATCCAGAATATCTGAAGACTCTGGGTCAGAATACACAGGCGGCTTCGCTTCCTTAGCCTTTTTGGTTCCCCTAGTAGTAGCTACAAATATTTTACAGTGCTCCTCATAACAGCGCTTCATCCATGAGGGCTGCTGTTCACATACACTTAACCAGGAATCTATATAGGAGAACTGGTCAGGATACGCTCTCAGTATGAGCTGATGAAGTCGTAAAACTATCTCAAAATCAAAGGTGCCCCCTCGAGGCCATGAAGCAGCTAATGCGGGCCACTCCCTTTCACATAACATTTTTAATCTGGATGGAGTCATTTTTATACCATAATCGCCCGAAAATCCTTTACGGAAATTCTTGATCATACATGCCAATGGAGTTTGCGTGGACTCCGTCCCTCCCATAACGTAGACGCACCTACCTACACTTTCTATGTACTCAACGTACCTGCGTACGTTACGTACCCTACGTCCCTACGTACACGTAATGGCTGTAGGTAAGGGGTCCTTACAGCCCACAGAACACTGGGGGGGACAAACACCACTCGCTTCCTCCTGTTCGTGACCTGGGCGCGGTCGCCCAGCCAGGAACTGCGCTACTTAGGAGTCCGCTCTCGCTCGGTCTGTATTTCAAGACCTCTCACTCACACACGCAACCATATTTCAACAAGATATCATGTTTCAATATTTCAAGTGCCCAGGTTTTCTGACTAACTGACTATTCCAAACAAGAAGGGTCGATGGCTTCAGCTTCCGCTTTCCTTACGCGGAGCTTACTAGGACCGCCCTTATGGGAGGTGATCAGGCTCCCTTGTCTCGCGCATACTCATGCGAGATTTCCCAGTTAGTCTATACCAAATATACCAAATCAGTCTTGCGCACGCAAGACGCTGTCCCAGGCTGTTCTTTCTGACTATCAAATACTTCAAAAAGGTCTACTCACCGGATCCGGTCCCCGATACCACACCAGCTTCTGAGTTGGAACCTGGACTCCCCCGGGTCGGAGGTGTTGGCCAGCTGGACCCGATGGCCCGCCGAGGCAGGCGGAACCCTCTCCAGCACAAAGGGGCCCGCGGCGCCTGAGGTTTCCCCCGCGGTCAGACAGACACGGTTCCAACCGGGCCAAACCTCAAGGCGAATTACGTGGATTACTCACTTGAATACCATTTACCACTCGCACTTCCCGGCCAACGCACCAAGAATATGCTGTGGCAAAGTGCAATCAACGAATAAGTCCAGGAGTCGATTGACAGGGTCCAAGTCAGTTTATTGTGCACAAGGCCCAGTCAGTCAAAGCTTCAAAAGGAACTGAGCAAAGGTTTATACAGAGACATAACTTTTTATACCTCTTTTTCAGTTTGATACATGAGAATTTTCTATTGGTTCCAACTTGATACATGCAAACTTTTCATTGGTTATACATTCCCTTCATTTGTCCAATTAGAAATCCCTCCGGAGCCTAGCAACCGGCCCCCTCCTTTAGGATTGCTTGAACAATGGTATAGTTCTGAATTTCGTTACTTTTCTACTGCAAGGATAACTTTGGCTTCTGGAATGCATATACTGTAACATTTCTGTTCTTTCACACAAAGAGAATAATATAAGACTTATGAATTCATGAAAACTTCTTATTAAGCATTTTAAAACAGTTTTCTTATTTTTCACAGATTTTTGGTTCTTTTCTAGTTATAATGGGAGTTAGGATCCAGGCCTAACTTACAGGCCTTTCATAGTAGCAGGCCATGCTAAGCCATAGCCTACCTCACAACTACCCTCCTTTTGCGAATCGACTATTGTAATATCTGTTTTGCCGGGCTCCCTCAGATGCAGTTAAAATGACTACAATCAATTAAAAATACTACTGTCCACATTCTTTCTTGGGCAAAGAAGAATGATCATATTACCCCACTCTTGATCATACACCACTGGCTTCCTGTTAATCAGCGTATTCAATTCAAGATTTTCGTGCTTGCACGTAAGACCCTTCATGATTCCGCCCCTCTTTACTTGTCTTCCATCATTGTTCCATATGCTTGGATCACGTCAAGATAATCAACTTGTTCTACCTTCCCCAACCAGAGTAAAATTTGAATCTACAGGCCGTACCGCTTTATTTTTTTACCTAATCTCAGCCTTGTGCAATTTTCTTCCCACTCTTCCTTGGTGTTTTTTAAGCATTCCCTGAAGGCTTATCTCTTCATCCAGGCCTTCGGGATCACTCCCCCATCTTCAGTTGTGAAACTGATTATATCTTCAAGACCCTATAATCTTCTTTGTTTGCCTTTGTTTGTTATTATTTTACCTTTCCTTCACTTTCCTATTTTTAATGGAGTTCCATTTCTGCTTTTATTTAGTGTTTTAATTTGTGTTTTGTTTTGTTAACTTTTTTTTATCATTGTAAACCACACTGTATGCACTGCCAAGTGCGGTATATCAAGAACTAATAAACCATAAACCATAATAAATGCCTTTGAAATAGCACCGAAAGAGCAACTTCAGGTAATTTAGGAAAATTAATAAATCACAGGCTTTTATGTCTTACCACATTCTCCAAGTTTTCAGGGTTCCTATGTAAGTTCATATTATCTTGTATTAATGCATTCTCAGTAATCTTCTGAACACAATCCTAAGAGTTTGGAACTGGTGAGCTACATTCTTTATCTGACAGGTCAGAGAATAATCCAGAGAAATGGCAGCATCCCACAAGGCTTCTTAAATCACCAATGGCCTCTCCACAGGACTGTTCAAAGAAGATTTAGTTAAATTCTTTCCCTCTACACTGGGCACCCCATTCACAATAACCCCAGTGTACTCAGCTTATCCATTTCTCTGGTCTGCATTATTGTTGCTTCAGAATTTCTCTCGGCTGCTCTTCAACTAGGCTGCCAGCCGCTGATGACTCCACAGTCACACTGTAGGGCTGACTTCCTGCTCTCCAGGGCCTGCAACATCTTGTGTCTGAACTTGGAGCAACCAAGCCTTTACCTGCAATGCTGGATTCACTGACAGTAAGCAAACCCCGGGGCTTAGCAGGACACCATCCTTCAACAGAGCTCGTGGCTCTCCTCCTCCCATTTGCTTCTGTAGTGGATGAACACCAGACTTACTGCCTCTGAAGCTCAAATAATAAATCCATCCAACAGATTGCTTATTTTTTTCCTGAGTATAGTCTGTTTACTTCGTATTTGTTATGTATTTTGTGTTTGTTAACCGCATGGATGCGTCTTGCTAAATGCGGTATATCAAGTAATGTAATAAACCATAAACCATATGCAGAGCACCTGAAATGGCAGGAAAAATACAGGTCCTTGTCTTATGCTTATCTGTATAAAATTAAAATGAGCAACCACAGGAGAAACAAGAAGAAGTGCAAGGACGATAGGAACAGGTGTCCACCATCTTGCTCCCTTTCCCCACAAAATTGTGTAGTCTAGTTCTTAGCTGTCATCACCATACCACTTATTATTCTCCTCACATTTAGGAGCTGATTTTATAAGGGGTGTGTGGAAAGTTATGCACTTCTTACTCATGCAGGTCCCTATTATAAAGGCCTTGCATGCGTAAATGAGCACTTGCGTACACTCTATAGATGATTGTTGCTCTGTAAGAGCACGCATAAGTCCTTTCAGTTTGGGTGTGCACAAAAGTGGAGTGTGGGTGGAATGTGGGCAGAGCCTATATTTATGCACATAAGTAATTAAATATTATAACTTATGCAGATTTATGAAGAATCTAGGTGCGGACATGCAGTCTGCACTAGAGAAGAGTGATGCGTAACTGCTACGACTAGATGAAGGTGCATCTTTGCATCCCTATTTTATGAAGTAAAGTACACGCATGCTTCATGTTATAAAATAGGCCCCACATATCTGCATGGCAACATGCATTAACTGCATAGGAGTTTATAAAATTACTCTTAGTGTTGCATATAATATGCTGTATGCATTTTCATCAATAAAATAATTTTGGATTCATTTTCAAGGAAGCTGTTTTTATACATATAGAATCTGATCCAGGAAGGGGGCACATACGGGCCGTCCAGACATCCCAGAGCAGGACAGGCTCCATTGTACCTGATTCTGCAGGAGCCAGACGTTCCTGTGGGTGCAGGATCAGGCATAGAGACAACCCGACATGCCCCTGCTATTCTGTGGGAGATGTTTCCTCCCTGCATCAGGGCCAGCCCACCACAGTGCCAACCCCTGTTTTCCCACCACCTGACCCTCGGCAGGGGCAGCCAGGGACCAGATCGGGCGAAGGGGACTCACCTGCCCCTCCGCTGGCTGTGTGGTGGGGGTGAAGGGGCCACCAGCTGCTGCCCCCAGGGCTTATACCACCTCTGAGGTGGTATAAAGCCCACGTCCTGGATGCAGCCAGTGGACATACAGGGCCATGACCAGAATCAGCCCTGTACATCCGGGTGTCTGTTCCACTCTCACCGACCCACTTGCCCTCTCCATCCCGATCTCCCCTCACTGAGGCTGTGTGTGCGCAGGGAGATCGCTTTCCTGCATACAGGCCAGACGGATAGCGATTCTACCAGGACACACAGCCCTGCTCTTCGCGTCTCTGGATCAGACCCTAAGGGGATTATTTTGGATGCCCTATTTGTGCTTTAGCTGTCTTGAAACAGGCATAGAGATGTCCAAAGCATGGAGGCATTTCCAGAGTCGGTTTAGGAGTTGGGTCCGTGAATGCCCCCAGTGCGACGACATTTAAGTCTGAATGGGGGCATGTTGGAGGCATGGCTGGAGCATTCCTAAGAACCTGGCTGATCTCAGTACTGCCCTGGACATTCCAAGTCGTGTCTAAGGTTAAGCTTGTTGCTGGCATGAATGGGCATCTGAAAAGTGCCCATTTTGCCAGGCAAAATCTGGAAGGAGTGGCGAAGGAGCTACATTAATACCAGCTGTAGTTTCACTGACATGGAATGGGAGCTCATGTTTTCATTTTGCTGTTCCGCTGGATGTCCCCTTATGCTGCCTTGCCTGAGATGGACATCCCAGACCCACGCTTTCTTAAGGAGAAAGTCTAGGTGGCTGCCCGTGTGCGTGTACACATCGAGGATATTGATGTTCCTGCAGTTGACCATAGAAAGAATGCAGCTGCTTTTATGCAGCCAACATGTAGTTGTTCCTGGGAGTGTGGTTTGGGCAGGAGGGCACAAAAATCAGCAGGCTACTGGGGATCCAGCCCCACCTTTCAGCTGAAGCAGAAGCAGGGGGAAAGACGCAGTAGTGCAACACACAGATATATTTCCCACATGGCATTGGGGAGAACAGATACGGAGCCACCCGATGAGCCCTGGGACATATCATTTTTTACACTCTCACATGGCATGCATAAAGCCTCCTGAAGAACTGGAGGAGTAGCTTGATTATAGAGCAACAAGCTAAAAATCAGGGAATTCGGCAATGAAATTCTGCTTCTCTCACCGTTGCTTTTGTGACACTGGATGAGTTACTTCATTCTCCATTGCCTCTGGTATAACTTAGTTTGTAAGTCCATTTTCAGGTAGGGAAACAATTTGAGTGTCTGCTTGTAAGTTGACTTGAGCTTGGATTTGGAAAAGGCAAGTCGATAAAATCCAAGCCTGAAGTATACAACACACAACCTTTCTCAAAATGTGGCAGTATCTACTTACACTCTAAAATTTCATGCAAAATTATATTTTTTTAACAGTCTGTCGAAGTCAGAGTTGCAAAAGGTTGTTATTTTAAGCGTATTCTATATAGGCTTATTGATATGTTTGTTTTGTATTGGGGTTGCTTCTGGATGCCTATTTCGTAAAGGTTCATAGGCAACATAGGCCTTTGAAACTTTACAAAGTAGGCACCTCAAACCAACCCCAATAGCACACAACTCCAAAGAAGGTCCACATTTTTGAGCATACACTCAAATTTTATGAAATGCATATGTACAGTGCAACTCTCCTCTGGCTCCTTACAGATCCCCTGTTCCCGCATCCATCATAGTTTGTGGGACCAGACTCCCAGCCTACCACACGGCTCAGAGCTTTCAATGCACCCTTGGGGTTTGTCAAACTGCAGTTTTTTAGTGCAGACACCAACAACAAACCCCACACGCACAAGCAATTGCATTTTACGATGGTATAGATGACAGTTTTTCTTAAAGGTATAAGTAAGCAGGTAGATAAGGATGACCTGGTTTATTTATTTATTTATTTATAAAGTGTGTCTGTATTTTCAGAGGGCCGAGTTTCCCCCCATTGATTTTTCACACATGTAAATTTGCAAAATGGGTCCTCTGCAAATACACATGCTCTCCTGTGATATTTTAGAGCAGGCTTCATGTTTAGCAGATCCCTTTCTAAATCACTGCTGGAATGGTGTATGTGGTGACCTTGAAGTTCCAATTCTAATCTCCAATACTATCTAAAATGTGCCTTCCCATGGATTAATAACTGAACCAAAAGGAGGACTAAATGGTTAGTTTTCTCAATAGAGAGAAGTACTGGAGTGTAAGGATGTACACAGGACAAAAATGTTTTGGGTTTTGGTTCGTTTGGGCTTTATCCCCATTTTTCAGGTGTTTTGTTTCCTTTTGTTACACACTCATTTTAATAAAAATATGTTTAATACACGTTAGAACTTTTTAATGTCCACTAATTGACCTACCACATGTTAATTTGAAGATTTATTGCATGGTAAATCGATTTAGCGTGCAATTTATTTTTTATGGAGCATTAATGAACTGAATTTGCACTAATGAATACAAATCCCTATTGGATTGTCGCAGGGATTTGTATTGGGACCAATGTTACTTAACTTATTCAGCAATGATCTGGAAAAAGAGCAGTGCGTGAGGTGATCAAATTTGCAAATGACACCATAATTCAAAGTTGTTAAACCATGAACCGATTTTGAGGAATTGCAGCAGGACTTAGGGAAACTGAACATCTAAATGGCAGATAAAATTTAATGTGAACAAGTGTAAAGTGATGCATGGAGGAACTACTGTAACCGTGACTAGATTCACATGATTGCTGAGTTTCATATTAAGAGCGCCACTTAGGAAAAGGACTTTGGAGATATTTGTGAGGAATTCACTGAAATCCTTCTCAGTGAGCTGCAGTAATCAAAAAAGTAAAGTGAATGTTGGTGATTATATAGAATGGAATGGAGAACAAAACTTAAGATATTATATTGCAGCCCTTGACAAAATTTTCTCTAGTTTTGTGAACCAGACCAAATATCTTGAGTATTCTCAGCCTTCCTCTCTCCCATTGAAGTTGGCAAGTGACGAGACTCTTCAACATTAGGTCCCACTCTGAGATCTGCCATGACTCCTTTAGAGGCCAGTTCTGATTCTGGCACATCTGGCTGCATTGTCCAGCCAAAACCTGGACATGCTGGAGAGGTACCCAATTTTGCCACCACGGGGCCCAGATGTACCTACGATGGCAGAATCGGGGACATAGATGTCTGGGTGCTCGCTGGATGCTGAGCAGATCGACGTACAGGGAACTGCCCATCCCTACGCCAGGATGCCACCGCTGGAGTGAGAGAGCAGTGGCATCCTTGCATCATGGCAATGAGCCATCCACAGGACGGCTCAGAATGCCATGCTGTATTTCGGCCCCTGCCGGCCACTGTCCGGGCTGCACCGGCGGCCCCCATAGCCCAGTTCATGGCTGCAGAGACACAGTGAGGTGGCAGACATGGTGTGTAGCATGCTGTGGGAGTAACCACAGTACTTATTCCACCATCGGGGTGGAATAAGCCAGACATCCCGGGGGCTGCCGGGGAATGTACAACGGCCTGACCTGAATCGGCTCTGTATGTCCTGGCAGCTGGCAACCCCCAACTCTGCCCCAGCACCTCCCACTCCTGCCAACATCCAGTGCTCCAATGCACAAACGCTCTGCATGTGCAGGCAGCACTGGGGACAGAATTGGGTCTCAGTGCTGAGTGCGGGTCGGACATCCAGCCGGAACGTCCAACCCCCCTATTCGCTCCACAGAATGATTTCCATAATGCACAGTTAGGGACCCACCTACCTGCATGTTACTTTTACTACTAACCATTTGTATAGCACTACAAGGCATGTGCACTGCTGTACAGAGAGATGTAACAGACAATCCCGTCTCAGAAGAGTTTACAGTCTAATCGAGACAGACAGCACAACGACTGGGCACTAGGATATAACTAGGGGAATGGTAAAGAAACCCAAAGGAGGTGAACAGGAGACTAGGGGGATCAGGATCCAAAAGCAGTCTCAAAGAAGTGAGTTTTTTGCCTGGATTTGAACAGGGCCACAGAAGGAGCCTGACGTACCGACTCAGGTAGTTTGTTACAGGCGTAAGAAGCAACAAAGTAGAAAGATCAAAGTCTGGAGTTGGCAGTGGAAAAGAAGGGCACAGATAGAAGGGATCTGCCAGAGGAGCAGAGTTTCCAAGGAGGGGTGTAGGGAGAGAGGAGAGAGGAATGGTAGTGAGGAGCAGCCAGATGGAGGCACTTATAGGTCAGCAGCAGAAGTTTGAACTGGATGCAGAAATGGATAGGGAGCCAATGAAGTGACTTGAGAAGAGGGGTGTCAGCAATGCAATAGCATCCACTGATAACTGTACCTGAGATGACTTCATCTGCTTCATCTATCAATGTGATGCTGTTCTCCACCAGTTTCCTTATGTTTTTTTCTCTCAGTTCCCTGCCCTATCCCATGTGCAAACAAACCCATGCATAAGCTTGCCTTAATTTGGCAACTTGACCCATAGTGGTAGCACCATGAGACTGCTGCTCATGACAGGAGCACATATGAATTGCTGCTGCTTCCTGTCCCCCAAATAGACACCAGGAAGACCCCTGATAGGTGCCAGGAGAGCGGTTGGGGAGGAGAGCGGGTACTGCATTGTGGTCCCAATCATGCCTAGAGTGTTTGAGGGTTCGAGGGGATACAAGGGAGGGGGGGGGGGTGATCATGCCAGGGCTGTAGGAGTACTTTATTTTACCACGACTCCTATAAATGATAGTGGGCTCAGCTTAGGGTTGTCTATCTCTGTATTACTTCGGCCAGTAACTCCCGTGGATCTGTTTATTAAGCTGCATTAGGCTTTGGCAGCTCACAGCATTTTACTCCAGACAGCGTGGTGTTAGCACATGGCTTTTGCAACTATCTGTTGGGGGCGTGCACAACATTTCCCCAGCAATTACCACATAGAAATTGCAGAGGGCTTGGTGCAGCAGCATTATGGATGCACTAACAGCACCCATTGAGGTGGTGGTAGCTGCACCGGTGCTGTCTGCATCGACGATTGCAGACATGCCTACTCTCTGCCCGTATCCTGCCCACTTTCGCAGATACCATGCAAAATGCAGACCACAGAAAATCTCTGCACTGTCTGCATTTTCCCTGTACTATGTGTTAACCCAGGCCAATAATGCGCATTATCTGCCATTTTAATGGGTAGCACAACTTAATAAATATACCTCTTGATGTTCCTGGCTACAACAATACAACTTGTGGTTTATCACAGGAGCCGTTAGCCTGAGATACTGCAGCTTAGCAACTACTCTTATTCTCATGTATGACGCTCTAAGGAGAACAGGACTCTCAGACGGGGGGGGGGGGGGGGAGGAATATGCAAAGGCATTTAGAATGTTTGCAGATCTGCAAACCACCTAAATCTCACTCAGTGGGATACTCAGCAGCAGTAATGCGGTTTGAACAACATATAGGCCAATGCAGAAAGACTAACGTACCCTTTGCACAGCTAATGTAATATATATACACAAGTACCATTACGCCAAATGCAGAAAAGAGACTGATGCACACACAGCAACACCAAACTTATTCAAATAGCATGCAAATGAACTGCGTGTATTAAAATGGAATGCTAATAAGATCTGCGCCCAATGCAGAGAAATGTGTAAAGGATTACATAACCAGCAGGAATGCCATTATTTCTATGCCTGGTCTGAGGTGGCTTAAAAATCTTGCGTGTGTAGGGAAAGACTGTTTCAGGGTATGTACCAGTGGACAGTTACCTTCAAGGTGAACATTTTCTGCGTGCATCTTTCAGTGTATAAGCGAATGTTTGGCATTCAAGTAGGAATGTCTTTTGCTTCTTAACGTTATAACATTCTCCATTTACCATAGATCTTTTTGTTGTGATTTCATAAAAAAATGTTTTTGGGTGAAATAGTCCTCGGGGTGGGGGGGGCGTTCCACCAGTGCTAGTCACTGCCCTAGTGGGAGCACTTATTCCATCTCTGCAGTGGAATAAGTCCCCTGTCTAACCCAGCAACCCTGGACGTACAGGGCCTTCACCGGAATAGGCCCTGTAAATCCGGGTTCGGGGTCACGCATCCAACCCGCCCTCACTCCTCCTCTGCCCCATCCCCTCTTGCCTCATACAGAGCTCACCGCACATCTTGGCAGTACCTGTGGGGAGCTCTGCACTCAGAATCAGGTCTAGTGGAATAGCGGAGGCTTAAAGCCCATGTCTGACGTCCAGCCCCTGCTATTCATGATCAGCATAACTCCCATAATGTTTGACATTAATGTGCATGCGCACAAGGCCATTTATAGCGTGTATGTTTGTTGTGCATGCGTTGGCTCCCCTTTATGCCAAAGTTTTGTGCACAACTCATTTGCATACACGCCCTTTTCGTCATTCCAGCACTGACATTTTACACTATTGGTGTGCTATATAAACGTATACCTGGCTAATAGCGCGCAACTTTGGCGCTGGCTCTCTGCATCATCCTATTAGTTTGCTCCATGGTAGAGATGGCCCTACTTCTGCAGTCATACCATTTGGTACCACCATGTTTTTTATAAAAATCGCTGCTAAGTATCATGCTGATTTATTTATAGTATTTACAATTAAGAAGACAGAGGCAATGTAAGATTTCATTAGTAATAATTTTATTGTGTATACAAATTAGACCTACCAGAACCATGCTTGTGGTATGATTCTTGTAATCAGAGTGCATATGTGATGATTCTCATAGTGGGAGACACTGGTAGCAGCAGCTGTTATTGTTTATAAAGAGAATCCAGTCTGTCAGTGAGTAGTTATCTTAATAATTTGGATTTGCATAACACCTGTCATTCTGATGGGATTTCAACCTGCTCTATTCATTCAGCCAGGAGTGTAGGGCCAATAGTGTATCATAGTGGACATGCTACAACAAACACGATTTCTCGCCATGATTTTATTTTTATATTTTAGCCTTTCTCTGAGGACAAACAGGATATTAGGTTCTTGTCCATGGGTGATGTCATCGGTGGAGCCCAGGGCAGAAACAGCTACTTTAACTATAGATTCTTCTTGAAGCTTTGGAGTAGTTTACCACACATACTCCGCACCTCCTGCTTACTGCTGTCATGTGGGACCATCTTAGTCTTCATTTTCCACAGAGCTGGTTGGTTGCGTCACTGTAGCACTCTCCTCAAATCTTGATATTTTGAAAAAATGCAATCATTGTTTTAACTGTTGCTGACACATGATTTGCAGCTATCAAAGGTAGTTCCTTAGGTAGGGTTTTTCAACCACTAAGTTTTATTTAATTTTTTGTCTCATCCCAGTCAGGCCTGTTTTAAGGGCCTTGGATATTCTGACCAGAGAACTTTTTCAAGATCTAATTGTTTGATCTCTCTGTTGTTGTGGGTTGGGGTTTTTTTTTAATGACATATCCCAACATACTCACAGCAACTTTAAAAGGTGTACCCAGTGTGGCAAGACCATATCCATTATGGATGGTCATAATTGGTGTTTGCAGTACCTGGGTCCTGACTATGAACCCTCTCATTACAATTTGTGTTCACAGATGTCCAAGAGAAGGTTTAAGAGTCAAGGAAAACAGCGTGAATACATTTTTTGTAAGTCCAGTATGTTGACATTAGCACTGGAAGAATCAGTTCCCATGAGTCCAATAACCTTGTTGGATGCTGAGAATGGATTAGCATCAGAGTGAATCATATATTCTTGATATCAAGAATTGATAGAGATCATTAGGAGAGAGCTAAATACAAATCAGTGTTGAGAGCCTACAGTGCTGAGCACCAAGCAAGGTTGGAGTGTATTGATATTTTACCCACTGAAGCTCAACTATGAGAGCACCAAGGTACTGAGATCACCAGTATCTGTAAGTATTAGTGTGTGTGTCTCATATCCCCACGTGTTAAATGTATCCCCCACTTGTGTTGTGACCGCTTTGATTGAAGGATAAGGCGGTATACAAAACTGTCTAAATAAATAAATAAATAAAATGCCCCCGCTGAGAGAGTCACTCATCATCCCTGGTACAGGAGGGGATGCAACAGACACTGTCCAATGATCATCCCTACTGTGACTCAGGAGGACATGGACTCTTCTATTGCATTCCTTTGTTATTGATGACTTTTGAGGAGCAGCTCTTGAGCAAGATCAATAAAAGCCTGGAATGATTTCTGGCTCAACATAGCAATGGTGCTTCACCATCGTTGATGCTGGGACATTGAGAGGTCCAGCCAATCCATGAATCCCATGCACTGCCTGGAAGACAGACACTAAACCAAAGGTATTGAAGGGTTTTAGGATCATTGTCAGCTCTATCATTTTCCATATCCAGTGCATCAGGTGAAGGCACTTTACTGACATATCAATGATCATTGGTATCTCCATGCTTTCCTATAAGGCATACTTGTAACTACTGAGCAGAGGTTGGGCCAGCCAAGGACCCAGACACCTCCTTTGGAGGTTTTTTTTTTTTTTTTTAGTAGATACAGAGCACTCTTGGGACTCTGATTATAAACCAGAAAGGTTCTCCAAAAAGGAGGGTTTGACTGGTTTTGCATCAGATCCTATGCAGTCTCATGAAAGGAGAATGTCTCCATCAGAGGGAAATAGTACAGTTCACATTATTTACATTAGACATAGAGGAGGGACACAGGTGAGAAACATTGGACATTCTCCAATTCACAGAATCCTCACTGATGTCCAGATGAGAATGTGGGAGACCCTCCTCTGTGTTTATCTTATAAATAAGAAATCTGACTCTATATACAGATTCCAGAAGGATTCTGGATTCAAGAAGCAACAGTTGCTGCAACATTTTATGTTGGTAAAATCCACATTCAAAAGAGTCAGAAGCTCCAAGTCAGACTCTTCAGTAGTCCCAGGGAGAGTGATCAGATTTTAGAGTCTTTTGGAGAAAGGTTTTCAGAACATTACACTTCTTTTCTTTCATAATGTCCTATGCACTTTTCTTGGGCATATACTCATGGAACATTATGCATAAAATGGAGGCATTTGCAGACATTTTCCCACAAGAGAAGGCTAAGCATCTCCATTCACTAATGGGCAAAGGGAAGGAATGCGGAAAATACATAGTCTGAGTGACTTATGACGTTTTTGAATCAACATCTAGAACCTCTATCATGGTCTTGGTCTCGGAGACTATCATGGCTCCAGTTCTCAGATCTCATATATGATGTGCTGGAGAAGCTTACTGCCGTGCCGTGCCATGCCGTAGTGTGGATAGAATCCTTCAGAAATAGTGAAGAAAGCTGCATTATTGATGGAGCATCAGTGACACACCCTGAAATACCTCGCCAGGCCCACTTTTTACCCAACCTCCTCTTCCTCTACAAGATACCAGAGTGGAGGACAAGAGATCCTGTTAATCTCCCAAACATGTAGTAAGTATCCTCCTCCCTCCTACCCTGCTGAGGCTCATCAGGGACCTCACTTTTTCCCCAGACAGAGAGGGCCTAGAAGTTCCATCCAGTGCCTCAACCAATCCAGATATAAAGTTCTGACTGCCCCCAAAAAAACAAAACCAGTATCCCAGTGTCTCTACTGGAAAGCCTTCCAATAGGGTGGAGACTATATGTTTTGCAAGCCATTGACTCCTTATAACTTCTGAGGTTGTACAGTCCGGATACCATTTTCATCTACTGGGACTACCTCCACATTGTTCACCAGGACTTAGCCAAACTCTCTGCATCAGGCAGTGCTTACCAAGGAGCTCTTTTCCCTCTTAGAGGCCAATGCAGTGGAACCTGTTTCATCAGGGGAAAAGAGGGCAGTAATTCTACTCCAAGTACAGTATTTCCTGCTCACAAAACAAAATGGAGGTATTCCATCCTATCCTAGACCTAAGAGCCTTGAACAAATTTCTAGGGCAAGATGGTTTCCCTAGGCACCCTCATTCCCTACCTCCAAAAGGGAGGCTAGCTATGTTCTCTGGACCTAAAGGATGCTTGGTAGAGCATGTCTAGGCAGAGAATGGACAGGATGGGGGCATTCCCGATGCAGCACAGCTAGTGCAGGCCTTAATAACCCATGCTATCTGCGCTTGGCATTAGTAGCATGAGTGCAACTAATGCCCCTTTAATGGATGGTGTTAGTTGTTCCTGTGGCTGGTTTACTGCAGCAACCTGCAGTAACAGCAGGGAAATGACTGTACACGCCCCTCTGCAGTCAGTTCAGGGCCCCTCGCTAGTAACACTGCTCAGATACGCATTACTGGCATGAGACTTAGTAAGCATGTCCATTTATTTGCATTCTCAAGTAGTTTATAATATTTTAGGTATAATAACTGACCCCATCTCTATGCTGTGCTGTCCTTATGTTCACCGTATATGGGTGTGTGTGAATGTTGTTCATGACATTATATAAACATTTTGCATGTGGTGTTATCCTCGAGTTGGCAGTTCTTTCTTTTCTTTGATTATTTTCAGAAATAAATCATAGAAATAAATAGATTGAAAGAAAACTACTAATTTAACTTTGATGGTTCTTTTCCCCTTCTCCATCTACATCTTCATAAATGCCATGTCCTGATCTTAAGTACTACTTATTTCCGATACATATTGACTGACTATACTGTAATTTTTGTCCTTTTTGGTGCTAGTTCCATTATTTTCTTGTACTCTACACCCTTCTATGTATGGTGCCAAAAAATGTTTGTTTTGCAAATAGTTTGTTTTCATACCAGTAATATTCTGGTTTTCTAGTTGTTTCTCAAAATGTACATCGTTCAGTTTCCATTCACTGAAGGCATTCATTTAGTGTACTTTGCACTATGTGGCCAATTTTAAATGTGCTTATTCTGGACCTTATGATTTTCATGACATATTTGTACATCTTGTGATTATAGTAAACCGTCTCAATTTTCAGGGTAGTGAAAGCATCATTTATTTTGATTGCATCTTAGTAGATCATAGAACTTCAAACACCAGACTTTTTTTCTTAAGCTTACATCTGATCAGACAGTTTTGAAATTCATTTATACTCACTTCCTATGACCTCCATGCACTTGTTTTCCACACGCTTGAGATGAAGCATTGTCCAGTGTAATTTCATATAGGCTGCTGTTCTAGAAGCTTTTGATGTACTAAATTGCTAACTGGGAAAGGTTCTAGCTTTCTGTAATTCACATAATTGTGCAATGGTGTTTTTGTGAGGTATTGTAAAGCCCATAACTAATTGCACTTTTATGTTAGCTCGGGATTTTTCCTTGCTCACGGTTTTACAATGAAAAAAATATTTTTCTTATAGTGTTGCCATACTCATCAGTCGGAATTCCTTTTAGGCTGCCAAGTTGCATAAAAATCTGACCACCCAATATTCCAAGGAAATTACTTGGATTATGCCTGATGCCCTTGGGGAGCCTTTCTTAAAGGGGCCAGTACATTACAAAGAAGCAGTCCAGGGCCCACTTCCTACCCACAAAGACTCCCCTCTCTACCCCTTACACAGACCCCACTTTTGCCCTTATATGGCAGCTTGACTCCTAGCAGTAATAATGGGGAATATTTCAGGTCTGCTCAGGGTGGACTACAGAATGTGGGGGATGGGGTATTTTCTGGGGAGGGAGAGGTAACTGCAGTCTGCGCTTCTTTTTTTAATGCTCTGGCCCCTCTAAGATGGCACATGGGAGTATCGATCTACTTGAGAAGCATTTGTGCTAAATGTATGGCATTTCTTATGTTCTTATGTATCATGTTTAAGTAGATTAAAAAGGACTCAAGTGAGAGTGGGATCACTAATTGGGTGGTTTTCAGAGCAGAGTCTGACAAAAATATTCTTTTGTCTTATACTGTATACACTTTAACAGGGGCATTATTGCATGTAACTTATAGCTGTGAGCTAGTTATTCCTGGAGCTTGCAAAGTTCAATGTAAGCTGTGTTATTCAGCTTTACATAATAATGATGTGCTTTGCGTGCCTATGCCTATATATCTCATTATTATGGAACATGTGTTGGGGTAAAATAACATGCATGGTTTAGAGGCAAAACATTATGCATTATTCCTTTAATATATATTTGTAACTAACCTCCTTGGGGGACGCATTTTTTTTTTTGTAACTTAATTTTTATTCAACATTTCTCAGAACAGGAAACAATAAAACCAACAATCCCCGGCACACATCCAGGTAACAAACGTCATCCCCCAACCACCCATCACCTCCCTGCCTCATACATCTTTTATCCCACCACCCCAGAATCTTTCCCCAAGTCCCTTAGAAGCTTTCTCTTTTACCAGCAGAGCTGCAGTGGTGGGCATTAGAGCCAGCAGACTGGCTTGGTTGCAGTCTTCAGACAGTGAGTCCAAGGGAGCTAGTAGATACTCCTTGTAGTGGTGAAAACCTCTTTGGTAAAGGTTGGAGGAAGAAAGTGGGTGAAATTGAGATGGATGACCTTACCATGAAGAGTCTCTCCCTTAAAATAGCAGATCTTTCCAGGAAGAAGGCCTCTGTAAAGAAATACAAAGAAGAAGAAATATTACCCCTCATATCTGGCTTATATGTCCTACCATGCTCACCAAGGTCAGCAGAAGCCTCAGGCTCCTCGCCAACCCAAGAGACCTAAAACACACTGGTAATCACAAAGGCAATAACGAAATGCACTCAAGCAACGATAAACAGGGCATTTATGTTCTATGCACCCAGATGTTGGAACGCCCTTCCTACCACCATCCGGACAATCACCGACCTTGCCCAGTTCAGGAAGGCGCTGAAGCATCACCTTTTCCTCATGCACTACTCCGATGACAACTCACAAACAGCCACTCCCCACCATGAATGCCTCTCAAGCACACCCAGCACGCAATGATGTATTCACACCCACTGGCGCCACCACACACCATGAAAATATTAGTATATACAGTACCCTTATTATTTTAAATAGTCTCTAACCAAATACAGTCCTCACTTTGGACCTGTGACTTGGTTTACCAACTTGTATATAGTTACCCTAGTTATGTCCAAGTTACGGCACCTATTTCATTGTAAATACAGTGCAGCCTCAACCGCACTGTATAAGCTACTGCTGTATGTAAACCACAATGATTTTAAATAGCACGGTATAGAAAAGACACTAAATAAATAAATAAAGCTGCTAAGCCACAACCAGCTCCATAGCCCCAATCTGGAGCTAGCTTTTGACGGCTTCCTAGAGAACACTGCCACTCATCCCATGAAGGAACCCCACATTTTCACATTACGGACAGGCTGTTCCATTTTTCCCATAGCTGGTACCTCATAATATCAGAACCCTGGGCTCTACAGGTCATCCTAAAGGGCTACCTGCTCCATTTTGCCCAGTTACCTCCTCCTCCCTTCTTTCCAGTAGAATATTCTCTAGACCCTCTCCATCAGGATCTGTTGCGACAGGAAGTCGCCACACTTCTAAAAGATGGTGCCATAGAACTTGTTCTCAGCACACAAGAAATATTAGGGTTTTACTTCCAGTACTTCCTTAGTCCCAAGACGTTGGGGGTTTCCGTCCCATTCTAGATCTCGGTAGCCTGTCAGACGGCTGCCTAGGGTGAGAACTTACACAATCTTGACGATGCATATATTCATATGATTCTTGCAAGGTATTGTGGGTATTGTAGTTCATTCACTCCCAAACACAGCTGATGACAATAATTTGAGTTGTGAAACCAAGTGGTAAGATCAATAAAATACTTCTTTTATTGATGGGGTTTAATTCACCCAGCACATGTATGCTTGATAGCACTATAAATGAGGTTACTTGCTTGCAGTGTTTAAAATGGATAACAAAAAGTCACAAAGTAAACCAGAAAACAACCTTCAGCTTGTCAGGCAATTAGCTAATGTTTTCTTAGCAAGTAATTACCAAATACAAAGGCACAAAGAAAAGAATAAACTTTGCTGGTTAGGTTAACTTCTGCTTATTTTCCACGCAGATCTCAGCAGTGATTCTCCCTTGCTCACACACACAATCAGGTGCAGCTTTAATTACTATCAATTGACCAGCTGTAAGCCTTTAGCTGGCTGGCTGCTACTGTGTGAACCCAAATCCTGCTTTAAGAGCTGTTTGCAGTGGAAATAAAGAACAAAGTTAGGTTTCTTTGTGATGGCTGATGTGTTTGCTCAGAGAAAACTAGCAATAGCATTTAGATAGAGAACAGTCCATATAAATAGTTTCATCTGCTGTATCTCCCCCTTCATCAACAATCATAGGGTCAATATCATACATTGGCACAGATGAGTCTTTCATTAAGGCACTATCATGAGAATGTTTATTCCCTTGCTGCCATTCTCTATTATAGATAGGGTCTGGATCAGTGTTCATACCTGAGCCTCTCCTGCCATCATAATTCCTCTCTGTAAAGCCTGGCCAATATGTAATCCAATTCTGATGTCCAGCCTTCCAATCTTGATCCCTGGACACTGGATCTCCTCTCACATACCTTCTGGCCTTGGTCTGAAAGTCCCTTCCACATGCAGTCTTCTCTCTTCCAGGTAGCCACTGGTGATTCCTATCTCTGCCAATCCATTCCTCTGGCTGAATCCAGTCCAATGGACTCTGCTGGCATTTGGAATACCTCCCAGTATGGGTACTGCCTTGGAATCTCCCAGACCTTCCAATGGGCTTTCTTCTCTTCCTTCCAGAGAGTTTCCTTCTTTCTCTATCCGCTTGGCTTGGCTTCTGTTTCTCCAGGTGATACTGGTGCTTGAGCTTGTAGCCGTTGCTGTCTCTGTATCTCTTTCTGAAGCTGTTCTTGTAGCTCTCCCTGAAGCTGGGCTGGAGCTTGTAGTAACTGTTATCTGAAGAATAAGCTCTATTCTTATCCTGTTCTAATGTGTGCTGCTCCCTAACACAGCGCAGCTGTGTTGAATCAGGCCCTGCCCTTTGAGATGAGTGCTTAGGGATTACCTCATAGCTCTCTTGATTGCACACACATTTTCTCACTTCAGCCCCTCTCATGGCTGCTGGAAACCTGGTGCATTCTGGGACTGGTAGTCTTTTATGTGAAAACTCTGTTTTCTCACTTCTACCAGAACTGACAGGTTGCTTGTTCAGAGTCACATCATCTTTTCTATAGCTCCTACCTGAGCTATGATAAGCTTCCTTATCACAAGCCTCAATAACTTCCTAGTTTGAGAGAAGTTCAAGATGATTTCTTTAGGAACCCTACTGCCCTATCTTTAGAGGAACGATCAGCTCTGTTCTCTAGATCTTAAGGATGCATACATGAACATCCTCATCCACCCATCTCACAGGCAGTACCTTCGCTTCATATTCGATGCAGACATTACCAATACCGAGTCCTGCCTTTCAAGCTGGCATCTGCCCCAAGGGTGTTCACAAAATGTCTAGCAGTGGTTGCAGCCTACTTCGTCTTCCCTTACTTAGATGACTGGCTTGTCAGGAGCAACTCACCACAGATGGTGCATCTGTCCATTCAATGCACCATCACAGTTCCCAAACATCTCGGTTTTGTCATAAATTTTCCAAAGTTGCACCTGTCTCCCATTCTGGTATTCATATGTGCCCTTCTTGACATGACTCAGGCCTGAGCATTCCTGCCTGAGGACCATCTCAAATGCCTCACAGAGTTGGCAGTCATCATTCAGTGCAGCCGTCACACTACGGCACAAGACATGTTTCATCTCCTTGGTCACATGATCTCCATGGTCCATGTCATCCCCTATGCTTGTCTTCACATGTGCCAAGTGCAGTGGACTCTCTCCTCACAATGGAAACAGGCAGAGGGCCATCTCAGAGGTAGAGTGGTGGTCACCCCACTTCTGACAGATTCCCTTCTGTGGTTGCTTTCTCCTCAAAACATCCTCATAGGTTTACCTTTTCAGATGCCTCCTCCTCAATGGACCCTCACTACTGATGCGTCCCAACAATGCTGGAGAACTCATCTGGATGGCTGGGGCATGTGGGCCTCTGGTCTCAACAAGAGTTCTCTCTTCAGATCAACTTCCTGGAATTAAGAGCAATAATCAATGCCCTTTGGGTGCTTCGCCAACAGTTATCACATCAATCCTGCTTCAGACGGACCACCAAGTTGCCGTGTTTTGTGTCACCAGACGGGAAGGCACATGCTCCCTCCTCCTCTGTGAGGAAGTGATCTGCCTGTGGACCTTTGCCCTGGCTCATGGAATGCTTTTCCGAGCCATCTACCTGCCGGGAGAGCAGAATGTTCTCGCGGACAGTCTCAGTCGGGTCCTCCGGTCTCACAAGTGGAGTCTTCATCAGAGAGTAGTTGCTCGCACCTTCCAGCTCTGGGAAATCCCACAGATCGACCTCTTTGCCATTCCGCTCAACACACAAGTTCCTTGATTCTGCTCCAGGGTGCCTTCTGCACACCATCAAGCCCCTGATGTTTTTTCCTTCACTGCGGAACAGGTCTGTGATATACATCCATTCTGCTGATAGCCTAGATGCTCTTCAAATTGCAGGCCGATAAAGGCACCATGATCCTGGTTGCCCCATTTTGGCCCTGACATTCATAGTTTCCCCTGATTTTCCGTCTGTCTCAGCATCAGCCTCTTTGTTTGGGATGCACACCAGACCTGATCTCGAAGAATCAGGGGGTGTTGCTCCATCCCAGTATCTGGGTGCTCCATGTGATGGCTTGGCTGCTGAGAGGGTAGTACTTTCAGACTTGAATTTACCAGATACCATAAACGACATCCTTCTACCATCCCAGAAAGACTCTTAAATTGTGCCGGTTTGCAGTGGGGTGTGCAAGCACACCCTCAACCCCTCCATTTGTCCAGTGGAGTCTTCTACTGTATCTCCTCCTCCTCTCTTCCACAGGTCTAAAAACTAGTTCCATTCGTGTCCACCAAGTGTCATTTTGTCATCTTATTGAAGGATTGATGGAAAACCCATTTCCACATATCCATTGATAGCCCATTTCATGTGCAGGCTCTTATTGACTAAGTCGCTGATTCTGGCCCCACCTATCGACTGGGACATCAATGTGGTTCTTGCTGAATTGCTCGGACCTCCATTTGAGCCTACAGGCACTCCCTCTCTCAAGTTTCTTACTTGGAAGATCTCCTTCCTAGTTGCGCTCACCTTGGCTTGCCAGGTCAGCGAACTACAAGCTTTGATTGCACATGCCCCCTATTCACATGTTCATCATGACAGGGTGGTCCTGCGAGCACATCTGTGTTTCCTTCCAAAGGTTGTATCTCCCTTCCATCTCAACCAGTCGATAATTCTTCCAACCTTTATTCCCAAGCTACATGCATCTCGAGCTGAGGGGATGCTTCATGCCTTAGATTGCAAATGACCTTTGGCTTATTACCTTGACAGAACCAAGGCACACCTAAAATCCTCACAGTTATTCATTTCTTTTGACCCTAGTCACCTTGGTCTTCCTGTGACTAAACACACTCTTTCTCTTTGGATAGCAGACTGCATATCCTTTAATTATGCTCAGGCGGGTCTGACATTAGGGGGAGATGTAACCGCCCACAATGTCCACACCATGGCCACATCTGCGGCCCACTTATTCTCCATAACAAAGATCTGTTGTGTTGCCACATGGTTCTCCATTCATACCTTTGCAGCTCACTGCTGTCTGGACAAGGACTCTCAAAAGGATAGTTACTCTCGCCAAGTCATACTATGGCTCCTCCTTGGGACTTAGCTACACCTCCTTCCCTCCAGCCCTCTGTCCATCCAGGCTACTTCCACTACTGTCTTGATGGGGGTATGCTGGGGATTCTGAGTCTTATATATCCCTGGACTCTTCATGCTGTTCTTCAACAGTTTATTCCCGTTTATAACAGGCCATGCTCCTCGCTGGTTACTGGTAGCCTGGAGCTAGGGAGTCCCATATGTGACGAATGACGACTACATTCCTGCTTGTTCCTGGAGATAGTTACAGGTAATCTCTGGGAACACTAGGAATCAATCTTCACAACCCACCCTCCTCTCCAAGGAGTTGTAGATTTTTTTCTTTTTTCTCAGCTATGTACCTCACTGAGGGTGTTCACTGGGAAGGCATGCACAGAGGGATGCTCCCAAGCACTTCCTATTGGATACTGGGGAGTGTTCCCATGCAGGCTTGGTTGTGGAATGTCAACCATATGTGAAGACTGACTCCTGCTGTTCCTGGAGATTACCTGTTAGAGGTGAGTAACTACACTTTATTTGAGATGATTTTAAGTGGTTTTGATAGAGAAAGTATGAAAGAGGGTGGGAAGAGGTGAGAGAAGCTGGTAAAGTTAATTTTATTGGTTTGGTGATTTTGGAGGCACTAAATAAATCTGAGCTGTTCCTTCAGGAAAACGTTTGAGAGAGTAGTTCAGTCTCTGGAGTTTGGATTTATTTTTCTCTTCAAGGAAAAAAAAGTTCCATAGAATTTGAATACTGCTTTATGAGAAATTCTGTCTTTAAGAAGCTCTGCTGACGGATTTGGAGAGAAGGAAACAGCTTAAAAGCTGGCACCTTAGAAGTAGGAGAAAGTAATAGTGGCTAAGAGGAAAGGGAATTAATTTAACCTTTTCCTGAGAAAAAAAGATTTTTCTGCCACTGGAGTTTGTGAGCTGCTTTGAGTGAGGTGCAGTGCAGAAGGGCAGCGCTGCTGACAATTGTTTGACTGACAGTGTTCAAGAGAAAAAAAAAACTATTTTCTCAGTCAGAACTATTTCTTAAAAAAGGTAAAGAAGAATATTTTCTTCCTTACAGTGGAAGTTTAGAAGTTCAGCTGAACTGGCTAACTGAGACAGGTTAGGCTTAGCTGTTTCTAAGGAACAGTATTTAAGTGACAGAGGAGAGAAGAGAAAGGAGGGAGTCATTTTGGATCTGAATCCAGCCTTTCGTTGGTTGGTTTGGATTTTTGCTGGCTTTGGCGTAGGAACGTGGTGTGAATGAAAGAGGCTTGGTTAATCAGGGAAGCAAGGGACATTTTAAAGTCCTGTTGCCTCTGCTGTTTCAGAGAAAAATAATTTACCTCAAAAGACAGGGGAGGTAGATTCTCTTAAGGAGTTTGTCAAGTGTACAGTAGGTAGTAGGTGCGACCCAACCAACTCCAGTAGTTCTAGGAGGAATGTCAGAACCTGATGACAGAATCTTTTGACTGACAGAGCCAGGAGCAGGATTCCACCGGCCCCTTCGCAAGAGAGCCCCAAGAAGATAAGCAGCTACCAGCACTGACACATCTAGATAAACATCATTTTTATTTTTATTGTGTTGAGATGCACCCATATTTTAGTTTTTATTTCTTTTTTTTTTTTTTTGGAAGCACTGAAGAGATGTTCACATTCATGACTTGCTGAGTTTTCATATCCTTTGTGGTGGTTCCTGTAAAAGGAAAAGAAACACAAAATTAGTGAAAAAAAAAGTTAAAGGGAAAGAAGTTGTGTGAATATTATTGAGTCTTTTGTGAAATTTGGTAAACTGTGTAAATGTGTATTTTTAAAGAAGAGTATTTGAAAAGTTATACTTACCTGTACCTGAGTTTATCTGTAATAGGGAACAAGAACAACAGTTATTGTCAAGAATGAAAAGTATCTAAAGATAGATTTGTTAGTGATATTTTAATTATTCTTGTGCAGTAACATCTCATGCATTTTACTTTACCTTACTTATAGTGATCATTTATTCTTATTGGCCATTTTGACTAGCTATATTCCAATTGAATATGTATTTAACTTCTTGTTCAATACATATTGATAATTTATTTGAAGAAAATTCAATATTTACCTGCTTAACATCTCCACCTGTGACATCTTGGTGGTGTGCAGGAATCCTTTTTTAGTTTAGGTTATTTCTTCTAGCTTTGGTCCCAGTGGAAGCAGCTGGGGGGACACAGTTTGTTTTTACTGATAGCCCTATGTGAATTGAAAGTTTGAGGTAACATCATTTAACTCTGGTCATGACTACTTTAATAAAGGCCCAAAGTGGGGTTAAGTAAGGCTAGCCCTTCTCATAAGAGGCTATAAGACCTTAATAGACTACATTTTTTGACATATATATATATATAGGTATTAAATTATTTACTATTACTCGTGGTTTTTAGAAGATTAACCTAATATTTATTTGGAAACCCCCAGACTTCTCCATTTATGTAGAACTTATTCCGTGGGTCCTTTGGTTTGTAAAATTGGCCAGACAAGTCCATTAGTAGTCATTGTTCCAGTTGCTCGTCACATAAGCTGCCTACATGGTCTCTTCTTCAGTTCTGAAATGTTTCTTCTGCTGCCTTTCTTTCTTTAACCTTATGCAGGTTTATATCGCACCAAACAGTTCACTTCAAAAACAGGGTTTTTTTGTTGTCTCCCACAATTACGTCTTCCACTAGATTGAGCTATATACATGCGCCCTGTCCTCAAAATTATATGCCCACACCATTTATATACATTTGCCTACCTTGTTACAACCTACATGTTTTAATTATCTAATACACCCTTCCCTCGCATACAAAGCTATTTTATATGACCATATTATACGATCACTATGCTTTACTCTCACCACACCACTTCTTTCCTTACAGGGTTTTTATCCTGATTTTCAGTGGAGCCAGGGGTTAGTCACTCGAGTCAACATAGCATAATGCTGTTTGAAAGTTTGGGGCTCTTTCATTTACATCCTACTCTATAAATGCCTCTTGGTGTTATAGAAGTATATCACTGATGTTAGGCTCGTGCTCCCTAATACTCCAGTGTCCCTGTTTGCATCTGTTGTTTACTATGCATATTAGATTATTGGTATACTAGCTCCTGCTCCTCGTACTTATATTCCTGTGCTCAGTTTATTTGTGTTCTTTATGGATATGATTCCACGACATTCTTGTTGTTTAGTATGTATGTGCACAATGTTTATTGATTGTACCTCCTTTTTAACAACTTTTGATATAATTTTAACAGATCTTTAATCTTATGATTTCACATATAAGAAATATAGAAAATATAATACATAATAATAATAAAACAACATAAGAAATTCCATACTTGGTGAGATCAAGGTCCATCAAGCACAAAATTCTGTTTCTAGCAGTGGCCAATCCAGATCACTAGTACCACACAGGTTCTCAAAAAGGTACATAGGTTCCACAATGCTTGTCCCGGGGTAAGCAATGGATTTTCCGGGTCCTCTTTAATAATGGTTTATGGACCTCTCCTCCAGGAACTTTTCCAAACCTTTTTTAAACTCAACTACATTAACAGCTTTTACCACATCCTCTAGTAATGAATTCCAAAATGATTAGGTGTTGAGTGAAAAAAAACAAAACATTTTCTCTTATTAGTCTTAAATGGGTTATGTTTTAGCTTCATTGCGTGCCCCCTAGACTTTCTATATTTTGATGGCATAAACAACTGATCTACGTTTACCCATTCCACTCCATTCATTAATTTATAGACTTCTAGCATATCTCCCCTCAACCATCTCGTTTCCAGTTTGAAGAGCCCTAACCTTTTAAGCCTTTCCTCATAGGGGTATCCTTCCATCCCCTTTACCATTTTGGTGACTCTTCTGTGTACATTTTCTATTTTATCCTGTTTAAATATTTATGATTTACTGTGTTTTATTTGTATTATATTTATGTATGTGTTCTATGGTTTTGTAATTACGATAAAAGGTTCTGTAAAGCCCGGATGAAGGCACATGCGGAAACATGGCCATGTAGGGTGAACCTTTAAAGCATTCAATAAAACACCTGCATACGCTATCAACCTCGCCTGTGGCCTTTTTCACCTCGTTCCTTAGACTGTGATTTATTTTGTGAGTGTGAGTGTTCTCATTGGACTGTTTCTTCTCCCCTGATGCACGATTTTTATTTGTTTTTGTTTTTTTTAACTACAGCACCGCTGAAAATTCTCGAGCGTTCTTCATCTGACCTACCCCTTGGCAAATCCTGTTGCAGATCTTCATACCATCTTACACAACTCTAGTCATAACCAAAATTAATTTTATTAAAAGAACATGCTTATATGTACTTTGCATGTTTTATCTCTTTCTCTTCTGTGTAACAGCTGTAAATAATAGTTCATGTCTTAAGTACCTAAAAATATGGTAAATGATATTTATTTTTATTTTGGTTGAACTTGGATTTGTTCTGACTCTCTTTGCTCAAGATGGTTGTTTCATAGCATTAAACTTCATTCTTCCAGCAGAAAGAATGTAATAGCTTGCGGGAGAATTTGTGAAGGCGACTGGGTCATGGACATGATAGAAAGTGACAAGAGGAAGCATAAGAGGAAAAAAAGTTGTCTCTTTCTCTCTTCCCCCCCCCATTTTATTTTCCTATTGTTTTCTTCCTCTATCTTTCTGTGTCTGCTGTGCCCGCTCTGCATTACTAAAAGGATGATATTGCAGCAGCTCCCTCTATTGGCAGCAGCCTAGATGGAGGACTCCTGCATAGCATGTTGGGAACATTGGTAACTCTTAAAGAAATCTGTAACTGACGCCTTTGCTTACTGGGTGGCTGACTGACCGGCAACAGTATTTCCGCAAGGCTGAAGATGGTATTGCCTCTAGGGATTACTGATCTCTTCCACCATTAATCTGGCAGTCTATATTGATGTGCTAATCTGTGCTGAAGATCTACATAGAAAAGACACTGCCCTTGACAAAAACTGCCTGTGTAATGGTCAGGTCAATGATCAAGAATCTTTCTGTGCTTAATCATATGATCCTGGCTGATCAAATAAGTGAATATAAAGGGGCCCTTTTAATAAAGTGCATTGTGGGTTTGCACCTAATGTGCCAATAGCGCGCAAAACCATGGTGTGTTAAGTGTCACAACCCTACATTAACTGTTGGTGGTGTGGACAGCATGTTCCCGTCAGTTAACGTGCTGCATTGTGCCTTAACGCATGACAAACTTAGCATAGATGTACTTCAGAACATACAATTTTTATTGATTGTAAACTCCCCTGTTTGATATTGTTTCATTGTAAACTGCTTTGACCCAGTGAAAGACGGTATATAAATGTAGCTAAATTAAAATAAATAAATAAATACGTTATGGCACAGTGAGTCAGACTAAGGTCAATCAAGCACAGTATCCTGTTTCCAACAGTGGCCTATCTAGGTCACAAGTACCTGTCTAGTTCCCAAAAAGCTACACAGATTCCACACTGCTTACCTCCACCTATTGGGTTGGCGGTAATTGCACCTGCGCTAATTGCGAACCATGCAGTTAGTATGGATGGGTGTGTTACTAAAAAGCGTTCACCACGTCCGCTTTCCCCTCCTAACCCACATACTTACCACCCCAACGTGCGGAACACAGTTAGTGCAGAAATCAGGTTGAGTCAACTGTGCTGGCACTGGGCTGACGGTTTTCAGGGGTCACTGTGAGGTTAGCACGTGCCGTAACCCATATGAACTGCATAGCGCTCTTTAGTAAAAGGGCCCCAAAGTTTGATATACTGTACACAGTATAGGTCTAACATAAGGCAAAAAATGTACTTATATAATAGATTTTTTGTTTTCTTTAGAGGTGGTGATGAGATTATGAGTTGTATATTCTGTGTTTCTTGGGCAGGACAGTGAGCAGCGTGCATCAGAAAACCGGTTTACACCATCTTAATCTTTCAATGAGCCAAAAATGAATCGGTTGGGCTTTCGGGTACTGCATTTCATATGTTTTTTGTTTAACTTTAAAGTAGCGGCTTTACTAAGGCTAAGGTTGATCAGCTGTAGAGCAGGTGTCTCAGTAATAAAGGGAAACATATTGGACCGTCGTTTTCAAAAGGTACCACGTTTGATGCCCAGGCTTTGCTTTTGAAGTGCTGTTCCCTGGGCAGAGCATTTTACAGAATGACTTCTCCTGCCGGAAGTGAAGACCGCACATCCTGATGCATTTGTTTGGACTGCACGCCATTTCTCAGCCATTTCAATCCTTTCTGTTCCTTCTCACAGAACACATTTTCTAAATTCAGATGGGCTGGTGGATTTGTATATTTAACCAAAAAATAGGTGTGCAAAAATCAGATAGATTGCTTACGTACCATAATGTGCAGCACATGTTTTAAAAATACTCTCCAGATTTCATTCTTCCTTGGCACTGAAAGGAGCAGCATTCTGCTAGCTATTAAGTATTTCTTGTTTTTAGCGTTTCTGTATTTGGTTTAATTCCTATGTCTTCCTGATATTTTCCATAATGAGTGATACGTATGACTTCACTCTTTTTTTTGAATAAATTTGATTTGATTGTTTTACAGCCCTTTGTTGTTTTACATGTGGTGGAATGTCTGCTCGGGACTCCGGTAAGATTACCAGATGCCCCCAATTTTCAGGGATTGTTCTAAATTTTAGAGTTGGGTCCCCGACTCTGACCTGTCTGATAGCCCCCCATCTCCAATTTCAGCAATGGGGACATAGAGGGTAGAAACAACATCTTGTTTTCAATTTAGTGATTAGAATATGTTGGGTTTTAGAATTTATATCCATTATTTTTAGACTTTGGACAGTATAGGGAAATGCATCAGTGTTTGGAAGTGATATTGTTGATGCTTTAGGATTGGGTGGGCAAATCAATATCTCCTTTTGTTGCTCAAATCTGGAAATAAGATATCCCTCCCTGCCCCGCTCCCCACACACACTTTGGATAACAAGTGTCTCAGAGGAGAATTAGGATAGCCAAAGCTTCTTTCCTTAAATTCATAATGCTGGGAGGGATTAAAGGTAACACTTCCATGTCCAAAACAGAGCTATAAGAATTCCCATTCCTCTAGCAACTGAATTACTTAGATCAGGACTTTCCAAACCTGGCCTCTTGACCTCAGGGCCAGTCAAATTTTTGGGATACGGATGAGGTAACTTCTATTGGTAGCTATCCATAGTCATTAAGGATATCCTGAAAACCTGAATGACAGATCAGATTGAGGAGGATAGCTTGAGGAGGCCCTGATTACAGCTCTTTTTTAATGATTAAGATGTAGTGAATCGTTACATAATCATTTTTTTAAGTTGCCAAAGATTTTAGGTGTCATTCTAAACAGCGAATAGTGAGGATGTACATCTGGTTTGGATGTACAACCCCCGCTAGTCGCTTGTGCCATATTCAGAGCCCCCGGCTCCCCACACTACAGTGGCATTGTGTGGGAACCACTGGATGGGGGTGGAAGGGGAGGGCCAAGGCAGAGAGTGGGTGGAACGGGGGCAGATCCACAATCCCAGACGTACAGGGCCTATTCAGGTCATGGCCCTGTACGTCCGGTGAGGCCAAGATGGACATAGGGTTGCCAACTGGCTCCAGATGTGCCTGACAAGCTTGATCTAGTCCTGGGTTTACCACATTGCATGCAGGAATATGTAGTTCTGATTTCTCCATTGCACTCCATAAGAAAAGCAAAACTGTGTCCCTGCATGCAGTGGGGTAAATCCAGAACTGGATCAAGCCTGTCGGGTGCATCTGAAGTCAGTTGGCAACCCTAGATGGAAGGGGGACTTATTCTACCTTAGAGGTGGAATAAGTGTCGTGGGTTGCAGCAATCGGGGCATGCAGACCCCCCGAAGCATCATAGGAGCAGCAGTGAAGGCTCCGCTGCCTAATCTCGACCCTAACTGGTCTTGCCGAAGGCCAGGTAGCAGGGAAAGAACAGTGGGACTGCTGACAAATGGAGTGTGCTCCTGCTGGACTTCCTGGTGCCATGGCAACAGGACACCATGGCACCAGCGCTCCAGCAGGAGCACGGAGAAGGCTGGATGGGCAGGGGCGTGGACATCTCCTGCGGCAGAATCAGGGCATGTCCGGACCGTCTAAGTACCCGATTCTGCAACTGCGGGAATGTCTAGCTCTCGCACTTTCAGAATCGGGTACAAGTATGGCCTGTCCATTTTTCAGCCGTCCAAATGGCCCAGACATGCTCCATTTAGAATTGGCCTCCATATGAAAAGTACCATAGCTCTTCTTTAGGGATAAACTTACGAGACCGATTTTATAAGACTCACACCTAAAGTTCTGTGCTCTTTATGCGCATAAGCCCCTGTTATCATGGACTTGCAAGCATGGATGAGAAGTTACGCATATGCATTGGTTGGTCACTATTCTGTATGCGTATGCAGAAGTGCTGCTCGTGGATAATTGCCAATGGGCCATGTCCAGTGCAGTGCTTGGATGGAGCATAGACACAGCCTCGGCTGATGAAGCTTATAGAGTACTATGGCTTTCACACATTGGTGCACCAATGAAGATATCCCAAGCAGATGTAAGAGGCTACATTTAGGTTTCGGTGCATCCATCTGCCAGTATTTTATAAAGTAAAGCACTCGCACACTTTACTTTACCTTATGAAACAGAGCCTGCATGCACACATACATAGAAACACATGTAGCCTGTGCAACTCCTTAACAAATTACCCTCTACACGTGCTTAGGCACCTTTAAAGATTTAGTGTGTGCCCAATTAATTTAACAAACATTAGCCTATGAATCAAGGCATGTAAACTCAACAGACATTAAAATATTTGTAACACCAGTGCATTAAGTGAGCCAAAATAAATGTCCATAAATCGGGAATAAAGCCTTACGACGACCGGCAAACAAACCAAGAACTTTTTCTGGGCACATCACTACTGTTTTGTGTATATGATGTTCTGGCTTTGAACGCTACATAGGAAGTATCAACATGTGCAGGGTTCTCCAAATATTTCACACAGATACTCGTATTGAATAATAAAGGACCTACACCAACGTACCCATCATAGCCTCAGGAAACAATAAAATGCACGGATTGTGGGAACTGGCACTTTTGCTTGGGTAATTTATTCCCACAGGACATACGAGAGGCATTTGATGCTGGATTTCAGAGCTCCCATGAAACCGAAAGATACATAGCAGGGGGATTGAGAAGAGGGAGGAGGGAAAATTGAGTATTTTGCATTCAGAATCAGAATGTAAACTGCTGCTGTAGTGCACAACCATTATTAGGCATAAAATATCCATTTATTTGCTGTCGCTCATAGAAAGCTTAAACCATTCTTGGGCCCTTTTTTTTCTCATAGGATCTTTTATTGCGCTGCTCTTTGTTTGAAACTGGTACACATAGCAGCACATTTCAATAGTGCGTCTGCTTGGTGACCTATCCAGAGGTCTCTGGACCTCATCATAGGATTTGATTATTTTTTTAAGTGATTATATTTTTTTGTAATGGCTATATCCTTGCCTGGTTTGCTGGTTCTTACTGGAAATTCCAATTCTCTACAAAATTCTACTGAGCGGATGATCATTTTTTTTTAGCAGCAGAGCAGAGTGAGCTCCCTAACCATCATTACAGTGTCTTCTTTTTTTTTTTTTTTTTTTGAAAGCTTTATTTATCATTTCGTGAACATATAATACATCAAACAAACCGTGTGAATAAGGATTAAAACAAAGTTAATCGACAGGTCCAGACAGGTTCACTTCGACATGCAGGATCGAGACAGCGAATAACAACGGAAGTGAAACTATAACAGGGGGGGGGGGGGGATTGACCGCTTATGTCCCACCGGCCAGCACCGGCCAAGTAGTTCAACATTGACTAATTCGTGACTGAACTGTCCCATTTGAACATCAATCTTTGAAAAGCGGGATTTTGTTGTACATATGCTTTCTCACAGGCCCGGTGGTAGCACACCAAATTCCACCAGTATTCCACACTTAAGGCTCCGAAGGACTTCCAGTGGCTCAGGATGGCCTTCATCGCTAAACTCAGTAGAAGGTCCAACAGGGCGTGATGCTGCTTCTGGAGACCAGGTATCCCCGCCAGGGATTTGTAGATAATCACCCGATATGACAACGGCGCGTCTATCCCAACCAGTCGCTGTATTCGCCGCCAAACTCCTCGCCAGTACGGGAGTAAGAGCGGGCAATAGTACAACATGTGTGAGAGGGTCCCTGTTTCGTGTCCACAGGACCAGCAGTGGTCATCTTTCGGTTCTTGCCACTTGGCTGTCTTCACTGGAGTCAGATATGCGCGATGCGCTAAAAAGAATAGCATCTGTGTGAGGGAGGCTGATCTAGATATCCGGATCTGGGATCCCCAGAAGGAAGCCCACATTTCTGGGGCCGCGAAAGGTCCAACTTCAGTTTCCCATACCAATTGTGCCCCACTAGGGCTTCGTCCGTCTGCCGATCGAAGGAGGTCCACCAGCTGTGATATTTGCCCAGTCCCTGTCCGAAATTCCTGGATCCGCAGGTAGGACGGGCGCCCATTGACCACCTGAAGGGGGGTGACTCCTGCCTTATGCAAGCAGTGCCGGAGTTGACCCCATTGAAAGAAGCATTTGTAGGGGAGTTGAAATTCCTCTTGTAGTTCCGCAAAGGTTTTGTAGCTCTGTCCTCTGAGAAGATGCCCCAGAGTGAGAATACCGCAGCGTATCCAAGTTGGCCAGGTGATGCATGTCCCACCTATTTTGAAGCGATGGTTAAGCCACAGGGGGGTGGCGTCCGTAAAAGTTAGGTCTTCTCCCAGCAACGGTAGCACCAGACTTAAAGCCAGTTGAGTCGCTTGATGGATCTTATCCTGCGTATACGAACACGGATGCACAGACACGGCTCCTATTCGGTGACGCAGTGGAAGAGGATCGCTCACCGCAGCTTCTACCGAGAGCCAGCTGGGGACCCCTGGAGTGTCTAGCTCCTCCGCCCACCATAAGCCTTGTTTGGCTATGGCAGCGATATGGTACCAGTAGAAGTCCGGAAAATTAACCCCCCCTTGCTTCTTAGGTAGCTTTAGTTTCCAGGCTGCAATACGCGGAGTCTTCTTTGCCCACAGGAAAGCCAGTAACTTTCTTTCCAAAGCTCGGTAGAAGTGTTTATCGAAGAGTATCGGAAGCATACCCAGTATGTACGTGATCCTGGGCACTATAACCATTTTAATAGTTTCTAATCGACCCCACCACGTCAAGTTCAATGGTGTCCATTTAGCAACACAGTCTTGCAGGATCTGGGCGCATCTATTCTCATTAAGCGTAATGGTGTCCGTCAGAGTGGTGCCGTAGGCGACTCCCAGGTACTTGAAGGACGACCTTTCAACTTGAAAGGAATACTTCCGTAGCTCGTCTTCGGGGACAACCGATGTGAGAGGTATGATAGTGGTCTTGTCCATATTTAACTTGTATCCCGAAATGAGAGCATATTCTCCAATTATCTCCAAGGTGGCCGCCACTGAACTTACTTCCAAAAATAGGAGAAGGTCGTCTGCGTAGGCTGACAGTTTGCAGTGGTAGCCTTCCAGCGGCATTCCTGCAACATTAGACGCCTGCCGAATTCGGAGGATCAAGGGCTCCAGTGCTATATTGAATAGCAGAGGCGACAGAGGGCAGCCCTGCCTGGTGCCCCTGGTGAGAAGGAATTCCCGGGAGGTGCCGCTATTCGCTGCCACCTGAGCCACCGGGTTGGTATATAACAATTGGATGTTCTTCAGGAAATTGTCAGGGATCCCCATCCAGCGCATGGTGCAGAATAGGTAGGAGAATTCGACCCTGTCGAATGCTTTTTCTGCGTCCAATGCAAGGCCTACCAGAGGCTGGTCCGCGTACTGCGCCTTCCGGAGAACGTGGGCCAGCATGCGCCCGTTGTCGGCCGTGGATCTTCCGGTCATAAAACCGCATTGGTCCAGATGAATGAGGGACTCCAATACCTTAGATAATCGGTTTGCTAAGATCTTGGCGTATATTTTATAATCTGCGTTCAATAGAGAAATAGGTCTATAATTCTCTACTTTCTGCGGGTCCCTCCCAGGTTTTGGGTGTATTACTATCGTAGCTGCCGCCAGCGCTCCCACCGCAGGGCATTCTTCCTTCACCCCCATGTAGAAGAGTAGCAGCTCTGGTGTCAGCTGATCTCTGAAGGCTTCATAGAATTCTACAGGGAGACCATCCGGTCCGCTGGCTTTACCTTTGGCTAGCTGACTGAGTGCCCTATGGAGTTCCTTGCTAGTGATGTCGGTTGCAAGGGACTGCTGCTGCGCCTCCGTTAGCCGGGGACCATCTATTTCGGCGATGAAGGTTGAAAAAGCCGATTCATCACAGGAGACCTCAGATTGGTATAACTTGGTGTAGAAGTCTTCGCATAACGCTAGAATCTCATCATCTGAGGTATGTAATTCTCCGCTCGGATCTTTTAGTCCCGCTATCCTGGTCACCACTCGTTTCGCCTTCAACATATTCGCTAGCAATGGACTCGCCCGGTTGCTATCATGGTAACATCTCCCTTGCTGGACTTTGATGGAATCACTGACTTCTGTTTGCAGCAACCCATTGTACTGATACCGAAGCTTCTGCAACCGGACCAGGACTGTCGGGTCTGCCCATCGGGCCAAGAGTCGCTCGCCGGCTCGGATTTCAACTTCTAGTGCCGTCCTTCTCTGCACTTCTGAACGTCGCTTACGGATTCTATAAGCATCCATGTGTCCTCGCATAGTAGCTTTGTAGGCCTCCCACCAGGCCCATGTGGAGGTTTCCCCATAATGGTTTACTTCAAAGTATTCAGTAGTGGCCGCCTTCATTGTAGTACGGAATTCTTCGTCTGCCAACCACTGCTTCTCAAAAATAAATCGTTTCGAGGGATTCTTCCCTGGGCCCACATTAAGATCCAGGAGGATCGCAGCGTGATCCGAGACTGTTATGGGGAGCAGTTTTATGCCCTGGATCCGTGATATTAGCGTCTTAGAGGTTAGATAGTAGTCGATACGCGTTTGGGAGTTGTGCGGCAGTGAGTAAAAGGAGTATTCCCTTGTGCTGGGGAAAAGTAGCCCCCAAGGATCGAGTAGTCCCAGCAGTTCATTCAGATTCTGCAGTGCCGTGGAAGAGCGTGGCTTATGTTGTGGTTTGTAGGGAGTCCTGTCCAGAAGCGGATCCGGAATGAGATTAAAGTCTCCCCCCAGAATAATTCTGGAAGATCCGGCGCCCAGGAGTTCTTGTGTCACGTGAGTGAAGAATTGCGAGTCGTCGATGGTAGGGCCATATAGTGTCATGAAGATGTAAGGGTCTCCGCTGAGCGTGGCTGTCATCATGGCCCAACGGCCTGCAGGGTCAATTTTGGTCTCCTTGACTTCTATCTGGAGGGTCCTCCGGGCAAGTATCATGACCCCGCCCTTCCTCTTTAGGGCTGGTGCGGAAAGTACATTCTTATAGTGCTTATCCGTCACCTTGTGGGATTCTGTGAGGGATAAGTGGGTTTCCTGCAAATATATAATATCTGCCTGCTGTTGTCTGCAGTAAGTCAGGATTTTCTTCCGTTTTATAGGATTGGAGATACCTTTGACGTTCAGGGACAGTATTCGCACCCGGCTATTAGCCATATTCAGTCCTGTCGTGAGACTGGAGGGGGACATTCACGGTCAACCACCCTATAAACATGGAAAGCATCAATATAACATCAACATCAATTAAAAACATAACCTGGCTGCAACCCGCCATAAACCACTGTGGAATTGCATGGTGGAGCCCCACCGCCAACCAGGCCCTACTTACCCCCTCCCAACATTGGAGACTGGCAATCTTAAGTACTTGCATGCATATTACGAAAGCAGATAGGAAAATTCTAAGCGGAATAATCATGGGAGCCCTGTGCAATGGTCTAACAGGCAGGCAAAGTGAGGCTGAGACATGCATATTTAAAGTTCAAAGTTATCCTTAACAGCTGTATAAGGCTGGAGTAATCAGCATTGCTCTCCTTGTGGGTCGCGATGTCCCCGGAGTGGCGCAATGAAGAAACTGTAGGCGCCGGCAGACCTATCCAGTTTAGGAGCCAACTTCCATCCGGGCCCGCTCTCGAAGGAAAGCGCGGAGGGCTTGGCCTTCCGTGAAGGTTTGGGTATGATTGTCCAGTGTTACCCGCATGATTGCAGGGTAAAAAAGACCAAACCGCGCTTGTGACTGCTGCAGCAGAGGCCGACATGCCAGGAGATCCTTGCGTCGCTGGGCCGTCTGTTTACTGAGGTCTGGGAAGAAGGTGATTTTGTGACCATCCAATTGCACCTCCTTTCGCTGTTTCGCCGTTTGCAATATTTGTATAATGTGTTGGTAGCGAAGCGCCTTAACCACCAGCGGGCGCGGGCGCGGGGTCTGAGCTGAGGGGTGCGACGGCACGCGGTGGGCCTGCTCCAATTCTAGAGGCCGCTCTAGGGATAGTCCCAGTAGTTCCGGTATAAGACGTTCAAGGTAGCTTATGGGGTCGGAGCCTTCCCGACCTTCAGGTATTCCCAGGATTCGCAGGTTACTTCTCCTGGCCCTGTTTGCGTGGTCCTCCAGCAGTGTTTCTAGGGCTGTGACCCTCTTTTCCAACGGGCCGACCTGTGCGATTTCTGCAGTGTGTTTGTCCACCTTCGCTTCTACCTCCGTCAAGCGTCTGGTCATATCATTGAGATGGTTTTTTACTTCCCTCAGATCTTCCTGTACTAGTGTCAGGGTGCCGGAGTTAGTTGCTACTAGCGCTTTCACTTCCCGGAGCTCCTGCAGGATTTCTCTTACCCCATCCGCTGCAACTTTATCGGGCGCCATTTTCTGCGGAGACGGGGGCTCTTGCTTTGCCCGTTTGCTGGATTGCCCAGCCGTCTGCTGGAAGTCTAACCTGGCTGGTTTTAAGGCTGCCATAATCTCCTACTCTTTAACCCCTCAGCTCTAGCTGCAAAGGCACCCGTATTCTTTATTCCGTTAAGGATTCTGTAGTGTTGGGAGGGAGCTAACTCTCTATGCGGCCATCTTCTCCCGCGGTAGACTCCGCCCCCATTACAGTGTCTTCTAAAACTCTTCATAACTTTGTACATTTTCTACACTCAGCTGTCTAAAAACTGCATTATAGTAGGAATCTGGTCACTGATCTACAGAACACACTACAATTTCAACGGGAAAGAACATTTCTAGATGTTTCCCAAAAGTAATTAAAAAATAAGAAACCCATGAAGATTGACGGTATAAGTCTTCACGCCCTTTGTTGTAGCATAAACAAATTAGCTTTGGCTCCAAAAATCACCTAACAAAGCACATCAGAAGTTAACTAGTGGCCACCTGTGTCCGACCACGTTGGCTGAATGATTTGAATACTCCTGGATGGTCAATTATGGCACTTTTATTGAGGGAATCTGAAGCAGATATCCAAACAAGCCCAACATGGAGCCACCAAAAGAACTCTGGGATAAAGTTATTTAAAGACACAGATTGGGGAAGAGTTATAAGACAAATTTGCTGTTTTTGAGCATTCCGTGGGACACTATCATATCTGTTATTGTAAAATGGAAATAGTTTGGTATCACCAAGACACTGCCTTGATCAGATTGTTCTGTCAAAGTTAATAGCCGTGCATTAAAAGAAACTGCTAAGGAAGATTACCATGGTGCCTAAGATCACCTTAAATGAACTAGAGAGGTCTCTGGCTGGGCATGGGGAAAATATTGACTGTTCAACAATTTCAGGATTCCTCTACAAGCAAGGAGAAAAAAACTGCTGAAGAATTTGCAAAGGGCCCGATTCTGTCCCATGAATAGCAGGGATGGATGTGCTCTCCCCACTAGCATCTAACCTCCCTGCTGGTTGTATGGGGAAGTTAGATAGGGGAGTGAAAGGAACAGATTGGGGGTGGAGTTAGGGCAGGCAGTGGGTGGTCACCGGCTCTGGACATACAGGGCCGATTCTAATGTTGGTCCTGTACGTCCAGGGCCGGCGACTTGTGAGTGGAAGTTATTCCACCTCCGAGGTGGAATAACTTCCCTGAACATTTTTTTTCGGCGGGCCTGGGGCACAGATGGCACAGTACAGAAGCAGATACCACGCAAAAACCAAACAACCAGTCCAAGGCGTGATAAAGGTGGAAAGACAAAGCCTTTATTAATTCCTTGACAACCCGACACAGGCCGTGTTTCGTTACCCTTCATCGGGGGTTTGTCAGGCACAAACTTTATTGAAGACCATTAAAACAGACGGTCTTATACCGTATTGTTGTAAGGCTTAATGAGAAAACAGTCGCACTTTTCTTCCAAAGCTACCGCATGCAGTAGCTTTGGAAGAAAAGTGCGACTGTTTTCTCATTAAGCCTTACAACAATACGGTATAAGACCGTCTGTTTTAATGGTCTTCAATAAAGTTTGTGCCTGACAAACCCCCGACGAAGGGTAAAGAAACACGGCCTGTGTCGGGTTGTCAAGGAATTAATAAAGGCTTTGTCTTTCCACCTTTATCACGCCTTGGACTGGTTGTCTGGGGCACAGATGGGGCAGGGGGGCCCAAGGACATTCCCTGCAGCCTGACCCTGGCCTTAGGAAGCCGGATCAGGGGTCAGGCTATGGGGAAAGCCTTTGTTAAACCGGTGACCAGGATTGTGGCTTTACAATGGAGCCACGGTGCCATGGCAACTGGACGCCATGGTGCCGTGGCTCCATTGTAAAGCCCTGACTGAGTTAGTCGGGCTTTTTCTGCTCCTGCAGGTCGGGCTGAATCACAGTCCCAGCCTGGACGTACAGGGATGTTCGCGATTCTGGTCCCGCGGGGCTAGATTTGCCCTGTGGGATCAGAATCACGACCCTCTCTGTATGTCCGCTGTACATCTGGGATGGAATGATCCTGGAAGGGGATGCTTCATGTATGAGGGAAAAGGTTTTTGTTGAAACTAAAGTGGGAATTTTTGGACTCAATGGGGGTCATTCCGAGGCATGAATAGCGGGGATGGATATCCCGCTGGGACGTCCATCCCGCTGGGACGTCCATCCCCGCTATTCGTGCCGGCACCTGCCTCTATATAACTTCCCCGTCGGTTGTGTGGGGAAGTTAAATGGGGGCGGAGAGTGGGGGGGCAGTGGACGGTTGCTGGCCCTGGACATACTGGGCTGATTCTAATGTCAGCCCTGTACGTCCAGGGACGGAGAAATTATTCCACCCCCAGGGTGGAATAGCTTCCCAGGACATTTCAGTTTTGCTGCTCTGGGGGACGGAAGGGGCTAGGAGGTCGGGCGGCGGTCGGGCAGTGGGGAATTAACAATTTGGGCAGGCGTTCAGCATCACAGCTTTTAGATGGAGCCGCGGTGCCATGGCAACATCAAGCCATGACACCGCGACTCCATTTAAAAGCCCTGGCTGAGTTATTTGGGCAGTGCCTGCACCTACAGGCTTGTTCGTGATTCTGATTCCGCGGGGCTAGGCGTGCCCTGCGGGATCAGAATCGCCATCTCCTTTGTACATCTGGGTCAGCCTGGATGTACAAAGATGTATGTCGGGATTGGAATCGGGACCAATGCTAATTGATATGTAGTATAAAACAAACACAGCACACCATCTTGCTGGTACTGTCCCTATGGTAAAGTATATGGTGAGAGTATTATGTTGTCAGGACACTTTGCAGCAGCAGGATAGGGAGACTTGTGAAGATTAAGGGAAAGATGGATAATGCAAAGTACAGATATAATCTGGTGGAAAAACTGTTCAAATCCTGAGAAGGGAGGTGGAGCCTGATATCTGGTCAAGATGGACATGTAAGAGCGGTGCTCCTGAGGGCAAAGACAAGAATCCTGCTTTTGTGCAATATTTGATCATATAGTTCCTACCTACGTGGTTGCCATTCGATCCCGGATATGTCAGGTTCCAAGCAGACATGGTTGGATTTCCAACTTTCTCAAAATGCTAGTGCAAAGAGATCCAAGACAGAACCTCTCTCACCTCACAAGAGGGCGGTCATCCATGATGGCCTTGAGACCTCACAGGAGATCTTGGCTGAGATTCGGGCAGTCAAAGAAATGGTCAAAGCCAATGGTAAATCGCTAAGGGCAATGCAGGAAGATATCAACGCTTTGAGATCTTCATTAGAGGCAAATACGACCTGTTTGGAGAAGGTAGAGAAGATGGTGGCGTCGCATGAGGAGAGACTTGAGGCCACTGAGAAGCAGGCCAAGTTGATTCGCTCACTGCAAAGGGAGGTGGAAAATGGCAATAATCGCATGCGGCGAAACAACATAAGGGTGCTGAGAGTGCCTGAAGGAGCAGAGGGACATGATTTGATATCCTTTCCGCAGGCTATGATTCCAGATGTGTTAAAGTTGCATTTTACTATGCCTTTTGAGATTGAGCGTGCCCATAGAGTGACTATGCAATCCAAGGCCTCCACGCCCAATTATCCTGAAAGTTTTACGCTTTAAACAAGTGTTGCAGATAATGGGTGCTGCCAGAGCACTCACAGCTTTGGAATTTCAGGGGCATAAACTCCTGTTCTTTTCGGACTTTGCGAGGACGACGGTGGATCGGAGAAGAAGTCTTTTGGCGCTGCATCCACACTTGATACAGCTGAAGGCCCATTTTGGATTGCTATATCCTGCTCGCATGAAAGTCATGCTGCACTACCAGACCAAGGCTTTTGATGACTCTAGAGATTTATGTGCATTTCTGGCGGTGATGCAGTGAAGGACATATTGTATCTTCTGTTTGCCACAGTTTTACAGTGCTTGTTTTTTGAGCGGTCGACTGGCCTGTGATCGTGGGAAGGCGAATTATCCATGTAGAAACAACACATAAGTGTGTTATACTGCTGTTTCCTGAGACATTTGTGCTGTTCTGTCTATAGGACATTATTTCTACTTTTAAGATGGGAGTTGGCAAGTTATTTATTATTTATTTATTATTTATTAACAATTCTTATATACCGCACTATTAGACATCAGCGCGGTTTACATTGAACAAAAAACATCCGACAATTTACATATGTCTGGTCATTACATTTAACAGGAAGTATAACTTGGCGAAATAGGGGAAACTAAATACAATGAGGGTTATCTGATAAAGGATATCCTGGTTAACTATATACAATGGTGGTACAATAGTACATGGAACAATTTACTATTTACATTGTGAAGTTGGCCTGTTGCGAGGTTCTATCTGTTTGACCACTTCTGCTATTTGCCTGGGGGTTATGTTCGGAGCTGTCAATGAGATATTTAAGGAAGAGGAAATGTTTCAGTGCCTTTCTGAACTGACTCAGATTAGGTGTTGCTCTGATTTGTGCTGGTAAGGTGTTCCATAGAGTTGGGGCACAGAATTGGAAGGCTCTGTTGGCTGTTGATCTAGTGCATCTTGTGGTATCATTTGGGATAACTAGTGTGTTTAATTCTGCTGTTCTTCGTGGCCTGTTTGGTGCGAGTGGTTGTATGAGGTTGGAGAGAGAGGAAGAGGTGAGTCCCTTAGCCGCTTTGAATGTTAGCAGTAAGGTCTTGAAGCTGATCCTTGCTTGCATGGGGAGCCAGTGTAGCTGTTTTAGAAGGGGTGTTACGTGATCTCTCCTGGATGCCCCGAGGAGTACCCTTGCTGCACTATTCATGGCTAGTTGCAGGGGGCTCAGGGTGGACCGGGGGAGTCCTTGTAGTATGGAGTTTGAGAAGTCGAAATGGGGGAGTATAAGGGCTTGATAAATGGTTCGGAAGTCATCCGGTTCAAGTAGCATGCGTAGGTGTCTGAGGGATCTGATTTTAAAGTAGATTGCCTTGACTGTATTGGCTATGTGGTTCTTCATGTCAAGTTGTGATATTTCGAGTATTGCAGGAGTGTGGGAGTATTGGGCCATTGAGCCCTCCATGTCTGTCTTGTCCTAGTGGGTTCACCCGCTAAGTTTTGTGTTTTATATAGCCCCCCTGGAATGTTTTTTGTCTTTTTTATTATTTATTTTCTTTTCTTACTAAAGTTAGGTGTTTTCATTGCGCTTGATCATATGACGGGGCCTTAGCTCGTTTCTAGGGCTATAGATGCAGCCATACTTTAAAAGCACTTGAAAAGCTGTCCTATAATGAAAGGCTATAACACCGAATTATTTCTGTAAGTAATGAGTGCTTCTTCGGAGATATATTTAGTATGTTCCTTTCTGGGATTGGGTACCTAAACGTTAAGGGTATTAACATTTGCTACTAAGAGGAGTTTTCTCTTCTATATGGTAGGATAGAAACTGTTGACATCTCATTACTGCAAGAGACAAATTTGAATGTAATGGAGTTATTGAAATTTGGCACGCTAGCCTGATTTCAAAGGAATTTCTACTGCCCATGTTACAATCTCTCTCACCCTCTTTGACTTAGCGACTCAGTAATGTGGTCATTGGTCTGATTCTTGGTGGGGTCGTTTTGAAGATATAAATATGTCTAACACTCAGAAAGTGAATTATATAATAGGAATATTGCCAGTGTTCCTTCAAGTAAAACATGTTGTTAATATGGATAGAACTTTAACTCAGTTCTCTCGGAGAAATAACCACCTAGATTTGCTCGTGGGAAACTGGGGTGTGAATAAGACAGTGGAGAAGGAGTTTCACTGAATAAATGGCCTATATTATGGCCTTGTTAATACAAAGTACACGATGGATAGAGCGGGCCATAGGTACACGTGCAATATGTAAATGAGAATAAATGTAGGTCTCATCAAGGAGATGTCAACAAATTGGGATAATTGGCATAGGATTGACGTAATATTCAGTTGCATTATGCTTAACGCATAGAATTGTTCTAGGTTGTGCTGGGATTTGGGGCCAATCTTTCCTGATCTGGGGTCATTTTTCAATCAGAAAACCGGCATTTTGTACTTATAAAGGAACTACCTGTTTGAATTAGCTCCATATCGGGGAGTGGCCCTTTCCTGTTATTTCTAATTGGAAACATACTACTGAGTTTAGTAGACATTCATGATGATGCAGTTACGTTTGTTTCTCCATAATGGAGTTCTGGCTCCTTTATAGCCCTTGCAGGCCTTATTGGTTTGCAGTTTCATTTGGCCCCTGATGATCGTAGGAGAATGTGAGAGACAGGGTGGGGTGGGCTGTGTTCTGTCTTTAAATATCTTATGTCACAGAAAAGATTTGTGCATTTTAATTTTATTGCAAATTGGTTATTTTTCTGTTTTGTTTTGCTTTTCTATTTGTATTTTGTTGGAAAATATAAATAAGGAAATTAAAAAAAACAACAAACCTGTTCAAATCCATCATCGACCTTTCAGCTGGACAAGGATTATAACACAAAAGAAAAGCAGCAATGGAGCGGTTCAGCAAGAAAAATGTGAATGTTTTCACTTGGGCCAATCAAAGACCAGACCAGAATCCAATTAATGCCTGTAACAAGAGTTGAAGTCTGTAGTCCACCGATGATCCCCAGTTTGAGCTAACCTGCTAAGATGAATAGACAAAAAGTGCACCATTCTGCTGTGCGAAGGTGGCAAATAAGAAGTATCCCAAACAACTTCTGGTTGTAGTTGTTGCAAAAGGCTTCCAACAATTATTGAATCAAGGAATGTAAAGACTTACACAATCAACCTTTTTGGGTTCCTTATTCTTAATTTCTTTTTGAATACTTCCATAATTATTCTTCTTTATTGATTTTATATTGTATAGGTCAGGAAAACAAACTCCTAGGAGTATGTTTCCTAAACTGCGGTAACGTTACAGACCATGCGTTATGTAACGTTAACGCTCGTTAGGTAATGTTAACGTGCGGTATGTAATGTTAACGTGCATTAACATTACTTAACGCTCGTTAATGTCCCTGGCTGCGGTAAACACCACAGAGGGTGGAGAGAGGGCGGGGGGGGGGAAGGGGTCAATGGGCGGGGCGTGGGCGGGGAGAAGCTCCCTGCACACTAACGCTCTGAACTGAAGGGCTGAATCCTACCGCAAATGAAAACCTGCCGTTAGATGCACATTTGCAGGAGAGAGAAACCATTTAAGTGTCAGCAATGTATAGCATAGACAGGGAGCCCAAGAAACGTGATAGTAGTGCTCCATGTCCAGCACCAGCATAGTGCCCAAGTATGAAAGGCCACTATGGCGAAGGTGCAAGTGGGGCATAGGAGGCTGCAGGCGGGTCATGTAGCGTGGGCAGCAGGGGCACAGGGTGGACTAGGCGGGCACCAAGGTGGCACATAGGAACATAGAAACCGGAAATCATCATGACAGCAGCTGACAAAGTCCAAACACAATCCACCACCAGGAAACAAACAGCACACTGCCACGTGATTAATGCAGCAAACAGTACAAAAATGTAGGCAGTGGAATAAAACTCACAAATTTTTATTGGTCCTTATAAAATGCGGGGGGCTAAACCCAACACAGGCCGTGTTTCATAAGATACTTTTTCAGGGGTGAGGCACACCATAAAACTATAAAAACATGTAAAGAACATCAAAAACGAATTAATGACTCCTCAAAAAATATATATACTTATAAATAAACAAAGTTAAAAACATAATAATAAATAAATAAATAAAAGAATAGAGAATACATAAGCAAAATTATAAATATATAAAACTTTGCATATAAACCACTACATAAAAGTGAACTTTTGTGCATAATAATAATTTATTTATTTACATTCTCTTATATACTGTGCTATTCTGCATCAGTGTGGTTTACATTGAACAGGGTATTATAACTTGGAGATAACTATTTTACAGGGAACATGGGCTATGGAGGGTTAAGTGGCTTGCCCAAGACCACAAGGAGCACCTGTGGGACTAGAAACCCCAGTCCTTCTGGCCCAAGGTTGCTGTCCTCTAGTGGGATTTGAACCCCTGACCTTCCAGCCTGAAGTACCTTGCCCCAACCACTAGGCCACTCCTCCACTCCTCTAGAAAGTAAATGAAAAATAGCATAGCAATAGGTCATGATAAATATATATATATATACACAAAAGCAACCAAATACCTTGTATAAAAAGCATGTAATGAAATAATATATGTAAAAAAGGAACATACAAATTATAAATGACATGAAAGAAGTCATAAAATCAATGTAATAACAACTATAATAGAATGTATGTAAACAAATATCTATCCATAAATAGTAAAATGTAAAATGGAGAAATACCAAGGGAGAAGACTAATAATAAATAATTGGGAAAACTTTGAATATTGTATCAATTCAATGCAGAACACAAGAGGAGAGGAGGAGGAGCGGAGTGAGAGAACAAAAACGTTTTTTACCTTAGGACCATAAGGTAAGATTTAGAATCACTGGATCTCAAGGCTTGATCAAATTTTCTGTAAAAAATTATACTGAGATTAAAATGAAAATTGGCAATAAAAATGTTAAAGGGGTTTCTGAGAAGGTTATCAATTTCATTAATAAAGAATGTAATTGCAACTTGTAAAAACCACTGTGAATACCATCCTACTAACTATAAAGATTCTTATATAACTAAAATTAACGGGCTATAAAAAAATTTTTTGGGAAAGTGAAACCGGTAGATGAAGCAGTCCTGCAGAGGCTTAAAAACCGTGGTATTTAATTTTAAACATTTACAAAAGAACTAACTGCTACGTGGTGATTGACAGATGTGAAATCAACTAAACGAAAGGAAAGAATGCACCCGATGAAATGTGTAAAACAATAACCATATCAGTGTTATATACTCATTTGTGGGCTTTGACTGAATAGCCATAAGGATTCAAGTATATCTAGAAACAACTAGCTGTGAAGAAAAATACACGAAGTGTGAAAATTGAACATTAGAAGACTGTGTAAAGAATCGCGATTTGAAATTGAAGAAGAGTGAAAGAAGGGACCTACTGCGTCCAAAATTGGATATCTCTTAAGCTGAAAAAACGCCAGCGCGTGCGTGTTTTTAAACCTCTAAAAAACCGCGGGAACAAAGGGATAATCATTATAAATATGTTGAAAGTTATATAAAATGCGCTATGCCAACTTCAGGGGATTGGTGAGATAAATCATATGTACCTTCTCTCAATTAAAAACTTGATCTTGATAAATTATAATTAGATCTCGATGAGGTATGAGACCATTATGTCAGAGAATCGCGAATCATACAATGAAGAAAAATGTAACATGTGCCTCACCCCTGAAGAAGTATCTTACGAAACACGGCCTGTGTTGGGTTTGGCCCCCCATATTTTATAAGGACCAATAAAAATTTGTGAGTTTTATTCCACTGCCTATGTTTTTGTACTGTTTGCAAACACAATCCACCTACATCTACCTGGTCCACCCGAGGTAACAGTTGCCAGGGCACTGACCTGACATAACCCCAGCCAACCCTCCCCAAAGCAGAAAGAACACACTATTGGTAGGCGGTGATGGGGGGGATGTGAGGATGCTCATGTATGCCCCATAACCCAGAGCCCGCTCCCTAGGTGACAACCTACCCACAGTGGATGGCCTGGGACTGGGCACTAACAGCACCGACGGCATATGGCCATGTCAGCATGGCGGGGGGGGGGGTGCCCATGCTGGAGGGGGCAGTGGCACCTGCCTGCAGTGGACATAGGCCATGCCCTGTACCAGTATGTGGTGTGCATTGCAACATAAAAGGTCTGGCTGAGGAAAGGTACAGGTAGCCCCAGGGACCACCATGCATCTGTGGCAACAGTGTGGTGCAGTACACCCAGCGAGTGTGTCCAGAAGCAGAGGGTCACAGGTTCAAGCCCCAGCTGTGGTTCCTGTAGAGCATGTTCCCTATGTTTTACCCTACAATGCAGATACAACAGCAACATGTGCAAAGCCCAAAGCAGCGGTGAACAAGGGTACAAACACTCACTTACACAGGCTCCACAATCCAAAGATGCATGGAGAGTCAGGCTGTTGGCGCCAGCATTGAGCTGCAGTTATCACCAGGGCACTACTATTACCTCCTGCACAGTTTAGCAATGTCGGCACTGTGATCAGGACCAGTGTGGCGGGCAGGGTTGCCAACCACCCCTATCTGTGCACAATGCTGCAATAGGAGTGTGTGTGTGTATGTATGTCTATCCATTGTTTTGTGGCTGCCCACACCTCACCAGGCCCACAATGTTCCACTGTTGCCAGCGTTAGCCTGAATATGTGCATAATGAGGAGCAAAGCGTTGTGGGTATGGCCCAGACGGGGCGGATTGGCCAGGATGCATCTTCACAGGGTGTGGGGCAATGGCTGGGACACTGTAGTGCCTGACCACCGCCTGCATAGACAGGGTAGCCACAGCATGGCATGCTGGGAGGGCACTTACTCTGACCGAGCAGTGACCATAGCATGTCTAGGTTCCCACATAGAGCTCTATATTATCTGCCTTCAGTGATCCTTTTGTATCCCCAGTGCTGGGGCCACAATCACTGAGACACCTGCTTGGTGCACATAGTTCCTCTGTGAGCATGCACTATGGATTGGCTAGTGGACTGTCTGCAGTTAGACTGTGCATGGTTGGAACACCTATACGGTGCAGTCTGACTGTGCTGTCTGCTGGTGACTGGTGTGGTGTGAGGCAGTTGGGATTTTCCATAGCTAACCCCATCATTGCTGCTGGTCTGCCACTGCCCCAGCCACAGGTATGGCTCTAGCCCACCAACTCTGGAGGGCTGTTGCATACCAGCAGGATGGAGGTTGCTTCACAGGGTCTAAGGCACCTGTTCCTTACCTAAAAAAAGGGTGATGTGAGCCCTTTGGGTATGTAGTGTGTACCACTTTGAACTATCAAGGAACTGCTACATACACCTCATGCAGGTCTAGAAACCCCTCTGCCCTGATAACAGGTGCCCATGTCAGCCAGACCCTAACACCCGGTACACACTAATCTGGGTGGTGTCTGGTCCCAGAGGACCACATGTGATTGTAGGATACAGATGGACACCGAATTACCTTCAGCTACACTGCAAGGAACACCTGTCACACACTGGCAGTGATGGGATGTACAGCAGGGCCTATCTCTAGCACCACATGTACTGCGGACCCAATGCTGGGCACCCATCCTATCCCTCAGGGAGAACACAGAACCTGCACAATGGCATGGTCTGTAGCTACTCTGTGCCAGTATCACGCACTGTCAGTTCATCTTTCCAAGCTGAGGTACCTGAGAGGTGCAGACCCCATTTGGTGATCAGCTGTAGACAGCTATTCAGCATGTGCATTGCATCATGGGTACTGACACTCAGAGCAGACAGTTTGTGCGGTGACCTGCAGTCCTTCTGTACTCAGCCATTGCTGTGACATACACCATGGAGGTATAGCCTACTGGTTAATACAATGCCATTCTTGCCAGTGTTCATGGGTTCAATTCCTCATTGTTCCCTCCTCTCATGCCTGTCCTACTCAAATAGTGTGCATGCCTGTAACAGTCATATTTTTGCAGATTTGTGTTGCCAGTCCATAATACCCTCACAACAATTGGCAACATTCCCTCGGTCTGTCTATCTGCGTCTGTCAGCTGTGTAGAGTCCTGTCTGCCTGTGCAGGCTGTCACCCCATGTCATGCACTGCTACCCTTTCTTGCATTGCGCCTCTTCATGCTTGCCTCGCCTGTGCCTGATCTGCATGGCACCACCACTCCTCTGTCCACTCATCATTGTAACTATCCTGCCACTTTTGCCTCCACTGGGGGACACGTATTCCCATCGTCTGCCACCAACTGTTTTTCCAGTACTTTACACTGCCAACACTCTGTGCTGTGGTACAGTTGCCCCCACCATGTTTGTCATCAGTACTGGCAGCCATATGGGGTGCCCACAGATATGGCAGGTCCAGCGGCTCCCAGTTCTCCCTCCTTCACTCACCTGTTCATTGCCTTTCCTGAATGCTCTATCTAGTGTTAGGGCTACATCTGTTTCTGTTCCTCGCAGGTCATGCATGTCATCCTGCAGCACCTTGCAGCCCTTAGGCCACACTTACCTAGGGCATCATAACCTTGTTAGGCCACCGTAACCTATGGTTCCGTAACCCAGGGTGCCCTCTAAGGTGCCCTGTCCAGGGGTGCCTAATACAGCGCATAGCCTAAGAAGCCCTACTGTATAGGGCACCTTATAAAGCGCCTTATGAGGCACCTTATAAGGCACCTAACAAGGCACCTTATAAGGCACCTTATACGGCACCTTCCAAGGCACCTTACTTATATGGCACCTTCCAAGGCACCTTACTTATACGGCACCTTACAAGGCACCTAACAAGGCGCCCTATAAGGCGCCTTGTAATGTGCCTTGTAAGGTGCCTTATGAGGCGCCTTGTAGCGCGCGTTAGTTTGTAACGTGCGTTAGCTGATAGGGCTTGCTGTAACGATGCACCACCCATGCCTTTATATGGCCATCTGTACCTTTACCGCGAAACCTAACGCGAATGACATTACCGCAGTTTAGTAAACATACCCCCTAGTTTAATCGATTTTGAATTGTATGTTTTAGACTGCAGAAAGCAAAAAATATACAAGGGTGTGAAGACTTTTACTAGGCAGTTTACCTTTTTTCTGCCTGAGAACCTACACTCCCCATTTAGAGTGTGGGTCTCAATCAGTTTGTCAGGATACAGGAGCTGGGAGGTGTGTCACTGTAAATGTGATAGACAGCAAGTCCAGGGATGGCTCAAGGCAATCTGCTGCCTGAAGCGAAGGATGAGATGGTGTCAGGGACTGAACCAAACCAAAAAGCTGATTAGATTATATGAAGGAAATGCAAGATGTTTGCACACCAAGGAGCTAAAGAGATAGAGAACCACAGCACATTTTATAAAACTAAATTATAACTAATTTTTATTTTGTTATAAATCGCGTTATGGTTCTTGCCTTTTCTTTTTGAACATATATTTGCATCCACAGAACCCCCTTCAACAGTGGGTGAAGAGCAGAACCAGGAAATTCACCCACAGAACTCAATATCTTAAAAATAAAAAAATCTGATTCTGATTATCTCACTAACAACAACACCAAACATTCTCCACTTTCAGGCATATTGTGAACTAAAATAAAACCCTACAACAAAGTCACTGAGTATCTATAGAGCAAATCTACCATACCATACCCTATCAGCACCAACTTTCAAAACTCACATAAGGAGCACATTCAAAAAAGGTATCACTGTAAATACTACAGTGGGCCTTGGAACATCCAAACACCTATTTGAAAAGCTCAAAAATTCAGATTACTACAGTACAGATCCCTCCATACAAACTTCATGTTAACAGAACACCTGGTCTTGGTCGCACACTGATAACACAGACCCTCACCAAGTACAGAATAAGTGACCATAACCTAAAAATAAACATACGTAGATAAAAATTAAACTGCAACCCCAAGAAGCCAGATTCTGCATACAGTACAATACCAGAGAACTAGAAAGAGATGCATTTCCATGTACTGTATAAAATGTAAATATAGCACCAAGTCAGATAATTACATTGAAAATAAAATTATTTTTGAACTTTGTTCTGTGACCATTTTATTCCCTGATCATGTAGATCCCAATCTGAGGTTTCTGCTTTCCTCTATCTCCCAGTGATACAGGGCCATGTGCGAAGACTCACTGCGGTAGCATGTGCATAAATTTAGTATACTTTATTTTTAAATGTATATGCCACCCATCTAAAATCCTAGGTGGCTTCTAAACATACACATGCAATTTAGGGTAACATATGTTACAATAATACAAACATAATAATAAAACATTAAATTTGATTAATGAAAAGCCATTTACACATAAACTTCCAAAACTCATGCAAGGGACCTACCCAGAAAAAAAGCAGCATTATAAATACTGCAGCAGGCCTTAGAACCTCCAAACACCTATTTGAAAAGCTCAACAAGTCAAATTACTACAGTATAGATCTCTATGTTAAAACTCCATTTTAACAGAACACCTGGCCTCAGTCACCCACTCAGAACCCAGACCCTCATCAAGTACAAAATAAATGGCTACAAACTAAAATAAAAATATGTAGACAAATTAAACTGAAACCCCAAGAAGCCAGACTCTGCATGTAGTGCAACATGAGATGCAGTTCCCCACACTGTGTAAAATATAAAGACAGCACAAAGTCCAATCACTAAAGTGAAAATAAAATTATTTTTTCTACCTTTGTTGTCTGACCGTTTTATTCTCTGATCATACAGGTTCCGATCTGAGGCTTCTGCTTTCCTCTGTCTTCTCTTAGCTCTCTTTTTGTAGTCTATGGTCCATCTGCCATTTCTTATCTCTTCTTTTGTTTTCTTCACTTCCTTCCATCAGCCTATATCCAGTTCTAGTAACCCTCCCCAGTATCAGCTCCCTTTCCAGTCCTCCCCTCCCTGACTTTCCAATGTCAACCGTCTTGCATTCCCAGGACTGCCTCTGGTGTCCATTCCCTTCCAGTCCCCCTTCTTCCCCACTGTCCAGTCTCTTCTAGTCCAAATACCATCGCAGGTATCAGCTCACTTTCACTCTGTGCCCCCCCCCCCCGTCAGCTCCCTTCCAGTCACCCTACCCTCTCTCCAACCCCCTTCCAGCTCCCTTCCACATGTCAGCTCCCTTCCAGCCCCAGTGCCCCCTGCCTTCCAGCCTCCTTCCCATTACACAGCCACCTACCAGTTCCATCCCCAAGTGTCAGCTCCCTTCTAATCCCCCTTCAGTACCATCCCCAGGTGTCAGCTCCCTTCCAGCCCCCTCCTTCCCAATATCAGCTCCCTTCCTGCCCCACCTTCCCAATGTCAGCCCCCTTCCTGCCCCCACCTCTCCCCCCTCCCGTGTCAGCTCCCTTTCTGCCCCCTCCTTCCCCTGACAAACCCTCTCAGCATCCACTCCCTTCCAGTCCTATTCTCCCATCCCCCTGCATTAGCCCATTTGTAGACCTAGCCCCTAGTTTTCTTCCAGGGCCAGCAGCATTCTCCTCCCCTCCCAATATCAGCCCATTTCCAGTTCTAGCCCCCAGTCTTCTTCCAATGCCAGCAGCTCTCTCCTCTCACCCATCAGCCCATTTCTAGTCCTATCGCCCTTATCAGCCCACTCCAGTCCTAGCCCCCATCAGTCCATTTCCAGTGCTAGCCCCCCCAATCAGTCCATTTCCAATCCTAACTTCCCCCGATTAGCCCATTATCAGTCCTAGCAACCCCATCAGCCTATTTCCAGTTGTAGCCCATTACCAGTCCTAACCCCCCTAATCAGCCCATTTCCATTCCTAACTCCCCTGATCAGCCTACTGCAGTGCTAGCCCCCCCCCCCCCCAATCAGTCCATTTCCAGTCCTAACCCCCTCAATCAGGCTATTTCCAGTGCTAACCTCCCCCCCCCAAGCCCAGCCAAACACTAGACCTCTCAGCTGTTTTCCAGACCAAGTACTCCCCCCTCCCCCCTCCCCCCCCCCCCCCGGGTAAGAGCCCTGCCATTGCCTGACTGGCTCACCTTTGCAGAGCTGCAGGAAGAAACAGTGTTTCTCTCCTGTCCTGCAGCTCTGTTAAAGTTGAGCCCGCTTGTGTGCTCAGGGTGAGGAGCATTTCCTGTCTCGTGCGAGACAGGAAATGCCTCGTTTACCCTCAGCGTCAGCCATGCTGACCCAGCCGCTGGGTTGTCTTGCATCCAGAAGTAGATTTCCAGGCCTTTCTTCAGTGCACAGCCAGGCGACCAGCATGATGGCCTCGGGTCGCTACCCCCCCCCCCCCGGCCATATTCCTGTACACATACTAAGTTTGCACCAAAGAAAACCACTTTTATTTTTTTTTTCTTTGACAAGATTGGAAATACAGTATAAACAACTGTTGGCAATCAACAACAACATCAAAACATTATAACATAATTCGATCATCCACATCCTAACAATGAGTTATACATTGCCCATTTTGTGCATAGCTATCCTATTCTATATATTGCGCTTCCTCCCCTCTTAAGAGGCACAGCCCGCCTTAATCAAGTCCATGACGCCCGACAGGGATGACTGGAAAATTGCCGTCCAAGCCTTTTCCCCACTGCCCGCAGTCCTGATTAGCATACCTTAGGTAAGGGACACCTGCCGTCGAAAACAGGCCCTTTAATGCTCCCTTCCTATTCGCAGCAGTGTCCACGCTCTGCCTCCACCCAGGGCCTGTCAAAAGGCGTGAGCAGGGCTACGTTACTAGTCTCTATGTTCGTCTCTCCCCTCCCTCCCCCCCCGTGCCGTGAAAGCTTAGGGGGCCCTCTGGACACTGTTCCTGCTTCAACTCCATGTACTATTGGGGGACAAGTCAGTTCTTATATGCCCGCTCCCCCCTACTTGAAATCCCTATGTGTGTTTGTATGTGTGCCATCAAGTCCATGCTGACCCAGCCGCTGGGTTGTCTTGCAACCAGAAGTAGACTTCCAGGCCTTTCTTCAGTGCAGTAAGTCTACAGCACATGATATTCCAGGCATGACCCTACTTAGTTTCTGAGATCAGCTGAAACCAGGCCCATTCAATGCAATGAATCAGCCATAACAACTCCCAGATTCTGCCCACCCCTCCGCCTTTGATTATTGTTGCCACCAGCCCAATAAAATAATATTTAGGTTCTTTTTCTGTTCCACTGCAAATTGCAGCATTCAGGGTGTCATGCACATGAATATTGTCTGTCAGGTGTATCACAATGAAAAAAGATTGAGAACCAGAGATTTAGACACATCAGTTTGTTATTCTCTCTCTTGTTTTTGCTGGTTTTCTCTCTCTCTCTCTCTCTCTCTCTCCCTCTCCCCGTCTCCTTCTTGACCATGTTTCTTAGCAGTTTGCTATTGTTCATTTTTGGTAACTGTCCTGTCACTTAATAACCCTTGCTGGTTTTCTCTCTCTCTCTCTCTCTCTCCCTCTCCCCGTCTCCTTCTTGACCATGTTTCTTAGCAGTTTGCTATTGTTCATTTTTGGTAACTGTCCTGTCACTTAATAACCAACAGAGGCAGGCAGTTCTTCATCAGTAAGAGTACCAAGTAACTACAGTAGAATAACTGATATTTCTCAGGCCAATAGTTGTTACTGGCATTTAGGCAAAAAGAAAACCTCAACTTTTCACGCATGTGCTGTTGACATTTAACATAACCATATAAAAGGCTTTATACCTTAAAAGGCCTAGCGGCATACATTATTTTTCTTTAGTACTCTAATAATTTATTTATACATAACATGAAAATGTTTCCCACTAGACATTGTTGACTACACGTTACACAATTGTACATTGCCTGTGTGTGACTTTCCTTATTGCAACACGATTTAAAATACCACATTAATTATGCATCTCTCTATAAAGCTGGATACAGCTGAAGAAATAAATGCATATTAATAATACATTAGTTATTAATCCATGTACTTGTCATCTGAATGAGATGCAAAAGAACTGGGTCTTGTATTCATGAGAACTACAAGCATGTAATGTTTGCTTTCATGGAGGCCATCGTTCTGGGGAGAGACTTTTGTTCAAGGTCAACCAGAACATTTATTGTTTCTGTCACGAAGCGAGCGAGTATTAAAAGGCAATAGCGGGAATTGTTTACTTTCGCATAATTACGGTGGCTAAGTGTTTAGTTTCAAACTCATTCCCAAGTTGCATATTCATGGCTTATTTATTTTCTTTAACACAAGAGAACTGCTGGGATGCTTCTGAGTATTACTGAGCAGGATACTATACTTTTCTAGAAAATTTCTGGAAGGATAAAACTTTCAGAATTTTGGTGCCCATAGGCTAGAGACTGAACATAGGGGGTCATTTTTGTGTGTATTGGGCTCTATTCACAGGTAAAATGGCTCTTATAAAATTGTGCTGGGGTATGTGCTCTGGCATGTAGGTGTGGCAGGTGTGTATGGTCTGGGTGGAGTGCAGGCAGAATTGTTAAGTATAGGTGTTTTACATTAGTACTTTATAGAGACAAATAAGTGATTTTCAGCCCACTTAGCCTAGTGGCCTTGCTATAACATTACCCTTCATGGGCTGATTTTATACTGTAACAGGTCACCTATGGGAGAAGCTCTACTGTATTTTAAGCCTACTGTATTGCACCTACTGTATTTTAAGCCTATTTTCTAAAAGTGATATAAGCGCTATATATCTTTATAAAATAGGCTCACGGAACCAACTCAACAGAGCACAAATTCAAACACTGCATGTGTTTTCCATGGGGAGTGTCAGGGGCTGCCTGTGTGTATGTGTATCTCTACTCTCTCTCTCAATCCTTCCCCCCCCCCCCAGCCTTCTACCAGTCTGTCTCTCTCATGACAACTCTAGACTTTCCTTAATCTCTATCTCTCTCTCATGACCTCCCACCAGGTTTCACCCAGTGTCTCTCTGTAGCAGCCCCCACTCCAGGTTTCACTTAGGGTCTCTCTCTCAGGACCTCCCAGGCTTTACATAGTCTCTCTCCATCTCAGTCTCTCTTATACCCCCCACACAAATACTACACCCAGTCTATTTCTCTTTCTTTCTCATTCACCCTCCCCAAGGCTTCACCCTCCAGGATTCACCCATTCTCTCTCACTCTCATCACTCCCCCTCCCCAAGATGTAACCAGTCTCTTTAGCTCATACCTCCCTTCATCGAGTTTCTTTTTCACTCACCAATTTTTTTTGCCTGGCTGTAGCCCCTGAACACAGCATTTCACACTTCCCTCACCATGATCGGCTGGGTGCATGGTTGGATTGGGTTCAAGCTGATAAACATATCAAGTTCTCAGTAATTGGACAAAGAGGATCTGGACTAGGTTTGGTAAATATCTCTGATAGTATACTTAGACATGGTTTCACAGAAGTTCTGGCACAAGGGATCAATAGAGTCACAAGGCAAAAACCCAGTTAGCATTTTCCATAGAGCTCCAGACCAGACTTTGGGCCCATCAGGAAACAGGAACGAAAAGCACCAGCAATACAAGACGGAGTTAAGAGCAGGCTGGCTAGAGCCAGCTCCCATGGTGCTGTAATAGTTCTACCTGCAAGATACCTGCCTTCTAACCCAAAGGTCTCTGTGCTGAGCCCAACCTCTGACTGTGATAAAACTGGTACGTGGAAAACAGAATTTTTGATGATATGAAATGTTATTGATATTTCCAATTCACATCCCCTAGTTGATGAGGGACCTTCTGTTCAGCGGGACCCTGTGCCAACAGCATGCTCGCACATATGTAAGGCCAGCCCTGATCCAAATAGCAGATGAAATTTAATGTGGACAAGTGTAAAGTGATACATGTAGGAAAGAATAACCGAAACTATAGAGGCACAGTGTTAAGTTCCACATTAGGAGTCTCCAGCCAAGAAAAGGATCTTGATGTGATCATAGACAATACATTGAAATCTTCTATTCAGTGTGCTGTGGTATCCCCAAAAAACAAAACAAAACAAAAAAAACCCCAGAATATTCATAATCATTAGGAAAAGAATAGAAAATAAAACAAACAACATCATAATGCCTCTGTTTCTCTCCATGATATGACCACACTTTGAGTATTATATGTAATTCTGGTCTCCACATTTAAAAATGTTATGGTGGTATTAGAAAAAGTGTAGAGAAGGGCAACCAAAGTGATAAAGGGGATGGAACAACTCCTATGAGGAGAAATTGAAGAGATTAGGTCTCTTCAGCCTGGAGAAGAGGTGGCTAAGGAGAGATATAATAGAGGTCTATAAAATCCTGGAGTGGAATGAGTAGATATGAATTGATTGCTCTTATGACATAGCTACTGCTATTAATCATGATTGGGGTAGTGATGCCGCCTACCAGGGTCTGCCACCCTAGGCAACTGCCTAGTTCGCCCAGTGGATGGGCCGGCCCTGGTTTCCATTCTAACAGGAAGCTCACCCAGGAGTGGGCAAGGGCCTATGAATGTTCGCTTGCTCACAGGCCACATGCTGACTGATGACTTGGCATAGGTCACAGTGAAAGTCCAGAGAGATGGGGAAATAGCCATGTTTCTGTGATCCCATCCACTGATAATGTGACCCCATTTGGGGTCCCGACCCCAAGTTTGGGAACCACTGTTCTAACACCTGTTGTAATATATGCCTGATAGGTTACAGTAGGTGATGGTTGTTTAGTCCTGACAGTTAGAACTGTTTTGTTATATAAAACCTCTGGTATAATGCAAAACATTTTGGGCCTGATATTCAAAGGCATTTACACAGTTTACAGAGCTGTAAACCTTGTAAATGCTCCTAAGTCGGATATTCAGTTAATGCCACTGAATACCCTCAAGTAATGCCACTATCTGCCCCGATGCTAACTGCTTAGCATCGGGACGTGTAGGAAGCAGTACCTGGGGATAACCGTGCAGAGGTGATATTCAGCTGCTTCCCGGTTATCCCTCAGTGGCAAAAGTTAGGCGCAGCAAAATCTGTACTAACTTTCATCGCCAGAGCTAACCAGGCAGCGGTTGAATATCGCTGCTGCACGGTTAGCTTCTACGCCGTGTGCGGTTGTGTGTCGGAACCCGGATATTCAATGCCGTTAGCTAGGTATGGCCCCAGATTGAACATCCGGGGTTAAAGTTTGGCGGCCACAGCTATGTGCCTTAGTCATTGCAAATTAATATCTGGTCCTTCAATTACATATCTCCTTTTTTGGATGTCTCAATATTAGTTGCCAGTCTTATGTTGAATTACATGTAGCATCTTACTTTATGGTCACTGTGCATCTTTTGCATTCTTTGGTTATCTCCTGCTGTCCATCATGGCTTTTGAGATCCTCTCCTGCTAATATAGTAATCATGCCTCTACCATCCTAACAGAGACTGAGCATACTAGTCAATCAACATTTAGCTGTTTAGCTCCTTTATTGTGGAATTCCTTAGTGATTCTTGTTGTAAATTTACATTTGGCATAGAAACTTGGTTATTTCGCCAGACTTTTCTCAGTGCCTAATTTTGTTTTCCCTTTATATTTGTTTGGAGTTGGGCATTTGTGTTCAGGTCAGGGCTTTCAGTTCTCCCAATTGTTTTCTTCTGATAGTGCGATTTAGATAAATTTTGTTGTGCTCCGCAGTCCCCCTTCCATTCTCTCTGTTTTTGAATGTCTTTTCTGATAGTTACAGTTTTATCTTATGAATGTACACTGCAATGATGTCAACTGTTCAAGAAACACAAAGAAACAGGTTTGCTGTATGAGTTCTGAATGTCTCCTTGCAGCAGGCATAGATCTGTGCACCTCGGGTCTGGTTCTGGGTGCTTATGTAACGCTTATAAAATAAGCCTTTTGGGAACTTGGCCATGCATTAAGTACCCTCTTTTAAAGTGTGCCTCTTTTTGTAAAAGGTGCCTCTAATTGAATGTATTTCTTTATAGTCACCCAGCAGAGTGAGTTTACTGTTTTGAGATCATTTTATATTGTTTTGATTTTGCTTATGTTGTGCCATTTATTGTGACGAGGCCATCATTGATAACTTCTGCATGAATATAAATATTGTTCACGAGTTAAGGGAACTCAAAAACAAAAGCAATGAGAGGGGAGGAGGCTCGGTGGGGATAATTCTGGCACAAAAAAGATGCCCCGGTTCTCTTCTCTCTCTCTCTCTCTTCCGCCACACATTCTCTCTACCCCCTTCTCTTTCCTCTCTCTGTCTCTATCTCTCTCTCTGTCCCATCGCTTGTAGCACTGTCTCTATCACCTCTTCTCCCTTCCTGACTGTCTCTCTCTCTTCTTTTTTCCCCTCTCATCTCTCCCACACTCTCTCTGTTTCCTCCTCCTCCTTCTCTCTCTCTTCCCTTAGCATGCTATGTTAGCACACTCTTCCATCTTCCCCTTTCCTCTTCCCTTCTCAGCCCTAGCAGTCACTTTCTTCGTTTCCCTTTTCTCCCTAACCTCATCCACCCCATCCCCCAACATTCATTCTCTCTCCTTTCCTTCCCTTTCCTCCCCTCCCCTCCCCTCCAGTTCCCATTTGGTCTCAGATGACTGTCCATGACTGTCTATAATCCGCATAGACACTCCATGCTCCAGCAAAAGACAGACATATTTTGGCCCCTAAAGCACATTATATATGCATATAGACTTGCTTAAAAATCTTTTTCAGTGGTGCTATTAAGTATAATTCCAGCACAAACTATGCTAATTCAGCAATATTTATGACTAATTCTTATTCTGTGTTTCTGTGAGACTTAGCTTAATTTTGAGCACTCGGTTACACAGGGTCTCCTGTGCCCTCCAGAGTATACTATTTTTCATCAACTGAGACTTGACTCTAAAGGCACAGGGTTGCTATAATTTATAAAAATCTCATTAAGCTGACGTACAATGCTTCCAACAAAAGGATGATATTGAATCACTATTATTGCTCTTTGCTGGACGGGATAATTTGGATTTGCTTTTATTGCTCTTGTTCAATTAAAGAATTGTCAAATATTGTCTCTGATGCAGTTATAATTGTACCTATAGTAATAATGCAAGGTTGTTTTAACATTCATTTTGCTGTCCCCACAGGTCATGGAGACCATGAGTTACTGGGGTTTGGGAAAGTTATTTCCTGATCAACTCATGAAGATGGTCACCTATTTTGATTTAACTTTTTATTCTTGCCCAAATATGTCACGGACAGAAGCTGTCAGTATTTGTGTTGACATCTCACGATGTGAACCAGTTTCTTGATCTGGCCATATGTTTATTGTCCTTCAGCTACTTGTTCTGGGTTGTTATGGCTGAGTTTGCACCAAACTTTGATACTGAACACTTTGGTAAGAGGTCTGGTAACTTGGCTAATCCATTGGTTGATGATCAGATTGCTGTTTGGAGCTCCATATTATCTAAACTGTCAATGTCTTGGGACTGGAGAAATCTAGTTATCTGAACAATCGTACATGTGCCCTTTGATTTACTGAAACGTTAAGGACCTTAAAATGTTCAGTACAGCAGACTGATTGAGTGTGGGATTTATTTCATCCATTTTCTATCTGAAACACCCACCCCCACCCCAATTGAAAAATAGTTGCACAAGGGAATTTTTTCAAGTGAAATGCCAACTAAAATATGTATCTAGGGGTGATTCACTGATGATCTTTTCTATGGAACCAGATGTTACCAGTAGGTTTTTTCAAGCCAGAATGATGGGATCTGTTCCTCACTGGAGGGTAAGGTTATTATAAAAGCCTTATTTGCAATTTCTATATGTAAAATCAGGCATTTGCATGTGAAAATGGAATCCACTTCTAAAGAGTGATTTTTGAAAGGGCTGAATTTACACATGGATATCCTTACTACATATAAATTGGCAGGAGGTTTGTTGGGGGGGGGGAGGGTAGATAGGAAGGCAGGTGAAAAATCTACACATATGTTCTCCATTTCATAAAGGATGCATAGGATTGTAGCTGTCCACCTCGGGATTTATAGTAGCTCCCTGGCACAAATAGGTTTTTAAAAAGTGCTTGTTTTAGCAGTCCTTTACAGGAGGGATTAAGGAGTTATCCTCTTTAATTCCCTGTTGTTTATTTTCCCCTTCAAATTGAAATTAGATAAAAATAGTGACTTCTGTAGCTAATTGGCAGAATTTATATTCGTAGAGTCCCAAAAATTGCCAACATATATGTGCAGGACCATATCTAGCCCTGTGCAATTGGTGCGGCTGCACAAGGCGCAAAGGCTTAAGGGGCACATTTTGACTGCCTGCTGTTGCCCTGCCGCCGCTACCATATTTTCTTCTCTCAGCGGTGGCAGGGCAACAGCAGGCAGCCAAAATGTGCCCCTTAAGCCTTTTCACGGCTCTTTAAGCAGATCTGGTCCCTCTCTATTCTGACACGTCAGAGCAGTGAGGGACAGATCTGCTTAAAGTGCCGGCAACTAACACAACGGGCGCGCACCCTCTCCTCCACCTCTGTCCATCTGTGCAGAAAACAGAGGGCAGCAGCAGCAAGGTAAGAGCAGGTTGGAGGTGCAGGAGGAGGGGTGGGCGTGCGCACCTGATGTGCACGTCACACAGGGTGCAATTCTGGCTCGGTATGGCCCTGTATATGTGTGTCAGCACTTGCACATGGAAGTTGTCAAGACTTTTTTCTAAAATGCTGCCAGAATTGTGTACATTGTGACCCTGACTTTTCAATTTCAATCTCCATGTGGAGGTCAATTCTGATTAGGGCCCATCCGAAACGTCCGGACTTAAAAAATCTGGACAGACCGGATTTGCACCCGATTCTGATCCCACAGGAGCTATATGTCCCTGTGGGATCAGAATTGGGTGCTATGGGCCTGGACGGGCAGGATGTGCCCCAGTTCTGACCCGCAGCACGTTCAGGTACTTCCCCAGCTAGCTCAGCCTGAGCGCCTGCATGGAGCCGTGGTGCTGTGGGGTCTCATTGACATGGCACCACGGCACCATGCCGGAATCCCAATCACCGTTGCTGCATTAAATGGCTTGTTTCCTGCCACCCAACCCACGATCGGGCCTTCCGAGGCTGGGATCAGGCTGTGGGGAACGCCCTGACCCCGCTCACCTTCTCTCCTGGGCCCTCTGCTGTCTGCTGCGAATCTCAGGGGAACTTATTCGACCTCTGAGGAGCAATAAGTTCCCCATGTAGATGGCTGACACCGGAACTGGCCCTGTATATTCAGGGTCAGAGTCACACCTCCAGCCCAACCTTGCTTCTCCTTAGGCCCACCCCCTCTCACCCTCATACTGAGCTCTCCGCACATCTCTGCTGTACATGCAGGGAGCTCATTTGCTGGCGTTGCACCCGGGCGTTTAGAGGGGAATGTACGTTTGCCCTGGACATATATCCCCACTGAATGCTGGTCAGAATGACCCCCATACTAGAAACATAGAAACATGATGACAGAAAAAGACCACATGGCCTATCTAGTCTGTCCTTCCATATCAACAACTACAACAGTCCACTTTTTACCTTTAGAGATCCTCTGTGTTGGTCCCATGCTTTTTTGAATTCTGTTACTGTCCTCATCTCTACCACCTCCACTGGGAGACTATTCCACGGATCCACTACTCTTTCCGTAAAGAAATATTTCCGCATATCACTCCTGAATCTATCTCCCTTCACCCTCATCCCATGTCCCCTCGTAGCAGAACTTGCCTTCAATTGAAAGAGGCTCTCTCCCTGAACATTTATGCCAAGGAGGTATTTAAACATCTCAATCATATCACCTCTATCCCGCCTTTCCTCTAAGGTGTACATATTAAGATCCTTAAGTCTGTCCTCATATGCTTTATAATGAAGCCCACTAATCATTTTAGTAGCCCACTAATCATTTTAGTAGCCACCCTCTGCACCGACTCCATCCTGTTCACATCCTTTTGAAGGTGCGGTCTCCAGAATTGCACACTATACTCCAAATGAGGTCGCACCAAAGACTTATAGAGAGGCATTATCACCTCCTTTTTTCTGCTAGCCATTCCTCTCCGTATGCACCCAAGCATCCTTCTAGCTTTTGCCGTCGCCTTTTCTACCTGTTTAGCTACTTTCAGATCATCAGACACAACCACGCCTAGGTCCCACTCTTCTTTAGTGGACAAAAGTACTTCACCTCCTATACTGTATTGCTCCCTTGGATTGCTGCAGCCCAAATGCATGACCTTACATTTTTTAACATTAAATCCCAGCTGCCAAATTCTAGACCATTCTTCAAGCTTAGCTAGATCCCTCCTCATATTATCTACACCTTCCTGGGTGTCTACTCTATTGCAGATTTTGGTATCATCAGCAAAGAGGCAAACCTTACCCGACAGCCCTTCCGCTATATCACTAACAAAGATGTTAAAAAGAATCGGACCAAGGACAGATCCCTGGGGCACACCACTGGTAACATCCTTCTCCTCAGAGTGAGCTCCATTTACTTGTACTCTTTGTCGCCTCCCACCCAACCAATTTCTAACCCAAGCAGTAACTTTAGGGTCCATCCCTAGGGTGCTCAGTTTGTTTATAAGTCGCCTGTGAGGAACAGTGTCAAAGGCTTTACTGAAATCTAAATACACCACATCTAGAGCTCTCCCTCGGTCCAACTCCCTGGTCACCCAGTCAAAGAAATCAATCAGATTTGTCTGACAAGACCTGCCTCTGGTGAATCCATGCTGACTCGGATCCTGTAATCCGCTGGACTCCAGAAACCTCACTATTTTCTCTTTCAGCAGCGTTTCCAATAATTTACTCACCACCAAAGTTAAACTAACCGGCCTGTAGTTTTCAACCACATCCTTACTTCTGCTTTTGTGTAAAGGCACCACATGAGCCTCTCTCTAGTCCTTTGGCACCACTCCTGAATCCAGCGAGGCATTGAAAAGGTCAGTCAGTGGAGTTGCTGGAACGTCCCCAAGTTCCCTCAGTATTCTAGGGTGTATCCCATCCGGTCCCATTGCTTTTTCTACTTTAAAATGAGCCTTCAGATCTCCTAACTCTCAGCCTATACAGATGGATGACCCCTTGGAGGATGGCAAATTTTCTAGTTTTCAGGTGTTACAAGAAGAGGAGATCTTATCTATTTTGCTGAAAATGAAGACTATATTTTTTATTCGGGAATTGAGTGTGTCCCAGTTGGTTAAAAAGAATTTATTGTAGAAGCCCTATTCATGATTTACACATGTATAAGCAGCAATATACATATGTAAATCACATCCATATGTAAATAGCCATTTTAGAAAAGGTCCAGATTACACATGGATAACCGTAACATGTCAAAAGTGCACAGGGGTGTATTGGAGGCATGGCCCGGGCAAGACAAAAATCTTCACATGCATTCCCCATTTCATATAACGAATGCACATATAAGCCCAAAATTGTCCACATGCAGATTAACACCTACTCTTTGGCACAAAAAGGTATTTGAAAACTGCTCCATTTGGCCATCACTTTACAAGATGGATTAAGGGGGATATCCCTCAATGTTTCTTTTTCCTTCCAAATTGAAATGAGGTAAAGATGGAGTCCTCTGTAATTCATCATGAATATCTGCATATCTAGGTTTGCAAAATGTCACAGCTGCACATGCAAGTGCTAATAGTTCCACGTGTTTGTTGTGAAGCGCTGTGTACACTGCTGGATTTTCCTCCATCAGTTTTCCTCACGTGCACATTTGTGAAATAGCGCCTCCGCTGCACAGGGATAACCATCCCTATGTGTTCCTCCCACCTCATAAACAGCCATTCTAAAATGTACCTTCATATCAAATGATCTGGAACTGACAAATGCAATTGACATGAATGTTAATAATTCCCTGAACTATGGCTATTTTCCAATGCACTGAAGCTGATGATTTTTTAGCCGCTCTTAAAGAAGTCATTAAATCCAGAAGCGTTAAAACATTATTGTCTAGTTTCTAATATTCTTCTTCTTCTTCTTCTTTTTAATCCTTTATTTAAATTTTGAATAAACACTTTAAAATCAAATAATCCAAACAACAACAATCCCCCTTGCCCCTGGCTTAGAACAAGATGCGAGGCGTCTCAAAACCAATAAAAAAAATGAAAAGTGCATCCAACAGTGCGGCTTAGTCATCTAGAGTTTCTAATATTCTTTATTTTAAACAACTGGTAGAAAATGTCATCGACACATATCTTCAAAGTTTTATGCATTTCTGTATGATTTTGGATTGCTATTAATCTGGATTCAGTCCAAAATAAGCTGCTGAGACCTTTATGGTACCATTCTTGAACGATGCTTTAATGCAGATAGATTTAGATCTATCTGCTGCCTTCAACATTATTGACCATCACATTTTCCTTGGCAGTCTCTCTGACATGGGGCTCTCAGTACTGGTTCTTCAGTGGTTCCAATATTTTCTTACAAATGTTATTAGTTGCTGTTAAATTCTTAGAAATTTTGACTCTGAGGTATGAAGTCCCTCAGTGTTCCATATTCTTTCTAATGCTTTTTAGCATATATTTGCAATCTTTGGAGAAATTAATTAGGGAATTTGACATTCAGTGTTATTTCTGGAGATGATTTGCAACTATTTATTCCCTTAGGCCATGTCAGGAATTTGAACCACTCTTTGTCAGCGGTGGTTAATTGGATGGGAGATGATAAACTTAAATTGAATTTAGAAAAATCAGAAGTCAAGTGGATAAAATTTAGATGTGTGAATATCCAGTATTACAGACAGTACTCTGCTCCCTTTTAAAGAACAAGGTCATTTTACAGGGTAATCTTGGAGTCAGATCTCAGTATGCTTGCTCTGATCAATGCATTCCAACTTTAGTGCCAACTAAAGCATTTTTTGGAGCAGTAGAATTTGATCATTTTAACTCATGCTTGAGTTGGGTCTAGACTAGATTACTGTAATTGTTTTATATGGGCTGACCCCATCATGGTTAATGCCAGTTCTTGATGGTTACTAACTACTGGCCCCTTCTGCATTAGTCATTAAGAAATGACAGGAGGCAAAGTGCTGAACTATGGAGTAAATTAATACTTCTCTGATGCTTCTATCAGTTCTAGTTCCCCCCTTCCTCTCCCGATCTCTGTAAGCTTCTGCAGAGATTGGGCCTACATTGCATGCACAGAGATTAAACGTCTTTATATTATTACATGGACATGTATGTCTGCTCTCGAGCAGGCGTAACTACCTCCATGGCATAAATGCACAAGAGGAGAATTGAAAGAAAACTCTACAATGAGGGGGCATAGGATGAATGTGAAAGGGGATACACTCGGGAGTAACTTGCAGAAATACATATTTCTTTACAGTAAGAATGGTAGATGCATGGAATAATCTCCTAGTGAAGGTAGTAGAGACGAGGACTGTACCTGAATTCGAGAAAGCATGGGACGAACACAGAGGATCTCTAAAGCAAACAAAAGGAGTGACAGACTGGATAGGCCATATGGTCTTTATCTGCCATCAGGTTTCTATGCGTAGATTATTGAAGTGCATGCATAAAGTAAGCTATTTTATAATCTACCTACATACTTTGCAACTCCACTCCTGGTCCACCTCGACCACATCCCAGATGAGCCTACAGTGGGCATACTTTTTCACCTGGTGAAATGTCATAAGGACCGTTTTATGTGCATATATTGCCACTAATATACAAAAATGACTTTTTTCATGCCGGTATCATTTCCTGCATTTGGCCCTAATTTAGTTTATTGTCAAATTTAATAACTCACAATAGATGAAAGCCTTTCAAAATGGGATATAAAAAAAACAACTGGCCTCATTTTTAAACCCCGCAGTTAGCAATTTTTTAAAATGCTGGTCTTGACATTATAGTCTGAATATTCAGCACCAGCATCCAGATTGTGGCCAGCACTGAATATCCAGGTAGAGTGGTGAGCGCTCAATATCACCGCTCTTGGAATAACTTCACACTCTGCTCATGTATTTCCCTGGCACTATCCAGATAGGTCTGGGACAATCTGCAAGGATAATTGGCAGCACTCTTTGGATAACGGCAGCTGTTATTCCAATATTTCCCTTTGTATATCAACCCAAACATAAATAATAGGGGCCCGATAGTCCAAAGTAGTTACACGGTTTATAGACCCATAAACCATGTAACTGCCTCTTAAGTGTGATATTCAGCAGTACTAACACGGTTAGTGCCGCTGAATATTCCCAGTTACCACTGCTATACTCCCTGATGCTACACGGTACCCGCGGATAACTCAGCCACTTCCTGGCTATCCCTTAGTGGCAAAAGGCACTGCTAAAGCTCTCCTAAGTTTTGCCACCAAAGCTAACCGGGCAGCGGTTAAATATCGCCGCTGCCCGGTTAGCTCACGCTCACGGATATTCAATGCCGGTGGCTGGATATGGTCCCGGCATTGAATATTCGGGTTAACTCTTCAGCAGCAATAGCTAGGCACTGCACTCACTCTAACCACCGCTGCTGAATACCGGGTCCTATAATATCAACAAATACAAAGCATCTAAGTGATTCCTTTCTCTCTCACTTTCTCCCTGTCCCCTGGGTGGGTTTCTCATGTCATGCAGGAAAGTGACAAAATGAAACCAACAGGCGGGGAGCAAGGCAGAGGGGTGTGGGGCACTGGATTGTTGCCTTGATTTCAGCCTCTCCTCCCCTCCCCTCCCCTCCCATCACCTCCCCCAAAGAAAAACCCTGCATCTGAATACTGACATCTATCTTTCAAGAAAAAAGCATTGGTCCTGACTCTACTATTCTTAATTGTCACATTGTTGAGAATATGGCGGACTGGCTTTTAACAGGCTTAAGAGCAAGAGATCATGTCCCACCAGGCATTAGCTGCCTGTTAGCCTTCACATAAAAGGCTGTGTTAGATGGGACCTGACTGAGTGAGTATTTGCATGGTTATAATCCATTACAAATGTACATTAAGATCTTCAAAAGCCATGCTCCGGCTTCCCCCATTAAGTGAAGTCAGGCTGATGGGTACTAAGAAGAGGGCCTTCTCCTATGCTGGGCCTTGTCTGTGGATTCTACTGCCAGCTGAACTTTGTTTGTATTTGTTGTTGTTCAGGAGGCAGGGCCTGCCCCAGAAATGGTTCAAGTTGTTTGGCTCTGGGCAGCCCTTAAGCTTTACATCCCCCTCTGACAAAATGTGTTTAGCGTTGAATAGCCTACTCTTTGCTTCCCCCCACCACCCCAAAAGTTGATACCCTAGACCAGTGATGGCTAACTTTTTGAGCCCGAGTGCCCAAACTGCCGCACAAAACCAAAGAATTTCCTCAAAGTGCCAGCACGTCAATTAAAGCCTCATTTGCATAAGGTGCCTCATTTGCATAAATATTTGCATAATGTTACCATACACTAACTTTTAGTAAACATGCCTCTTAATGAGTATATGGATAAAGAAAGACTAAAAGGTTTCTACATTACTATAATCCAGTACCAACCGCCAGGCACATTAGGAACTACTACAAACGCTGCCCATTTAGAACCCATAGCAAACCCGCCGTATCCTAACAGCACTACCAGGACTCACAAAGCACCATACCCTAACTATCAAAAGGCAACACTGCAAATATTAAACCAATACATTTCAGAGAACAACAATACATGACCTACTGGGGAAAGAAAAAGTGGCAATGTCAAATAGGAATTATATAAACAGAATACCTCAGCTCAGTTACACATGCAGAACAGACCATCACCAAACAAGGAATCACAATTTAGAAACAGGAAGACAATAATTAAACTGGGAACCCCAAAAGCCAAACTTGGAATATACAACAACACTGTAGAAATAAAACTATAAATTAATTTCCTCTTGTACTAAACAAAGCGCAAAAATTAATGATGCACATTGCCCAGAGCTGACATATTCCAGTTAATAAATTCAAAATAAAGAGATATTTTTCTACCTTTTGTGCATTTTTTTTCAGTTGCAATTGTTCCAGCCACTTTCTTCTGGTTTCTTCGTGTCTTCTGCTAACTCTCCATCTGCTGTCCATTTGTCCTTTCTTCTGTCTTGTTTTTTTTTTCCATTCTCTCTCTACATCTGCTTTAACATACTAATCTTTCTCCTTTTGCTCTTTCCTCATTCCTATTTCATCTACTCAAAATTTACCCCTCCATCCTCAATCCCCACTTATTCTCCCAATACCCGGCCAATTGTAGATTTTTTATCCCTCCCACACAAAATATTTTTCCCCTCTCCATTTTACTCTCCCAGCCCCATCCCATTCTAATCCTCCCCCAACACCAGCTCCCTTCGAGTTCCAGCCTCACCCAGCATCCATTCCCTTCTAGTCCCTGCATCAGCCCATTTCCAGTCCTAGCAGCCCCCCAACCCATTTCCAGTCCTAGCAACCCACCAACCCAATACCAGTCCTAGCCCCCCCTCATCAACCCACTTCCAGTCCTAACCCCCATCTCCCCGTTTTCAGTTTAAGCCCCCCCTATAACCCATTACCAGTCCTAACCCCCATCAGCCCACTTCCAGTCCTAACCCCCCATCAGCCCACTTCCAGTCCTAACCCCCATCAACCCATTTCCAGTCAGCCCCCCATAGCCCATTGCCAGTCCTAACCCCCCCATCAGCCCACAGTCCATTACCAGTCCTAACCCCATCAGCCCACCTCAAGTCCTAACCCCTCCCCATCAGCCCATTTCCTGTCCTAGCCCCCCCCCCATAGTCCATTATCAGTCCTAACCCCCCATAGCCCATTACCAGACAGCCCCCATCAGCCAACAGCCCATTACCAGTCTTAACCCCCCCAGAGCCCATTGCCAGTCCTAACCCCCCCATCAGCCCACAGCCCATTACCAGTCCTAACCCCATCAGCCCACCTCAAGTCCTAACCCCTCCCCATCAGCCCATTTCTTGTCCCAGCCCCCCCATAGCCCATTATCAGTCCTAAACCCCCCCATAGCCCATTACCAGTCAGCCCCCATCAGCCAACAGCCCATTACCAGTCTTAACCCCCCCATAGCCCATTGCCAGTCCTTACCCCCCCCATCAGCCCACAGCACATTACCAGTCCTAACCCCATCAGCCCACCTCAAGTCCTAACCCCTCCCCATCAGCCCATTTCTTGTCCCAGCCCCCCCATAGCCCATTATCAGTCCTAAACCCCCCCATAGCCCATTACCAGTCCTAACCCCATCAGACCACCTCCAGTGTTAACCCCCATCAGCCCATTTCCAGTCCTAACCCCACCCAACAGCCCACCTCAAGTCCTAACCCCTCCCCATCAGCCCATTTCCTGTCCTAGCCCCCCATAGCCCATTACCAGTCCTAAGCCCCCATCAACCCACTTCCAGTCCTAATCCCATCAGCCCATATAGACTTAGCTCCCCCATAGCCCATAGCCCCCCCATAGCCCATCACCACTCCTAACCTCCCCCAGCCCATCACCACTCCTAACCCCCCATCAGCCCATTTCCTGTCCTAGCCCCCCATAGCCCAGTACCAGTCCTAGCCCCAACAGCCCACAGCCATTACCACTCCTAACCCCCCAGCCCATCACCAGTCCTAACCCCCCAACAGCCCACAGCCATTACCACTCCTAACCCCCCCCCAGCCCATCACCACTCCTAACCCCCCCAGCCCATCACCACTCCTAACCCCCCCATCAGCCCATTTCCTGTCCTAGCCCCCCAGCCCATCACCAGTCCTAACCCCCCAACAGCCCACAGCCATTACCACTCCTAACCCCCCCCAGCCCATAACCAGTCCTAACCCCCCCCACCCATTACCACTCCTAACCCCCCCAGCCATTACCCCTCCTAACCCCCCCCGCCCATCACCACTCCTAACCCCCCCCCCCCCCCAGCGAAATTTTTTTTACAAAGAAAGCTGCCGGGGTCGGGGCCGCCGCGGCAGAATCGAGTGTGCCGCGGGGCCCCCCCGCCCAGCAGAGCCTGCCCTCCGTCCCTGGTATCACCTCTCTCAGCTACCTCCAGTCACACGCGCCGGCTTTCAGAGCGCGAGGGAAGAGTTTCTCCCTCGCGGCTCTGTTAAGCCCGCGGGGGTTCCCATCAGCCCCCGCGGGCTTAACAGAGCCGCGAAAGGGAAACTAATCCCTTCGCGCTCTGAAAGCCGGTGCGTGTGACTGGAGGCAGCTGAGAGAGGTGATACCGGGGACGGAGGGCAGGCTCTGCTGGGCGGGGGGGCCCCGCGGCACACTCGATTCTGCCGCGGCGGCCCTGGCAGCAGCAGCTTTTTTTTTTTTTTTTTTTAATGCCGCATATCTTGATTGCGGACCTTCCCGCGTGCCAGCTGCAAGGCCTTCGCGTGCCACAGCTGGCACGCGTGCCATAGGTTCGCCATCGCTGCCCTAGACGACTGCCTAATTTGCCTAATGGTTGGGTCAACCTTGTCAGGAGTTAGAATTAAGATGCGGCCTTTTCAAAAGTTATTTTTAGGAGCTATTTTAGGATTCCATCTAAAGGAGTATTCAAGACTGATATTTATTTCTGTGTTCATTGTATTGTTTAATTTCAGTTGATTTATGTGGTGTAGTTTTTTAAAATTGTTTTATGTTGTATCATATTGGGTTGTAACCAATGTTCCCTCTAATTTTCTGTAGGCTGTGTGCACATAAAATATCAGCTGTGCAGCTTTTGAAGGAAGGTTAAATTTTTGTGCGCCACATAACGACACTCGGCGTTATATACTTTAAAATTTGACTACACGTCAGAATTTAGTATGTACACCAAATTGATTGCACTAGAAAATATTGTAGAACTTGTGAAAACCATAAATACACAACAACTTTTAAATTTTAAGATGTCGGGGTTGTTTTCTATCAGAATCGGAACCATAACTTTTGTGCGCTCTGTTGTAAGGTATGTGCGCTCGCTCGGCGAGGTGTGTGCGCGCGCACACTCGCACAGCTTAGAGGGAACAGTGGTTGTAACACGCCTTGAGCTAAAACAAGGAAGGTGACGGAAATCAAATAAATAAATAAAACTTGGTGGCTTTTTCGTGCCTTCAGCCAGGGAAGCTGTTGAAGCATTTAGGACTCTTAAAAAGCAGTGCTTTGCAGTACATAATCGTGACAGTGGTCTCCTTCTCGCTCCATTCTTGTGCTGGTAATGGCAGCAACAGTGCTGAATAGGATGCAACCTTGTGCTGCCGTGCAGGACAGATTTTGTGGTATAAGCCGGTTGGATCTCGTGGTTTATACTGTCAGACTGTCGCTGCACTACAGGAGGCAATGATGCCCAATTCAGTGATGTAGTGGGAGAGGACACACTGAAAGGAAACGACATCTGGTGAAAGTTTGTGTTGCCCTCTATCTCATTTGTGCCAAATGCCAGCTACGACCCTGGAACAACATGTGACAAATTTAGTAGCTGTTAAAACTGGCTGTTTGTTCACCTTCGGTATGATACCTGAAGCATCAGTCACAGCACAGTCAATATTACCCTACAGCCTAGTGATACTCCATTAGCTGACAAAATAACTTTTACCGCTACAGTAGGCACATATCTCTTGAGTGTGGAAACTCTGGTTAATCATGGTAGCTGCACAACTATTGTAATTAGCTAGCAATCTACAAAGCAAATGTAATCATGTGATTGACCTCTAATTACAGAGTGGTTACCAAGTAATTAGAGTGTGATTACATGGGTAGTTTCGTTGGTAGAGTGCTTGTGTGCACCTTCAGACCACAAGCTTGTTTGTAATTGTACTTGTAGTAACAGTCTTTCAAAAACCAGGTGCAAAATATCTCTTTCTTTTAATTATTTATATGCAATCACCTATTTTTGCTCATCAGATCTTCACAATCTGTACACGGATGGCTTTTATGGAGAGGGCAGAAGAGAGGTGCTGGTACTTTAAGCCGAAGCATTCCAACAGTTGCTTCATCTTGCTTTTGGTCTTCAGCTACTGAATTTCGTATGGGTCATCTAGAAGCTGGAACTCTGGTGCCCATCTTTTACAGTATTGCTCTTTCAGCTTATTCAGTTATCATAGCATGAACAAAGGGAAAATAACAGAAGAAGTAATTCTCATCCACCTTATTGGACGCTAAAACAAAATTGACATAACTGACATTGTGTGAACATATCGCTTCACTGCCTCTTTTCAGAGTCAAGGTTTTGAAAAACGGTCAGAGCAAAGTTGGTATGCCTGAAGGCAAGGCTGAAGGGAGACCTTAATGCAGCATTGAAGTTCTTAGGCTCCCTCCCCTAAAGAATAGACGGGGGCCTATTGTTTTCATGCTCCCAAGAATCTTTAATGCAGGAGTTTTCCTAGCAAATGCCTCTGTTGTGTAGGCATAGAAATAATAAACCCTGGAGCACATCTATACATGCACTCTGAATTCAAGGGGTCAGTGCAGTTCTTTACTGGCAAAAATAATTCTGTTTTTTTTTTTTGTTTGTTTTTTTCCTGAATTCTCTTTGATTTTTGGATGGGGTTTTATCAGTTAGTTTTCTCATATTTGTTTTAATAGTTTTTTATGTGCATGCATTAGTTGACTCATAGGTTAGTGTGTGTTAAATCCACTTTAGCATGCACTAACGTTTTTAAACACACTGACGATTTGAATGTGCTTTAACGATTTCAGAGCACTCCTCTTTACCAATTTGATCATTCTGTCTGTAGAAAATGTGTGTGAACTCTGGTGAGGAAAGGCAGAACTGTCTCCCTGAGCAGTCCTAATAGGTTCCCTTATGTAGTTCTTGAAGAGGTCAGAGAGGTGGAGTGTGGAATAGGATCAAACCCCTGCTATAACATTTGTTAAAGAAATTGAACAAAGCCATTGGGTAGAAATTATTCCTTTATTAGGATAACAAATAGTTAAAGAGAGGCAGACATTCAAGACTCCTTTGGCCCCATTGTCAGTCAATTTCATGCAGGATTAAGTCCGAATACATTATCTATGTTACACTTTTCCTCCATAAGCTCCCTGAGAAAAATGTGGTTTTGGAAAGCCTACATTAAACTTTATAAACTGCGTAGGCAGGGATTGATGGCAGCTGTCAGTAACATAGTGAGTTTACCTTGAAAGAAGACCAGAAATCTTTCAAGCCTGACCTCCTTCTCTTTGCCTAACAGCTAACTTCCTCGGTGTAATATTCTAAGGAATGACAAGAAAACCAAAACCAAAACACATCGGGGTTTCGTTTTTATGGGCTTCTTTGCACATACATGTTGGTATCCACACGTAAAATGCCTCTGATACAATTACTCCTGCGGAAAAGTACATGCAATTACTCCTACGGAAAAGTACATGCAAAGAACGCACGTAATTTTACATGACTCGGGTGTAAACATGTTGCGGGGTGGATTTTTGGTGGAGCGCAGGCAGTCGTGATTGTTTATAAAATATACGTATACACGTGCAATTTTTGAACATACATTTACACCCGCTCCCAAGCAGGTACTGTATGAATGTACACAGATCCTTTTACCCATGATTTCTGCAGGATTGGTGCTGGGATTTTATGAAGACACATGAGGGGCATTTAGAATGTCTGAATGCAATCTGGGATGTCTAAGTCAGAACATCTGAAATAAAAGCAGGCACGTCCAGGTGCAGACACAATTTCACAAATATGGAAGTTCTCGAGATGGATGTCTGTGGGGGCATCTACAAAGACCTCCAGAACCATATTTTCAGAATCTGAGCTTCTAGGATAGCCTAATTGTTAGAGTACCGGACTAGGGCAGCCAGGGTTCAAATCCAACTGCTGTCATCATTTTTGGACATCCAAAGCAAGACTAGTGCTTCCAAAATGACCACCATAACCACGTCTCTGTCTTTGTCAAACAGGGCCAAACTGCTGTTTCTTTTATTCATTATTCCAGTCAGCAGATGCTACTATCAAAGACACATAGTGACTTACAAAGTACATAATACATAAAGCAGTCATGTAAATTGAGAACAATTCAACCCCTCGGTTATCCCCTCCCGAAAAATAGGGGCCTATTTGGCATCCCCATCTCAGTGACCTGTTATACAATTACTCACATTATGCATAAGTAACTATTTCTACCATGCAGTCAGAAAAATTCATTCCTACGTTTAGTCTACCAACCAGTTTATGGTTCTACCTAGGAATCTTCTAGTTTGATCACATCATCGTGCCCACAGATCCTTGTTATTCATTCAAAACTTGTCCAGTTTTCTGTCTTGGCTTATTTTTCCCATACTGCTTAAATAGCTGTCTACAGTGTTCAGAAAAAGTTTGTGAACCCTCTAGTATGGTCTGTGTTTTAATACAGTTTATAGTCGAAACATGATCAGATCCTTATCAAAACACCGATTAGTGAGAAATATAACCCCATTGAATAAATAAATAACAAAAAAAATACATATCAATTATTTATTGAACAAAAAGATTAAACAATAAATACTGAATTTAATTATCCTTCTGTGAAAACGTATGTGAACCCTTCATTCAGTAACTGGTGACACCTCCTTGAACAGCAGTAACTTCAACTGAACCTTTCCTCACGTTCTCCTTGAGGAATTTTGTCCCATTCTTCTTTACAGAATTTTTTCAGCTCTTTGACATGTGGAGAGAAATTCTGTAAACCCCCAAGTAGTCAACGTCTATTGCCATGCCTAATTTCAGCCCCTGTTTTATAAAATGTGGCATATGTGTGCTTTGTTATAAAATAGGGCCATAGTGAGGTTCTTCAACCTGGTCTTAGCAGTTATGCCTGCTCTAGAGCTGGCACAGGTGCCCATGGCTAGGTTTGCAGAACGTGTGCGTAAGTTCTAGTATTCTAGAACTTACGCATGTAAATTGAGGTCCCAAGCTCCACCTCTATATCATACTCCAAGGGAAAGAGCACATGATAGGACTTCCGTTTGTGATACAGAAGAGCGACCGCCCAAAGAACATGTATAAGTTCCCATTCATGCGCCTATGTCCTTTAAAATAGTGCGTATCTTTCCACATGCTCCTTATAAAATCAGCCCCTTGAGGTCTTCCTTGCATAAATAGTTCTCTTCAGTTTATGCCACAAAACATTTTCAGTCGTGTTTAGGTTTGGAGTTTGATAAGGGAATTTTAAAATAGGGGGCCTAAGAAAGTGTCAAAAGTGTGCCTATGTTAGCCTTATTTTATAAAGGCAACATAGGCAGCCATGTGCCTTTATGAAATAAGCACCCAAAATGCAAACATTGCATACGCACAAATTTGATCTGTTCTGAGATAGGCCTTAAATATGTGCAGGTATTCCACTATTTTATAAACTCTGGGCCCAATATTCAATTTTAACAGCTATGCACTGCTATGGTGCATAGCCTTCGCTGCCAACCTCTAACCCAAGATAATCAACGCCACGGTCATATGCGGCCTCGGTATTGAATATCTGGGATCACAGCACAGCCTCCAATGCTGCAGAAGCTAAACAGGTAACGGCAATATTGCACTGCTACCCGGTTAGCTCCTGCAAGTAAAACTAGGCTAGTTTTTGCTTCACCTAGTTTTATCTGCAGGTCGCTAACTGGGTAGTGGTACAACATCGCTTCTACCCAGTTTGTGAATGTCGCTGTCCATGACACGCTCTGTAATACCTTCGGCACGCCTCGAAGCTAAGCAGCACTAATCATGTTAGTGCCATTGAGTATCCCGTTCAGCAGCATTTACATCGTTTACAAGTCAGTAAAGCATGTAAATACCATTAGAATATTGAACCCTATGCGAATAGATGACTGTCCTGCCTCTGGGATTGCTTGCATGCAATACGCCTTTATGTATACATGCTATTGTAAATAGATGCATTATATGTGTGTGTATGGCCATATAGAGTTTTAGAAACCCCATTTACCTCATGTGAAAGAGGCTTCACGTGCAAAAAAAAACCCTTTTCTAAAATGTCCTCCTAAATCTCTTCTTCTTCAGGCATACTCTAGCAGGTTGGCTTTTGTGCTTCAGGTTAGAAACCATCATAAAGAATAAAATTACTCAGCATGTAGATAGTCATGGCCTAATTGGAGACAGCCAACATGGCTTTAGACAAGGAAGATCTTGTCTTACTAATCTGTTATGTTTTTTTGAAAGTGTGAATAAAGAGGTGGACAAAGGTGAGTCGGTTGATATAGTGTATCTGGACTTTCAGAAAGCCTTTGACAAGGTCCCTCATCAGAGACTTTTGGCAAAACTAAAAAGTCATGGGATAGGAGGCAGTGTACTACTGTGGATCAGGAACTGGTTAAAAGATAGAAAGCAGAGGGTAGGGCTAAATGGCCAATTTTCCCAATGGAGAAAGGTGAATAGTGGTGTACCCAGGGATCTGTGCTGGGTCCGCTGCTTTTTGACATATTCATAAATGACCTGGAAAGTGGAATAACGAGTGAGGTTATCAGATTTGCAGATGATACAAAACTATTTAAAGTTGTTAAAACCCAAGAAGATTGTGGAAAATTGCAAGAGGATCTTGATAAATTGGAAGACTGGGCATCAAAATGGCAGATTAAATTTAATGTGGACAAGTGCAAAGTTATGCACCTAGGGAAGAACAACCCAAACTATGGTTACATGATGCAAGGTTCCACATTAGGAACCACCACATAGGAAAAAGATTTAGGCGTCATTGTGGATAACATGTTAAAACCCTTGGCCCAGTGTGAAGCAGCAGCCAAGAGAGCAAATAGAATGCTAGGTATGATAAGGAAAGGAATGGAAAATAAAACAAAAGATATTATAATGCCTCTGTATCGTTCCATGGTGAGACTGCACTTTGAATATTGTGTGCAATTCTGGTCGCCGTATCTTAAAAAGGATATAGTGTTATTAGAAAAGGTTCCGAGAAGAGCCACCAAAATGGTAAAGGGGATGAAAGGATACTCCTATGAAGAAAGGCTAAAAAGGTTAGGGCTCTTTAACCTGGTAAAGAGACGGCTGAGGGGAGATATGATAGAAGTCTATAAATTAATGAACGGAGTGGATCGGGAAACGTAGATCGATTGTTTACATTATGAGAATATAGAAAGACTAGGGGACATGTAATAAAGCTATAGGATAAACTATTTAAGACTAATAAAAGAAAATATTTTTTCACTTGTGTAATCAAACTCTGGAATTTGTTACCGAAGGATGTAGTAAAGGGTGTTAGTGTAGCTGGATTTAAAAAAGGTTTGGACAAGTTCCTGGAGGAAAGGTCCATAAACCATTATTAAGAAGGGACCCAGGATATCAATGCTTGACCGAGTACAAGCATTGCGGAACCTGTGTCTTTTGGGGAAACTGCTAGGTACGTATGACCTAGATTGGCCACTGTTGGAAACAGGATACTGGGCTTGATGGACCTTGGTCTGACCCAGTATGGCATATCTTATGTTCTTATACTAAATGAGGTTATTGTCTTGCTACGTGATTCATTTTCAGTTCAGCCCATGGATGAGTGGTCTGACACTCTCCTCTGGAATTTTCTGATAGAAATCTGAATTCATGGTGGCATCATGGTCCTGATGCAGCAAAGCAGTCCCACACCATGTTATCTCCACCACTAAGTTTGAAATTGGGGTGAGGTTCTAATGTTGGAAGATTGTTTGGTTATTGCAAATGAAAACAAAAAGATTTGTTTTTGTAATCACAAAGTTCATTTTTTGACTCATCTATCCTGACATCTTGTGGGTCATCCAGATGTTTTCTTTAGTGAGTATGAGGCAGACAGCAGTGTTCAGATCAATATTTACACACTACTGTCGGTGTTTAAATAATTTATGGATATTAAACACTGCTATCCGTATTTCATCCAGTGTTGAATATGCGTGCAGCGTGGTGATCACTTTCGTTTTCTGGGTAACGGCAATATTAATCCCACTATCCAGAATGTAGAACAGCTTTTCTGGTGTGCTAAAGTTATCTGGATATTTATCCAGCTAGAGGGCTGAATATCATGACTCTCCTGATAACATTCTGCTCCATTCACACACCATACTGGCATTATCTGGATAGCGCCAAGGTGGTCTGAAAGGATATACAGTGGCACAATCCAGATAGCATTGCTGAATATGGATAGTTGTAGCTAAAACATTTATCCGGATAATTCAATAGGGCCGCAGCCCCGATATCGCACGGAAGCCACTACCGCTGTTTAGTAAACATATCCCTTAGACTATATTGAGCAAGTTCTTTTTAGAGAGCCAAGAACACCATTCCTGTTCAGTTTTTTTCCTGATGGTTGATACATGAACCCTTGCATCAGTGCAGTGAGAGGGGTCTGCATATCTTTAGACATTAGTCTGGGATTCTTTACAACTTTCTGAATCATTTTACGGTTTGCTGTCGGTACGATGAACATTCTTGGGTAGAGTCACTGCCGTCTTCAGCTTTTTTCATTTGTAGACTATCTGACAGTGAAGGAACAGAGCTTCAGATGTTTAGAATTGGTCCTATAACCTTGTTCAAACAGTTTAGCATCAACCACTCTTTTTTTGTAGTTCCTCTGAAAATTTTTGATCATGACATGATGCGTTCCCAGTAACCTCTACAGTGGAAACCAAACTCCTAACCTTTTAGACCTCTTTATAGGACTGGATGCCCAAAATCATTCATGCAGGTTTACTCCACAGGGTGATTTAATTATTACCAATTTAGGCATGTGAATCTAAGTAGACTACTAACTGTACTAAGGAAACCAAGAGTTCATGTACTATTTCACATATTGATTCTGAATTAGTCTTATTATTCCTACAGTTTGTATCTTATTTCACCTTAAGAGACAAACATTTATAACATTTTTATTGCAATAGAAAGACTGGTTTCAATTGAACAGTAGTATTATAAGAAATTTTTAATTCTCAGTGTTATTCTTGAGTTCACAAACTTTATGCGTGAAGTAGTTTTATGAGAGATCATTTACATGCCTTTACTAATATATACAGTAAAGGCATGTAAATGATCTCTCATAAAACTATCTCACGCATAAAGGCACATACATTGCAATTAGGCATGCTCTCATATGCAACTAGGTTCATTCAGGAGAGGAGTTTGGGTGGGTTATGAGCGTTGTTGTGATTTATGTGTGCATTTTATTACATGCTAATCTCCACTTCTGTTCCCAAGCAGGCATAAATGTCCCTGGCTTCATTCTAACAACTATTTCTGACACTTTACATCCAGTATTTTAGAAGGACAAATAGGTGTCTACAAATAGGCACCTACATGGCCTTCACACATAGGTGGTGGTTTTGTTGTTTTTGCTAGGTGCCATCAAGTCAATACCGACTCCCGTTGACCCTGTGGATAAGTGTCCCTATGACCTGTTATAAAACTATCTGTGCACACTGTTAAGCAAACATGAACTTGTGGTGATTGAAATTATCAAAATTACTTTATTCCTTTATATTTGGCTTAGAGTGAATCTTTTTATGAAACGTGTATGCAGTGGAATCAGTGCTGACTCCTGATGACCCAGCCTCTGGGTTTTCTTGGCAAGGTACACCTGGAAGTAGGTTGCCAAGTCTTTCTTCCACACAGTGGGTCAACAGCACCTGATATTCCAAGGTGGTCACCCATCCAAGTACAAGCTTCTGAGATCCACCAAGATCAGGCTCATTCAGGACAGTGAAACCATCAGACTCCCAAGAGGGGCGACATCATCTGCCTGGCTCCAGCCCAATCGGGGCTGTGGGAGGAGGGGCAGCAGCTGCCTTAAAAAAGACCGCGGCCGGCGGGAAAGCAGCCATCAGACTCCCGAGAGGGGCGACATCATCTGCCTGACTCCAGCCCAATCGGGGCTGTGGGAGGAGGGGCAGCAGCTGCCTTAAAAAAGACCGCGGCCGGTGGGAAAGCAGCCATCAGACTCCCGAGAGGGGCGACATCATCTGCCTGACTCCAGCCCAATCGGGGCTGTGGGAGGAGGGGCAGCAGCTGCCTTAAAAAAGACTGCGGCCGGCGGGAAAGCAGCCATCAGACTCCCGAGAGGGGCGACATCATCTGCCTGACTCCAGCCCAATCGGGGCTGTGGGAGGAGGGGCAGCAGCTGCCTTAAAAAAGACCGCCGCCAGGCGGGCCCGCGCCTGTCGGGCCTGCACCTGTGGGCCGCGCCAGAGGGCCCTTCGGCACGGCCCTTAGGCGGGGGCCCCTACCGGAGGCTACAAATAACCATCGGAAGCTACAGCTAACCATCAACACAGAAGCTACCAGAGAAGTAAACAGCAAGTACATAGACTAAGTATTGACTCCCACCATAATAACCGAGCAAATGCTAACAGCCTGGCTAGTATATATAACAGTAGTATATATAATGTAATGTAGTTATCACCACCACATCACTGCACTGTTTACTATTACAAAGTCAACCTAATTAATCTACATGTTGCAAAGTAGCACCTACAAGGTAACAGTTCCACAATAGATAATCCGCTGTTACAAAGTAGGGGATACATTGCAACAATCTTATTTAGCTGTTGCAAAATAGCTGTTCAAAGATACCAGTCTGCTCCACCTGATCTGTAGTATACCGAAGTATCCTATACAGCTGCTGCATAATAGAAAACTGAAATATCTAATATCTAATACAGATGCTGCAAAATTATACTCTGAAGTATAATAGTACTCTTAAGTATCTTATACAACTGTTGTAAATAATATGCTTAAAAACACCACTCTGCTCTACTTTACGGAAGTATTCTAGTTAACTGTTGCACAACATCTGCTCAAAGATACAGCCCTGCTCCACCTGACCGGAAGCATTCTGTAAGCTGTACCAGCACACTTCCCGGCTGCTTGCAGCCTTAACACTATACCTTACACTACCATCAAATATCCCTCCCCCACACAGGCCCCCCACACATCCAATTCTCACACAAAAAACACATAATGGCCCCCATAAAACTAAAAACACTGCCCCCCCCCACCCTTCTACTGATAGCTCTCCTATTACAACAAATACTCACATATAAATCCAACCACCTCCCGTACAATAGCATACCCATCATCCATAACCCAAACCAAAATTCAATACGCTCCCCAGTAAACAATCACCCATTTAACCAGCCCTCACACAACAATACCCACAGACACTCTCCCAGAATAATTCAAATAAACCATACACAGCACAACAACAAAATCAACCTCCCCAACACAGCCACTAAATTAAAACTCATACTAGTAAACATCCGTTCCATACGGAACAAGATACCAATTGTTGACATAATAAGGGATAAAAAACCTGACATCTTTTTCATCACCGAAACCTGGCTAACACCCACAGACACAGTGCTAATAAACCAGCTCCCAATATCACAATATGATGTATTCAACTGCCACCGTGATATCAGAAGAGGAGATGGTGCACTGATACTCACTAAAAAAGACCTACAATACACTCTAACGAACACAAACAATGTTGAAGGCATGGACATCATTAACATTGAAAATAGAACACTTGCATTCACCCTAATCTACAGACCCCCATCAGCAGATCAAAAAAATCTCTCCCCCATCCTTGAACTTGCCTGCACAGCATCGCAGAACAAACCCCTTGTAATCCTAGGCGACCTTAACCTTCCCTCCCTAAACCAATCTCAAAAGGACAACTTTCTAGACTCCATGATGCATATGGGATTTAACCAGATAATCCTCTCCCCCACACACACTAAAAGAAACCCACTAGATCTCATCTTTCTCCCCACCCCTTTTAACCTCCACCAGCTATACTCTCCCCCAATAATAACAGAAGTGCCATGGTCTGATCATCACTTGATAACCTTACACCTCCTTACACAAACACCCTCAAAAGCTACAAATACAACATCACACCACTCACGCTTTACCTGCTTCGATAACGAGACATTCCTTGAAAAGGTATTACCCAAGTTAACTACAAACCTAACGGACATCAACTCAGTTATAGAGAATTGGAACCAAACAATCCACGAAGCAGCCACCCCTACACATATCACGCAGAAGAGAATCAAAGAATCAGAAAAATGGTTTACAAAGGACCTTGCCCTACTAAAAAAGCAACTACGAAAACAGGAAAGAATCTGGAGAAAAATAAGATCAAATGATAACAAAAACGAATATATAAACATACTTAACAGCTATAAAAATGCAATCAACAAGTCAAAAAGGGACTACCACGCCAAAGTAATAAATCTCGCTCTAAACTGACCAAGAGAACTCTTCTCAATTGTGAAAACACTAACAAAAATAAACACCCCAGAACCTAACCAGGACACGATAAATATACAAACCCTAGCATCGCATTTTGCTGAAAAACTAAAGAAAAAACCTCATATCCCAACCATAATAAAATCAAACAACGAAAATACTTATGAATGGACAACCTTCCACATGGTTGAAAGAAAACACCTGCTTAAAATTATCACAACGATCAACACCACAACCTCCCCACTCGACCCATGCCCGGTATCATGGATCAAATCTACTAAGGACTTCCTTGCGGAAAACATAGAATACATAGTGAACCAATCACTATCCCAAGGCATTATGCCCAATGCCTTAAAACTATCCTCGAGGGTGGCATGGTGGACTAGGGCTGACGTGTGCTCCCTAGCTCCGGAGACTCAATACCTTCCTAGGGCATAATTTTCTATCTACCTGAGTAAATCCGAGGATATCGTTGCCAGTGGGATCTGGGCAGAGGTGTGTTGGAGTTGCAGCCCAGGCGAGATTGCTTATGGCCACTAAAAACCCCCGGCGCGAAAAGCCGTGCGGCGCGGAGACCAAGATGGCGGGTGTGGAGGCGGTGATCCCAGGAGTCGGCTCGACAGGAGGCATGGTGGCCGAGGTGTCCAGAGCAGTTGTGCAGGCGCTGGAGGACAAGCTATGTGGGCTGGCATTGCAGATGTCTGAAGTGGCTCAAGCAGTCTCGGACTTCACGGGCCAGGTCGAACAGGCCGAGCAGCGCCTCAGCTCCTTAGAGGATGGGCAAGCCCAGGCCTCCACCAGGCTGCAAGCTTTAGAGTTGGTGGTAAAGCAACAGGCGGAGAAGTTGGAAGACCTGGAGAACCGCAGTCGGCGTAAAAATCTGCGATTCATTGGTGTTAAGGAGTCCGTGAAGGACCGGGATCTGAAGTGCTATCTCGAGCAGTGGATCCGGGAGAACCTACAACTGGAGGATGGAGTGGGTGACGTGGTCCTAGAGAGAGTACATTGCATCGGCCCGCTCCGCGCGGCAGATAACAGGCCTCGAATGGTTATAGCCCGCTTCCTGAACGCCTTTCAGAAAGTGTGTGTGCTACGGGCAGCACGGAAACAGCGGCGCAGCGGTGGAGAGGATACGGTGTTGCCCCTCCTGATCTTCCAGGACTATTCAGCAGGGGTCTCAATGAAACGGCGAGCCTACAAGGAGGTGTGTGGTGCTCTAGTGGCCCATGGGGTGCGTTTTACCCTGGCCTATCCTGCTAGGCTGCGCTTGGAGTGGGAAAGTGTGCAGCATGTATTCGAGACCCCGGTGGAGGCGATGGCATTTTGCCGGCAGCGATGGTGAAGAGGTTACCCTGGGGATTTGCCCGAGACTTGTCCTTATTGCCTTTGACTGCTTTTGCACCCTACCACTCTTACGACCAATCTTTGAATCCTGGCGGCCTATGAGGAGTGTCAACCTTGGCAGCAGCTGCTGGACATGGTAACTGCGCCTGCATACCAGGACAGGGAGTGATAGCCGCTGGTGGCGGTGCAGCTGCTGCTGGCTTGCTGGGGCCGCATGATGGGCCGCCTCCTGCGCAGGCTTCCACGTGGCGTGGAAGCCTTGAGTTTGTATCTTTGCATGTTAATGATGTTTTGGTTATTTTTGGTCTCTGTTATTACTGTTGAGTGCTGGATGTTAAAACTGATAGTATTTGTGTGGGCCGGTGGGGTGGATATCTTTGGGGGCTTTAGAGCTTTGCGGTTCCCCACTGGGGCAGGGAGGAGGGAGGGGACAGTGACATTGAGTGTGGACACTATTTGCGGGAGGTTTTTATTAATAGTGGCTCCACTTTTGGCGGCTGTCTTAAGCTCAGGCCTTGGTGGACCTGGTGGGAGGAATGCGGGGCTGTGCTGCTTAGTGGGATTGCTGCGCTCGTGTGGAGTTTGGGTGACTCTGTGCCTAGTGACCACCGGCTGCAGTGCAACCTCTGGTGCGTGTTAAGGTGGTGGGAGGGGGGCCCCCATTGTCTGCCCTCTGATGTGGGATGCTGCGTTAGGGGTTGGCGGGGGACGGGTGCAGGATGAGATTATGGGGACCAGGGGTGGGGTTAGCTTGGGTGATAGAGGGGGCATAGTCAAATTCAGGAACTCTGAGGGGAGGGTTGAGCTCCACATGGCACGGTGGTAATGGAGGGGTCGCATTGGCGACAGGAGTGTGTGGAGCAGAGGGGGGGAGGGTTGGTGGATGGGGAAGGGCAGGGGTGGGGGGAGTGGCTTAGCTTTGGGGAACAGAGGTCCCTGGTAGGGGGTCTGGGGGAGGGGGGGTTGGGATTCGGATTGCACGATCAGGCATATAGGATGGGGTTCATGTCAATGGATGCAGTTGCTGCTGGAATGGCGGGTGCTCGGGTGGTTTGGGAGGTGTGGGCCTCAGGCTGGGGGGGCGCACGCAGAAGGGTTGAGAGTTTTCTTTTCTATACACTCATTGTTGGTCTGGAGACTGAATGGCTAGGAATATAAGCATCGGGTCCTGGAATGTTTGCGGCCTGGGATCCCCTATAAAGAGATACAAGGTGTTGCAGCAGTTAAAACGGAAACATATCGCAGTCGCGATGCTGCAAGAAACACACCAGTCCTCTGCAGAGCATGGTAAACTTGGGAAGGGATGGTTTGGTACAGTCTATGGGGCGCCGGCGGTGGGGAAGAAAAGGGGGGTGGCTATTTTGATTGCAAAACAGACTGGATGGGTGGAAGAATGTGTAGAGCAAGATGCGGAAGGTCGATATGTGTTTGTCTGGGGCGTGCTGAATGGGATGCGAGTTGTTTTGGGGTCGGTCTACGCACCCAATACCTACGAAGCCTCTTTCTATCAGCGTCTTACCTCTCTTATTTCTGGTGTGAATGGTTACCACTTGATTTTGGGCGGCGATGTTAATTCGGTGATGGACGAGGACTTGGATCGTTCGGGACGAGCAGGACCCCGAGACAAAAGGGGGGCGCGGCGGATATTGGGCATCTGTGCTGGACATAATTTGTTGGATGTTTGGAGGACTTTACACCCTGGGGACAGGGAATACACTCACTTGTCATGGGGGCATGGGACCTGGTCCCGCTTAGACTACTTTTTAGTATCGGAAGAGCTGTTTAGCTGGATTCCGAAAGTGGAGATCGGTCCGTCGGTCATTTCCGACCATGCGATGGTGATTTTGGAGTTGCGGTCGAAGGTCCTTAGCCATAGGCGGGTCTGGAGGTACCCACTAGATCTCGAAGGGGATGGTTTATTCGAGGCCCACCTCCGGGCCAAGTGGGGGGACTATACTGCAGCGAATGCTCAGCATCGAGATAATCCTGTGCTATTTTGGGAGGCTGGAAAGGCGGTCCTCTGGGGGGAAATCATCAGTTACCATAGTTTAAAGCAGCGGAGGATGAACCACAGAATTCTACAATTAGAGAAAGACTTAGCCAAGGCGCGTCGCGGGTATGCTCTCCATAAGCGGGGCGATCATAAACTGCATTTTCAGGAGGTGCGGGCGGAGCTGGATGCCTTGCTACATCAATGAGCAAAGAAGTCGATGATGTATTACAGGCATCGGCTTTATCAGCATGGTAATCGGGCCGGGAAATTGCTGTCATCCTTAGTGCATGCAGAGGGAGGACCTCGGCTTGTAGGGGCAATCAGGCATAGTGATGGGACGCTTACCAGGAAAACGGAAGAGATTGAATGCGTATTCTGTGATTATTATCAGCAGCTATATGGTAAGGAACAGGGGGGTGTTGATGAGGGGCGAGCTTTCCTTTGGACCTGTAGGCTACCCCTGGTGACTGAGGAGCAACGGGGGGTCGTGAATCAACCCATATCCCCACAGGAGGTTCTGAATGGGATTAAACACCTGAAGAAAGGTCGGGCCCCTGGAATGAATGGTTTGCGGGGGGAGTTCTATAAGATCCTGGCGGATGGGGTGGTGGCCCCCCTGGGTGATTTCTTTGCCGGCCTCATACAGGTGGGGCACTACCCCTAAGCACCGAATAAAGCTTTGGTTACAATTTTGCTTAAGCCTGGGAGGGACCCTCTGGCACCGGGCTCTTATCGGCCGATTTCCTTATGAACGTGGATATCAAAATCTTGGCGAAAATTATGGCAGACCGTCTCGCGGCCTTTTTGCCAGTCTTGGTACACGGGGACCAGGTGGGCTTCGTGAAAGGGAGGCATGCCGTGTATGGAGTGCACCGTCTCCTGGCCTCAATGTGTGCGAGCCGTAGGGACCGCAGATCATCTATGCTTATCAGCTTCGACGCTGAGAAAGCGTTTGATCGGGTGGATTGGGGGTTTATGTACCAGGTACTGGAGGTTATGGGGATACGGGGCTTCTTTGTCGATGTGATCAGAGTACTCTATACGGATCCTATTGGGGCTATCTTGGTCAATGGCAACTTGACGTCTGATTTTAAGATTCAGAAGGGAACGCGTCAGGGGTGCCCTTTGTCGCCACTGTTGTTTGTGTTGACATTGGAAACCCTCTTAACTAAGATCCGATCCTCCGGGGCCTTTCAGGAGATTTCGATGGGGCACTCTGAGTTCCGCGTAGCGGCCTTTGCGGATGACTTATTGATCCATTTGGACCAACCGCGGGTTGGGCTGCCGGCCCTGTTGGCGCTATTGCGGGAGTATGGGGGATTGTCGGGCTTTCGGTTAAACTTGGACAAGTCCGAGGCGCTTCCGCTGGATTCTGAGTTGATTGATGGGTGGGGCACGGAGTTTCCTTTGAAATGGGCGCCTGGGAAGTTTAAGTATTTGGGGGTCTATATACGTGCTGATTTGACGGACCTTTATCATGTTAATGTCCGGACAGTGCTCAGTGATATGGAGGACAGGGCGCAGAAATGGCGGGACCTTCCTTTGTCGTTGGGGGGCCGGATTGCTTTGTTCAAGATGACGTTTTTTCCGAAGCTACTGTATTTGCTACAAACCCTTCCGATCCTCTTGAAGCATCAGGATCTCTGTCAGATTGACAAGGTGCTCAATATGCTGCTTTGGAGGGGGCGTCGACCCAGGATCCGTATCACTAGGCTGCAGAGGGCCTGGGGGCGGGGGGGATGGGTCTTCCAGATATCCGGCAATATAACATGGCGTGTTTACTCTGTCATGTTCGGGATTGGCTGTGGGGGATGGGGGATTACACGCCGCTGGCTATGGTGGAGACGCTGGTGCGCCCCTTGAGTCTGGGGTATATCTTGCATGCCCCGTCGGTGGCCGAAGTTGACTTGGTGACCAAAGAAGTATTGCTCAAACCTGTGCGTAAAGGGTGGCGATACTTGTGTGAGAACATGGGCACGTCGGCTTTGCACTCGCCTTTCCTCCCAATTCAAGAGAATAAGGCTTTCGTGCCGGGGATTATTGGGAAGGATTTTCTGCGTTGGCAACGGAAGGGGATCACGACGTTAGAGCATGTGCTTCGAGACGATGGCACCCTTGAATCCTTTTCCCGGCTGAGGGACCGCTATGCGTTGGCTGAGATAGATGTGTTCCCCTATGCCCAAATCCGTAGTTATATTGGCAGTATTCCGAAGGAGTCGTTGCGAGGGGCGGTGAGCTTGCAGATGGAAGAGGTGTTAATGGGGGGGGGATGTGGGTGCGAAAGTGGCGTCCCTGCGTAAAGCCTTGGAAGGATTGGGGGTGGGGGAGGATGAGACTGGGTTAGCAGCCGTGTGGTCCAGCAAGTTGGGTGAAGAGATCACGGGCGAGGAGATCACGCAATGCATCGCTACCATCCCTGAACTTAGTGTGGTGGTGGCTCACCGTGATATGCAGTATAAGTTGATAAGACGATTGTTTTACGCCCCCAATCGAGCCTGGAGGGCGGGACTTGGTACGTCCAATCGGTGTCCGTGATGCGGGGCAGGAGCGGCCACGCTGGGCCATATGTTTTGGTCTTGCCCTCACATGGGGGTCTTTTGGGGCCATGTCCAAAGACATTTGAGGAGATGTATGGGGGACGGGCTGACTTTCACGGCGGCTAACTTGGTGCTGGATGTTTGGGATGGCGGGTGGGAAGAGTGTCTGCGTTGGGCTGAATGGAAGTGGATACGATTGGCTTTGGCGGCTGCACGTATGACTGTGTTACAGACATGGCTGGGGAAAGGTGGTCCCAAGTGTGGGCAATGGAGGATTAGACTGCACCACCTTTTATTGTTTGAACGATCTAGGGTCCACGGTCACCCAGCGCAATGAGACTGTTTTCTGCGGCGATGGGGCCCGCATCTTCAGTTGCTGCCGGCTCGGGTGCGCCGTCGGATCCTAGGGGGGCTTAGTGGGTAACTCATTGCTCTGGTGCTCTATATGCCTTTCTACCTGGATGGTGTTGATTGAAGTAGGTTGGGGGAGGGATGGCCGGGAGGGAGGGGGTGATCCGGGGGGAAGGGGGGAGATAGGGGGGAGTTTAGTTTAGTAGGGTTGGTGTACTCGGGGTGGGGGCTAGCTGGGGGTTCGGTAAAGGACTAAACCGAGCCTATCGCTTTCCCTGGCCAGGTGGGGTAGGTGGTTTTGTGGTTCTGGGGGGGGGATGGGGGGGTTGGGATTGGGGAGGGGGGAGGAAAGGGGGGAGGAGGAGGGTGGGAGTAAAACTAATTAAAACTTTATGACTGCGCTATCCCCTTGGCAGCACTACTCTTCTGTGATATAGATAACCCCGGGGGGAGTTGATTGAATTCACTGTTGTGTGTAATGGCATAGGTTGGGGCCTGTATAGCATGGGCTTGCTGTGTTCCATGGGACGCTGGATTGCTGTCTGTATTTTTTGCTTCCTTTGTACTATGCTGTTTCTGTCATTTGCTGTTTGTTGTTGTGTGCATTTCAATAAACAAATTTAAACATAAAACTATCCTTGATCCGCCCTATTATAAAAAACAACAAACTAGACCCAAAAGACCCAAACTCATACAGACCAATAGCTAGCATACCACTCATCGCCAAAATAATAGAAAAAACCATACAACTCCAACTACAGGACCATATTGATGAACACAAACTCCTTGACTCTCATCAGTTTGGATTTCGCCCCTACCATGGAGTTGAAACTCTCCTAATCGCCCTGATGGACCTCCTCATCAGAGGCACTAATGACAATAACCAAGGTTTCCTACTCCTCTTCATAGATCTATCTGCCGCATTTGACAGCATCAATCACAACACACTTATCAATAGACTAGACAACTTAAAAATAGGAGGAACTGTCCTTGAATGGTTCAAATCATACATCTCTCATAGATTAATATGGGTACAAATGGGTCAAGAAACATCTGAGACTTTCCCTCAAGGTCAGGGTATCCCCCAAGGCTCAGCCCTCTCCGCCCTCCTTTTCAACCTGTACTTACAACCCATTACAAACATATTCAAAAAACATAAAATCAACCATTTTATATATGTGGATGACATTATGCTTGCCATCCCCATAAACTCTAACAACCCCAAATACGACAACCTACTCATATGCATGAATGAGACCACAACATGGCTCGAAGACAGCCATCTAAGCATCAACCTCAAAAAGACAGAAGCAATGTTCGTAACAAGAAAGTCAGACACTGATTACAATTACCCAGCAACAATTTCAATCAACAACACACCTATACCTGTTAAATTGGAAATCAAAACTCAACTACATACAAGCAAGAAATTGGTCTACCACAAGGTTCAGCGCTGTCAGCTCTACTATTTAATATTTACATAAAACCAGTCTGCAACATTTTTAAAAGTTTTGGAGTACGATATCATCTATACGCAGATGATATTATGATGTACATTCCATTCACAATTCCCAACCTACCGCTTCAACTTCTATCGGACTGCTATAATGAAATCACAACTTGGCTAAAAGCACAAAACCTCCATATCAATCACACTAAAACAGAAGTTCTAATTGTGACCAAGAACAGGTCATATACCCCTCCGTCATATATAAGACTTCAAAACCAAGAAATCAAAATAAAAAAGGAAATAAGATATCTAGGTGTTATACTAGATACTCACCTCACGATGGAAACACACATCAGCAATACCATAAAGAAAATCTACTTCAAACTCAAAACCCTCAAACAACTTCGTCCACTACTTTTTACACAAGACTTTATCAACATAATCCAAGCCACCATAACCCCACATTTTGACTTTGCCAATCTAATACTAATAGGCATAACAAAACAAAGCATTAAACGATTGCAATTAGCACAAAATGCAGCAGCCAGAATCACTTTGAAAATTAACTCCCTCCAACACATATCACCTATACTAGCCTCCCTTCATTGGCTACCAATTCAAAGTAGAATAATCTATAAAACAATAATAACATCATTCAAGGCCTTATATGACCTGGCCCCTTCCATGATATGCAACCTAATACACAAAGAACCATCTAAGTCTACACACAGAAAAGGGCAATTAAACAGACTGAAAATCCCGAAAGATTTTACAAAAGCACATAAATCAACAAACAATAGAGCCTTTTCCCATATTGCCCCTACAATCTGGAACTCCCTCCCAGAGGAGATACGAAAGCTAACAGAGATAATGGAACTCCGCAAGAAATTAAAAACCTATCTGTTTACCAAACATTATAATACAGATAATTCATTATCTACTTTAGACAAAGGTTAAAGAGCTAATCGGATTGCTCCATGCTCCATGCTAAAGCCCTTTAACCCACACAGATAGCACTCACCCTTGATATATTCATACATAAACTTGTACATAGTTTGCACACGGTTTGGTATTATATTGCACTGTTTATTCTACATTTAATATGATGTTCCTTGTAAATAAGTTCTGTTATATCTCAATGTTCCATGTAAAACAAACTTGCTTTGTTAATTGTTGTTAACTGTAAACCGCAACTGAACTTTGGAAGATGCGGTATAGAAATATGAATAAAATAAATAAAAATAAAATAAAAAGGAGGTAAAGTACCTGGGACTAATACTAGATCACTTCCTCACCATGCTTCCCCACATAAAACAGACAGTAAAAACGATATTCTACAAACTCAAGACAATACAACACCTAAGACCCCTACTTGACACACAAGATTTTAGATCAGTAGTCAATACCCTCATCACCCCCCACTTCGACTATTGTAATAATCTCCTAGTTGGTTTACCGCTAAAAAGCATCTACCTACTTCAAAGAGCCCAAAACATATGCGCCAAGATGATCACTAAAGCTAAAATAACAGATCATGTCACCCCAATACTGTTAGACTTGCATTGGCTCCCTATAAGTAGCCGAATAAAATACAAAATCCTCCTAACTACCTTCAAACTCCTTAATACCATCTCTCCCTCACATTTGACTACCCTAATACACCCCCCATCAGAAACTAGAATGCGCAGACAAAACGCAATTCATTCCCTCAACATAAAAACAACCATCAGAAAAACTAAAGCAACTACAAGTGACAGGGCCTTCTCCTTCGCTGCCCCCACTCTCTGGAATGATCTCCCACTAACCATTCGCATGATAAAAGACCTTTATCAATTCAAAAAAGAACTTAAAACCTACCTTTTCACAAACCATTTTGAAATCCCCTATCAACAGAGAACCTCTCCCCAACAATCACAGAAACACATCCACAGCACCCAAGATAGGACAAACGACTAATAAAAGAAAACCTTCCATTACATTACTTACATACTTTACCCAACACACAAGAGTCTTATCCAATCTGTTGTTATTACTGCTCTTGTAAATAACCTTTTGTAATTAAGTTCCGTTATGTTTTGTAATTAAGTTCCGTTATGTTTTATGCATTACTACCTGTATATAGTTAAAACCATGTTCCATATAGTTAATACAATGTTCCATGTAAAGTATACACTAGTATACGAAATTTGTTAACTGTTCAATGTAAACCGCCCTTGATCTATGGAAGGGGCGGTATAGAAGAAACTATTAAATAAATAAATAAACCATGGGTAAGGAGAGATTATATCATAATAAGAGTAATTTTGCTACTTTTTTTTATAACATTTCAAATTATACAATCAAGTAGTATGTGTGTACAGAAATGTTGTTGCTTATAAGTAAAAAAACAAAGGAAAACTATAAAATCAAAAGGAATGCAATTTCTTAAAAAATGCAACTCCAGTCCACCATAGATGGGAATACCTAGGGTTTACCAAAATAAAAAAAGACAATCCAAATGAAAATTCTTCAAAGGAATACAGAGGTGATGAATCACCTGTGCAAGACTTATATGCAGAGCAATTTTAGGGCAAGAGCAGGAGGAGTCATAGCCGATATGTTCTTAGATTTCCCTGTAAATACGTAATTAAAGATCAGTCAGTTAAATACGTCTTTTTTGAACCTATGCGGCTTTCTACTTTTTTGGCTTCTAAGAAAAAAACCAGGAAGTCAGCCATTGGAGGTGGCGGAAGTAGACAGCCCTGCGGTGCCGAAGTTTTCAGGTAAGCGCTCCGGGGCTGTTTTAATATATTGCTGCTGCTCTAGGTCCTGGTGAGGGGTGACAGCAGCGGCTATGAGGGGTGGGCAGCTGGCCGGGGGGAGCTCAAGAGATGATGTTTGCCTAGGGTGCTTCCTCCCCTTGCGCCGGCCCTGCTAAGGGGAGATACGATAGAGGTCTATAAAATAACGAATGGAATACCCCTACTGCTACTACTAAATGATTTGTATAGTGCTACAAGGTGTATACTGTGCTGTACATATAGATGTAAGACACAGTTCGTGCTCATCAGAACTTATAATCTAATCAAGATGAAAAAACATCACAAAACTAGGGACTAGAGTATGGCAAGATACGCATAAGTAGTCAAGAGAATGAGGAGCATCAAGATCCAAAAGCATCCTCAAAGAGGTGGGTCTTCAGCCTGGACTTGAACAGGGCCAGAGAAGGAGCCTGCCACAGTGGAACGGGCAGACCTAGACTGGTTGTTTACTCCTTCAAAAGGTAGAACAACTAGAGGACACGTAACAAAACTACAATATAGCCCATTTAAGATTAATAGAAGAACATATTATTTCACTCAACGCGTAATCAAACTCTGGAATTCGTTACTGGAGAATGTAGTAAAAGCTTTTAGTGTAGCTGGGTGTAAGAAAGGTTTGGACACGTTCCTGGGGGAAAAGTCCATAAACCATTATTAAAGAGGACCAGGGAAATCCACTGCTTACCCTGGGATCAGCAACGTGGAATCTGTATACCTTTTTTTGAACTTGACAGGTACTTGTGACCTGAATTGATTGCTGTTGGAAACAGGATACTGGGTTGATGGACCTTGGTCTGGCCCAGTATGGCACATCTTATGTTCTTATGGTAATGCAGTACTGCCGATGTTGCACTACTCATTAAGGAGCGGAGAGCCTCATCTGCTGAGTTTCTTTCCTGCTCTACCCTGAACAACAACATCTGATTTGGATCCTGCACAGCATCCTGAACCTACTGCTGCTCTTTCCTGGATCCTCCTGTGCCTGCCATTGCTGAGAACATAGAGGGAGTTAACAAGGTGGGGGTAAGAGAAAGGAGGTAAGAGGACAGCAGGAGAAGGGAAAGGGAAAGGGGAGTGTGAGGTAAAGGGATGGGATGCGAGCTTGGGAAAGCACAAGGGGTTAGAGAGGAGGAAGCTGTTGGGTACAGTGTGCAGTGAGAAAGGATGTTAGGAAGGGTTATGGGTGGTGTTTTTGTTGGATGAGAACTGTTGTGGTTGGAATGGGTGGTAAGGTGTTGGGGCTCTTGAGGATGTTGTCTTTTTTTTTTTTTTTCAGAATGGATGGTGTAGTTTTGATGCCAACAAGCCCCTTTTGTTGTTTTTGATGGAAGGAGAGGTATGGTGTTGAGGCCACTAACCACATCTTGTTGTTTTTCTTGGCATGGGAGATTTTGTGGGGGGGCCATCAAGCTCCTCTTTTCTTGTAATGAGAAGTGTTGTGTGGGGAATCACCAAGCTCCTCTTGTCGTTTGGTACATTTATCGAATCCCCCACTGTAAACAACCTTCAGTACATCTACTCCTCTTGATATTAGGTACTTTATTCAATGGCTAATTTTTCATTTATTTTCTGTGTATATTAAAATAATCTTTTTACTCTGGTCTCCTGTTCTGTTTAGTTTGCACATCCCTCTCCCTAGCCTCACTAGTTAATACTTGACTCCAAGTGATTTGCTTTTAACCCGGTGGGAGCAGGAAAGAGCAGCCTTTTTTCCGTGAAGTAGTTTCTTACCTAGGCGTGCGATTGTAAATATGGTCAAAAGTAGCCATGGAAACTGGATCTTCTCTCACAGAGAGGCAAAGCACTACTTCCAGACAAAAAGCTCTATAGTGCTCAGTGAGCAAAGTGTACAGTCAACAGAGGTTCGTGTCGTGCAGCGTTGCTCAAGTGCTGTCGGATCTCTGCCACTGAGAGTCAGTTATCCAAAAATGAATTTCATTTGAGAGATCCCTCGGTTTCCCATATACATTCAAGATTCTGGCTGTAGAGAGCAAGGACCAACTGGGTTCAACACTCAGATCAAAATGAGGCGCTGAGATTAAAATGATCGTTATCTTTGGATTTGTGAAGCACACTTTTTTGCTTAAAGGATAACTTCAAAAGAAGCAGCAGTGAGGAGGGGGAAGAGTTTGGTGCCAAGAAATCAGCGTACTTTTCATTAAGAGTGAGGGAAATGGCAGACGGGCTGCAGCCACCATGGGGCTTGGAGTAAATGAAACACTGCCTTTTAAACTCTGCCGCTGCTAATGCTTGCATTGTGATTGAAAAGGGGAAAAGAACTGGTCACTGTATATTGGTTTTGACGGTGTCTTGATTGCATCAATCAGTTTAAAAGCTTCCTATTTCAAAGTAGATATAATCCTAAAGACAGTAGAAACCGTATGTAAAGGAGAAGCCCCAGTCCTGAGATAAATCATAAGAGACAACTGCAGCTCCCTTCTATTTAAATGCAAAACAGGTATGAAAGGGGAGAGTCCGCAAGCAGGTGTGGTAGAAATCAATCCCCCCTCCCCTCCTTTATGCAGGAGATATGAAAAGTGAGTGATGGAGATAGAGCTTTATCGCAGTTCTAAGGCAGGGATTCTGCAGAGAATCCCTTGGGGTGTGCTGTAGGGATGTGACATTCTGTGGCATTTCTTTTCGTTCTTGCTTCCTGTGTTTGATGGGCAAATAGAAATTCAGAGGAAAGAGGACAGACATTGGGATCCTGGTAAAGCAAAGGAGCAACCAAATTGCACATTGTAAGCGCTGGTACTCGGAGGTGTTAGAAGGGTGGCACTGTGATCCCTCACTGAAGGGAAAATGTACTTTGTCTCTTCATTTCTCTGCACTGACAGTCCTTCTAATGAAAGAGAACAGAAATAGCCTTTGTGCTCTTTGCTGCCCCCCTCCCTCAGAAGTTGCCTTCCTAGGCAGCAGTCTGGTTTGCCTGATGGCTAGGCCGGCCCTACTTATAATTCACCTTGAGCTCGGATTTGTTAAAAACAAACAATTAAATCCAATACATTTGTACGCAATGCTATAGCAAGCAGCTAGAGTTTGATTATTCATAAATTATGTTTCACAGGGTTTTTTTAGACTTCTATATGTTTTTAGGAGGAACCTTTTGCCATGATCGCATGTATCCACAAAAGTGAGGATTACTCTACCTTTGCTGTCACTGACTGGGTTGCTGAGAGCTGTCAGTGGCATCAGATCAGAGAGTGGTACGGCTGAAACGCTCCTTAATGCACGTAATAATGTACAGTCCGATGTTAACATGTGGCAGCGAGTGACATGCACCGCATGCTAACACAGGATCACATGTTGTTATATTTGTTCAACAGCCATTGCAGTAGATTACCCATCTGAAGTTCTGAATGGGGAGTCACACAGTGATGTGAGGTCTGTACTTCCTCAGCAAGATTTCACGTTTTGAAAAATTATGTTTCTTTATCTCAAATAAATGCATCGAGCATGCTGTTTCCATAATCCATGCTCTTCACTTAGCCGCAACAAACAAAGAAGCAGGAATGATCTCAGCACATAAAAGTGGTAGAGCACCGTCTCCCTGAGTAATGTATTTAGCTTCACTTAGAGCCCTGAAATAAGAAAGTGAAACATTAAACATTCAACTTTGTGTCCGTGCTAGACAGCCCCCACAGTTCTGAAGGGCCTGTCTTTTTATAAAGAGAGAGAGGTTAATGCTAAAAAGATCTCTGCAATTAGTGGTGAATGCTAGTGTGCTGTATCTAAAGTATTCACTGTCTGAGGCTACAGTTTCAGATATCAGAAGAACCTCAGTGGCCATCTTTAGCACTTAGCTCTTGATGAAACCACGGCTTTGCTCTATGAATATTTCAGTGTTAAGAATGGAAGGGCTTTTTCTAGAACTGATCCTTGGAGATGTGCGTAAGCCAAAAATGTTCAGTTCATTTTCAGTTTGTTTGGCTTTAACTCCTGATTTGTGGGCTTTTTTTTTAAAATTTGTTTCACACAATCGTCTTAAATAACTCTTTTTTTTTTATTAGAACTTTTAATGCATGCAGATTGATTGCACGCAGATTTGCACACACTGAAACTTTTAAGGCACATTAATGAATCAGGGGGCATGTTTACTAAACCACACTACCGATTAGCATGGGGGTTCAGAGTGCACCTAGTGCATCATACTGATCATTCCGCACAGGTTAAGCACATCAGCGGACAGGGTCAGGACAGGTTAGGCGTGAAACATGAGTGTTGATGCGCTTATGTGCTGGTTAGGGCAGTGCTGTGCAATTCCAATGCTCTATCAGTATGGGGAATGGAAGCAGAAAACCACACAGCAGCGTGAGCCTCCATGCTGATACCATACCAGTCGCATGCTGCCGGTGTGGCTTTTAGTAAACATGCCCTCAACTGCGCTAACGAATAGACATCCCATCTGCTCATAGCTACAGAAAGTGGTATTAAGAAGAGATAGAGAAGTTAACTGTGCAACACTGAAGAGGAACATACCAGAAATACTGTAAATATCATTTCACTCGGCATCGAAGAAGCATTTAAAGAGAGATCAAGTAAGTGTCTACATGACTAGGATTGCATTTTGGAAAAAAGCATCTACCAAAATAATGGACTATCTTAAAAATGCTGTTCTAGGAAGTAGATAAAGAAGGCTTGATCTAGTTAATGGAGCTGTGAATGTTTAAAACTTCGAAGCATGAAACTTTCAGCTCTGAAAATTTTTGTTTCTTACAAAAAGATGAACAGTTTATGGTTTATTAAAAACTTGCTATACCACCCTTTGGTCCAGCACGGCAGTTTATATCAGTTAAAGTATAAAAGTAGGCAAGGAATTCCATTTAAAAATAAAAAGCGAAGCATTTGTATTTTACAAGGGAAGGAGGGAGAAAAGGATTGATGGGTCCAATATAGAACAAGTGTGTGTGTGTGGGGGGGGGGGGGAGGTAATTGGAGCAGAAAGTGTAGGGGAAGAGAAGCATCTATGTCACTGGTGAGCAGGATCAAAAGCAGACTGGAATGAGTGGGTTTTAAGAAGAAATTTAAAATTTGAGTAAGAGAGCTCTAGATGTAAATCAAGTGGTAAATTACACAGGTACACTAAAACAATTTTTTTTTAAACTGCCTCTAATGTTTCGATTGATTTTTACGTTTTTTGGTGCGCGGAATCCAAATCTGGTAACCAATTTGCTCCATCACGTACAGATTTTTTGCTACATTGGGTTAGCAGTTTGAGGTGAACGTTTCAGATTGAGTGCGATCGAGATAAAAGTTTCTTGGATGAATTCTTTATACTAATTGTTTAGTAGTTATTCAAATAAGAATAAAGAAAATTGTAACAAGGCAGCACATAAGAATAGAGTAATGTCAACAAAACACACTGTGATGGTAGCAAAATTGTCTGCACTTAAAACAGCCACATACATGTGCACAAACATTGAGCATATAAGAGCGAGGTTAGACACAAAGCAAAGCAAAGAAATGTGCAAAAAATGTTGTACAGGTATGTATGTAAGAATAGAAAACGCAAACCGCACCATTGCAATACATGAAGACAAACACCCGATGGTGTGAAAATAAAATTCTAATAAATGAGATCCGACACTGTGGTAATAACTAGCAAATTTTTATTTCAAAGTTTAGTAAAAACACTATATTTGTCAGCACAGTTTAGATTTTAAAGTCATTCTTGGGTCAATCAATCTCCTGGTGGGCCCGTTTCTTCTTCCCCCGAATGCTTCTCTTGGTGCGCTGCTTGGCGTATTTTTCATCTGGGGTTTCCCGCAGCAGCAACCAGCAGAAATCAGCCATCATAGTGGTGTTCCATCTTCCTTGGTACCTTCTCTCTGCGTCCTTGATGTCCTGGTGAAACCTTTCACCTTGTTCTTCACTGTACGCCCCCAAGTTTTCGGGAAAGTAGTTCACATGGGAGTGCAAGAAATGGACTTTCAGGCTCATGTTACAGCCTTGTTCTTTGAAGGCATTGAGCATCCTGGCAACAATATCCTTATAGTTCTCATCCCGCCTGTTCCCCAAGAATTTGAGAACAACATCCTTGAAGGAATCCCAGGCTTCTTTTTCCTTCTCAGACATCGTTTCAGTGAATGCTCCATCTGAAATGAGTTTCCTTATATCAGGGCCAACAAACACTCCTTCCTTTAGCTTTGCTTCAGAAAGTCGGGGGAACTTTGAGCAAAGGTACCGAAAGCACTCACCATCTTTTGGAAGGGACTTGATGAATTGCTTAATGAGACCCAACTTAATGTGGAGAGGTGGTAATAGAATTTTATCACGAGGTACCAAGCTCTCATGAAGAACATTTTTCTCACCGGGTCTCAAATACTCCCGAATTGGCCAGTCTTTTTTCCCCCAGTGTAGGTCGCGGGCCCGGCTATCCCACAAGCAAAGGAAGCAGGGATATTTGGTGAAACCGGATTGCTGCCCTAATAGCATGGATAGAATTTTAAAGTCTCCACAAATCATCCACTTATGCTCATCATAACGAATCTTCTGAAGAATCAGGGCCAAATTCTCGTATTTTTCTTGGAGAATAACAGAGTGAGCAATAGGAACTGAAGCGAATGTGTTGCCATTATGAAGAAGAACACCTTTTATGCTGTCTTTTGACGAATCAATGAACAGCCGCCATTCAGCAGGATCATACTTGAGTTTAAACTTTTCCATCACTCCGTATATATCGTTGCAAAATACCAAATCTTCCTCTTTGCTGAAATACTTCAAAAATTGTGTCTCGCGGTTGCGGTACCAATAAAAAGTTGTTCCTGGTGACAATAGATTTTTCTGTTTAAGCCGAGAACCTAGCAGTTGGGCAGCATCTTTTGGGAGTCCTAAATCCCGGACTAAATCATTCAATTCAGCTTGAGAGAAAAGTTCAGGTTTCGGATCTGGTTCAGTTTCAAACTCGGAAGTACTGGACTCATCGGGAAAAGCCATCTGATGAGTCTCATCATGATCAGAACCGTCCACACAAATATGATCCAAAGATTTTGGTGGTTCAGGCACAGGTACTTCGTTGCTATGAGGCATAGGCCTAATTGCTGAGGGAAGGTTGGGGTAACTTATTGCGTTCTTATTTTTTAAGTTGTATCCCTTCACAATGCAAGAGCAAAAATAGCAGTCACTGCTGTGGTCTCTTTGTTCACGCCACATCATAGGTATTCCGAAACGAAATGCTTGTTTTTTACCTTTCATCCATAAGCGTAGATCTTCCTCACATGTCTTGCACACTTTGTGAGGAGCCCACGGTTTGTCTTGATCGCCTAACTTCAAACCGAAATAGGCGAAATATACTTTTTTAATAAATGCAGAAATGTTCCTCTGCCGCTTTTTCACGGTATATTCCCCACAAATAAAACAAAAACTGTCCGTAGAGTTGACGCAACCTCTGGCTCTGTGAGCCATCACAAATACACAGCACTGCAAACTACAACTGTAGTGAACCACTTCGGAATAAAGCTGGATTACGACTGAGCAAACAAAAGGTAATAATGAACTTGCAAGAAACTGAAATTTGACAGGAACGTTCATGTCGCAACCACCGTGTTTGAGCGAGCGAACGAGGCGAGGCGAACAGGAAAGAACATGCGCCAGCGCGAGTACTGGATTTAGCCCCCCGCCTCCCAATTGTCCTGTTAATGTATAAAATGAATACAAAACACTCTAAAATATCATGAGGGAGTGTTTCTAGTTAGTTAACCATTACAACCTCTATTTTGGGCCAAGAAAATAAACTGCAGTCGGCTAAAAATAAATTATGTGAACATTCCTTATATGGGTAAGAAATCTAATTTTGCAAGAAAACGTGACGTGATGGAACATTTTGGCTATTTTTCCTGGATTCAGCACCCCAAAATCTATAGGAAACAGTTGCAAAACTGGAGGCAGTTTGTTTGGTAGTGTACCTGTGTTATTCCATAGACTAGGGTCAAGAATATAGAAAGCCAAGTGTCATGTGGTTTCATATGATGTCCGTGATACCAGGGGAACATAGAGGTAAATAACACGAGATGAATCACACGAGATGAGAAGGAGTATTAAGGATAATAAGAGATGACAAGTAAGAACGTATGCTAGAGTGTAATATTTTGTGGACAAATATGAGACATTTGTACTGGATGCGATAACGTATGGTAACCAATGATAGTGTATGAACAGTGGGGTCACTTGGTTGAACTTTGAAGTGTAAGCTAAAACTCTTATGGCAGTGTTTTGGACAGTTTTCACATGCATATGTTTGTAATCAGGAAGACTGGTATAGGCAACGCTGCAATAGTCTAGTCAGAATATGACTAGGGATGGAAAGAAATGGTCAGATGGCTGTGATTTGACGAAAGATAAAGAAGAAACATTTAAAGATGAAACTGATGTGATTGTGAGAGGGCAGAATCCAGTGTCACTCCTAGATATTTGAAAGAAGAAGTGAATGAAATAGGTGTGCCATTAAGTACTGGAGAGGCAGTTGGGACTGTAGTATTACCAGTTCACCAAGTAGCAGAGGTTTTAGCTGTGTTAAGTTTAAGGTCATTGGAATTCAGCCAAGTAGCAATCAGAGAGAGACAGTCATTGAGGGAGATAAGACATGGGGAAGTAGGATTTGTATGGAGAAATAGCAGGATATCATCAGCATTTTTTTTGTGTGTCATCAAGTCAGTGCTGACTCCTGGTGACCCAGCTGCCTCTGGGTTTTCTTGGCAATGTATCATCAGAAGTAGATTGCCAGGCCTTTTCTTCTGAGGCAATGGAGGATAAAGTGACTTGCCCATGGTCACAAGGAGTGCCAGTGTGACTTGAACCCTTGATCTTCTGGGTACTAGGCAGTTGCTCTAACCACTAGGCTACTCCTCCACCCTATATTAACATGCTGAGATTCCGTGCTGTAGAATAAGAAGAATCAAAGGAGCTAGATAGATATTGAAAAGAAGGGGGAAAAGGATCCCTGTGGAACACTGTAGTAGAGAGGATAGCTGGAGGAGGTTGTGGAACCAAAGGTAACAATATAAGAATGGTTAGAAAGAGAGAAACCATTGAAGAACATCTTGTAAGCCTATCTCTTGAAAATGGGTGCACAGAATAGTGTGATTGACCAGATCAGTGAGAGAACCAGAGAAATGGTACCTTTGTCCAGAGATTCATGGTCCTCACTAATAAGGAGACACAACAGTCTTGTTTCTATAGCCAGGATGGAATTCAGGCCGACATGATGAAATATATTGATTTTCTCAAAGTGATCATTTAACTGAGGAAAGACAAGTTTTTCTAGTATCTTAGATAGGAAGAGAAGATTAGAAACAGGAAGATAATGTGAAGGGGAGGATTGGTCCATGGATGGGCATTCGAGGATAGGTTGGATAATTGTGGTTTTCCAGCAAAGTGAAAAAGTACTATTAGACTAGCATTCATGATGAAAAAGTCCTTGGCAAGGAGGTCAATGAACTAGTGGAGATCCTGAAGGAAGGGATGGGGTTTAATGAACAAGTAGTTTTATGCAAAGTAGTGAGAGGTCTTGTAAGTGTCTCAAAAGAAATGGGATTGAATGAGCTCCAGATAGGTGCATTGATGGAGAAAGAATTGATGAGGGTGATGATACACTACTGATTGAACTAGGGGATCTGTGATAAATTTACATTGTTATTGTTATGTACCACCGAGTTGGTGTCAACTCATGGCAACCCTCTGGATAGTTGTCGTAAACTGTGTTTGGTCTTCGGTCAGGTGGCTCATTGTTGACAGTGGCACCAATAGCTGCTGCTGTTGCATTGATCCATCTCATTGCTGGCTTTCCTCTCTTGTGTTGACCTTCTACCTTGCCAAGCATGATGTCTTTTTCTAACGATCTATCTCTCTCGTCGCATGATGTCTAAAACTAAAAACATATCTAAAACTAAAAACATGTCTAAAACTAAAAACATATCTGTTTAAAGAATACTTTATAAATCTTAATGAACCCCCTCCAGCACCCTCACCACACCTCCAAAAAAATCCTCCATAACCTCAGATCAAAAAGCCACAAACCACATCGCATTTAGAAAAATCAACCTAGAATCCTCAGTGTATTAAAATCCCTAGAAATCCCTAGTGTATTAAAAACCACGATTAACAATTGAATAATGTAAATATTTAACTAATGTAAATAGTTACAACATCTGCATAATTATATATTCCATGTTACTTGTTGTTGTTTACGAAAAGTTAATTGTACGTAGTTTGAAAAAACAAGATGTTCCATGTAAAACCATGTTCATTATGTTAATTGTAAACTGTTCATTGTGTTACTTGTAAACCGCCTTTGATCTTGGGAAAAAGCGGTATAGAAGAAAAGCATAAATAAAAAAAATAAATAAATAAAATGTCTCCAATGTATGAAAGTGGAAGTCTTGGTTATCTGAGCTCCTAAGGAAAGCTTAGGTTTGATCTCCTCTAGTACTGACTGGTTTGTTCTTCAGGCAGTCCATGGTATACACAGTATTCATTGCCAGCACCATAATTCAAAGGCATTGCTTTTCTTCCTGGTTTTCTTTTTCACTATCCAACTTCCGCATCCATATGATGTTATTGAAAATACCATGGCTTAAACAAGTTGAATCGTATGGAGAGAGACATCTCTGCTCCTGAGAATCTTGTCTAGTCTTTCATAGCCATTCTTCCAAGAGTGAAGCCTCATTGGATTTCTTGACTGCTTGTCTTTTCTTTATTGATAACACAGGTACACTAAAAAAAAATTTTTTTAAACTGCCTCTAATGTTTCGATTGATTTTTACGTTTTTTGGTGCGCTGAATCCAAATCTGGTAACCAATTTGCTCCATCACGTACAGATTTTTTGGTACATTGGGTTAGCAGTTTGAGGTGAACGTTTCAGATTGAGTGCGATCGAGATAAAAGTTTCTTGGATGAATTCTTTATACTAATTGTTTAGTAGTTATTCAAATAAGAATAAAGAAAATTGTAACAAGGCAGCACATAAGAATAGAGTAATGTCAACAAAACACACTGTGATGGTAGCAAAATTGTCTGCACTTAAAACAGCCACATACATGTGCACAAACATTGAGCATATAAGAGCGAGGTTAGACACAAAGCAAAGCAAAGAAATGTGCAAAAAATGTTGTACAGGTATGTATGTAAGAATAGAAAACGCAAACCGCACCATTGCAATACATGAAGACAAACACCCGATGGTGTGAAAATAAAATTCTAATAAATGAGATCCGACACTGTGGTAATAACTAGCAAATTTTTATTTCAAAGTTTAGTAAAAACACGATATTTGTCAACACAGTTTAGATTTTAAAGTCATTCTTGGGTCAATCAATCTCCTGGTGGGCCCGTTTCTTCTTCCCCCGAATGCTTCTCTTGGTGCGCTGCTTGGCGTATTTTTCATCTGGGGTTTCCCGCAGCAGAAATCAGCCATCATAGTGGTGTTCCATCTTCCTTGGTACCTTCTCTCTGCGTCCTTGATGTCCTGGTGAAACCTTTCACCTTGTTCTTCACTGTACGCCCCCAAGTTTTCGGGAAAGTAGTTCACATGGGAGTGCAAGAAATGGACTTTCAGGCTCATGTTACAGCCTTGTTCTTTGAAGGCATTGAGCATCCTGGCAACAATATCCTTATAGTTCTCATCCCGCCTGTTCCCCAAGAATTTGAGAACAACATCCTTGAAGGAATCCCAGGCTTCTTTTTCCTTCTCAGACATCGTTTCAGCGAATGCTCCATCTGAAATGAGTTTCCTTATATCAGGGCCAACAAACACTCCTTCCTTTAGCTTTGCTTCAGAAAGTCGGGGGAACTTTGAGCAAAGGTACCAAAAGCACTCACCATCTTTTGGAAGGGACTTGATGAATTGCTTAGTGAGACCCAACTTAATGTGGAGAGGTGGTAATAGAATTTTATCACGAGGTACCAAGCTCTCATGAAGAACATTTTTCTCACCGGGTCTCAAATACTCCCGAATTGGCCAGTCTTTTTTCCCCCAGTGTAGGTCGCGGGCCCGGCTATCCCACAAGCAAAGGAAGCAGGGATATTTGGTGAAACCAGATTGCTGCCCTAATAGCATGGATAGAATTTTAAAGTCTCCACAAATTATCCACTTATGCTCATCATAACGAATCTTCTGAAGAATCAGGGCCAAATTCTCGTATTTTTCTTGGAGAATAACAGAGTGAGCAATAGGAACTGAAGCGAATGTGTTGCCATTATGAAGAAGAACACCTTTTATGCTGTCTTTTGACGAATCAATGAACAGCCGCCATTCAGCAGGATCATACTTGAGTTTAAACTTTTCCATCACTCCGTATATATCGTTGCAAAATACCAAATCTTTCTCTTTGCTGAAATACTTCAAAAATTGTGTCTCGCGGTTGCGGTACCAATAAAAGTTGTTCCTGGTGACAATAGATTTTTCTGTTTAAGCCGAGAACCTAGCAGTTGGGCAGCATCTTTTGGGAGTCCTAAATCCCGGACTAAATCATTCAATTCAGCTTGAGAGAAAAGTTCAGGTTTCGGATCTGGTTCAGTTTCAAACTCGAAAGTACTGGACTCATCGGGAAAAGCCATTTGATGAGTCTCATCATGATCAGAACCGTCCACACAAATATGATCCAAAGATTTTGGTGGTTCAGGCACAGGTACTTCGTTGCTATGAGGCATAATTGCTGAGGGAAGGTTGGGGTAACTTATTACGTTCTTATTTTTTAAGTTGTATCCCTTCACAATGCAAGAGCAAAAATAGCAGTCACTGCTGTGGTCTCTTTGTTCACGCCACATCATAGGTATTTCGAAACGAAATGCTTGTTTTTTACCTTTCATCCATAAGCGTAGATCTTCCTCACATATCTTGCACACTTTGTGAGGAGCCCACGGTTTGTCTTGATCGCCTAACTTCAAACCGAAATAGGCGAAATATACTTTTTAAATAAATGCAGAAATGTTCCTCTGCCGCTTTTTCACGGTATATTCCCCACAAATAAAACAAAAACTGTCCGGAGAGTTGACGCAACCTCTGGCTCTGTGAGCCATCACAAATACACAGCACTGCAAACTACAACCGTAGTGAACCACTTCGGAATAAAGCTGGATTACGACTGAGCAAACAAAAGGTAATAATGAACTTGCAAGAAACTGAAATTTGACAGGAACGTTCATGTCGCAACCACCGTGTTTGAGCGAGCGAACGAGGCGAGGCGAACAGGAAAGAACATGCGCCAGCACGAGTACTGGATTTAGCCCTCCGCCTCCCAATTGTCCTGTTAATGTATAAAATGAATACAAAACACTCTAAAATATCATGAGGGAGTGTTTCTAGTTAGTTAACCATTACAACCTCTATTTTGGGCCAAGAAAATAAACTGCAGTCGGCTAAAAAGAAATTATGTGAACATTCCTTATATGGGTAAGAAATCTAATTTTGCAAGAAAACGTGACGTGATGGAACATTTTGGCTATTTTTCCTGGATTCAGCACCCCAAAATCTATAGGAATCAGTTGCAAAACTGGAGGCAGTTTTTTGGTAGTGTACCTGTGTAATTGATCCAATTGGGTTAAAGTTGTCAACTATTTTGATTTCTTCTCCATCAACGATGAGATTGATTTTACCATTTGTTGGGATCTTTGCTTTTTTTTTCATTAAGGTGCAGGCCCATTTTAAGACTATGTTCCTTGATCGTGAGATGCAAATGTTTCAGATCATCTTCAATTTCAGCCAGTAATGTGGTGGTATCAGCATAGCGGAGGTTGTTGATGAATTTTTCCCCAATCTTCACACCTCAGTTGTCTTCATACAGTCCTGCTTCTCTGATGATTTGTTCTGCATATAAATTAAACAGGTAAGGGGGGAAATATGCAGCCTTGTTGTACACCTTTGGTGATTTTAAGCCATTCTGTTTCTCCCAATTTCCAGTTTCTTTGGTCATTCATTTTGGCAATTTTTGCTTTTTCATCTTTTGTAGAGACTTCACTTCCTTCCAACACAACCTTCTTGATGTCATCCCATAACTCTTCTGGAGCTCTGTCATTTGTATCTAAAGCAGCAAATCAATTTTGCAGACAGTCTAAATTCTGGTGGCATATTTTCAAGATCCCATTTTGCTACTTCCGCATATGTAGTCAATTTTATTTTTGTACAATCCATTGGGTGAAACCCATGTGTACAGTCGCCGCTTGTGTTGCTGGAAGAAGGTGTTTGAGATGAATAGATCGTTGGTCTTGCAGAACTCTATCAGTCTTACTCCAGTTTCATTTCTGTTGCCAAGTTCATATTTTCCAACCACTTTGCCGTCTTTTTTGCTGCCAACTTTTCTGTCAGTTTCAGCTGGTTCTTGTTCATAGAACTCATCAACTTCATCCTCTTCTGCGGCTATTGTTTGGGCATATACACAACTTATAGTTGTGTTGATGAGCATTCCTCGTAGATGAACAGAAATTAAGCATTCACTGATTGCATTGTATTTCATTACATTTCTTGCAAGTTTCTTCTTGATTATAAATGCAACACCATTTCTTCTTTGTCTTTCATTTCCAGCATAGTAAACCATGTGATCATCAGATGCAAAGTGCCTGATGCCAGTCCAGTTCAGTTCACTGACACCCAACAGATCGCGTTGTACACGTTCCATTTCATTCTTGACCACCTCCAACTTCCCTTGGTTCATGCTTTGTACATTCTATGTTCCAGTATGTAAGACATCTTTTCGGGCTTCTGACTCTCATTTCATGCACAGCTGCATCAGCAGTCAGACGTCCCAAGGGCTTTCATCCAACCACATCATAAATGCTGGCTTTACTCTGAAAAATCCTCCCCAGTAGCCAGTTGAGTGCCTTCCGACCTGGGGGTTTCATCTTTCCATACTGTAGTGCAATTTGTTTTGTTGTGATTATCCACTGGGTTTTCTTGGCCAGATACAGAATTAGATTGCCAGGCCTTTTTTTCCCCGCAGTTAATTCTAGTGTTGCCATGTCACAGAAATGTGATCCTCCGCCTCCAACACCATCCCATTCTGCTGATACCCAGATGGGTCGTATTGATGGCCAGCAATTTTATTATGAAAAGAAAGAGCAAGCTGCTCTGCAGATGAATCTCTGTATAAGTTTACAGTGGACGGTGTGTGCAATAAGCTTGACACAATAGATGATCATTTTTTGGAATGGTTAGAGGAGGAAGTAATGAAATTTGTTACTTTAAATGAGGGCAACCAATTAAGGAAATGTTGTAAAGGCTGAAATGTAGGTGATTGCAATTTACAAGCTGACCTAACTCGTTTTTAATGAAAGCAGTTGCTAAAGAGATAGAGGAGCCCCTCACTCTGTCATTGTGCCTTGTGCCCTAGACTCCCTTCCATTTGTGGCGTCACCACTGTACTCCTGCCACACATACCAAAGAGGAAAGAGATAAACCTGACCCACTCTCAACACAGGGAATTCTGTACTGGGGAGGGGGCATGGCAGGGGTAAATGGGTACCCTGCATAAATCTTCAGCTTTGTTCTTCCTCCTCTCCACCCATCTCTGACTGCCCTACTAGCGGAAGCTCCAGCACCTTGGTGGCCCTGGTATACTATTTCTTCCTTTAGCAGTGATGACTCCAGCACTTCTTTAAAGTCTCCTTCTTCCCAACATATGCCTCTATCTTTGTCCTGTCTGACAGCAAATCCCCTTTCTCTCTCTCCTCCATCCCTTGCCCATCATCGTCCTCTCTCTCTCTACACCATCATCTGACTAGCCCAGCACCACTCTAGAGCATATACCTTTTTCAAGTTTGCTTTCTCTTCCTATTCATATCCTTCCTCCCCCTTGCCACTGGACCAGCATGGATTTGCATGGTAAAGTCTAGTGGGTCTTTAAGAGGAGTAAGGGTGGTGGGGGGGGGGGGGGTAGGCCCGACTGACTAGCCAGGACTTTGGAATTGAGGTGCCTGAATGACTAGCTGGGATCTGGAGCTGGGGGAGGAAGGAGGGGGTTCAACTGAATAGCCAGGCACTGTAATTGTAGGGGGGGGGGGGGCTGCAACATTACTATTGTTGGTGATCCGCAGCACGAGCAACCTTTAGGATGGGGCAAAGGGAGCTGTGAGATAATGCTGCAGTGAGGTCTGGAAGCATAGGCTGCAGGTACTGTCACCTCTTCAGAGGGTATTATCTGCAGCTGCAATCTTGGTGATTTAGATATCCATCACATGACCCTTGTTCACCCGGTGGCTGCCTCTGATTGCCACACGTTTTCCCTGCCCCGATTCCGCCCCCTCCCTCCTCTATTTATTTATTTAGCTGCATTTATATCCCGCTTTTCACCGGGTCAAAGCGGTTGGGGGATACATTTAACACGAGGGGATATGAGACACATACACTAATACTTACAGGGAACATGGGCAATGGAGGGTTAAGTGGCTTGCCCAAGACCACAAGGAGCACCTGCGGGACTAGAAACCCCAGTCCTTCCGGCCCAAGGTTGCTGTCCTCTAGTGGGATTTGAACCACCGACCTTCCGGCCTGTAGTACCTTGCCCCAACCACTAGGCCACTCCTCCCACCCTCTACCATGCGAAATACAACTATCACAGAAAACTGCCTGTGATAGCTGCATTTTGACCGTGTCACTGTGACATGATCTTTCCTGCATTAGTGCCACAATGACAGCTAATGCCCTTTAGTAAAAATTCCTCATAGGTCACCTCTTATCAAATTATTATCCATATGTATAATTTCTGAAATGGGGCTACTGTACATACATTTAGTTTATATTTGAATTTGTAAAATCACACTCATATGTGGAAGCTGTCAAGAGATGCTGCTATTTTCTTCAACGTGTGGGTATGTCAAATCTATGCTTCTGGTGCACCCGCTGGCAAATGCATGCTTGTGGGCATCCTAATATGAAGTTTATAAAAGGCTGTATGTTAGGCAGCAGGGGTGGATTGCCCCTCTGGCATTCGGACATGTCCCAGTGGGTTACTCAAGTGAAGGCTGGAGCCTGCGCTTGCATAGGGCGGTATGTCAGCCGCTCCAAGGGGGTGGCAGCAACATGAAGCGCAATGGCTACAGGAGGCATGGTTGTACAAACCCCAGCAATACCTAATTTTATATGATGTGAGCTCCTTTCTCAGGTCCTGGCAGCTGGCGGCACTTACTCTGATTTCACTTCCGGTGCGTTCGCCGAACATTGGAACCAAAATCAAAAGTGCTCCATGCCTAGGAAGGAGCTCAATTCGCATAAAATTAGATATGCTGGGGTTTGTGTGGCTGCATCTCCTATCGCATTGGAATAGAAGGTGCAGCACTTTCAGTGGGGGTCAGGGAAGAAGGGGAGCGGGAAAATGCTTCTCTTCTGAGGGCGGTGGAAGGAGAAGGGGAGGGGGCAGTGGTTCACTGTTTTGGGGAGTAGATGATTTGATGCAGCATTGTGGGGTAGAGAGGCGATTCTGCACGGTTGTGGGGAGAAGGGGAAGGAGAGAGGTGAGACACTGGACTTTTGGGGGCCACTATGCTCCTACAATTTGCTTCTGTTTGGCAGAGCCTTTCTTTAAAAACTTGGAAAATGTGCCTGGACATCCCATATGGGTTTCCTTTGCAAAATGAGGCTTCATGTCTGTCAAACAAGGCAGTCGCTTCATATGGAACTTTACAGAGGAAGGCCTAATTATTTCTGTATTTATGGCATAGTTTTCAGTATGTATGTGGTGTCTAAGTGTTATGACATGAATGGCATGGGGGAAAGGGTGTAAGTACGTAGGAGGGTGAGGGAGAACGGAGTGCATCAGGTGGATGTCTAAAGGAAGGAGAAACAGAAGTACCTGGCAAGTGCATTTGATTCGCTTCCTTGAGCAGTTGCTAGAGGTAAGGAATTATTTTGGAAATGTTGTGACCAATTGACTAATAATGTGCATTTATTGTACCAGTATGGGCTAACAGCAGTGCTACTACTACTGAACATTTGTATAGTGCTTCAAGACATACGCAGCGCTGCGCAGACACATATAGAAGACGGTCCCTGCTCAGAGCTTATAATCTAGTCAAGAAACATAACACAGTAGCTGTAGACGGGGATACATCAAGGGAGGGGGGGGGGGATGGTAAGGAAACACGAAGGAGATCAGGTGAGTCCAGATCCAAAAGCAGCAGCAAAGAGGTGAGTTTTCAGCCTGGATTTGAAAAGGGTCAGAGAAGGTGCTTGATGTACTTACACCAGCCCTGTATGTTTCTTTTTTTTTTGTTGTAAGAATAGATTATGTTACAGGAGAGCAGGAAAAGAGAGAGTGAGAGCGAGTACCTTGTCAGTCTGCCAAAACTAAAGTTAGTTAAAAAAAAAAAAAAAAAAGCCAGCAGTGCAGTTCGGAAGAAATGATAACCGTAAGAAGTTAACAGTCATAGACTGAGCAAGAGACCTTTAGTAGTCCCAGAAGCGTACATCTTTAAACATTCATTAACTTGAAAAAGCAGCGTCTCTGCTCAACTACTTTGCTGATTCTCTTTTAACTAATTTTATCATTGAATACAAATAACATTCTAGAGTATATTTAGGTGAACAGTAGAAAATCCCCTCCAGGATCCAGGGCTGTTCATGATAATCATACTTTACACTCAGTCAGACAATCAAATTAATGGGCAATTGTTTTACAGCAGCAACCTGACTTATGTTCCCAATTATAATAATTAATCACTATAAAGTACTTGACAAAACCTGCACCGGATTGCCGGCTCCAAATCGTCACTGTGTGCTACAGACTATGATGCACTACATGGGAAAAAAATTACAGGAGCCACAAACTGGGGTCACTCTTGTAAAGATTAGATGAATGGAATACAATACGGAATAATTCCTCCAAGATTGCAGGCGACTGAAAGGACGATCGGAGTGTGACCTCCTCAGGAACCAAATACTCTGAAAAAGGCAGCTGAGACAGGGATAGAGGGGTAGGATGATATTCAAATGCTCTGATCAATCAGAGCCAAATGCACACTGCATTTTTTGATGCAGTTTTTTTTCTTTATCACTTCACACACAGGAATAGCAAATATGTGATTTGCTTAAGTGTGTTTGGTTTTCAGATTTTTCAATGATTTTTGGCTTAGAGCTAGTACATACTATTTTACAGTGCATTAAAGATGGAGGGCCATGTTCACTAAACATCAGTGTGCGCTATCTCCTGCAGCATCCATGTTATTCCTATGGGCATAACGCATGTTAATGTTTAGTAAACATGGCCCAGAATGTCTTTCCTAAGCCTGACTTCTCCTCTTTAGCACTGGTGTGCTAGAGAAGCAGCTTTCACAGCCCTTAAAAGGAGGATGTCTCAGTCACCGCACAGTGACCAGTCAGGGTACAAGTCCTAGGCAAAGTCATGAGCTCCGACTTCTAGCTGAGGGTTGTCATTGCAGTGGCTGGTCTGATTGGAAGGGAGTGGAGAAGGGGGCATGAGAAAAACTCTGCAAATTTTGAACACAGACATTTGGTGCAGTAGACAAGTAGAGACCAATTCTGATTGAGCTAAAAACAGAAGAGCAAGAAGCAACTGCTGAACCCAAGAAAAGTTAGAATAAAAGTTTTATTATATAGCAGAGCACATTTTAACTGGAATGATTGCGACCAGACTTATTCAGATAATGCTTTAGTTTTATTTTATTTATTTATTTATTTTTATATAATGGGAGCTTTCTGACAAGAATTTTGGATTCTAAGAGTTCCTCTGGATAATGGATGATATCAAGCCACCTGGTTTTCAGAAAATTGAAGATTTTTTTTTTTGTGTGTGGATCTAGACACATCAGGAAAAGCAGACTGCAATTTTTTGGATTTGAGATGCAGATTTTTGCAGCTGAAGGGAACTTTCTGGCTTAGAGGGATTTTACCAAAGTGCTCTAAGCAGTTAGAGTGGGTATAATAATGCGAACCACTACCATGCATAAAAAACATCTGTGTGGTAAAAGTCCCACGCTAATTGCTTAGTGTGGGTGTGTGGGTTGGGGCAGGAACAGGTTGAGTTATGGGTGGAGATAGGGCATGGTCAACACTGAAAGCTAGTGCATGATACTTTACCACAGGACTGCAGATAGCATGGGTGTACTTAATACTATCTCAAAGTGGCATTAAGTGGACCTGTACTACTTGCAGTGACATAGAACAGCTCCTGATTAAGCTCCTGATCACCAATCCCCCCTCCAATCATCCAAATTCTGATACCTCATCGTCAACTCCCCTCTGATCAGACCTGCCCCCCTAATCATCAACTTCTCCCTCGATCAGACCTATTCTCCCTGATCAGACCCCACCCTTCAATCACTGGTCCCCTCTTCAGTTCAAGACTTGCCCATTCTCTTCCACTCTTGCTCACCCCCACCCCCACCCCCCACACTTACCCTTGGCCATTGCTGGTTGTGTAGTGGATGGGACAGGAATGATTCCCATCCTCTCCTGCCCCATTTCTATCTGGGATCAAAAGAGCATCTGTGACTTTCAGCAGTAATTCACATTAACACTGCTAGGGATTAATCTGCCCAATAACAGAATGACCCATAGCAGTAGTACTGCAAGACTACTGCCAGGAGTTATAGATGTCATTTTGATCCAGGGCAGCAATGGGGTGGAGATGGATGGGACTTGCTCCAACTACTAGACTGCTAGGGATAGGTTGGGTAAATGTTGGGATGGGTCATTGTAGGGGAGAGTTGGAGAGGATTCTGATTGGAAGGGGTTAATGATCGAGGGAGCGTTCCAATCAGAAAGTGTTGATGATAGAAAGAGGTGTTGATTATCAGAGGGAGATGGTGATTGGAGGTGTGGGTTAAAGATCTGTTGCTAGGCTTGTAATTGAGAGGATGGAAGTTGATGATCAAGTGTCAGGTTTGTGATCAGTGTGGGTAAGGATTGGTGACTGGGGAGTTGACTGGCTGTGATTTCTTGTTTTTTTAAACCTTGGTTTTGGCAGTGCTGTGGCCCAATTACATGCATTGACAGATAGTGTAGGTATACCCAGGCTATCTACCGATGTGGCCCTGTGTACTAACTGCAGGGCATTTGCTGACCATGCTCTCAAAAGTGTGCAGCCTGTGTGCACCTATTGGACCTTAATTTTTAAAGTCAAGGTGCAGTAAGTACAAAAAGCTTACTCACATTAGTAGTAATTCAGTCCCTTAAATATATTTTCTGTGAGCTTGGCTACCTTACTGCCTTTCTCAACACCAGGCCAATGGGTGGTGTTCCTCCCGTGCCTATTGTTATGGTAACATCTACTCCCGGATTGTGCTACATATTTTACATTTGTGTATAATATAATTAGTCATTATTTTGGATATTTCGTAAGTGTGTATGGAATTATCTTTATTTTTATTTCCTGGTATTGTGCTTTGTTCCTCTGCTTTGTAGACTAAGTACTGGATGGGACTGAGATATTTTTCCTGATTTTTTTTTTCCTCTGCTTTAAATCATATCTGGTCCTCCATCTGTTCTGTTAAAAAATATTTCTTGGAATTGTAGATATTACTGCATAATATTAAAAAAATAGAAGGGTTTTTTTTTTGCATAATGGAAGATAGGCATTTCATTTTCATTTTATTTTATTAAGGAACCTTTTTACTAAAGCCCACTAAGGATTTATGCACCAAAGAAACACACGTTCTATATCATCTTGCTAGACCAGTCCGGACAAGTGGGTTGTGTCCCCTTTCCAGCAGATGTTGATATAGAAAAAATATTTCAGAGGCTTCTTATGACCTGTATTTCTGTGTCTCCAGCATATGGTGGATGCAGATTTTTACAGCTCTGATGAAATCGGAAAAAACACTGAGAGAGGTTGATTTCGCTTTTGAGCAACCACCCTCGGGGTGATCTTCTCACTAGAGAGCAATGCTGGAGACTCCACTAGTGACACCCTTAAAGCTGCTGTTCTTTTAGATATTTCCATATGGAGGAGGGGAACTGGTTTAACTCCTCGCCCATATATTTCAAAGGACCAGTTGAGCAGCCAGAAGTTTGGAAAAGGAGTTCGGGAAAGGATCCTTCAAAGTCTCATACAACCTCAGTGTCTCCTTCCTCTTCCTTTTCCCCTGGCTCTCCCCCAAAGATTAGAAGAAGGCCCCTCAGAGGTATGTTCTTGCAGGCCCTGGCAGCAGGGGAGTAGCACTGAGCCCGGCATGATTTCCTTGCCTTGGGCTTCCCTGTGGTGAGTTCCAAAACTAAGGGGTATGTTTACAAAGCAGCAGTAGTAGCCTGCATGCGATATCACAACCGCTGCTTTGTAAGCATACCCCTAAGTCTTTGTCTTGTTTGACTTGCTTTGTGGGGGATACCTGACTTTGTCCACTAGGTGGTGCTTCCATTGGGTTTGGGCCGTTCAGGGTGTCTGTTGATGCAGCACGAGTTTTCCTGCCATTTTTTCTTGCCTCATTGCATTGTCTGTGTGCCTATGCTGTACTTTGTATGCTTGGTATGTGGCTAACTGCACTGCCCATGTTAAGTACACGCTCTAACTATGTACATGGCTGTAGCATGTGGCCATAGTGCAAGTTGCAACATGCCTTATCAGCGCATTCTAGGTCTGTGAAGCCGGGCTGTAAGTGGCGCCTAAGACACACATTGTTGGCACATATGCATGCCTTCTACTAAGAAATGCTGCCTAGTCTGTGAAAAGCAGAGTTACGTTGCTGGAATCTGTGATTCTTGCATGGAAGCTTATGATACGCCCTTGGAGGGCCCATCTTTCCTCTTTAAAGGAGGGGACACGGGTGCCCTGACCTTATTGCCCTCACTGCAAGAGGCAGCAGATGTGGTGGTGAAGATGAATGGTCTTGAGGTCTTGGACCCAAGCTCTCGCTCCGCTGTCTGCTTCCCTTCTCTTAGGGGCCCGACAGCATTCCTTTCCCCTGTAGCTAGGGGGACTATTTCTGGCAGGGAGCTTCTGGTTTCCGGATTGTCCTTCAGAGGATCAAGATAATTCTGGTATTATCTGCCTGTTCAGGAAAGAAGAACTAGTTGCTTTAATCGCTCATCTTTTGCTCTGTGTTTAGCTGATCCTCCGGCAGCAGATAGGCTCTACAAGTACAGCCCCTCCTCTAGGCCCTACGAGGGCCCTTCCCTTTCTGGAAGATCTCAAGTGCATTGTCTGCTTGGAGTGTGACTTGTGCAACTCCCCAGTGAAGGGACCAAGGGTCCTTAAAGTTTTATGCCCTGCCTCAGGTGGATTACTCTATGGTTCATCATACCTCAGGTGGATGCACATGTCATGGTGGTCATAAAGTGGACTACCATCCCTGTGAAGGGTGATTCATACCTAAGGGATGACCTGGATCATAAGATGGAAGCTCTCCTGAAGAGTCTGTTTTCGACTTCCTCTCTTATCCTCCAGTTGAATGTATATGCAGGTATGACAATTCAAGCTCATCTTCAGTAGATTCAGTTGCTCACTCCGGAGGATGCCACCATCCTCCTGGAATCAGTAGCTGCCTTTCTGCAGGATGCTATGTATCTCTTATCTCACTCTACACCACTCCTCAGGAACTCCCGCTTCTGGCAGATCCCTTTTTATCTGTGCTCTTTCCTGCCACTGCCAACTCTTGACTTTGTTATTCCATCTTGCTGCTCCATGTGCCTGGAACAAACTACCTGAGCCTGTGTGTCAAGCTTCTTCTCTAGCCCTATTCAAATCCAGGCTAAAAACCCACCTCTTTGAAGCTGCTTCTGGATCCCAATCCTTCTCACTCTCTTGTCCACTACTTTTGTGTATCTTACCATACTCTAGTCCCCAGTTTCACTATTTGTTTTTCTTGGTTAGACTGTGTCTTACATCTATATGTACAGTGCTGTGTATGCCTAGTAGTGCTATACAAATGATTAGTAGTAGTACTAGTAGATCTATACTGCTTGGCAGCTAAAGACTTTGCCATCTCAATAGTGGTGCAATACTCACTGTGGCTTTACCACTGAGCAGCAGACTCCGCTTCCAAGTCCCAGTTGTCCTGACTTGCTTTTAAAGGGAAGCTTTTGTTTGGAGAGGACTTGAAAAAGTTGGTTAAGGATTTGGATGAGTCCATATCTCATTGCCTCCCGGAAGATAGGCCCAAAGGACCTGGGAAGGGAGCAGCTGCATCCTTTTTCTAGGTATGCTTCCATTTTCCTTGTTCCCAATACCTGGAACCCAGGAGTTGCCAAGACCCATCACTATCATCCTGGAAAGCCCTTCTCTTCTGGTTTTCAGTTGCAAACTCAGTACTTTCATGGGGCTCATGAACCCTGAGAACCTACCACCTTTCTAAATACTAAACCTGGTGCAATGACAGCTTTGGGACCCATTTTGAAGTGCTTCCAGTGGATGGCAGGCTACGCCTTTTCTATCAGGAATGGGCCCAGGTCACCAAGGATTGCTAGATATCAGACATCATTCAGCACAGCTATGTTCTTAAATGCAGGAAGCCTATCCTGGATACCTTCATCATATACCCATGTTGTTCTACAGCCAAGATGGCTGCCTTACATCTCACACTAGAAAAATTACTCAGTCTGCAGGCAGTGGTCCCAGACCCCACTGCTGAACAATGCAAGGGCCAGTACTCAAACCTACTTTGTAGTGCCAAAGAAGCGTGGTTCCCTTTGGCCCATCCTCGACCTCAGGGGTGGTCAACAGCCACCTGTGGGCTCTACACTTCCATATGGAAACTCAGCATTTAATAATACAGGCAGTGCAGGGCAGGGAGTTCCTTACATCTTTGGATCTGGCCAAGGCCTATTTCCACATTACTATCTACGAGGATCAACAGCGCTTCCTCTGTTTTTCTCTACTTGGCTCTCATTTTCAATTTTCCACTCTTCCCTTTGGCCTCTCCGCTGCCCCATGGACATTCTCAAAAGTCACTGTGGTGGCAGCCACAGCACTAAAGCACAAAGGGATCTGTGTTCACCCACATCTGGCGACTGGCTCATTCAAGCCAGGTCAAAGTCAGAAGCATCTCGGGTATTAGCCTGTGTGTTACAGTTCTGGAGAATCTCGGCTGTGTGATCAATCATGGGAAGAGTCACTTGGAGCCTTCCCAATCACTGAAATACCTAGGAGCATGGTTCAGCACTTGTATAGGCAGGGTCTTCCTACCCAAAGAGAGGGTGAAAAAGTTGTTGTCACAGCTGGCAGATTTCTGGACTCAGCAGGCTCCCAGAGTTTGGGGTTATCTGAAGCTTCTCAGTTTGATGGTGGCATCAATCAAAATGATCCCTTGGATGTGAGCTTATATGAGGCCACTGCAGAGGTCCTTGTCTCACTGGTATCTTTTGATGCCAGGCTTCTCCTCCCTCCATAATTGGTGTCCAGCCCACAGCATTTAAGGAGGGGCATGTCATTGGATGATCACTTGTGGCTCCTCCTGTTAACAGATGCCAGCCTGTTTGGCTGGGGAGCCCATTGTGAGAGCTGCACAGATAAGGGCCATTTGAACAATTTCCTTCTTCAGCTTTTCTTTTCAGCAAAGCCTTTAATAATGTCTTAAATGCCATATTTCGGAGTAAGGTGCCTAGGGCCTGCAAACACCAAAATCCAGCCCTGTAAGAAGAAGCACATTTGACTTTTTTTCCAGGTGGTTACTAAGGTACACATTTCATGGTAACAGACACATGGGCAATAATTATTTTTAAATTATTTGAAGGTATTAGCAGAAGCAGAAACATTAATGGAACACATGAGATAACACAACAAATGTTTTTAAAATAGTATTCAGAAATTTCTTTCAAGATAAAGCAGTGATGGGATAGGATAAGCACCTCAGCTGTGAATAAATGAGCCCATATTTCTGCACTGCCTCTAAAAGCTTTAGGAGATATTGCATCAAATCCCATGGGTTCTTTCAGAAGTTAAGTACCACTTATCATGATTTTATAAGCATTTTCCAAAATTGGCATCTTATAGATGACCTGTTCACACTAGTCATAATTTTAAGCTATTGCTCTTTCAGTAGGCTGAAATCCGCATCTTTTTCCTATTCTGACATGTAGTTTAGACTGAAAGGGAGGTCTTCCTTCTATAAATTATAAAGACTTAAAATTAATCCTTTTGTGTTTCTTGCCTTTGAAAACACTTTCTCAAGAGGGGTGACTAGAGCAGAAAGAACATTTCTAACACTGATAGAAGAAATGAAATACTACACTCGAAGAACCACAAGGTTGTCTTTTTTTTTTTTAAGTAATCCAAATGTCATAAACGTGATCATTGTAGATATTAGATTACTGGGAAATTTTCTATCTATGAAAATAAGAGGGGCCAGTGCACTATCCATGGGAATTCGCATTTCAGTGAGTTTGCTATGGATGCAAAAGAGCCTCCATAACAGGCTCTTAGGAAAAGATTTCCAGAGCCTGGCCAAAAACAAAACTATAACTCATTGAATTCTAGCTATCTGTATTATAAAAACTGGCCCACAAGGACATGTTGATGCACTGATTTTCACTGAATCCCGAATCGGTGAGCTGTTTTGCATGATACTGCATTACAGCAGCTAATTAATTCAGAATTTCAGCAAACCTCTGTGTGTAGCATACTGTGTTCAAGTAATTTTACAAATTGCAGCTATGTAGAAAACACCACATATAAGTCCACATCACTGATGTCTTTGTACGTTGCAGGGCATTTGGATGCAATTTTATGGAATCACTTTAGTGTGTATGTGGTGCATAAAATGCCCCTGATAAAATTACCTGAGACGTTAAAGTATGCACGATGGCATGACCAGCGGCAGAGTGCGAGCAGAAATGCCAAGACTCGTATGTGCATTGGTTATAAAATATGCTAATCTGCGTGTGTATTTGCATGTGTGGATATTTATGCTGATCCCGAGCAGGCATAAATATCCACAACTTCAATGCAGCAGCAATTGCTGCTGGGTTTGTCCTAGAATTTTATAAAGCACAGAGGTGCCCACGTCCTTTTACAATATAGGTGCCTTGTTGCTATCTAAACCCAGGCACCCTATCACAGTATAAAATTGCCATCCGCTTAAAGTTCTTCACCTGTAGGTCTCTGCCTGCAAAAATCATTTCAGTTTAGTACACCAGATTTGTGGTGTATATTGGGGTAATTTTATAAAGCTGCTTTCACATGTCAAACCTGTGTGACCATATACAAATGTAAAACCTGAACCTGCGCACACTCCTGGGGGCATAGCTTGAGCAGAGTAAAGAGGCGTTGCGATGTGTGTGTGTACTTTATATGGTACACATGTAAATGCATGCACAAATTTACACGTGCGCGTGTGCACTCTTGGGGCGGGGAGCCTATTTTATAAGGGGGTATATAGGTGTCTTTGTTGCCTTTTCAAAATAGGTGTTTTTCTGAACGTCTTATATAGGAGTTCTCACGTAAAATCACCTCCTTTGAGATTAGGACTTATATGAGTGTGAGGAGATATTATTTCACGCATCGTGTATCAAAAAGACCTCTGTTAGTTATAATAGATTTAAAGAATTTTATAGGCTGTGTGCCCCTAACCAGTTCTAGCATTTGGTAACTAGCCACGGTGAATGCTAATGTGTAGGCATGCCAGCTACTGACCTCCAAAACACACAGCGGCTGGCACTTGGACACTAATGTAGAGAGTGGGTGGGTTAGAGGTGGAGTGTGGGCATGGAGAAGAAATTAGAGTGGAAACACCATTAACGTGGCAACTAGCACGGATGCACTTAATGATAGAAACATAGGCCATGTGGTCTTTTTCTGTTGTCATTTTTCTATCTAGTTTGTCCTTCCATATCATCAACTACAACAGTCCCCTTTTTTTCCTTTAGAGATCCTCTGTGTTTGTCCCATGCTTCTTTGAATTCAGATACTGTCCTCATCTCTACCACCTCCACTGGGAGATTATTCCACGGATCCACCACTCTTCCCATAAAGAAAGATTTCTGCCTATCACTCCTGAATCTATCCCCTACAGAAACATAGAAAAATGACAACTTCTATTGGTATTGTTTGGTGCATCCATGTTAATTATACTGCCCGTTATTGTACTCAGACATGCGTTAGCTTGCAGGAACATGCTGATCATACCTCCAGCAACTAATGTGGACACTTGGCACTTAATGTGCACTACAAACCCATGCTAAGTGCACAGCCACACCGGGCTTTAGTAAAAGCCCCCTAAGTCAGCTTTAACAAAACTTGAACTGTGATCCCTACTCAAAGCATAAATAGATATATTTGTAATACCATTTACAATAAGAGCCACATTAAGAAAACTACCTTCCACTGCTAGTTCACTTGATCAATTCTACAGAGATCTGCAGTTGACTAATGGGCCAATGCAGAAAGACCAATGCAGATAATGCAACTTATACCACAAGGCCAAATACAGAGAAGAGACTGACGCGCGTGTTAACAGCAAAGGAAAAGCAAGCGCACACAGTAATGCTAAGAATATTTAAATGATAGGCAAATGAGCTGTGCATATTAATATTGAAAAAAGAAACCTCCAAATTGTGATGGCACACTGACAAATCACAAACCAAAAGTCAAAACATAAAATAATACCCATGAATCCATTTATCAAACCAGTTTGTTTTCTGTCGGGATCCGCCGACTTGAGACGGGGAGAAGAAAAAGCTCCCCTCTCCGTGTCGACAGAAGCCGTTTTTTGATAATTTTTTCAAAAGTTTCAAGAACAATAAATTAATAATAGTGAAAATCACTTATCTGACATTCCATAAAAAGGGCAGCACTTGGCATCAAAGTAACAGCGACATGCATGTTTCGAGCCCAAAAAGAGGGCCCTGTATCAAGCTGAGTCCATCATTTTCCGTGCCCTTAAGGGCATTGTGGGATGTGCTGGATGGGATCAGACTGCCATATAAGGCATTTTCTACCTTATTTATTTATTTTATTTATTTATTAACAATTCTTATATACCGCACTATTAGACATCAGCGCGGTTTACATTGAACATAAAACATCCGACAGTTTACATATGTCTGGTCGTTACATTTAACAGGAAGTATAACTTGGCGAAATAGGGGAAACAAATACAATGCAGGGTTATCTGATAAGGATATCCTGGTTAACTATATACAACAGTGGTACAATAGTATTTGGAGCAACTAGTTATTTACATTGTGAAGTTGGCCTGTTGCGGGGGTCTATCTGTTTGACCACTTCTGCTATTCACCTGGGGGTTATGTTCGGAGCTGTCATTGAGATATTTAAGGAAGAGGAAATGCTTTAAAGCCTTTCTGAACTGACTTAGATTAGGTATTGATCTGATTTGTGCTGGTAAGGTGTTCCATAGAGATGGGGCGCAGAATTGGAAGGCTCTGTTGGCTGTTGATCTAGTGCATCTTGTGGTGTCATTTGGGATAACTAGTGTGTTTAATTCTGCTGTTCTTCGTGGCCTGTTTGGTGCAAGTGGTTGTATAAGGTTGGAGAGAGAGGAAGAGGTGAGCCCCTTAGCCGCTTTGAATGTTAGCAGTAAGGTCTTGAAACTGATCCTTGCTTGAATGGGGAGCCAGTGTAGCTGTTTTAGAAGGGGTGTTAAGTGATCTCTCCTGGATGCCCCAAGGAGTACCCTCGCTGCACTATTCATGGCTAATTGCAGGGGGTTCAGGGTGGACCGGGGGAGTCCTTGTAGTATGGAGTTTGAGAAGTCGAAATGGGGGAGTATAAGGGCTTGGTAAATGGTACGGAAATCGTCCGGTTCAAGTAGCATGCGTAGGTGTCTGAGGGATCTGATTTTAAAGTAGATTGCCTTGACTGTGTTGGCTATGTGGTTCTTCATGTCAAGGTTTTGGTCCAGCGTTACTCCCAGGTAGCGTATTGCCGGTTTAACTTGGAGTTGGGCATCCTTTACGTTAATACAACTAGGTGGGGTGAAGTTGGTGTTCCTCGAGATGAACAGGACTTCCGTCTTTTTGTGTTGTATTCTCAGGTTTTGTGATAGGAGCCACTCTGATATGGTGTCAAAGCAGTTAGTCAGCGGGGTAAGGTCTAGGCAATCCAATGATATTGGCATATATAGTAGCACATCGTCTGTATATATCATGTAACTGACATTAAAGGATCTGATGATGTCGCAGATGGGTTGGATGTATATATTAAACATCAATGCAGATAAAGAGGATCCTTGGGGTACACCTTGACTTTGTTGGAAAGGTTCAGATGTATCCCCGTCGACTCTGACATGCTGCCATCTATCGGACAGGTAAGATTTGCACCATTCGAGTGCTGTTCCACAGATGCCTTTTTCCCTTAGCCGGCAGATGAGAATTTCGTGGCATACCGAGTCAAAAGCCGCTGCTATATCTAGGAAGACAAGAGCGAAGCCCTGGCGTATGTTATCCACACCTGAGGTTATGTTGTTGAGGAGTGTTGTGAGTAGTGTTTCTACTCCATGCGACTCTCTGAAACCATGTTGAGCTGGATCCAGTGGGGCTGATGTGTCTATATGATCCTGTAATTGCCTGTGCACTATTTTCTCGATGATTTTTGCTAGCATAGGTATGCTAGATATGGGCCTGTAAGATTCTACCTTTTGAGGATCAAGTTTGGTGTTCTTTAGCAGCGGTCTTACAGAGGTCTGTTTGAGCGTAGATGGGAAAGAGCCAGTGGTGAAGGAATAGTTTAAGATTTTTGCTATAGTTGAGGATATGTCACATCGCAGGTCCTTTATCCAGTGCGCAGGGCAAGGGTCAGTGTGTGCAGTGGTTGTGTTTAGAGCTAGGATGGTATCTTCAATAGTTTTCTTCGAGGGAGTAGAGAAGGATGCCAGTGATACTGGGTAGTCTTGTTCATCAGGAGGGTCTGGTATTAATATTTTGTTGGTCTTGCACATTTTAGATTGCATGTAAATTGCATAGTCCTGTGGGTGGATCCTGCTGTGGTGCTCAGGGGTTGGCTCTTTGGCAAGTGTTTTAACTAAGTTAAACAAGTCGTGAGGTTTATTCAATGACCGTTTCAGGGTATCTGTGTGGTGTTGTCTGATTTTATCTGAGATGGCTTTACGATGCTCTGCCAGGTGTTGTATGTAAGCTGACTGGTCACTGGTGGTACGTGACTTTCTCCATCATTTTTCTAGCCTTCTTAAAATGGTTAGTGAGGTTTTTAAATCGGCTGTGAACCATGGGGCGGTAGATCTCTTCTTTGGGTTCTTGTTCGTTGGAGGGCGGATAGCGATTGCGCTGAGTTTTTTATTCCAGGTGGAGATCAATTCTTCTAGGCTTAGTGAGGTGTCATCAAAGAGTGTGCTCATTTCAGTGAGGATGCGTTCTCTGTTAAATGGGTGGAATCTTCTGGTATCTAAGTTAGCGGGCCTGCTTATATGGCAGTCTGACCACACCCAGTGCATCCCAGGATGCACTGCATGGGGAAAGGTGCTGCCTTTTTTCAAGATGGTGGCACAGGGGAGGGAGCACGCAGGCAATGCTTCTGCTCCATCTTAAATGTACCAGGTGGGGAATTGGGGGTTTGAGGTCATTGGGCCACCAGGGTTATTTTTAATTAGGTGGGGGGATCAGGACCACTGGTCCACAAGGTATTTGGTTTCTGTCAGGAGGTCGGTGTTGGGGGCACCAGCCTCCCGACAGTATTTTGATGGCATCGGGGGCTTTCCCTGATCCCTAGATCATCTGAAGTGAAGTGTCAAACTTCTCCTCAGATGACCTTGTTTCTCTGGGAAAGCATGCCAAACTTGCAGACTTCTGTGCGCATGTGTTTGGCTTGCTCTCCCAGTTTAGTGCTGACATTTGTGCCACAGTTTAACGTGAGGCTGATTTGCATATGCACCCCTTTCTGCATGCTGGTGCTGAAGTTGCGTGCTATCGGTGTACTGCATAGAGGTGTACACAGTTAATAGCGTGCAACTTCATATCTGGCTTTCTGCATCGGCCTGTAAGGGAATAAAATGTCTACCTTACTTTTCTTCTTTTCTCTACTGTGCCTGGATCATCTGGGGTGAATTTTGACATGTCACCTAAGATGATCTAGGCATCAGGGAAAGCCCCCGATGCCATCAAAATACTGTCGAAGACACGCGCAAGACGTTTAAACCACCTTAGACACAGGCATAGAGATGTTGACTCTTCGGCTGGTTATGCAATCCTCTGTGTTTCTCTGTATCAGTCACAGATAATATCTACTTGTCTCATATGTACTTGTCCTTTAAAAACTGCCTATAAGTTAAGCACATACAGGAGGTGATTTTAGAAGGATTAAACAGTATTCATACATGTATAAAACAAATGTACACGTGTAAGTAGTGATTTTAGAATGGGGCTACTTGTACATATATATAGGCAGCATGCACAGATTTTAAAGAGACATGTTTTGGGCAGGCCTTAAAAGTGTGCATGTATTCTGTATTTCGCAATGGAAATACATGTGTAATTTTATAGTGGGACTCCTATGTGGGTATGCCAAAGAGGTGCCTATTCCAGTCTGTGTTTTTATAAAGTCGTAGCACAAATCCTGCAGAAATCACACCTATAATGAAGCAGTGGACAATTATGTCTACTTGGAAGCAAGAATAAATATTTGCACGAAAAGTATGTGTGCAAATCACAGCTCCACTTGTGCTCTGCCCAAAACTCCAACGCAGAACATAACTATACTTGGGTTGGTTAAAAGTACACACATTCTTGGCATTGTGCCTATGTTTATACCTGGGGTAATTTTAAAAATGTATACTGGCATACCGACAGGAAAAACGCTTAATAAAATTATCCCCGTCTAGCTAAAAGAATTCCAACATCATCATTGACACAGTCAGCTAACTTCTTGTTTGGACCTGGGACAGGGAGGAAGATGGAGCTATGCTTACATCTCTGATGTAACAAAATACACACTAAAATGCAAAAATGTGAGCTTTGGACATCGTCTCCTTAACTGGCTTCCCTGGATATGTGATTTTGTGGGCATGCGCGAAATCCACCACATATACTCGTACATGTAAGCAGTGGTTCTTCCACATATAGGTAGCAAAGACTTCAGCTTACACAGGTAAAATGCTGCTGCCTACAGTACTACTACTTAAGACTGCAAAGGTCCCAGGGTCGGCGCAAGGGTATGGGGTGCCCTAGGCTTATGCCTTTCCCCTCCCCGAGATTTTGATAATTAAACTCAGCAATCATGATCATCCTCACATAACCCCGCCTAAAGCAATCCTGTCAAAATGCATAATTGGACATCATACTTTTAAATATTAAAACATTCAGCTTTGCTATATACGTATGTGTGTTCCCGCCATTCCTGCACATTTTAGAATGCGCTTATAGTTCTCTTGTTTGTGTGGCTGACAGAATCTATGCTGTTGCTTTGACTGCTGTTGCTCTTTGGCGCCCCTCGGAAGCTACCCTAGGCAACTGCCTAGACTTTCCTAAGGGTTGTGCTGGCCTTGGAAGACCGCCTTGTCTCACTATTTTTTTTAACAAGTTTTTTTTCCCCAGAAGACACAGGTTCCACAATGCTTGTATTGGGTCAAGCATTGATATCCTGGGTCCCTTTTGATAATGGTTTATGGACCTTTCCTCCGGGAACTTGTCCAAACTTTTTTTAAACCCAGCTACACTAACAGCTTTTACTATATCCTCGGTAACAAATCCCAGAGTTTGATTACACGTTGAGTGAAAAAATATTTTCTCTTATTAGTCTTAAAAAGGTTACCCTGTAGCTTCATTGCATGCCCCCTAGTCTTTTTATATTCTGATGACGTAAACAATCGATCTACGTTTACCCGTTCCACTCCATTCATTAATTTATATACCTCGATCATATCTCCCCTCAGCCGTCTCTTTTCCAGATTGAAGAGCTCTAACCTTTTTAGCCTCTCTTCATAGGAGTAAGCCTTTGGTGAAATGATATGCAAATTTGATTTGGAAATCTTTTTTTCTGATCTAAACAACCTGACATCAGAAGTTGGCAATCACAGCTTTGCCATTGAAGGTAGTAGTTCATCCCAGCAATTTGTGTAGCTCCCTGGTGTATCAGCATTGGAAGAGTCTTCTTGAATGGGAATGGCTGTAGTTGATTGAGCCGGTGGAGGATTTGTCATTGCAGCAAGGACTCAAAATAACATTGAGGAGACTCCCCAGGGTTTGAAGTCCCGTGTTACTAGCATACATTTATTCCAGTTAGGGGCATGTTTAGTAAAGGTTAACGTGCGTTAATGCAGTTGACACATGTTAAGTGCCCATAGGTCTATTTCTGTGGGTGCAATGGCTCTTAACGTACATTAACTTTATTAATGCTTGTTAACTTTTAGTAAAAGGGACCTCACGTGTCCATATCTTTGAATTCTATTTGGTTTGCCTTAATTTTTACAGACCACTTTTTAGTAAGTCACACTGACAGTTCACTGTTGATGTCTGTGTGCTAAAAAGACCAGATATGTTCCATGGAGCAAAAGCTGATTGATTTAGAGGCCAAAATGGGAATTGTGCAAACGTGATGCCGCTTTGATAAATGATCAACTTGACCATATGTTGGAGGCCTTTGAAAATTGTAGAAAATGCGTGCTTTATGGTCTATTAATTTTCCAGTGTTTGTTGGTTCTACATCTTTGGATGCCTTGCAAAGATGTTTATTGAATTGTTTAAATTGCCCTCTGAGGCCATTTCCTCAATTGCAAGTGCTTTCTTCCTCCTCTCTAAGACTTATTGACACGAGGGGAGAGAGATCTTAGGTATGGGAGCAGAAGTATTCCAAGACAGCCTGGATATTTCTAGGTGGTTGGAAGGTACTGTGTAATGAGATGGAGTGGAGGAGCGGCCTAGTGGTTGGGGCAAGGTACTTCAGGCCAGAAGGTCAGGGGTTCAAATCCCACTAGAGGACAGCAACCTTGTGCCGGAAGGACTGGGGTTTCTAGTCCCACAGGTGCTCCTTGTGGTCTTGGGCAAGCCACTTAACCCTCCATAGCCCATGTTCCCTGTAAATAGTTATCTCCAAGTTATAATGCCCTGTTCAATGTAATTTCAGTTTGTTCAATGTAAACCGCACTGATGCAGAATGGTTACCTGTGCTCTGGAATATGGTAGATCTTAGATTCTTAAGATGTTCTTTAAATGTAGACGTGCCGATATTCAGCCACCATGGTTGTCATTTTTTAAAAATAAAATATGTATATTCAATGGTATGCAGATTGCAGCTGGTGCTGAATATACGTATACTGCAGTCAGCAGTGGCAGTTGTCCAGATAGCAATGATATTCAGTCCGCTGTCCAGATAACGTTCCGGATAGTGCCGGGGCGGTCATTATGATTTTTGGTGGCACTATCCAGCCGGATAGACTCAGCCAGCAGCACTTATGCAGACAGCAGTTACTGCTATCTTAAGACGTGCTTTTAAATATTGGGCCCAGAGTTTTTTGGGGTGCTAGCATTCAATATTGCCTAATATGGTTTGGGCCTCACAAGAGAGATGTAGGGGTTTCTTGGCAAGAGGTAAAGTGTTATTTCCTTGGGTGCAACTTTTTTTGTAACATTTTCTTGTATTGTCAGGCTTCCTAAAGCTTAACGTGCATTAATAAAAGTTAACGTGTGTTAAGTGCCGCAACAGCCCATAGAAATGAATGGGCAGTGGCAGCGCATAACACATGTTAACTTTACTTAACGCAAATTAACTTATAGTAAACATGTCCCTAAGTATATTTTTTATGACTATTGGTAACTTTAAACGTTCTTGATAATAAAAGAGGGATTTGATTGGTTAGGTGGTGGTGGAATTCAGAAGAATTATGCTCTCTAGTTTTGATCTTGCTTTTCCCTTTCTGGAAATCTTTCATACGGTGCACTATAGTGTAGTTAGATGTTCTCTGTTATTATTTATTTTTTCTGGTTTGTCCTGTTAATGTTTCTGGCATTCTTCTGCAAGAAAATGATCTTGTATTTAATTCTAAAATCCATTATAAATAAAAAGCTTAAAAAAAGAAATATATTGGGCTATTTTGGGGGGAGGTTTATTTCTCTGGAGCCCCCAGCCTGATCTGGTCTAATTGTCAGTTGGCTGCTTCTTTTCAATCCCAAGCAGACATTCTTGATATATATATATATATATATATATATATATATATATATATATATATATGGTTTAGAAAGAATTAAAAAGGAAAAACGATAATAGCATGGAGCAGGCTAAAAAAGCACACACCTAAGAATGAGGCAAACAATAAACCTAACTGATCAGGGGTCCACCTGTTGGCCCCACATTTTTTTTTCTCCATAAAAAGGGATATTTAAAATCCTAAGCCTCACCTCCTTTATTGAGATGTTGCAATTTAAAATATCTGTGTATAGGAGATTTTTTAAAAAGTTTCTAATGGGGTAGTTTTCCCTTCTTTATCCTTTCTTTATGGTGCTCTTCCTTCTACCCTTTTCTTCTCCCTTTATGGCTTTTAGAAGGCAAAGCAAAGGTATCTCTGAATTGCAGCATGTCCATAGTTCACACAATATAGCAGGAATCCAGCCAAGAACCAAAATCAGATGCCTGAACACAAATTTGTTCCTTTCATGCTCAACAGCAACCTCAGAATGAAAGAAAATCTCATGGCAAAAAGAGAACAATCAAGTCAATGTGACTGGGCAGCTGAGTTTCTGTTTAATCTTTTCCCTTCTGCTTTGTCTCATCTCTGAGCTTAGTATTGGTGTAGTCACAGATAATTATGCTCGCCTTCTCTAAAAATGTCTTTGTTTCATTAGTTGCCTTGGCATTAATAGATGACCCATATGGAGAGTAATTTCATAACCAAGCGCCTAGTTTTAGGCACCCAGGCCATGTCCGTCTTAAGCCTGTTTTCTAAAGAAAAACAAGTAACCTACTTTCTTTATAAAATAAGGAAATAGGTGGCCAGAAAGGTGCGTTAAATGAAGGCACAAGCTCTAGGGCTTGTGTAAATGTTTGTGTCTAGATTGCTAAGGAACAGAAGTTATAGTAATTTAGTATTTATGTATGTAGATTTGTGCTGCACCCACGCTTTGTCCTTTTGCACGCCCATGCCAAAGGTATGCACCACTGGCCTGAATCACATACGTACAAAACAGCAACTGGCTAACATACACACTTAACAGGCCAGCCATGTGTGTTGTCATTGAAACTACATGATTTACGCACATTGATGGCATGTAACAGGGCGCCTATCTGGGCAATCTGAAAACACTCCCATTCCAAGCCTATTGTATAATGACACATAAAATACCAACCCAAATCCTGCAGAAATTGTTGCCAAAATGAAGCTGTGGGCATTTGTGCTTGTTTGGGAGCAAATGTAAATGTTTATGTGTACACTACACATGTATGCACATATTTTATAAATGATGGGTAAGGTCTATGCGGGGCCAAAAACAAAAGTAGAGTTAAAATGAAAAAAAAAAACTAATTAAAAAAAAATATTTGTTGTGTGTGCCTTCTACTCGCACTACAATCTTTTTGCACATGCAAGTGAATTGTGTGCGTATTAATTCGTAGCTATATGCATGCACAATTTGTGCACATTATTAATTTTTAGGCAACCAAAAAGCCCATGTCTAATTCATGCGCGCATTGTGATTCCACCTATGCTCCACCCAAACTCCTCTCCTGAAAAGTAAGTATGTTCTTGTCCTTGAGTGTACTTTGTATACCTGGGGCAATTTTAGAAGAGGCCCATTACGTGCATACACAGACATATATGTGCTTTACAAAATTGCCCCCTTATGGGAATAATGTTGTTGACTTTTTTCAGTGGTAAACTGTTTTACTCACGGAAAAGGACTTTTGAAAAATTACATCAAGAGTAACGTGCATTAATAAAATACTTTATGTGTGTATAAAGTAGGCACGGAGAGTGTTCATACCTACTTTTATGGGACCCAAGTGTAGAGGAGTTCAGGAAAGGAGCTTGACTAGAACAGAGGTGAAGTGATTTAAATTTACTCCAACTACCAAATATATGTAAATGTACTTAAGGTGCCATTATCTGTGATTTTTAAGGGTTTTGAGAGGTTTCTTTGTATTACGATGTATTGACACCTTTGCTTTCTTCTTAAAATACTTATTATAAAATGACCCTCTACATGGAAACAATTGAGAGGAATTTTAGAAGGGACATCCGAGGACAATAAGTGATGTCTAAGCCAGAAGGTCTGAAAAAAAAGCAGGCACGTCCAAGTTCAGGCGCAATTTCACAAACGTGGACATGCCCACTATGTGACGTCTGTGGGGGTATCTACATGGACATCCTCCGAATAGTATTTCAGACCCTGGATCTCTAGGAATAGCCTAATGGTTAGAGCAGTAGGCTAGGTATGGGGAAGTGAGGGTTCAAATCCCACCGCTGCTATCATTGAAGTTTCTCTGAGTACTGGAGATGATGGGGTGCTTTATTCTCTACAGCCTCTGTATGTTTTTCAGCTCAAACTAGCACTTTTCAGATCAGGACCATATCTAGCCCTATGTGAGCAGTGCAGCCGCACAGGGCGCAATGGCTTGAGGGGTGCATTTATTTTGGCTGCCTGCCGTTGCCCTGCCGCCGCCACTTTTTCTTCTCGCAGTGGCAGCAGGCAGCAGCAGACAGCCGAAATGCGCCCCCTAAGCCTTTTTGCGGCACTTTAAGCAGGCCAATCCCTCCATTCACTGTCACAATGTCAGAGCAGGCAGGGACAGATCTGCTTAAAGTGCTGGCGACTTGCAGATCGGGCAGCGCCCTCTCCTCCATCTCCATCCAGCCGCTTTCTGCTCTTTCTCTGCTGCCGGCACTACCAAGGAGAAAATAGAGGGTGGCAGCAGCAGGGCAAGAGCAGGCAGTGGCTGGACGGAGATATGGGGAGGAGGAGGGAGGGTGCGTGCCCGATGTGCAAGTCGCACATGATGTGATTCTAGCTTGGATGCCTGTTTGTACCTGGAGCAGGTCTAAACTTAGGCATGGCTTTGGGCATCCAGGACATTTTTGGGATCAGGAAGTGATATCCAGGTTCCTGGGAATGCCCCAGCCATGCCTCCACCACGCCCCCATTCGGACTTGGATGTCCTCACACTGGGGACGTCTATAGACCCAGCTTCTAAAATGGCTCTGGAGACATCTCTGTACTTTGGACGTCTCTTCTGTCCATTTTTGGATGCCAAAAGAATGAATAGGATTTTCAAAATGACCTTCATAATGAACTGGCAAACTCATGCTTAAATAATATATATATATATTTTTTTAAATTTTATAGTTATGCAATTTTAACAATAAACCAAGAACTAACAATAACCATCTTGTACAGAAAACAGAGCAATACAATTGAAAACCAAAATACAAAAACAATTTAAGAAAAACAATCACTGTTAGCTCATCCTAGCTCTCAAAGTGGAGGAGGAACTAAAAGAAATTATATATTAATTCGCAAGCTACAAAAGAAAAAGAAACAGGGCACTACCAGACAACTCAAAAAATCCCTACGACTCAAAAGACAATGGATGCTTCTAGACGACGAGCATTTATGAAAGCCACAGCTGTAAGAGCTCATAAAACTGAATGGTATTTAACCAAGCACTTATATGGATGCTTTAGGAAAAAAATGTCCCCCACAGCAGGTGGACCCCAAGGCAAAATAAAAGAAATTCCCTGTACCATCTCTGGGTATCTCTAGATAAATCTGGATAAAGCCATACCATCAACTCCTTACAAAGTAAATGTTGCTTCCTAAAGAAGAGTTTTAAAAGCCACTCCTGATCGGATAGCAAAGCAAATGTAACTATTAGGGGCTTGTTTACTAAGCAGCGGTAGCATCTTCTGACCGATGTCGGAGCCGTGGCCCCATTGAATTCAATGGGGCTGCAGCTCCTATATCGGTCGGAAGCCGCTACCGCTACTTAGTAAACAAGCCCCTTAGAGTAGATGGAGTCAGAGTTTCCTCTGACAAAGACTCCAGCAAAGCCGTACATTTAAAGCCTCCACAGGTTGGTAATGAATTCTTACTGAAGAAGTAGATTTTTCGCAGTTGGCAAGTAAAAAAACTTTCACAATAGATGGCATCATATCTGTGGAAACCGCAAGAGTCTCAATTAAATATTTTCTAGGCATGTCTCTCGGTGTTGTTGTTGACACTCTAGGGAAATTAATATTCCTTTATTTGCACGAGACAAGTTTTCGAATTGTTCAATCTTAGTGTTCAGCAAGTTGAAATTTTTGACAAAAGATGTAGACTGTTCCTCCAAATGTGTTACTCTAGTTTGAACCTCCGAAACCTCTGCTTGCAACACAGTTACCTCTGATGATAAAAGTTCCACCACTGTTGTGTTGGACTGTACCTTAACCACCAAAGAAGAAACCTGCAGCAATATTGCTTCTCCCAAAGAAACAATAGCTTGCCAGATGGATTCTAGTGTAAAATTCACAGGACGGTCCAGAGAAAAAGAAACCACCAGAATTATGACCAGGGGTTCCTTCCATTCCTGCTGACATTGCTACAGCAGCCGCAGCCATTCCTGCTGCCTCCCTTCCGTCTAGTTCCACCAAAGAGCAAACGTGCTGAGGATGTTGCAAGGCAGAGGTCACTGCAAAACTTGCCACCCCAACGCCTGGCCTTCCCAGTGCAAACCGAGACCCTTCTGCTGAGGGTATCTCCTGCTGCAGGCCACCCACAACGGGCTGCGGTAAACACATCATCTTCAGGAATGGCCGTATATCGGGGGAGAGAGGTGGACTCCCTGAAGCAGGCGCCGAGCACTCCTGCTCCAGGGTCACTACAGCTGGAGTATCCTCCTCCAATATAACTGAGTATCGAGGCAGTCTTTGCATAAAGGTATCTATCAGTCCAGAAGCAATTGGCGTAGAGCTATAGGGGGTATGGGAAGACACCACTAACCGCTTTCCCTTACGTTTTTGACCCATAGCACACATGATCACCTCACTAAGCCCTGACCAATACCGTCTTAGCTCCTCCCACTTAAATAATATTTTAATGATGCAAGACAGTCACGAATGGTCTCATTTTTATCAGCTTTTGAAAAATGAGTTCTAAGGCATTATGAATGTGCTGCTTGCAAAGTAGCCATTCCAGCAAAGTATGTTTCCAGTGAAGTATGGTGCTTACACAGTAAATGTTAGCATGTATGTTAAACCCTTGTATGCATACTAAAAATAGTGAGCTATTCAGAAATGTCTTACCATGCATGTTAAATGAGTCAAAGATATGTTAGATTGAGCATGCAAATAATTCTGTATCCATGCATGCAAATGGAGGAAAATCACACACAAATAAGTGATTACTGAATTCCAGGGCAAGCGCAAAGAGTTGAGGTGCCTCCTCCCCTTCCATTGCCACCACTGGGACAAGCAGCGACAGCAATAGCTGAAAGCATCCCTGTGGCGCTTACTTGGAAACTGTCACTGCAGGGCTGTTTGCTTCAGCGCCCTCCACCGCCTGATGCCAATTATCTTTGCAAACAGGAAGTCCACATCAGGCAGTCCAAGGGGGCAAAAGCAAACAGTCCCATGGTGTTGATGTTTCAAGATAAGTACCGCAGGACTGTTTGTGGCCATTGCCCCAAAAGGGGCAACAATGGTGGCAGTGGGCACCCCTGGAGGGCCGATGCTCTAGGCGACCGCTTAGTTCATCGAATCGTAGTACCATCCAGCTGAGTTCACATTAAACATCATGACATAGTCACCTTCCACACTGTTTAATTATCTCTCACTAATGGATGCTATTTAAAATCTGCTATGACACTTACTAACCTAAGCGTATTACTTACCAAGAAAAATCAAAATAGCTTGAGCATGCTATACTCGTCATGCTTTTGAGAGGGCTAAACTTACTAGAAACAGAGGGGCCGAAACACGAAGGCTACAGAGAGGAGATGGCACACTGTTATATTTATTTATTTAACTGTTTTTATATACTGCCTTACAATATATCAAGGCAGTTTACAATGAACAAAGTAAACAACATTTAGTACATAGAACAATGAGCAACCATTGGTAAAAGAGAACGTGTGCAAACAATGGTTAACATAATGTAAACTATTCACAATTGCTAAGCTTGACTTGGGGGTGGCAGGGGGTGATGAACAAGGTGATACTAAAATACTAAAACTAAACTCATAGGCCCCCCTCGCAATAAACAGATTTTACTACATTCCTCTTTGCTAAACAAAACACAGCTAACTTCTTTTTTAAGGGAATTTTTATATTCACGTGCATGTAAATACCGCATATGTCTTCTCAAAAATGACATCACAAACACTTCTCAAGCATTGTTCTGCACCTCACAATGTACCAGGACATGGAGATTTCACACTGCGGTGTAAACAGATGGGCTCCAAGGTATTGAACGGATTCTTGTATCATTGCTACTATTGCTCTGGTTAGTTTGTGGAGCTCCACTCCTTTGCTATCTCCTTCAATCAGTGGGCAGTCTCCCATGCAGGGCAAGCAAAGTGCAGCCAGGCTTCTTTTATCATGGGTCCACAATTTCTTTTGAGCCTACAGTTTTCCTTCCAAGAATATTTTCCTGTATAGAGAGGTTATCACTAACACTCTAGTTGCCTTAGCAAATCGGGTCATAATGCTTGCTTTATTTTTTAATCTTGGAGGGAGACTCTGTCATGTACTCCATACTATGATGTTATTTCTTCTGTCTCAGTCTTTGCTCCTTATCTTTGTCCTTTCATTTCCAGCTATTTCTTGCTCTCTATACCTGGGTGATACCTGGGTATAAACTATATCATAATGATAGAGCTGATCAAATTGGTGGAGGGGTTGCACTCTATGTTAGAGAGGTCATTGAATCAGAAAGGATTAAAGTTTTGCAGGAAACAAAATTTGCTGTAGAATATCTATGGATTGAAATTCCATGTAAAAAGGGGAAGGCGATGGCGGTGGGGGTGTACTATCGACCGCCTGGCCAGAATGAACAAATGGATGATGAAAAGCTCAAAGAAATCAAGGAAGCTAACAAAAGTTACAGCACAGTAATAATAATGGGTGATTTCAATTACCCCGATATCGACTGGGTCAGTGTCATGGCAGTACATGCTAGGGAGATAAAGTTCCTAGATGACATAAATGACTGCTTCTTGGAGCAGCTGGTCCATGAAACGACGAGAGGGGAAGCCATATTAGACCTAGTCCTTAGTGGAACACCAGATCTAGTGCAAGAGATTAGGGTGTTGGGGCCACTTGGCAATAGTGATCATAGCATGATCGCCTTTGATTTAATTAGTGGAGGAGAGATAGTAAAGAAATCCACAGTACTACCTTTTAACTTTCGAAAGGGAGACTATGATAAAATGCGGAAAATAGTTAAGAAAAAACTAAAAGGAGCAGTTGCAAAGGTTAAAGACTTACATCAAGCTTGGGTGTTGTTGAAAAATACTATCTTGGAAGCCCAGACCAGCTGTATTCCACGCTTTAAGAAAAGTGGAAGGAAGTCCAAAAAACTGCCAGCATGGTTTAAAGGTGAGGTCAGAGAGGCTATTGTTGCCAAGAAAGCATCTTTCAGGAAATGGAAAAAAGAGCCAAATGATGAAACCTGGAAACAGCACAAGCACTGGCAGGTCAAATGCAAGGCATTGATAAAGAAGGCAAAGAGAGAATTTGAGAAGAAGCTTGCTGCGGAAGCAAAAATATGAAACAAAGATTTTTTCAAGTACATTCGTAGCAAAAAACCTGTGAGAGAGTCAGTTGGACCATTAGATAATAGAGGAGTTAAAGGGGCACTAAGAGGCGACAAGGCGATAGCGGAGAGACTGAATGAATTCTTTGCTTCGGTCTTTACTGAGGAAGATGTAGGGATGTTACCCATGACTGAAGAGGTATTTAAAGGTGCGGAAGAATTGAAGGAAATATCGATACATCGGGAAGATGTATTACAACTATTAGATAAACTGAAGAGTAGCAAATCACCTGGGCCGGATGGTATACATCCAAGGGTGTTGAAAGAACTGAAATATGAGATTGCAGACCTGCTATTAGTAATCTGTGAACTATCATTAAAATCATCTCTAATACCTGAAGATTGGCGGATCGCCAATGTAACACCAATTTTTAAAAAGGGTTCGAGGGGTGATCCGGGAAACTACAGACCGGTGAGCCTCACGTCAGTACCAGGAAAAATGGTAGAAACCATCACAAAGAATAAAATTACTCAGCATGTAGATAGTCATGGCCTAATGGGAGACAGCCAACATGGCTTTAGACAAGGAAGATCTTGCCTTACTAATCTGTTATGTTTTTTTGAAAGTGTGAATAAACAGGTGGACAAAGGTGAGTCGGTTGATATAGTGTATCTGGACTTTCAGAAAGCCTTTGACAAGGTCCCTCATCAGAGACTTTTGGTAAAACTAAAGAGTCATGGGATAGGAGGCAGTGTACTACTGTGGATCAGGAACTGGTTAAAAGATAGAAAGCAGAGGGTCGGGCTAAATGGCCAATTTTCCCAATGGAGAAAGGTGAATAGTGGTGTACCCCAGGGATCTGTGCTGGGTCCGCTGCTTTTTGACATATTCATAAATGACCTGGAAAGTGGAATAACGAGTGAGGTTATCAAATTTGCAGATGACACAAAACTATTTAAAGTTGTTAAAACCCAAGAGGATTGTGGAAAATTGCAAGAGGATCTTGATAAATTGGAAGACTGGGCATCAAAATGGCAGATGAAATTTAATATGGACAAGTGCAAAGTTATGCACCTAGGGAAGAACAACCCAAACTATGGTTACACGATGCAAGGTTCCACATTAGGAACCACCACCCAGGAAAAAGATTTAGGCGTCATTGTGGATAACATGTTAAAACCCTCGGCCCAGTGTGCAGCGGCAGCTAAGAGAGCAAATAGAATGCTAGGTATCATAAGGAAAGGAATGGAAAATAAAACAAAAGATATTATAATGCCTCTATACCATTCCATGGTGAGACCGCACCTTCAATATTGTGTGCAATTCTGGTCGTCGTATCTTAAAAAGGATATAGCGTTATTAGAAAAGGTTCAGAGAAGAGCCACCAAAATGGTAAAGGGGATGGAAGGATACTCCTATGAAGAAATGCTAAAAAGGTTAGGGCTCTTTAACCTGGAAAAGAGACGGCTGAGGGGAGATATGATAGAAGTCTATAAATTAATGAACGGAGTGGAACGGGTAAACGTAGATCAACTGTTTACGTTATCAGAATATAGGAAGACTAGGGGACATGCAATGAAGCTACAGGGCAAACTATTTAAGATTAATAAAAGAAAATATTTTTTCACTCAACGTGTAATCAAACTCTGGAATTTGTTACCGGAGGATGTAGTAAAGGCTGTTAGTGTAGCTGGGTTTAAAAAAGGTTTGGACAAGTTCATGGAGGAAAGGTCCATAAACCATTATTAAGAAGTGACCCAGGATATCAATGCTTGACCTAGTACAAGCATTGAAGAACCTGTGTCTTTTGGGGAAACTGCTAGGTACGTATGACCTAGATTGGCCACTGTTGGAAACAGGATACTGGGCTTGATGGACCTTGGTCTGACCCAGTATGGCATATCTTATGTTCTTATGTTCTATACCCATCTCCACATGCTCTGTGTATTTTTTTTTAAATTATCCATCCCTGTTCAATGTTCCTTATTCTACAGTCACCATACCCCATCTTCCCATCATTCTCAAGCCTCTATTTGCCTTTTCAAGTTCTCATTTGACCCCTCTTATCCTTTCTCAACCAACTTTCCATCTTCCCTTTTCCACTACACCGTGGACTGACAACATTTTGTGGTATGGCAATAAATCCTTATCTGCATGAGACTGTTATGTGTACATCCGTGTAATGAGGGAGTGCTAAAAATTGCCTGATCGAGGGCAGTAGGGAAATAAAATGCTTATGCCTCTAAGGGACCTTAGAAAATCTAGCCTCTGTATACATTTTAAACATTCTTGGCTGACTATATCAGTCTTATGCATCTGGTGATTAGCATATCTGGCCCATGAGTCTAGGAAGAAGTTGCAGTGCTGGCATTGGCAAGAAAGTGGCATGCCAGGAGAAAGGTGGCCATAGGCTGATCCTTGCTCAACACTGTCCTTCATCTTCCAGTCTCACATCTACCAGCGTTCTTCCTTCCAATATGCTTTTCTTCCTCCTTACTGCATACTGTCTCCCTTTTCTTTGTGTATTATCTTTTTTTTTCTTTCTCTCTTTCCCTCACTTTCTCCTTCACCCCTCCATTTTTCCCTTTCCCTTCTTCCCTTTCCCTTCATCTCCCCGTCAGTCCTGATTCCTGCATGAATTTCTCATCTCATTCTCTCATCGTCACGATTCCCTCTCCTATCTTTAGCTCTATCCCACCATAGGCCCGTCTAGCTTCTTTCTCTTGATCGCCTGCCCCATCTCCTCATCTTATCTTCATTGTACCCATCCAGCCATCCGTTCTTCTTCTTCCCTACTGCATGCTGTCTCCCTTTTCTTTGTGTATTCCCTTTTCTTCTCTCTCCCTCTTTCCCTCCCTTTCCAATGGGCTAGAATCAGGGAAGCCAGGGATCGAATCCCACTGCTGCTCCTTGTGATCTTGGGCAAGTCAATTAACCCTCTACAACCTTATGTACAAATATAGATTGCAAGGCCTGAATGTAACTTGCCTTGAACATCTGAGAAAAGGCATGAGCTAAATCCACTTTCCTTCCTCATTCCAACTCCATAACATCCTCTGCTAGTCCAATTTTTCCCTCCTTAGCTCCTCCCTTTTGCCATTTATACCACACAGGGCCCCCTCAATCCCTTTTTGCATTTTTTGCCCTCTCTCCTCCAGCCTCATTCCTCACTCGTTCACCTCCACCCCGCCTTCCCCTGCCCCACAGCCTTACAAACCCTAATCCTCTCCACTCAGCTTTGCCTTAGTACTCTTCACTCTCACAGTCTTGCCTCTTTCTGGTGCTGCCTGAAATCATCCCCTCTCAACTGATGTGATCACACCTCCTCTTCTCCTTCACAGTGGCAGGATTGCATCTTGTTGCTGTGGATATCTTGTCAGCACAGGCAAGATTGTGCTTTTCAACTCTGATGCCAGTAGTTCTGCAATCTATTTACCTCTCTATTTCTGCCCGGGATTCAGTCGGCTCTGGAGTTGTCTAATTTTTTCTGGCAGACATGGAATAAAGAGTGAGGTTATCAAATTTGCAGATGACACAAAACTATTTAAAGTTGTTAAAACCCAAGAGGATTGTGGAAAATTGCAAGAGGATCTTGATAAATTGGAAGACAGGGCTTCAAAATGGCAGATGAAATTTATGTGGACAAGTGCAAGGTTATGCACCTAGGGAAGAACAACCCAAACTATGGTTACATGATGCAAGGTTCCACATTAGGAACCACCACCCAGGAAAAAGATTTAGGCGTCATTTTGGATAACATGTTAAAACCCTCAGCCCAGTGTGCAGCGGCGGCCAAGAGAGCAAATACAATGCTAGGTATCATAAGGAAAGGAATGGAAAATAAAACAAAAGATATTATAATGCCTCTATATCGTTCCATGGTGAGACCGCACCTTGAATATTGTGTGCAATTCTGGTCGCCGTATCTTAAAAAGGATATAGCGTTATTAGAAAAGGTTCAGAGAAGAGCCACCAAAATGGTAAAGCGGATGGAAGGATACTCCTATGAAGAAAGGCTAAAAAGGTTAGGGCTCTTTAACCTGGAAAAGAGACGGCTGAGGGGAGATATGATAGAAGTCTATAAATTAATGAACAGAGTGAAACAGGTAAACGTAGATCGATTGTTTACGTTATCAGAATAGCGAGGCCGCGGGGCCGCATCCTCGCGGCCGGCATTAATCGGACGGGCAGCTTAGGAGCGAGCGGCCTTGGTGCAGGTGGGAAGGCTGTTAAGGGGCGGGGCCAGTTGGCGCCACGTGGCGGTTGGCTCCCGTGGTTTGTATGGCAACGCGGGAGCCAATGGTGCGTGGCGGGGGGTTACGCGATTGCGTCCTCAGAGGGGACGCATGTAGCTCCGGCCTTTTCGGTTAGGCTACCGGAGACGCCGGATGGTTTGTTGCATCATGCACAGCTAAGTTGGGACGATATTGAGGGGGGGTTTGGAGTCATACATTTGGGTGGGTTAATCGCTGGTGGTTTGGGGGCGGGGGACGAGGTTCGGGTCTAAGAGGGTACGGAGGTTTAGCTTGGTTAGCGGGGGTGCTGCGGCTGATGGTGGTTCAGGAATAGGGGGAGGGGTAGCATTACTTGTTAGTGGGAGATCTTGGGGCAGGGGTAAAAACGTTTTTTCTTTTTTTTTGTTTTGTGTTTGGGGTGTGGGGTATGCAAGCGGTCTTCCTGTGGACATATCTGCCGGTCGTGCTTCCAACGGTCTGTTAGCCACGTGCAGCACTGGTACTGTGCAGCTGGCGTTGAGGGCAGGGATTAAAAAAAAATAAATAGTAACAACATAATTAATAAAGAAGGTGGATTTCTTTCGCCTGTGCAAGGCATCAGAGGAGCAGTTAAAAAAAAAAAAAAAAAGGGCACAGGAATTTCTTTCTCTGCTGTTATGCCGCTGCACAAGGGCTGGAAACAGGGCTCCAGGATAGGTAAAGTGCCATCCAGGAGAAATAGGGAGGAAGGGGCTCCTGGTAGGGGTGGGCAGTCTGGTCTGAATTCAGGAAGAGGGCAGGTGGGCAGAGGCAGCACTGGGCAAGGACGTCGATGGCCGGGTGCTGCTGCAATAAGCACGACTATGCAAGGTGGGGCTAGGGGTGCTTCATCTAGCTCAGATAGGGGTGAGTCGAGGAGTAGGCGGCCAGCGAGGGGGCTCACTAGAGGCCACAAGGGACGGGGGGGCAGCAGACCGAGCCGAGAGGTGGGGCAGGATACGGGGTTGCTTACTGGGGTTTCGCAGGTGCTGGAGCCAGGTGAGGGGGGTAGTGTGCATGGTGGTAGTCGGGGTAGTAGGCGTGGACGTGTTTCCGGGGGTGCATTGGGATTCGGTGTGGGGCGAGAGTCCTTCGAGACGAGCAGAGATGGGTTGGTTTCTTTGGACAGTGGGGCGGGGGCGTTTGGGGACAGGGATAGAGGGGGCGTGGTAGGATGGCCGGGGGATTTGAGGGGTGGCCCTTCTGCAGCTTGGGAACACTGGCAAGGTGGGGGTCAGGGCTCCTCACGTGCTGAGTGGCTTGGGGCTTGGCAGCCACCGTGGCCGACGGCGGGTGTCTCTTCGCCTTTTCCTGTTTTCTCTCCACAGGGGCCACCAGTATGGCCGTATGCAGGGAGTCCGTGGTCGAGCATGCCCCATCCAGGTGATGGTGCGAGCGTGAATGTGCCGGGGAGTCATGTGGCTGGGAGTGCGTCGGCGGTGTTGGCAGCAGTGGATACAGCCGTTGGTCCAGTGACTGCGGAGCGTTGGGAGAGCAGTGTGTCTACAGCGGTTCTGGAGAGTGCTTCAGGTGAATTGGGAGTTATACAGGGTACAGAGGCAGGGGTTGCTGCAGTGACGGCTGACAAGGGGTGTCAAAGTAAGGGTCGCAAGCGGAAGCACTCCTGTCGTCGGCATAGGAGGTCCTAGTCCTCGTCCTCTTCGTCCTTTGATTCTTCGTCGGATTCGACATCCGAGAGTGGAGGTAAGGGTCGAGAGCCGGGGATGGTTGCTGGTCAGCCGGGTATAGGTGGGGCGGGGCCTACGCTTGTGACATTCTCGGAGTTGTGGGAAGGGGTGCCACGGCATTTGCGTCGCAAAATTCAGAAACAAAGATATATTGACATATTTTGGTTATTGGAAGGCTGGAAGCGGTCAGGGGACAGTAGACGAAAGAGGAAGGAGGATGCGAAGGCAGGTAGGGTGCGGCGTGTAGCTCGGAACGTGGTTAATTGGATGCACTCCTTTTTGCGCTTGGCCAGTGTGTGGGGGAAATCGCAGCCGGAGCAATACGGGATGCTGCTAGCATACGCTGATTCCATTTTAGAGGCGTCGGTCATGCATGGAGGGTGGGCGTGGCTCAATTATGACGAGAAATTTTGCGATAAAATGCAAGAGAACCGTTCGCTATCATGGGGCATGCAAGATATTAATTTATGGTTGACGCAAATGGTGGCTAGACCAGCGTCGGGAGGTGTGAGTGGGCCGACAGGGGGTTCTTTCGGTTCCGTGGGTGCAGGGAAGCCCTTTCGCGTCAGCGTGCCCCGTCTGCGCAGAGGACGACGGGGGAGGGGGAGTGGGTGACGTTTGTTGGCGATTCAACAAGTCGTCATGCCCCTTTCCGGACTGTAAATTCCGGCACGCTTGCTCTGTCTGTGGTGGGGGACATTCCGCCCTCAAATGTGTTAAAAGAGGCGTTGCTGGGGCCAATATGCCCCCCTCCAAACAATAGGAGTTTTCTGAGCCTGGCTCACACCCCTATTAAAATTACAGCTATGCTACCTTGGTTGAGGTCATATCCCAGGACAAAGGACAGTTTGGTGCTCAAAGAGGGGTTTCAGTCGGGTTTTCCTATCCCTGTGGCGAGTCGAGTCCTCCCTGCTGTCGCCAGAAACTCGCCTTCGGTTCGCCAGTTTCAGTCACTGGTAAGGGATAAGTTGGCTGTGGAGATTGGGTTAGGGCGTATTGCTGGCCCCTTTGCGGAGCGGCCGTTTGAGGATTTTGTGGTCTCCCCTTTGGGAATAATCCCAAAAAAGGAACCGGGGAAGTATCGTTTGATCCACAATCTTTCATTCCCGATGGGTTTTTCGGTTAAAGACCTCATTCCTAAAGAATTGTGTGCGGTGCGTTATGCTTCCTTTAATGACGCCATGAATTTAGTACGCGAATGCGGTAGGAGCTGTTTGATGGCAAAGGCGGATATTGAATCAGCTTTCCGTCTGTTGCCTGTGCATCCTTCGGCTTTTCCTATGTTGGGTTTCTGCTTTGACGGGCACTTCTATTTCGACAAGTGCATGCCAATGGGATGTGCTATATCCTGTGCCTACTTTGAGCGGTTTAGCACTTTTCTACACTGGGCGCTTGTTGAACGAATGGGTAGTGGTCACATAGTTCATTATCTGGATGATTTCTTTTTTGTGGGGGCTGCTCATTCTAGGGTGTGCTTGGATTTGTTGGAGGGGTTTAGGCGGTTGGCCGAGGAGTGGGGTGTACCGCTGGCAGTTGGGAAGACGGAAGGTCCGGCAACTCGTATTACGTTTTTGGGTGTGGAGCTTGATTCTGATTTAATGATTGCGAGGTTGCCTGTAGCTAAAATCGCAAAGCTGCGGTGCTTAGTGTCCAAGGCGGTAATCGCCTCCAAGCTAACGTTGCGAGAGCTGCAGGCTCTCATCGGTTCCCTCAATTTTGCATGTCGGGTGATACCCATGGGCAGAGTTTTCTTGTGGCGATTGACATCAGCTACTGCCGGGGTTCGCAGACCTCATCATCGGATCCGGATGTTGCCAAGTATGCGTGCCGACCTCGGCGTTTGGGATGAGTTTTTGGTTGAGTTCAATGGTGTCACTGTGTTACGGGAACGGGAGGTATCTAGTGAGGATTTGCAGCTTTACACGGATGCGGCTGGGGGGCCGGGTTTGGGGGTTTATTTCGGGGGTTCTTGGTGTGCGGCGGAATGGCCTCCGTCTTGGTGGGAGTCTGGCATTACAAGTAATATAACATTTTTGGAGCTCTTCCCTATATTAGTGGTGTTGGACTTGTGGCCTGAGCGGTTACGGCACCGTCAGTTGGTATGGTGGTGTGGCAATGCGGCTGTAGTTAGTGTTGTGAATAGTTATGCTCCTAGGTGCAAGCTTGTGACTGATTTGTTGCAGAAGGTAGTTTTTGCATGCCTGCAATTAAATGTGGTGATTAAAGCTCGGCATATTCCGGGGATTACTAACACCATTGCCGATGCTCTTTCCCATTTTAAGTGGGAGCTGTTTCGGTCCCTTGCATCGGAGGCAGAGGAAGAAGGGGCGGTGGTCCCCGAACACTTATGGCAGATTGGCCTGGGGAAATGACAGCGCTACTCCAGAAGTCGGTGTCGGCTGCGACGTGGGATGTGTACCAGAGGGGATGCAGCAGTGTGGTGGCTTTCCTGTCCCAGCATGGATGGAGGCATGGTCCAGCAGCGGATTGGCTCCTTGGTCAGTATGTTGTGGCATCTAAGATGGCGGGGGTTGCGCGGTCCACTGTGCGGCGGAACTTGGTGGGGTTCGCATTTTTCATGAAGGCGGTCGGGTGGGGGGTGGCAGGGGGAGGGGGTTTCCTTACACGTAGGTTGTTGCATGGTTGGGAGCGGTCCGTCCCGTCGCCTCGTGATAGGCGGCGGCCCATTACGCATGAACTGCTTGGCCGGTTGTGTCAAACTCTTCCGTTGGTGGTTGCTTCCGAGTATGAAGGCTTGCTTTTTCGGGCTGTATTTTCTGTGGCCTTTTTTGGGGCTTTTCAAGTGGGGGAGCTGGTGGCGGAGTCGGGTCGCCCTTCAAGGGGCTTAGGCCTGCAAGTCCATCACGTTCATATGGTTGAGGGAGGGGTGCGTATTCATTTGGCGCGTCCAAAACGGATCAGACTGGGAGAGGGGTTTCTGTAGTATTAAGGGAGTTGGCGGGGGCTCCTACGTGCCCAGTTACTTTGCTGAAAGCGTATTTGTCGGTGCGGCTGGCTGGTGCGGGCAGTCTTTTCATACATGTGGATTCGCGGGTGCTTACGCGTTTCCAGTTTACGGCGGTTCTCAGATTGTCTCTTCGTCGGCTGGGTTTGGATTCGTGGCAGTTCACCCCGCACTCCTTCAGGATCGGTGCGGCTACTAGTGCTGCCTCTGAAAGTTTGTCGGAGCAGGAAATTCGGAGGATTGGTAGATGGAAGTCACAAGCGTTCCAAGATTATGTGCGCTTATAGGGGTGGTGGGGGTTATTAACATTCCTTTCTTTCTGTTTCAGAGTTAGTCCCCGGAGGGTGTCGCTGTTGGGTGATTGGCCATTCTTTCGTTCACTGGGCCGGTCGGCGAGCAGCAACACGGCCCGTTGGCCTGAATCTGGGGTTCGATGCTTCGGCAGTGGCTGTCTCATGGCTGGGCGAGCGCGGGCTGTGATGGATTCAGCTCTTGCCTTTGCTGCGGCACCATATGCGAGTGAGAGGGCAGCCGGACATATTGCTGATTCACCTTGGGGGCAATGACTTGATGTCTTGGACTTGCCAACAGTTAATTCGCGCGGCATGCAAGGACTTTGCAACTGTGCTGGCAATGTTTGATGATGTAATAGTGGTATGGTCGGATATCATTCCAAGGCCTGCTTGCCAAGTTCACCGATGGTGGTCCAGGGGTTTGACCAAAATTAATCGGAAAATCGGACGATGGGTTATGGAGCATGGGGGCTATCAAATTTTGCATCCTTGGGTGGACGTTGCATGTCTGGGTCTGTTCAGGTCCGATGGCATACATCTGTCCCCAGTTGGGAACGATTTACTCCTTAACGATTGGCAGGAGGCCTTGGAGGATATCTTATGTAGGACGGGCGCTGGTCGCAGCTTACCTTTTGGGGGGCGGCTCAGGTCTAAGGTAACCTGAGCTGGTGGTGGGATCCTGGAGGTTTCCGGGGTCCGGAGCCGGATGCAAACTGGAGGGCGGGGGTAGGGTACCCCAACCCAGATAATCCCTCGGGCTTTTGATAATAATATGGCGAAGCCGGATGAGGGAGGGGGAGGACGTTTGTCGGGGCTTGTACCCGGCGGAGGCAGAAGCAGCGTCACCTTGCTAATAATATGGCTGGTGATTGCTTGCTCTGCAAAAAGGGGGGGGGGGTGAAGTTGGGGTATGTAATTTGTTGGATTGTTTGACTATTGTTGGAATTTAATAAAGCTGCGACCAGTTTGAGTCCAAATGAAAGTGTACTGTGTTGTATGATTTACGAGGATGGTCGAGAAAGGTGGGGGGGGGGTGGTGGAGCGACGGGTCCGCCGTGTCCGGTCATCGCGAGGCCGCGGGGCCGCGTCCTCGCGGCCGGCATTAATCGGACGGGCGGCTTAGGAGCGAGCGGCCTTGGTGCAGGCGGGAAGGCTGTTAAGGGGCGGGGCCAGTTGGCGCCACGTGGCGGTTGGCTCCTGTGGTTTGTATGGCAACGTGGGAGCCAATGGTGCGCGGTGGGGGGTTACGCGATTGCGTCCTCAGAGGGGACGCGTGTAGCTACGGCCTTTTCAGTTAGGCTACCGGAGACGCCGGACGCCCGCCCACCCACCCTGTTGTCGTCAGGTGTGGGCTGAGGGTGTGGGGGGTTGTTGCAGCTGGGGGGGGGGGGGGTGGCAGGATCCCGGAGGTTTCTGGGGTCCGGAGCCGGATGCAAACTGGAGGGCGGGGGTAGGGTACCCCCGGCCCGGATAATCCCTTGGGCTTTTGCTAATAATATGGCAAAGCCGGATGAGGGAGGGGGAGGACGTTTGTCGGGGCTTGTACCCGGCGGAGGCAGAAGCAGTGTCACCTTGCTAATAACATGGCTGGTGATTGCTTGCTCTGCAAAAAGGGTGATGTTGGGGTATGTAATTTGTTGGATTGTTTGACTATTGTTGGAATTTAATAAAGCTGCGACCAGTTTGAGTCCAAATGAAAGTGTACTGTGTTGTTGTATGATTTATGAGGATGGTCGGAAAGGTGGGGGGGGGGGTGGTGGAGTGACGGGTCCGCCGTGTCCGGTTATATAGAAAGACTAGGGGACATGCAATGAAGCTACAGGGTAAACTATTTAAGACTAATAAAAGAAAATATTTTTTCACTCAACGTGTAATGAAACTGGAATTTGTTACCGGAGGATGTAGTAAAGGCTGTTAGTGTAGCTGGGTTTAAAAAAGGTTTGGACAAGTTCCTGGAGGAAAGGTCCATAAACCATTATTAAGAAGGGACCCAGGATATCAATGCTTGACCCAGTGCAAGCATTGTGGAACCTGTGTCTTTTGGGGAAACTGCTAGGTACATATGACCTAGATTGGCCACTGCTGGAAACAGGATACTGGGCTTGATGGACCTTGGTCTGACCCAGTATGGCATATCTTATGTTCTTATGTAACTCATTGTGTAACTTTTTTTTTTTTTGTATACAAGTTCTTTTTTTCACCATTCCCCATCTGCAGATGATAATGCCTAAGGGAGTCGCCTAGAACCTGAAATCCATTATGATTATAGCTTTTAGGAATAAAATCATTCCAGCATGATGACTGTATTTTATTTTGCTTTGATTAAATTCTGGAAAAAGCCTCCAGATTGTTTCTTAGTTCTTCTATTTATTTAAGCATGTCTTTTCTTTAATTTCTTTTCTCTCTCTACCTCCTGGCACGCTCCCAGAAAAAAATGATTGAATGTATGATTAGCATCTTGTAAGAATCCTTATCCCAGTTTCCTGACGAGACATCACATCAGCCCAAATCCCCCTGGGTTTTAGAAGCAAACTAATCCCTCGATGCAATGTCAGTATAATCCCACCAAGACAGTTTAAATATTTGTAACTCTTCCTTAAATCAAGAAATCCCTCTAGGTTTATGCACAACCCAATTAAAAAAATTACTTGACCTCAAGTCAACCTTCAAAAATGGCTTTGGTGGTTGTGCCTGGACCCCTGCACTTTAGTCCGTCGCTTTTATTAAGGTATGAATAAGATATACAAGCTCATGTTTTATTTTGGGATCTGAAAATTATTCATACAAGGAAAGACTACGGGAGATAGAAAGAGAGAAAAGTGACATTTATGGTGATTACTTGAAGGGGGTCTCAGTGGGCTTGGATTATTGTACTTTAAGTAAAATTGATTTTGTACATGATTTGATTTTAATCTAGTTTAGATGAATCAAATTCTACAAGGAACAGATATTTAATTTAGTACATTAGGATGAAAAGGACATCGGTTCAGAGAAGTTTAATGCATTTGACGTGATAAAAGCACTATCTGATTATGAGGGGTTCTAAAGTAATTCCTTGTTATTTCATTATTGCTTGAATAATTTCCTCCTCTCATAATATTTTTATTAAATCCAGCAAAGATTTCAGTCTCTTTAATGGCACTCTGGCTGATTGCCTCTGCTAAAAAGGTAATAATTTTGGGGAAAAAGGCAGCATTCAAAACTTATTGCGATGGGTTCTGCTAATGCTCTGCTTGGGGTAAACATGAGATTCTCTCTCCATTTACCACTGGCGCCTTCTCGGAGCTTAATGCTAAAACCCTCTAACAGACTGCCGTTGTAAACAGAAGTCTATGGAAACCAATCTCCTGCAATTTTCCAGTCTACTGTTTTCTAATCTGGAAGAGTAAAGGCAATTTGCGATTTTTTTCAGGAAGGTGATATTGAACAGAGTCTTCAACACGTTAACAGTGGGAGCCAGATGGAATTATTTTCTAAGGTTAATACCAGGGCTGAGAGATTCGTATATAGACCAAAATACTCTTATAAATAGTGTATAGGATAGTTGGATAGACGGAGCTAGAGAGAGAATGAGATATTGGGCTGGCTAATGATACTTCCTTAGCTTAATGAATAAATGAAACTACGATAATTCACTAGTGACAAAGTTGCTAATAATCGCCACAAATAATGTGTCCTTATTTATTCATATGTATAGTCCCACAGGCAACGTGCCAGTCTTTGGGGCATGTTTGCTAACGTGCGCTACCAGGAAAGCACAGGATTAGCATGCATTTTCGGTGCCACACTAAAACGTAGAATGGATTCCTGTGTTGAAAACCACATGCTGTTGTGGTAGCATGCGTCAGGGCGGTAGTTGCATTCCCACTGTGGTGCAACTAGCACGGTCATTTGTGGCCTGCGCTACCTGCGCTTGATGCCGGTAGAAGGGATGCAACTATTGCTACCTTGGTGGGTGGCATTTGTTGCTCCTGGTGGTAGGTTTGCCATGCTAAAGCACATTGGGGGATGTTCAGCAGTGGCAGCTAGTGCTTGTAAAGCGGCTAGCCATCGCCGCTGAACTGAAACCCCTGATATTCAATGCTATGGTCATTTCCAGCCACCGGGATGAATATCTGGGTTGGCTGCACAACCCGGAAGCTAACTGGGCAGTAGCGATACTCAGCCACTGTCTGGTTAGCTTCTGTGGCTAAAGTAAGGCCCACATTTGCTGCGCCTTACTTTGCCCATGTGCACTAACTGGGCAGTGGCTCAATATCACCGCTACCTGGTTAGCGATGGGTTCCAATCCGGAATGCCCCCGACATGGCGGCACCCATGGTTATTGGGCGGCACTATCCAAGCTGTTGAATGTCCAGCTCAGCAGCATTTACACGGTTTGCACATCTGCAAACAGTGTAAATGCCTTGGAATAACCCCCTCCCCCCAGTAACTTTAGGAGGATGGATATATCCACCCCGTGCAGTTAGCCTGAAGCTCCTCACTGGTAATGCGGCCCACAGACACATTGCTGGTGAGGGGCTTAATAAACATGACCCACTATGAATGTAAAATGAGAAGAAACACTGAAATCAAGGCAGAAGAAATATACTATCTCCAGGAACAAGCAGGAATGAGTCTTCACATATGGGTACGTTGGTACCGACGGAGCCTGCGCGGGAACGCTCCCCAGCTTCTCAAAAAAGGAAAGCTTTTGGGAGCACCCCACAGCGCCTGCGCGCTGCCTTCCCGCCTTTCCTAACCGCCTCTCTCCAGTTCTTCTTTTCCGCGGAGCCAGCAGGTCGTGTTCCTGTCACCGCTGAAGAAGTTCTTTATTTTATTTTATTTCTTTGGTCGCGCATCTGCCTTCTTCGACTTCGGACTGGTACCGCCGGTCTTTTCTTTCTTTTTCTTCAAAAAAAAAAAAGAAAAAAAGGATACTTTCCGTTCCACTTCAGTGTATTTTTTCTTCATTGGGCCTTAGGCCTAACAGAAAATTCCTCACTGTTACCGACACCCATGACTGGTGTCTTAAGTGTTTGGGTCCTGACCATTCCATCACGGATTGTCCGTCCTGCACCATGATGTCTAAAAGAGGTTTACAGAACCGAGCAGCCAAGCTCAGTACACTGTTTCCCTCTGATGCAGCTTCGGTGGCATCGACGTCTTCCAGGGCTGCTTCTTCCTCCTATGGATCTCAGGTAACCAAACATAAGTCCAGCCGGTCCTCGAAGGGTAGATCTCCCTCTAAGCATCGAGATGCCTCCGGGCTTGCCCTCGAGGATCCTGCACCGGCAAAAGTACCCCAGCGGGAAGCTCCAGCTTCCAAAGCTCCTCCTATGGGGTCACAGGTTGACATCGATGGCACGGCCTCGACCGATCACCTGTTGCAATGTTCTGGGGTACCGGTGGAATCCGCCGGTACCGACCTCCAGACATTCATGGCGTCGATGGATCAGAATGTCCTGACCATGCAGCATGCCATTACGGCATTCATACAAGCTGCGACGCCGCTGGTACCGCAACAAGCTTTGTTGTCGGTACCGGCTCCGACGCCGGCTCCGATATCGGTTCCGGTGTCGGTACCGGTTGCATCGACATCGGCTTCAGTGTCAGCTGCAGCGGTACCCTGTCCGATGATGCCTATCGGTACCGATCCGGTACCGATGACTCCCGATGTCGATACCACCCGGTATGCGTATCGGGCTTTACAAGAGCATCCAGACAGGCAATACTTCGATTCCTCCAAAGACTCTGATGCATCGGAGGCCTCTGTCGAAGCATCGGTATTCCTTCCTCAGGAGCCTTCTTCTCCAAAAAGAAGAATGTCCCCTCCAGAAGACTTGTCTTTTCAAGATTTCATAAGGGAAGTGGCCAAGGGGCTTTCTATCTCAGTGGCCCCTGAGATAGAGCCTAGAGCCAAAAAATTGGATATTTTACAATATCCCAAGGCTCCTAAAGAAGCAGCCACTTTGCCAGTTCATGAGATCCTTTATGACCACATGATAGGCATATGGGAGACTCCTCTCACCATCTCTTCTCATTCTCGTAGGTTGGATATCATTATCGTGTCCCTCCTTGTCCTGGATTTCATAAAACTCAGCTTCCTCACCATTCTATTGTGGTGGAGTCTGCTATGAAAAAGTTAAAGAGTGCAGAGGCACTCATCTGCTCCTCCAGGAAGAGAATGTAGAAGCTTAGATGCTTTTGGCAGAAAACTTTCCAGGCCAGTATGCTTGTTGCCAGAATCAACTCCTATAGTCTCTATATGGGGATGTTTCTGAAGGAAGTTACAGATCATCTGCAAACTTTCCTCCCTTTTCTTCCAGAAGATAAAAGGGAAGACTTTCTTACCTGGCTTAAGCATGCCCAGGATATTTCCAAATTTTCTAACCGTGCAGCCTTTGACTCTTTTGAGGGGGCCAGCAGAGCCTCGGCCTTTGCCATAGGTGCACACAGAATTGCTTGGTTACAAGCTCTGATTTGGAACCCTGGGTCCAAGATGGTTTAGGAAATCTTCCTTGTACAGGTGAAAACCTGTTTGGCAAAGATTGGCAAGCAAAGGCCACTCAAATGGATGCAGAAAATTCTGCTTTGGATAGGCTTTCAACGTCTACCTCTAATCCTGTCCAGAAGAGGTTATTCAAAAAGGCATATTTTCCCAAGAAGGGAAGATATTATCCTGTTTATGGTCAACAGACATCATCTGCAGGTCGTTTTGCTGCAAAGCGTCAACAACCTAAACAGGCCAAGCCTAAGGCTTCAAGGACTACTGTAGCCCAACAGCCTCAGCCTCCTCAGGGCCTTTGACTTGCAGCTAGAGAACTTAGTCTTTCTGGCTCTAAAAGACCCAGAGCCTCTCACCATTCCAGGAAGGTTAGCTCACTTTGCTCCCAGATGGGAGCAAATCACATCAGAGCACTGGACCCTTTCCATCATAAGGGAAGGGTACAAACTTAATTTTTCAAACCTTCCTCCTTATACCATGGTGAGACAGTTCAATTCTCCAACATCTCTTCTCGACCTTCTGGGTCAGGAGATTTCTACCCTTCTTGCCCAAGGGGCAATAGAAGAAGTACCTCTTCTTCAACAGGGCTCAGGGTTCTACTCCCCCTACTTTCTAATTCCAAAGAAAACAGGGGACTACAGACCCATATTAGATCTCAGAGAATTGAACAAATTCCTATGCAAGGAGAAATTCAAGATGATTTCTCTAGGTACTCTCCTTCCATTCCTTCAGAGTCAGGATTGGCTTTGTTCTCTAGATCTCAAGGATGCGTATACCCATATACTCATCCATCCAGCACACAGAAGGTTCCTTCGGTTCCTTTATCTGGGAAAGCACTACCAATACAGGGTGCTTCCTTTTGGTCTGGCCTCTGCTCCAAGAGTGTTCACAAAATGCATGGCAGTAATAGCTGCATTTCTACGCACTCTGGGAATATTCATCTTCCCATATCTGGACAACTGGCTCATCCGAGCATCATCCAAATCAGAGGCCCAGACTTCCCTAGCCTGCATAATGCGTGTTCTGCAGTATCTGGGACTGGTGATAAACATTCCAAAGTCCCAACTCACCCCTACTCAGTCTCTAGAGTTCATAGGGGCCTTGCTGGATACCACAACTGCAAGGGACTATCTTCCCCATACCCGTTGCCTACGTTTAGTGCAGTTAGCCTCTCAGATTCAGTTAAAAACCCATCTATCTGCTCGAGAGATGTTACAACTGCTAGGCCACATGGCATCCACTGTGCATGTGGTCCCTTATGCTCGCCTTCACATGAGGGCAGCTCAATGGACTTTGTCCACCCAGTGGACCCAAGCATCAGGGGGTCTCTCAGACAAAATAGCAACCTCCAGGCGCTTCTTTTGGTCTCTCCAGTGGTGGAAGTCCACTCAAAATCTGTTGCTGGGGTCCCCCTTCCAACAATTGTTACCCCAAGCAATCCTTACAATAGATGCCTCTCCAAAGGGTTGGGGAGCTCATCTTCAAAACCTCTCCACCCAGGGCATTTGGTCTCCACAGGAGACCCCCCTACATATCAACATCTTAGAGCTCAGAGCAATCTTCTTAGCTCTCAGAGTCTTCCATACCCTGCTCAGCTACAAGACAGTCCTCATCCACACAGACAACCAAGTAGCCATGTTCTATGTGAACAAGCAGGGAGGAACTGGCTCTCTGTTGCTTTGCAACGAAGCTCTGAGATTGTGGGCCTTCGCCAGAGAGCATCAAATTCATCTTCTGGCAGTATACCTTCCAGGAGTTCAAAACTCTTGGGCAGACAGACTCAGTCGAGTTCTGCTTCCACATGAATGGTCCCTTCCTATGGACCAGATAGTCAGAATCTTTCGAATTTGGGGCACCCCGGACATAGACCTCTTTGCAAGTCCGTGGAATGCCAAACTTCCCCGATTCTGTTCCAGAATTCCATGTCAGGGAGTTGAGGCCAGGGATGCCTTCCTCCTTCACTGGGGTCAAGACTTCCTGTACGCCTTTCCACCCATTCCCCTAATTCCCAAGACCCTGTTCAAGCTTCAGAGAGATCGAGGGACTATGATCCTCATAGCTCCACGTTGGCCACGCCAAGTGTGGTACCCTCTACTTTTGCATCTCTCTCAAGCTCCCTCCCTGGACATGGGGTCTGCTCCAGATCTCCTGTCTCAGGAGGGAGGAACGTTGTGGCACCCAAACCCCCAATCTCTCCATCTCAGGGCTTGGTTGCTGAAGGCTTAGACCTTCAAGATTGGCATCTTTCTCAGCAAGTAAAGGATATCCTTCATGCTGCCAGAAAGACTTCTACTAGATGTTCCTATGCTTTTAAATGGAAAAGGTTTACCATTTGGTGTGCTGAGAAGGGTATTAACCCTCTAGCAATACCTTTGAATTCTTTACTAGAATATCTCCTGCATCTTTCCCATGCAGGCCTCAAAACAAATTCAGTAAGGGTCCATTTGAGTGCTATTGCAGCATCCCTCAAGCCTCTCAATGGACAACCTGTCTCCTCTCATCCTCTTATTGCAAGATTCATGAGAGGCCTTCTTTTAACTAAACCTCCCATTAGACCACCTCCAGTGGCATGAGACTTGAATCTGGTTCTTGGTCAGCTCCTTGAAATTTCTTTCCTGGAAGGTTATCTTTCTTATTGCAGTCACCTCAGCCCGCCGCATCAGTGAACTGCAGGCCTTAGTGGCTAATCCACCTTATACAAGGTTCCATCATGATAAGGTAGTCCTTAGGACCAATCCACACTTTATGCCTAAAGTGGTCTCACCTTTTCATCTTAATCAAGAGGTGTATTTACCTGTCTTTTTTCCAGGTCCTCATGCATCAAGTGCAGAGAGGAATCTTCACACCCTGGATTGTGAGAGAGCTCTTGCTTTTTACTTACAAAGGACACAGCAACATAGAAAGTCTTCTCAACTCTTTGTTGCTTTTGATCCCTCTCATTTGGGACTTCCAGTCTCTAAGAGGACACTGTCCAATTGGATTGCTCAGTGTATTTCTTTCGCCTATCAGAGTAAGAACCTTTCTCTGGAGGGCCATGTCACAGCTCATAATGTGAGGGCCATGGCTACCTCTATGGCTCAGCTTTAAAACTCGAACTGGAGAGAGGCGGTTAGGAAAGGCGGGAAGGCAGCGCGCAGGTGCTGTGGGATGCTCCCAAAAGCTTTCCTTTTTTGGGACGCTGGGGAGCGTTCCCGCGCAGGCTCCGTCGGTACCGACGTACCCATATGTGAAGACTTATTCCTGCTGTTCCCAGAGATCACCTGTTACAGGTAAGTAACTGTGCTTTACAGTTTGGTCTTGATGGCTTGACTAAATAACTGGCTTTATCCTTAAGGATAGGAATAGTTATAGATAATTCAGGACAGAGACATATGTAGAAAAACATTAGGGAGATCCATCATGGCAGCTTGAAGGAGGTGGTAGTACCTGAGTCTGTGCGTCAGGCTTCATCTCTGATCCTTTTCAAATCCAGGCTGAAAACTCATTGAGGCCACTTTTTGATGTGGATCTGCTTAGTCTCCTATGTGTTCTCCTACCATTCCCCTAGATATATCCTTGTCCACAGCTGTTATGTTGTCTATCTTGACTAGATTGTAAGCTCTGATGAGCAGGGGTCACATTTTACATGTGTCTGTCCAGTGCTGCATATGCCTTGTAGTGCTATACAAATGACCAGTATTAGTAGTAGTAGAAAACAATGGAAATTTCTGCCACAAAGTCTTGGGGGAGTTCTGGTGGCCCTTGTGAGACCACCGAAGTCTTTGGATCTGGGAGAAGGCCTCCGATATAAGCAGTATCTGGGGGCTGACCTCAGTTCCCCAAGGAAAGTTAAATCCTGAGAATCTCTCTGCATCACTTTCTACACTGTCCAGATTATCAGCTAGACCTTCCCTGATAAAACCCTCTAATGTTGATATATATGGTGCTACTGGTTTATATTGAACAGATCATTTCCACTGTATTTGTTTGGATTTTGAATGTTTATTCATGTGTATAGAACCAGAAGACAGGTCTGCAAACTCAGGTTGAAAAACGCAAAAGAGATTTATATATTCAAGCAATCCTTGTCAAGGTTAAGTATTATGGGGCATGTTTACTAAAATGCGCTGTTAGTATAGTTTGAAGCGTGTTTTTTAGCAGAGGGGCGCAGGACCAGACCCGAGCTAGCTGACGCGAGCGTTCCTGGCATATCCCCATGCAGATAGAGCAGGTTCAGCTAAGCCTTTTGCTGTAATTAATGCAGTTGCGCTTACTGCCACCCACAGAGGTGCCCAGTAAGTGCCTCCATTGATGGTTAGCAAGTGACAAAGATGCCCACGCTGATTTCAATATGCATATTCTGCCTCTGAATTGCCCAGTCTCCAACCTAAACTGTGCTCAGCACGAAATCTTTATTGTGGCTGCAAATTTAGCACGCAGTAAACTCTGCACTAATCATTAGCATGCTTTAATAAACATGCCACTTAGAGCATGAGAAGCTTGAAAAATGAAAAAAAAAATCAAGACTATTAGATGTGCATGTCAACCTTCCCTCTGACCTTAAAATTGGACCTGCTTAAAGAATTTATTTATTATTTTTATTTATTACAGTTTCTTATATACCGCACTATTCGATATCAGCGTGGTTTACATTATAACAAAAAGACCATAACAACAAGCTGTTTGGTTTTACATAGAACAGGAGTACAAACTTGGATAACAGGGGTGAACTATGTACATGAAATAATTACAAAGAGCAAGATTAAGAATATCTGGAATATTCTTAGAGATCCCATCCTTCCAATAAATGAAGTTTTCTTCTTATCTTCTGGAAGAAGAAACGATGGCCAGAGAACAAATTTGCAGGGAAAACTATTTCTTCAGTAATCTGGATCTAACTGGCTTAGTACATAAGAACATAAGATATGCCATACTGGGTCAGACCAAGGTCCATCAAGCCCAGTATCCTGTTTCCAACAGTGGCCAATCTAAGTCATACGTACCTAGCAGTTTCCCCAAAAGACACAGGTTCCACAATGCTTGTATTGAGTCAAGCGGTGATATCCTGGGTCCCTTTTAATAATGGTTTATGGACCTTTCCTCCAGGAACTTGTCCAAACCTTTTTTAAACCCAGCTACACTAACAGCCTTTAATACATCCTCTGGTAACAAATTCCAGAGTTTGATTACATGTTGCGTGAAAAAATATTTTCTCTTATTTGTCTTAAATAGTTTACCCTGTAGCTTCATTGCATGTCCCCTAGTCTTTTTATATTCTGATAACGTAAACAACCAATCCGTTCCACTCCATTCATTACTTTATAGACCTCTTATCATATCTCCCCTCAGCCGTCTCTTTTCCAGGTTGAAGAGCCCTAACCTTTTTAGCCTCTCTTCATAGGAGTAGCCATCCATCCCCTGTACCATTTTGGTGGCTCTTCTCTGTACCTTTTCTAATAACGCTATATCCTTTTTAAGATACAGCGACCAGAATTGCACACAATATTCAAGGTGCGGTCGCACCATGGAACGATACAGAGGCATTATAATATCCTTTGTTTTATTTTCCATTCCTTTCCATATGATACCTAGCATTCTATTTGCTCTCTTGGCCGCCGCTGCACACTAGGCGGAGGGTTTTAACATGTTATCCACGATGACGCCTAAATGTTTTTCCTGGGTGGTGGTTCCCAATGTGGAACCTTGCATCGTGTTACCATTGATTGGGTTGTTCTTTCCTAGGTGCATAACTTTGCACTTGTCCACATTAAATTTCATCTGCCATTTGGATGCCCAGTCTTCCAATTTATCAAGATCCTCTTGCAATTTTCCACAATCCTCTTGGGTTTTAACAACTTTAAATAGTTTTGTGTCATCTGCAAATTTGATAACCTCACTCGTTATTCCCTTTTCCAAGTCATTTATGAATATGTCAAAAAGCAGCGGACCCAGCACAGATCCCTGGTGTACTCCACTATTCACCTTTTTCCATTGGGAAAATTGGCCATTTAGCCCTACCCTCTGCTTTCTATCTTTTAACCAGTTCCTAATCTACAATAGTACACAGCCTCCTATCCCATGACTTTTTAGTTTTGCCAAAATTCTCTGATGAGGGACCTTGTCAAAGGCTTTCTGAAAGTCCAGATACACTGTATCAACCGACTCACCTTTGTCTATCTGTTTATTCACACCTTCAAAAAAACATAGCAGATTAGTAAAACAAGATCTTCCTTGTCTAAAGCCATGTTGGCTGTCTCCCATTAGGCCATGACTATCTACAAGCTGAGTAATTTTGTTCTTTATGATAGTTTCTACCATTTTTCCCGGTACTGACGTCAGGCTCACCGGTGTGTAGTTTCCCGGATCACCCCTGAAACCCTTTATTTGATTTTAATCGGCATAACAACCAATCAGAACAATACAGAAGAATCAAAAAATAAAAAGAAAAGAAATGTGATACAAGATATAAAACAAAGGAGATAAAGTCCACATTACTGAGACCTGGATGTGAGAGCATATATCAAAAAGAAACATAGGAAAACAAGACTTCAAAACAAACCTACATACTAGGAGGCTAACACTTAATTACTCACCCTGACTAACCTCCACGAGACCCTGCCACTCTAGAACAAATTTTTCCAAATAAGCAACATCTGAAAAAATATATTTAGCGCCCTCATAATTTACGATACACTTACAGGGAAAGTGAAGAAAAAATGTAGCACCCAACTTTAGGACCTGAGGCTTAAAAGCTAGAAACAGCCTCCTCCTAAGTTGGGTGCTACGTGAAACATCTGGAAATATATTTACCCTATGTCTACAAAAAGCAGTTAACTTAAATTTGTAAAAAGCTTTAAGGATATGATGCTTACAATCCACAGATTTCAAAGTTACAACTAAAGTGGCATGTGAGTTAATTAAATCTTCTAAAAAGGCAGTCAAGTTTGAAATCGAGGGCTCTATCACATCAAGGCCATCTTCAACAGGATCAATTCGTTTAGAACTGGACGGAATATAAAAAAGCTGGGACACTTCAATAGGATCCTTAATAAGAAATACTTCTTTCAGATACTTATCCAAGAGAATCTTTGGGGCAATGAGAGAGGTATAAGGAAAATTTAAAAAGCGTAAATTACAAGCACGTAAGGTGTTTTCAAGCGCTTCCACCTTACTAAGCGAAATCAAGGAATCTTTAATCCCTGCAACAGTTGCAGAATGTAAGGAAGGAATCTGCAACTCAAGCTTAGCACAAGCTGCATCTACAGAAGACATTTTTTCTTCCAATTGTTGCAAGGAAGCAACCGTTTCAGAAGAAAAATCACACAATGAACTTAAAGTTGAGGACAATTTATCATCAATAGATTTTAAAGCTTTCCAAAGATCCTTTAAAGTTACCTCCATATCAGATGGCAGAGCCAGGAGACCATAATAGCCCCCAGCAACTGCCAACTGAACCGGTTTTGGTAAAGTAACCACCACATTAGTATTAACACTTACCAAATCAGAAGACTTCTCTGAAGAAAACAAAGGCGATAGAACGGCAGGACGAGGAGGAGGGGTCCTCCCTCCAAAACTGAGGGAGGCACCCTCGGGGGAGGACTGCGGATCAGGAACTGGTTAAAAGATAGAAAGCAGAGGGTAGGGCTAAATGGCCAATTTTCCCAATGGAGAAAGGTGAATAGTGGTGTACCCCAGGGATCTGTGCTGGGTCCGCTGCTTTTTGACATATTCATAAATGACCTGGAAAGTGGAATAACGAGTGAGGTTATCAAATCTGCAGATGACACAAAACTATTTTAAGTTGTTAAAACCCAAGAGGATTGTGGAAAATTGCAAGAGGATCTTGATAAATTAGAAGACTGGGCATCAAAATGGCAGATGAAATTTAATGTGGACAAGTGCAAGGTTATGCACCTAGGGAAGAACAACCCAAACTATGGTTACACGATGCAAGGTTCCACATTAGGAACCACCACCCAGGAAAAAGATTTAGGCGTCATTGTGGATACCATGTTAAAACCCTCGGCCCAGTGTGCAGCGGCGGCCAAGAGAGCAAATAGAATGCTAGGTATCATAAGGAAAGGAATGGAAAATAAAACAAAAGATATTATAATGCCTCTATATCGTTCCATGGTGAGACCGCACCTTGAATATTGTGTGCAATTCTGGTCGCCGTATCTTAAAAAGGATATAGCGATTTTAGAAAAGGTTCAGAGAAGAGCCACCAAAATGGTAAAGGGGATGGAAGGATACTCCTATGAAGAAAGGCTAAAAAGGTTAGGGCTCTTTAACCTGGAAAAGAGACGGCTGAGGGGAGATATGATAGAAGTCTATAAATTAATGAACGGAGTGGAACGGGTAAACGTAGATCGATTGTTTACCTTATCAGAATATAGAAAGACTAGGGGACATGCAATGAAGCTACAGGGTAAACTATTTAAGACTCATAAAAGAAAATATTTTTTCACTCAATGTGTAATCAAACTCTGGAATTTGTTACCAGAGGATGTAGTTAAGGCTGTTAATGTAGCTGGATTTAAAAAAGGTTTGGACAAGTTCCTGGAGGAAAGGTCCATAAACCATTATTAAGAAGGGACCCAGGATATCAATGCTTGAACCAATACAAGCATTGTGGAACCTGTGTCCCTTGGGGAAACTGCTAGGTACATATGACCTAGATTGGCCACTGTTGGAAACAGAATACTGGGCTTGATGGACCTTGGTCTGACCCAGTATGGCATATCTTATGTTCTTATGTTATTTGATATAGCTTCATAAAGCCTTTATAATTACATTTCTTTTTAGACTCTAAGGCCTAGGGTCTAAAAAGCACACAGGAAGTATTTCTTGTTGTGCTTGCCCATTTAAATATCATGCAGATCTCATTTGCAGCTTGTTCTTGAGAAAAAAGTCTGCAGGAAATTGTTGAGTTTTTTGCAAAAAAAAAAAATCATAACGTTTAAATAAGCTTTCACAGAATAGTGGCTTTGGGTGATTTTCACTTAGCTATCCATGAATTCATAATGAGCTAACTTGTATGACATTTGCAATCGGATAATTTTACATAAAAACTGCAAACAAGATCACTTGCAAAAGTGTACAGTAGAACATTCTAAAATGACAACATGCAATGCTTTGCATTTTCAAAAAATAATATATATTCTTACTAGATCTTAGAGAGGCTATGCCCAGCCCCCTGTAGCCTCTTTAACAAGACTTCCTCCCCAATCAGAAGCCCTTCCCAACAACTCCCAAAACCCCAATTAGATCCCCTCAGCCTCCCCCTCCCAGATGAGACTCCAGACCTACTAGTCCATCCCTCTTATCTAGCGATGGGAGGCAGGAGTGATCCCCAGCTGACCCTACCCTGTGGATTGCTGGCATCAATATGCAACCGTTGATCTCTAGGCATAATCTCTTGACACTACTGCTAGGGGTCAAGCTGCCTAATAAGGAGGGGATTTGGCGCTGGGCACAGCTTCTTTAAGATTGTCACTGAGAGAATTGAGCTGCAGAGATAAAATAATGCCAGCTCTAGTCATGCATTATTTTTCCAGAAATAATGCAGCTTGCAAAGTTAAACGCACATTGTGTTCAGTTTGCTTACTAAGGAGGTGCTTTGAATCTCAATACTGTGCAATTTGGTTTGCTTTAAGCTGATATGTGTTAAGGGCAAAATATCCTGCACTATCCCCTTAATGTGTGTTAGGAGCTACTCCCATGAGCAATTTAGATTTACAGCAGGCGCAAACTTTAAAAAAGAATTAAATAAAATATTTGCAACACTATTTGCTGTGGTAAGACATATGGAGGTTAGAATTAAGACATGAAGGCTGTGGTGTACTTTAGAAAAAGCTGTGGTAAAATGGAACCTTTTCTAAAACAGTGCAGGAGTGCACATGTATTTGCCAGTACGTCTTAGATTTTATTTTTCCCAGAAGCGATTTTATGTATCAACTGGCACTGACTTTTCAGTTTCACAACCTTTCTCTTTTGGGGTCCCCAGGGACCCCTCTCTTGGTGTCCGCACTATTTAACATCTTCCTGTTACCACTGGCAATGGTGATTCAGGAGGGGCTTTAGCACTTATTTTTACGCAGATGACATCTAGCTAGTAATTGTTGCGGATGTCTAGGATTTAAATTTCATAATGGCGTTTAACAAGAAACTTGATAAAATATTATTTTATTTATCTCGAAGAACAAGAGTTTCTCTCCCCACTACCTTGAAAGTGAGAGATGCAGAGCTTCCATGCAAAAATGCGATACGTTACTTGGGAATCACGCTCGACCAACAGCTCAGCTTTAAGGAACACATAAAGAACATCCCCAAGGCTATTTACAATAAAATCATGACGTTAAGACACCTCAGACCGGGGGGCGGAGCCTGATGTCCAGCGGGTAAGACGCTTCGCGTTGAAGCTCCCGAGAGGCCTACTTAGAATCCTGACTTAATACCTATACAAACTTATTATTTCGCTCCGAGCTGACCGGGGTACATCGGGGGGGATGGCGGCCCATAAACCAGCGCGCTTGGACTTCGGGTCTCCTTCTTCTTCTCACGGAAAACGCTCCAAAACAGAGGTGTCCTCCCCACAGAAGATGGCTCCATTTCGTGAAAACCCCGAAATGCACCTGGAGATTTTAGAGGAAATACGCGGCGTGAAGGCATTGGTGCAGTCCAATGGAGAAGCGCTTCGAGCCATGCGAGAAGACTTTGGAGTGCTCCAGGACCGACTTGAAAGTCTCTCATTACGGCAGGACAATATGGCGGGGGTCCTCGACTCGCACGTGGTGCGCTTGGGCAAACTGGACCAGGCTGAGCGCCAGATACAGAATCTTCAAAAGGAGTTAGAAGATAGCAATAATCGAGCCCGTCGCAACAATGTGAGGCTCATTGGAATACCGGAGGGGGTGGAAGCCGGAGATATAAGAGAATTCCTGCTCAAAACTCTTCCCTCCTTGCTGAAGATCACTTTTCATAGAGAACTGGAAATCGATCGTGCGCACCGTGTTCCTACCCACATGGCGCTCAACCGAACGACCCCCCGGCCTATTATCTTTCGCTTGCTACGATATCAACAAGTGGAACAAATTTTAAATGCTGCCCGGACGAATCATCATTTGGAATTTAAAGGTCACAAAGTCTCCTTCTTCCCTGATTTTACAAAGCCCACCGTTGACCGTCGGAAGAAACTCCTTGCTTTTCGCCCTCGACTTCAACAGCTACAGGCTCGCTTTGGCCTGTTGTATCCAGCGAAGCTCCGCGTGACTCTTCACAACCAAACCAGGACATTCGAAGATCCTGATCTACTGTCAACATTTTTGGACTCCAAAGAAGCAGAGCAGATGCGCTAATCCAAAAACTTGGACTTTTATCTGCCGGCTCTGTCCGCCATTTTGAAGGGCCCGATGCGGCGGTCATAGCCAAGCACAGAGACTACCTGGACTTTCTTTCTTTCTCTATATGACCTTTTGTTTTTTGGTCTCCTATCCCTCCATGATGTGTGCCTCGGTCGGATTCGGAGCACGCACAGTCCTACAGGTCATGTGTTTCTTTTTTTTTTTCAATTTTGGCCTCCTCTGGGGTTTCTCCCCGCAGACACATGGTCGCCAGTAATTTCTGGGGTTTTGCTTCTTCTCTACCGCACTGCGGTTTTCTTTTTTAATGTGGGGCGCTCCATTGTATTATCTTAGCCTATTTTCTTTCATGTCATATGTACAGCCAGATACAGTCAATATGAGGGACATTGTGAAATTATGTGCGCTATCATGCTCAGAACTTTTAATTTTCTGAATGGCCTTATGTAAAATTTTATCACTCAACGTAAAAGGCATTAATAGTTCAATCAAAAGGAAGAAACTCCTTAGCTATCTTAGCCATGAGCATGCTGATTTTGTGTTTCTTCAGGAAACGCATCTAAACTCTGCTGCAACACTGCAACTCAATGCTAAGTCTAACATGGTGGCTGCCTATTTTCCCGCCGTTTCCAAACGGTGCGGGGTAGCCATTCTGGTTAAGAAGTCTTTGCAAGCTACTGTAATGGATGCTGGCGCTGACAAGGAGGGTGGATGGGCCCGTGCACACCTTAAGGTTGGAGATAGTGAATTCATGTGTATTTGTATTTATGCCCCGAATGTAGACGACCCTGCTTACTATGCAAGTATTGCGCAGTAGGCATAGGCCTCTGCCAATGCTCCATCAATACTTGGTGGTGATTTTAATCAAGTGTTCCATCACTCTTTTCTTCTCAAACAAGGCGCTCGTTGGCTGGAAGATCCAGTACCGAGTAGACCTGTGTGACTAGACATAGAAGTGGATCTTTGCAAACCGATTCCTCTTACTTTTCTCCCTGGTATGACTCTCCCATCCGACTCCCACTATCCCCCAATGCTTTTAGACACTTTAGGTGCCTTTAATACTCTAATGCACTCTTTAGACTCCTGACTCTGTCCGTTCGACAGGCTCCCGCTTTGGTACAATACTGGATTTCGAATACAACATAAGTCGATAGCGTGGAGCCCCTGGTACACTAGGGGCATTTGGATTCCTAGCCAGTTGTTCCATGATGGTCGCTGGAAAACTTTTAGTGAATTGCAAACTGAATTTGGTCTCCCAGCGGGGCACTGCTTTCAGTCGAAGCAACCTCGGCATTGCCTTCGGAGTGCTAGGGTACTTCCGCCATCGGCATCCCCTATACAAGGTTGATCGGAGACTATCCGATCTATCGGTAGTTCCCTGGGTGTAGCATCCAATTTTACAAAACCTTATGTAATGCTATAACTAGCGATACCCCTATTGCGCAGAAGCATGGGAGAGAGAATTGCATGTGACTTGACCTTGGAGCAATGGAGCCTTGTCTGGAGTAGAGTGACACGGGTTTCCCGATCCGCCTCACTCACTCAGACACTCTTCTTTCTAGCCCACCGGTGTTTTTACACTCCTGACAGATTAGCCAAATGGAACACTACTCAGGGCGATAGTTGTTGGACATCCCATGCGGCCATTGGCTCACTACCTCATGTTATGTATGAATGTCCCGCACTACAGTATAACTGGCGTCGGGTCTGGGGTCGTATCCAGTCTATTTTGCACTTTCAGGAGCCCCTTTCTTGGAGGATGGTGAGACTTCGCCCAGTTGCGGGGATCTCCTCTCTTCCAAAAACGGCTTACTTCCTTTTGGACTTTATGCTTGGCATTGCTATTTCTCTAATTAAGAAATACTGGAAAATAGCTCCCATCTGAGCCCCAATGCATGGTGGAATCATGTTTGTCTCTACAGTACATATGAACAAATACCTTGTATGTTTGCTTCCCCCGTTCAGACTTCTCATTATTGGTCTAAATGTAAGATGCTCAATGACTATGTACATTCTGCTAAATACTCTCATCTGACTGTCTAAATTTGTATATATTTTGGTCCCATGATCATTTTGTATCATAGATACTCTTTTGACCGTTTTGATGTATAATCACTGTTAATTGGAAGCGCTCACATGCTGACCTAATCGGCTAGAGAAGAAGCATGGGGGTGGGGGGTAATTGGGTTTACTTTTCCTTATTGTATACTTGTTTTGTCTCCTTTGGTGTGTTGTTTCTTTTGTTTGTTGCAAAATGAAAATAAAAGTTAAAAAAAAAAAAAAAAAGACACCTCAGACCTCTGTTGGCACCAGGTGATTTTAGAACAATATTCCAGTCGCTTGTAACACCACATTTTGATTACGCAAATATTATCCTTCATGGTCTCCCCAAGAGCACACTCAACCCATTGCAAATGGCGATGAATGCAGCAGCCCGTATTCTCTGCGGCTTATCAATGAGGGATCACATCACGCCCATACTTATGGAGTTGCATTGGCTACCGTTGGACAGCAGACTCACCTTTAAAGCACTACTCTTAGCTTTTAAAGCAATCAACCTCATTGCCCCCTCATCCTTAACCGCCCTCATCACTCCCACCCCCAACAACAGACTCAGGAGATCAGTAGCTACAAACATGCTTACTATCCCTTTGGAAGCGTCAAAATGCACGCAAACTACCAGGAATAGATCTTTCGCCGCCTTTGCCCCGAGATGCTGGAACAACCTCCCCTCACATATCAGAGCAATCAACGACCTTTCTCAGTTCAGGAAAGCTCTTAAGCACCATTTGTTCCTCCTACACTTTTCCCACCCTAACCTAACGCAACCATCCCCCACACCACATCTTACTCATGAAGACACTAACACACCCATAACATGATTTACACAAAACACAAACCAGACCCTTCCAGCATGGGTTATATATTGTAAATAATTTTCCAACACTATGGTGATACTTGTATATAGTTTATAATGGAACTGTACATAGTTCCCCTGTTCTATCCCAAGTTATACATCCTGTTATAATGTAAGCCTATGGACGTTTGTCTGTGGCAATATTTCTGTTATTTGTAAACCGCACTGATACGAAAAGCGCGGTATAGAAGAACTGTAAATAAATAAATAAATGAAATAACCGCGAAGCTGAAAGAAAACAAATTGTTTTTAAATCCAACAAAAACTGAAGCCATATGACTGTCATTTTGGGGTTGAACATTACCCACTATCCCAAAAATTAGCTCAGTCCTAATTATAGCTAAAGATCAAATTAGGTTACTAGGGGTTATGTGGGACAATGGTCTGTCCTTTAACCCTTATAGTTCACATACTGTCTCAACCTGTTTCCTGCTTTACATAGAATAACATCTTTGAAGTCCTTCTTGGACTGCGAGGCTCAAAAAGCCTTGGTACATGCCCTAGTGGCAACAAGACTGGACTATTGTAACTCTCTACTTATTGGTGTTCCTCAGGGGAAATTAAGGAGAAATCAACTGCAGCAAAATGTTGCAGTAACGTTTTTGTATGGTGCACAAAGACATGACCACGTCACCACTTGTCAAAGAGAAGCATTGGCTCCCCATATCAAGTTGAGTTCCTTTTAAAGTTATTTTACTAGTGCACAGAGCCTATTACACAGGTTCTCCTCAATATCTCAGTGACCTTCTGATATCTTATTCACCAACAAGAACCCTAAAACCCTCCCAAGGGAATTACCTGGCATCACCAACCAAATCCAGGCTGAAGTTGGTTTTCTTTCAGAAAAGTTCATTCTCCTATCTTGCGCCTGAATTATGGAATGCTCTCTCTCGGGACCTGCGATTGGAGAGCTCCTAGAGGGATTTAAAAAAGAAAAGAGCCTTAAAATGTGGTTCTTTTCCCAAGCTTTTAGTGAAATTTCTTGATTCATTTATCTAGTCTTAATTTGCTTTTAGCAGATCTTTTGAAGTTTGCTGTATCTGTTGTTTCTCTGGTTACTTGTTGATTGTTGGAAAATGGTGGTGTGCTATTCACCCCCCCCCCCTTCTGTGTTTGTGTTTTACGTGATGATAGCCAGGCCGTTTTATTTTTGTAAACTGCCATGATGTACAAGTAGAATGGCGGTATATAAAATTCTTTCAATTAAATAAATAAATACATCAATCTAAAATGTGCCTTAAAATAAATAACAAACAGTACAACTTCCCTTTCTTCTCCCAAAATAAAACCCTACATTAATTTAAAAGCGCCAAACCCATTTCATCTATTACAGCCCAACTCTTCCCAAAGCACAACTTTTTACCCCTAATAATCATCACTAAACTGATGAATCTTTACATTTTTCCTAAAGCTACTGGGATGAGATTCATTAATCCATGTTTAAATCTGAAGATCATTCACTAATATCCTTTTAGCATTAATGTAAACATCAGTGAGTCTAGAGAAAACAAAAGCAGCAAATTGTTAAAAAAAACTAGAAGCTGTGTTACTGGGATGTTGTATGTTTCAGGCATAGACCACTGCCCTTTATGTTGATCTTTATTCTTTATTCTTAATATCCCAAGGGAGTGGTGGAGTAGCCTAGTGGTTAGAGCAGTGACCTGGTGACCAAGAGACCAGTATTCATTTCCCACTGGCACACCTTGGTCAAGTCACTTTACTGTCCTTTGTCTCCAAAGAAAAGCCTGACAATCTTGTATTTATGGAAACATCTTGCCCAGAAAATCCAGGGGCTGCTGGGTTGCCAGGAATCAACATTGACTCAGTAATTGGCACACGCACACACAATATCCCAAAAGTCCTCTTTTAGAGTTCTAATTCCAGCCGTACCAGGGCTTGACAAATCCCGGGCACCAGGTCACCATGGTGACTGTAAATTGAACCCTGGTGCCTGGAATTTCATCGCCCCCTTCCCCCAGCCATTATCTGATATGTTCTAGAATTCCAGCCATGCTGTTTGCTGCTCCACCACAATCTGCGTGAGTTGCACGGTAGAGGAAGTTTTCTGATCTCACAGTTTCAAGTCATGCACGATCAGCAAACGTCCTGCACCGTGCAGCTCGCGGTGGAGCAGTGAAGACTGGCAGGAAAGGGAAGTTATATTGAGTGATGACTGGGGGAGGAGGAAAGAGATAAACAACGGGTGATGGCTCGGGAAGCGGATAAGGAGAGACAGACAGACAAACTGGGGTGATGGTAGGTGGCTGTGTGTGTGTGTGAGTTAGAGAGAGATGTGGCGGGCTGCAAGAGAGAAACAAACTGGGCTGGTGGTAGGGGGCTGTGAGAGAGAAACTGGGGTGATGACTGAAGGGGGTTATGAGAGAGTGTGTGAAGTCAGGGTGTGGGGAGCTATGGGAGATAGTTTTTGCTTTACGTATTAATAGGTCATGGGTATATGTGAAGCATAAAAGGAGGTTTCCTTAGGTTCAGCTATAACATAGTAACATAGTATATGACAGCAGATAAAGACCAGCATGGTCCATCTAGTCTGCCCAGCAAGGCGGCAAGAGTATGTACACCTGCTGCTCTGTGCAGATCACCCCTCCCCATGCCTTTGTTTAAGGATGTAGCTACTGCTCCGTGTAGGTCACCCCTATTTGTTGAGATATAAGAGATAGTTATGTTTATTTTGATTTTATCCTGTTGCTATAAAGGGATCCACTGTGTCTTTCCCATGCCATTTTGAATTCTATCACTGCATTTGCCCCCTACCATTTCCATCAGGAGGGCATTCCAATCATCCGCCACCCTTTCAGTGAAAAAGTATTTCCTGACATTGCCTTTCAGTTTACCCCCTTGCAACTTCATGTTATGCCTTCTAGTGTTACAGCTTCCCCGTCTTTGGAAGAGGTTTGTTTGTTCATGTATACTCTTTAAGTATGCTACTGATGACATTCTCATTGGAGATGGGGGAGGGGAGGGGGAGAAGGGCTGCTGCCTTCTCTTGGCACTGTCTAATGGTGTGTTAAGGGCTTGATCTATTAAGCTTTCTTTTTCTATAGAAAATGGGAACACAGTAAATCAGGCCCTTAATGAATGTGTTACAATACACCTTTTGGGGGAAAGGGAAGCACTGTGACTGAGGTCTTGGTGACAGGCTCCTAGATGTTTTAAGCTGGCTCCTAGATTCCAAGAACATTTGTCAAGGCCTAAGCTATACAAATGGATAGAGAAGTACTTTAGGAGTTAACCATTTTTTGAAAGAATCCCTTGAAATAAATTGTGCACACACATACATACATACGTTTTACATTAAATACGAGTATAACTGATAAGGTCCATGGTCATCCTCATCACCATTCCTATCTCCCATGTCTTCATTTTCAGTGAATTTTTCTCGGCTCTCTCACTGATGAATCAGAGCAGCCACTCTTGCTCTTCCAGTGAGGAACGCTGTTTTCAATTTCTCTGCTAAATCACTGACCTTTCTATGTGCAGTTAAAAGATTTGCTGTGCAGAAGGGCTTTATATTACTTTTTCATATCAAGATGATCTGTATGGGTACAGAGAAATGATGAGACAGACAATTTGCATGATGTAGGTAGGGGAACAGATGAATGGAGAGAGGTTTTGGACTTGCTGCTATCGGTGTGAATGATCAGTTAGTTGTGATCTGCTTTTTTAGTACTAAAAATAGCACTCAAGTACTTTACATGTGTCTGCAGCTCTCCGGGAGTAGAATACATTGGCATCTTATGGGAAAAGGATTTAAGGCATCTAGTTAGATAGTTTTATTTGCTGAATGGCAACTCTCCATATACTTATAACATTTTTTTTTTATTTGTGCATTCTGCTCAGAGAAATCTCATCTTTCTATATTGCACCTTATAATACTGGAGCAGAGCAGTAGAATTATTTGTGCTGTCCTATTTGGAAAGGCAGGAATTAACTTTTTTGCTTTCAAAAATGCAATGCCTTTTTTTGAAAAAGTGAACAGGTCAATATTTGAACTCTGCATTCGGTGTTTCTGTAAGCACCAGCTGCAATGTTTAAAAGAGAAACCAGATATTCAGCGCTGGAATTCAGATATCCTTCAATGCTGAATATGCAGTTTCAGCTCTGACCACCAGTGCTCTAAGGATAATGGTGACATTCAGCCACTATTTGGCTAACACAACCGCGTGAAGTGAGGACAGCCTTTATTGTCACCTAACTTTATACGGTTACTTATCCAATTAGCAGACTGAAAATCTCCAGCTACTGGATAAGTGCTGGGACCACTGTAACGCCACTGAGGGTCAGCTCTGGCACTTTCCGGACAGTGCTGTGGTGGTTAGAGGGCATATTCAGAAGCATTGTCTGGTTAGTGCCTCTGAATATCCCTCTCAGTGGGGTTTATCTGACTATTGGCCCGGAGCATTCTGGAAGGATTTGATTAACTGAAACTACACTTGCACTTTATACAATTCGTTAATTATTCTGGTGCGCTTCACTTACAGAGATTTTACCTTGAGTCCCGGCCACACAACATGTAATTAGTTCTCCCTCCCTCCCCTTTCTACTGCCCCTTCCCCTATCCCTCCCCTCCAACCTTCTATCCACTGAATGTTGACATAATCATTTGCTTCTATTTGCCTGTTCTATGTTAACTAGATTTGATGTTTTATGCCTGTTCTATGTAAAGTTGCTTGACTGTTCACGTTCCATGTAAATCGCGCTGATACTAAATAGTGTGGTATATAAAAGCAAATAAATAAATGATCCTCCTGGGTTATCAACAAATAAATCTGTCCCTCTTTTGTTCAAAATCATTATCCCGAAAAAAAAATATTCTAGGATACCTGGGAGAGGCTTTTCGAAGGCCTACTTCATTGGAATCTTGGCTGTGGTCTGTGCTTTTCTGTGGTAAGTTCAGGAAGCGCACTTCCACTTCAGTTTTAGACACAACTGAGGCAAGAACGTTTCTTCCTAATTATACTCTTCAGCTGAAATGAGCTTGAATCTCAGATGGAATGCACTTCAAGTGCATCTGAGAGAAAATTAAATGTGAAAACTGCACTCAAGTACTGTCCTCAGCTCTTCTTTCATTCATTTAAGTGCAGCTATTTCTTATGTCCTACATTGTCAGGAAGTGCTCAGACTTTGGGGTAGCTGGTCACCATCTGGGGAATCGTAATCATCACATTCACCAGACAGAGATTCTCAATGGCCCAAGGTAAAGTATTTGGCAATCACCTAAAATTAGTCTAGTTCTGGAAAGCTATCAGGTTGCTAATTGTTGAGTTTAATCTTCTTGAGTCCAGCTAAGTAGGGATACTATGTCTGTGCTTTGAAAATTGACCACAGATCACCAACTCAGACTATTAATTAATACATTTACTTCTAAGCATTTCCTTTTTTGTCTTTTCACTTCCTCTTAGGCACAGTAAGAAAGATGAAAGCTGTTTTTGTGCACATGTGGCCAGACTGATGCAGCCTGAATGTAACAGGGTCTAGGGCAGTGCTTTTCAAAGTTTTATCCTATGTAGGGTTGCCAACTGGCCGGTTTTCAGCCGGCCTGGCCGGTTTTTCCACGGCCAGGCCGGCTGCCGGCGCAGAGGCAAAACCGGCCCTTTAAAAGCCGTTTTTTTTGCTCTGGCCGCAAGATCGGGAGCGGCCAGAGCAAAAAAAACGGCTTTTCTCCGCTTCAGAGGGAGCCGGGGAAGCCCGCGCGAGGCCCCGGCTCCCTCTGAACAGCCACCAGCGTGAAGAGCCTTTACCTTCACGCTGGCGGCTGTTCCTGTGAAGCCGCGAATGCTGGGAAAGGTTAAAGGTTGCCCTTTAACCTTTCCCAGCATTCGCGGCTTCACAGGAACAGCCGCCAGCGTGAAGGAAAAGGCTTTTCACGCTGGTGGCTGTTCAGAAGGAGCCGGGGCCTCGCGCGGCTTCCCCGGCTCCCTCTGAAGCCTCAGACAGCCGCGATGCTGGTCGGGGGGGGGGGGGGGCAAGGACTGCATTGGCTGTGATGGGGGGGACCTGGACTGGAAAAGGGCTAAGGGGGGGGGGACGGACTTGGACTGGAAAAGGGCTAAGGGGGGGACTTGGACTTGAAAAGGGCTAAGGGGGGGGGGGACTTGGACGGGAAAAGGGCTAAGGGGTGGACTTGGACTGGAAAAGGGCTAAGGGGGGGGACTTGGACTGGAAAAGGGCTAAGGGGGGGGGGACTTGGACAGGAAAAGGGCTAAAGGGGGGGACTTGGACTGGAAAAGGGCTAAGGGGGGAGTTGGACTGGAAAAGGGATAAAGGGGGGGGACTTGTACTGGAAAAGGGCTAAGGGGGGGGACTTGGACTGGAAAAGGACTAAGGGGGGGGACTTGGACTGGACAAGGGCTAAGGGGGGACTTGGACTGGAAAAGGGCTAAGGGGGGGGGACTTGGACTGGAAAAGGGCTAAAGGGGGGGACTTGGACTGAAAAGGGCTAAGGGGGGACTTGGACTGGAAAAGGGCTAAGGGGGGGGACTTGGACTGGAAAAGGGCTAAAGGGGGGGGGACTTGGACTGGAAAAGGGCTAAGGGGGGGGGGACTTGGACTGGAAAAGGGCTAAGGGGGGGACTTGGACTGGAAATAGGCTGTGATGGGGGGGGGGGACCTGGACTGTAAAAGGGTTATGGGGGGGGGACATGGACTGGAAATGGGTTGTGATGGGGTGGAGGGGACCTGGACCAGAAAAGGGCTATGGGGGGGGGGGAAACTTGGACTGGAAATAGGCTGTGATGGGGGGGGGACCTGGACTGTAAAAGGGTTATGGGGGGGGGGAACTTGGACTGGAAATGGGCTATGGTGGAGGAAGGGGGATCTTGGACTGGAAATAGGCTGTGATTAGGGGGGCTAGGACTGCAAATGGGCTGTGATGGTGCGGGGGGACTCGGACTGCAAATGGGCTGTGATGGTGCGGGGGGACTCGGACTGCAAATGGGCTGTGATGGTGGGGGGGGGGCCTAGGACTGGAAATAGGCTGTGATGGGGGACTTGGACTGGAAATGGGCTGTGATTGGGGGGGGGAGCTAGGACTGGAAATGGCCTGTGATGTGAGGGCTAGCACTGGAAATGGGCTGATGAAGAGCTGGAATAGGACTGGAAATTGGCTGATGTGGGGCATGGGAGAATGGGACTAGAAGGGAGTGGATGCTGGGTGGGCCTAGAACTATAAGGGAATTGATTTGGGGGGAGGACTAGAATGGATGGGGAATGAGAATGGAGAGGGGAAAAAAAATTTGGGGGGAAGAAAAGTCTATGATGGGCCGGTATTGGGAGAGTAAGAGGGGCTTGAGAATGGAAGGGTGAAATTTAAACGGATGATAAAGGAATAAGGAAAGTATTGGGGGAAAGAGCAAAAGGGAAACAATCAGTATGTTAAAGCAGAAATAGAGAGAGAATGGAAAACATCTAAAAGAGAAGAAAGGACAAATGGATAGCTCGCAGAAGACACAAAGAAACCAGAAGAAAGTGACTGGAGCAATTGCAACTGAAAAATAAAATGCCCAAACAGAAGGTAGAAAAATACTTTTTATTTTGAATTTATTAACTGGAATATGTCTGGTCTGGGAAGTGTGTATTGCTAACATCTTTGCGTTTTTGTTTAGTGCAAGAGGAAATTACTTTATAGTTTTATTTCTCCAGTGTTGTACATTTCATGTTTGGATTTTGGGGTTCCCAGTTTAATTGTTATCTGACCAAGGAAGTTAGCCTACACGTATCCTCGGTAATTTTTGTGGGTGCGGCTGGGGGCGGGGCAGGGGTGGGACTAGGGGCGGAGAATGGGTGGAGCATGGCGAGCCACAGGTGTCGGGTTTTTCTCGGTGAAAAAGTTGGCAACCCTAATCCTATGTGACCCCATTTTAACAACCGAAAAATCAAGCCTCCTATGTGACCCCATTTTAACAACCGAAAAATCAAGCCTCCTCCCCTTCCCGCCAGGAAGGCAGCAGTAACAGCAGTCAGCACAGGGTCCCTTGTGTCAGTGTGCAGTGTGTGCTTACAGACCCCAGTACTCAACATCGGTTTCCAGCCTAACAGGAAGCTTACCCAGGAGGGGCAAAGACGTATAAATGTTCACTGGTCCACAGGCCACATGTCGAATGGTGATTGCCAATACCTGGCATAGGGAACAGTGAAAGTCCAAAATGACCATATTTCTGTGAACCCATCCACTGATGATGTGAACCACTGATTTATGGAAAAACATCCCAATATTTGCTTTGCTTTTACCTTGTTAATAATCTTGCTCTTTTCTGGCATCCCTCACTTTGCCATTTCTTTTCTCCAGCAAATTCTGGGAGAATAAAGATTTGCTGGTTCTTAGACTGTGATTAAATGAGGACTTCTGACTGGGGATTTTTAAAGCTCTCTTGGCAGGAAAATAATTTCCTTGGTTTGGTCTTTTTGTTTTATTTAGACCTGATGATAATTTCAAAGATCCAGCTATTCTGCCTGACAAAACGGTTTTCATGCAGCACACATTGTGTAATAAAAGATGCACTTGATTCTAGCTGATAGCAGAGTTTCTGTATTAAAACTTTGTCCCTGGCGCTAGTTGAAGCTTGCGACTTGCCTAGAGCTTCAGCTGCTTCTCCCATAATACTGTGCCTCCCTGCAACTGCTTTCAGACTCTGCAGGTCAGAATACTGTAGGTCTTGTGCAGGTTACTAGAAGAACTGCTATATTAAAAAAAATAACAGGGACATATTCATCAGTAGTATCCAGTGCTGTTAAAGCAACTGGCCATCGCTGCTTTAATTTAGATCCAGATATTCAGTGCCAGGCCATATTTGGCGATCAACATAGGGTTGCCAACTGGCTCCAGATGCGCCCGACAAGCTTGATCCAGTCCTGGGTCTACCCCATTGCATGCAGGGACATGTAGTCTTGTTTTTCTTATGGAGTGCAATGGAGAAATCAGAACTACATGTCCCTGCATGCAATGGGGTAAACCCAGGACTGGATCAAGCCTGTCGGGCGCATCTGGAGCCAGTTGGTAACCCTAGATCAACACTGAATATCCAGTTCCTGTGCGGATATCCAGTTTAGTCCTCCACAATCGGGTAATGCCCCTCCTACTGCAGCCTGGAGACTGGACCAATCAAATCTTCTGTAGTACATATCCAGCAGGAGCTCCCAGAAGCCCCCCAGTGTGTCCAGTCTCTAGCAGCTTGAAGACGTAAAAGTGTGTCCTCCTGGGCACACTGAGTGACTATTGCAGGAGCAACACTTGTTAGTTAGTTGTTTTAGGGTTTGTTTTGGGGCATTTCCTTGCTATTTCTTTGATAGCTAGCTGTATCTTTAAAAGGAAGACAAAAGAAGAAGTCTGTCTCTCTGGAGCACTGCCACAGGGGACTAGGGGGAAGTCAGACCTGTTGGCTCCTGTGTTCCTGCCTAGCAAATTTTCACAGCCCTGGGTGAGCTCCCCCTGGACAGTACGGGGTAAAGCCATACCTGATACAGTAGTGGCTGGCACTGGGAGATGTTGGCTGAATCCTGGTGGTTCCTGAGCTGGTAGGAGATTTTCATTTCATTTCTTCTTGTGTGCAGTGCTCTGTTAGAGCTGCCAGCATTTCTGTAGGCTCTCCTGAGCCCATTTGGCAATTTTTCTTAAATTTGGTCGTTTGCCCTGTCTTAGAGGGTCGTTTTAGTTCTTTTCCATATTATTTGGTGGCTTTTGTATTTTCGCGCCGTTTTTTACCGCGGGTGAAAAAGTCCGGCGGCCATTTTGAATTTTAAAAGTGTGCTTTAGAGGCACTTTTGAGCACTTGTGCACAGGTTCCCCTGGCGTTTTTGGGGTTCCTCTTGCTGGCGATTTTGCTCAGGGCACCCCAGGGAGTCTGGGGCATATTTTGTTTCTTGTCACCCATTCCTCCCCCCGTGATCACATCACACCCTTACTGTTCCGTCTTCACTGGTTGCCCTTCCCCCACCGCGTTCACTTCAAGTTGCTCATTTTGGTTCATAAAGCTCTCCACACAGGTGCCCCCCAATATCTAACGGACCTCCTTTCCTTCCACTCCCCTAGGTACACCCCTCGCTCCTTTCACCTTAACCGCCTCACTCTTCCCTCCCCTTCCCGTGCCCATTTACAGTCTACCCGTTCCTCTGCCTTCTTTTTTGCTGGCCCCGCCCTCTGGAACTCCCTCCCCTCCTCACTCCGACTGGACCCTCACCACCCCACATTTAAACAAAACCTCAAAACCCACCTTTTTTCCCTTGCGTTTGATATCCCCTCTCCTTTTGTGTGATTCCCATTTGTATTATCCTCTGCTCTCCTTGTGACTTGTCTTTGTTATGGTTTAGCTTTGTCTCTTCTGCTTCTATTGCTTTTCTGTCCATAAAGTGTATTTCTTTTCCTTTTCACTGGCCTCGGCCTTTTTAAAAAACAAAGTTTTTATTGGTTTTATTGTACACCGCTTTGCTTGCCCATGAAAGGCGGTTTTTATCAAGTGAAATAAAACATAAACATAAAACATAAAAAAAAAAAAAAAAAAAAGTTTTAATTTCAAATCGGGGCTGATTTGCATAGGATTGCCCCTGTGGTGTGGGCTTCCCTGTGACTGTTGTATTCTATCCCGCTGGGCAGAGGTGGCCTTGGGATGGCTTCCCAGCCCCAGTGCGTGATTTGTGGGTCCCGCAGAGCAGTAGGGACTGACTCTGGCATCTGCAGGAGCTGTGCTGCAGTGCCTGCAGAGTTAGAGCAATCTGTGAGTCTCCCGGATCAGCCTACCCCTGGGGATGCTTCTAATTCAGGGGTTAGTGTTCTTTCCCCGAGCCTCCCTCAGTCTGGGTCGGTTCCACCGGCCAGTGGGTCGGTGGCTGCACTCCAGCAGGCGGCTATAGCTGCACCGCCTATGGATTTCTCCCCGGATTTTGTGCTCCTCATGCATCAGGCGTTTCGCTTGAGCAGGTCCGGTCAGTTGCCGGCAGTTTGGCCCCCCTCTCTCTCCCCCCGGGGTCCTCTGGGGCGGCTCAATGCACCTCGCAACCCGGGGGCAAGCGTCTTCGGTTGGGGGAACAGGAGCAGGACGCCCTAGGTCTCCTGGATTCCGAGGCAGAGGGCGATCCTGAGACTGAAGCGGAGGAGTTGGAGGATGGGGAGATCCTTGAGCCGGAGGACCAGGCTCGGATCATTCGCGTGTTCCGTAGGGACGAGCTGGTTCCTCTGGTCACGGAGTCCCTGCAGGCGCTTAACCTTTCGGCGGTGCGGCCCCTGGAGGAGGAGGGTCTTGAGGATCCTCTAATTCAGGCAGTCAGGGATTCCCAGGTGGTTTTTCCCGTTCACCGCGTGGTGGATCATATGATCCAGGCGGAGTGGGAGCACCCGGAATCCGGCTTGAAGGGGATTCGGACCATGAATCGGCTTTATCCCCTTGCCGACAAGGACAGGGACTTGTTCAGGTCCCCCCGGGTGGACGCTGCGGTTTCCGCAGTGACCAAGAAAACCACCATCCCGGTTGAGTGGGCGGCTGCCCTCAAGGACAGTCAGGACAAGAAGATTGATAATTTGCTCAAGCAAACCTTCGATACTGATGCCGTGTCATTGCAGGCCTCTATCTGTGGGGCTTGGGTGGCTCGGTCGTGTCTGCGATGGTCGCAGCATTTGCGCTCGAGCCCCGGGCTAGACCAGCAGGGCCTGTTGGAGGTTACCCGGCTGGAGTCCGGCTCGGCCTATCTGGCGGATCTGTTTTATGATTTAATCCGCGCGTTGGCTAACAGTATGGCATCCGCGGTTGCGGCGCGCCGGTCCCTCTGGTTGCGCAACTGGGCGGCGGACGGTTCTTCCAAGTCCCGCCTCAGTAAGCTGCCCTTCAAGGGCAGATTGTTATTTGGGGAGGCTCTCGAGAAGTTGGTAAAGGATCTCGGTGAGTCCAAGGGGGGCCGGCTCCCGGAGGATAGGCCAAGGTCCAACAGGTCCTCCCCCTCGGCGAGGGGGTCCTTTCGGGATCAGCGCAGGTTTCGTTCCTCCCGCCTGTGGGCTTCGCAGCGGGGCAGGTTTGGAGCCCGTAATCAAGGGTTTCGTACCTTCAGGGGAGCCGGCAGAGGCTTCTCCGGAGCCGCCTCTTCCTCGGGCTCTTCTTTTGGGCGCAAGCCACAATGACGCGAGGCAGGATCTGGAGGGAGGCCCGATTATCGGGGGTCGCTTGCGCGACTTTCTTTCCTCTTGGGCCCAAATCACGTCGGATCGCTGGGTGCTACAAATTATAGGAGAGGGTTACGCTCTGGAGTTTGCGTTCCCACTTCCAGATTCATTTGTTCTGTCTCCCAGCAGGGGAGAGCAAAAAACGCGGGACATCCGCGTGACCCTGGATCGGTTGTTAGCGCTGGGAGCGGTGATCCCGGTTCCTCCTTTGGAAAGAGGCGCCGGGCGATACTCCATCTATTTTGTGGTTCCCAAAAAGGGCGATTCCCTGCGTCCGATTTTGGACCTCAAAGGCGTGAATCGCGCGCTCCGGGTGCCGCATTTCCGTATGGAAACCTTGCGGTCAGTCATTGTAGCGGTGCGACAGGGGGAGTTTTTGACGTCCCTCGATCTCACCGAGGCCTATTTGCACATCCCGATACATCCATCTCATCAGCGGTTTCTCCGCTTTGCGTTTCCGTGGGGCCACTTCCAGTTCAGGGCCATGCCGTTCGGCTTGGCTACGGCTCCGCGCACGTTCACAAAGGTGATGGTGGTCGTTGCGGCGGCCTTGCGCAAGGAGGGCATTTTGGTCCATCCATATCTCGACGACTGGTTGATACGGGCAAAATCCAGTCGGGAGTGCCTGCGAGTCACGAGCAGGGTGGTGGCTCTGCTGCGATCTCTCGGCTGGGTGGTGAACGAAAGAAAGAGTTGTCTGCGTCCCTCGCAGGACCTGGAGTATCTGGGAGTGAGCTTCGACACCGCTCGGGGACTGGTGTGTCTCCCCGAGCGCCGCGTCCTGGCGTTGCGGGCTCTTGTCCGACTCTTTCGGGGGATGCCCGCTCCGTCGGCGTGGTGGTACCTACGGCTTCTCGGAACGATGGCGGCGACCTTGGAGGTGGTGCCATGGGCACGGTTCCACATGCGCCCGCTCCAGAGGGCGCTCCTTCGCCGCTGGTCCAACCAGTGCGATTCCTTGCACAAGAGGCTGCCCTGTCCGAAGGCAGTGCGGCGGTCGCTTCGATGGTGGCTTTCCTCCGAGAACCTGACGCGGGGGATTCCCTTGGAGCCTCCCCTGTGGGTTCCCCTCACTACGGATGCGAGCCTAGCCGGCTGGGGAGCTCACTGTGAGGCCCGCTTCACGCAGGGGGTGTGGTCCTCTCGGGAAGCTGCGTGGTCGATCAACCATCTCGAGCTTCGGGCGGTCAGGCTAGCCCTGTTGGCCCTGGAGCCTCTGGTCCGGGGTCGGGCGGTCCGCGTCTGGTCGGACAATGCGACCACGGTGGCGTACATCAATCGCCAAGGGGGCACAGGGAGTGTGGCCCTGGAGACGGAGGCGACGGCCTTATTCAGCTGGGTGCAGACTCGCCTGCCGGCGATCTCGGCAGCGCACATAGCGGGCGCAGAAAATGTCCAGGCCGACTTCCTCAGCAGAGTGCGGGTGGACCCCGGAGAGTGGGAGTTAAATCCACAGGTGTATGCGCAAATGGTTCGGCGGTGGGGTCCGCCCATCATGGATCTCATGGCGACCTACCAATCGGCCAAGACGAGTCGCTTCTTCAGCAGACGACGGGAGCGAATGTCCAAAGGACTCGACGCTCTCATTCAGCCGTGGCCGACGTCCGGGCTACTGTATGTCTTCCCTCCTTGGGCGCTGATCGGCCGGGTCGTACAGCGCATCGAGTGCCATCGGGGCCGAGTGCTGCTGGTGGCTCCGGATTGGCCCTGGAGGCCCTGGTATGCCGACCTCGTCCGGCTTCAAGACGGCGTGCCGTGGCGCCTCCCGGCGTTGCCGGACCTTCTCCTTCAGGGCCCCTTGCGGATGCCCCAGGTGGCTCGATTCTCGCTTACGGTTTGGCCATTGGGAGGGCTCGGCTGAAAAAGAAGGGTTATTCGCCCGCGGTGATTTCCACCTTACTGCGGGCGAGAAAGTCCTCCACTTCTCTCACTTATGTTCGGATTTGGAGGATTTTTGAGGACTGGTGCTCCCGGCGGGGAGTCCGGGCGGCGACGGTCTCTGTGCCCGTCGTGTTAAGCTTCCTTCAGGATGGGTTCGAGAAAGGTCTCGCGGCCAGTTCCCTGAAGGTCCAGCTGGCGGCGATTTCGTGTTATAGAGGCAAGGTCTTGGGCCGCCTTCTTGGTGCTCATGCAGATGTGCGGCATTTCTTGACCGCCGTTTTTCATTTACGGCCTTCCCGCAGAGCGGTGATTCCTTCGTGGGACTTGAATTTCGTTCTGCGGGCTATGGTTCGGGAACCATTTGAGCCCTTGCGGAGGGCGTCCTTGAAGGATCTCACATTGAAGACGGTGTTCCTGGTTGCCATCTGCTCGGCACGGCGTATTTCGGATCTGCAGGCCCTGTCCTGCCGAGAGCCTTTCTTGTCTTTCTCTTCGGAGCGGATTGTGCTCCGTCCGGTTCCTTCCTTTCTACCAAAGGGGGTGTCTCCCTTTCACTTAAATCAGGCGGTATTTCTGCCAGTGCTTTCGGCATGCTCGGTCGAGTCGGTGGACAAGAGTCTTCTCCGGCTTGATGTGGGCCGCGCGCTGCGGCGGTATTTGCAGTCTACCGAGTCCTTTCGAAAGACTGATCGGCTTTTTGTGCTCTTTGGGGGTACAAAAAAAGGGGAGGCGGCGGCTAAGGCCTCCATTGCTCGATGGCTCAAGGAAGCGATCGCGTCCGCGTATCTGTTGCAGCGGCGGCCGGTCCCGGAGGGGCTCCGGGCTCATTCTACTCGGGCTCAGGCGGCCTCTTGGGCGGAGCATAGCCTGGTTCCACCAGCAGAGATTTGTAGGGCGGCCACCTGGTCGTCTCTGCATGCTTTCAGCAGGCACTATCGCTTGGATGTGTCAGCGGCTCGGGATTCTTGTTTTGGTTCGGCGGTTTTGCGCGCCGGCCTGCAAGGTCCCGCCCGGTCTTAACTGCTCTGTTACATCCCGATTGTGGAGGACTAAACTGGATATCCGCACAGGAAATGGAAATTACACTAACCTGGTAATTGTAGTTCCTGTAGGATCCAGTTTAGTCCTCCTTCCCTCCCGACTATCTGTATGATTTTGCGGCGCGCTGTCCCGAGCGGGTGCCTGTAGGATGGTTTTCATCCCATTCGGACTCTGTCGGCAGTCGTGCTTATCGCTATGGCTCTTCCCTTTCTTTTGGAGTTCAGTCAGCTCCTTAGTTTCTGGGGGAAGCTCGGTGTAAATTTAAAGGCGTCGATACCGGCGCCATGCAGTGTCCTGACTTCCTCGTTTGGGGAGGGAGTTGGTTATTCCAGGGGGGGAAGTACATCGTTTATTGATAGCCTAATAAAAATCTGTTGTGTTGCTTCGTTAAGTTTGCTTTGTTACTAGTACACTGGGGGGCTTCTGGGAGCTCCTGCTGGATATGTACTACAGAAGATTTGATTGGTCCAGTCTCCAGGCTGCAGTAGGAGGGGCATTACCCGATTGTGGAGGACTAAACTGGATCCTACAGGAACTACAATTACCAGGTTAGTGTAATTTCCATTTTGCCCAGATAAGGCCTGATTCCGTCCCAGACATCGATTCCCTCTGTACGTCTGGTCTGAACCGGACGTACAGAGGGGATCGCGATTCTGATCCCATGGGGCACATCTAGCCCACGGGATCAGAATCGTGAACAGTCCTGCATGCGCAGGCCAGGACTGCAATTCACTCGGGCCTGCAAGTGCAGGACTGTCCCCAGCTAACTCAATCTAGGCGCCTCAATGGAGCTGCGGTGCCAGAAATTGAAGCTAATTCCCCGCAGCCCAATCCCCTGATCTGGCCTCCTTTGGTCAGGTTTGGGCTGTGGGGAATGTCCTCTGGCCCCCCTGCCCCATCTGCACCCCAGCATTTAAAGAATGACTTGTCCAAGGAAGTTATTCCACCTCGGAGGTGAAATAACTTCCACGCACATGTCGCCGGCCCTGGATGGCGACAGCCCAGACTCTGCTCCCGAGTCACCCCCTTACCCGCTCCCATCTAACTTCCCTGCACAACTGGTGGGGAAGTTAGTCGCTGCCAGGTGAAGGCACAAATAGCAGAGATGGGCGTCCCGTCGGGCCGTCCATCCCCGCTGTTCGTAGCATGGAATAACCCCCATAGCATTTTCGCTAACCAGTCAGTGGCAATATTCACTAAAATGCCTAAAGTTAGGACAGCCTTTATTTTGTCTTAACAAAAAGTGTTTTAGTTAGCTAGTTAGAGGTTGACCAGCAAAGGTTACCACTCTGCTCTGCCCCCAGAGTGCTCTAACACTAATTGGTTAGCCTCAGAGCATTTATCTGGGTTAGGAGGGGATATCAAGCGGCATTAAATATCCTGTTAAGTGGTCTTTATGCAGTTTACTGCGCTGCAAACTGCGTAAATGCCTTTGAATAAACCACAAACACAGTGGAGGACATAGTCAAAGGTGTTTAGGTGTAAAATAGTTACAGAAGAATTTGACACCGATAGCAGCCATTGCGCAACATGCATTTGGGCAGCCGGATGCAACGTTTGGTAGAAATAGAGTTGTTCCAAAGAGTAATTGTTTTAACATAAAGCTAGAGTAGCATGATTTATTTTATTGTTCTCTCATGCTTTCTATTTTCCGTTCCCTTTCTAACTCATTGTGGCCTCTTCTGCTTTGCTCTATGACTTCCTGTTTGTAGGCCAGACATTGCAGATTACTCAGGAGCCACTATTTTCCTTGCTACTAGTTGTACCCAAGAGATGCAGTATTTGACTGCACCTCCTCATGTAGCAGCAAAGCGCAGACAAACCAATGATACCAGGAGTCTGTTCAGAAGGTCCAAATCATTTATTTGTGCACAAGTCTCAAGCAAGGCAATTTCAAAATGGCTGAGCAAAGTTTTCAAGCATTACAACAACTTTTATAGACTTCTGTTCCATTCTAGGTATAGAAAAACATTTCATTGGTCCCGGTAACCTCCCGTACCTCCCGTAGCCCTTCTATTGGTCCCGGTACTGATAAGTTTCTCCAATTATGTTCCTTCTGTGGGCTTCTGTAGGCATGACACCTGCCTGCCCCCCTTCTAGTCCCAATTACAATGGTCAGTTCATCAACTTGTTACTTTCACACTTTCAAGGCTATGGGACCATTTGTGCGTGCAGAAGAGCAAGGTTCTGTAACTCATCTGTCAGCACTCCAATATTTCTCTGCAAATGTACTCTTTCTTATCAGTAACTTTAAAACACATCTTTTCTGTATTTTTCCATTTCTTAATTCTGCAATTCTGCTTATCTAAGCTAATTCAGTATTTCTACTGAGTTCTTTCTTACAATAGCAGCATATTGGGGGATGTGCAATCCTATATGCCTCTCCACAGGCCTCATTTACAGGTCAAGCTAGCCATGCTGGCCTGCCTATGTCAGACACCGTGGGTCACAGGCCTGCACCTGCCACATTCCCCCCTTTGATTAATCTCACCCTATTACTTAATAAGGTGTGAGAATTAAATCACTTTCCAGAGGATTCAAATCCTGATTAAAGGATTCTTACTAGTTCCACTAGGGCTGACTTTGTATAAAGCCATTATTCTAGTTGCGGTCTTCCGCTCTACTGTACTATCAATAGCACTATGAAGGGAACGCATACAACATGGGATTAAACATGGTAAGCAGAGGACAACAGCAACAAGGATTAGTACTAAGATAATGAAAGTCTTAAATCCTCCCAGCCAAGAGAAAAGGTTAGCAAACCAATTAGGAAATTTCAAGGCGTGCCAAGTCTGTACTGGCACATAAGCATGTCTTTGCATATCTTTAGCAATTTCTTCAACTACTTGACCTTTATCATCTATCTTCAAACAGCAATTAGTTAAATTCAGTTTACCACATACTCCTCCTTCAGCTGCTAGCAAATAATCAAGTGCTAAGCGATTTTGGTATATGGCAGTGCGCATCTGAGTACTTTGTCTAGCTAAGAGCGTAAGAGCATGACTAGTTTCGTTGGTTATTATTTCAACTACTGCTTGTAAGCGAATAATACGATTAATCATATAGACTGGGGTTCGGTAGCCCCACATACCATCATCATTCCAAGTGGCAGGTCCATAATACTCAATAATTCTTTCTGGTGGCCAATCATCACCTTGCCATTTCTCCCACTTGCCTATCTGTAAGGCCTCTCTTTTCTGTCTAGATGCTCCTTTGTGTTTGTGGGTGGTATATACAGGGTATCCTAATTGTTCTCCATGTTCAGTGTTTAACAGGAAGAAAGAAGGTCTGATGGTTCCTAAGACACATGCTCCTCCCCATTGTGGTGGGAGTTGCGCATATGCTCGGTTTCCACAGATCCAATATAGGCCAGGTGGGGCTTGCCAGGCTTGGACTTTGGCGAGGTTAGTCCATAGACCTGCAAGTTCAGGAAATCTGGCTAATGGGTTAGGAGGTTCAGGATGTCTGATTCCTGACCACCATGCTACCTTCTTGGTCGTGGCATTATAATATTTCTGGCTAAGACAGACCAGCTGTCCTACCTTTTGAGTGAACTGGGGTCCAGTTCTGGCATAACAAAGACGTCCAACGATTGAGTGCGCTAACACCCATTCACTGGTTGTCTTGTGTAATTCAGTCTGATTGTAAATCATGGAATAATTCAACTCTTGGGCTTCCCAGGGCCATTGGTCTCCCATTTGGGTTCCGCCACAGAAATAACAATCTGTGATCTTAAGACTAGATACTACTGCTCCGGCTAATTCTAGAAACAAATTCTGTGAAGGGTGAGGGATCTCAAACTTATTTACATGCATAGCTTCATAAAAGGTATTATGAATATGATATTTAGATGACTTGTGGGCTTGGGTATTCAATCTAATATACACAATGGTCCCTGGATCTGTTCCTCCTCCAGCAATACGTAAACCAAACTTATATCCTTGTTTCCATGCATGAGGGTTATGTACACGCAAATGTAAGGGGTTACAAGCATCTTTCTGACATTTATCATTTGTGGTTGGCTTGGTTAGAGTAGCCATCCGTTTATCTATTTTCTCATCAGTTATACCAGTGTTCCAGGTAGCATAAAAAACACATTCCCAATACGGGCAATAGTAGTCTGCCGCTGTAGCAGTACTATACCCTGATCCTGTTTTACCTGTACACTTCCACCAATTTGTGGCACCTTCTGGACACATATACTTATGGTCATTTCGATACGCTTTCTCCCATGTACCACAGGTGGACTGACTATCTCTATTAATAGCATTACATGCATCAAAATTCAAAACAGCAGGTTTAGTAATGTCCTTAAGTGGTGGTGTAGCAGCTAATATAGGTCCATCTGCATCCTTCCATCTTATTTCCAACATGTAATAGGATGGATTCTGATGCGGATTATAGCATGCTTTAATTTTGCCATGAGTGCAAACATTTAGTTCAGTGGTGTTATAGATACACCGAGTTATTGTTCCCTTGCAGGTATAATAAGAATGGTAAAGCAAAGTCTGAGTTACTTTCAGTCCAGTTCTAGTAGAGGTAATACAAGCGGTGCATGGAGGTAGAGCATAAGTCTGTTCAAAACCTCCAAAGAAGGCAACCAAGGCAAAGCAGAAGCAAAGATACATGTTGATGTTGATTGGAGTTCTTCTGAATCCTCAGCTTGCTGATCTTGATCACGACGGTCTATTATTCTTCGTCCCGTTTGCTAATGAAGCAATTTAACGGTTGCTGAGTGTTGATTGAAGATCCTCAAGATGTCCAGCACACATTAACCAACTTAGCAATTCAGTTGGCTTGTGAAGTCTGGCTTAGTCAATGTAGTCTCAAAGTAGTGTGTCAACTCACACACACAAATTGGGTTCGTTGAAACAAAGCTGTTGCTGCATGGAAAACAGCAATCCTCTTCGAAAGACTTGGCTACTGCAAAACACTTGTGATGAAGTGTCTATGCTGCTGGTTGCCGTCTCAGAGTAACTCGCAAGGGTACATCAGGGTGCTGCTCTGCTGTCCACCGCTCTGGTTCTGGATCGGCGGCGGGCTTGACTCTGCTGTGGTGGATCCAGGCGTCGATCTCGGCTACCTTTACTGCAGTTGGGGTAGACAGGATGACGGTGTACGGTCCCTTCCAATGGGGTTCCAACGGTATCTTCTTCCAATCTTTGATCCACACCGAAGTTCCAGGCTGGTAGGGATGCAAGGGTTCCGTCAAGTTGATAGGCAACTGGTCTTGGATCCACGTGTGGAGAGTCTGCAGAACAAAACTAAGAGCTAGGAGTTCTTGTCTGGTTACTTCTGAACCAATCTGAGCTAAATTTCCTTTGACTCCCTGCACTATTGGTGGGGGTTTACCATACAAAACTTCAAAAGGGGAAAATCCTGTTGACTTTACAGGGGCTGAGCGTATTCTGAGTAAAGCTATGGGGAGCACTTGGGGCCATTTCAAGTGTGTCTCCTGACAAAGCTTAGACATTTGGGCTTTCAATGTGCGATTCATTCGCTCAACTTTCCCTGAACTCTGGGGTCTGTATGCAGTGTGGAGCTTCCACTGTATCTGCAAAGCTTTTGCTAACTGCTGAGTAACTTGAGAGACAAATGAGGGTCCATTGTCCGACCCTATTACTGCTGGAATTCCAAATCTGGGGACAATCTCTCTCATTAGGGCTTTGGTAACTTCTCGGGCTTTCTCAGTTCTGGTTGGGAATGCTTCTACCCACCCAGAGAAAGTACAAACTAATACTAGTAGATAATGGTATCCATTAGCTTTTGGCATTTCGGTAAAATCAACTTGGAGGTTGTGCATGGGGGTCACACCTCTTGACTGAACTCGGGGCGCTGTAATAAGGCCTTGCTTGGCATTATTCTTGGCACAGATTTGACATTGTCGGGCTACTGAGGCTGATATGGTTGTCATCAGAGGGATGTAGAAATGTGGTCTGAGTGCTTTCTCCATAGCACTCTTTCCATAGTGGGTGGCTTCGTGGAAAGCTTTAACAAAGGATGGTCCTAACAATTCTGGAATTACTATTCTTCCCGGAGGTTGACTACCTTCTTCTGGTGGCAGCTCAATCCATCCGTCTTTCAATACTCCATTTTCTTTGTCACAATAGTAATCCAATTCTTTGGTGGTATATCGTGGGGTCCATAGATTCAAAGGTACTGGAAACAATGCTGCTTGCATTGGCATAGCTTGTGGGGCAATCTGTCCTGTCATAGCTGCTTGTCGTGCTGAGGCATCTGCAAATCTATTTCCTCGAGCAACTTCTCCTTTTCCTGCTTGATGTCCTCTACAATGCATGACAGCTACACGTGTTGGGGCCCAGACTGCATCAAGTAACATCAATATCTCGGGACCATATTTGACTGATTTTCCTCCGGATGTGATGAGTCCTCTTTCTTTGTAGAGAGCTCCATGGGCATGCAAGGTAGTGAAAGCATATTTGGAATCTGTATATACATTTAGCACAAGTTTTTCTCCTAACAACAATGCTCTGGTGAGTGCTATCAATTCGGCTTTCTGGGCTGATGTGCCTGAGGCTAGGTCTGATGATTCAACTACTACTTCGTGTTGAGTGACGACTGCATATCCGGCACAGCGTCGTCCGTCAAGGATGAGACTGCTCCCATCTACATAATAGATCTGGTCGGGATTGTCTATGGGCACATCTGTTAAGTCAGGTCGACTGGAGAACACAGTTTCCATGACTTCGATGCAGTCATGTTCTGGGAGTTCTTCACTGATGGGTATCAAGGTGGCTGGATTCAGGGCATGGCTCACTTCAAGTTGTATCTGTGGGTTTTCACATAACATGCTCTGGTACTTCAACATTCGGGAATTGGTGAGCCAATAATTTGCTTTCTGTTCCATAAGGGCAAGGACTGCATGTGGCACAGTGACTCGTATGTTCTGTCCTAATGTGAGTTTGTCTGCTTCACTCACTAATAGCGCTGTAGCTGCAACTGCTCTCAAGCAGGGTGGCCATCCTTTGGCCACAGGGTCCAATTGTTTCGATAGGTAGGCTACAGGTCGCTCCCAATTTCCTAATTTCTGAGTCAACATGCCTAAGGCATTTCCCTGTGCTTCATGTACAAACAAGTGGAAAGGTTTGTGGACATCTGGTAGTCCAAGTGCTGGTGATGACATCAATTCTTCTTTTAGCTTCTGGAAGGCTGTATCCTGCTCAAGTCCCCACTCCAGTGGTGACTTCTCTTCTCCTTTTGTGGCTTCATACAGTGGTTTGGCAATTTGAGCAAAGTTGGGTATCCAGATTCGGCAATATCCTGCCGCTCCCAGAAAGGCTCTAACTTGCTTTCTGGTTGTTGGAGTTGAAATTCTGCATACTGCTTCTTTTCTTTCTCTGCCTAATCTTCTGCTTCCTTGGGTAATACGAAAACCCAAGTATTTCACTTCTGTTTGGCATAGTTGTGCTTTGGCTCTGGAAACTTTATATCCAGCTTCATTTAGTAACTGCAAGAGATCTTGGGTGGCTCGTATACATTCTTTTTCTGATATGGCAGCTATCAACAGATCATCCACATACTGGAGAAGTACTCTCCTCCCCGGGGCTACTGGATAGCTTGAAAGATCTTGGTTTAGTGCAGCACTAAAGATGGTAGGTGAATTCTTGAATCCTTGGGGTAATCTTGTCCAGGTGAGTTGGCCCCCTCTTCCAGAGATGGGGTCTTGCCATTCGAATGCAAACAATATTTGGCTTACAGGGGCTAATCTTATGCAAAAGAATGCATCTTTTAAATCCAGTACAGTGAAATGGGTAGCTTCAGCGGGTATCAATCCTAGTAGAGTGTAAGGATTGGGTACAACTGGGTGTATAGTTTCAACTGCATCATTTACTCTTCTCAAATCTTGCACGGGGCGATAATCATCTGTCTCAGGTTTCTTTACTGGCAAAAGTGGGGTGTTCCATGGGGATTGACATACTTTCAGTAGGCCATACTCAAGTAATCTCTGTAGGTGGCGATGAATGCCTTCAATTGCGGCTCTTGGGAGAGGGTACTGTTTGACGTGCACTGGTGTAGCACTAGGCTTGAGGGTTACAATCACTGGAGCTATATGTTTGGCTAGGCCTGGGGGACTGCCTTCTGCCCATACTTCAAGTGGTGCATGAATGTTCTTTAAAGTTTGTTCAAAATAGGTATCTTGAATCGAATCATCAATGTAGTATCTCCACTCTTCTTCTCGGGGTACTGTCAGCAGCATTACTCCTGCTGGTTTGGCTTGAGAATTCACTGTCATTTGCATTTCTCCTTGTTCGGAGAAAGATATCTGTGCTTGAAGCTTGGCTAGCATGTCTCGTCCCAGTAGGGGTACTGGACATTCGGGCATGTAAAGAAATTGATGCGTTACTTGCTGTCCTCCTAGACTGCATATTCGGTTTTGTAGAAAAGACTTTGTGGCTTTGGCACCAGTTGCTCCTATAATGGTGACTGCTTTCTTGGTGAATGGGGCTATCTTTTTGTCTATTACTGAATGTTCTGCTCCAGTATCAACCATAAAGTTCATAAATTGGTCTCCTATTTGTATTTCGACCATAGGCTCCTGGAGACCTAAAGCAAACTTGGAGCCCGGTCTGTCCTAATCCACGTCATCCTCTTCATGGGCCTGTGTGGCCAATGCTTGGATGGCTCCTCCTCCCCTCTCTCGCTGGAATTGTTCTCGATTGGCTCCTCCTCGGCCTCGGGGACGGCCTCGTCTTTCTTCTCGCCACTGATGATCGTATTCGTCATCTTGCTGGGCGTCTTCGAGTTGCGGGCAAGTATCTCTCCAATGTCCTTCCTCTTTGCAGTAGGCGCATTGGTTCACGCCTAGTCTCTGGGTCCGGCCTCCGCCTTGACCCCGCCCTCTTCCTCTGCTCCTTCGATTAGGGACACCTCCCCTTTTCTTTTCAACTATGGCCGCAGCCAAAAAATCAGCTTTCTTCTTCATCTTTCTATCACATTCTCTCTGTCTTTCAGTATCACGATTCACATACACTTTATGAGCGACTTCCAATAACTGTGTTGCATTCATGCCCGCAAACCCTTCTAATTTCTGTAATTTACGTCTAATGTCTGGTTGAGACTGGTTTACAAAAGCAGAATTCACCATGCATAAACTTCCTGGTGCCTCGGGATCATAGGGAGTATACATTCTATAAGCTTCAGTTAATCTTTCATAATAATCTGCTGGGCTCTCATCTATTCCTTGGATAATTCCTGCTACTTTGGAAAGGTTCATAGCTTTTTGGCCTCCTCTTCGCAGGCCTTGTAAAAAGCCTTGGCGAAAACGGGCTAGGGCAGTGGATCCTTCATCTGTATTCGGATCCCATTGGGGGTCTTCATTTGGGAATTCTCTCTGAGCTGCTTCTCTACGATCTATTATATTCTGCCCCTGCGCTGGAGCTGCAGGGTTTTCTGCCATCCATTCAATAGCTGCTTTTCTAATTCTCGCTCGTTCTTCTGTAGTGAATAGGGTGGTCAGGAGCTGACGGCAATCTGGCCAAGTGGGTTGGTGAGTTTCCATAATACTAGTTACTAATTCTGTCAGCTCCTGGGGCTTACTAGTATAGGAGGCATAGTGCGACCTCCAATTTAATAAATCAGTTGTAGAGAATGGGATATACACATAAGTTAGGGGTCCCGCTACCACTTCATCATTATCATTCTTTACGGGCACTCCCGGGACTTGCCTTAAGGGAAACAGTTTGGCTGTCCTAGGCGTCATTTGGGTCTGGGATCTAAGGGCTATTGTCGTTGTCTTTGCAGGAGTCGCTTTCTTTTTTACAACTGGTTTTGCTTTGGGTTTCTCTTTCACCGGGGCGCTAGTGCTAGCGCTAGCTTCCTCAATTATTTGTACACTGTCTTGTTCTTCCTCTTCTGGGGGATCCTCTCCTTCTTCTTCTAGCTCCGCTTCTGGCTCACTTTTTACATTTTCCTCTTCTCTTCCCGCTAATTCTTTCTCTTTCTCTCCTCCAGGAGGAGGGGGGTCAGGGGTTGGGTCTCGCCTCGGCTCCGGCGGTCTCTGGGGATCTGGGGCAGGACGCCGCCGGGCTATCCTTACTGGACCTGGGGTTCGGGGCTGCCTGAGGACTACTTCTGGGGAATCGGGATCTGCCAAGATGGGTTTCTTCTTGGCTTTCTTATCCTGCTCTTTCATTCTAGGCTGTTCCTTTCTCTGTCTAGAATCTGTTTTAGCTAACATTATTCTGCACTGTTCCTCATAACAGCGCTGCGCCCAGGAGGACGGATCTTCACAAATACTTAACCAGGAATCTATATAGGGGTACTGATCGGGGTGCGCTACCCGCACTCTACGGTGTATTGACTGGATAATCTCTACGGTGAACGTTCCCTCTCGGGGCCAGATGGGGTCTAGATCGGGCCACTCCCTAGTACACAAAATCTGCAAACGGGCTGCTGTCATTTTAATACCATAATCTCCTGAATATCCCTCTTTAAAATGTGCGATCATACATTCTAATGGAGTGTTCCTAGTAGACTCCGCCCCTCCCATTTCGATGTGTGCGCGCAACAACAGACAGAAGGGAAAAGGTGGGCGGACCGTGGGTAAGGGGTCCTCACGGCCCTGGAAACGTACAGGGAATACAAATAACAAGACAAGACGACAATCGCTTCCCCCTTTTCGCGACCTGAACGCGGTCGCCCGGTCAGGAAATGCGCTAATCAGGGGTCAGCTTTCACTTGGTCCGTGCTGCCAGACCTCTCATTCATACTTCGTTCACACACTCATGCTAGCAACGTATTCCCAGAATGCATTCGTTTCTATCTATTCTGACTAGTCTTTTCCAAGTACAATTACAAAAAGGATGAGGGTTTCACCCAGCGAATTCCCATGCCAGGCTACTCGGCTCTTCCTTGAGAGTTGATCAAGCTCTCTTACCAATTCCCAATATCTCGAGATTACAAATTCCAAGTTCCAAGTTCCAATGGCAGTACTGCTCTTTCTATTTCTGTCTAGACCCAAAATCAAAACTATACTCACCGGATCCGGTCCTCAAACTTCCCAAGCAGGCGCATGAGTTGGACCTCGGACTCCCCTCACTCGGGTTCGAGGCGTTGACTCCAGCCGGGCTCGTCACCCGCCGAGGTCCGACCAGCTCCCTCCGATACAAGGGACCGGCGGCGCCAGGGAGCGGCCCTCGTCGGAAGGGCGCGATCCCGGCAGGACCAAGCCTATAGAGGCGGAAAGTCGTGGTATATTGCCCTATATACACTTTGATTCCACAGTTTCCCGGCCAACGCACCAAGGAATATGTAGCAGCACAGCGCAGACAAACCAATGATACCAGGAGTCTGTTCAGAAGGTCCAAATCATTTATTTGTGCACAAGTCTCAAGCAAGGCAATTTCAAAATGGCTGAGCAAAGTTTTCAAGCATTACAACAACTTTTATAGACTTCTGTTCCATTCTAGGTATAGAAAAACATTTCATTGGTCCCGGTAACCTCCCGTACCTCCCGTAGCCCTTCTATTGGTCCCGGTACTGATAAGTTTCTCCAATTATGTTCCTTCTGTGGGCTTCTGTAGGCATGACACCTGCCTGCCCCCCTTCTAGTCCCAATTACAATGGTCAGTTCATCAACTTGTTACTTTCACACTTTCAAGGCTATGGGACCATTTGTGCGTGCAGAAGAGCAAGGTTCTGTAACTCATCTGTCAGCACTCCTCAATATTTCTCTGCAAATGTACTCTTTCTTATCAGTAACTTTAAAACACATCTTTTCTGTATTTTTTCCATTTCTTAATTCTGCAATTCTGCTTATCTAAGCTAATTCAATATTTCTACTGAGTTCTTTCTTACAATAGCAGCATATTGGGGGATGTGCAATCCTATATGCCTCTCCACAGGCCTCATTTACAGGTCAAGCTAGCCATGCTGGCCTGCCTATGTCAGACACCGTGGGTCACAGGCCTGCACCTGCCACACTCATATTCAATCAGATACTTTGCCAGCCTCAGGCCCTGACCTGACCCGCCAAACCTTAAAGACAGACGATGAACAATTACGCTCAAGTCTTTGGCTTAAAGCATTTACTGCAAATTATTTACTGGGATGGGTCTGGATTTTTTTTCCCCCTTAAGCAACATTTTTATAATTACCTGTATCTAATCTATTAAAAAAAATGTACTGACTTAATTTCAAATCATAAGCTAGCAAACTGCATGAAGCAATGTCCTCTAAAGTGTGGCCCTTGCCTGCAAACAAGTCATATAATTTCACATCAGAAACGCTTACGTTATTCCTACAGGCATTTGTATTTATTTATGGGTCTTAGCTAATATCAAGGTGTTCTCCAAACCTTTGACAGTAATTGTTTACTAAAAATCATTAGGCAAGTTAAATACAGTTAAATAAATAAAGCTGTGATTTTTGTAGGAGGCATGAGCTGGTTGAGTTCCTTTTAAGCTACAGTACATGTAAAATACTTTGGATGGAATTTATTAAAATTTCACAAGCTATAATGTGTTACTTCCTTTAATTAGGGCTGCATAGGCTTCTCAGGGACTGGGGCTCCTCTCATTTTGTTTGTTTTTCCAAATTCAGTGGATATAATGAGCAAGGAAAATTAATTTCATGGTTTCTGTAGATTTATACATAGCCTCTGCTGACTTTGGGGAAGAATCGAGTTAAAACAGCAACACGGTAAAAAAATCATGCTTTTTTTAGTTGATGTTAAAAAATGAGCTTATATATTTAATTGCATGCTTTCTTCAGGACTGGATTTACTTTTCACACACTGTAGACATGGAGGCATCCCCCCTGTAACGCTTTGATAAGAAGGGGGGAGGTAGAGCTCCCCTATAAGCAGGGGGAAGGGAAGATGTGGTGCACTTCCTTTTATCTCATATCATCGAAGGGGCATGTTTACTAAAAAAATGCACCAGTTATACATGTTGGGACCCAAAGGTTAATGCGGACACCCTTGCTGATTTTTGGGGCACATGCGTCCATCCAGCTTCCATTAGCATGGTGGTAATACACCATGCCATGCTAACTGGCATGCAGGAGTACTTACCACCGCCCATTCAGTTGGCATTAAGTATGCCCACACTAATACAATAGCTACCTTTGTGGTTATTACCTGCCCAAAATGCCTGCACTAACTGCAAAGCACAGCCCACACCCACATTCCACCCAGCCCGCCCAGTCCCTGATTGTGCTCTACCTGGATAGCGTGGGGTTTTTAGCACGGGGCACTTACTGCATGCCAAACCCTGCACGAACCGTTACCCCATGTTAGTAAACATGCCCCTGAGTGACTTTCTAAGGTTTTTTGGACCCACTTCCTTAAGATGCTTGGCACCCTGCAGAGAGAAGTCATACATTTATATATTTACAAAGGTTTTAACCACTTTTCTGAAAAACTTCAATCAAAAGGTTTTGCATAGGCAAAAGCACAGGAAACAATTACAACAAGAGATGAAAAGGGGGACAGAGGCCAGCCCGCCACATAGAAAATCTGGCTGTGTTTGCTGAGCAGTTAAACTAAGTTGACCACATACTTCCCTGTCATACTTCCGCAGCACAGAATTAAAATACAGTATATGCTGTCCCAATTCTGGTTTTACAGGTTCATATATGGACTTGCACTTTTGCTTGTCTTAGAAGGATTGCAGGTTGCCTAGTTTTGCATGCATTTCAACATGCACAGATTGCATCTATTTTATAAAGAAAAGCCTGAGCCTACTGTTCTTTATAAAATTGGAGCATAAGCCATAAAATATGCCTGCCAAACCGAGGCGCAAGCACTTATACCAGCCCAAGACAAGGTGCAAATGTATGCATGAAGATTTGCAAAGAGCATATGCAGGTTGATAGCATGTTGAAACTTACACAGTGAATTTAGGCTCTGCCTGTGATCCACCAAGCTCTGACCCTGTGCCCACTCCAAAAGTACGCATCATCAGTCTGGCCTGCATACTTATTCAATAGTGACTGCCTAAAGCACGAAAGTAAATGTCCATCCACATGTCTAAGTCATGGAAAATACATGATTTAGACACATGGATGGTGTGTAAGTTTACATGGCTCGTCACCCAATTACCTCCATGTCTAGTGATGGAAGCTCAAACATTCTTTCTGGGGTACTTTCACCAAATGGATTAATATTGTGCATACCATCACACTCTTGTACCTTAATCCTAAACCCCAGGATATGTGGAGTATGATCTTAGTTTCTCAAATATCATACTTGCCAAAGAGAGCCTCCTTCTAGAATTCATAAGATGTAATGGGCCCCATAGTCCAAAAGCTGGCCTAATTTTACAAAACTGCTGAAGCTAACTGGATAGTGGTACAACGAATGTCACCGCTGCTCAGTTAGCTTCAGCGTCTCCAAGACATGTGCAGTGAACCCAGATATTCAGTTTGCCGCTATTGCATCGAATATCTGAGATTAAGGGTCAGTAGGCAGGACTATGCACCATAGCGTCGTGTAGCCTGCCCAATTCAATATTGGGCCCAAGATGTATAGACCATTTATGAAGGTGTACTTGAAAATTCCTTTTCATCAAGCCTGTAGCACCCTCTGGGAGGAGCGGAGTGTTTATTGCCCAGATACTGTACAATAGCTGATCCCTATGAAAGGCCCTCTAAACCATACATTTTCTTTCAAATTCTAAGAGGTTAATTTCTTAAGGAGTCATAGGGGCCCTATTTTATAAAGCATGCACACTTTATAAAATAACTTTATAAAATGCTGGTGGATGAATGTGCCAGAACCTAGGCATGGCCATTTATGCCTGCTCTAAGGCAGGTGTAACCTGGGGAGCCTAGATTGGCCACAGTACTTTCCTTGAATGGCCCATCAGAAGGTACATGTGCGTACAAAATAGTGACTGGCCAATGCATGCATTGAAATACACATTTACGTGCATAGGTCCATGAAAATAAGGACTTACGCACATGAATTTAAATTAATTCTAAATCAGCATTACAAGGCGTGCACGTCTATATGTAAGTCCCTGCTCATCAGAGCTTACAATCTAATCAAGACTGCAAAACACCACAAAACTGAAGACTAGAGTATGGTAAGATGCACAAGTAGTGGACAAGAGAGTGAGGAGCATCAGCATCCAAAAGCAGCTTCAAAGAGAAGGGTTTTTAGCCTGGATTTGAATAGTGTTAGAGGACAATACACTGACCCAGGTAGTTTGTTCCAGGCATGTGGAGTAGCAAGGTAGAATGAAAGAAGTCTGGAGTTGGCAGTGGCAGAGAAGGACACAGATAAAAGGGATCTGCCAGAGGAGCAGAGTTCCCGAGGAGGGGTGTAGGGTGAGATAAGAAAGGAAAGGTAGTGAGGAGCCGCAGAATGAATGCACTTGTAGGTCAGTAGGAGAAGTTTGAATTGGATGAGGAAGTGGATAGGGAGCCAGTGAAGCGACTTGAGAAGTGGGTTACATGAGCATAGCATCTTTTACTTTTTAGACAAGTGGTACCCAACTTGAGGTTGGAACATCAAATGGGATCACATCATCAGTGGATGGGATCCCAGAAACAAGGGCATTTCCCCTTCTCTCGGTGCCCTCTTAGGTAAGCTTCCCGTTAAAAGGAAAGCCCATGCTGAATACTACTGTCTGTAAGCACACATTGGACAGTGACAGAAGGGACCCTGTGCTGATTTATTTAATTATTTGTTTGTTTTTATATACCGCTTTGTCAAGGTAGTCAGAGCGGTTTACAGAGAACATTTTAACTACTGCATGAGGCAGTTTACAGGGAACAATTACAGACAAAAGTTACAATTAACAATACCAATGAAAAGTAACAACTATTTATATGAGGAATAATCATTTGTGGTCTGCGGTGTTGTATATAGTTCAAGATTTTTTATGGTTCTTTTATTTTTTCTCTGTAACTAGTTTGTTCAATGTATACCGCCCCTAATCTCTGGAAGGGGCGGTATATAAAAGCTGTATAATAAATAAATATATGAAGTCTATGGTGGTTGATCACATTGATAGTAGTCTGTAAAGATGAATGTTTTATGATTGCCTCTGCTTAGTGTTTTAGATGAGTGGAGGGTGGGGGAAGGAGGCTGAAGAGCTGCTATTTTGATTTCATCATCTTTGGTCATGTGAATTTTCAGTTGCTAAAATGGTCATATATGATAAAATTTTTGGAAAGTGCTGTTTTAGACTGTACAGATTGGATTACAATATAATCATTGCCAAAATTCCCCAGAACCTCCCTCTCACTCGTATCCATTCTTAAAATCCTATCCTACAATTCAATTATCACCTGTCTACACAATTACAAAACTTTTTCTGAGCGGTATATGAAAAACCTTAGCACAGTTTAGTAAACAAATGATTGGGCATCTAAATTAGGAACTGCACATTTTTAGCAAACACCTCATAGTGCTTGAGGCCTAAAAGTAGATAATGAATCTTCACATTCACCGTATATGTATTTATTTAACCAGTTTTCTATACTGTCTTATCCTTCAATCAAAGCGGTTTACATTATGTAATCACTACAAACAGGTACTGGATACATTCCCTTGTCCCCAAAGGGCTCACAATGTAAGTGTACCTGAAGCAATGGAGGGTTAAGTGGCTTGCCCAAGGCCACAAGGAGTGCCTATAGGACTAGAAACCCCAGTCCCTTCGGCCTGAGATTGCTGTTCCCCCCAGTGGGACATGAACCCTCCGGCCTGAGGTACCGTGGCCTAACCATTAGGCCACTCCTCCATCTAATGCATATATATATTATATGCATATTATAATTTGTCAGTGGGGAACAAAGGACTATATTTTAGTAACATCATGGAAGGAAAGACAGAATAAATCACACTAAACAGTCGTTTGGTATCCTGTTTAATTAATAGGGCTAAGCATTCACTGCACGTGTTTATGTAACACATAAAAAAGGTGCACACAAAATCGATTTGCTATGTGTAAAATTGTTGTTAACTTATGCCAGAAAGCTTTTACTTGATAAAAAGTTTGACACATGCTGAAAAGATTTAAAATAAGCCAAAAAGTCTGAAAATGAACCAAAATGAACTAAACTGTTTTTTTGATGAGCATCGCTCCGAAGAATACAATACGTATATAGAGATTTCCAACTCAGCAATAGTTAGCCTAAGTAGTAGTGTTTCCAAGGAGAGTAACTCTCGGCTGTGTGCCCCCTTACTGAAGAACCAACAAAGAAGTTTGATATTTATCTTTAATAGGATTAAAGCGCATTAAAACTGAAGATATTAAGGATCATGTTTACCAAAGTTTAGCGTACACTATCTATTATCATTCCCATAGGAATAACATGAGCACTGCAACAGATAACATTTAGCAAACATGGCCTTAAGTTTAAAAAAAAAAAAATATATATATATATATATAGTCGTATAGATGAAGAAGTGTTGCACGGGAGGGCAGGAATTTGAGAATTTGGCAGCTAAGATTTAATGCTTAAAATGCAAGATCATATACCCTTCTCTTTTCATAAAGCAAACGCAAATAACTTCATAAACAGAGAGGGGTAACCTGCCCCGAGTGGCTGATACAACCTTAAGGAAAGGAATAGAAGGGGAGTAACCTGCACAGTCAACTCTAAGCACCTTACTAGGCAGATCACATGGACCATGTTGGTCTTTATCTGCCGCCATTTACTATGTTACTATGTATTTGGACTGCAAAAACTTAAGGGAGCGGTACAGTAGCAAGGGTGAAGTACTTCAGTTCACAAAAGAAGAGTGGGAACTAGGGGCAGTTGTATCTGATGACAGAGAGAAAAGGTGATAGCAAAAACCATAAGCATGGTTAGTTGCATAGGGAGAGGCCAGCTAGAAAAAGGAGGAGATAGTGCCTCTGCATAAGTCTCGGTAAGACCTCATTTAGAGTATTGTATACTGTTCTGGTGACTGTACATTCAAAAGGATATAAACAGGATGGAGTTGGTCCGGAGGATGACTACTAAAAATAAGCAGTGGTCTTCATCTTGCTGCATTTAAATAGCATTGTGTTGTGTTTAAAAAAGTTATATAGCCTGGGAATATATTGCTTTGTTGGTGCAACCACATGACCGGTGTTCTGAATCATGGGACCCCCCCTGCTTCGTAAAGCTCATGGGAGGCCCCCTCCATTTTGGGTGCTGGATGAGGAGCTCATCGCTCAGCTCAGGCAGCACACGGGCCGGCCAAAGAGTTGGTTCAAGGTGTTGGCACCTAGGCAAATCTTAAGCTTTATGTCCCCTCTTGGCTGTCCGAATCTATGTTTAGCTTTGAATGCTCTATTCTTTGCTACCCCCTTAGGCTGTGGCCTACTTTGCTTAATGGTTGGGTCGGCCCTGGAAGCAGGTTGTCTTGAGCCCCCCCTTACTTATGCATGTATGTTATAAAATGTATCGTCATTGCATTTCAGTTTTCGGGATTCATGCCATTCTACTGGTGACCCAGCAATGGACTAAGCCTTCACCCATGGAGAGTTGGTGCAATATCACATTTTCCATCATGAGAAGGAGGCAAACCTGCAGCCAGGTCATGGAATTGTCTCTTCTTATCACAATATTGTAGCTCAGTCCCCCACCGACAGCAACGTAGGCAGCACTTCCGTGCAGTTTGTTACAGTATGTGGGGGAAAAACAAAGCATTGATACATTTGTAGGAATCAAGGGCAGAAGATAGTGTGCGAATACTTTCTTAATGGGAAATTAATAATGGAACTTGTGTATATCTTCCCTTTGTGAAATATTTATAGGCGCATCTCTGCTGCACAGTTTGTTATAAAATTTGCCTCTTACTCTACTTCATTGAAGTGAAATGTACTTAGACTTAGATATAAATAAGTCCAATGCTCCTAATTTTGAGAGTTATGCTCTTAGGTTGGCCTTGAAAATTTACTAGGGCTGAGTGCTTAAATGTATACTGTGCTGAAAATTTCATAAGACAAATTTAGAAGCATAAAAAATAGGTGGCAATGGGAACGGATTTAGGGAGGTCAAAAGTTAGGAGCTTAGCACGGATTCTTAGCTCTAGGCTCATAAATTGGGCTCATAAATCTAGGAAAGTTTGAAAATTGGTAAGTGCATAAAAGAAGGGATATAGAAGGAGAAATTTATACCAAACAACCAATACCGTAAGGGGACGCTAAAGCCCAAAATAAATAATCTCAAAAGACCCCTATGGAGGCTAAAAAGCCTATCAAAAAAGCTTCCTCCCAGGAGCAATAAATTGAATGAAAACAAATCAAATGAACAAATAAATGAAGAGAAGAAAAAGACCTCAGTTCAACCAACTATCCCTCTACAAGGCAATGGAAAGTTCCCTTGCCACAAGGGAATATATTTCACCTAGACATCATTGTCATAAAAAACTCCTTTTTATTAATCCAAAAAATGTCTTACAAAATGTGCACAAAAAAGGCTACAAACAATTCAAATCATAGACGTTTTAAATCTTTAACTCTGTTCCAGTCATTATGTAGAAAATTCATTGAGCAGCATAACCTGTAGTATCCAACGGGAGACACAGTTCCTGTGAATAAAGCGCAGAAACCAACTCTACTGGAATGTGGAATTTACAAAACAAAACTGCTATGAATAATTTCACTTATTTTACCGTAAAACCTTCAGCGATCCTCAGACGAGGCTTTCAGCAAACATCCAGCCTTATAAAGAGCCTTGTTTTGCTACAGCTTTGTCAGGGGCTCCAATGCAGCTGAAGATTTTCGTGCTATGCTGTTGCCCTAACCACTAGACGGCTACTCCACTCGATGAGGTCTAGGTGAGGTATATTCCGCCGTGGCACAGGAACATTCCAGTGCCTTATAGAGGCGCATTTGCTTGAAATTAGGTCTTTTTCTGTTCTTCCGTTCATTCAATTTATTGCTCCTGGGAAGAAGCTTTTTTGAAAGGCTTATTAGCCTCAATAGGGGACTTTTGAGAATATTTATATTAGGCCTAAATCTATAAGCATAATCTGTTAAATTTTCTTAATTAGAGACATATTTTTAGGTGACAATGTAGGCTTCTGATTTTGGCTTAAAAGGTTTTCCTAAGTTGGGCTTCTAAGTTTGGATCCTGATGCTCCTCACTCTCTTGTCCACTGCTTATGTGTATTTTACCATACTCTAGTCTCCAGTTTCACTGTGTGTTTTGTTTTGATAAGATTTGTAGGCTCTGATGAGCAGGGACTGTGTCTTACATCTGTATGTACAATGCTGTATACACCTTGTAGTGCTATACAAATGATTAGTATAGTAGTAATAGTAAATTTGTGCTCTAAGGGGCATATTTACTAACATGCGCTCACGTAGCATTTGTTGAGGCCCGTTTTTTAGTGTGGGGGTAGGGCTGGCCACACTTTAGCTAATGGTTATGTGCATGACATGTCGCCATGTAGGTAGTACAGATTCAGCTTTGCCCCTACACAAAACTATTTGCTGTGTTTAATACAGGGTGCACGTACTGCATCCATCGAGGTGGTGGTAAATGCATCTGCGCTAACTCCAACATTGCGCATCTAAGATACCCACATTAACTGCAATGTGCACACTCTGCCTCTGAACTGCCTAGTTTACGCCCCAACCCACACTGAGAAGTTAGCATGGTTTTTTTTTCGCAGCCACATATTGTATTCAGCATGTAGTAAATTCCACGCTAGTCAACACAAAGAACAGCTGGAGAACCACTCTTGCTGGAAGTCAGAGGAACACAAGGAGCAAGAGACGTATGATGGTTGCAGGATTCTTTTATTGGATAACCCCAACGCGTTTTGGCGAACGCCTTCCTCAGGGGGTATGCAGCTTATAAAATAAAATAACATAAAATAAGATAATTACAATGCCTTATTATACACAAAAATAAATTTAAAAAATCATGACATGTACATTAAAAATGAATATAAAAAAGTGTAACCACACATTAAACTAATATGCATCCATTAAAAGCAAATATAAAAAGGTAAATAAACACTTACACACAAATATATAAAGAATATATAAGAAATATATGTAAAAACACACCAATAAATGCAGGGCAGCTAAGAACAGGATACTATAGCTGAAAATTGAAATTAAATAGAAGGTAGTGTATTAAACCTATTGAGAAGCATGTATATTGTACTCACTATGGCACCCTATGGTGCGTTTCACGTGTAGAATAATCTTGAGCTCTATATTATAAGTAGAGAATGACAAAAAACAAGATAAAAAACTTTAGTGTATTTTGTAATGTAAAACATTACTAATCGCAATATGTCAAAGATATTGCTAATTACCTTGGTCGAAAGGAATATATATATATATATAAAAGACTTAAAGAAGTTTGATAAATGAAGGCCGCAAGGGCAGCGTTTTCAGTGGGACAGGTTCCGGAAGTGCACTTGTGGAAGATTGGCCTGAAGAGATGCGGAACTTGTTGAGAGCCTCGGTGGCGAGAAGAACATGGTCTGTGTATCAGCAGGGTTGTTTAGCGGTGGAGGAATTCTTACGAGAATGGGGATGGTGACTGGAGGGGGCGTCGGACTGGATGTTAGCCAGTTATGTGGCGGCGGCGGCCAAAACACGGGGGTGGTCTCGGGCAACGGTTCATTCCCATTTAGCAGGGTTTGCGTTTTTTGTGAAGGCAGTGGGGTGGATCACGGAGGGAGGTGGTTTTTTGACACGGAAGTTGATGTAAGGGTGGGGCAGAGCGCGACCGACACCTAAGGACAGCAGGCGGCCGATTACGCACGACCTGCTACTGCGGTTATGCGAGGCGCTCCCGTGGGTGGCGGTGTCGGCCTATGAGGCAAGGTTGTTTAAAGCGGTGTTTTGTTTGGCGTTCTTCGGGGCCTTTAGAGTGGGGGAACTAGTAGCGGACTCTGCTAAGGCGGAGACAGGTGGTGCGTTGCAGCGTCAACACATGCAGTTGGATAAAGGGTCGGTGAGGGTGCTGTTAGCTCGTTCTAAGACCGACCAGCAAGGGAAGGGCTGGTGGGTGGTGCTAAAGGATATGCTGGGCGTGCCGACTTGCGCAGTGGCGGCTCTGCGGGAGTATGTGCGCAGTCGCTCGGAGGTTGAGGGCATGTTTTTTATCCATGAGGATGCTAGGTTGCTGACCTGTTTCCAAGTGTCCGCTGTCTTAAGGTTGACGCTGCGTCAGATAGGAGAGGTACTGCATCAATTTGCGGCACATTCATTCCGCATCGGGGCAACTACGAGTGCAGCGGCGGCTGGGTTGTCGGAACAGGAGGTGCAACGAATAGGGCAATGGCGCTCTAGAGTGTTTCGGGGATATATCCGTTTGTAGGTGGTTCTGTTTGGGGGGATGGTGGGGACCTAATTGTATTTTTTCTTTTGCAGAAGGAGTTACACATGACTGTTGGCTGGTTGGTCATTCCTTTATGCACTGGGCAGGTCGGCGAGCGGCTGTAAGGCCTCCAGGGGCGAATTTGGGCCTGGATCCCGAGGTGGTGTCCGTCTCATGGCTGGGTGAGCGGGGTCTCCGTTGGACACAGTTACTCCCTTTGCTGCGGCACCACAGGCGGAGGCGGCCGGCACCAGATCTGCTCTTGATTCATTTGGGGGGCAATGACTTGGCGGTGTGGACCTGGAGACAACTCATCAGAGCGGTGCAGACAGATCTGGCGGAAGTGCTGCAATTGTTTCCAGGAGTAATTCTGATGTGGTCGGACATTATACAGCGGCCTAGTTGTCGCAATCAGAGAAGATGGTCACGGGGACTTACTAAAATCAACAGGCAGATTGGCCGTTGGGTTTGTGCGCATGGAGGGTACCAGGTGATGCATTCCTGGGTGGAGGTGGATTGTGCAGGATTATACAGGACGGATGGGGTGCACCTATCTCCAGTGGGTCTCGATTTATTGTTAAATGATTGACAGGAAGCACTTGAGTGGGTAGTGTTGAGAGATGCTCGCTGGTCGCAGCTTTGGGGGGGGCGGCACGGGGACAGGGATGTCGCCCGCGCCGGTGGCGGGATCCCGGATGTTTCCGGGGTCCGGAGCCTTGGATAAACTTGGGACGGGGGTGGGGTACCCCCGACCCGGAGAACCCCTGTCTTCTTTTTTCCCTTCCCTTTCCCTCTCCCAGGAAAGTAGACTCCCCTTCCTCTGTTCCTTCAATCCCTCCTCTCAAGCGGCAGATCACCCCACACACTCTCCACTCCTTCCCTCCAGCTAGTTCCCTATTTCCTTCCGAATTTGCCTTGCTTCCAGTCGATCAACAAGTGGACACCTGGTCCTCCACTCTTTCCTCTGCCCTCGATACACTAGCCCCCCTTCGTTCTGTGTCCTCTCGTTCCTCTTCACATATCCCTTGGTATCACCCCGGGCTTTACCTCCAGCGCACTCACCTTCGTCGTACAGAGCACCTGTGGAGGAAGCACAGGTCGGCAGACTCTCTTTCGGCCTTCCGCCAAGCACATTCCACCTATCGCTCCATGTTAGCCTCGGCCAAGCGCTCATACTACTCTCACCTCATTGATACCTCCTCTAACTCCTCTAGGCGTCTGTTCCACGTCCTCAGATCTCTCTCCTCCACCTCCTCCTCCACGCCCTCTTGTCCCCCCCACTCTCTCCCTAGTCCCTCTACCCTCGCCTCCTTTTTCTCTGATAAAGTCCTCTCCCTCCGCTCCTCCTTCCCCTCTTGCCCTTCCCCCCTTTCTCCCCTTCCTGATCCCCCTACTCCCCCGGCTGTCATCTCCCCACCCCCTTCCCACGCCCTTCCACACATTTGGCGCTCTTTCTCGCCTATCTCCTCTCCTGAGCTCACTAGAGCGATTTCATCTGCACACCAGACCACCTGCCCTCTTGATCCTGTGCCTCCTCTTTTGGTAACCGTCTTTTTCTCCCTTCCCCCGCTCAGGCCCACTTAGAGCTCACCCATCATTCTGCTTTCTTCTTCTTAGGTCCGGCTCTCTGGAATTCACTCCCTTTATGTCTTCGTCTGGAACACTCCTATCCCCGCTTTAAAACTCTCCTCAAAACACATCTCTTTTGCCAGGCCTTTGATCTCCCTCCTCCCGATGATGGTGCCTTGTCCCCTGGTCGTCCCCCCCACCCTCCATGATTATCCCTTTGCCTGTCCGTTCCTCGTCTCCCTTCCTTTTTCTCTTTCCTTCTCCCACCCTATTGTCCCTCTTGCCCCTCTTGGGCTCTTTCCCCTTTCTATCTTTTCTCTGCTCTTTCCTATCCTATCGGTTTTTGGCGTTCTTTTCTGGCTTTGTTTCCAGTAGCCTGCTTTTTGTATTGTACACCACCCTGATGCTTCGGCCTGGGCGGTTCATCAAATTGTGCAAATAAAGATAAAGATATAAAGATAAAGATCTTGGCTACTCAATTCGGATCTCGGACTGTCCCCATTCATTCTTTCTATTTTCAACTCCAGCCTCACCTCCGGTCATTTCCCGTCCAGTTGGAAACATGCCATTGTCCGCCCCCTCTTGAAGAAACCTTCCCTTGACCCCGCCATCCCCGCCAACTGGCGACCAGTCACTAACCTCCCTTTTCTTTCTAAAATGCTTGAAAAGCTTGTTTTCGCCCAACTCACTTCCCACCTGGACTCCACCTTTGCACTTCACCCACGTCAATCGGGCTTCCGTCCTGGACATAGCACAGAGACTATCCTCATTGCCTTACTTTCTGAACTCTACCGTGCTCACGACAGTGGTGACTTTTCTCTTGTGGTGTCTTTGGAACTCTCTTCTGCTTTCGACATGGTCGACCATCGCACTCTTCTCACCTGCCTGTCTGACTTCGGTGTTCACGGCACCGTCCTGCAGTGGTTTCGTTCCTTTTTGTCTTCCTGCACCTTTTCTGTTCACTCTGGCTCCTCTGCCTCTTCCCTCAACCTGTGGTGTCCCCCAGGGGTCTATCCTTGCCCCGTTGCTCTTCAACATTTTTCTGGCCCCACTTGCTTTGCTCATTCAGCAATTTGGTATCTCCATTTACATCTACACTGACGATATTCTTCTGGTTCATCATACCTCTCCCTCCTCCCCTGATCTCGCTCCACTTAATCTCTGCCTAGCTTCCATCGCCTCATGGTTCGATCTCAACTTCCTTCATGCCAATCCCCTTAAGTCGTCTGCAATTTGGTTTTCCTTCGGACTCTCCCCTCCCGCTCTGGCACCTTCTATGTCTTCTCGTTCTATTCCCCTGGTTTCGACTCTTCGCTATCTGGGTGTCACTTTGGACTCTTCTCTTTCCTTTCATCAACACATTTTATGTTTTACATTACAAAATGCACTAAAGTTTTTTATCTTGTTTTTTGTCATTCTCTAGTTATAATATAGAGCTCAAGATTATTCTACACGTGAAACGCACCATAGGGTGCCATAGTGAGTACAATAGACATAGTCCAAAATGTGATTATTGTGGAAAAACAGACTTTATTGATAGTTTGAACCTATTACCAACCCATTATTCCATTATTGGGTTGGTAATAGGTTCAAACTATCAATAAAGTCTGTTTTTCCACAATAATCACGTTTTGGACTGTGTCTTTGTGATACACGTGATTAATTGCCCTCCTGTGTTTGATAGTGAGTAAAAAATACATGCTTCTCAATAGGTTTAATACACTACCTTCTATTTAATTTCAATTTTCAGCTATAGTATCCTGTTCTTAGCTGCCCTGCATTTATTGGTGTGTTTTTACATATATTTCTTATATATTCTTTAAATATTTGTGTGTAAGTGTTTATTTACCTTTTTATATTTGTTTTTAATGGATGCATATTAGTTTAATGTGTGGTTACACTTTTTTATATTCATTTTTAATGTACATGTCATGATTTTTAAATTTATTTTTGTGTATAATAAGGCATTGCAATTATCTTATTTTCTGTTATTTTATTTTATAAGCTGCATACCCCCTGAGGAAGGCGTTCGCCGAAACGCATTGGGGTTATCCAATAAAAGAATCCTGCGACCATCATACATCTCTTGCTCCTTGTGTTCCTCTGTAAATTCCACACTAACCATAACCGGGGATCTGCACCCGGCGCTCCCCTCCGCCCTACCCCCATTCCTCTCCTGCACACCTTGCACAGCTCGCAAAAATTCACAGACACGGGTTGGAACTAAACCAGGTCGCAGCTTTATTGCCCAATAACAGTTCAACATTATAACATGAGTAACAACTTAACCAACTGAACCCCCCCCCCCCCCCAGCGGAGCGATACCTCACCTGCCATACTATTAGCAAAGTGACCTCGCTTCTGCACCTGGCCCGGTCAACCACTGGACCAGTTGCCACCACCCCTGCCTGACATCTCCATATCACTAGCAAAAGTCAGCTCGGGGTTCTCCGGGTTGTGGGCACCCTGCCCTGCCCCCAGTAGCCTACGGCTCCGGACCCCGGAAATCTCTGGGATCCCGCCTCATCCCCTCCTCCCCCCCCGGCTGCGACACCCCATAACAAACCCCAAACCACCCCCCGCCTAAAGGGTGGGAGGGCGGGACACCGTCTGCTGTCTGCTGGCCTCTCCTGAACCATGTGCTCGGCGAGCGTCCCCGCTGCCGCAGCACATGGCCCTTCCTCGCCCCCGATTGGCTCTCGCCGCGCAACCCCGCGGCGGAACCAATCAATTTAAAAGATGCTGCTCGCGTCTCAGCTCCTTTTCCTCATCCTCCCCCAACTCTACCTCCTCCTCCATGCAGGCAGGGTCCCACGCCGGGGCGCGCCCCCGGTTACCGTCGGTCTCTGGGATCCTGCCCGCGGCCTTCTCATTAGCGCACTTTAGTAAAGATGACTAAATTTAGGAGATAAGCTTTTTTTTTTAATATCAGGCTTAATGATCTCAAAAGGAGTAGGCTGCTTTATTAGCTTTTTTTTTTGTTTAAGGCATATCAGGCCAAGCCTTTTTTTTATCACAGACATGGAAATATAGGCCAACAAATGAAAACAATGTAAGGTGACTGTCTTGACTTAATGCTTTTCCTTGAGTAGGTTTCGGGATTTAAAACTACATGACTCATGCCTCAGCAGGCTAGGCAGCGAAGAAATGATATTGCGGGAAACTGCAAGTAAATCATGGTTTACAGTACGTTACAACAATAGTGTGAAAGAGACAGGGGAAGGAGGTTGATGGGTTTGAGTGAAAAGGTGACAGAAAGGCTTTCTGGTAGTGAGCTGAAAATCTCAATTTCCGTTAAGTTCTTTTAAGTCACTTCTTAAGTTTGATTATTTGAGCTTGAAGATAGTCATGAGTGGAGCAAACAAATATAGTAAATGCTACAGGGCTGTTGTAAATGTTCACTGTTGCAATGTAGGTGCACATTAGGCCTCGTACATGAATATTATATAAAGAAAAATGTTATTATAAAATAGGCTTAACGGGTACCTTTGGATGCCCAGTCTTCCAGTCTTACATGGCCCTCCTGCAATTTCTCACATTCTGCATGTGATCTAACAACTTTGAGTAATTTAGTGTCATCTGCAAATTTAATCACCTCCCTTCTTGTTCCCAAGTCCAGATCATTTATAAATACGTTAAAAAAAACACCAGCCCCAGTACAGATCCCTGGGATACTGCACTATTCACTTACCTCCACTGAGAAAACAGATGATTTATCCCTACTGTCTGTTTTCTATCTCTCAAGCAGGTTCCAGTCCACAATAGGACATTGCTTCCTGCGCCATGACTTTTTAATTTCCTCAGGAGTCTCTGATGTCTAATTTCTGACTATACAATACTTGGCCAAACTAATAGAGAATATTGTTTTTGAACAATTCGAGTCATACTTAGAGTTGTGTTCCACACATGTCGGTTCACCTTTTCACATGGGATATAGCACTGAGATACAGCTAGCCTCATTGGTGGATAAATGGCTAGCTCCTTTAGGTAAGGGCCACAAAGTGGTTGTAACGTTTTTTGATATGTCGGCAGTTTTTGACTCAGTTGTAAAGCAAATATTATTAAGACACACCTCCATATTGGGAGTAGGCAGACAGCTATCTCCATTCCCTTTGTATTGTGTTACAGACATTGCATGTAGAATATTTCCAGTATGCAGATGACGTCATGTTTATCTCCAGGAACAAGCAGGAATGAGTCTTCACATATGGGTATCGTCGGTACCGATGGAGCCTGCGCGGGAACGCTCCCCAGCGTCCAATAGGAAAGCTTTTGGGAGCATCCCACAGTGCCTGTGTGCTGCCTTCCCGCCTTTCCCAACCGCCTCTCTCCAGTTCTTCTTTTCCGCGGAGCCAGCAGGTCGTGTTTCTGTCACCGCAGAAGAAGTTCTTTATTTTTTCTTTATTCTTTTGTGTCGCGTCTGCCTTCTTCGACGTCGGACCGGTACCGCCGGTCTTTCTTTTCTTTCTTTAAAAAAAAAAGCTTTATCTCTACTGTGCATTTTCAGTTTTTGGGCCCTAGGCCTAAAATTTTTTTTTCCTCATGGAGAAGCCCGCTTCTGGGTTTAAAAAATGCACAAAATGTGGCGGTACTATTTCTGTCACCGACACCCATGACTGGTGTCTAAAGTGTTTGGGACCTGACCATTCCATCATGGATTGTATGTCCTGTACCATGATGTCTAAGAGAGGTCGGCAGAACCGAGCAGCCAAGCTCAGTACCCTGTTTCCCTCTGATGCAGCTTTAGTAGCATCGACGTCTTCCAGGGCCTCCTCTTCCTCCCATGGATCTCAGGTAACCAAGCATAAATCTAGCCGGTCCTCGAAGGGCAGATCTCCCTCAAAGCATCGAGATGCCTCCGGGCTTGCCCTCGAGGATTCCACAAATTTACCCCGGTGGGAAGATCTGGCTTCCAAAGCATTATCTATGGGGTCACAGGTTGACATCGATGGCTCGGCCTCGACAGATCACCTGTTGCCGTGTTCTGGGGTACCGGTGGCTCCCACTGGTACTGACATCCAGACTCTGGTGGCATCGATGGATCAGAAGATTCTGACCATGCAGTGCACCTTAACGGCTTTCATACAGGCTGTGATGCCTCCGGTACTGCAACAGTCCCTGTTGCTGGTACCGGGTCCGGTACCGGCATCGCTCCCGGTACCATTACCGATTGCATCGACATCGGCTTCGGTGTCGACTGCAACGGTACCCTGTCTTATGATGCCCATCGGTACCGAACCGGTACCGATTACTCCCGATGTCGATCCCACTCGATACGGTTATCGGGCTTTACAGGAGCATCCAGATAGGCGATACTTCGATTCCTCTGAGGACTCTGATGAGTCTGAGGGTTCTGTAGAAGCATTGATACTTCTTCCTCAGGAGTCTTCTTCACCTAAACGAAGAATGTCTCCTCCAGAGGACTTGTCTTTTCAAGACTTTGTTAGGGAAGTGGCTAGGGGCCGCTCTATCACAGTGGCCCCTGAGTCAGAACCCAGAGCCAAGGAGTTGGATATTTTACAATATCCTAAAGCTCCTAAGGAGGCAGCTACTTTACCTGTTCATGAGATTCTGTATGATCTCATGTTGAGGATGTGGGAGACACCTCTCACCACCTCTCCTCATTCTCGCAGGTTAGACACCATGTATCATGTCCCTCCTTGTCCGGGCTTCCACAAGACTCAGCTTCCTCACCACTCTATTGTGGTAGAGTCTGCCATGAAGAGGATAAAGAGTGCAAAAAGACACTCATCTAATCCTCCAGGGCGTGAATGCAGGACCCTGGATGCTTTTGGCCGAAGGGTTTTCCAAGCTGCTATGCTAGCTGCTAGGATCAATTCCTATAGTCTCTATATAGGAATGTTTCTAAAAGAAGTCACAGATCATCTGCAGACTTTAACCCCTTTCATTTCAGAGGATAAAAGACAGGAGTTCCTCACTTGGCTCAAACATGCCCAAGATGTCTCCAAATTTTCTAACCGTGCAGCCTTTGACTCTTTTGACTGTGTAAGCAGAGCTTCGGCTATTGCCATAGGGGCACACAGAATTGCTTTGCTACAAGCTTCTGATTTGGAGATCTGGGTCCAAGATCAATTGGGAAATCTCCCTTGTACAGGTGAAAACCTTTTTGGTAAGGATTGGCAAGCAAAGGCCACTCAGATGGATGCTGAAAACTCTGCTTTGGATCGACTTTCAAAGTCTACCTCTGCTCCTGTTAAGAAAAGATTGTTTAAAAAGACATTCTTTTCCAAAAAGGGAAGATACTATCCTACTTATGGTCAGCAGGCATCTTCTGTAGGTCGTTTTGCTGCAAAGCGTCAGCAACCACCCAAACAGGCCAAGTCAAAGGCAGCTAGACCTTCCACGGCCCAGCAGCCTCAGCCTCCTCAGGGCCTTTGACTTGCGACTAGAGAACTTAGCCTTTCTAGCTCTGGAAGGACTAGAGCCCCTTACCATCCCAGGAAGGTTGACTTACTTTGCTCCCAGATGGGAGCAAATCACAGCAGAGCAATGCACACTCTCCATCATAAGGGAAGGGTACAAGCTTCATTCTTAAGCCTTCCCCCTCACACCATGGTGAAACAGTTCAATTCTCCAACATCTCTCCTCAACCTTCTAGGTCAGGAGATTGCCATCCTTCTTGCCCAAGGGGCAATAGAAGAAGTACCTCTTCTTCAGCAAGGCACAGGGTTCTACTCCCCTTATTTTCTTATTCCAAAGAAGACAGGGGGCTACAGACCCATTTTAGATCTCAGAGAATTGAAAGATTTCTATTCAAAGAGAAATTCAAGATGATTTCTCTTGGTGCTCTGCTTCCATACCTTCAGAGTCAGGACTGGCTTTGTTCTCTAGATCTCAAGGATGCGTACACCCATGTCCTCATCCATCCAACTCACAGAAGGTTCCTTCGGTTCCTTTTTCAAGGAAAGCACTACCAGTACAGGGTGCTTCCTTTTGGTCTGGCCTCTGCACCAAGGGTGTTCATGAAATGCATGGCAGTAGTAGCTGCATTTCTCCGCACTCTAGGAATATTCGTCTTCCCATATCTGGACGACTGGCTCATTCGAGCTCCATCTCAAGCAGAGGCCAATACTTGTCTAACCTGCACAATGCATGTCCTTCAGTATTTGGGACTAGTAATAAACATCCCAAAATCCAGTCTCACCCCTACTCAGTCCCTCGAGTTTATAGGGGCTTTGTTGGACACCACAACTGCAAGGACCTATCTTCTTCAGGCCCGTTGCCTACGCTTGGTGCAGTTAGCCTCCCAAATACAGCTAAAACCCCTTTTAACTGCTCGAGAAATGTTGCAACTCTTAGGCCACATGGCATCCATTGTGCATGTGGTTCCATATGCTCGCCTTCACATGAGGGCAGCTCAATGGACTTTGTCCACCCAATGGACTCAGGCATCAGGTTTCCTGTCAGACAAAATAGCAAACTCCAGTCACCTTTTTTGGTCTCTCCAGTGGTGGAAGTCCTCTCAAAACCTGTTGCTGGGGTCCCCTTTTCAACAGTCACTTCCCCAAGCAGCCCTTACAAAAGATGCCTCTCCAGTGGGTTGGGGAGCTCATCTGCAAGATCTCTCCACCCAGGGCATCTGGTCTTCACAGGAGACTTCACTACACATAAATCTCTTGGAACTCAGAGCAATTTTCTTAGCTCTCAGAGTGTTCCACTCCCTGCTCAGCTACAGGACAGTCCTCATCCACACGGACAATCAAGTAGCCATGTTCTATGTAAACAAGCAGGGGGGGGGACTGGCTCTCTGTCGCTTTGCATCGAAGCTTTGCGACTGTGGGCCTTCGCCAGAGAGCATCAAATTCATCTTATGGCAGTATATCTTCCAGGCGTTCAAAACTCTTGGGCAGACGGACTCAGTCGAGTTCTGCTTCCACACGAATGGTCCCTCCACAGGGACCAGATAGCCAGGATTTTTCGAATTTGGGGAACCCCGGACATAGACCTATTTGCAAGTCCGTGGAATGCCAAACTTCCCCGTTTCTGTTTCAGGATTCCGTGTCAGGGAGTTCAGGCCAAGGATGCCTTCCTCCTTCACTGGGGTCAAGACTTCCTTTATGCCTTTCCACCCATTCCCCTAATTCCCAAAACAAATTCGGTAAGAGTCCATTTGAGTGCTATTGCAGCGTCCCTCAAGCCTCTCAATGGACAGCCTGTTTCCTCTCATCCTCTTATAGCAAGATTCATGAGAGGCCTTCTTTTAACTAAACCTCCCATTAGACCACCTCCAGTGGCATGGGACTTAAATCTGGTTTTTGGCCAGCTTATGAAGCCACCCTTTGAACCTTTAGCCACCACCTCCTTGAAATTTCTTTCTTGTAAGGTTATCTTTCTCATTGCAGTCACCTCAGCACGTCGCATCAGTGAGTTGCAAGCCTTGGTGGCTAATCCTCCTTATACAAGGTTCCATCATGATAAGGTAGTCCTCAGGATCAATCCACACTTTATGCCCAAAGTGGTCTCGCCTTTTCATCTGAACCAAGAGGTATACTTACCTGTCTTTTTTCCAGGACTTCATGCATCAAGTGCAGAGAGAAATCTTCATACTTTGGATTGTAAAAGAGCTCTCGCCTTTTACATACAAATAACACAGCAACATAGAAAGTCTTCTCAACTCTTTGTTGCTTTTGATCCTTCCCATTTAGGACTTCCAGTTTCTAAGAGAACACTGTCCAACTGGATTGCTCAGTGTATTTCTTTCGCCTACCAGAATAGGAACATTTCTCTGGAAGGCCATGTCACAGCTCACAATGTGAGGGCCATGGCAGCCTCAATGGCTCATCTAAACTCTGTGTCCATCGACCAAATCTGTCGAGCAGCCACCTGGGCCTCGGTTCATACCTTCACAGCCCATTATTGTTTGGACAAGGACTCCTGCCGGGATGCCTCGTTTGGTCAGGCTGTTCTCAAACACCTGTTCCATTCCTAATCAACTCCTACCCACCTACCCTGGTTGGATGCCAGAGATCCATGGGGGGAGGTGGAGCCCTTTTCAGGGACACACAACTCTGGGGTCTCTCCCTGGCATATGGGGTCTCTCCCTGGCATCTGCAGCTAGGGAGTCCCCATATGTGAAGACTCATTCCTGCTTGTTCCTGGAGATAGCACAGTTACTTACCTGTAACAGGTGATCTCTGGGAACAGCAGGAATAAGTCTTCACAACCCACCCACCTCCCCTAGGAGTTGTATCTCTCTATCTATCTTTCCTTTCCTCTCTCTCTCTCTCTCTTTGTCTCAGCTTTAAAACTCGAACTGGAGAGAGGCGGTTGGGAAAGGCGGGAAGGCAGCATGCAGGCGCTGTGGGATGCTCCCAAAAGCTTTCCTATTGGACGCTGGGGAGCGTTCCCGCGCAGGCTACGTCGGTACCGACGATATCCATATGTGAAGACTTATTCCTGCTGTTCCCAGAGATCACCTGTTACAGGTAAGTAACTGTGCTTTTTCCAGCCACTGATGACGCTGCCAGCTCTCTGGTACACTTGGGTAAATGTTTGCCAGGTTGTTTCATGCTTGTCATCTCATAGTCTGAAACTGAATTTATTGAATACAAAATGTTAGTTATCTGTTGAGATGCCCATATTCAGCTAACTCTAGACGTGGATATTGGTGGCCGTAAAATCCCACGTGTTCAGCAAGTTTACTGCCAAAGTCTTTTGATTGATTCTCGTCTACCATTCTGATCCAGTGGTCCTTATTTAAAAAGATTCTCGTCTACCATTCTGATCCAGTGGTCCTTATTTAGGCTTCAGCTGTTAAGAAAACCCAAATACTGGGGGTCTTTAGATCTGTAATTCAAGTGGTAGTCCTTTCATCTTTAGACTATTATAATACAACACTGTATGGACTATCTGCTTCATCTTTGAAGCCCCTGCAGAATGCTACAACTCACCTGATTCTGGGGGTGAGATTATATGATCATATCTCTTCCTACCTGCAAGCACTCAGATTTAGGGTAATGGTTCTGATTATCAAAGTCTTGAAATTAGAAATCAACCTCCCAATGATGATTCCCTGGGAGCTGTACTATCCTCCCTGGAGGTAAAGAGCCCATGGGGGAAGGTTGTTAAGATGCCCCATGTCCTCTCATATCCAGGGGATTCGGGTCTGACACCAGATGTTGTCTCTGTTGGCTCCGCAGGAGTGGAACCCAGTTACTTATGGACTTGAGATTGCTCATTCATATCTGGAAAAAGTTGAGTTTTTTTATTTTAGACAAGACTTTATTTAACAGGCAGGTATTTTTGTTTAGGAGTGGAGGAGTAGCCTAGTGGTTAGAGCAACTGCCTAGTACACAGAAGATCAAGGGTTCAATTCCCACTGGTACTCCTTGTGACTTTGGGCAAATCACTTTACCCTCCATTGCCTCAGAAGAAAAGGCTGGTAATCTACTTCTGGTGATACATTGCCAAGAAAACCCAGAGGTAGCTGGGTTGCTATGAGTCAACACTGACTTGATGGCACTAAAAAAAAAAAAAAATGTTTAACCTGCTCAACCCAAACAGATTGCTGTCTAGGAAAGATTTCAGCTGAGGGTAGGCAGGTGAGCATCATGAATATTTGAAATCGGACCAGTTAACGTGTTTGATTAATTGTTTCATATGTTTTGTTGGAAACTGCAGTGTATGCATACGCTCTGCAGTATATAAGAGATGAAATAAATCAATAGCATAAAATTAATTTTGTCTCTGTCCTTCCATCTGGCCATGCAAAATGCTTGGGATAGTTTTCTTTGCTGTGTGCACCAGACTTTCTTTCTTATCAGATTCAAATCCAGCACCAAAATTCACCTCCTGAAGGTTGCCTTTAATACCTGAACTCCGATTCTTCCTCCTCATATAAAATATTATTAATCTGGACCCAACTGGAGAGTGAATGTCTGCTTCTTAGACGGAATTGGGGCTGATCTTCCATAATGCCTTCACATTATACAGGAAAACACTGATTACCAAATTCTATTGCCAGAGTTTTCCTTAAATTATTTCCAGACCCAAATATCAAATCCTACCTGGCATTCTCAATTAGAAATTCTCCCAAATCTTCTCAGCCATAGCTTTGCTGTCTTGATTCAATACCTCCTATTTGATTTTCATCCTGTGTCCTGTCTATCTGTGCTGAAGAGATGGTAGGCTCCAAGGAGTAATCTGTCCACTATGGAGGTAATTTTATAAAGATTATTCTGCATGTAAAGATAGTTTTGTGAGCAGAAAAGGTCTTTTATAAAATTGCACATCCATTGACATGCATATTTATATGCACATCTACCAGCCCATGCATACTTACATTTCCATCTTGTGAAGGCATTCCCAGGGGCCTAGTTTGGATGGTCCAGAGACAGACCTGTGTATACATAAGGGGATTAATTCTATAAAACCTTTACTTTGCACAAGGCCTCTTTCCTATGCCACAAAGACCTTTTATAAAATTACATGGTGGTATACATGCGTTTACCTACACCTGACAAGATGGCACATTTTTGTATGTCTGCCTTCTGTAGGCATTCTGGGGATCTAGTCTGGATACCACAGAGGCAAAGTTGTGGTCCGTCTGCATTATATATGCTTAAAATATGTGGATACAAAGTTAGCGTACGAGTACACTTTGCACCAACTTTGGAACAGGTGTAAGTGTGTGCACCGTCACATCCATGCTATTGGGGCTGGTTCTGAGAGACTGTTTTTCTAAAGGCACAGAGGTGCCAAGGTTCCTTTTGGTTTAAAAGAGGCACCTTTTGGTTACTTGAACCGAGGTTTCTTGTTCTTAAATCCGTCCCCCCCCCCCATGTGTTTCTGAACAGCATTGCGTACACTGAAAAGGAATAAAACAAATAGTGAAACTCAAAAGAAGCCCGATGTGGAAGGGGTTATTATTTATTAACCACATGTACGGACACCCTTACTGCACTGTTTTATCCCATAGATACAGAAGGGGGAGAGCCCTTCATGTACAGGTTCTCATTAGTAATCTGTTGCAGTACTATCTCACATTTTATGGCTCCCAGGAAATTGGCTTTCTCAACGTTTCCTTTTAGCTATAGCTGGGTGTGAATGGTGCAGAGCTGAATTTCCCAATGTTGCCATGCAGTACCTGTCTCCGTGTAGGCTACTGCTGCCCTGAGCGGTGCGATGAAAAATGGCTCACATGCCAGTAAATTGGAAATTCTATCTCCTTTCAAGCTTAAATCAACATCTGGGATTTCAGCACGTGGTAGAAGCCAGTGAAGGATCATTACAATACGAGAGGCAAAGCTCCTGCACCCAGAAACACTATTTTATAGCTCGTGCTCCAAAGAAAGACATTTATCGAACTGCTTGAAAGTAATCCTCTACGTTTCAGAGGAGCGTGCGTGCACACACACACACACAGACACACACAATCTGAGGTGTCCTGCGATACAGCTTGTATTTTATTGTCAACGTCCTTCACACAGCGATATCATACACAATGTTAGGCAGCTGGCAGCAGCATAGGGCATATTTCAAGTTGCAGTTCAGATACTATGTTATCCACCACAGCTCGCATAAAACATGTCAGTTATGGGGAAAAAAATGTCAATCTACTAACCAATTACCAGCAGGTACATACGATTTATTGCACGCCAATATCTTATATATAGCTGGAGGGGTTGCATTTTCATTAATCAACTTATTGATTACCCTTTCAACAAAAGAAATCAACACACAAAATAACTAAGATTGCGAGGAAGGATAAACAGTGAAGAGATACAGGAGCTGTATTGCTGTTCTTACACTTTGTTGTTCCATTGAACTGTAGCTATACTCCAGTGACCCGAATGGAAGTAGGAACCCCTATAGTTTGCACTGAACATGCAGATTTGTGCCGGAGGCACAGTTCCTTATTGAACTATGCTGTAAGCCAACATTTCTAAAACCCAGTGCGTATCAGTAGGCAGGCAGCATGGCACACAGTAGAGGTGCATGCAGATGGGACAGGTAAGAAACGTGCCTGAAGGACACAGTGAAGGATACCAAATGAAGCTGGAGGGTATGACTAGACTGGAGTGTACTGCAGTTAATGGATTTTAGTACAAAGAATGCACCACCGGTGACATATAGTCTTTGCCAGGCACTGTCTTGCAATGTAGCTTTCAGGTTCATCCCTTTTTTTGTCTTAACACGTATATTGGGTGCAAGCACATACACACGGATTGGGTGTCCAAACGTTTGCACATGCCGCATTCACTTTTTATTATTTTCAATGTTAAATTGCCAAGTATATGGTAATTATGTATTAAAACTTGCAGAAAGCTGTCGTGTTTCTGGATGTGTGGACAAAGAGATTATATTATTGTGTATGTGGAGAAAGGGGCAATACAATTGTGAGCAAAAGTCTGGACACCTCTATTCAAGCTGTATGCATCACTGAATCAGTAAGGGGTATGTTTACAAAAGTATGCTAGGGTTTTGCAAGTATCGTGCTTTCAAGGTAGATATCAACGAGCGGCAAATGTGCACTACCTGTTGTGGGCATGCACAGCAGGGCCCCTGCAGATACCATCGGTGTATTTTGGGAGAGAGCATTGCCCCACCCCAAACAAGCTGGCTCTTTTGCCAATTTGGTGACAGCCTGACCCTCCTACCCATGCCACCACCACTGCCGTGGCTTTTTCTGTGCCTGCAGTGGGGGTGGTGGTCTCTGATTAAAATACAAACAAACAAACACACAGGTGCTCCTGAGCTGAGAAGGCTGGTCTGATCCCACCCCTCTGTGATGCGTGCTTCACATCAAAGGGTATGGGAATAGACCAGCCTTTTTGGCATGGGGGTGAATAGAGCTATAAGTCGAAGGCCTATCACTGCTGCTGCAGGCACAGAAAAACCAGTGGTGACAGCTGGGGCCCACACACCAAAAACAACATTCTTTTGTAAGGTGTCTGAAACATATTTGGATAAATCAGAATAAGTTCATTATTAGTTAATGGACATACAGGGGACAAAATAATAGAACAGGATGGCTAAAAAAGTGAATGAGGCATCTATTTCAATACCTTTATCTCATAAATTCGTCAGTAAAAGTAACATCTAACACCATCATGAGCATCTTAACTTAAAATAATACTTATTATTTATATACCAATTCTTTTTACATTTTTATATATTTTTGAAAATTTTATATAGTTTTTCAACTTATAAATGTCTAAAGGTAAAAAAAGATTTTATTCTGAAAATATTGAGGGGCCTTCAGAAAGAGATGCTTCATTCCAGGACTTCTTTAAATATTGTCATTAGTTTTCTCCTTTATTTTAATCATTAGTCCACTTCACAGTCAATCCATTCTCCAATTTCAAGTACTTATCTTGATTTATAATAACTTCCACATTAGTATACCTGACATGAATTCAGGTTTCAAGCAAAATATTGCTCTTCATTAAGGGAATTTGACACATTTCCAGTGCTGCTTCTCTAACCATACATTACCTGAATGTATACAGTATCCTTTGAGGAGCTACTCAAAATGCCAAAAGCAATTATTTGATGTCCTAGTAACGGTATCCCAACAGATGATTTTGAATATGGTGGAATAATGTGTATTTGATATACGGACATGAATTGATTGATGTGAAGATGAGCAATAAAATCCAGCCTACTTGGAAGGTCTGGCAAAGTTTGGTAACGTATTTTCAAACAATTTAGGAGCATGTTTACTAAGGGGTCTGTTTACTAAAAGGCGTTAGCTGCTACTACAATGATAACGTGGAAATATCGAGCAGCCGTAGCAGCTAACATGGGAAAAATGCAGACAACACGTGATAGGTGCAGGCTTGGGTGGGATTAGGATGGAGAGTGGGTAGGCACAATTACTATGTATGTTACCATCGCGCAGTAATTGCCAAAGTTTCCTGGCTTCACGGATGCAGCTATCATTTCCTCAAAGGGTGGCAAAGGCTGCATTCATGAAGCTTGCTCCCTCCCGGCGCCCCCCCCCCCCCGACCATAATCCCAGCACTTTCTGTAGGGGAAATGTTTGGAAAGTCTCCTGCATATATTGCATATATTATGGGACTTTTGCAGCTAACACTGGCTTTTTTCAGCTATCGCCTGACGTCAGCTGCAAAAGTCGAACTTGGTTTAGTAAATGTACCTCTGCGTTTGACTAACAGTATGGGCTATTTGTAACTAGGTCCCATTAAATTACATGGAACCTACTTACAAATAGCCAGTGCTAACTGTTAGCCCAGCTTAGCAAGAATGCACATGCTCACACAATTCTACATGCATATTTTTCCCCCATGGGTTGTTGTTTGATGTTGCTTATATATTGTTTTGTTTTGTTTTCTTTCAATTGTGTTAGTTTGATGTGTTGAGTAACCCGATAAAATGTTTGAACTTAAAAGGTATGCTGAATGGCTACATCCAATTTCTTTCTTTTTTGTAAGTTTCCTGTTGATTATCCACAATCTCAGAAAGCAGTTAATTCCCTCAATTTCCTCTTCTAATTGTGCTTCTCATCCTCAGTTTCCTAAATTAAGAAGCTTCTTATTTGAAAACAGTGCTAGTTCCCTTGTCATATCCGATTTGCGAAAGCTTTGTAATATTTTGTCCTGAAAGGACTTTGTGTATTCTTTGTTTATAATTTGCAACATACATTTTTAGAATTAGAAGTAGGAATTATAGTAAGATAGGTCTATAATAAGAAAAAAAATTGACTAATCTTTTCAAACATTTGTGGAAAATCAAGCTTTTTTGCAAGAAGGAGAAAATGTAGTTTTTGGTTTACAAATGCTCAGTACCTTACTACCAGAAGACAGTTATTGCAGCCTTACAAGTATGTAGGAGATGTGGACATGTTCAAACTTAATGAAAGTTTAAGGCGGGCTAGTTGATGTGAACAGATGAACTCTATTTATTGGCAGACAGAAAAGTAATGAAGCAGACAGCAGCAAGCTGTCTTCTTTGACATCAAACTTATCTGCTCCTAAATTCCAGCCTAGCAGCATTGCTGAAGGGTTCTACACGAGGCCTGGTGGAAAGGTTCACAATTCACTGTTCTGCTTTCCATTCCGTGGCTGCACTATTTCCCTGCCACACTTAACAAGGGAAGTGGTAAGTCTCTTCTGGGGTATTGGCATCTTGAATGCTCACCAAAACGTTTGGCTGCATGAGACTTCCATGAAACAAAAAAACCCCCCGAAAACTATACACAGCTAGAGCACTTTTTCTGGGCCTTTAGGTGTTCATTTTATAAAAGGACTTTTTTGCATATAATTCCTCTTTTATGCTAGGGATGCCAGCTGGCTCCAGTTTTGCCATGCAGGTTTAATTCAACATAGGGTTACCCCACTGCATGCAGGGGCTTGTTGTCTTGTTTCTCTCATGGAGTGTAATAGACAAATCAGAACTACAAGTATCTGCATGCTATGGGGTAAACCCAGGTCAGGATCCAACCTGTTGGATGAATCTGGAGCCAGTTGACAACTCTATTTTATGCATGTAAAAGTCCTCCTAAAAAATGACCCCCCCGTATACAAATGTGAAAGTATGTGTATTGACATGAAGGCGCATGTTTCATACAACATACATCTAAACATATCCAATCTGTAGTGTAAATATACAAATGTGTAAACGTTAGAAAATATGTATCGACAAATACACTTTTTCTCTGTATATTTACACCTGCTCTCGATCAGGCATAAATGTACGTGGCTGTATTCTAGCCACAATTCTGACAAGTTTTTGGGAGACTATTTCAGAAAGATACATAGGCGCCTATGTGCCTTTATAAAATAGCTGAAAAATAAGTACTTTGCTCCCAATCTATGTGATTTGTTATACAATTGCTGCCTTTATGGCAGAGTTAATGAATGGATGGCTGAGGGGAGATATGATAGAAACCTAGACAGGGGCGGCTCAAGGCAATCTGCTGCCAGAGGTGACGGATGAGATGACCCCCCCTCCCCCGTAGACGGGGCGGGACTTTTTCAAAACTCCAATCGGGGACTGAACCAAACCAAAAAGCTGATTAGATTATATGGAGGAAATGCAAGATGTTTGCACACCAAGGAACTAAAAGAGAGCAAGAACCACAGCACGGTTTAAAAAACTAAATTATAACTCATTTTTATTTTATTGTTATAAACTGCATTATAGTTATTGCTTTTTCTTTTTTCAACATATATTTTGCAACCACAGAACCGCCTTCAACAGTGGGTACAGAGCAGAACCAGGACATTCACCCACAGAACTCAATATCTTAAAAAAAAGGAAATCTGATTCTGATCATCTCATTAACAGCAACAACAAACATTCTCCAGTACCAGGCATATTGTGAACTAATACAAAACCCTACAACAAAGTCACTGCGTATCTATAGAGCAAATCTGCTATACCATAGCATATCAGCACCAACTTCCTAAACTCACATAAGGAGCCCACCCAAAAAAGCGTCACTGTAAATACTACAGTGGGCCCTGGAACATCCATACACCTATTTGAAAAGCTGAACATGTCATATTACAGTACAGTATAGATCTTTATGTACAAACTCCATGTTAACAGAACACCTGGGTTCAGTCACACATTCAGAACACAGACCCTCACCAAGTACAGAATAAGTAACCACAATCTAAAGTAAAAATAAAAATATGTAGACAAAATTTAAACTAAAACCACAAGACGCCAGACTCCTCAAGCAGTGCAACATCAGATAAATAAGATATGCAGTTCCCACATACAGTGTAAAATATAAAGATAGCACAAAGTCCAATCACTAAAATGAAATAAAATTATTTTTTCTACCTTTGTTGTCTGACCATTTTATTCTCTGATCATGCTGGTCCTCATCTGAGGCTTCTGCTTTCCTGTCTCCTCTTAGCTCTCTTTCTGTGGTCTATGGTCCATCTGCCATTTCTTATCTCTTCTTTTGTTTCTTCACTTCTTTCCATCAGCCTATTTCCATTCCCAGTAACCCTTTCCAGTCCTCCCTCCCAGTACCTTCCAATGTCAACTTGCATTCCCATGACTGCCACTGGTGTCCATTCCCTTCCAGTCCCCCTTCTTCCCCATTGCCCAGACCTTCTAGTCCAAATACTATGACAGCCCCTCTGAGCATCCCTTCCAGTTCCATTCTCCCATCCCCTCACATCAGCCCATTTGTAGCCCTAGCCCCCCAGTTTTCTTCCAGGGCCAGCAGCTCTATTCTCCCCTCCCCGCCATCAGCCCATTTCCAGTCCTAATCCCCCCTGATCAGCCCATTTCCAATACTAGCTCCCCATCAGTCCATTACCAGTTCTAACCACCTCCCCCCATCAGCCCATTATCAGTCCTAACCTCCCCTAATCAGGTCATTACCAGTCCTAGCCCCCCTGATCAGCCCATTTCCAGTGCTAGTTCCCCCTCAGCCTATTATCAGTCCCAGCCCCCACTCGATCAGCCCATTCCCAGTCCTAATCTGCTCATTTCCAGTGCTAGTCCCCCCCAATCTGCCCATTTCCCGTCCAAGCCCCCCCGATCAGCCCATTTCCAATGCTAGCCCCCATCAATCCAGTTCTAACCCCCCCATCAGCCCATTATCGGTCCTAACCTCCCCTAATCAGGTCATTACCAGTCCTAGCCCCCCCCCCCCATGGGACATTTCCAGTGCTAGTCCCCCTCAGCCCATTCCCCCTCTAATCATCCCATTACCAGTCCCAGTCCCCACTTGATCAGCCTATTGACAGTCCTAACATTCCCTAATCAACCCATTACCAGTGCTAGTCCCCCTAAAATCAGCCCATTACCAGTACTAGCCCCCAATCTGCCCATTTCCAGTGCTAGTCCCCCCAATCTGTGCATTTCCAGTGCCCCCCCAATTTGCCCTTCCAGTGCCAGCCCCCCTCCCAATCTGCCCATTTCCAGTGCTAGCCCCCCCCCCATTTGCTCATTTCAGGTCCTAGCCATTCCCCCTCACCCCCATGGGAGTCCCTGCATGCCTGGCAGTTTGTGACCCCGGCTCTGCAGAGCCGTGGGAAAGAACTGCCTTTCCTTTCTTTCCTGCGGCTCTGTTAAAGTTGAGCCTAGGGGCGCCGCTGAGGGTTAACAAGAAGAACCTCACAGGAATCTGTAACCTGAATATGTCAGGAACCTCATAGGAATCTGTAAGCTGAATTGGCCACTGTTGGAAACAGGATACTGGGCTAGATGGACGTTTGGTCTGACTCAGTATGGCATATCTTATGTTCTTATGTAATATGCTTTTAGCTACTACTGAAAAAGGCATGAGCTAAATTCAAAATCCCTTCCCCATTCTACCCCCCCCCCCTTCCCTGAATGTGTTATAATCTCTAACAGTAGATAACTGCAAAACACATGCATCTTGTGAGCCAAGAATTTGAATAGGTTATAGTAGTGCAAAGAGTATCTTAAAAAAAAAGGTTGGCCCTATATTATTCATTACCTTAAATGCCAGACACAAATTGTTATAACCAGTGGAGAACTTTCCTAGCTGATGTAACATGAACCCGGAAAGGGGTATTGGTGAAAAACAATTGAAGCCTTCTGTATTGCTTGATGATGCTCAATCTAATCAGTAAGCCAACATACAGCACATTTATTTTATTTATTTATTTATTTTGACTGGTTTCTATACCGCTTTTCACTGGGGCAAAACGGTGTACATTACAACACACTGATTATTACACAGAACAATGGAAGTTATTTACAAGACTAATTACTATATGCAATAATTGTTACATAGAACAATGCAAATTATGTACATGAGAGTTACCTGGATGGGAGGAGCAATAGGTTATATGCATCATCAATTGCTATTTCTTTGATATAGTGGGGGGATACAGAGAGAGGAGAGGGGTTATGTAATTGGGCCAAAGTGTTCATTGAATAGATGAGTCTTGAGAAGTTTCCTAAATGTAGACAGTTCGTTTGTCGATCGGAGGGTTCCAGTTAGAGAGTTCCAGAAGGATGTTGCATACAGTTTGAATGCTCTATTGCAGGCATACTGGGTACTTCTGGTTTTTCCTTGTGGTATGCTTAACATGTTTATTGTGTTTTGTCTTTTTGTCCTGCAAGGATTGGTGGCATTCAGGAGTGATTCTAGGTGATGTGAGGATTGATTGTGGATGATTTTGAAAGTCAGGAGTAGGATTTTGTATCGTATGTGGCTGAGTAGCGGCAGCCAATGGAGCTGTTTGAGGATAGGAGTTATATGGTCATACTTTGACGCCCATGAAATTGTACATGCTACAGTATGTAAGGCAGTGATTAGTGGAAGTAGAGTTTTTAGCAGTCCTTGGTAGATTGAGATACAGTAGTTGAAATGGGGTGTTATGATTGCTTGGAGAGCTGAGCGGTAGTTGGATGGGTCCAATAGAGGGCGTAAATGATGGAGAGTTCTGATTTTATGATATATTTGTTTTGATAACTTGCTTATGTGTTGCCTAGCTCGCCTAGTGAATGGGCCAGCCCTGACAGAATAGTATTTCAGATTCCAGATGTCTAGGATAGCCTAATGGTTAGAGTAGTGGGTTAGGACTGGGGAAGCCAGCATTCAAATCTCATTGCTGTTATTATTGTAATTGTGCTGAGTATTGGGGATAATAGAGTGCTATCTTCTGTACATCCTCTGCATGTTTTCTCCAATGCTTATTTGTGCCTAGAGCATGTCTAAACTTAGATATGACTCTGGATGTCCAGGACATTTCTGAAATTAGGCAGTAATCTCTGGAAGGGGCGGTATAGAAAACCCAAATAAATAAATAAAGTCTAGGTTCCTGGGAATACCCCAGCCATACTTCCACCATACCCCCATTCAGACTTGGACATCCACAGATCTGGCTTCTAAAATGGCTGTGGAGATGTCTCTGTGCTTTGGACATCTCTATGCCTGTTTTCAAATGTTCAGATCATGAATAGGACTTCCAAACCCCATAGGCACCTATATGTCTTTATAAACTATTAGCACAAAGCCTATCAAAATCACAGTTAGAAAGGGGTTGTATATATTTACCCCAGCTTCACAGCAGGTCTAAATGTATACGGCTGCATTAGGCACATGTTGTTGTTGAGTGCTGTAGAGTTGGTGCCGACCCTCTGGATAGTTGACCTAAATTTTGTTCGGTCTTCAGCCAAGTGGCTCATTGTTGATAGAGTGGTATCCATAGCTGCTGTTATTGTATTGATCCATCTCATTGCCGACCTTCCTCTTTTACAGTGACCACCTACCTTGCAAGCATTATGTCTTTTTCCGATGATCTCTCTCTTCGCATGATGTGTCCAAAGTATGAAAGTTGAAGTCTTGTCATCTGAGTTTCTAAGGAAAGCTTAGGTTTGATCTCCTTTAGTGCTGATTGGTTTGTTCTTCGGGCAGTCCATGATATACATAGTATTTGTCACCAGCACTATAATTAAAAGGCATCAATTTTCTTCCTGTCTATTTTTTTTTTGCTGTCCAATTTTTGCATCCATATGATGTTATTGAAAACACCATGGCCTGGACAAGTCAAATCTTTGTATGTAGAGAGACATCTTTGCTCTTGAGAATCTTGTCTAGTCCTTCATAGCCATTCTACCAAGAGCAATACGTAATCAGATTTCTTGACTGATAGTCCTTTCTTTATTGATTGTTGATCCAAGTAAGTTAAAGCTGTCAACTATTTCAATTTCTTGTCCATCAGTGATAAACATATTGATTTTGCCAGTTGTCAGGATCTTTGTTTTCTTAACTTTAAGATGCAGACCCATTTTAAGACTATATTCCTTGATCTTGAGAAATAAATGTTTCAAATCATCTTCATTTTCAGACAGTAATTTTATTTTTATTTATTTATTTAACATTTTTTATATACCACACTATTCATCATCAGTGCGGTTTACATTGAACAACAATATACCTGTCAATACATGACTGATCTAGGTTTACAGATAACAGGGAAGATAAACTGGGTGTGAACTGGGGGTAACTATCTACATAATTATACAAATTATATATACATTGAATAGGTTACATCAAGATTTGATATTTGACAAGATTACAGTGTTTTCACATTTTGATCCTTTGTTCTGGATTGTTGTTATGTGTAGGAGTTATCTGAGTGAGGCGGGAGCCGGTTCTATTGTGTGTATGGTAGCCTGAAGTGCAAAGTGAATAAATAAAAATAAATAAATAAAGTAATGTGGTATCATCAGCATAGCAAACACTGTTGATGAGTCTTCCACCAATCTTCACACCTCAGTTGTCTTCATACATTCCTGTTTCTCTGATGATTTGTTCTGCATATAAATTAAAGAGATAGGGGGAAAGTATGCAGCCTTGTCGTGTATCTTTGCTGATTTTAAACTATTCTGTATCTCCTACAGTGAGTCATCTTTGCAACTTCTGACTCTCATTTCATGCACAGCTACATCAGCAGATCCAAACATATCATAAATGCTGGGTTTTCTCTGAGAAGTCTTCAGTCGGCGCATAGGTTTATATTTTATAACCCTTATGTATACTTACTGGATCTGCCCATGTTTCGTCCAAACTGCTCCCCAAACATTCTTACACCTTCTAATAGTACATACTCGTATGCAAGGGGAAATTTTATAAGAGGCCTATGCCCTAGAAAAATCCCTTATAAAATTATCACCATGCAATACTTATTGGCATTCGTTGAAATTTATCCCTGTTTATGGCCAGAGTATTGGGGGAATTCTTGTACTAGCTCCAATAAAGGTGGTAAAGGGGTTTGTCAACATCATCTGCTTAGGCAATCACTTTATAGTCCACCTTCGCATCTCCATCTATATAATTTGATTAGTGCCGCAAGATGTATGCAGCATTTTACAGAAATATGTAAGGAACAGCATCTGCTCCTTAGAATTTACATTGTTGTCATGACAGTTAGACACACATCAAGAGGCTTTGAGATAAAATGGCAAGGCTATGACAGGAAAATCTAAAAGTAGGAGCTGAAGCTCTTTGCTGAGGAAGGGACAGTGTCTCATTGGAAGGAGCCTAGTGAAGCCAGAGTTCAAATCACTACTACTGCTACTAATCATTTGTATAGCGCTATAAGGCGTACGTAGCATTGTATATGTACAAACAAGAGACACTCCCTGCTCAACAGAACCTGTACACTGAGGTTCCCTATGGTCTTGGGCAAATCACTTAGCCTTTCATTTCCTCAAGGTGAACTTAGCCCCCTGGGGACAACATACCTTGAAGTACTACTGGAAAGGTGTAAGCTGAATACAAATTAGCTGTAAGAATTGAGGTATCTTTTGAGTTAATTTAAGAAAACAGTCAAGCAATGGAGTGGATGAGGGATTTTTTTGTTTTTTATTGAGACAGATGTGCACTTGAAAAATAGCTTCCATTCTCCACCTGGCTGTCCTTTCACAGCTATGAGAGAACCACTGATGTAGCAAAGAGTTAAACTGAAGACTGGGACCCCTTTAATTTTGTGAATCAGCAAGAATTAAATCTTTGATCAAAACCAGTCTGTCGGAGGGGTGTGCAGGCAGAAAAAAATTGTATTTTGCAGTTTCCCATGTCATTTATGAGCTTTTTTCTTTTCTTTTTTTTTTTCATTTTCATTTTGGGGGCAATTTCATTCAGAGTGTGCACGATTGTTCAGTATACTGAATTACTGTTTAATAACATGCACTATTTATCTATAGCATGCACAGTTTATAAGTAGATGCACTATTCCTCAATAATTCACACCTGTTGATAAATAATCTATGTTATCAAACTATAGTGTATACTGTTGAGCAACAGAATGCCCTATTAATAACATGGGAAACCCCACATTTCTGTTTTTCCTCTATCATTCATTCAGAAAACAATATGAAACAACTTAGGAAATGTCGTTACAACTCCCACAGCATTTCAAACGATAGACATGCCTAATCGATGTAAGGGAAGCAGAGAATGGGTTTATGGATGGGCTGGAGGGATTCTAGGACAGCTGGATGGTACACTTCCTAGTAATCCTATGACCACGAGGGATGTTGGGAACCTTCCTAAAACGTCAGCCCACAGGTTCTGAAACATTTCTGAATCTGCAATGCAGGTTCTTTATTTATTAAATGTTATGCAGGCTTAATTTTCTAGAAAAAAATGCAATAAGGGGTCTCCAACTCTTATCTTGGAGGGCTGCAAACTAGTCAGGTTTTCAGGATATCTCTAATGAATATGCATGAGATATATTTGAATATAATGAAGGCAGAACATGCAAATGTATCTCATGCATATCCTTTAGGGACATCCTGAAAACCCTCCAGGAGTGGAGTTGGAAACTCCTGGACATCGAGTCTGTCCCGCCATCCTTTTCAAATGGCAGAACAGTTCATATGCATAGGGGAAGTAAAATGCTCAGCTGTATCTACAGCACCCAGAAAGAACACCTTCAGCTCTCCGCTGCAGTCCCGCAGACAGTACGCCTTACCATTCTTTATTTCATCCTGGTCTGTTTTTTTTCCTTCCTTATTAAATTCTGTGCTGCACATTCTCTGGTTTCAAGGTAACGCTTCATTCTTTTGATATCAGGTGTTATTAATCCCTATTGGTCATGCTGTCAACCCTCAAGGCAATATTATTACTAGAACTGTATAGTCCAATCAATATTTGTATAATGCATACAGATATATTGATCTGCATTTCTGTCTTGCCATATATCATGCATGCATCCACGAGGAATTGGGTGGTGGGGGGGGGGGCGAGGAGATGAGTCATATTTAGAAATCCACACTCTACTGAAGCACCGCTCTGCCTCAGGTCAGTTTTCTGGTGGTCTTGAAGAATATGGTATGTTTCATCTTAAGAAACAAATGCAGATTTGTTCAAGAAACTAAATAGCAAATTAGCCATTGCCAGGGAATAAATCACCTGTATACCTCTTAATGAATGTTTCAAATTACTCTGTGTTAGATCGCTAATCTATATCGTATCTGCAAAGTGATGAATAGGACATTGTACTTATGAATACTAAGTAATCATAGGGGAAACAGCTCAGTACTGCGCTTGCGTTTTCCTTGGGGCTTTTGCTGTTTCTTATCTTGGTACTGTATTCCACTGAGTCATATTAGGGTCACTGCATTGAAGCTTACACTTCTTTTTATAGGGACTTATCATTCTCTTTATTTACTGGAATTCACGTGCGCTCATCTGTGGTGCACTGAGGGGGGGGGGAGTGGTATTCCTTCTTGCAGTTGTGGGATTTTCTGAGAAGCCCAGCACACATCAAACGAGGTCTGATATGACCTTTAAGCAGAAGATACAGTAATAGTCCCCAGATAAAGTTAATGTCAGTGGTATACGTTTTTTTTCTAGAAAGGTGGCACCTTATAGACTTACCAGTTTATTGAGGCATGAGCTTTCAAGGACAAGCATCCACCTGGTCAGATGTATGAAGTGCAGTTCAGGAAGGGGTAAATATACATGAAGATGGATGGGGAAGGGGGAGGACAGAGAGCATAGAGAAGGACTGAAAAGTGCAAGGGAGAATATGGAAAGAAAGTAATGAACAGTGAGAGGATCTAAGGAGAGGCTGATCTCAGAAATCGAGGTTACTTACCTGTAACGGGAGTTCTCCGAGGACAGCAGGATAAGTCAGCCACATGTGGTGTCGTCTACCGACTGCGCCGTGGACGGAAGTACTCTCTCTAGCCCAGAAGGGCTTTCCCTTCTGGGCAGGATCACCCTCCCCCCGGCCCTACCCAGAGACCGCCCCTAGCTCGATCACTATGTCCCAAGTTGAGCCAGGAGGTGCTAGGGGCGTAGGTAGGCCAGGAGATGGCCCCTGAGGGGAGGAGGGCGGGATTGTGTGGCTGACTTATCCTGCTGTCCTCGGAGAACTCCCGTTACAGGTAAGTAACCTTGATTTCTCCAAGGACAAGCAGGATGAAGTCAGCCACATGTGGTGCCTCCCGAGCTGAGAAGGCTGTGGTGCAAGGGGCCCTCTCCAAAAAAGGAAGGACGCATGGTGCAGCATAGGGTTTTATTTGTCACCGATAAATGACATATCCCAACATAGCAACAAAAAGAGCATCAACAAACTCAACGTGTGCAACAGAATACAATGTAATGTGCAACGTGGCAATTAACATGCGTAGTATATGTGCAATAACAGCATGTGCAAAGAACAACCAACATGTGCAAGATATGTGCAACAACAGTACGTGCAAAGAACAAACCAACGTGTGCCAGATATGTGCAACAGCAGCAGGTGCCACAACGGCGAGCAGTCAGAAAGTCTCCTTCTCCTCCGCCCTGGGCGGCAGCAATGCCGGTCAAGGCACTGGTCCTTGCGCGGTCGCCAGAACCGCTTGGCCGAGGGCCTGGTTATCCAGCAGGTTGAGGCAATAGTGTCTTTGGAATGTTTGTATGGATGACCAAGTGGCCACTTTGCAGATGTCGGTTACTGGGACCGAACGCAGGTTGGCCATGGTGGTGGCTAGCACCCTCAGCTGGTGGGCGTTGACTGTCGGTGCATCTGCGACCCCAGCCTGGCCAAGGCAGAAGGCAACGCAGGAGGAGATCCAGAGGGACAGGGTTCGCTTGGTGACTGGGCATCCCGGTTTGTTCGGGTCATAGGAGACGAAGAGTTGGGAGCTGTTGAGGAGGTAAAGACGTAACGCTCTAACACAGTCTAATGTGTGGAGCCGTTCCTCTTCTGGCGAGGAGTGGGGTTCCGGGCAGAAGGTCTGGTTGATATGGAAGGCTGAAGCTACCTTCGGCACAAACTTTGGGTGAGTTCGGAGGGAGGCACGTTCGTTGGAAATTTGCGTATACGGTGGATGTGTCACCAGGGCCTGGAGCTCGCTGATGCGTGTGGCCGAGGTGATGGCAATGAGGAACAAGGTCTTCCAGGAGACGAACTTGGTGTCCGCCGACCGCATGGGTTCAAAGGGGGGTAGCGTGATTTGGTTGAGGACAGCGTTGAGGTCCCAGTGGGGCACTGGGTCTATGACTGGTGGGTGTAGGTTGGCTAAGCCTTTCATAAAACGGGTTACCAAGGGGAGTTGCGCGATTGAGTTGCTCCTGAGGCGGTCATGGAGAGCCGCGATGGCTGCTAGGTGAACCCGAATGGACTGGGGCTGCAGGCCTTGTTTCGCCAGTGAGGTCAAGTACTGAAGAACTCTGGGTGCTGGGGCTGAGAAGGGGTTCAGTCCCTGCGAGGAGCACCAGGAGGTGAAGCGACGCCATTTGAGGCCATAAGACTTTCTTGTTGCGGGGCGTCGCGCGGCAAGGACTACCTCCTCCACTTCTTGAGGCAAGCCGAAAGGAGACAAGGCTACCCGTTCAGCCACCAGGCTGTCAGAGCAAGGGCTTGCAGGTTGGGGTGGAGGGTGTGTCCGTCTTCTTGGGAGAGGAGGTCGGGCACCAGAGGGAGCCGCCGTGGCGGGTATAGCGCTAGTCGCTTCAGTAGCGGAAACCAGCCTTGGCGTGGCCAGGCTGGAGCCACCAGGATCGCTCGCGCCTTGTCGGAGATGATGCGCTGTATCACCCTGGAGATTAGGGGAATGGGGGGGAAGGCATACACTAGTGACCACTCCCCCATGACACATCAAAGGCATCCGCTGTAAGACTGAGAGCAGATGGGCGCTTGGAGCAGAAGGTTTTGCACTTTGTGTTCCGTTCCGACGCGAAGAGGTTGATCTCCGGGTGGCCCCAGTCCTTGAAGAGGGAGTGGGCAATGCTTGTCTTGAGAGACCATTCATGGGGGTTGAGCTGGCGGCTGAGCCTGTCCGCTAATTCGTTTTCCACTCCTGGCAGGTAAGAGGCCCGGAGAAAGCAGCGTTTGGAGATTGCAAACGCCCAGAGGAGGAGCGCCTCCCTGCAGAGGGAGCGGGATCCCGTACCCCCCTGCTTGTTCACGTAGAACATGGCCACCTGGTTGTCCGTCCGTATCAGGACGATTTTTCCGTTGAGTAGGTTCTGGAAGGCCTCCAGGGCATAGCGAATGGCTCGGAGCTCCAGAAGGTTTATGTGCTGGTGTTCTTCTTGAGCTGACCAGGCGCCCTGTGTCCGGAGATGCAGACAATGCGCCCCCCAGCCCACCGGGGATGCGTCGGTGGTGATGGTCAAGTGGTGAGTCGGCTGAGACAGGGGACTGCCCTGTGAGAGGTTGCTTTCGTCGGTCCACCACCAGATGGAGGCGGAGACCGTGTTGGTCAGTGGAATGGCCATGCTCAGTGGCTGGCTGTGTTGGGACCAGTGTGCTCGCAGGTGCCATTGAAGATGACGCATGTGGAGCTTTGCCAGGGAGACTGTCTGAGTGGCGGCTGCCATGTGGCCTAGGAGACGGAGGAGCCTCCTGGTGGTGGAAGTCCTGTCTGCTTGTACTTGGAGCACCAGGTTCTTGATGGATTCCTTTCGTAGCTGTGGCAGGAAGGCCCTCGCCTTGGTGGTGTCTATAAGTGCTCCTATAAACTCCAGCCGCTGAGAAGGGCGAAGGCGGGATTTCTGATAGTTTACTAGAAAACCCAGAGCTGATAGTAGGGCAATGGTTGCGTGAGTCACCCTCATGGCTTCCTTGAAGGAGGGGGCTGAGATGAGCCAATCGTCCAAGTAGGGGAATAGGCAGATTCCTTGCTTGTGGAGGTGGGCTGCCACGACCGCCACGCATTTCATGAATACTCTCGGAGCCGGGGACAAGCCGAATGGGAGGACTTTGTATTGAAAATGCCTCCCCATCGCCCGGAAGCGCAGGTACTGTCTGAAGTCCGGGTGTATCGGAATGTGCGTGTACGCCTCCAGGAGATCCAGGGACGTCAGCCATTCGTTGCGCTGGATGAGCGGGAGGATGGATCCCAGGGAGTGCATTCTGAACTTCTCCTTGGCGATGAATCTGTTGAGCGCCCGTAGATCGAGGATGGGGCGCGTGCCTCCCGATTTTTTGGGGATCAGGAAGTATCTGGAGTAGAAGCCAAAGCGTTGTTCTGTTGCTGGAACAGGCTCGATAGCATTGGAAGATAGGAGGGCTTGGATCTCCCTCGCCAGGGGAGAAGAGGGGTCCTCCCATGCTTTGCAGGATGGAAGTCCATGTTGCATTGGAGGTGAGAGGAACTTTAATTGGTAACCCTCCTTGATGATACTTAGCGCCCATTTGTCCGAGGTTATGGATTGCCAGGCTGGGAGGAACATGGCCAGGCGACCCCCCGTAGGAGGTTTGGCCGAGTGCTGGTCGTCAAAAGGGCTAACTGGTCTTTCCTGTGCCGGGTTGGGAGGGCTTCTGCTGCTTCCTATCTCGTTGTCGAGGTTTCTGCCTGTATGAGTGCTGGGAGGATTGTGACTTGTAGCGAGGCTGCTACTTCTGGTAGGAACTATAGTGACGCTTGGGGCCTGAGAAGGGCTGTCTTTGATGGTAGGGGTTCTTGCGACCGCGTTCCAGGCCTTCGTCTGATAAGGTCTTTAGCGTTGAGCAGTGGTCCTTCAGTGCGTTGACGGCTTCCGTGACTTTATCCCCGAAGAGGGATTCTCCAGAGCAGGGGGCATCGGCGATGCGGTCGTGGGTATCGTCCCGTAAGCCTGAAGCCCTGAGCCAGGCTAGGCGGTGGGCGGAGATGGCAGATGCGGCTGTGCGGGCTGCCGTGTCAAAAGCGTCAAAGGCCACCCGCACCTGATGCTTTGTATATTCCTGCAGATCCGCGACGGCGGCTGTTTGCGTTTCCTGGCTGGTGGTGCTGGTGGCTGCTTTTAGTTTCTCCAGGAGAGCATCCTGGTAAAGGGCATGTTGTAGCTGGTGGGCTGAAATCCTGGCGCACAGCATGGCTCCTTGATACACCTTTCTGCCCGTATCGTCAAGCAATTTTTGTTCTTTTCCGGGGGGGGGGGGGGCAGTTGGCGTGGGTACGCGTGGACTTTGAGCGCTTCAGGGCCGATTCCACCACGATGGAGTGATGGGGAAGGTGAGGTTTGTCGAAGCCAGGGGCGACTTGAACCTGGTACTTTGCATCTAGCTTCCGAGACACTGGAGGTGCGGAGGAGGGGTTCTTCCTGAGATTCATGAGGTTCTCGCGTAGAAGCGGGTAAACAGGGATGGAGGCCGTGGATCTAGGGGCTTCCAGAAACTTACGTGCTGCTTGTGTCTCCGGGCGTTGGTCTTGGACGTCGCCTGAGCTAGGCAAGTTGAGGGTGCTTGCAATTTTCTGGAGGAACTTAGAATAGGTGAGGTCCTCTGGAGGCGGGGGTTCCGTGCCCGGGTTTGAGACCTCCGGATCAACTGTGACTTCAGGGTACACCGAGATTGGGGTTTTCCCGTGGTCCAAAGATCTGTCCGTCACCCCTTCCTCTCCCACGGTGTCAACCACGCCGGCAGGGGGCGCAAGGGTCAAGCCGCGAGCGACGGCCTCTGGCTCCGGAGCAACCAGGGCTGCCGGGTTTGAAGCTCGTGTCCATTGCTGGAGGAAGTTGGAGAGGAGGGAGACAAAATCCTTATTAGCCCCTTCAGGGAGCGCACCCACTAGCCCTTGAAGGGAGGCCTGCATTGAGGCCTCGCGGGGGATACCGGAGGAGAGGTCTCGAGGTCAAGAAGGGGAGGTCTGCTACCTTTGCACCAGGCAAGCATGTTATCAGGCGATCCTCACGTCTACCAGCCACCCAGCGATCGCACCATGAGATCGTACCAGTGGCTGCAATTTAGTACAGCCGGGGGACCGAAGGATAAAGTCTTGTAGCTGTACGATGACTGTGAGTGCCACGGAGAGGTCTGGTCCACCAGGAAGTAGGAGGATAATAAGTAAGCAACTGAGGGGAGAAGGCACAGAAGTCTAACGCTGAAATCCGGTCCCCTTCAGAATGCGCCCCTAGATTTTTGTGCCCTGTGGTACGGTCCTGGCTAAAACTATGTCCTCTATTCATGAATTTTCAGTGATACTATATGAATATTGTTGCTGAAAATTCACTCTAAATTCTCCAGCATTTTTTCGGGCAGAGCTAGGACATCCCACCTAGTTAGAGGATCATTTTTTAAGGGGCCACCTAGTTAAAGTGTTTTTTAAGACACCTATGTAAAGCCTATTTTACAAAATCAACTAGGCACTGAATTGTCTTTATAAATACTAACCTAAATAGCAGAAATTGTGCATTAAGTTAAGCCACAGACATTTACAGCAGAATAGTGTACGGACAGATTGCTAATGTAAATAAATCAGAATTTTTGAAGTTGATCATTGGCTTAAAACATGTTTAGGGGGAAGAGTTACATAGTTCAGTAATTTCTGCTGAGTGCTTTGGATTATAGTAATATATTATATCTGGAGATAGCAAAGAAATCGTTGAAAAAGTTACAAATGGCACAAAATGTAATAGCAAGAGTTCTGTTAGGAGGTAAAAAATATGAGAGTGTTTGTTCCCTGTTGAGGAGGTTACATTGGCTACCCATTCAAGAACAATACATTTTTAAGCTGTTGGTTTTAATATCCAGGGTGATGAGAAATTCCAGACCTTTGTAAATCAGATTACAAAATTATATACCTGATTACATAGAGGTCCCAGGAATTTCAATTATTTGAAAGATGGCGCGACTGATCAAAACCTTCCATGTGGTTGGTCCAGAATGCTGGAATGGTTTAATTATTTTCTTGTGAGACGAGAGAAATGTGCTGACGTTTAGGAAAGGGGTGAAGACGTTTTTATTCCCCGTTGAAAATAGTTTGTCATTCTGGAATTTCTTATGTTGATATGAATTACTACAACCTCAACTCTTCCCTGTCTTTTCAAACTGTTGTTGTTTTATTTATACTTTAAACCATTTTGAATGGCATTTTGTTCATAAAAATGGTATAAAAATTTTAGAAATAAATAAACTCACTTAAATGTGACAACAATGCACTCCATCAGCAAAATATACCTTTTTTGCAGTGCTCACGGCATTCACTTATCAACTTGTATAATCTACATGCATAACTGTATACTCTGCCCACGCTCTGTCCAAAATCTGCCGGTCACATGCCCTCCGGCAAATTACCGTGCCATCAAGCAATGCGCATACGTTTATGCCGGGAATTTTATAAGAGGTCATTAATGCACGTATGTGGCCACATTCAGGCATTAACGACTTGGCATCTAAAATTTACCCCATAGCACTGTTAGTCAGTCACTATCCTTATACTGTAGCTAATGTTTAATTAAGGCCTGCAAAAAGGCTTCCCTAAATTAAAATGATCAGCTATACACATGGAGGGTAATTCTGTAAAGATGCTTAGTTTGTAAGGCATGATAGATGCACAGCAACTTCTGAATTAAGTCATGTACGCATGTACTTAAATTTACAAAATAGAGGTCTAAGTGGCAAATCTAGGCGTAATCAGGTACTCAAATCCTAGGGCTGGTGTAAATGCCTGTAGCTAGATTTTTAAGGAATGCTTGTAAGTTACAGTATTTTATATATTATCCATGTAGATTTGTGCTCCACTCCACTCAGGCTCTGCTCCTCTGCCTGCCCATAGTGAAAATATGCACCATCAACCTGGACACACATAGTTATAGAATAGCAACCGGCTAAATATGCGTTTAAAGACCAATCCACGCACACCACTGAAAATATTTACACACATTAATGATGTGTAACTTTGTGAAGCTCCTATAAAATTACCTCCATAGCAGTTAAATATGCTGCCATCAGTCTATGGTCTTCCCTTACTGTATATTCTCTGGATCAGTGCTGAATATACGTTTAAAGGGCTGCAGTCGGTGTTTTGAAAAATCCACTGGCTGCTGCAGCTGAATATTAGCTAGAATATTTTTAAGTGTGTATTTATTTAAACACAGAACAATGATGACTGGAATGGAAAATCAAATAAATTAAAGTCCAGCGAATTACAGACCTCAATGGACCTAAGATTTTTGGACCATATGGAGAGGGGTTTGCATAAATATGAGTGTGTTGCACTCACAGGACAACAAGCTCATTTTCCAAAGGAAATCCCTTTGAAAATGCTCTGGCCATAGAGATGGTACAGGCCTCTCGGTACATATGTTTATACTTGCTTTCAAGCAGGTGTATATATATATAGGCTACAAGTATGCGCATGACTTTCAAAATGAAAGTCCTGCATGGACTCTTCCTACTTGACCTCACCACACCTGTTTTCCGTCACTTAACCCTCCATTGTCTCTGATACAAATTTCTAACAGGCCATTTCTAACAAGAATAGGAAAAATATCTACTGTACCTGAATGTAATGCTCCTTGAGCTACAACTGAAAAGGCATGACCAAAATCCGAAATTCCTTCACTTCCTTTCTTCCCTTAAATTCCTCAGAAATCCACTGGATTGATGTTGGCAGGTTAGTGGTTGCAGGGTATTGGCCAGTAGGGAAATTAAAGCATAAGTAGTAGAGATCCATGGGATAACCAGTTGGCACCAAAGCAGGTTACAGCTCTTCATCAGCCGGAGTCGATGCAGGAAAGTTAGTGGTCTGATAATGTACAGCAGTGTCATGTGATCTTGGCAGTCAGATGTTCCTGCAACAGCTACAATATTATAAAACTTGGTGGTAAAGCATGGGAGAAGGGATAAAGCCTCTCAGTATAGTTTTAAGTATGTAGTTTAAGAAGCTCTGAGCATATCATTGGTAAAGCAAACAGCAAAGTGAACAAATAAAATAAAAATAAACTTACTTTAAGATTTTGTATGCTCATCAACCCAGGGTAGTAGAAAATCACAGGACGTCAACAAAGCTTGACTTGAATACAGAAATGTATCTTAGGGACTTGTTTACAAAGCCGCGGTAGCAGTTTCCAATCGTTATCGGAGCCGCGGCCGAAACCGCTACCGCGGCTTTGTAAACAAGCCCCTTAGAAGCCATCACGTGTCACCTGAGATAAAGCAGTGTAAAAACAGAGTTACTTACGGTAACAGAGTTCTCCGTGGACAGTAGGATAAGTCAGCCACACCTGGTGTCGTCACCCGACGGCGCCGTGACGGAAGTGCTCTATAGCTCAGAAGCTTCTGAGCATGTGTGAGGTGGTCCCACCTCCCCAGCCCGCCCCTAGCCGGCCAGTTAGTGACTAGCTATGCCGTTACGGCTAGGAGCGGCGCGCAGGCCACCCTCATGAAGGGGAGGTGGGTGGGATGGTGTGGCTGACTTATCCTGCTGTCCACGGAGAACTCTGTTACCGGTAAGTAACTCTGTTTTCTCCTAGGACAAGCAGGATGTGTCAGCCACACCTGGTGTCTCCCGAGCTAGATTCACGCTGAGGAGAATGAGGGAGGCATGCGTAAGAAGCAAACGTTTATTGTGAACAACAGGTTAAGAACAAGTGCAACTCCACGCAGATGGGAGAGGTAGGCATAACTGTGCAATCTCGTGAACAGTGCAAACAACAGTGCAAGAACAATAGTGTATAAACATAGTGCATCAACAAGTAACTAGTGCAATAGCTATTCAGAGCAATAGTGGTAAGTAACAGGTAGACAAGTGTCCCAGAGCCCTTCTGTTCAGTCTCGTGCAGTGCTCGCACCCACGGGAGCCATGGCTGTGGATAGGACTGCTCGGCCGAACGAGCCGTCGGTCGCAGAATGAATGTCGAGGCAGTAGTGTTTCTGGAAGGTGAGGTGAGAGGACCAGGTAGCGGCTTTGCAGATATCGCTCACTGGAATCTCCTGAGCACAGGCCAAAGAAGCGGCTATAGCGCGGAGCTGGTGTGTACTCGCCCTGTTTGCTGGGAGTGCGCCAGCCTTCTGCAGACAATAGGCAACGCAGGTTGAAATCCAGAGGGATAGCGTACGTTTGGTGACAGGTCTCCCTGGTTTGTTCGGGTCGAAGGAGACGAACAGCTGGGTCCCCCGATGAATGGCAGATGTCCTGTTGATGTAGGTGCGTAGAGCATGTATGCAATCTAGAGAGTGAAGACGTTGCTCTTCAGGGGATGAATGTGGTGCTGGGAAGAAGGATGGTAACTCCACTGCCTGGTTGATGTGAAAAGCGGAGGCGACCTTCGGCACAAATTTGGGGTGAGTCCGTAGGGATGCCCGGTTGTGATAGAGTTTCGTGTATGGCGGGTGTGCCATGAGGGCCTGCAACTCGCTAACCCTCCGGGCGGAGGTAATGGCGACGAGAAAAAGGGTCTTCCAGGAGAGATACTTTCCTTCGGCTGTGGCCAATGGTTCAAATGGCTCTTGCATAAGCTGTTGTAGAACGATGTTAAGGTCCCAGGAGGGTACCGGTTTCTGTACCAGGGGTTTTAGATTTCGGAGCCCTCTCATGAAATGCGTCACAATGGGAAGGGCGGCAATAGAGCCTGAAGTTGTGTCTTCTGTGCGCTCGTGTAGAGAGGCAATGGCCGCAAGGTGTACCTTGATGGATTGGGGTTTTAAACCCGATCTGCAGAGGAGAGCCAGATACTGTAGGATTGCGGGTATCGGGCAAGAGGCTGGGTCGACTCCTTGGTCCTTGCACCAGATACTGAAGCGTTTCCACTTGAGGCCGTATGCCCTTCTGGTAGATGGTCTCCGGGAAGCCAGAACAATTTGTTGCACATCTGGAGAAAGGTGTGAGCCATTGAAGGTCAACCTTTCAGCCTCCAGGCTGTCAAAGCTAGCGTCTGGGTTAACAGGTCTGGTCTCAGAGGTAATCGGATTGGGGGTTCTTGAGTGAGCTGCAGCAGCAGGGAGAACCACATCTGTCGTGGCCAATAGGGGGCGACCAGAATCACGTGCGCTTTCTCCTCGATGATACGTTGTATCGTGGTTGTCAAGAGAGGTGTCGGAGGGAAAGCGTATGCCAGCTCCCAATTTCTCAACGGAATGGCGAATGCATCCGAGGCTACCCTCTGCTGTGACAGGTGCTTGGAGCAGAACAAGGGACATCTTGCGTTCTCTTCGGTCGCGAAGAGGTCGATCTGGGGGTTTCCCCAGCGCTGGAAGAGGTTGCGTGTCACTTCCATGTGGAGCATCCATTCGTGAGGATGAAGCTGTCTGCTGAGCCTGTCCGCTAAGGCATTATGATCCCCAGGGAGGTAAGTCGCCTGAAGTGTGCAGTTGTTGTCCAGCGCCAGAGCCCACGTGTCGAGGGCTTCCTTGCATAGCGAACGGGAGCGAGTGCCCCCTTGCTTGTTTATATAGAACATGGTGACCTGGTTGTCTGTCTGTACCAAGACTGCTTTCCCCTTCAGGTGGGGCATGAAAGTCTGTAGGGCATACCTGACGGTCCGGAGCTCGAGAAGATTGATGTGGAGGGTTTGTTCTGCTGCGGTCCATGCTCCTTGTGTGCTGAGATGCAGTAGATGGGCCCCCCATCCCGTGGAGGAGGCATCCGTGGTGAGGATGAGTTGGTGTATGCGTGGGTGCAGACACTTGCCCACCGAGAGGTTGGATGGTTGTGTCCACCAGCGCAGGCCCTGGACAACACGGGCAGATATTGGAATACGAGTGCTGAGTGGTTGGGAGAGTTGCTTCCAGTGCGTCCGTAGGTGCCATTGCAGTGTACGCATATACAGCCTCGCCAACGGAAGGACTGAAGTTGTCGCAGCCATGTGGCCTAGCAGGCAGAGGATCGCGCGGGCCGAGGTATGTTCTCCGCTGACATCTTCATGGCTAGGTGAATGATGGTGTTGATCCGTAGATTGGGTAGAAAAGCCTTGCAGGCCTTGGTATCGATTATCGCCCCGATGAACTCTGTGCGCTGGACCGGTTCCAGTCTGGACTTCTCTTTGTTGAGAAGGAATCCCACTCTGGTCAGCAGGTATGTCGTCTGGTGTACTGCCCTGCGGAGGCCGGAAGCAGAATTCACCGACAGGAGCCAGTCGTCCAGGTAGGGAAAGATGGCGATTCTTTGTTTGCGGAGGTGTGCAGCGACCACCGCCACACACTTTGTGAAGACTCTGGGTGCTGGGGATAGGCCGAATGGCAGGACTCGATACTGGTAATGACATCCCAGTGCTGTGAATCTGAGGAATTTCCTGTGGGAAGCGTGGACTGGGATGTGGGAGTAGGCGTCCTGAAGATCTAGCGTCGCCAGCCAGTCCCCCGCTCTGATGAGGGGAAGGATGGAGTTGAGCGAATACATCCTGAACTTCTCTTTTATAATGAAGTTGTTCAGTTTCCTGAGGTCCAGGATAGGACGTAGGCCCCCTGACTTCTTGGGAATAAGGAAGTACCAGGAGTAGAAGCCAGTGTTGACCTCGTCCGGGGGCATCCGCTCTATCGCTCGAGCCTGGAGAAGCTGCTGTATGAGTTCCTGAAGCGGCTGTTCCAGGTGTTGAGGAGGCTGGCTGGTAGGTCGCTTGTGCTGGCGTGGAGGGGAGGAGAAGGGCAAGCGGTAGCCCGACTGGACTATCTGCAGGACCCACTTGTCCGTGGTGATCTCTTGCCAGGCTGAGAGGAACAGAGACAGGCGACCCCCAACCGGGGTATAGTCAGAAGGAGGAGGAGTCTTTCCCTGAATGGGAAGGGTTGGACTGCTTCTGCTTGCGTTGTCGCGGTTGCTGTCGCTGAAAGGGCGCCTTCTGATAGGTCTGCTTGAATTTTGGCGCCTGCCACTGACGGTTGGATTCATAGAATTGTTTTGAATTGGAAAAAGGCTTTCGGAAATAGCCCCCTTTCTGGGTCCAAGAGGGGCGTTCGAGTCCATCCGCTGCCAGGGTCTTTAGGGTGGTGCAGTCCTCTTTGAGGTCTTTCACAGTGTCGGCTACTTTGTCCCCGAAAAGTGAGTCACCTGAGCAAGGTGCATCCGCAATTCGGTCATGGGTGTTGTCGGAGAGTCCTGAGGCCCGAAGCCATGCCCAGCGGCGGGCCGAGATGGCCGTGCCCGCTGTCCGGACGGCGGTATCAAAGGCATCAAAGGCTGTACTCATCAGATGCTTGCTGCATTCAGCTAACTCCTGCATGGGTGTTGAAGCAGTTGTACATGAGTCTTTGGGAAGGTCCTGTAGCTGCTTCTTAAGGTCGGCCAGGAGAGCGTCCTGAAATAGGACGTGCTGAAATTGGTGGGCTGCTATTTTGGCGTTGAGCATAGCCCCTTGAAACACTTTTCTCCCGACGTCGTCTAGGCGCTTGGGGTCCCGACCTGGCGGGTGGTTTGTCTGGGTACGCGTGGACTTGGATCTCTTGAGAGCTGATGCCACCACGATAGACTGGTGGGGTAACTGCGCCCTGTTGAAACCCGGTGCCGTGTGGATAATGTACTGGAGAAAGCTTGACCGGATGCTGGGGATTGCCAGAGTGTCAGCTGCTTGTCCTTCAATCTGCGGTGGAGGGGAAGAGCCATGGCTGGCTTAGGACCGTTTAGGTACTTCATGACCTCCGGTTCCTTTTCATCTGATGTCTCCTCCGTGGCCACCCCCAGTTTAGAAACCACCTTCCTAAGGAATTTAGGGTAAGTGAGGTCCTCAGGCACTGTAGGTGGTGGCTCGTCTGCCTCGTCTGTTGTGTTTTTGAAGTTGTCAGAGCCTGGACCTGATTCCTCCACCTCCGAGCAAGGTCCCAGGTCCTCTGCGTCGCTCCCCCCGGAGTCCAGCTGTGCCGGTGAAGGAGATCGCGCTCTGGAAGGAGCAGGGGAGGGAGTCCACGCTCTAGGCGAGAGTCTGGGGTATCGAGGGGAGGGGCCCGCTCTGAAAGTGTCCCTTGTGGACTGATTGTCCTGCATTGCTGGTCAGGCCGTAGAGGGGCCGTCTGTTCCAGAAGGCGAGATAGCAGATTCAGGATGGCAGAAGAGGTGGATTCAGATCTGCTGCTTCTGTGCCTCTTGCTGCGGTGAGAACTAGATCTCCTGCTGCTCCTGGAGGACCCACCATGGGAGTCCCTTGCCTCTGAGGGGGATCGATGTCTACGCTTGGTAGACCTCTTCCTGCCCCTCTCACCGGCGGCGCGCTGACAGGGGGATTCCCTGCTGTCAGCGCGGTGATCGCGGCTCCCTCGTCGGCGCTGAGGCTCAGTGCGGTCTGCAGAGCCGGAGCGGCATTGTGTGCCTCCGCGCCGATGCGAAGCTGCCCGATCTTGATGCTCCCGCACCGGAGGAGAAGAGACTGTGTCAGCGCGGGATCCCATAGCTGAGGTGCTCCGAAACTCCCCATCAGCGCGTCGTGACGTGCTGGGCAGGGGGGAGGGCTGTCTGCTGGTATCGGGGCAGGAGCCGCTGCAGCCAATAAGAGGAGAGGAGGCGTTTCCGGAGGCGGGGCCTGGTGGGGCCACGAGGGCAGCGCCATCTTGGTCGGCAGAAGGACCGCATGGCCGGGAGGAGGGGCCCGGGATGCTGCAAACCGGAGAGGGGCTTACCGGAACGGCAGAGGCCTCTCCGGGAGCAGGATGGACAGCGCGGTGGTCCGGGAGAGGAACTTTGGCTTTTTTAAGCGGCGCTTTTGCAGAGGCAGAGCTGGGGTGCTTCTGGGGACCGGGACGCTCAACGGGCTTGGGTAGATCGACAGACCTGATTTCGTTGGACCTGAGGTGCTCCGGATCCCGGGACGTGGAGGCTGTAGCGGGGGAGAGCAGGTCTCAAGGATTGCTCGCGGTGCTTCTTAGCTCTGGGGGACATCCGGCCGCAGCTATCACAGTTCTCCACTTGGTGAGACGCCCCCAGGCATCTAACGCAGTGCTGGTGAGTGTTCGAAAGATTCATCTTTCTGTTGCAGGTAAGACACTTTTTGAAACCTGGTTTAGGCATTTAAGATGTAGATTGGTGTAGAGAGCTTGTAAGTCCGTCTTGAGGCAAAGGCGGAAGGAGAAAAACTGGCCGGCTAGGGGCGGGCTGGGGAGGTGGGACCACCTCACACATGCTCAGAAGCTTCTGAGCTATAGAGCACTTCCGTCACGGCGCCGTCGGGGGACGACACCAGGTGTGGCTGACACATCCTGCTTGTCCTAGGAGAACCACAAAACCCAGGCAGATCATATGTGTCATTTGCTCTGTTTCTGCTGTCACTTACTAATTACTGTGATATAAAATTGTAAAATATTGAACACAAACATTAAAAAGGAATTTAAATAATTCCTAGATTCTATCTAAAACGTGGACATAAATCTTGTAGATCAAAAGAGCATTAGCCTGATGAAAGAATGAGAATGTAAAAACTAAGTGAGAAATTCAGTTTAAGTTTATTTTTTTACAAGTATTTTTACAAGAGTTAGCAAGTTTAACACATATTGTCATGTGCATATTTTGCACTTGTTTTATAAATATGCACATACTTTGCTTATGAAATAGGGGTGGTGAAAAACCTGTGTTAACTGGGCTTGTTCGTTTGTTGATGTTAAGTGCCATCGAGTAGGTTCTAACTCATGGCAACCCCATGGATAGTTGTCCTAAACTGTTTTTGGTCTTCAATCAAGTGGCATCCATAGATGCTGTTATTGTATTGATCCATCGCATTGCCGGCCTTCTTCCTTTGTGTTGACCTTCACTCTTCCCAAGCATGAATGATCTCTCTCGCGCATGATGTGTCTGAAGTATGAAAATCAAAGTCTTCTCATTTGAACTTTTAAAGAAGGTTTGATCTCCTCTAGTACCGACTGGGCATTCAGTGGTATGCACAGTATTCTATGCCAGAACCATAATACAAAGGCATCATTTTTCTTCCTGTATGTTTTCTTCACGGTCCAGCTTTTGCATCCATATGACTTGGAAAAGTCCAGTCCTTGTAAGCAGAAATACATGCCTGTACTCGAACATCTTATCTAGGTCCTTCATAGCTATTCTTCCAAGAGCAATGTGTCATTGAATTTCTTAACTGCTTGTCATTTCTTTATTGATTATTGGTTTTAGCAGATTAAAGTTGTCTACTATTTCTATTTCTTCTCCATCAAGGATGAAATTATTGGTTTTGCCAGTTGTGAGGTTCTTTGTCTTTTTCATGTTAAAGTACAGACTGATTTTAAGACTGTTCCTTGATCTTGATATGCTAATATTTAGATTGTTTTCATTTTCAGCCAGTAATGTGGTATTGTCAGCATAGCGAAGCTAGTTGATGAGTCTTCCACCAATCTTCACACCTTCATACAGTTCTGTTTCTCTGATAATTTGCTCTGCATATAAATTAAACAAGTATTTAGAAAGTATGCAGTCCTGTTTGTACAACTTTGCTGATTTTAAACCGTTCTGTTTCTCTTTGTTCTGTTCGAACTGTTACTACTTGATCAATGTAAAGGTTGTGCATATGAGAATTATTGTGTTCTGGTACAGTATATCTATGCTTCTTAATGTGGCCCTGAGGTTTTTCATGATTTACACAGTCAAAGGCCTTGCTGTTGTCCTTTTGGTATTCTTTTGTCTTTTCAAGGATCCATCTCACATTTGTGATGATGTCTCTCGTTTCTTGCCTTTTCCTCAACCCTGCTTGCACTTCAGACCATTCTCGATCCAGGTATGGTTGTAGCTCCCAGAATGATCTTGAATGGAATCATGCTGGCATGTGGGATCAAAACGATTGCACAATCATTTCCACAGTCAGTCGGATGACCTTTCTTCAGTATTGGTAGGAACATAGATTTTTTCCAGTCAGTTGGCCATGTTGTTGTCTTCCAAATTTATTCACAGAGCCTTGCAAGTATTTTAATAGTCACATCTGATTGCTGTAATAATTCAGTGGGAATGCCATGAATTCTCAGTGCTTTGTTTTTTTGATAATGCCTTCAATGCTGCTTGACATCTTCTTTCAGCACCAACGGTTCCTTATCGTAAGGTACAGGTTGAAATTGCTGTTGATCCACTTGATCTTTATTGGATAATGACTCTGTGTATTATTTCCAGCATTTTTTGATCTTCTCAGCATCATTCAATGTGCATTCTTGAGCATCTTTTAGTATTCCAATGTGAGGTTAAATGTTTTTCTTTTACTCTCGTAGCTTTAGGAGAGCAGATCTCATTCATTCTCTAATAGTTTCTGTTTCTATTTCCTTGCATGCAGCATTGTAGAACTTCTTGTCACATCTTGCTGCATGTAGGAAATCTCCATTAGGTTCTGTGATCGCCTCTTTCTCCTCTGGCTTTAGCTTCTCGGCATTTCTTGGCTATTTTCAGAGATTCTTCGGTCATCCATTTTGGCCATTTTTGCTTTTTCACCCTTTGTAGAGACTTCTTACTTTCTTTGAGCACAACATTAATGATGTTATCCCATAACTCTTCTGGTGCTTTGTCATTTGCATCCAAAGGGCAAATCGATTTTGTGGGCAGTCCTTGCCTTCTTTATTGCTAACATTTGCATTCCACTCACTGATAGCTATCAGGATATCTTGATTTTATGGTCCGTCAGTTTCAGCTTGTATTTGTTCATAAAACTGATCAATTTCTTCCTCTTTTGCAGCTCTTGTTGGCACATATACTTGAATAATGGTTGTGTTGGTGGGCATTTCTCATAGACAAATAGAAATTAAGTGTTCACTGATTGCATTGTATTTCATTACAGTTCTTGAAAGTTTCTTCTTAATTATAAATGCAACACCATTTCTTCTTTGTCTTTGAATATGATAATCACATGATATACTATGCCGGAAATTAAAGTGCTCGATGCCAGTCCATTTCAATTTGCGGACACCCAACAGATTGAGTTGTACACCTATGGCAGGTGCAAATGCCCATACCTATATTTTGCAGAAACATGCGTAAGTTATAGTATTTTATCACTAACATGTATCTTTGTTTTCTGACTAAACTCTGCCCATACTTTTAGAATAGTTAAGATGGCAAGATGGCAGTTTGTAGTGTCAGTGCATGGTGAGCTCCACATGTCTAGGACCTGGCTCTTCCTACCACTGTGATACTAAAGTGGAAGGGCAAGAACCGGACTCACCAACCGGGGCTGGGTTTGATATAAAAGTGCCAGCTTGGGATTGATCCAGTTAAGGAGGTTTCCATCCTGCTCTGGCAGGCTTGTGCTGGAGCGGAGCAAGAAGGAGCATCTTTAAGCCCTAAAGAGAGAGTTCTCCTTCATCCCGGAAGTGCTCCTTCAGGGGGGCGAGTTCTCCTGCCTGAGAGCATTGAGGCTGTGTTGGTGCTGGGAGATTCAATGGGCTCTCCCCTTATGAAACTGGCAAGAAGGTGCAGAAGGGAAGTAAGCTGATTAACCATCTACCTGGAGGGAGCCTTAGATAATTTGATGGTGGGGGAGCTCTCTGTTAACCTTGAAAGTGCTTTGGGACTCCATTAAAACTCTGGATGTTTCCCTGAACTTTAATATTGAGAAAAATGGTGCAAAGGTAAATTCCTTAGTGTAGTTTGTTGATGCTCAGAAGATTGAAATTGGTCAACATACTGCTAAGTTGGGGCAAATGGAGCAGCAATTGGAAGAGTTGGGGGCTGTTAAAGATGCCGTATTAAAGAGAGCTTGGCGTTATGGTGGAAATGGGAATATCTTGAAAACCAGACCCGGAGGAAGAATAATTTATGTTTTTTGGGCTTCCCACTGTCCCCCATGCTTAGCCCTATTGATATGGTAAAGATGTATTTGGTCGATATTCTCAGCTGGGCATTGGACAATCTGCCTCCCAGAACTCAGACATATTATCTATTTCTTACAAGTGGGGCATCCAGGAGCCTCACTCAGCCTCAGAACCAGGTGGATTTGACTGTGTTTTTTTTTTAAATCTCTCTGGATCTGGTGACTGCCCATAGGACTATGTTGGTGATTTTCACTTTTGAACAGGACAAGAACTCTGTCTTGCATCTTGACTTCAGACATATAAAGGAGCTGGTTTTCATTTCTATAGTCCATATATTTCTTGATATTTCAAAATATACCCAAGCCTGGTGCAAGGAATTTTTGGCCTTGCAGTCTCAAGTTCTTGCGCTTGGGGGTACTTGGTTGTTAAAGTTTCCTTGCTTGTGTTATGTTAGTTTTGATGAAAAAAGTTATTTCTTTACTGCACCTAAGCAACTCCTAGATCTTTTGGCTTCCTGTGAAGGGAAATCCAGGGTCAAAGGTAGGGACCCATTGTGTGCCTTCCGCTTGTAGTGGGATTCTCCACTGTCTCTCTACATTGTTCTCTGTAATTTCCTCTAGTTTATTACTCTCTTTGCCTAATACTTTTCTTTGTGGTCGAATTGGCAATGATGATTTGAATTGTATCTATAATTTGTTTTTCCTTGTGAGATTTTGAATTTTTGTCTATATTGCCTGTATCTTATTTTGTGAATAATAATACATGAAAAGTTTTAAAAAAAAGGAATAGTGACCACCCAAAGTACAGGAATAAGTGCTCATTCACATGCATAAGTAATGGAAAATACGTGATGTACAACCAGTCAGGTTTTTAGGATAGCCTCAATGAGATTGCATAAATATGAGATTGCAGATCTACTATTAATAATCTGTGAGCTATCGTTAAAATCATCTGTAATACCTGAAGACTATTGGAAGCGCTGTTGAAAGAGAAAATAGTAAGGTTTTTGGAGTCCAGCAGATTACAGGATCCGAGACAGCATGGATTCACCAGAGGCAGGTCTTGTCAGACAAATCTGATTGATTTCTTAGACTGGATGACCAGGGAGTTGGACCGAGGGAGAGCCCTAGATGTGGTGTATTTAGATTTTAGTAAAGCCTTTGACACGGTTCCTCAAAGGGGACTTAGAAACAAACTGAGCACCCTAGGGATGGACGCTAAAGTTACTGCTTGGGTTAGAAATTGGTTGAGTGGAAGGCAACAATGGGTACAGGTAAATGGAGTTCACTCTGAGGAGAAGGAGGATACCGGTGGTGTGCCCCAGGGATCTGTCCTTGGTCCGATTCTTTTTAACATTTTTGTTAGTGATATAGCAGAAGGGCTGTCGGATAAGGTTTACCTCTTTGCAGATGATTCCAAAATCTGCAAAAGAGTAGACACCCACGAAGGTGTAGATAGCATGAGGAGGGATCTAGCTAAGCTTGAAGAAATTTGGCAGCTGAGATTTAATGTTCAAAAATGCAAGGTCATGCATTTGGGCTGCAGCAATTCAAGGGATCAATAATAGTATAGGGTGTCAAGTACTTTTGTCCACTAAAGAACGGGATCTAAGAGTGATTGTGTCTGATGATCTTAAAGTAGCTAAACAGGTAGAAAAGACTACAGCAAAAGCTAGAAGGATGCTTGGGTGCATAGGGAGACAAATAGCCAGCAGAAGAAAGGAGGTGATAGTGCCTCTGTGTAAGTCTTTGGTGCAACTTCATTTGGGGTATTGTGTGCAGTTCTGGAGTCCGCACCTTCAGAAGGATATAAACAGACTGGAGACAGTACAGAGGGTGGCTACAAAAATGCTTTGTGGTCTTCATTATAAAGCATATGAGGACAGACTTAAGGATTTTAATATGTACACTTTAGAGGAAAGGTGGGATAGAGGTGATATGATTGAGAGGTTTAAATACCTCCGTGACATAAATGCACAGGAGGAGAGCCTCTTTCGATTGAAAACAAGCTCTGGTACGAGGGGACATGGGATGAGGGTGAAAGGGGATAGATTCAGGAGTGATAAGCACAAATATTTCTTTATGGAAAGAGTGGAGGATCCGTGGAATAGTTTCCCAGTGGAGGTGGTAGAGATGAGGACATTATCTAAATTCAAAGAAGCATGGGACAAACACAGAGGATCTCTAAAGGATAAAAGGGGACTGGTGTAGTTAGGTTGATATGGAAGGGCAGACTAGATAGGCCATGTGATCTTTTTCTGTTGTTATGTTTCTATATGAGTGCAATTCTGGTTGCCATATCTAAAAAGGGATGTAGCGGGGAAGGATACCCCTGCAAGAAAGGCTTAAAAGGTTAGGACTTTTCAGCTTGGAAAAGAGACAGCTTAGGGGAGATATGATAGATGTCTATAAATTGATAAGTGGAGCAGAACAGGTAAACGGAGATCGGATGTTTATCCCTTCAAAAAAGTAGAAAGACTAGGAGACACACAATGCAATAACTGTGCAGGACATATAATACTAATCATAGAAAATATTTTTAACTCCACTCATAATTAAGCTCTGGAATTATTTGCCAGATGATGATGATCTGCTAATATATCTGGGTTTAAACATTTTTTGGACAGGTTTCTGGAGGAAAAGTTCATAAACCATTATTAAAGTGGGGAAATGCACTGGAAACGGTTCAGAGGAAGGCGACCAAAATGATTGGAGCCTGCACCAGAAGACGTATGAGAAGAAGACCTAAATATGTTCACGCTAGAGGAGAGGAGAGACAGGGGAGATATGATACAGACCTTTCAATACTTAAAGCACATTAATGAACTAACAAACCTTTTTCAAAGATGGGGAGGCTGTAAAACTAGAGGGCATTACATGAAGTTTCAAGGGGGTAAACTGAAAGGCAATGTCAGGAAATACTTTTCCACTGAAAGGGTGGTAGATGCTTGGAATGCCTTACTGATGGAAGTGGTGGGAGCAAATACAGTGACAAAATTCAAAATGGCATGGGACAGACACAGTGGATCCCTTTATAGCAATGGGATAAAATCAAAATAAACTTAACTATCTTTTATATCTCAACAAATAGTGGTTATCTACATGGAGTGGTGGGTACATCTCTAAACAAAGACATGGGGGCTGGTGACCTGCAAGGAGCGGCAGGTGCACCTACTCTTGCAACCTTGCTGAGCATACTAGATGTTCCATACTGGTGTTTATCTGCCATCATATACTATGTTTTTATATAAATACTGGGCATGGAGGACCTATGTTGTAGTGCAATCCCTCCATGTACTCTCCCTCACCAGCTCTTCTAGATTATGCAGTTGCAGATGGGATATTTTAGGCCAGTCCTGGATTTTGGACAACCTTATCATGATGCATCATGAGACCTGTAGCACTGATGTCAATGAGTGGAATCAGGGGCTGCATATACCTCATAACACTGGGGGATAAGCTCAAAACCAGGACTTACCAAATGTTTCCCTCCTGGAACTGGGCAACCTGGAAGCTCTGTCTCCCTAACCTCACCGCACCTCTTCCCCATCCCTTTTCCACCACAGATAGAAGTACCCGCACTGTGACCCATGAATGTGTGTGTGTGTGTGTGTGTGTGTGTGTGTGGGAAGGGGGTGGGAGATAACTTCAGTGGGTCTTTTCTGTGAGTAAACAGCTATTTACCCTGCATAAAGCTGTGAAATTTGGCCTCATAAATGATGGAGGCACAATCTAGAGGTACAAAGTAACCAAGCTGGTTTCAGCAAGCTAAGATTCCTCAGAAATCACAGGACTGATATAGTTTATTGTTTGCTTGGTATTGCTCTAGCAGGATAATAAAAAAACAAATTTTTATGCTGAACAGAAGCATATACCCATTACCAAGGCACAGCTGTATTTTCTTTCTTTCTTTATTTATTTAACTGTATTTATATCCCGCCTTTCACCGGGTCAAAGCGGTGGGACATATAACCAGGGGAGGGAGGGGGGGTTATTCAACAAAAAACTGTACGAGGTGCTATCAAAAAGTTTCCAAACTGATCCCATAAAAAATGCCATACTAATCTGAGATTTAGTGGCCATCACCCCCTCAAAGTAGTCCCCTTGGGAGTTGATTCAATGGTTCCAGCGGTCTTGCCATTGTTGAAACGCCTTCTGAAAGTCCTCTTTCTTCAGACTCTTCAGCACAGCCCTCGTCTCTTCCTGAATCTTCACAATGGTGTCAAATCATTCCAGGGAAGAGGAAAACATCACAGATGGCCAAGTCAGAAGATTAGGGAGGGTGAGGGATGGCAACCATGTTGTTTTGGGCCCAAAACTCCTGCACATTGATGGACATGTGCGCTGGGGCATTGCCATGGTGGATCATCCAGTTCTCAGTGTCCGACAACTCAGGACGTTTGTACTGCACACAGTCCCGCAGACGCTGCAGCACTCCAATGTAGTAGTCTGCATTGACTGTCCTTGAGGAATGAATTCCTGCAGAAGACTTCCTTTGTGTCGACAAAAACAATCAACATCGACTTCACATTGCTCCTCACTTGCTGCACTTTCTTGGGGCGTGGTGACGATGGACTTGAACTCTTGGTATGCAGGTTGCTCGAGTTTCTCATTAATTTTCAGTGGTGAGAAAGTCATGAAACATGTGGTAAACAAAGAAATGCAGTGAGGTCCCACATCCACTCAGCACCATGTCGCTTAGCACACTGACTCAGAAGGCTGCTGGATAGTGCCACACGGCATCATGCTACTATATGGTGTTCCATTCCCGTGCAGTGGTGGGAGTTCAGGAAGTTTTTGACAGCAACTCGATATATTGCACCAGATTAGGACATCATAATTTATGGATCCCTTAAATGAATGCTCGTTATATTAGAAAAAATCTTGAATATACAATGTTTTTGTGGTCAAGAAATTGTGTGCTAAATAGAATTACACAGACCAGAAAGAGAAGTGCAAGTCTCCCTTTGGCATTTATACTGCTGGCTGCTGTAATATTGCACTATAGTGGCTGGTACAGTGTGTTAAGGTGTCTAATGCAGTAGCAAAGTATTAGATGCATGCTAGTGACACTATGGTAATTTGTGTTCTAGGAGAGTGATGAGGCTTGTTCAGACTTCATGACATTGCTTCACAATTAATGTATTGTTTGTTTGAAATAAGTGACATTGGTCTTAACCACAAAAAGTCAGGTTCACTGATGGGGAAAAAAACCAAAAGGATTTTCTGGATACTGTTTTCAGAGCAGCTTATGCTACATAGAGTGATAATAGCAGAGCATGTCAGAGGTTTTCTGCAAACTGTGGGGCCAGTATTCAGAACCTTTAGCTGGTTGGCCAATAGGAGGCAGGCTGGCTAATGGTGTCGCTGAATACCCCCACAGAGCATCCCGGCTAAGAGCCAGAACCATAAGTAGAGTTCCTCTCAGACTAGATGGACCCTACTGGTCTTTATCTGCCATCTTATACTATGTCACCTTGTTACTATGAATTAACGTGACTCCAAGATGACATTGCAACACTGCCGCCCCAACCCTTTCCTTTTTCTATTCTAGTTACTCTCCTGCAATATGCATTTTTTTCCTTTTATTCCTCCCTCCCTCCAATAACACACATCTTTACACACATAGGGGCATCTTTATAAAGTGCAGTAACCATTAGCGCGAGGTTCAGCATGTGTTAAGGTTCCACTCTAAAAATCCCAATGCTAACTGGTTCGCACAAGATTGGATGGGAGCTAGGTGGACGTTTTGGGCATGCACTAATCATGTCTGTTGTCATTAGTGTGGGTGCACCTAATACCACCACAGTGGATGACATTAAATATCGCAGGACCTTCATGCTTTAGCATCACAGTGGCGTGTACTTAGTACACAAGCCCCATAGTCTCTGACCACACCCTGCTCCCCTCCTCTTAACGCATTTTTTTAAATTATTAAAATAAATGTATGTAACAAACCAAGAAGCAGGGGTCCACCAAAAAAGCACAGTACCACGTGAACAGAGAAAATCCAATACTAATACGTGGTGTAAGGGAAGGAAAACTTTATTTCTCACAACATAAGCCCAAATGCTCATGTACATAAATACATGAACAAACAATAATTAAATAAAACATTATGTTACTATTAGATTTGGGCATTCCAACATTTTTATTTGACTTTTAATTATTGATATTAATGTTGAATATTACACAGGTCTGCGACTAAAAAGCTGTTTGATTATTTTCATCTAGTTTCCATGTATTTTGGTGTGCTGAAAACAAATAAAATATTGAAAAAACTCCTAGACGTCATGATTTGCCACAACATGCAAAATTGTCTTCAAATTTATCAAATTTTTTCAGATTACTATTAATTAATTCAAATTACTATTAATTAATTCACATAAGTGCATTTAAGATATAAAATGCCAAAAAAACCTTAAAGGGGTTGTCCGAGTTATGTAAAAAAAAATATAGCACTGTAAATCTGATGGTCAGCAATATATACATAAGCTAAGCAAGTTTTAAAGTCCGTGCATCTAATGGTAGAAGGGGTTAATCTTTCCTGAAGAATCCAGTGGGAGGGAGACACAGGGCAAATAGCAGCAGCTCCGGTCAGTGCAGGGGGGGCGTGGCCAGCACTGTGACGTCTCGTGTACAGACACAGAGCTGCTCTCTCCTGCATGCCACACTTGTGCACGAATCATCATCAGGTTCTCGGTTCTAGGCTATTCACACTTTTTCATCGCAATTCGTGTTAGCTCGTCATTCTTCAACCGTTATGTTATGGCTCCGCGAAAGTGTATTGATTCGCCAGACAGTTTCTGTTTCATCTGTGGTGAATATACAGTGTTGAAGCAACAGCAGAATATTACAGACTTTGTGAAAAAAGTATACTTTGCATACTTTGGACTAAAAATTGGAGATCAAGATAAAGTCTGGGCGCCTCATAAAGTGTTCAAACGGTGTGTTGAGGACCTCCGAAACTGGTTCAAGGGTAAGAAAAAATCTTTCCGTTATGGGATTCCTATGGTATGGCGAGAGCAAAAGAACCATAGTGACGACTGTTACTTTTGTTCATGCGATGTGAAAGGTTTTAATGCCAAATGGAAGCATTCCATTTCATACCCCAATCTTCACTCGGCAATTCTTCCCATCCCCCCTGGCACAGATATACCAGTACCCAAGCCCCCTGCTACCTTGGAAGAGATACCTAGCTCCGATGAAGGTGAAGTCATACCTGAACCAGATGACGAATCAAGTTCTGACTTTGAAGATGATACAAGATCAAAATTGTTTTCTCATGAGGAGATGAATGATTTGGTAAGAGACTTGAATCTTCCCAAAGATGCCGCTGAGTTACTCGGATCAAGGCTGAAAAGCAGGAATTTATTGTTGCCAGGAGTGTCATCTTCATGGTTCAGACATCGTGAAAAGGAGTTCGTTCCTTACTTCACCCAGGAAGACAAGTTGCTTTATTGCATCGATGTCGAAGGTCTGATGGGTCAATTTAAAATCCAAAATGATTCAAAGCAATGGTGTCTTTTTATAGATTCTTCAAAAAGAAGTCTCAAAGCAGTTTTACTCCACAATGGTTTTTACGCTTCCATACCTGTAGGTCATTCTGTACACTTGAAGGAAACCTACAAGAACTTGGAATTGGTTCTTCGTAAACTTAAATATGAAGACCATGGTTGGCAAGTGTGTGGGGACTTGAAGGTCTTGTGCATGCTGCTCGGGCAACATGCTGGGTATACCAAATATCCTTGTTTTCTGTGTCTATGGGACAGTCGAGACCGACAAAATCACTAGACCAAGAAGAGTTGGCAGCTGAGGGTGCTAACAGTCGGTGAAAAAAATGTCCTCTGAGAAACTTTGGTACCTTCCCATAAAGTTCTTCTACCACCTCTCCACATAAAATTGGGATTGATGAAGCAATTCATAAAATCACTTCCAAGAGATGGAGAATGCTTCAAATACTTGGTCACCAAGTTTCCAGGCCTGTTGGAGGCAAAATTGAAGGAAGGTGTGTTCGTCGGACCAGACATTAGAAGGCTTATAGTTGATCAAGAGTTTGTCAATACCATGACGGATCCTCAAAAAGAAGGGTGGATTGCATTTAAAGAAGTCGTACAGAAATTTTTAGGCAATAACAAAGATCCTCACTACAAAAAGATCGTTGGACGAATGCTGAAAGCATTTCAAGCTTTAGGTTGCCTGATGAGTTTGAAAGTGCATTTCCTCCAGTCCCACCTTGACTTCTTTCCTGAAAATTTGGGAGCTGTGAGTGAGGAACAAGGTGAACGATTCCACCAAGACATTAAAGAGATGGAAAGGAGATACCAGGGAAAATGGAGCATTACAATGATGGCAGACTACTGTTGGATGCTTCAGAGAGACATTCCAGATGTTACTCACAAGCATAAATGCACCAAGAGGAGCCTCACAAGGAAGAAGAATCAAGTTTAGTGTGTGTAGGTGAGCTCATTTCAGTTCAAAAAAGGATTTTCATGAAAATATTGTAATAAAACTTTAATTTTATGTCTATTTCCATTTATTTTGAGGTATTGCCTTATTTAACATAGTTACCTAAATTGTCAGGAAACGTGATGTCCTATGACAAAATGGAGGTCATTTTCTGATTCAGCGCACCAAAAAAACATAAAGATTACGTGGAATAACCAAAACAGTTCTCGAAAAAAAAAATTTTTGCAGACCTGTGTTATTTATTATTATTGGGTTTTATGGTTTTATGGTTTTATTTTAATGTTATGATTTTTTTAATATCTGGTTTAGACTATTTATGAAAATGTTTTATTTAATTATTGTTTGTTCATGTATTTATGTATATAGTGTGCCTGAATTCCCCTGACGAAGAAGGATTCAAAACACGGCCTGTGTTGGGCATTTGGGCTCATGTTGTGAGAAATAAAGTTTTCCTTCCCTTACACCACGTATTAGTATTGGACAAACCAAAAAGCATCCAGAAACCAGGAAAAAAGACCAAACATACTGAAAACATTTGTCCTGTGCACTTTCTAGTGGTCATCATGTAAATCCACACAAATGTGTGAAAATAAAGATTTGCACAACAAAAACAAGGTGATTCCTTTTTATTCAACAAGCTTAATAGACTGCATGTTGATTTATTGGGAGCCAAAACAGTTGCAAAATACAGCTGAGGGGAGATATGCTAGAGGTTGTCACCAGGTGCCCCCAGTGGCCAGTGGCTATAAGGGCATCCAGCGCATTTATTATTTTTAAGGAGCAATGTGACTTTAAGGGCCTAGTGCATTTTGGTCCTTGTAGTTCTAGCTCCTTGAGAGCACAAATGTTCCAAGCCAAGAGTGTAGGGTAACAAGGCTTTATTTCCCCTGTAACGCAATGATTCACTAAGACAAGTAGAAAATAAAGACAGTCCTTTCTTTATCAAAAGGGGTTCCACCAATATTCAAGCAGATAACTGTTATAGGCTTCACAGTTGAATGCAAGTCCTAGCTGAGGCTTCTTTTAGTTCAAAGCAATTTAAACAATTCAGCAAACAAATGGTTATAAGTTTCACCATCTGTTGCACAGTTCTTTTCTATCTACAATCCTAGCAAGGATTCAATACTAGTTGCAGAACAGAAATTACAGTCCATGGATTCCTCCTGAGGCATGGGAATAATATTCTCACATTCAATTTCCATAGACTCTGCGTCACTGGCTTCTTCCTTTGAATAGTAGTTTTCACTCCCTGTTACAAACTTACAGGGTCTATCTTGCTTCCAGTAAAACTTTCCTGTTAAGCTGTGAGGTATTGTCTTAAAAAGCTCTGCTTTGCTTCCCCTCCCCTTATAGGGAATAGCTGCTTTAACAGGGTTTCTATTAGCAAGGCTTTCCTTTAGAATTAAAGATTCAGCATACCTTGGCTTCCTGGAATTGCCACACCTAGAGCTCTCCTTCTGACGTACTTCTCTTGGGAGATAGGCTTTTCTGTGCAATGCTTTGCTTTCATGGAATTCAGAAAAACCTGGTAAGGATTCCCAATCACTGTGGTTTTCTGAAAAGGTATCTTTATAAAAGGAACCTCTCTTCCTTGTTCCTTGTAATCCTGATCCAACAAGGTTACTTGGGCTGGGAGAGTCACTCCTACCAGACAAACTGTTTCTTCTGGCAGCTTGTCTCTGGACTCCGTCTCTCTGTGCTCTGCCCCTTTGGACTCTATCCGTCTGAGTAAACTTCCTCTGGATTCTGTCCCTCTGGGCTGGCTCTGCGTGGAATCTCTCCTGTTCCACGTTCTTCTTGTCCTGCAGGTGCTGTAGGTTCTCCACCTTCCTTTCCTTCTCCTCCCTCTTCCCTTTCTGTCTTGCTGCTCTCTGTTTCTCCTTATAAAGGGAGTTTTGGTTTGAACGTCCCGGGCTTGGCCTCAGGTGCAACTGATTGCCACTAATACAATCAGTGTCTGAGCACGTTGCTTCAGCCTCTGTGGGATTACTCTTGCCCCTCTGGCTGTGCTGCGATGCAACTGCACTCTCTGCACATTCTCAGCTCTATGCAAAACAGGGTTTTTTTCTAAGGCTGCATCTTCCATGGCTCCCACCTCATGACAAGGTCTATAAAATATCAAATGGAGTGTAACATATAAATGTAGAGCCGTTGTTTACTGTTTCAAAAAGTAGAAAGACTAGGGGACATGCAATGAAGCTACAATACAGCCCATTTAAGAGTAATAGGAGAAAATATATTTTCGCTCAATGCGTAATCAAACTTTGGAATTCATTACCAGCGGATGTAGTAAAAGCTGTTAGTATAGCTGGGTTTATAAGAGTGGACAAATTCTTAGAGGAAAAATCCATATACCATTATAATAGAGGACCAGAGAAATCCACTGCTAATCCTGGGATAAGCAGCATGGAAACTATACAAGTTCTGGGAACCTGGCAGGTGCTTGTGATCTGGATTGGCCACTGTTAGAAACAGGATACTGGGCTTGATGGACCTTGGTCTGACTCAGTATGGCATCTCTTATATTTTTATGCTCTTACATGCATAGACCCAAATTTACTGAGTTCCTCTCATCCTGCAAGCAAATTGCAGAGGGATTTACTTAACTATGATACCCAACTACTGCAGTTCAATAAAGCCCATGCTAATTATCTACACATTACCGTGGCAGGGAAAATTGCATGTTTCCAGCTGCAGCAAAGCAATATGAGATATGGGCTGCCATCCTGGCTAGCATATTTAAAGGGGTCTATGAATGCTCCCACAGCCACTCTAAAAATTTCCCTTGTGGTCTACATTGCTGTATCACCCCAGCCCTCTTCCCAGTTACTTGAATGTTAAAACATTGAATAAAAAGAAGCTACCGTGAAATCATGCTCCCTTTTCCAAAAGGTTACCCTCCCTTTTCAAGTTCTCCCTATCCCGAAATTAAAACTATGGGTTAGTCAGTGTCATTTGGATAGACGGTTGCCAGTGATGTGGGAGCAAATGACGTTCAATCCTGGCTCATCATGGACTCTCTAGCTATCAGGTAAGATGGAGGAGAATCCAGGGAGGGGATGGACCAGCAGAGAGGGGTAGCTTTCTGGCAGAAAGGTGGAGTAATGCCACTGATAACTGCTTTACACTGGCTCCCCTTGAGATTCCTCGTCATTTTTATTATCCTGGCCATGTTGTTCAAGGTGCTGAGAGCTTTGACCCTTAATATTTTCCATCCGTGATCCCAAAATATAATATAATGCATGAATGCTAATGGGGAAGGCACCAATGTTGTGAAATAATCTGGGTAAAATGCTGAAGTTAGAAGAGAACAGAAGAACTTGTTCACGCAAATAAAAGGGTAGTACTATTCTTGGCAGAAGATCAGAAGTGCTATGACTAGCTGATATGTTTGTTTAGCTCGACCTTGAATATGGATTGTGTGAAGTTTGTGAAGTCAGTGTTGGGGATAATTCTATAGCTTTGCATATGTTTTTTTTTTTAATTTTGTGTGAAATCCATCTTGATCTCCACTTGCTTGAATAAAAATGGTCTGTAAATGCAAATTTTGTTTTAAAATAAATTGAATTAAAATATGGAGGATAATTTTATCACAGGGCACCTAATTTAGACCACCAGATGTGCCTATTTTAAGCCTATTCTGTAAAAAAAAAGTAAGTGCCTCATTTTCTTTATAAAATAGTAGTACTGTATAACCAGACAAAAATATGCCTTAACTTAAGGCACAGAAATTTATACCAGCCTTAGAACTGATGTAAATACCCACGCCGATATTTATAAAGGACATGCATAAATTATACAATGTCATAGTTTACGTGTACGCTTATGAACTCCACCCATTCTCTCCCCAAACTCCGCCCATTTATATGCCAACAGTGAAAGTACATGTCATTTGATCTATGTGTGTACTTATAAAATAGAGCCCAGCATACAACTAAAATTATAAAATTATCCCCTTAAAGCTTTGTAGCTAAGAGGGCGGTAGAATGGAACATGGTCACCAGGGAGTGGAGGGGCTAGTTCATTTAGAAGGCATTGTAGCCCTGTTAACTTTGACTCTCTGGGATCATCTCCAAGTGCATCAGTCTGATGGTGCTCCTGGGGAAAATTGAACTACATCCTCTTGGGGCGTAGCTAACTTTTTTGCGATAATATAACCCACAAAGATTTTTTATTGAGCTGCACTACTGATTGTATTGTTAATGAACTGCTTTTTATGCCGTTCTATATGACCCGACTCATTACCATGGCTAATTGGCAAGCAGGTTGAAGGTTTGTGAGAACTGCAAATCCTGTGTATCATTTGCATTTGCCACAAGAGAATGTTATTTATGTTGCGGTAAATACTGTTTACTGCATGCAAACATGTTATTGCAGCTTAGTTAAACGTGCTGTTTGCATGACACAATGATGCATTTCCCTTCAGCCACTGGGGAATGCAGGGCCCAAGAGGGGAATGTGTTTAGAGACCCGTGAGTCCATTAAAAAACAAATTCTGCTGCTGCTGCTGCTGCTGTCATCATTGGGCCTTAGACTGGCCCAACTCTGGTGAGAATAGATGCGTGGAGCAGGTAAACCCACAACTCTCAGTGCCATCCCTCCCACTCTGTGTGCTGCTGAATGCAGATGGATGGAGAAACAGATAGAGAAAACCTCCATTATAGGAGCTCTTTTTTTTTTTTGCAATACACATGGAAAAATTGATGATGGGTGTGTAGCTTGTAAAGTCTAGTCAAGAAATGTATCAATTTAGTCCAATAAAATGTGTCACCTACAATGTTTGTCTTTACAATGCAGCTCAACTTTTATGGAGACCTTAAATCCTTCTGTTTTCGGTGTGATTTCCATGTCTTGTTGGTTGGAAATTGTTTCCCCCCTTAATCTTTTCATTAGCAGTATATGTTTCCCTTCGGGCTCATCTTCCCTCCACATAGCAGAAATTTCCACACAGGATTTAAGAGAGTTATTAAGTTATTGTAGACCTAAAGACAAACAATTCTTGGAAAGTTGTTTTATGTTCCAAAGCCATAGCTAAGCCAATACTTAATATAAAGGTCACGGAGCTTTGAAATTTCATCTATCACAAAAGGAAAGAAGGCTTACAACCTAAAGCTAAATGGAGTAAATTGCAAAACAAAATAGGGGTAATTTTACAAAGTCATTTGAGCATGGACGTGGCAATATACATGCATAAAACAGCTCTTATAAAATTGTGGCAAGCATAAAAGTACACGGAGTGTCATGCACTCACACAATTTTCCTATGGGCATTGCTGGGGGTGCAGTCTAGGCGGAGTGCAGGTGGGGTCACAAAGTACGAGGGTTATTTTTAAAGTAAGGTACAATTGGCTGTAGCTTTGCAAATTTTTTTCCCCTGTAGAAACAAGCATGGGTGCCAGCTCCTGGCATGCCTGGTGCAAAAGCAGATGCCATTTGAAGTCGTAGCGCCACTTTGTATGGTTTATACTGAGACGTTAAAATGTTTAAGACAATTGAGCGGTCCTCCAACTGTGAAATACGGTCTGTGATTTGGTTTTTGAAAGCAAGGACCATGTCATCTGTGGACATTCATTGCCAGATATGTGAGGTGTATGGCCCCCAAAGCGATGAGTGACAGCAAAGTGCGTAAATGGGTGAGATTGTTCAAGGACGGGCGGGACAATGTCCATGATGAACCACGATAGGGTCAACCGTCAGTAATCACAGAAGATTTGGGTTCCACTTTGTCACTGAAATTTCCACAAGTTTCAAGGTCAGTGCTATACAAAATCATTTCTGAAAAATTGCAGTTCAGAAAACTGTGCTCGCGATGGGTTCCCAGGCTGCTTTCCGAGGAACACAGTTGCCATAATCTTGCATGTTGAGATTGTCTGTTTGGCTTTCACTTTGACTGGAGATGACGTGTGTGTCCATTCCATCGACTGCCGCTTTGATTCTGGAGTCATGTGAGAAACCCATGTCGCATCCCCTGTGACAATGTGGTCCAAAAGTTCATCTCCTTCCTCATTGTATCGGATCAAAAATGTCAAAGCACTAGCCATTCTCCTTTTTTGGTGTTCCTCAGAAAGCAGCCTGGGAACCCATTGTGAGCATAGTTTGTCCCGCCCATCCTTGAACAATCTCACCCATTTACAACTTTGCTGTCACTCATCGCATTGGGGCCGTACACCTCACATATCTGGTGATGAATGTCCGCTGATGACATGGTCCTTGCTGTCAAAAACCGAATCACAGACCGTATTTCACAGTCAGAGGGCCGCTCAATTGTCTTAACCATTTTAACGTCTCAGTATAAAGTGTAAAAAGTGACCCTATGACTGCAAATGGCATCTGCTTTTGCACAAGGCATGCCGGGAGCCAACACGCATGCTTGTTTCTACAGGGGGGAAAAAAATGTACAAAGCTACAGCCAATCGGACCTTACTTTAAAAATAACTCTCGTACATGCGTTGATTAGAAAATGCATTATTCTGTGCCAGGTTGTTATAAAGACACATAGGCAACTATGGGGCATGTTTACTAAAGAACACTATTTGCGCCGCGTCCCGTTAGCGTGCGGTCTTACCGTGCACTAACGGGACGCGGCGCAAATAGCGTTCTTTAGTAAACATGCCCCTATGTGTCTTTATAAAATAGGCTAAAAATTAGGTCCCTCCTTACCCTCTTAATCTAGGCACACTGCTATAAAATTATCCTCCACACACAGTAAGTATTGGATAGTAGGAGCTACTGAATGGAGGGAATGCTGCCTGCTTGGATATCTTATTGACAAACCTCTCAAGCTTTGTTCTCATGGTTTACTATAAATAGAACCCGGGGATATCTAGCTCCACTTACTCCTTTGTTTTGCATTGTTCTTCATATTCTACTACTACCACTGCTACTACTATTAATCATTTATATAGTACTACAAGGCGTACGCAGTGCTGTACAAATACATATACAAGACAGTCCGTGCTGATAGAGCTCACAATCTAGTTAAGACAGACAGCACAATAAAAGAAAAATAAGGGGTTCAATAGGGAGAGGAGACATAAGGGGAACAAGAGATTAGTATCCAAAAGTGGCCTCAAAGAGGTAAGCCTTTAGCATGGATTTGAAGAGGGAGAAAGATGGGATTTGACGTAAAGATACAGGAAGTTTGTTCCAGACATAAGGAGCAGCAAGGTGAAAAGATTGAAGTCTGGAGTTGTCAGTAGAAGAAAAGGACATAGAGAGAAGAAAGCCAGAGGAGGAGTGGAGTTCACGAGGAGGGGTGTAGGGAGAGAGGAGAGAGGAGAGAGGAAAGGTAATGAGGGGCAGTAGAGTGAATGCATTTATAGGTTAGAAGGAGGAGTCTGAAATGGATAGAGAGCCAGAAGGGGAGCCAGTGAAGTGATATCTGAAGAGGGTGAATCAGGGCTGGTGGAAGATTAGCCATGCAGCAGAGTTCTGAATAGATTAAAGAGGAGGGTGATGATTGAGGGAGACCAGCAAGGAAGAGGAGATTACAATAATCAAGAAGGGAGGTAACTAAAGAGTGGGTCATAGTTTTAGTTGTATGTTCAGAGAGGAAGAGGCAAATTTTGTTAATGTTATAGAGAAAGAAATGATGGGTTTTTAGCAATATATTGAATATGTGTAGAGAAGGAAAGGGAAGAGTCGAAGATGACCCCGAGGTTACAGGCTGAGGAAACAGGAAGAAGAAGAATATTGTCGATAGTGATAGAGAAATAAGGAAAGGGGGGAGGGGGAGTGTTAGGGGGAAAGATAAGAAGTTCGGTTTTAGCCATGTTCAGTTTCAGATGGTGGTGGCAGTGATGTCAGATAAGCAGGCAGAGATACGAGCTTGGACTGTAAGAGAAATGTTAGGCGAAGATAGATAGATTTGAGAGTCATCAACATAAAAATGATACTGAAATCCATGGGAAGAGATGAGGGTACCAAGGGACTGGATGAAGAGAGAGAAAAGGAGAGGGCCTAGAACAGATCCTTGGGGTTCGCCAACTAAAAGAGGGATGGCAGAGGAGGAACCACCAGAACAAACACTGAAAGAGCGATTGGAGAGAGAAGAAGAGAACCAAGACAGCACAGAGCTCCTAAAGCCAAGAGAGGATGATGTATCAAGGAGGAGGATGTGGTCAGCAATATCAAAAGCAGAAAAAAGGTCAAGAAGAATGAGAATGAGCAAAGGCCTTTGGACATAGCCAGGAACAAGTCACTGGAGACTTTTGGCAAGAGCTATTTGGAAATGAATGGGAGAAGGGAGATGGGTCGGTAATTAGAAGGGCAAGTAGGGTCAAGTGAAGGTTTTTTGATGATAGTAGTGATCACATCATGCTTGAAGGCTACATAGAAGGTTGCAGTGGAGCGTGAAAGATTGAGAATATGTGAGATAAAAGGGATGGTGGAGGAAGAGATGGAGTTGAGGAGGTGGATGGGGATAGGATCAGAAAAAAAACAAGTAGTGAGTTTAGAGGAGGAAAGAAGAGAGGTTTCCTCTTCAGAGATTTTAGAAAAGGATGAAAAGGTGGTAGAAGTTGAGGAGAAAGCTCGGTATTGGAGAGGAAGAAGAGGGGGTAAAGAAAATTTAGTAGAGAATTGAAGAGTAATCTTATGGATTTTGTCATAGAAATAGTTGGTTAGGTTTTCGGCAGAGAGAGAAGGAGGGATTGGAGGTGGTGGTGCCTTAAGAAGAGAATTGAGAGTAGAGAAGAGACGGTGGGGGTTAGAGGCAAGACAGATGGATAAAATAGTTTTGCTTAGTGCGTGCAAAGTGACTGGAAAGAAGTAAGCATGAATTTGAAGTGAAAGAAATCAGAAAGGGAGCGGGATTTGAGCAAGTGCGCTCAGCTGAGCAGGCACAGGAGCATAGGTAGCAAGTAGTTGAAGACAGCCAGTGCTGAGTTGAAGTGCGAGTCACAGGACATGGTATCCAAAATATAGGAGAGAGCAGTATTAAAGGTAACTAGGGTCTCATTAACTGACTTAGAGGACAAAGTGGAAGAAGAAGAGAAGAGACAGTAGAGGATATAGTCAGTGGATCAATAGCATGAAGATTCCTAAAAAGATAGGAGGAGATTGGGTGAGATTGAGATGGGGAGTGATGAAGTGTGAAATTTAAGAGACGGTGGTCGGATAAACGAAGAACTGAGGTGCGGAAATTAGAAGGTAAACATTCAGAATTTAAAACGAGGTCAAGGCAGTGACCAATCTGAGTGGGGGCTGAAGAGCAAACCCAGTGGGGCATATTTACTAAAAGATGTGCCAGTTGTGCATGGTCGGGTTGCCAAACCAGTGCAGAGACCTGCACCAATGTCAGGGGACACATGCTGTTGGCATGTTGCAAATGTGCAGCACCACGATAATCTAGCATGAGGGTGCACCTAACACCACCAATGAGGTAGCAGTAAATGCACTTGTGCTAACGGAAACAATCGCAGTTAGCACACATCCATCCTGCCCCTGCTAGCCATGATGTGCTGCCAATGCTCATGATCCGCTCCTAACCCACCCTGCGCTCACCAATCCACTCACTAACCTGCTAGCATGGGATTTTTAAGGGGGGCCCTGTGCTAACCTTTACTGATCTCCATACTAGCTGTTAGCATGGTTTAGTAAACATGCCCCAATTTGAACTAAAGGACCACTACAAAGCTACAGGGTCACACAGCAACTCTAGTGCTTTATATAGTGCTACCTGCAAAGTGAGTATAATGTTGCCTGCTAGAGAACTGTAGATTTCATGCAGGAACATGTAAATCATCTGTTTGACTTTGCGCAGGTGGTGTTTTTTGCTATGTCTAAGCCAGCTAGTGGCTTTAAGAAATGTACCAGGTGTGGAAAGACAATTTCTGTCACAGACTATCATAATTGGTGCTTGCAATGCCTTGAATCTGACCACAAGCCAGCATCTTGAGAGCTCTGCTTGCAGATGACATGCTGAGAGCTGAAAGGTCATGAAAAGCGGGAGTAGTCCCTCTTCGGGTTATCTGATTCAGCATCCTCAGCCCTGACCCACTCATCTATGCCTGCAAAAGGTCTGGAGGCAGCCATGGAAAGGAACAGCATGCTCAATCGGAGCTGACAGGCCCGACTCACGAGGAGAGGCTCCCTGGAGAGACCCTGTTGACGTCAAAGGGTGAGCACCGGAAGAAGTTCAGGTGCAGCGTCCCCGCACCCTACTCGATGAGATGCAGACAGCAATGGCTGGGAGCAGTTTCCAAGCTTCCCTGGTGGGAGGATCCAACCAGAACAGCGGAATCCACTCACAGTGTCTAGGAGGGCAGCTGGATGTCTCCCAATGGAGTCCCCACCTGTGGTGGTATTGCCAATGTCCATGGCTGCTGCTGCATTGGCCTTCTCGCAGGTGGCGCTTCTGGAGGAACACCTTTGAGACTTAGAAGCTCACTTGGCAGTGGTGGAAGTCTTGCGGAACGTAGGCTTCACAGCTCAGAACACATCATCACTGCACTCCTTCCAGCCTATCCTGGAGACTCTTACCCTGTCTGCTGAAGCAGGGACATTGGGTGGGAGATCGGTATTGACCCCGATTGCTGGGGCCATCTCCCTCTTTAGTGTGTCAGAGTCTGAGGCGCAGAGACACCACCACTGGCACTCTAGGTGGCCCGAGGGTCATCGGTGGCCTCTCTCCCCTAAGCTGCGGAGCCAGTGGGATGAGACTTGGCACTATTTTGACTTCCTCTCGGAATTGGAATCAGAATGAGAGACCGGGGCAGAACCAATGACATCGGATCTTCTGTCCCTGAACCTCCCATCTGACCCATTGCCTCCACCCGAGCAGCTCAAGTGGCCCCCCGGAGGACATGTCCTTCCAGGACTTTGTTAGGGACATGGCCAAGGTCATTCTCTTTTCCCTGAAATCAGAGGAGGATCTGAGGGCAGAGGAACTGGAACTGGAACTTTTCCAGTACCCCTCAGCCCCCTGGAGGTGGTAACAGTTCCCATTCCACCATGTCATGCAGCGGCTGCGGCTGTGGAGGTACCATTCACACTTCCTGTCATCAAAGCTTATTTCCCTATACAGAGTCCAGAAAGCCCCAGGGTTTGAAAAGCCTCAGTTGCCTCACAATTCCATTATAGTGGAGTCAGCCTTAAAGTGCGCGAAGAGTGCTAAAATGCACTCCTCGGTCCTGCCAAGTTGCGAGGCTCGGACCCAGGAGGAAGTGCTTCCAGGGTTGCATGCTGATCGCCAGGATCCTGTGTTAGAAGACTTACATGAGTATGCTCCTCAAGGATGTCATTTTGGACTTGAAAGACTTTGCCACTCTTGTTTCTGAGGACCATCACGAGTACTTTTAGGGTCTCGTGGCTCACGGCAAGGATTCCTCGAAGTTCATGGTGTGGGGCAGTTATGATACCTTTGAATTTACTGACAGAGTGGCAACTGTGGGCATCACCACCTGCCAGATGGCATGACTGCAGTCTTCGGGCTTGGAACAGTGGGTCCAGAAATAGATCGTTAATGTCCCCAGCTGGGATGAGAACCTCTTAGGCAAGCCAGTGGAGGAGAAAGCCAAGGAGCTGGAGAAGCAGCAAATGACTCTCACCAGGCTCTCCAGAAAGACCGTGGAATCAGCAAGGAAAAAACACCACAACAAGGAGGCCTTCTATTTGCACCTGTACTGGTATTTCTTGGCCCAGATGCTAGTGCAGCCTCAGGCACAGATTCCTTGCCCACAGTGGAGGGAGAAGACCCCAAAGGTGCAACTCACCCCCCAGCCCAAACCGGGTTCCTAAGGAGCATAGCCATCCATCCGTTGCCCATCGAGGTACCGCTGCAGGTCAGGGGGTGACTCGTCCACTATGCCTACCAGTGGCCCCTCATTACCTCAGACACCTGGGTGCTGCAGATTGTCCAATGCGGATATCAGCTGCACATCACCCAGCTGCCACCTTCATACAATCCCGGGAAGTACCTCATGAATCCTGCACACCGGTGCTTACTGCAGACAGAGGTCAAGGCCCTGCTGTCTGACCTTGCCATCGAGCTGGTCCCATGCGTATTCCCATTCACCTGCATCACAGGCAACATCTGCATTTTGTTCTGGGTGGCCAGCACTACCAGTACTGTGTGCTTCCCTTCGGGCTAGCTGTAGCCCTCTGTGTCTTCACGAAGTATCTAGTGGCCGTGGCCATCTTCCTCCAGATCTGAGGGTGGGTCTTTGTCTTCCCATATCTGGACAAATGGCTGATCAAGGCTACTATGTCTGGCTGACATTTGGCAGTCTACTAAGTTAACAATTCAGGTGATTGAAGGTCTTGGCTTTGTGGTCATCTACCCAAAGTCCCACCTCCATGCATCGCAACAGCTGGAGTTCATCAGGGACCTCCTCTATACCACTCTGGCATGGGCCTTTCTGCTGGTAGACCACCTGCAGCACCTCCTCGAAGTGGTGGGCGCATTGCAGCACCAGCACCACACCACAGTCCACAGGCTGTTAAGGGCCCTTGGACATATGGTTGCTACGGTGCATGTCGCTCCTCAGGCCCCCATCTCCATGAGGCAGGCCCAGTGGACCTTTTCTATGCAATGGAGGCAGACATCAGGCCATCTGTGGGACAGAATAGTGGTTACTGTAACACTGGCCTAGTCCCTCATGTAGTGGCTTGAGTCAAGCAACCTGCTGTGGGGCTTTCCATTCCAGCCAGCAGCCCCACAGATGCTCACAATAGACATGTCCAAGCTCGGCTGGATGCGCACCTGGATGGTCTCAGCACCCAGGGGCTGTAGTCTAAGCAGGTGAGTCCCCATTAAATCTACTCTCTCAAGCTTTGGGCTATAGCAAATGCCCTCCACACCTTTACAGTGTACCTGGCAAATCAGGTCATCCTGATTCAAACAGACAACCAGGTGTTGATTCTTTGTGAACAAGCAGAGGGGCACAGGATCATATCTCCTGTGCTGGGAGGCTGTTTGCCTCTGGAAGTTTGCTCTGCTCCATGATGTGGACCTCAGGGTGACTTATCTGCCCAGTGAGCTCATCGGCCTGGTGGTTTGCCTCAGCCAGGTGCTCCATTCTCATGAGTGGTTCTTCAAGAGGGAATTGGTGTACTGGATCTTCTGGGAGTGGGACACCCTGTTGATGGACCTTTTCCCATAGAGCAAAATGCCCAGGTGGCCAAGTTTTGCTTACAGAGGCCAGTCAGTGGTCGCCTGGCCTTGGATGTTTTTCTTCTCCACTGGGGGAGGGCCTGCTGTATGCCTACTCCTGATACCACTTATTGCAAAAACTCTCCTGAAGCTCCGGGCCGAGAGGTGTTCCATGCTTCTCATCGCCATGTACTGGCCTTGGCAGCTGTGGATTCCCTCTGCCGCTGCAGCTTTCATTGAGGGGGCCTCTTCGCCTGGGCCCTGACCCAGACCTGATCTCACAGGAGGGCAGCTCTCTGCTGCACCACAATGGCCGCTCCCTACTGCTCATGGCTTGGATGCTGAGAGTGTAGTCCTCACAGAGCGTGCACTCCCTGAGGGCGTTGCCAAGATCCTGCTGGCATCCTGCAAGGATTCAACGTGCAAGGCCTACGTATTCAAGAGGCAGCGGTTTGCTGTCTAGTGCACAGGTAGGGCACCAGATCCCTTCTCTTGCCCCGTGGACTAACTCCTGGAGTACCTCTTGCACCTCTCTGACTCCGAGTGGAAGTCTAACTTGGTGCGAGTTTACCTCAGCATGATCGGAGCTTACCATTGCAGCTGTTGGGGAAAGCCCATTTCAGTCCAGCCTCTGGTAGTTCAGTTCATGAGAGGCCTGCTTCTCTTGAAGCCTCCACTCAAAACCCCTATGATTGCTTGGGACCTCAATGTGATCCTTGGCCAACTGATGCGGGCCTCCTTCGAGCTCCTGGGCTCATGCTTGCTGAAATTCTTGACCTGGAAGATCTTCTTCCTGGTGGCCGTCATATCGACACTACATGCCAGTAAGCTCCAAGCTCTGGTTGCTTATCCTCCATATCCCAGGTTTCACCAAAACCAGATGGTGCTTCGCACACATCCCCGCTTTCTGCTGAAGGTAGTCACGGTGTTCCACCTCAACCAATCCATTGTCCTTCTGACATTCTTTCCTTGGCCTCACACAAACCGTGGTGAGGCGGCCTTACACACACTGGACTGTAAGCGTGCATTGGCCTTCTATCAGGAACACATGAAGGTGCACCGTCAGTCCACCCAGCTGTTTGTCTTCTTTAATCCCAAAAGTCTGGGTGTCAGCATTTCAAAACATACACTATCTCTCTGGCTATCAGAGTGCATCACTCATGCGTATTCTCTGGCTGGGTTAAGCCTTGATGATCATGTCATGGCTCACCGTGTGATGGCTACATCAGTGACCAACCTCTGTTCAGTGTCTGCAGAGAAAATCTGTAGGGCTGCGACGTGGTCTTCAGTCAATACCTTTGCAGCATACTACTGTCTGGATGGGGATTTCTGACGGGACAGAAATTTTGGCCAGGTCAAGCTTCAGCATGTCTTTGGGTCTTAGAGTCAACTCCTACCCACCAGCCCTTCTGTCTGTCTAGGCTACCTGCTCAGAAATCCCCTCAGATCGATGTCTGTTGAGGATACTGAATCAGATGAGTTGCCCAGTGGGACTACCTCTCTGGTCTTCCTGACTTCTCCAGTTCTCATTGCCCTGTTGGGCTGCTTATCTCCTCGGGTTCAGGTTGCCTATAGCTTGGGAGTCCTATATGTGAGGACTTATTTCTTGCTTGTTCACAGAGAAAGCATAGTTACTTGTAGCAGGAATAAGTCCTCAGTCCCCTCCCATCCCTCTGGGGAGGTTTTTTTTTGGCTCCTGCTTTGTTATTGCACTGGAGAGTATGGCACCGTGGTGGGCGGGAAGGCAGGTGCACATGCGCAGTGTATCTCCCAAAAGCTTCCTTTGGAAGCTGGGGAGCGTTCCATGTGGGGCTCCATCGGTGACATCACCCATACGTGAGGACTTATTCCTGTGGTTCATGGAGAACACCTGCTACAGGTGAGTAGCTATGCTTTTTCAACCCAAAGGAATGTTGAAAGGAAATTATACATAAGGGATAGGATGTCTGAAGCATTTTTATTTTCCATACATGTAATGGAACAGGCCCAAATTTGGCATGGGGAAAAACAGTAAAAAGACACATTATGTTTGAAAATAGGCAAAAATTAGATCAGGGGTTCCAGAGAAACAAAAAATAAAAAGATGCATTTCTAGAAGAGAGGGGATTCCAGCACTTACAGCATAGAAATATTGGGGCCCTTTTACTAAAGGGTGTTATGTTGTTGCACCTAATTCACCAATAGAACTCAAAACCATGGCTTGTTAGATGCAACATCATGACATTAAAGCCTGCTTTAACATAACCCACACTCCAGCCCTATCCTGCCTACTTACCACCTTAATACACAAAGCATAGTGCAGAAATTGGGCCACACTTAACTGGGCCGGCCCTGCACTATTACTGCAGGTCATAGCCTAGGGATATTGCATGCTGCAACCTGCAGTAACTGCGTAGCACCCTTTAGTAAAAGACCCCTCATGGATACACTGAATTAGGAAATTGCTCCTTTCAACTGACCCTCCCCTTTTCTGTCTTCTCCTGGTCACAGACACACATAGAAAATTAGGCGCCCTTTTATTTTCATAAAATACTAGCATAAGGGGCAGAGACATGGAAATTTACACCAGCCATAGAGCTGATGTAAATACCCACACCTATAATTTTCCAGTACGCATGTAAATTATCATAATTTATAATCTGTGCTATACTTGTGTACTCAACCCATATTCCTCCCAAACTCCACCTAGGTGCACGCCCACCAGCAAAATATGCACCATCATTTGAATACATTTATATTTATTCTGGTCAGTATTTTTGTAAAAGGCCATTTGTAACCATATGTGGCAAGAGATGTGCATAGCTGAGTAAAGTACCATCAAAGTAGGCATGAGCTCTCCTACGTAAAATACATGGCTCTTTATAAAATTACCCCATGTGGCTGAACTACATGGTTGCTACTGGATGCTAAGGGAGTTCATTTTGAAGCCCTATTCATGCTTTGGATGTCTGAAAATGGCCATACAGACATCCAAAACATGGAGATGTTCTTGGAGCAATTTTAGAAAGTGATTGTAAAGAAATCCCCAGCATGAGTATGTCCAAATCAGAATGAGGGTGTGGTGTAGGTGTGTCAGAGTTGGTGTTTCTTTGTCTATCCGTTGCTTTCTGTGTGTTCTGTCCTCTTATCTTTCCCATCATACATTTGGCATTCCTTTCTTTTTACAGCCTTTATTTATTGTAAACCGCCCTTACGCTTTCGCTTGGGCAGTCAATCAAGCGACATAATAAAGATAAAGAGTCATGCCAAAGAATCTGGATGTCCTCACCAGATTCTAGAAACACCCTGCACTTACTGTACCTGCTGCAGGCACAAATAAGCATTGGAAAATGTTCATTTTGCCACCCAAACATCCAAAGGGTGTGTAGAAGAAGGTACACTCATATCCTCTAGATTTTCCATGTTGACCATGAAGACAGTCAGGGAATGTGGGCTCTTGTTTTCATCATGCCACACCGATGGACATCCCAGTATGAAAACTAGCCTGTGATCGACACTCACACCCCACTTTTTTTGTAGTGGGGACATCAGTGTGGACGCCAGCGAGGGTGTCCATGTCAGGGGCATCTATGTTTCTAAAATCAGCTGAAACATAGATATCCCTGGAGTTTTTCTGCATGCTTTGCCCTGGATGTCCCAGATTCCACAAGAATGCAGAACTGCCCTCTTGAAGTCCCATCTGCCTTGGTTCCATTCTGGTTTATGCCTTCTTCATCTCCAGGTGTGACAATGGGAGTGGCCCTGGAGGAAGAACTAATCGCCTAGCTTCCTGACCTCTTTCAATGCCCACTGTAAATATTATTGTGCGTCTCTTACTACAGCTAAAAAAAAGCCTATTTCACAAATGCCATTGCCTTCTCCTCTAACTCTTCAAAGCATCTCTTTTCTGTTGTCTCCCTTTCACTCCATCCCTCAGCCACCATGCTGCCTCCTTCCACTCCAACTGCAGAACAATTTAGCCACTTCTTTATGGATAAAATCTCAGCTCTCTGCTTCCACTTTCCCTCCTTTTCTTCCTCCTTTGAACCTCCCCCTTTTTCCCCTCCACATTCCACAGATTCACCTCCTATTTTTCCCCACAGATGGTCCTCTTTCATCTTACCTTCGCTCAATTCACTTACCAAACTTATCAGTTCAATGCATAAGTCAACCTGCCCCTCTGACCCAATCCCCTCTACTTGGATATTATTTGACTCTTTAGCATCATTACCCAGGGCTCAAGCCATTATCCAAAATTGTTTACTGTCTGGTACTATACCCCCTCCCCCCCCTCATGGAAATGACCCTGGTGTGTCCTCTCCTTAAAAAAATCCTTTGACCCTCCCTCCGTTCTCTCACTATCACCCTGTTTCTAATCTTCCTTATCTTCCTTTCCTGACAATTTTTCTCTTGAGCAGCTCGATTTTTCCCAGCTCATCGACCATCTTGAAAAAAACCTTGAAAAACTATTCAACCCCATCAATCTGGATTTCGTCCATCACATAGCACTGAAACTATCCTCATATCTCTCCTCAGCAAAGTCCACTGGTCATTTGACTGTGGCAATATTTCTCTTTTTAGTTCCTCTGGATTTTTGTTCAGCCTTTGACCTCATCAATCATGCACTCCTTCTTTTCAATATCTTTTTGGCCCCTCTTGCTTTTGTGATCCAGCAGTTTGGTGTCTCTGCCTGCTACTATGCTGACGACTTCTTACTCGTTCTTCACTGGCTCCTGATCTTTCCCCCTTACATGCCTGTCTTTCTGCTATGGCTTCTTGGCTATTCGACATTCAAAAAACTGCGGCAGTCTGGCTAACTCCATCCCCTAGAGTTTCCGTAATCACTCCTATACTCTCCAACGTCCCCATTGCTTTGACTCCTGCTCTTAAATACCTGGGTGCAACTCTTGATTCCACTCTGTCTTTCCAGGATCATGTCCGCACTGTTGTCAAATGCTCTTACTTTGCTCTCCACCAAATCCATTCCATTCATTCTTTTCTGCCCCCATCTGTCCTTGCCGCACTTCTCTTCAGTCTTGTTATCTCCAGGTTGGATTAATGCCATTTTTTCAGGGCTCCCAGGTTATGAAATCAAGAGACTGCAATATGTACAGAATTCAATGGTTCATATCCTTACTTCTGCTTCCAGGATTGACCAAATCACCCCTCTTCTAATTAGCCAGCACTAGCTTCCTGTGTCCTTTAGAATTCATTACAAGATTCTGATTCTGGCTCACAAAGTTGTGCACACTGGTATCCTATCCTTTCTATCTTCAGTCATCCTTTTGCACACCCTTCATAGAGTTTTTCGGTCATTACACACTAATCGCCTTCACCTTCTTTCTGTCACACATGCAAAACTTGAATCCATGAGACAATCAGCTTTCTATTTTCTTGTACCAACACTTTGGAATCATCTCCTTCCTGACCTTCAACTGGAATCCTCTCATCTCATATTTAAGTTTTCCATTCCCTTTTCTTGGATAGTAGGGTGGTCTGGCTCTTTTCTTTTCACTTTCTATCTTTCTCTTTTCTGGTTTGAAAGGTCTTTTCTATCTTTCATTAGAGTTCCTTTTCTGTTTCATGTACTATTGCTGTTTCAAAATGGTGGTATATCAAATTTTAAATAAACTAAACTAATGAAAATGTTTGTTGAACATTTCTTTCTCAAACACTTCAGGGAAGAGTGGTCTGCCAGAATAAAACAGACAGTCCAAGGAACAAACAGCACCTATGCTGCTAAACCATCCCTGATTTAAAAATGCCTAGAGATGCACATCTTCAGGGTCCTCTTAGGAGCTTGCCAAGTTTCAGGTCTGTAGGTTGCACAGTCGTTGAGCTATGACCCTGGTAGAGAGAAGGAGAGAGAAAAACACACACACAAATGATCTTTTATTATCATTGATAAAGTAAGAGGAAGCGGAAGCCAAGAACCATGGCCAAACACACTAATGGTATCCAAAAGACTTTATTAGCAGACCCAACTAAAAAGCAACATCAAAAGGGTGGAACAAACCACTCTTCCCAATAATCAGTATGAAAACTGTTGGCCTTCTAGTTCTGGAACTGACGTTTGTGAAGCTGACGAGTGATAGTACAAACAGTATACCAATGGCTTATGCTGGAAAAGAGACGAGTAGACAATTTTAAAGGTTCTTCCTTGAAAGACCTCGGCCGCTCTGTATAGCTCCTCCTACCGTAGAATACAGAGCTAAGTGGCCAAGGTTTTTCAAGGAAGAACTTTTAAAATTGGCTACTCGTCTCTTTTCCAGCATAAGCCATTCGTATACTGTTTGTACTATCGCTCCTCAGCTTCACAAATGTCAGTTACAGAACTAGAAGGCCAACAGTTTTCATACTGATTATTGGGAAGAGTGGTTTGTTCCACCCTTTTGACGTTGCATTTTGTCGTCTTTGACCCCTGAAGAAGGCCCCAGGCCGAAACCTTTTAGTTGGGTCTGCTAATAAAGTCTTTTGGATGCCCTTACTGTGTTTGGCCGTGGTTCTTGTCTTCCGCTTCCTCTTACTGTACCCTCTGCGGAAGACCTCCTTCTCTTGCTGTTTGGTTATTATTGATAAAGACAAAAGCCTGATGTGAAACCAGCTGGACTAGAGAATATATATCCATTGTGTGTCATAAGGAAAACATAATCAGACAATCTAATCTGTCAGTTGTCTTTTCCAATGCATGTTTGCTCTTTACGCCTAGGAAAAGCAGCACCGGGCACAGTCATGAGCAAATGGGCTGGTCACACTTTACACAAAAGAGGCCTTGAAAATGAAAATGAATCACCTGCATGCCATGGTAGAGGTAACTTGAAGTGGATGCCACGCTATACAGAGAATCACCACTAGGTGATATTGTTGGGAATTAACTTGAGAGTAAAGAAGGGGATTCGGGAGAACATGTGGTGGGATTTACAGCATACATTCTTGTTTTACTAAACTTTCTCCACTCTCTTCTGTATGTGCATAGATTATGCTCACAACATGTTGTCAGAAGTAAACTAAGCTGGACTGTTGAACATGCAGAAATTTAAGCCACCAGAGGACTTTTACGTCTGGAGGTTAGCAGATTAACCTGACTGGAAACATCTCTTTACATTCTTCAGGAGTGCTGCAAAACTGAGAGCAAAATCATAGAAAGCCTGGAATTATTCACTGATTTATGCATGGGCAGTGAGGAGGAGAACATATATAGTGCCTTCATCTTTGCAGCTGAGACAGAGAGAAACATTCATTTATTTAATTGTATTTTATTTATTAGTATTGTAACTCACTTTTCCAGTAGTAGTTCAAGGTGAGATACAGTCAGGTACTGTAGGCATTTCCCTGTCCCCACTGTCTAAGTTTGTTCCTGAGGCAATGGAGGATTAAGTGACTTGCCCAAGGCCACAAGGAGTGTCAGTGGAATTTGAACACTGGTCTTTGATTTGAGCTGGTTCCAGACTGATGCCTAATCGTTATTCCTTCATTCCATTATCATGTGATGAAAACGTTTGTTGAACATTTCTTTCTAAAACACTTCATTTATGAACACACTTATTTCCATCAGTGATTTCAGAACCTGCAGAGGTCTATATCCAGTCTCGGATACCTGTGAATTTAAAGAACCAACTGGAATATTGGATAGAAGTCTCCAAGCATTATCGAATGTAAGGAGATCTTGCACTGCAAAAGGCAATACAATTGGCCACTCAGAGATGATAGAAAAAAACAGGTATTACTGCATAAAGGTAGCCAAAGACTGGGAGAGGTGAATAAGAAAATACCTTCTGGAAGAATAAACAGCAGCTGGAAAAGGTTCTATCATATTACAATATTTAAAAATCTCCAAGTAGTGCTAGCCTGATTTTTTTTTGTTTTTATTTTTAATTTTTTAAGTGTAGTTGCACCCTGATTTAGTACTTTTTTGTCATTAGCTTAACACCGTCTGTGTCTCAGGACATATGGCAGGGCAAAAAGATGGAAAGGGGCCTAGTGACATCACCCTGAGCAACTGATTGCCTGTAGTAGCAACAGGAGGGATGTCAGCATAGGGTATGTCAGGGAACATGCACTGAAAGGCCCTGCCAACCCCTCCTCCTCTGCAGGCTTTCTGTTACCAATATAACATAAGCCATGCTGAGTCAGACAAAGATTCACTGAGCCAGTATCCTGTCTCCGACAGTGGCCAGTCTGTGTCATAAGTACCTAGCAGATTACAAGAAGTAGATCAGATTTCTTATAGCTCATGAGAAAATAAGAATTGCCATACTGGGTCAGACCAAGGTCCATTTAGCCCAGTATCCTGTGTCCAACAGTGGCCAATCCAGGTCACAAAAACTTGTCAGGATCTCAAAAAGTAGCCAGATGCAATGCCGCGTACCCCAGAAATAAACCAGTAGCTTTCTCCCAATCCACCTTCATAAGGGTTTATGGACTTTTTCTTCAAGAATCTGTCCAAATCTTTTTTAAACCTAACTATGCTAACTGCTTTTATCTCATCCTCTGTCATTGAGTTCCAGGGCTTAATTATGCACTGAGTGAAAAAAATATTTTCTCCAATTTGTTTTAAATGTACTAGTTTGTAATTTCATGAAACAGTAAACTATTGATTAACGTTTGCCCGTTCCACTCCTCTCAGAATTTTATATACCTCTATCATATCTCCTTCAAGCTGAAGAGCCCTAATATGTTTAGCCTTTCCTCATAGGGGCGTTGTTCTATCCCTTTAATCATTTTGATGGCTGTTTTCCGTATATTTTCTAATTCCATGATATCTTTTTTGAGATGCAGCAACCAGTACTGGACACAGTACTCAAGGAGCATTTACACTATGTAACGATTCAGGGGCATTATGATATTTTTTGTTTTATTCTTATTTCTTTCTGAACAGTTCCTAACATTCTGTTTGCTTTTTTGGCTACTGCTGCACACTGAGCAGAACATTTTTTTCTTAATGAACATCACTCTGCACTAGTCCACATTAAATTTCATCTGCCATTTGGATGCCCAGTCTTCCAGTCTCCCAAGATCCTCCAGCAACCTCTCACAATCTGCATGCGATTTAACTTTGAATAATTTTATGGTATCTGCAAATTTGATGCCTTTACCCATTGTTCTCATTTTCACATCAATTTTGAAAATGTTAAAAAGTCTCAGTCCCTGTACAAATCCCACCCTATTGAGAAAATTGGCAATTTAACTCTACTCTTTGTTTTTCAATCTTTTAACCAGTTCCCAGTCCACAATAGGACCCTGCCTTCTATCCATGACTTTTTTAATTTCCTGAAGAGTCTCTCATGGGGGATTTTGTCAAAAACCTTCTGAAATCCAGATACACTATATCAACTGGCTCCCCTTCATCCACGTTGATGCCTTCAAAAAATGTTGCAGATTTGTGAGGCAAAACTTCCCTAGGCTAAATCCATATTGTCTTTGTCCCATTAAATCACAACTATCTATATATTTGTTAATTTGGTTCTTTATAATGGTTTCCACCATTTTGCTCAGCCACTGGTGTGAGCCCCACTGGTCTCTAGTTTCTCAGATCATTCCTGGATTCTTTGTTTAATGTTGGCGTTATGTTGGTTAAACTTCATCCTTTAGTAAGAGTACCGGAGACAATTTTAATGATAGGTGATCAGATTTGCAGATGACATAAATCATTTGAAATCATTTGAGTGATTTTGTGTCATTTGCAAATTTGATCCACTTACTTGTTGCTCTTTTATCCATATCATTTGTGAATATATTGAACAGCACAGGTCCCTATACAGACCCTTGGAGCACTGCACTATTGACACTGTACCATTTGGAAAACTGACCATTTAGTCCTACTCTCTGTTTCCCATCCACGGTAAGGCATCGGCTTCTAACTTAGCCAAAGAAAGCTGTCTGAGAGACAGGGGCTGCTGCAGGACCTATGAGCATGTATCCCACGTTCTTTCCTTCCTCTTGTTAATGCTGCAAGGATCCAGAGCAGCCAACAGAAGGCACAGGATGGTTGCCTTAAATCTACAGAATTTCTTAGCAGCCTAGCAAGTGGAAATGCACTCAATTAATTTCTATGGCCAATTTATTTATTTTCATGCTCATATTTATCTTAAGTTTGATCATTCTAGTATTTACACAAGGAATTCCAGGAAGTTGAAATAGAAGATTTTGTGCCTGCTGAGCTTATTCTATAGGGCTGTGATTTGTTTTCTAAAGATAGGATATTATTTTTCTCCATTGTAAAATTTTGTGTTTTCACCATTGGAATGAGCTTTATTTTAAGAAAATATTTCCAAACTGTCAGAGCAAGTTATACTCTTACATTTGTAATTTTTCTGTGTGATCCCACATAAGATACTAACCGTGATATCTTTCAGGTAGGATGGTAAACTTTGTACTGTATTTGTGACCTTGTACTATAGCAATAACTATATTGTGCCTTGGATGTTACAAATAGTGGCCTTGTTAAGAAGGCGGCAGTGGAGTGTTAGTCAACTGACTATGCCTAAGAGGAAAGGTAAAGCTAAGGCTAAAGCTCTCCCCACAGAGCAATTACCTTCTTGTGAGGGGCCTATGGACCGCTTCGTTCAGTTGTCCAAGGAGCAGGTTCAGGGGATCCAAGCGGGCTTGGCGGCGCCGATGGATTTAGACTCGGCGTCCTCCGCCCTGGACACCACGCTCTCCCCTGATGGACGTCTTCCCCCGGTGCCTCCTGGGTCTTTGGCTGCCCGGTCGTTGAGTGACGAGGAGAAGTCTCCCAGAGCGGTAGCAACTCTGTCGTCGGAGCGGGACTCGCCTCTAGAGCAGATTCGAGATCGCACAGGGGGATTGCAGGCTGTTGCTTCGGCACTTCCACCTCAGCCTGAGACCGGGGCTTATGCTCAGGAAATGGAAGGTGCTACTTTGCCTCAGAGCGGCGTTGATCAGTCTCCACCCTTTTCTTCGGATTTTTCCTTCGTTCTGGCTCGTCCGGCTTCAGTAACTTTGGATAACATTTGGGACGCTATCTCTCACCTTTGTCATATGGTGGGCAACCAGTTTTCTGCCTTTTCTGCTTGGATTTCTGCTCTTGAAGTGGTTTCCCCATCTGTGCAAGTCTCTATTGAGGATTTGAGTACCAAGCAAGCAAGTATGGATCAACGATTAGCAGGACTTTCAGATCTAACTGACTCTTTGGTTAAAGATAATGTTCTTTTGCAGGCTAAAGCGGAGTCATTAGAGAATGCTGCTCGGGCAGCTAATGTCCGGCTTTTAAACTTTCCTATCATACCCGGGCAGGCACCTTTAGATTTATTTAAGGGTTATCTTCAAGAGGTACTTTTGGTTCCTCCGGAATTGATGCCTCCCGTCTCTAAAATTTATTATCTCCCTTTAGGGAAAAAAACTGGGAAAGTTTCAGTGGGACCTTTGGAGATGTATTCTCTTAATGTTTCTGCTTTGCTTTCTACCCCCAAAGAGGAGGACATAGCGGTATCTACTTTGTTAGTTACATTAGCTCTCTCCTCAGATAGGGAATGGTTGTTAAAAATGTTTTATAAAAAACGAGATAGTTTGTTCCATGGGAAAAAGATATTTATTTTCCATGATGTTGCGCGGGAAACACAGAAACGGAGGGCTTTCCTATTATTAAAACCAGGGGTAGTGCGCATTGGTGCGTCATTTGTGTTACGATTTCCATGCAAATGTTTAATTACTTATAAAACTCAGGATCTTTCTGCTTTTGTTACTTCACATTTACCTATTGGCTCCTCTCCTGAGTTATGACTCCATCTAATTTATATTAGTTCTCCTTGGCGCACTGTCTCCTCTTATTTTCTTTTTATATTTTACTTATGTGATAGGGGTTTCTCCTTTACCTTCGACTTACTCCTCCATTTGGGGGACTACTTATAATTCTTGCAGTATTCGCCTTTTCATGTTGTTATGTTGCTTAATATTACTAATATGCAAGTATTATTGTTCTGTACAAGTTTTGCTTGATTAATTCTGTATAAAATTCATAAATAAATAATTAAAAAAAAACAAAACCAAAAACAAATAGTAACAAGGGGAAAGAGCATGCAGAGCATAACTCCTGAAATTCTTTCCAGCTCTCCATGTGCATGTATGTGTGTGTTTTATGTATGCATGCTTTGTGTCTGTGCTTTTTATGCATGTGTGTATATCTCTGATTTGTATGTATGAATATCTCCTGGGGGAGGCCATTTTTTGGTGGTGGGGCAGTTGTGGAGGGGTATTTTTGGTGATGGAGCAGTTTTGGAGGTAATAAGGCAGTTGCAGGGATTAGTTTTTGTGGGTGGTACAGTTTTCAGGGTGGTGGGGTAGTTGTGGGGGATAGTTTTTGGGGCTGAAGGAAGATTGCTGGGTGGCACGGCTGTCACAGGAGTATTTTTTAGGACTGGGCTGTTTGTGGGGTGTTGGGACAGATGCAGAGGTCGATTTTAGGGGTAGAGCAGTTTGCAGGTGGGGCAGTTGTACTGTAGAAGGTTTTGAGGGTGGAGCTGTGTGGGTATTTTTTGGAGATGGAAGCATTTTGGAGGTTGTAGGGCAGTTTGGGGTTTGGAAAGAGTTGAGAACAGGAGAGAATCAGATTGAAAGGAGAAATTCCTTACTACAATGTTTTATGGGCAATACCATGACAGTAATGAACTCCATAATTAAGGCAGAGTTTGTAGAGTATGATCTCAGTCTCTCAGGTTTACTGTTAATACTCACTGTAGTACTTGCAGTGTGCCAAAGAGAGCTTCCTTTTGGAGTTCATAAGATGTAACATGTACAGGCAACTTACCGAGGTGCACTTGGAAATTTCTCTTAATCAGGCCTGTGGCTTCTAATATGATGGGGAAATATTTTTTTATCTTTCTGCCACATTTCCTTGGTCGCTGACTTCAGGTCTTCTTCAGGGGACTACGACCTTTGAAAATATACATAAATATGACATAAAAACATAATCTTAAACAATAAAACCAAAGAAAATACTAAAATATAACTGTAAAATAAACATTTCTTCAGCATGAGTACAAATCTCATGGAACATCATATAAAATGACATACATAACAACCATTACAAATTAATTCAAAGACCATGTATAAATAAAAAGAATCAACTAAATGAAAGACTGATGTGTGCTATAGTATACAATAAAAACAAATAAATAACAATTAGTTAATAATGGAATAACAATTAATAAAAAAACAGAATAATAAAATATTGGGGCAAAATTCTCACTATAAATGAACATTTTAAATATATGTGCCATTCACTAAAACAAAATGATGACAGAGTGGCTGCAGCAAAAAACTCATCATAGAAAGGAAACCAATAGTCTTGCTCTTAAAACAACTAATCTGAGTTGCTGAGGCTGAGGGGGAAAGACATATGAGAATAGTTGATGCTTGGCAATTGAGATTTAATGCGAAGAAGTGCAGTGTCATGCAGTTGGGTAGCAGAAATCCAAAGGAAATGTACGCGATAGGGGGCAAGAGGATGGTGTGCATGGAGCAGGAGAAAGACCTCGGTGTGATTATTTCTGTAGAACTCAAGGTGGCAAAACAGTGTGACAAGGCGGTGGCAAAAGCCAGGAGGATGTTGGGCTGCATTCGAAGAGGAATTACCAGCAGAAATGAAGAGGTACTAATGCCACTGTATAAGTCTCTGGTGAGGCCTCACTTGGAATACTGTGTTCAGTTTTGGAGACCGTATCTTGCAAAGGATGTAAAAAGAATGGAAGCTGTTCAGAGGAAGGTGACCAAAATGATTTGGAGCCTGCGTCAGAAGCCTTATGAGGAGAGACTTGAAGACCTAAATATGTACAGTTTGGAGGAAAGGAGGGATAGGGGAGATATGATTCAGACTTTTAAATACTTAAAGAGAAATAATGAACAAACAAACCTCTTCCAGAGATGGGGAAGCTGTAAAACTAGAGGGCATGACATGAAAGCTGCAAGGTGGTAATTTGAAAGGCAATGTCAGGAAATACTTTTTTACTGAAAGGGTAGTGGATGCTTGGAATGCCCTCCCGATGGAGGTGGTGGGGGAAAACACAGTGACGGAATTCAAGGTGGCCTGGGACAGACACAGTGGATCACTTTACAGCAACAAGATTAAATCAAAATAAACGGAACCATCTAATTTCTCAAAAAATAGGAGTGTCCTACATGGAGCGATGGGGGGAGGAGGAGTGGATTCACCCCTAAACAAAGAAACAAAGATATGGGGAGGGGTGAAGACATGGGGAGGGTGCACCACTAAGCAAAGACATGGGTAGGGGTGCACCTACTCCCTAAAAGATATGGGAAGGGATGTACCTACTCCTGCCATATTGCTGGGCAGACTAGATGGACCACACTGGTCTTTATCTGCCGTCATTTACTATGTTACTTCTGATAATGACCTGTATACATGCAAATGAGGAAATTTAAAAACAACACAAAAGTTAGAAAGGATCTGAACCCATCAAGGGAACCCGATGGTTCAAATAGATGGTGGACATTAAGCCCCATATGGATGTTCTACTGCAATGCAGTGACCAGCGTAGACGTCTTCCTGCATTCTTTTTGATGCAAATGGCCCAACTAGCTTATGACTGAGAACTTCTTCTGGTCCGATAGTCTATTTAATAAGCAAATCAAAGGGGTAGCTATGGGATCACTCCTGGTGCCAGATGTGGCTGATCTCTATGTTGTGACCTTTGAGACACTATTTTTGACAAGGCATAGTTTTAAGAACAACGTCAAATTGTGGCAACGCTATATAGATGATGTGCTTTTTATTTGGGAGGGGGGATCAGGCCTCTCTAGATACATTTTTGGAATGGCTTAACACACTAGACCAGAATCTATCATTTCAAGAGCATGTGGGAAAAGAAGTGGCCTATCTGGACATTCAGATTTTTAAACGTGAGACATGTTTTAAGACTGATCTATACAAGAAACCCACGGACCGTAACCACTTTTTGCATTACCAGAGCTTTCACAACAGCCCCCTTAAGAACAATCTTCCAGTGGGCCAGTTTCTTGGGGCTAGACAGATCTGTTCAGTCCTAAGTAGTTTTGAAGAGAATGCTGTTATCTTGGAACATCAATTGAGAGTAAATCAATATCCAGAGGCATCTATACACAAAGCTTATGAACGGAAGACTCATAAACATAGTGAGCGGAAGACTCATAAACATAGTGAGCGGAAGACTCTGCTTCTAACCAAGAATAAACCACACATGGACAGAATGGTCTGCCTTCTCCTTTTTTCAAGTAAATCAAAACAGATTTCTGCAATCATATGTAAGGAATGGTATATCTTCCAAACTATTCCAGCCTGCACGATGTTCCATGAGATATGTGCTCATGCTGAAGTGATGTTTATTTTACAGTTATAATGTAGTATTTTCTTTTTTTTTATTGTTTGATTGTTTTTATGTCATATTTATGCATATTTTCAAAGGTCGTGGTCCCCTGAAGAAGGCCGTGTGGCTGAAACACGTGGAGGGCAGACCTATTGTCAATAAAGCTCTCAGTCCTTCCAGTGGTGATCCGTTCTCCTTTCTCTCCTCACCACTGTGTCAATTTTCTTTGCATCCAGCTTCTTATCTGTTGAAATGGGAATATTCCATGTGATCATTTGCTCCATTCTCTGTAGGTCTTTTAGGATCATGATCCCAGTGCTTTTCTGGAACAGTGATGTTGTAGTGTTTACCTGGTTTCCAATGGATGAGATATGCCACTTTATTATGACATTCTGAATAGAATTTTATGCCATCAAAACCTTGCAGCCAGCTTCGAGATTAGTAACTTTTTCCAGCTCTGTTGTACAGAATCTACATATGTCTGTTTTGTAAGTTTTTTCTATGTTTGCTATGAACCATCTTCTCCATAATTGACTCTCCTGGGTTGCAGCTATCAATCTCTCATCCTTCGGTTTCAATTCACTATGGTTACACGATGCAAGGTTCCACATTGGGAACCACCACCCAGGAAAAAGATTTAGGCGTCATTGTGGATACCATGTTAAAACCCTCGGCCCAGTGTGCAGCGGCGGCCAAGAGAGCAAATAGAATGCTAGGTATGATAAGGAAAGGAATGGAAAATAAAACAAAAGATATTATAATGCCTCTATATCGTTCCATGGTGAGACCGCACCTTGAATATTGTGTGCAATTCTGGTCGCCGTATCTTAAAAAGGATATAGCGATTTTAGAAAAGGTTCAGAGAAGAGCCACCAAAATGGTAAAGGGGATGGAAGGATACTCCTATGAAGAAAGGCTAAAAAGGTTAGGGCTCTTTAACCTGGAAAAGAGACGGCTGAGGGGAGATATGATAGAAGTCTATAAATTAATGAACGGAGTGGAACGGGTAAACGTAGATCGATTGTTTACCTTATCAGAATATAGAAAGACTAGGGGACATGCAATAAAGCTACAGGGTAAACTATTTAAGACTAATAAAAGAAAATATTTTTTCACTCAACGTGTAATCAAACTCTGGAATTTGTTACCGGAGGATGTAGTAAAGGCTGTTAGTGTAGCTGGGTTTAAAAAAGGTTTGGACAAGTTCCTGGAGGAAAGTTCCATAAACCATTATTAAGAAGGGACCCAGGATATCAATGCTTGACCCAGTACAAGCATTGTGGAACTTGTGTCTCTTGGGGAAACTGCTAGGTACGTATGACCTAGATTGGCCACTGTTGGAAACAGAATACTGGGCTTGATGGACCTTGGTCTGACCCAGTATGGCATATCTTATGTTATGTTCTTATGCACCTCTCTGGTTTTGATCGACAATAGTTCCTGAAGTAGCACTTAGTATTATGCTCTGTATTTGTGTTTTTGCCATTTGTTCTTCCTTGTCTGAAGATCTAATTCTTTGAGGAGTTTTTTTTCTCTTGTTTTGTAAATTCTGATGCTTCCTTCCCGGTATGCTGGCGGAGTCTCATTCCTTCCTTCTATTTTTTGGAATGCTTATCCAAGTTTGACAACGGAGACAAACTCTGGACATTTATTTTCATATTTCAGCACTTTTTGCCTATTTGGTTCTGATGACACTGTTAAGTAGGCCTGAAGGCCTCCATTTCACTGTCTGTAATCCTATATGCTGCAGAAGCTTGAACTACTTCTCCTATAGAAATTCATTTGGCTATTTTCTTGGAACCACCTGTCCAGTCTGGTTCATTTTCAAAGTTGACATGCCTTTTCACCTGTTTTCCCTTATGCCAAGTTTCATCTCATTCCATTTAATTTTCACGGAGTTATTTGCCCCTTGACAGATGGACAAACAGACATTTCTTGACCCCTTCTATATAATTCTTTTGTTCTTATTTTGAGATAGAAAGAATAATAATAGTATTTTATTAGTCTTCAGTAATAGAGGTTTCTGGAGGTCAAGGGGCAAGTGCCTGGTATAAGAGGCTTGGGGAAGCTTAAGTTTTCTCAAAACCTAAATTTGCAGACAGGAGCAGGAACTACTAGGGATGTGTATTTGTGAGTGCACATTTGGGTAGTTTGGGAAGCTAAGGGTTCCTGCACGCATATCAATGTGCCACAACTGATTTTCACATTTTAAAAGGTTCTAGCAGATAATATATATCCATAAAGAACTAATGTGTAAAATTAAGACTAAAAATGCACAGAAACAAGGGAAAAATATTTTAAATGAACATGTTGTGCATATATATCACAAGGGGCAAGATATGGATCATGTATCACTGAATAGTGCAGGCTGAAGAAAGGGGTGGGCACTAGGATAGTGACCAAAGCAGCAAACTACAGGAAGCTGTCTACATGCTGCAGCTGCTAATTCCCTGCCTCCTGCCTCTGATTGGTCCTGGCCAGCAGGATGAGCCAATCAGCAGCCAGTTTCATGCAGTGCCCTGGTGGGGAGGGGGGGGGGTGAGACAGAGAGGAGAGTTCAAATGAATCTTTTGTGGAGGCATGGTAAGAGGAGAAAGCAAGTGAGGAGAGGGACACAGAGGGGAGAATGCAGTCAATTTTGTGATTCTGAGACTTTCTTGGGGTGTCGGGGGGGGGGGGGGGGACTCTCCTCCCCAGCTTCACTGTTTCAGCTTTTCTAAACAAGTGAATCACCAGCCCCTATGACTACAGATTGCTTTCAGAGCTGCTCTGGCTTTTGAATAAAACAAAAAAAAAAAAAATATTTTTTTTTTTTTTGCAGACCCCCTGGAGCGTGAGGTAAAACTGATTTCCTAAACCATGGAACCTTTCATTCAATCATGCCTCTGTTAATTTCAGTCTGTATTCATTCTTGGCAGAACCTTAGAGCCTTAGGCTCCGAACTCACTAATCTCCCAGTCTGACCTCTAATAAGTCAAAACTGTAATCAATAGCTTGCTGCCTTTAGCGTGGGCTCTGTGGCTTCCTTTGACTAATAGCCTCCTCTTAGGAAAACACATGTGAAAACCGTATCGTGTCATTGCTTGAACTGCCATACGAACACGGGACACCGAGTTTATTCTGGAAGGGGGAGAAAGCAAGATCAAGTTAATGTAGATAAATGTCAATTTCAGGAGGGCTTTGACATTATATTATGTAGAAAATTAAAGGGAGTGCTATTATGGTTTCCTCTTGCTCTGAATCTGCTGCTTTAGCCTTTCCGGAGATTCTGATAAAATATGCGATCATCCTCTGCCAAGCCTCTCCAATTCCTCTTCTGTGCAGACGGCAGGGTTTATGTGATAAAATTTTAATGACCATGGACCTGCATAATAATGCGAGGCACCAGCACATTTTCAGTAATGCTTCCAACTCGGTGAACACTGGCGCAGGCTGATATTTCTGCCACTGAATCCTCCGTGGTCTGAGAGGCAGGCTTGCTGGAGATAGAGGTGGCACTAGAGCTAGTTCCATTATCATGCAGAAGCAGTCGTGATGAAACAGAGATTTATGAGGCTCTGCCAAGGAAACTCTCCCGCAGACTGGAAATTAAAATGGGCTTTGGCTCATCCCCATGCGAGGGTAAATGCTGAAGACCACAATTTCAGGATCACTCATCTGCTAAGAAGCAGACGGCCTTGTCTTACCCCTTCCTTCCTCAGACAGGACCCTGCGCGGTATGGCAATAAGAATTTCCTTCCCGTTTCTTCTTATGAAGCTTAGCACAAATCAGGAATGCTGTGTCACAGCACACTTCTAAAGATTAACTGCCCATATATTTGCTATTGATATGCTGTGATTTGAAACATACTTTAGTTCAATCTCAAACCAGATGGATTTCTACCTGGTTTGATTAATCAAACCCAGCTAATTTCCCCAATATCACAGAATCAGAGACCATGAAGGTTCATCTATTTCACCCAACTTAGCTTCTGCTGCAATAGTAGGGACCCCCCGCTGATTTCTCTTTTACCCCTAGCAATCCTCTGTGATTATCTCATTCCTTTGTAACTTCGGTTATTGACGCCTCCACCTTCACTGTGCATGTAATGGAATTGGCCCCAGAATGTCTGCAGGATGCTATAGTATGCTGACGAGGAGGAGGGGATATTCAAAGGCATTTACCTGGTTTGCAGACCTGCAAAACATGTAAACGCCAGCTAGTGGGATATTCAGCGGCACTAGCGTGGTTCTTGCCGCTGGATATCCATGGGTGTCACTGCTGCATGTCCCGATGCTCTGCATTTAGCATCGGGGCGTGTCATGGGCGTTTTGTGGTAGAGCAGAGGCGGCACTCGTTGCTAACTGGGCAGCGGCGATAGTGAGCTGCTGCCCAGTTAGTGACCCATGGTTAAAGTCACACGGGGTAAATGCTGGCCAAATTTCCCCGCAGAATCTAACTGGGCAGCACTTAATATTATCATTGCCCAATTAGCTTTCAGGTTCTGCAGCAATCTGGATATTCAGTACGGGTGGCCGGATATGGCCCTGGTATTAAATATCCGGAGTTAGTATTCAGCAGTGACAGCTAGTCATTGCTGCTGAATATCCCCCCAGGTTTTTTTTAATCTACTTATATGTACATGCAGGAGTGGGCCAGTAGCCTAGTGGTTAGAGCAGTGGATTGAGAACCAGGGGACCCAGGTATTCAGTCCTGCTGATGTCTCTTCTGACCTTGGGCAAATCACTTTACCGTCCATTGCCTCAGGTATAAACTTAAATCTGAGAACATGGAATTATCTAGTATTTGAATATACCTCCCCTTGAGCTACCATAGGAAAAGTATAAACCAAATCCAAATCAATAAATAATAATGGTCAAGAACATTGACACCATGCGTCCTGCATGGAGCTGCTTCTAGAGACACAGTAGGATTATTTGACATGCCTACGGCCATACAGGTGTAGGGCTGCCTCGTGAGCTCTTGAACCAGGACTCTTCCTTGCTTATGTCTTAAGCCCTGGAAATTTTGCCCTCCCTCCGATCCCTGTGATTTTATGCAGTTTTTGGAGGTATCTGTAGACGATCTATGTGAATCCGCATTGGATTTTGTATGGAACAGTGGATTTTCTACAGATTTTCTTTTGTTTCTTTTAGCCTCATCATCACAAAAGAAAGGTTTTGAGTTGGTTTGTCAAATTCATATAAAATCTGTGGCTTCAACAAGCAATTTTGCAAATCTTTACCAATGATATTAATATATACCCTTTTGGTTACTTTTACCCTTCTGATGATGTGTTATTACATTAATCACTTTACTCCTACCTGCCTAAAGGAAAGGTTAATATTTATTTATTTTTTAATTATTTTATTTTGCCATTCATTATAAAGTGATCCCTACAGACTGCATATGAGGGAAAAAATTTTGCACCCCAAATAATCCAATACCAAGAAAAGAATAAAAGAACTACATGCCACAATCCTTACTCCCACCAATACCCACAAAGTACCACTACCACTACTGCCACTTATTTGTATAGTGCTACAAGGCATATACAGCGTTCCTCCATTACATGTAAGACAGTCCCTGCCCTACAGATCCTGCAGTCTTTGACAAACAGAAAAAGCAGGGGACTAGGGAAGGGAAATAATTAACAAATGCCTGGGTGCTGAACAGGAGAATGAGGGGGTCAAGATCCAAGGCCTCCTGGTTGGTCATCAGTGTAGGTGGTGGTTTCAGAAAGTGGCTGACTTGTATCGTCTTATACCGAACAAATTATCCCTGTTGTCTAAGAGCATTATATTCATCAGTGTATTAGTTTTATGCATTTCTATAATATCATATAAGCTGAGAAAGGAGTGGAGTACCCCAGGGATCTGTACTGGGTCTGCTACTTTTTGAAATATTCATAAATGACCTGGAAAAGCGAATAACTAGTGAGGTTATCAAATTTGCAGACGACACAAAACTGTTTAAAGTTGTTAAAACCCAAGAGGACTGTGGAAAACTGCAAGAGAATCTGGATAAATTGGAAGACTGGGCATCAAAATGGCAGATGAAATTTAATGTGGACAAATGCAAAGTTATGTACCTAGGAAAAAACAACCCAAACTATGGTTACACGATGCAAGGTTCCACATTGGGAACCACCACCCAGGAAAAAGATTTAGGAGTCATCGTGGATAACATGTTAAAACCGTCGGCCCAGTGTGCAGCGGTGGCCAAGAAAGCAAATAGAATGCTAGGTATTATAAGGAAAGGAATGGAAAATGAAACAAAGGATATTATAATGCCTCTATATCGTTCCATGGTACGACCGCACCTTGAATATTGTGTGCAATTCTGGTCGCTGTATCTTAAAAAGGATATAGCGTTATTAGAAAAGGTACAGAGAAGAGCCACCAAAATGGTAAAGGAGATGGAAGGCTACTCCTATGAAGAGAGGCTACAAAGGTTAGGGCTCTTCAACCTGGAAAAGAGACGGCTGAGGGGAGATATGATAGAGGTCTATAAATTAATGAATGGAGTGGAACAGGTAAACGTAGATCGATTGTTTACGCTATCAGAATATAGGAAGACTAGGGTACATGCAATGAAGCTGCAGGGTAAACTATTTAAGACAAATAAGAGAAAATATTTTTTCACTCAATGTGTAATCAAACTCTGGAATTTGTTATCGGAGGATATAGTAAGAGCTGTTAGTGTAGCTGGGTTTAAAAAAGGGTTGGATAAGTTCCTGGAGAAAAGGTCTATAAACCATTATTAAAAACGGACCCAGGATATCAATGCTTGACCCAATACAAGCATTGTGGAACCTGTGTCTCTTGGGGATACTGCTAGGTACGTATGACATAGATTGGCCACTGTTGGAAACAGGATACTGGGCTTGATGGACCTTGGTCTGACTCAGTATGGCATATCTTATGTTCTTACTTTCTTAGGAAAACATCAGTTTAAGTCAGACCTGGAATAACCGTATTTATAAAACGTCTTTGAATCGCTTCTGTATTTCATTCTTTCTCCTTTACTGTTTGTAATTGTTTTTGTGAGAGTATCACTGTCATTGGATAGTTCTGAGAAATAGCATGTGGTTTCTGGATATTTCATTTGATGACAGAAAATATTATCTCCTGGTCACGAACTTGGTTGACGTGACATGTGAGCAGAAGTCATTTTTGTCTGATGCGTGCTTGGTAACCAATGTACAAATTAGGCCTCCTGTTTGCAAAGCTGCATTAAGGCAAGAGCATACATTATTTTCCAATTAACACATACTAATTGACAAGAACATGCATTATTTGCCAATAACACAGCTTCACATGGGATTTTTTTAGAGCAAAACACAGATTAAATGATGCGCTATGAACAAAGCAAATGTATGCAAAGCAGCTCATTATTATGCAAAATGACCAATGCACATCTTTGCAGTAGTAGTTTCAATCAAGTTACGTAAAATATAGTGGGTATTTCCCTGTTCCCAGAGAGCTTACAATCTAAGCTTGTACCAGAGGCAGTGGAGGGATAAGTGGCTTGTCTAAGGCCACAAGGAGCATTAGTGCGGTTTGAACCATGACTTTCCTGATTCTAGCCCACTGCTGTACATAAGAACTGCAATACTGGGTCAGACCAAGGTCCATCAAGCCCAGGATCCTGTTTCCAACAGCTGCCAGTCCAGGCCACAAGTATCTGTCAGGTTCCCAAAAAGAACATGCTTGTGGATCCGGTCCACCAAAGGAGCACTTCACCACGTTGTCCGAAAGACACCCAGTCTATAATACGTGGTGGTTAAACCAAAGGATACTTTATTTGATACTTGAAAACCTGAGAGCCCGACACAGGCCGTGTTTCGTTTTTTCACTTCATCAGGGGATACAGGTTTGCCGCTTATATGTTCAAATATGCACGGCTTAGAATTTGATTCACTCTAAGAAGTGAATAACTGCTTTCTCTTGTCACAATGTTAAGGAAATCTTAGATCAAGAAGAACTGCCTTCTACTGCCTTTTACACAGTAGAAGGCAGTTCTTCTTGATCTAAGATCTCCTTAACATTGTGACAAGAGAAAGCAGTTATTCACTTCTTAGAGTGAATCAAATTCTAAGCCGTGCATATTTGAACATATAAGCGGCAAACCTGTATCCCCTGATGAAGTGAAAAAACGAAACACGGCCTGTGTCGGGCTCTCAGGTTTTCAAGTATCAAATAAAGTATCCTTTGGTTTAACCACCACGTATTATAGACTGGAGGTTCCCAAAAAGATACACATATTCCACATTGCTTATCCGGGGTAAGCAGTGGATTTTCCTGGTCCTCTTTAATAATGGTTTATGGACTTTTGCTTCAGGAACTTGTCCAAACCTTTTTTAACCCAGCTCCATTGCATTCCATCCCCTCCAGCTGTCAGTTTTATTCATGTGTCTAATCTCATTCTTCTCTATTCTTCTCTTTTCTTATCTCTGCTTTCCTGTCAACCCAATGGCGATCCTTTCCTCTTTTTACTTTTTCTAGTAGCCACGATGTTTAATTTTGTGCACCGCTCTGACACTTCGGTAAGGGCGGTATATCAAGCCTTGCTAAATAAATAAAATTTAAAAAAATTTACACTAACAGCTTTTACTACATCCTCCAGTAATGAATTCCGGAGTTTGATTACGTGTTGAGTGAAAAAAATATTTTCTCCGATTAGTCTTAAATGGGCTGTGACACTGTAGCTTCATTGCATGTCCCCTACTTTTTTACTTTTTGATGGAGTAAACAATCGATCTACATTTACCCGTTCCACTCCAATCATTAATTTATAGACCTCTATCATATCTCCCCTCAGCCGTCTCTTTTCCATGTCTAAGAGCCCCAATCTTTCAAGCCTTTCTTCAAAGAGGTATCCTTCATGCCCTTTATGTTTATTATGTTTATTATGTTTATTTGAATTTGATATACTGCTCAGACCAAAAGGTATTAGAGCGGTTTACAATACAGTACTACATCATTTAAGGAAATAAGAAAAGAACGCCATAATAAGATAGGACAGAGTAGAGGACAGCTGATAAAAACTTAAATGGATTGGTGATTATAAAAAAAGATCCCCCCACCCCTTTTTAAAAGAACTGCACTCTCAACCCCTTCCCATTGCCCTTGATTCATTTTCCAATAAGAGACTCCCAGCTTGTCCTCCCATCTATTGAGGGCCTCCCTGATTGATAAGGGGGGGGGGGGAAATACAGAAACAGTCCCCGTGTGCTCCTTCCCTGGTAGCTCCCACAGTCAAAATGGGGGCCACAAACCCCCTAATGCTGCTGTTACTACTAATACTTATCATTTGTGTAGCGCTACAAGGCATACACTGCGCTGTGATAGTGTTGAGGTACCTCCGCTAGGGGTAGAGCTGCCAAATATGAAAGTCTCTTATTGAACATCGAATCAGAGCTTGGCGCCTTGGTTTGAAAGGATCAGTCCTTGGAAAATGGGTCAAGGGTGAGTGGTGGGTTTGAGGGGGACTCCTAATGTAAAATAGATCAGGGATGGGTGAGTTTGAGGAGCAGTGCTGTTACTGGACAAAGGAGCTGCAGTAGTTTCAAGGGAGATGCGGAAAAGGAATGGGGACGAGTTATATATTTTTTTAAATCACTCGCCTGGTCTTTTAAAAGATAGCAGATCCAATTTAAGGCAAGCTATCTTTGTGTTGCTCTGGCACATATCGCAATGTTCCCATCTGAAGCAGCACAAAATTAAAATGCCAGAGGGCTCACTAACCTGCTGTAATTAGGCACCATTGGTTAGTGAATTTCAAGCAGAGGACAGTATTACTACAGATTATTATTTAGCAGCCACATTTTATAGTCTCAGTTTAGTTTATGGTAGGAAGGTGCCCACATCACCAGCTCTAAACTGAAGCTGGCCTGAATTGGAACAAGGGCTGGTCGCATAGAAAATGTAACTGCTGTGATATGCAGTGCGACATTGAACTGCTCCTTCCCTACTCCTGATGTGATCTCCCTTCCCAACCCATGGTGCCATGGAGCTAAACCTCAGTGAAATAGTAGCATGCATTGCACATACAGTATATTTGGGGCACTGGTTCTGTCTCAGATAGTTTCTTCTTGACCTTTTGCCTGAGAATGAGAACCCATATAAGCATGTCCAGCCCGAAGGTTTCTGATGCTCCAGGCAGAAGCTCCAGCTGCTGCTGCCCCAGCCCCCCTGCCACTGTCGTTCCTGCAACCAAATCCTCCTCATCTTTTGTGAGGGGCAGCGGTGGCACACGACTCTGTTTGAAAGCGGCAGTTTTGTGCCATTGCACCAGCAGGCCATGTGCTTCAATGCCTGCGTGCACACTGCTGTCCCTCTCCTACAGGTTGCGTCGGAGGGGGCAGGAGCAGCAGGACATGGTTTGTGTGCTGCGGGCACAAAAGCGGTGGCACAAGCCACCATTTAAAAAAAAATCATGGTGAGCCGCCCATCGGGGCTTTACCCTAGACATATGTCTGTTCCGCCTAGTGGGCGAGCTGGCCCTGAATATATGAGGGGTTTAATATGCTACTAACGCAATGCCATTAGTTCCACAATAAATGCCAGTGCCAAACTTCATATTAAAAAATATCCAGCAGGACAGGGGGCATTGCAGTAGGCCAAGAGCAGAAAGAGAAAAGGGAAACAGCTGAGCAGAATAGAAAGAGACAGACAGAGAGAGGAAGTGGACAGAAGAAAAGGAAAGAAAAAGTCAGATGAGACCAGAAAAAAATAATAGGGAATAAAAGAGGGAGAAATACATAGGAAAGGAAGCACTATGAGATATAGAAAAATAGCATTAATTTCAGAAGAACTTCCTTTAGCAGAGGTCCCAGGAAATGTAGGAGTCTTGGAGAATCTCCTGTTTGAGAAAAAAATAAAGAGCAAAAGTGAAAAAGCCCTCATAATGAAAAATGAAAATAGAGAAGAAAAAAAAAGTAACCAAAATGAAGAAACCAGAGTGATAATGAAATAATTTTAACTAACAAATACAACAAAGGTTTAAGAGGAAAATGCTGAAAAGCTCTAGATAGGTCAGTATGGTTGACACAAAGTAAATCTAGCTGTAAGGTGTTTATTGTATCATATAGAGATGTCATACTCGGGCCTGAGCGGACCCTAGAATCCGCTCAGTAGAGTCCTTTCAGAGTTTTTCTTAGTACCCTTTTATTTAAAGAAACTTATTTCAAAGCAACATTGGATAGGGCCTTTATCAGCCACTCCCTCTGGAACTATTTGCCCTCTGCTAGATTTGATCTTCCAGAAAGCAAAAAGACCTGGTTGCAGGGAAGAGACAACTTTTATGTTTGGCATCTCCCATTCAGGCCCGTTTAGAGGTCTTGAATTTTGTGATTGAGTTTGTTTTTACTTTTTTTTATCTGTATATGTTTTTCTATCTTGTTACTTTATACGTTTATTTTAAATCTGTTTATTTTCATAAGACTCTAATTAAGCCTGTTCTGACATGCTGGGAGCATGCATGGGATTATGGGTGGAAAAACTGAATCAATAGATAAGTTCAAACAAAATGATGCTACATGCCAGCGAGGGGAAGAATTTGCAGGAATATTGCCCTCACACCAAGATTAGTTTATCCTGGGAAGGGGAAATACAAGATTGGATTAGTGGTTTTCATTATTTTGTGGAACTTTACGGTGTTACTGCCAGCCATAAATTAGTCCACAGTGTTAAGAACCTGGCTTCCTTAGCCGTTACTAATTTTATTATGATAAAACATAAATAAAGGAAATGGTATGCAAAGGTGCACAAAATCTCATCTTCACTGGGAAAATTAAATGTGAATGCAGGAGATTGGTGCAGTGATAGCATTATAATTCAGATTGATATGTGCAGAGCGTCTGAACTAAAAAAGTGTAAACAATTCAAGAAAGGAATGCTGTTGCTGCTGTAAATTATCTGTAATCAACTCAAGGCATGTATATTATATTCCTGGGCTATTTCCTAGAACAGTTGCAACCTGCCAGTGAATAATATCCAGAACAAATTGAATTGGATCTGTTTGTGTGACACCTGGAAAACTGTTCAGAATACAGCAAAAGAATCAGTTCTTACGGTCGTTGACTTGATTACTGTAAATTCAGAAACCATGCATATATTTAAAAGTTCATGGATCATTGATCCACTTATTTGTACAGGCATCTTGGCTCCTACATTTCACAGAGTTGAAATTGGCAAGAGATATCATATCCCTATTTTGTTGAGCTGTTCTAAACACCAAGGGAGACGAGACAATTGCATTATTCATATAGCACTTTTATATAGTTCTGTGCTGAGTTTGCACACTTTGAAAGTTTCTGCGTAAACATATATCAGCTACTTTATAAATGATATCATTGTGACTATAATATATATATTTTTTTCAAAAGATGTACTAATAGCCTTTATTTATATTTCATCGGATTCTAAAGATGGACTGATCTGATGTTCTGCTATTACGGAAATTTTGTTGATCTAGCCTTTAGATTTCAATTCAGCTGAAGGATCCTGAATTACAATTTACACTGGAAGGAAATTGTGTCTCTTGGACAAATATAAGGATGAGTACTTTAACAGGTGAAAACAACCAAATTGGGCCTAGGATAGATATAGGGGGAAGAAGAAGGAAAATATTATTGGCATTCTTCTACTGGAACCCAAAAAAGAACAGACCTCGACAAAAAAGTCCTAGGCAGTTTTAAGTTGTGCCAAAGCTGATGCAGGCAGGTCATGCTGAAACACGGCCATGTCGGACTCAGAAAAGATGCTCTGTGGTTATTCTGTTGATCCCTGTTCTTCTACTAAGGGGTATGTTTACTAAACCGTCTTAATGTTACCGGCGCTAGTTGCAGCGATAATGTGAAGAATGCCATATAAGGAGTGGGCGTTCTGGTATCAAGGTAGCAAGAATCTGTATCTCCCGATAGTGGTCGCCGTGACATGTTAACGCGCGTTAATCCTAAGTTCATGCCAGTGCAATGTTAGAAGCTATAAAGATGTAGCCCACTGGTTACTGCAATGACTGTGGAGGCAGAGGTCATGGGTTCGATCCCACAGTGGTGTTATGTAAGAAGGCTGTCTGAGGCATTTCCCTTTTATAATTTAAATCAGTGCTATCTGAGGCAGTTCCCGTCTTTCATTTAAATCAGTGCTGTCTGAGGCATTTCCTTTTTTAAGTTAAATCAGTGCTGCCAGCAAAAACACCCTCACAGTGCCGTAACATAAGGTGCTGCATAAGGCGCTCTATAAGGCACTCCATAGGGCACATTATAAAGTGCCCTGTCCGCCAAGGTGCCTTCTAATGTGCCCTATAGGGCACCTTATAGATGAGTCACCTTAAGGTTACAGCACTGTGAGGGTGCATTTTGCTGGCAGCACTGATTTAAATTAAAAGGAAAAGTCTCAGAGAGCCTTATTAAATAACACCACTGTGGGATCAAACCCATGACCTCTGCCTCCACAGTCATTGAAGTAACCAGTAGTCTACATCTCTATAGCTACTACCACACTGCTGGCTGGCTACAGAAAGACTTCAGGTCACCACACAAACTGTCTGCTGTGGTTACCAGGATAGGGTAAACCCACCCGTACCCATGATGCACTGCACATGCAGATCAGCAGTCTACAGCTGATCACATAATGGGGTATGCACCCCCACAGCACCTAGGCCTGGTAGGGGGAACTTACCGTGTGTGTTACTGGCACAGAGTAGCTACAGACCGTGACATTGTGTGGGTCCTGTACTCACCCTGAGGGTGAGGTGGGGCACCCAGCACCAGGTCTGCAGCACCTGGCTTGGCTGAGATAGGCTATGCTGCAGGTCCCCATCAGTGCCAGTGTGTGATAGGTAGTCCTTGCAGACACACCTAGGATACACCTGTGTCCATCTGTATTTCCCAGTCACGTCTAGCCCTTGTGGACTACGGTGCACCCAGAATAGTGCATATCCTGTGTGGGTGCCATGGTCACATGTTATAGGTGAAGGGGGGTGTTTGGACCCAAAAGCAGATAATGTAGCCCCACCCAACCCGCCCTCTGTGGCTCAGGGTGGGGGGACAGGATCTCTCACCAACAGATCCATATTGTACATCTCTGCAATGGTGTCAGTAGAGAGGACCATCAACCCCAGTCCTGCTGGGAACAGGCACCCTACAGGGCAGTCGATGAAGATCTGTACGCATCACATAAGGCAATGGCAGACAGGCAGAATGCTGGAGAAGCTCAGCTGCCCCCCACCACTATCTGACATTCACCAGCAGAGGGCACAGTCAGTCTCCACCTGCTGCACCCTGCAAGGTGTTCCAGCCATACACATGCTAACTGCAGACAGTCTGCTAGCTAGTACATAGTTTATGTTCCTGGAGGAACTGTGCACCCAAAAATGGGATGTGAGAATACACACCAAGCAAGTATGTCAGTGATTGGGCCCCAGAAAAGAGAACCCATAATATCACTTGAGAAAAATGCTGCATAGTACTATGGGGGAACCTAGCCATGCCGTTGTCACTGCTCAGTCAGGGTGAGAGTGACCTCCCAGCATGACATACTGTGGTCACCCTGTCCGTGCAGGTGGTGGTCGGGCACTACAATGTCCCAGCCATTGCCCTATACCCTGTGCAGATGCATCCTGCCCAGGCTACCCTGTCTGGGCCATACCCACAGTATCTTACTCCTCATCATGCACATTGGCAGGCTAACACTGGAAACAGTGCAAGCAGTGTGGGCTCAGTAAGGTGTAGACAGCCACAACACACTGGATAGACATACACACACTCCCACACCTATGCCAGCATTGTGCAAATATGGAGCTTTGTGGCAGACCTGGCTGCCACACCAGTCCTGGGCACAGTGCGGGCATTGCTATGGTAAGCAATACTGTTGGGGTCACTCCCCGGGGTGGTAAACACTATCAGAAGCAATAACTGAAACACACTCCACAGATATCAGAAAGGTTGCTATGATGAATCTCTATCAACAAATTGTGTTTAGCTTAGGATTTGTTAGCTGATATTAATCATAGCAACCATTTGATATATGTGGAACATATTCCCAAGTTTAGGACGGCATTGCTAAGGCAGGTGCCAGTATTGTGTGAGGCTGCTTCGTGCACGGCCCAACAGCCTGACTCTCAATGAGGCTTTGGATAGTGGAGCCTGTGGGTGTGGGTGTTTGTGCCCCTGTTGGTTGCTGCTCTAGGGCAGAGGATCCCAACTCCGGTCCTGGTGGGCCAAACACTGTTCAGGTTTTCATGCTGTCCCTAATGAATATGCATGAGATACATTTGCATACAATGGGGGCGATGCATACAAATGCAGCACAGGCATATTTATTGGGGACAGCATGAAACCTGAATGGTGTTTGGCCCTCCAGGACTGCAGTTGGGAAACTCTGCTCTAGGGATTGCACATGTTTATGGTGTCTGTGCTCTGTAGGGTAAAATATAGGTGTTTCAGGCATGTTTATTTTATCTGCAATAAAGGTTCCATCTTTATTACCACGGTTTAGTACTGGGTAAAATATGGGGACAAGGTTGGCAGGAGCCACAGCTGGGACTTGAACTTGTGCCTTTCTGCCCCTGAACACACTGGCTATGTGTACTGCACCAAACTGTTGCCACAGGGGCAGATCATTCCCTGGGGATAACATGACTGTTCGTCAGACAGACCTTGTCTGTTGCAGTGCACGGCACCCACCTAAACAGGGCTTGGCCGTGGTCTGCTGTGGGCAGATGCCACTGACCCCTCCGCCACCAGCACCCCTCCGCCACCATGCTGACATGCCCTTATGCCGGTGGTGTTGGTGGTGCGCAGTCCCAAGCCATCCAATGTGCTGGTAGGCAGCTGCCTATGGTGTGGGTTCTCGGGTAGGGGTGCCTACATGGACATGTGCGCTTCCCCCCAGCACCGCCTGCCAATGTTATGTGCTGCTGGGTAATATCCCCTGTGACACTGTGGGACACACACTCATGCCCATGTTGGACCCTCGTCAGTTGCTGTCTTGCTGCTTTACAGTTTCGGCATTCCTGTGTGCCACCTAGGCATCTGCCTAGTCCGCACTGTGCCCCAGCTGGACCACAGCATGTGCCGCCTGCAGCCCCCTGTATTCCATTTACAGCATCAGTACAGTCGCCGTTTCCTATGTATCCACTCTGCTGTTGTTGCACATGTGCACGCCATAACAAACCTGCCCAATATACACGACAAAACCCCTGATCACTACTATTTCAATGTGGGATCATTCACTTTGTAGGGGGACAGAGCATAGACCCTTCCAAACATGATATCTTCCTTTTTACGCTTTGTCAGTAGTGTTGCTTTATGTTTATCATTAATATCACTATTGGCCAGCTTGTTTCAAATGTGGTTCTGGTCATTTTATATGTTTATTTGCCTTTTTGGTTCCTGCACATGTATCACTACTATCACTTTTCTGGGTTTCCCTGCCTTTGCTGTACATTGCTGACTGAAATGGTTTCTCTCTTCTGCAAATGTGCCCCTAATGCGAGGGTTTCACTGACGTTAGTGTTCAGACCCGTATTTCACAGCGTTAGTGTGCCTGGAGCCTCTTCCCGCCCACTCTCCGCCATTTGACCCCTATCTTCGCCCTCTGGGAGGCCTTACTCCACCCTTCAGACCCGGATTTCACAGCGTTAGTGTGCCTTAATGCCGCTGCCGACGTTATCGCGAGATACGTGACATTATCGCGTGATAACGTTGTCGCTGCTATGTTAAGACGGTTCAGTAAACATACCCCTAAGTCTTTGGAGCAGGAAAGCTTGATGGCAGTACTGCCCTGCTTGTCAAATCTGACATTGGTCTTTCTCTACCACCTGGCTCTACATGGTTTAATTCTTCCATAGAATGGGCATAATTTATTAAGGATTTTCTTTTGTTCTGTACCTATAGTTGTTTTTTTTTTGTTGTTGTTGTTTTTGTTTTTGTTTGTTTATATATATATATATATATATATATATATATATATATCTTTCTTTCTCATATTCCAACAACATACATTCTATGCATTCCAGAACATTTCCATCATTGTCCATACATGACAAGAAAGAAAGAAACCAAGAAGGTCCATAGTTTTCCCTGTATTGACATCATTACAGAATAAATGCAGTGGTCTAGTTAACGCATACCACCAGAACTCTAACAATGCAAGACACTATAAACCACACTTGTTACTCAGTCCCTTCACTCACTCTCCCCCCACCCCTTAGGAAAGCATGTTTGGAAGTGTGCCCACAACTTCTTATACTGTATCCATTGGGCATATGGTGATTACAATAAACATATAACTCGGCTTGTGTCAGTGCATGCATGTCTATCACCCACTGGTTGAATGTCAGCGGGTTCGTCCCTCACTTAGAAGTCACCATCGACCAATACCTAACCTTCAAATCACACATAAGAAAGACCACCCAAATAATGTACTTCAAGGCATAGACACTCCAGTGCCTCTGATCACTCCTCGAACCAGATAACTTCCATAATGTATTCCAAGCATCAGTAATATCCCACCTAGACTCCTGCAATGGCATCTTACAAGGACTGCCACATTCCACACTCCTACCTCTTCAGATAGCATTCCACTCAACAGCACAAATTTTGTTGGATATCAGGTTTATGGGTCATAGCAGAGGTGCTTTGTTGGGTGGAGTATTGTGGGCTGTGGTGAGTAGTAGGAGTGCTAGAAGCATGTGGAGCGGAGGGTAAATGGTGAGAATATTTGCGTTTTACCCTCTGGTTGCAGTTGTCGCTGGTGTTGTTTCTGGAGGCCTCTGTGATGTTGCTTGTTTCAGTTCTGTTCCATTGCTTGTTGCCGTTCATTGTCTCACTTTGTGGAGGGTATCCTGTTCAGCGTTTTTGCTGAGTTAGTGTTATGTTTGGTTTTCTTGTCACTGCAGCTGTTGGTCCCCACCTAATGGCCACACCAATGGGCCATCTGGTGAGGCCATCAGGCGCGGACCCGCCAGGCGCGGTCATGCTTAAGCTCTGCTTTTTAAAAAAAAGTCCTGGGCTGTTCTTTGTTGGTGGGGTCAGTGGATTTGGGGGCTCCGATAGGTCTGCTGCAGCAGAAGGGGGGGGGGGGGGAAGAATCCTGCATTCACGCTTCTCTGCTGTGGGATGCCGATCGGGGTCTGTGAGGCTGTGTTCACGCCTAAGCACTTCTTGTTTTTAAAAGTCCTGGGCTGTTCTTCTTTGGTAGAGTCGGTGGATTCAGGGGATCCGATAGGTCTGCTGCAGCAGAGGGGCAGGAAAATCTTGCATTCCCCCGATTAGCATCCCATAGGCATCCCCTTGAAAGGTTATACCAATTTGAAACTGATTTATTCAAAGTTTTGGTGTTTTTTGAGAGAGAAATTAGTGAAAAGTGTCTCTGTCAGCTGTAGGATACAAAGCAGCTAACTGAGGAGACAAAACACTGAGAATCTGACCTTGTGACTATACATTAGGTGCACAGGTTTCCAGAAATGCTCCATTTTGAGGAAAATCTCTGATTTTAAAAGTCTGGTTGGAGATTTGACTCTGCTTTAGCAGACAAAAACGGACTGTGGACCTGTAGCTGTTTCTTACAGCTCACTTGAGGTTCAGCTACAGCTTTGATTATAATTTGGAAGCTCTGCTTTTAAAAGTAGACAGCATTTATTTTCCTGACAGCTTGAAGTGACTGCAGAAGCAGGGTTCTTAGATTGCCACAGCTGCATGCTTTGTATGGAAATGTGTGAGGGAGGGGGAAAGGTCAAGTTAGGGTTTATTTATTTATCTTTTTATTTAAGAATAGTTAGGGAGTTTGCTGTAGATAAAAAGTGTAAAAAGGCATTAATTGTTCACCAACCGTCTGATCAACTGAGGCAAAATAAGGGAAGAAAAGTGTTTTGGCTTATTGGTTTTGGAAAGTCAGGGAGTAGGGACAAGATCATTTGAAGAGTCACCGAAGGAAGACTCAACTGTGTGTCCAGAGAAACAGATTGAGATGGCCAGATCCTGGAGCGGACTAGGGCCAGTGTGGGCATGGGCCCCAACCCAAGAAAGAATTTTTGGTTGGAAGTTTGTTGTTTAGAGTGCACTCATTTGTTTTTATTTGAGCTCAAATACTTTTAGTTTTTCCTAAATATCTGAGTCCAGGTTTACTTACCTGTGAATACTCCTGCAGAACTGGCAAAATAGAAAAGAGGATACAGCTGGTAAATTTGAATTGCTGTAAAGGAATTTATATAACAATACTGAGTTGTAAACAAAATGCTTACCTGATTATACTGTAAGAAGACCATTTACCATGAAACGAAAATCATTTTTAAAATTTTTATTTTTATTTTATTTTTAAAAAATTACAATAAACAAAACCAAGAAAAAAATCTTGTACAGAAATTGAGAAGATCATGAAAATATAGACAGGAAACAACTTAAAAAACATTTAGAAACCAATCCTTACAATTCTGCCCACTCCAGCCCACAGATAACCCTGGGGACCCATAAGAAATAAACCATTATACAAAGACAAATAGTTAAACTTATAGGCAGTTAAACAAAGTTCAGGGGCTTTCAAGCGGTGGGAGGTCAAAAAGACTAGCAGCTGGGAGGCCTCAAAGAAAATTTAAGAAGTAGAACGAAACTTAATCATGCATTTGCATGGGTATTTAAGCAAAAAGAGCATTCCCAGCTGCTGGACCCCCGGACGGAGAAAAAGATACTCCCTACAACGCCATTGAGTAACTTTGGCATGGTCTGGAAATATATGAACAGATAAGCCACAGAACAATAGATTCATCTTCCTAAAGAATAATCTCACTGCCATTCCCTATCAGACAACAAAGCAAAAGTAACCAATAGAGTAGATGGGACAACTGACTCCTCTTGAGAGCTCTCTAATAGTTCAGACACATTAAGAATATCAGCATGCTGTGTCCCAACAACTTCCGAAGATGGCATTTTCTTCCCCAGAGGGAGATAGTACATCTTAACCACAGGTAGATGTGATTCAATTGGCACAGATAAGGTTCCAGACCAGTATGCTTGAAACATATCCCCTGACAAAATTGTTGACGTTTTGGGAAAATTAATATACCTAAGATTTGCAGCTCTAGTTGCGTTCTCCAATTGCTCCAGTTTCATATCACCACTAGCCAAATTCTTAGTGAGAGATTCAGATTGCTCCTTTAATAAACACACTTTAGTCTGAAGGTCTGAAACAGCAGCCTGAGCTGCTGAAACTTTCATAGTCGTGTCCATAATCGCTGCAGAATTAGCTTAAACTTACAGAGAAAGAGACGAAATCCGTGGAACCAAGGCTTCCCCCAACCGGACTATAGCTGACCAAATAGCCTCTATTTTTATTTTATTTTATTTAACAGTTTTTATATACCGCACTATTCATCATCAGTGCGGTTTACATTAAACAACATATTACCTAGACAGGGTAAACTGACATAGGTTTACAGATAACAGGGTATATAAACTGGGTATAAACAGGGGAAAACTATATACAGTTAAACAGGTAACATCGTGGCCTGATATTTACAGAAAAGCGGCACTTTCCGCAGTTTTATTACCTCTGTTCTGGGTTATAGCTATGTGAAAGGCAATTAAGGGTGGACAGGTGGAAGGCAATGCTAAGGTAGCATAAGTCTCAGAGTGCGACAAGAAAAATGAAGCCAAATCTCCAAGCAAAGTTACTTCTCCTTCCTTTCTCCCCAATGCTGTTTCACCACTGTGTAAGGCAGCCGAACCTGCTGCCTGTCGTCCTCCCAATAACACCAAATCCCCAGTTTCCTGTAGTTCTGAGGAAAGCAAACTGCCACCAGACAGTGCTCCAGAGTCAGACCCTTAACAGGAAGGAGACTCACTCCCAGATCTTCTCTCTGTAGACCACTGAGAGGAAGTTGGAGACATGCTGCTTTGGGTGTATGTCATGAGTTGGGGGAGAAAAATGAAATGCCCGAAACAGTCACCGAGTCCGCCAATTCTGGAAAAAACGCAGCTGAGCTTCCCTCCCCCAAAACAGCTGACTGTTGCAGCGGCCGCATAAGAATCCAAAGATCTAACAACCATTGCAGGTAAAAGTGTAGAGAATGCCGGGGTCTGGCCCCTTTTGCCTTACGCTTTCTCCCCATCATGAAATCAGACCGCTCACAGAAGTCTAATCAGCGCCATCTTTGATTTCCGTGCAAAACACAGTTTTAAGGAAAGAATCTTGTTCCAAAAACTAGAATATATTGCATTGGCAGTTGAACAATTGTATAAGGGAATACTTATCTGATGTACTGTTGTCTTGATGGGAATTATTCTGTAAAACAAGAAAGAAAGCCTAGTTAGGTTATTTTAATGTTAGCTGTGTTTACTTGTTGCTACTTAGACATTGTCATTCCTATGCTAGTTATTTTAGATACAGTTCACTGAAAACACAATACAGCAGTATGGTACAGCACTCAATTAAAAAACATGAAGCGCAACCTCAGAATCCAAGAGAAAAAATGGTCTCTCTAAATCCAGGGACCACTACAACACCTACATGACTGATCTACATGAATATCAAGCAGCCACGAACATACAAAGGACTACTATACAAAACTATTTCAAGCCACCCTAAATCAACCCAGAGAGTTTTTTAACCTAGTTAAGACCCTAATAAAAGACTCCCTCCAACAGAAAGAAGAACTAAATCTAACTCCACAAAACTTGATAGACTACTTCCAAACCTTAACATGCCCTCAAGGACAACAAGCATACTCTGCAATAGCCCACCCATATCTCATCCATGCAAACCCTCAAATAGTCTGGGACTCCTTCTCAGCTATGTCTGCCGAACATTTGGAAAGAATTATGTCAGGAATCAATACCACAACTTTCCCTCTGGATCCATGCCTGGTCAGCTGGATTAAGGCCATTAGAAAGGACCTAATACCTACAATACTCAAAATCACTAACCTATCACTCCAACATGGATACATGCCTCATGAGCTAAAAATGGCATCCATTTGCCCAGTAAGGAAAGGCACCAAATCAGACCCAAAACAACCAAGTTCATACCAACCTATTGCCATATTGCCCTTCTTGGCAAAGGTAATAGAAAAATTACACAACAACTCCAGGATCCTGTAAATACCCACTTCCCACTTGACCCCCAACAATATGGTTTCCATCCCCAGCATGGAGTCGAATCCCTATTGGCAGCCCTAACTGACAACCTCATAAAAGGCCTAGACATACCTAAGAAAGGTTTTGTCCTGATCTTCCTTGACATCAAAGTGGCCTTTGACTCTCTTCCCCACAACCTAATCATGCAATGCCTGCAAACGTTGGGCCTAGGATGTACCACACTAAGCTGGTTCAAATCATACCTTACAAAATGGCAACTACAGGTCAAAATGGGATCCAAAAACAATCTACTCCATACTTACAGCGGCAAGGAATTCCACAAGGGTCCACCCTATCCTTCTTCTTATTCAACATCTTCCTGCAACCAATTTGCTCAATCATACTAGTGCACAACATTCTCTACCACCTATATGCTGATAATGTCATGCTTTATACTCCAGTCAATACCACCAACCCAACCATCCTCCAACCAAAAAGAAATGCTTTAGCTTTATCACACACTGGCTTGCCGAAAACAACATGTCCATAAATTACAAAAAAAAACAAAGTCCTCTACATCACTAAGAACACCAACTTCACTCTGCCTCCCCACATATCCATTGATGGTACCCAGCTGCAAGTCAAACCAGAAGTACACTACCTAGGAGTCACCCTAGACCAACACCTTATCCTATCCTCCCACATAAGCAACACCACAAGAAACATCTACTACAAACTCAAAAGTATACAACACCTCAGACCACTCCTTTAACAACACGACTTTCGATCTGTCTTACAAGCCTTCATCTTCCCTAACTTTGATTACTGCAATCTCATACTTCAGGGCCTGCCCAAATATGTGATTAAACCACTACAACTTGCTATGAACACTGCAGCATGCCTTCTCTCCAATGCCTCAAGATCAGAACACATCACCCCACTTCTCAAGCAGCTACACTGGCTACCCATGAATGAACAAATCAAATTTAAATCCATTCTCATGACTTTCAAAGTCTCTCACAGCCTGTCGGCCACCTACCTAGAATCACTGATTCAGAAGACACTTGACAACATGAGCAGAAGAACAAGTTCCCTTAACACACTTCACATCTCAACAATGAATACTAAAGCCAGCTCCAAGGCATCAAGGTGAGCTTTTCCCCTTTTGGCTCTAGCTCTATGGAACATGTTCCCAGACCACCCCCGTGCCACTAATGATCTCATAGAATTCAGAAAGAGGCTAAAAGTACACCTATATCTGTAACATTTACCCAATGATTAAACCATCAGTCCCCTTAACCTTAGCCTTCCACAGCTACCTGCCCACCACGGACTGTAACTATTCCCAAGAAAGTTAATCACTCTGGGAACTGCTTTGTCCACTGTTTTACTTTTAACTTTGTATATTAATCCCTGTTCTAATATAGTTTCATGTAACCCATATCTCATTCCTAGGTTTGCAGTTTTATGTAAAGCCACTGTTGGCCCTGTTGTTTAACACTAGAAGCCCCAAAGTGCGTCAATTGACGCAAATGCATCTTCGAAGTTGTATACCAGAGCCACTGCTAGAACCATGTCAGTCATGTTCCATGACTTTGTTAGCAAGGTCAAGATGTTCAAATATGTGCATCGAAAATTAATGACAGATACACCACCTAGCGGGAAAATGAATTTATACCTAGAAGCCCCAAAGTACGTCAATTGACGCACTCAATTGTCTTGGATGCGTCAATTGACGTACTTTGGGGCTTCTAAGTATAAATTCATGTTACCACTAAGTGGCGCATCTCAATCACTGTTTACAGTTTTACTCAGACATTACAAACTATAAACACACGATGACATCATGTGATGACATCACATACTGCACGTATTTAACAAATAAGTAACTTCACATTAATTCACATCTGCATTTCATGCTAAACGCAGTCGTTGTGATAATGCGCCAATTGATGCACTTTGGGGTTTCTAGGTAAAATTCCTTTTGGGGCTTCTAGTGTTAAATAAAAAGATTTGCGGAATATAAGAGCTTTTATCACATCTTCCAGAAACAAATTACAGAGCTTATTTATTTAGGTATTGTAACCTGACCTCCAGGGTACCAGCCTCTATTTATACCCCGCTAGATGTTACTGTAGTGGTCTCGCTGTACCTCAGGCTGAAACACCTCTGGAGGGCATACAGTGAACGGACAGCAAACTCACTGGAACAAATAAAAAAACTAAATTCAGGATTCATTTTGGATGGTAAAGTCTAAGATGTTATTACTGTTGTATGTGCAGGTAAGATGAAACAAATATTTTACAACATGTAACTTTAAATAAGGATCCAGAGTCCTTTTGAAGTATTAACTTTAAATGTTGTATTTATTTATTTAGCTATGCTTACTATAGTTGGATTTAAAAAAGGTTTTGGCAAGTTACCGGAGGAAATAGCCATAAACTATTAGTGAAATGGACTTGGGGAAATCCACTGTTTATCCTTTGGGATAAGCAGCATGGAATGTTTCTACTTTGGGGGATCTTGCCAGGTACTTGTGACCTGACTTGGCCACTGATGGAAACCAGATATTGGGCATGATGAACCTTTATTTTGACCCTGTATGGCAATTCTTATATTCTTATGTGCTGTTTTGGGAATTGGGGACCCTGCAACAATGCTTTTTTTCATCCATTGTGGCCTGGCTGATGTCCCTCAATGCCCAACAGCTCCATGATTCCTTCCTTGCTATTTCTTTCTACTTGATATGCATCTGTTTGCACATTCACAACCAGATGCATAGGGATGAATGGGCAGAGAGACAGACAGGCAGACTGACCCTCAACAATAGGTGTTTTCTCTTTTTTTGAAAAACATGCCTAATAAGCAACCTTACCAACATTGGGATCAATTTTCAAATGCACTGATGGGGCCAGCATCAGTGCTGGCCACATACATGCTGAACTGATACGTTTTGGCTGCATATCAACATATGCGGCCAACATTTATTTGTATAGCTGTAGAAGGAGCCTAGTGTGGAAATATTCAACTACTGTCTGGGTAAATTTAGCCATAAAAGCAAATCACATAAATAGCAGTCCTAATTTCATACAGATAAAGTATCTGTAAAAGTTTTAGAACTACATAGTCAGTGATCCTTCTTATATGTATAAGTTGGTTGAATCCATACCTCAAAGTATCTGTATAACGTCATGCATTTGGTGTGCTACTCAGGATTTATCTCATTTTCTTCATCATCGTGGTTGCTGTGGTCTCATTTTCTTTGAGACCTAGCAATTAATCACCATTGATGTTTTACTGAGCTTTCCAAGCTGGATACAGAAGTTGAACTTTTGAAGAAGATAATTTTTTCAACATTCTGAGATTTTACGAATCCACCAGTTAAGTGAGGTTCATTTTTTTGTTGATTAGCCTTATTAGTGTACTGCCACCTTGTACAAGAGTGACTAGATGTTGTACTTCTTCTGTTTGGGTGGCTGTGTCTGCAAGTGTAGTAGATTGGCCCTTCATATACTTTGGTATTGTCCAAACATATATAGAGATACCAGCGACTGGAAGTTTACATACGGTTGTGGTCAGCATTATTGGCACCCTTGCATTTTAGGTATGTTGTGTACAATATCTTGACAAATAAATGGAAATATTCCAGCTGTATGTTGTCATAATATATTAATAGTAAAGGTATATAACAAAAAAAGATGTCTGTGCAACTTAGGCACAGTAACTAATGAGAAAAAAACAAAATATCACCCGGACAGGATTAATGCCACCTTTCATTAATATTTGGTTGCACAACCCTTGGCAGTGATGACAGCCCCAAATGTTTCTTGCAGCCATCTATAAGTTTCATACATCTGTCTGCTGGTAGCTTCTCCCACTCTTCAACTGCAGTTTATTCCAGCTCATGGATATTTCCAGGATTCCTCTTATCAATGGCAGATTTCAGCTCTTTCTAAAGGTTTCTGATAGGATTGAGATCAGGACTCATTGCTGGCCAGTTTAAAACAGTCCATTTGTTCCATTTTAACCATTCTTTTGTACTTTTGGATGTATGTTTTGGGACCCATGACCTTTGACCCAGATCTAGTTTTCTGACACTAGGTAGCACATTATACTCCAAAATACCTTGGTAGATCTCAAACTTCATGATTCCTTTAATACGTTCCAGGCCTCCAGTTCCTGAGGCATCAAAACAGTCCAACAATATTATGGAACCTCCGCCATATTTAACTGTAGGAAGGGTGTTTTTTCCTTAGAAACTTCATTTCTTTGCCTGTAAATGTATCACTGGTCTGAATTGCCGAAGATCTCAAGCTTGATTTCATCTGTCCACAGAATATTTTCCCAGAAGGATTGTGGTTTCTCAAGTTGGGTTTGGGCAAAGATCAAATGTGCCTCTTTATGTCTGTCTTTGAGCAGTGGGATCCTCCTTGGACTTCACCCGTGATGTCCTTCTTTGTTTAGTGTGCAGAGAATGATGTGGTTTGAAACCATCACTCCAGATTGCTTCAGGTCAGCCTTAAGCTCTTTGTATGTTGTATGTGGTGTTTTTTTCAATAGTTCACACTTACCTTCAAAGATCAAATGTGTGTGGCGTATGATGTGGGTTGAAACCACCACTTCAGATTGCTTCAGGTCAGCCTTAAGCTCTTTGTATGTTGTGTTTTTAATAGCTCACACTAACCTTCAAATACTTCTTGGATTAATTTTCCTCTTACCACCACATCCTCGGAGGTTTTTGACAGTCTCGTAGCAGAAAACATCTTAATAACAGTGCAAACTGAAAACATAGGAACCCCAAGGTCTTTGGAGATGGCTTTGTACCCCTTTGAAGTGTGATGTTTGGTGATAATGGCTTTTCTGATGGTCCCAGGCAGCTCTCATCTTCACCATTGTGAAAATGTAACAGGGAGTGAATGTGGCCATTTTAAACATTAGAGTCATCATTCATTGGTTGATTCAAGTCATGTGAGTACTGACAATTGATTATGGGTGTATCTAATTTCACTGCAATGGGAATGTGGTTCTGCCATTCAAACTGATTTGAATTGTTTATAGGAGTGTGAATAACCATGTCCTGGCAATGTCTGAGTTTTTATACTATTTCTTACTATTTCCTTTTTTAATTGATCTTGTTTTATATGATTTTTTTTTATGTGTCAAATATGTTTGCATATATAATCCAAAGCCATTTCACTGGCCACTTTTTTTGGTGATATTGGACATTAAGGGGTTGAAATGCAAGGGTGCCAATAATGTTGACCACAAGAGTATGTCACTCATCTATTACGGAGCATTCAAAGAAACCAAATATTGCACACTTCATTTGACTAAAACATGTCAACACTAGTACTACTGCTGCTTCTACTGCTACTACATTTTATTACTTTTGGAATATGGGGCACTTGACAGCTATACATAAGAGAAATCCCCTGCTTGGTAATGCTTCCAGTCTAATCAAGACAAATATACAGGATGCCTGAAGGGGAGGGAATAGCCTATTGGTTAGAAAGGCAGATGGCAAACCAGGGAAGTCACTGTTCACATTCCTCTTCTCCCAGTGACACTGTTTGAGTGGACAAGTCGCTTCTCCCTCAATTGTTTCAGCTACAGCTTAGATTCTGAGGATACTTGCGTAGGGCAATAACTTGCATATCTTAATGTAACTCTGCTTGACAATGGATTTAGGAAAGGGGTTGGGTGGTCAGATTTTCGTGGGAGAGAGAAGATGCAGACTTTCCCCACTCACTTGCTCCTTCATACACACTCATGCCTTCAGATACCCACGCTACCATGCCTACTAATCTCTGCCTCCCCACTCCCCAGGTATGACTTCACCCTTTTATCTTCTGGTCTCTCTCTATTGCCCTCTGCCCTCCTCTGTCTTTCTTTTTCTTTTTCTCATTGAAAAATCTCCCTTTTCCGCCTCTTCCTATCAGAAGCAGACCTCTATCACTTTCTCGTTTTGATTTCCCCTGCTCATTCAGAGATCCGGGTAACCATGTAGGATCCCGGTGCAGAATTAATGGGGAACGATGAGTGGGTCATCTGCCCCAGGGCTCATCAGTTTCCCGCTGGGCTTGGCAGTGGCACTGACGCCAAGTGAGCATGACATGAAGCGAGCGTGGGGGTCTGACGGCCAAAACATATACTCAGCCTATTACACAGCTTCAGGTTGCTAAAGAAAGAGAAGGTGGGACTGCTATAGAACCTATGAACGTGCATGCTGGTTGAAAGGACTGGTGCGGTTGCTGTTGAAGCGTCCAAAGATTCTCTGGAGATGCTGAGGTCCTGGGTCAGCAGGTCAGGTTTAGTAACCCTCCTCACCCCCACCTACGCAACATGAAAGAACAAAACCTCAGAGCCATACTGCACGATGAAAACAATCCTATGCTAATTGCTCTCAGCATGACGGGGCAGGATTGGGATGGAGAGTAGGCGTGGTGGCTAGTGACAGCTATCTCATGGGATGGTGCTGTGCTAGCTGTCACGACTGCTGATAGCACAGCTGCACTTAACGGCACCTTTATGAAGTGTGATTATACCTGAATTTAACTCGCCTTGAACTATACTCTACCAGTGTTCTGGTAGTTCAGCCGCTGGCAGACCTGTTGCAGTGGCCATGGTGGAGCCCTACCCCGCAGGGGTAAAATCAGTTCCAATCACCCCCTTCCCTCATAGCATAGACCTGCATCCCCTTTGATCCTCTCCTAGCACAACCCTCCCCTTTGATCTCCAACCCCCCACCATCATAAGCCCTCTGGATGATCATTACTCCCCTGAGCCTTCCCTCCCCTCCCCTCCCTTCAGGCCTCTTCTCTGGAAAGGGAATTAACTGTAAAGGCTAAGTCCCCGCTAAATCGGTTTCAGACAGACCCTGTAAAGGTGTGTGCATATCTGATGTCATAGCTGGCAACAGTCATACCATTAACTTAATTTCTCTCTGTTTCCAATATATTGGAAACCAAATGCCTGTGCATGACATTGCTGGAAATATGCAATAGCCTGTTGATGTTTTAGAATATCACAGCTGTTAATGAACTATTGAGAAACAAGTAGAGAAAGCATGCAGCTCACGGCTCACAGTATTCTTTCCCACTACTCTGTGTGTGTGTGTATCTCTCTTTCGTATGGTTAGCTGTTTTGTTGGTGTATCTCAATTTCTTTTAATGTTTCTGTGATCATGAAAGGAGATGGGAGGGGAGGGCTGTTTGCTTTGTCACTGTGAATCTGTGTTAGTATGTTGCAGCTGATGAAGCTTTTAATATAGAAATGCATTGGAGAACTGTGGGGGGGGGGGGGTTGGAGGGGGGTGTTAATTTATTTTTCCATCTCCTGTCATATGCAGAAACTTCACTTGTACAGCATAGAAAGTTCCCCAAGCTTTTCTGTGACTAGAATAGCATTCCAGTGCTCCCCCCCCCCACCCCTTCATATTGGCTGGATCCTATCTGCAGTCTCTATTACTAGAGCTAGCTTCCACTAGTCCAACCTCTGGTGCCTTTGCATGGGCTGGATCTTGTGCACAGTTTCTATTGCTAATTATATTGTAAGTAGGCAGGCCAGACTCACTGCACAGGAGGAAAGGATTAGAGAAGTGTTAAATGTTCAAGCACATTATCCATCCTTCTGACATCTGGACATCAACATAAAAGTTACAACCCTGTAAAAGCCAGACAGTTGTCACTCCTAACCTCCATGTCCTGACCACTTCTGACAGCCCCCTTCCCCTAAAATCTAGACCTTAGATAATGCACCTAGTTTGCCAATGCCTAATCTAGTCCTGCCCATTGCAACGGGAAATTAGTTGCCAACACACATAGCAACTAATAAGAAAGATGTATGATTCAGCCATTAGTTTTCACAGTACAATTAACAACAACAATAAAGTAAAATGCAGCACATCACGGTTAATAAATAATTGTAATCCCTGTGTGTGTGCATGTGTGTATGTATCTGCAATGTGTGTTGTGTCAATGTGTTTGTGTACGCATGTTTTGCAAGGGTCAAATTGGGTGGTGGAATTTACTTTCATTGGGTCATTTGGGGGATTGGAATATTTTGGAAGGGTGGGACAGTTTCATGGGGGTAATTTTGGGGGTGGTGTCAGTTCATGGAGTGTTGCATCTGTTGCAAGGGTAGATTTTAGGGTGGAGGCATCTTGGATGATGGGATAATTGCAGGGTGGTAGTATTTGGGAGTGGGGCATTTTGGAGTATTTAGGCATTTATGGGGTATTAAAGAGGTGGACAGTTCATGGGATGTGGGGTAATTTTTGGGTGCTATTTTTGGGAGGTGGGGGAGCTTCTGGAAGTAGTTTTTAGGGCATGCAGGATGTTGGTTAAGTTGCTTGGGGGTATTTTTTAGGGGAGGAGCAATTTGCAGGGTGAGGGGAATTTTGCAGTGGGATTTTTTAAGTGGGGCAGTTTGAAGAGTGGTAGGACATCTGTGGGGGTGTCATTTTAGTAGGTAGTGTATTTACAGGGGGATACTATTGGGGGTGGGTGCAGTTTGCGGAGTGATGGGGCAGTTGTAGGAGGGTACTTTGTGGGGGTGGGACAATAATGAGATTTTGGGGTAGTTGCCGGCAGAGTATTTATGGGTGTGGTGCAATTTCGTAAGGTGTTGGAACAGTTGTTGGGCATTTTGGAGGGGTAGTTACAAGGGGTAATTTTTATGCATGGGTGCATTTTGTAGTGTGGTGGGGCAGTTTGTAGAGGTAATTTTGGGAATGAGTACAGTTTGCAGGGTGTTGGTTCAATAACTGGAGGATATTTTTTGGAGCAGTTGCAAAGGTGGTGGAGGGTGGTAATTTTGGAGGATGAGAGCAGTTTGGTTGGGACAGTAGAGAACAGGAAGAGCCACTACACTTGTGGTCACATTACTGGCAACCTTGCAATTCAACCCCTTAATGTCCAATATCTCCTAAAAAAACAAGTAGCCAGTGAAATGGCTTTGGACTATATATGCACATATATTTGACACATGAAAGAATCAAATAAAACAAGATCAATTAAAACAGGAAATAGGAAATAGTATAAAAACTTGGACATTGCCAGGTCATGATTATTGACACTCTTATAAACAATTCAAATCAGTTTGAACAAAAGAATCACATTCCCATTGCAGTAAAATTAGACACACTTGTGATCAATTGTCAGTACTCACATGACTTGAATCAACCAATGAAAGATGGCTCTAATGTTTAAAATGGCCACATTCACTCTCTGTTCCATTTTCACAATGGTGAAAACAAGAGAGCTGCTTGAGACCATTAGAAAAGCCATTATCACCAAACATCACACTTCAAAGGGGTACAAGGCTATCTTCAAAGACCTTGGGATTCTTGTGTCTACAATTTGCAATGTTGTTAAGAAATTTTCTGCTCATGGAACTGTAAAGAACCTCCCAGGACGTGGTGGGAAGAGGAAAATTAATCCCAAAAAAGTATTTGAAGGTTAGTGCGGACTGTTGGAAAACCACCACGTACAACATACAAAGAGTTTAATGCTGACCTGTAGCAATCTGGAGTGGTGGTTTCAACCCACATCATATGCTACACACTAAACAAAGAAGGACATCACGGGTGAAGGCCAAAGAGGACTCCACTGCTCAAAGAGAGACATAAAAGGGCACACTTGATCTTTGCTAAAACCCACCTTGAGAAACCATAATCCTTCTGGGAAAATGTTCTCTGGACAGATGAAACCAAACTTCAGCTCTCTGGCAATACAGACCAATGATGCATTTACAGGTGAAGATATATAAGGGAAAAAAAAACACCCTACCTAGAGTTAAATACGGTGGAGGTTCCATGACGTTGTGGGGCTGTTTTGCTGCCACAGGAATTGGAGGCCTGGAACGTATTAAAGGAATCATGAAGTCAGAGGACAACCAAGGTATTTTGGAGTGAAATGCACTACCTGGTGTCAGAAAGCTAAGTCTGGGTCGAAAGTCATGGGTCCCAAAAGATACATCCAAAAGTACAAAAGAATGGTTCAAAAGGAACAAATGGATTGTTTTAAACTGGCCAGTAACGAGTTCTGATCTCAATCCAGTCAAGAACCTTTGGAAAGAGATGAAATCTGCCATTGGTTAAAGGAATCATAGAAACATTCATGAGCTGGAAAAAAATTGCAGGTGAAGAGTGGGAGAAACTTCCAGCACACAGATGTATGAAATGTATGATTGGCTATAAGATAACGTTTGGAGGCTGTCATTACTGGCAAAAGTTGTACAACCAAATATTAGTGAAGGGTGCCTTTAATCCTGTCCAGGTCTTATTTTGTTTTTCTCTCAGAAATTACTATCGCTAGGCTGCACAAGCATCTTTTTTTTGTTGTATATCTTTGAACATACTATTAAAATATTATGATGACATACAGTTGGAATATTTCCAATTATTTCTCAAGATATTATACACAATTTACCTAAAATGCCAGGGTGCTAATAATGTTGACCACAACAAGGGAAGAGTCTCCTAAGTGCTGTTTCATTGTATACAATTTCTATCCTAGAGAAGTTGGAATGCCTTCACCCATAGAATGCATTGGACTTTTTTTTTAGGCTTATTTTTCTGGAATCCCCCAATCTTATTTGGCCTTTTTTCAAAATTAGTGTGTCTTTTCAACGGTTTTTTTTTTACCACATTCCAAGTTTCAGCCTATGCTGTTAAACTTTAGGAAAGTTATTTTGTCCCCAGGCAGATAGACAGACACCCTTGACCCCTGTTAAATAATTCTATCCTACTTCCTCTGGGTTGGAAAGAGTAAAATGAGAGGTGAATTTTCCACTTGATATACTTTGCTCCGTGACTGTAAAGTGTAGTACAAGCTATGTATACAGGAGTTCTTTATTTGTATTTCTCTAAAAAATCGTTTCTGCCAATTATATACAGATGTGAATGATAGCTGCTAAGCATTATCTGTCTTCCGAAAAAGAAGAAACACTCAGCACTGATAACAAGGGCACAGAAATCAAAGCTACGTTTGCATGCTGATATTATAGAGAAGCTGTACTATGGGAAGCCTTGGTTCAATATTCATAATGCTATTACACAGCCTAGTCATACGTGTTCAATCTAAAGCCTACAGAATATAGGGTACCTATTATATTAGTGTTCTGCCAAGAAAATGTGCCCTAAAAATGTATATATGAATGTCTGTCTATCTGTTTGTGTGTTTAAGTGTGTGTTTTAGGAGCCTTTTTACTAAAGGGCACTGGGATGTTGCATGTAATGTGCCGATAACATGCAGATCCATGGCAATTTAGGGCAGCACCACAGTGTTAATTGCCGGGAGCATAGAAAGCATGTTCCTGGCAGTTACCACCATGCACACAGCCCTGCTTCAGCATGACAATAGAAAGGGCGCACTCAACGCCTCCTACGAAGGAGGGGGTGAGTGCACCCACACTACTAGCCCACTGTACAGGTAGCACAGGTGCACTGACTGTGTATCATTCACCCCATCCACACTCTGCCCTAACCTTCTCACTTGCAACTGTAGCTGTCAATGGATGTCATGACAGCAAGCACCTTTTAATAAAAGGGCCCGTAAGTGTCTTGATGAAGAGGGCCCATCTAGTCAGCTCTCAGAGACAAGATCTCAGCACTCAAATTTTTAGCACTCATGAGCAGCACATTGTTGTACACTAAAATGCTTTTATTTACAACTTTAAATGGTAGCTTCAGCATACTGTAGATATCTTGCATACCAGTTAAACCCAAACAGAATTACTCACAGTAGCATCCCTCACAGTTGTTCAGGTTCTTCTGGACCTAACCTACAGCCTGAGAATTTACTTAACACGATGACAGGCCTTTGCCCTGCCTAATCCCTGACTGATTTGTCAGCTCTTAAAATCCAGTCTTAACTTTGCAGCACAACATAAACTCCAGCCTTTGCTTCCCAGCACCATATAATCCTTAGCTTTGATCTGTCATAGCCTCTAACCTCTACTTTTTTTTAAGGTCACTATAACACTAAGTCAACATTCCCTTTTTGCCTTTTGAACTCATCTTACCAGCTCTCAATTGATTATGCCCCCCATGCGTCTTCCCTTGCGAGTCTTTTTGAAACTCATCCAGAGCCTGCTGAATTAGCAGCAAGTAAGTGCCTGATTGCTTGTGCTGGTGCTCTCCTGCAATTCCCAGATTTCCTTCAAGCTCATTAACTTTTGGAGTTCTCCGATGCTCTCTTGGAGCTCCCTTTAGCATGTGATTGGTCTATATACAGTGAATGTGTGTATCTGTATATATCGACCTGATATTCTGCATCTCATATCATATCCAGTTAACAGCATATTGACAGTGCTGGTAAATATCCTCAGCACAGTCTGGATAGTGCCAGGATGATCCATTTATGGCATAGGTGTGGTACCGGATTTTTTTTCCATATAGTAGTAGTATTCAGCGCCGCTATATGTATAAATTAGTGCAGCAACATCTCTGTCTTAAGGCTGTCCAGATAACCTGCATAGCAGCATTGAATATACAGAGAGTGGCAGCACTGTCTGTAGTATTCAGATATTCAGACTAGTCATTATCTGAATAGCTGGTTCTGATTTTGAACTCATTCAGGTTCAGCTTGTTTAATTGACCTGGCAAGTGGTGGCATATTGAGAGACAGAGGAGAGAGAAGAGCACAAGGTAGATACATTGAATGGGGGGAAAGACGAAAAGGAAGAACATACTGGGGGTAATTTTTTAAAAGACTGCTTATTTTTGGTCTATATTATGATGATATATAGTTGCTCAGATGTCTTTATAAAATGCTAGCACAAATCCTGCTAGCACCTTTAGCAGGGGTACACATACGAGGGCAACCTATTCACACAGAGGTGTATGCTACTACTACTACTATTGATCATTTATATAGCGCTACAAGGCATACACAGCACTGTACAGAAGCATGTAAAAAGACGGTCCTCCTCATCAGAGCTTTCAATCTAGTTAATGCATCAGCAGAAAACAAGGATAGAACTAGGGAAAGGTAAGGAAAAATATAAATTAAATTGAGCAGGATCCAAAAGCAGCCTCATGTATTTGAAAAGAGGCAGAAATGAAGCCTGACAAGCAGAAACAGGTAGTTTGTTCTAGGCATAAGAAGCAGAAAGGAGAAAGGATCAAAATCTGAAGTTGGCGGTGGAAGAAAAGGACATAGAGAGAAACAATCCACCAGAACAACAGAGTTCACTAGGAGGGGTATAGGGAGAGATGAGAGAGTAAAGGTAGTGAGGAGCAGTAGAATGAAAGCATTTATAGGTCAGAAAGAGAAGTTTGAATTGGATATGGCAATGGAAGGGGAACAAATGAAGCGACTTGAGAAGAGGGCTGATATGAGCATATTGGGGCTGGCAGAAGATTAGCCATGCAGCTGAGTTTTGAACATTTATTTATTTATTTAGCCATAGTTATATACCGCTTTTCGCCGGGTCAAATTTATTGAAGGGGAAAGAGATGACTTGGGGAGACGATCAAGGAGGAGATTTCAATAGTCCAGAAGGATATTGATAAAATGAAGAGTACCAAATCACCTGGACCGGCTGGAATACCTCCAAGGGTACTGAAAGAACTGAAGTATGAGATTGAAGACCTACTATTAGTAATCTGGGAACTATCATTAAAATTGACGGTAGCACCTGAAGAGTGGAGAATGGGCAATGTAACGCCAATATTTAAAAAGGGTTCCAGGGAACTACAGACCTGACATCAGTACCGGGCAAAATGGTAGAAACCATTATAAAGAATAACATTATTAATCATGTAGATAGTCATGGTTTAATGGGAGAAAGCCAACATAGATTTAGTCAAGGAAAGTCTTGTCTTACTAATCTGTTATATTTTTTTGAAGGTGGAATAAACAGGTAGACTAAGGTGATCAGATTGATATAGTGTATCTGGATTTTCAGAAACCTTTGACAAGTTTCCTCATGAGAGACACTTGCTGAAATTAAAAAAGTTATGGGATTGGAGGCAGTGTAGTATTGGGATCAGAAACTAGTTAAAAGATAGAAGGCAGAGAGTAGGGATAAATGGCCAATTTTCTCAATGGAGAATGGAGTGCTCCAGGGATCTGTGCTGGGTCCGCTGCTTTTTAACATATTCATAAATGACCTGGAAATGGGAATAATGAGTGAGGTGATCAAATTTGCAGATGACACAAAATTATTCAAAGTTCTTAAAACCCAAGAGGATTGTGAAACATTGCAAGAGGACCTTGATAAATTGGAAGACTGGGCTTCCAAATGGCAGATGAAATTTTATGTGGACAAGTGCAAAGTTATGCATCTAGGAAAGAACAACCCAAACTTTGGTTACATGATGCAAGGTACCACCTTAGAAACCACCACACAGGAAAAAGATTTAGGTGTCATCGTGGTTAATACATTGAAACCCTCCACCCAGTGTGCAGCAGCGGCCAAGAAAGCTAATAGAATGCTAGGAATCATAAGGAAAGGAATGGAGCATAAAACCAAGGATATTATAATGCCTCTGTATTGTTCCATGGTTTGACCGCACCTTGAATATTGTGTGCAATTCTGGTCGACGTATCTTAAAAAGGATATAGCAAAATTAAAAAAGATAGAGAAGAGCTACCAAAATGGCAAAGGGGATGAAATATGAGGAAAGGCTTAAAAGGTTAGAGAAGACTGAGGGGAAATATGATAGAAGTCTATAAATTAATGAATGGAGTGGAACGGGTTCACGTAGATCTTTTGTTTACACCATCAAAAAGTAGAAAGACTAGAGAACACACAATGAAGCTATAATATATCCCATTTAAGACTAATAAGAGAAAATATATTTTACTCAATGCGTAATCAAACTGTAATTCGTTACGGGAGGAGGTAGTAAAAGATTTTAGTGTAGCGGAGTTTAAAAAGGTTTTGGACAAGTTCCTGGAGGAAAGGCTCATAAATAAAGGTTCAGAGAAGAGCCACCAAAATGGTAAAGGGGATGGAAGGATATTTGTATTTCCCTTGTGTTGTCTGCCTTGACTAGATTATAAGCTCTGATTAACAGGTCCTGTCTCTTACATGTCTGGGCAGCGCTGTGTAAGCAATACAAATGCTCAGTAGTAGTAGTAGTAGTTTATAAGACCACAGTTTATAAGACCAAATTATAACTCATTTTATTCTGTTCTCACTTTTTCTTTTTGAATGTATATTCTGCATCCACAGAAACCTCTTCCTCAACAATGGGTACAGAGCAGAAGTAGGACATTCACCCACAGAACTAAATATATTTTAAAAAAACCCTGATTCTGTTCATCTCACTAACAAACATTCTGCAGTACCAGGTATACTGGGAACCAATATACAATTCTACAAAAGTCACCTAAGATCTACAAGGCCAAATCTACCATATTATACCAGCATAGGGATGCAGCCACAGGGATTGCATAGCAGAGGCAGTAAGGCTCCACACCAGTTTTGCTTTTATTTTAAATTACTAACATTATCACAACTGCAGCTGCCAGGGGAAGGTGGGGGCAGGAAGCGAGCTAACATGAGGAGGAAACCCCATTGGCAGGCTCAACTCTTGCTCGATTGGAAGGGGGGGGGGTGGAGGGGTTGATTCTACTACTGCCGAGAAGCAGAGACTTGTCCATCTTTTTTTTTTCCAACTTTGAAGGCGGAGTGAGGTGGCTGTTTTGGGGGCATTTTTTGCCGCCCCCAAAAGTTTACCACCTGAGGTAGCCACCTCACTCCGCCTCCTAATGGAGCCACCCCTGGGGATAGAAGTAGAGAAGGATCCACTAGAAAAAAACTGAAGGAATGATGGGAGAGATAAGAAGATAACCAGGATAGCACAGAACCCTTAAAACCAAGGGAGGACAAGGTGCCAAAGAAATGGTGGTAATCAACAGTGTCAAAGAGGTAAGAGGAGACTGGGTGAGACTGGGCGAGGAGTGATGAAGAGTGAAGCTTAGCAGGGGATGGTCAGATAAGAGAAGAACTGAGGTACAGAAATTAGAGCGTAAACAATTAGAGGAAAAAACTAGGTCAAGGCAGTGATCATTTTGATGAATGGGGTCAGTAGAGCCAAAGTTGGAGGTTGAATGAGAAGGTAAAAGAAAGGAGCTTTAAAGTGTAGGGGTTAGAAGGGTTATCAATATGAATATTAGTCACTGAGAATATTGGAGGGGAAGATGAATCCAGAAACACGGAAATCCGTGAAACAAAGTCAGTGAGAAAAGTAGAGGTGGACTTGTCGGGGGGATGATAGATAGCAGCTATACGGAGAGGTAAAGGATTAAAAAGGTGGATGGCGTATACTTCAAAGGAGGGAAAGGAGTGAGACAGAGGTAGAGGGAGGGGTTGAAATTGGCAGGAATGAGCGAGTAAAAATCCAAGGCCACCACCACAGCCAATGGGACCAGGCATGTGGGAGAAATGGTGGCTACCATGACAGAGGGCAACAACCTACCTTCATACTACCTAACTGTGCCCTCAGTCCATCCACCTCAGATCTTACCTAGTTGCAGGTCATGTACAAGTACATGCAATTTAATTTTATGTACATTTAATTTGTTATTTCTCTTTAAACCGCCTAACTATGATAAAGTAGTATGTCAGATTAATTTGAACCTTTACACTTTGTCACTGTGCTTACCCTTAGGCCTTTTACGCTTGCAAAACTGGGTTTATGCACGTGTTTATGTTTATTAAATTACCCCCATACTGTTCAGCAATGTATAGTAACATCATAGTGAATAAACTTTCCTCTTGTAGCCTTCTCAGTTTCATGAGACACATTTTTCATCATTAATGTAATAAATCATGTTTGAAATTATTGACCATGAAGTCAAATCCTTCTCTTTAAAGTGGTGTGAATACTAACAGAAAATCAAATATCTATTGCAGTATACTAAAAACAAGCTAAAGAATGTAATCCACCAAGTGCAAAACATATCTTTTCGCTCACTGCTGGGGATATCCCCTCTTTTCCTGTATGTCACTCAATACTCTCATTCTTTTTGCCTTTCAGGTCGGAAGGTCGGATGCCGTCTCATCTGTAAGTAAAATGGTTTACATTTAATTATAGTTTGGAATTCATGTTAATGGTTATATCTTGTGATATGCTTGGGAATGTTTTCATTTACTTCTCTTGCTTTTTTAAAAATTTATATGCGTGTTTTATTCATAAATGCTATATTAAACAGTTTTGGAAATTTGTTTTGCTGTTGACTGTTACTTTTAGCCATAGGAACATCCCTTCATCTTAGGGCCCTTTTACTAAAGGTTTTAATGTGCATTGACTTCATTAACACACATTAACCTTTAGTAAAAGGGTCCCTTAGTGTCTGACGTTAGGCTACCCCTTAATCTACATCTGATCCTCTTTGTGCAGTACTGTCCTATCCATACTTTTTCCTACCAGCAGATTCTGACTACGCCAGAGTTATGCTTGGAACTGAACTATTGTGATTCACCCAGTCAACGTAAATATTTAGCGGAGAAATCTCTATTTAAGGCCCCTTTTACTAAACTGTGCTAGTTCTGCAGTATTAATGGATGAAATTAATTGACTTTATATGAATTGCATAAGAAATATCATAAAAAGAGCACAATTTTAAATTATTGTGTGGAGAATTCCAGTAGAAGTATTACAATACAGTCAAACCTCGGTTTTCGTATGCCCTAGTTTTTGTACGATTTGGTTTTCGTTTACTTTTTTCGTCGAGATTTTGTCCCAGTTTTTGTAGATTGTCTCGGTTTTCGTACAATTGAAAATGGAGCACCATCTAGTGGCCAGAAGTGGGATTTTCTTTATTTTGATTCTCTTGCTGATTGACTGTCTTCCATATGCCAACAAGAGTCTTCGGTAAAGGTAAAAGTGATGTTAAATGTTCATTTATCCATTTCATTAGTCATTTATATTTATTTCTCATTGTTTTCTGTATGTAAAAATATAGTTATTCTCTATAAAATGTATTTTTTGTTAATATTTTTGGGTGTCTGGAACAGATTAATTGGATTTACATTATTTCTTATGGGAAATATTGCTTCAGTTTTCATACATTCGGTTTTAGTCAGACTTTTTTGAACGGATTAATCACGAAAACCGAGGTTCCACTGTATATGTATTATGTTGATGTTCAATTTATCTGATCTAGAACTCAATAGGCAGTCAGAAATGTTTGAAATTGATAAAAATAAATAATGTTCAGTAACTACAGAGCTTCTGCATAGTTAACACAGAGACAAGCCCCTTTTCCTGCATTAAAACAGCGTGAGAATAAGTGTGCGTTAAGCATCAAGTCGCTGCATTAACTATTAGCATGGGTATGCATTAACAGCTCACTAATTCCCCTGCTAATGTCTACTGATACGCACATGATACATAGATGTGCTTATAATGACTGGCCCAAACTTTTAGCAACAAATGGTTGCAGATTTTGAAATGCTGACCTGCTTTGCTGACCATAGTAAAATGCTCACTCTTCTTTACAGAGACATATTTGGGGATAGTCTTTAATACAGAATAGGAATTGTGAGGTAGGTTTATTGCAGCAGTGGCTTTAAAACCAAGAAGCAGCAAGGTGGTTAAGAGTAGTTGGTTGGGAAATGAGAGTTGAAAGGAAAAACTGTGGTGCAGTGATTGGTTTGATTTTCTGAGTAAATTGCTATTTTCAGATTCAATTTGTATCAATGGGCAAAGGCCTGTACACCTGCAAATCCTGTCACACTCTGTATCCAGAGGTTTGACACAGGCAGTCTTAAACAATCTTTGGAGGCATTATCAGCAACTGTTTTAAGGGAGCATGCAGGTCTTTCTGTGGAATCTTGAATTTAAGTGATAACATTCATCTGAAATTTCAGAAATGGTGCATTTTAATTAAAAGAACACAGCGCCTCTGAATAGAATGCCTGTGTGTCTGCATCTTCATAGCATATTTAGGACAGGTACTTCTAGCTAGATGTTTTCAGAGTAGCTGCTGGTGCTCCTATCCAGTGGAGAAATTGTATTTTCGGGAATACGATGATGAATTGAATTGAATTGTGTAAATTATTACTGATCCATAAGTTATCTCATCCATGCAAATTAGACAGTTCACTGTAGCAGTTCAGGACTCATCGGTTCATAGACCTAAAAGAGCTTCGGAATAAAGCAGTCCATACTGTGCTATCTTGCAGTTGTTGTTCTTGCCCATAAATGATCAAGTGTATGGCTAATTGTATGAATGGCTCTAGCAAAGTTAACCATTTCTTAATGCATCAACCATGCTTTACTCATGTTTAGCAGGGTGGTGCTTAGGTAAACTGTTAATCAGAGAAGCTTTTCAATTTTAGTCGTAAATGTAGCCAAATGAAGGTGTATTAGTTTAACTTGATATTTCCATAATCATCCATTATGGACAAAGCAAATGCGGAATTCATGTTTTCACATGGAAATGGGCAACTTACTCAGTATTCTCAATTACTTGGCACGACCGTGACTTTTACTCAAAGAACGTGTAGAATGACATAAAACCTGGGTAGCATAGCGGAATGCTTTTTAGAATCTCTATCGAGCTTGACCTTTGCAAATGTTCTATTTTCTCACCATTATGTCATTCCATCTCCTTCCATATTTTATGCTCCCAACTCAAAATACCAGTTGAGTTGATAACCGGTCACTTTGCTTTGACTTCCAGTCATGTTCAATATGGGATATTCGATGATATTTATATTTTTCCAAGCAATGGCCATGTCATATACTTTTGACCAAATGCATGCCATTTTTTACAGTACCTGATTTGTGAATGTGGAATAAGGAGTTTCTTAAATGGCTGTTCATTTTAGGGATTACATTTTTAAATGCTTAAGAGGCACTTATCCTTCTAAGTTATGCATGTAAATTACCATCATCATAAGTAAATTGTCAGCCTCCTCAAAATGCATGTAAACATTCATAACATGCATAAGTTTGGCTGCCTAAAACTGAGACTTTCCTGAAGAGAAGATATAGATTTACAAATGTAATCTGAATTTTGCAAAAGCAGGTACATAAATGGCATGCTGTTTTTTTGCTTATAACTTTGTGCTCCATTTTTCATCTGGTAAAGTCATACATTTATATAGGCACATAGCAATCTGGTGATTTTTCATTGTCTTGAGGGTTTTCACCCCAATTTCCTTGACTGTTCGCATTTGTATTTCGGAGGGGGGTTTATTCAACCAAGTTTCATTTTCTTTATATATTATTTGGAAATAAAGAGCCATGTTTACAAAAGTATGGCACTGGCTAGTACAGCCCTGCAGTAACTGCTACAGCATGGTGAAAAGCAGGCAATGCGGTCAAAGCCCCATGCTAACTGCTTTCAGCATAACGGAGCAGGATCGGGATAGAGAGTGGGTGTGGTGGCCAGTGACAGCTAGCTCACGGGATGTTGCTGCACTAGTTGTCATGACTGTCAATATCACAACTGCACTTAAGGCCACTTGAAGAGGCGTGGTTAAATGCAGCTGCTCCATCAGTGTTCTTGTAGCTCAGTCGCTGTCCAGCTCTAGCAGGCATGTTGTAGTGGCCATGACGATGCCCTGCCTCTCTGGGCTACAGTCATCCCCAATCACACCCCCCCCCCCCCATAGCACAGACTTACAACCTATTTTGATCCTCTCCTGGCACAACCCTCCATGAACCATGTCCCCCTACATCAATCTCAACACCCCCCCCCCCCCCTTTCCACCATCATAAACCCTTTGGCTGATCACTATCCTCTATGCTCCTTATTCAGACCTCCTCTCTGTAAAGGGAAAGCCCCCACTAAATCTTCTTCAAAAGGACCCCTGTCTGCGCACACAGCCCTAAACCGAACCCTTCACATCTCCCCTGAACTCCCTGGGTTTTACCTGGGGCATCCCTAGTCCCTAGTAATCTTTGGGACAAGAGCAGTCCCTCTGTGCTCCTGCTGCAGCTGGCGAGTCATTTAAAATGCTGGCCTTCATCCCAGTCCTAAAGGCAACTAGGGACTAGGGATGACTGGGGTAAGACCCGGGGCATCTCAGGAGACATTGGAGTGGCAGGAGAATAGACTTAGGGCTGTATGTGCAGAGGGGGATCTGTTTGGGCAGAGTCCAGGAGGAACTTTGGCTTCACACTTAATTCACGTTCTGAAGGGGAGTGTGTGAAGCTCAGAGGGTGGGTTAGTGATTAGTTGGGGGAGCTTATGAAGGGAAAGGGTTGAGATCAGTGGGGTGAGGGGTCAGGTCTGTAATATGGTGGGGTATAATGGGGGGCCCACCAACACTGCAGCCACTGCTGCTTGCCGCCTTGGTGCAGGGTGGCATTCCCGCCTTGGCAGGTAGTCTGGATTCTCCCATATTACCTTCTGAAGCAGGGCATACAACTCTGGCATGCAATGTGTACCTTATATGCTGAATTTAGGGCAAATGCGAAGCATGCTCCTTGCTGTTTTACTGCACAAGCTTTGTACTTAACGTACCTTAACTCCTCCAGTTACTATCATATTTTAGTAAACCGGCTCCAAAGTGCATTAAAAATGACGAAGCAAACTTTTAAAAAAATGCCTATTTCGTGGATTTGTTCTGACATGAAACAATCCTGCTACTTGGCATTTTTCATTCATTTTAAAATGAATTCACATTCCCAATATTCAAACACAATTATTGTGTATCTTGTTTCTGAAAATTGGGAAATTCTACGTGTTGCAGTTAGGCATTCTATGGAAAATTCATCTCACATGTATAATACTCGTAAGATTGTTGGCAAAAGTCATATGTCACAGTAGATGGGAGAATTGCTTTCAGTGATGTGAATTTCCTTGCACATTCCTTATCTCATAAATCATGTTTTAAAAAAAAACAAGCAGAAGCAAGCTGGATAAATGGAACTGATGTGAAAAATAGTCAGATATTGATTTAAGCCATTCTATATGTACCTTGAAAAACTGAACATAAACCTTGACTTAGCAATGTTCATTCAAACCAGATTTGGCTTAAGCATCCTCTTAAACCATATTTCTTACCCTCATCAAGAGGCACACCTAGCCAGTCGGGTTTTCAGAATTACTGCAATGCATATGCATGAGATGAATTAGTCGCCCATTACATGCAAACCTGTGTCATGCATATTCATTGTGATTCTGAAAAACCTGACTGACAAAGTGTGTTTCTAGGAGAAGGTTAAGAAGCATTGTTGTAAAGGATAGAGAGGGCAGGTTTCAAAAACCATTTACCCATGTTTTTTGGGAGACTACATGCATTAGTTTTGCTTAAAAAAAAAAGTATCCGCAGAACTAAAGAGAGGCCACTTATAATAAAAGATAATTTTTAACCACATAGTCAATAATGAGTTGGATAGTGTAAATCTAACAATTTAGGAAAAGGCAAGGGAGCATTGCATCTTAGTAAAACATTAGAATTTCTGGACCCCTGGAGAACATTATATCCAACAATGGGATTTTACCCATATCTCAACAGTGCGTATGACTGTATCCCGCCTAGACTGGGTGGGACTCTTTTCTAAAATTGTGAAAGCAGAGATGGGACCAGCTAATGTCTCAGACCTTCCAGTGATCTGGGTTAACATACAAGTGGCAGAACCTAGTAAACACATGGAAATTTCCCACATAACCAGCAGAAGACAGAGATTTTGTCCTCTACCTTCAAACTAAATGGGATGAAATTTGTAAATGTGATGAAACCCAGAGGGTCCTTTTGTTCTGCATGAGGTTTCTGTTTAGGGGAAGGCCCTTAGTGTGGGTTTCATCTGTTCCCAATCATTTAGTATTGGGCCACTAGTTAGTATGCACACCAAGGGACCCTTTTAATAAAGTACGTTACGCGGTCGATGCATGTTTAAGCACACGTTAACTGCTTCCACAGTAGTTGTTACTGTGCACGCTATACAATTACCATGTGCTGAAACGTGTGTTAACTGCATGTCATCTGGGTGAGGTTAGGGCAGAGAGTAGGCATTGACTGCACATTGTGCCTAGCATGGGCATCAGTAACGTGTGCTAACCGCCAATGCTGCAGTTGGTGCAAGTGCCAGTAAGCACATCCAGGATAATTGGCAATGGTCGAAATGCACGCTAAGGGGGCAGCCTGCTCGGTAACTGTTGGCCATGACTGACAATTACTGTGGTGCAGTTGCACTTAATGCATGTTGATTTGACTCCAAACTCTTGTTAGAAGCAAAAAAGTACTGCACTTTGGTCAAAGGGTTCCCAAGTTTTAGCCACCTTTTAATGATTTGGCTCCATAATATTTAGATAGATGAATGTATTCATTCTTGACGAGAACAGTCTGATAATCACAAAATCCTGAAAATGCAAGTGAAGCAGGAATTCTCAAATGCAAGTGTCTTGGGATAGAAGCTAGCAACACCCTATCCTGGTGATGAGTTGCATATTCCAAAATATTTTTTTGTCTCTCCTCTCACGGTATTTTCTTTTAACTTCTTTGCTAGCCTTTGAAATATCTTGTAATCAGGCTTAATGTTCTAGCATTCTAAATGTGCTGTTAGAAGGTGCCGTTTGCTATATGGCTTTTTCCTATTCTGACTTGTGCTCATGATGTATTGCATGACATACAATGAGCAGCTTGAGTGAATTGAATGCCGCTGCAGAATGAAGATGTAAAATAGATGCATGATGCACATATTAATGCATTGTTCTACTGAAATTGTCTTTTGTTCCTGAAGCTGACGTCTGAGAGCGGTGACCCAGATACTAAATAAGGCTCTGGTCAGAACTGTATTCGTGTTGGCATATTGATTGCTGTTAAAGACAGGGAAACAGAAATGACATTTCAGAAAGACAAGCTTAAGGATTCTTCTAGCTCTTCAAAATCTGTACAGACAGGAAGTAGTAAACATGCCTATTTACAGAATTTTTGCTTTTAAAGCAGCAGTACAATTATGATTCTTGCTTTTGGTTTTTTTCCCCCCTTTTATTTTTTTTTAATTTTAGATCACCCATATTTTTATAGCCTGATATAATTTGTGGTGGTGTGTTTTTTGTTGTTTTTTTTAAACAAATATTGTCCACCTTTCAGTATGAGGTTCTACCCTGATTTAAAAACATTCTCCCTGAATCTACTTTTAATGTACAATGGGCATACGATTTCCTTCAGTACTTTTTTTTTCTTGTCCATTCTTTACTGTTAAGGATTGGATTTTAATATGGCATACATTTTGGGGGGGTGTGGTGACTTTGGTATATTGCAGTGGTTCCCAAACCTGCATTTTGCAAGTGAATATCCAAAGCAGATTACAATGTTATATAAAAACTACAAATAACTTTCCCATCAAAATGGTAAAACTCAATATGCCAGTGGTTCCCAGCCCTATCCCGTGGGCTTTCCAGACAGTCAGGTTTTCAGGATATTCACAACAAATATGCATGAGAGAGATTTGTACACATTGCCTCTATTGTATGCAAAACTCCCATGCATATTCATCGTGGATATCATGAAAACCTAACTAGCTGGAAAGCCCACGGGAGAGGGCTGGGAACCACTGGCATATTGACTTTTATCATTTTGATGGGAAAGTTATTTGTAGTTTTTATATAACATTGTAATCTGCTTTGAATATTCACTTGCAAAATGCAGAATATAAAGTGCAGATGAAATTAAATTAAGAACGTTTTTGGGAAACCTACATCTCTGCGTTCTTTTGTTTTTTAGATATAATGTTAATGAGATCTTAGATTTGTTTTAAGATGTTTATCCAAAGTTGGAGGATTTAATTTGTTGCTGTTACATTGAAATAACTAAGGGCCTCTCCTACTAAAGTAGGGCCAACACAGTTAGTTTGGGGGCGGGTTGGGGCAGAGAGAGGGCATAGTGAGCATTGCACAGTTAGCGCGGGTTTAAACACCACGCGTTAACTGTGACCCTTGCACAATAGGTGGACATAAGTGCACCAAGAATAATTGTGTAGGCCGCTGCGGTATGTTAGGATAATGTTCAGTAGGTCAATTGTTTGGAACATGCTGAACACATTCCTGATACTGATTACATTACTGCATGATACAGCATGATGGTGTGGTTAGTATATAGGGTAGACTTTTCCTATACCTTAAATGCAAGTCTTATAGCAAACCCTTGTTTGGCAGCTTAATCCCTAATAGTACTATTCCAAAACCACTATTAGGAGTCAGAGGCACTATTTGGAACTCAAATGCTGATGGGTCAGGAGAGTTTGGGAATTGCTTCTTCCCCACTAGACACCAGTGAAACTGCTGGTAAGAGCTGGGAGGGTCTGGAAGTGTGGGTATTTGAAGGCTGATGTTGGACAGGGAGGGGGGTCGGAGATGTGAAGGGACTGAGTGTGTGTGTGCGGGCGCGCAAATACGAATAGGTGGTTATCTCTTCCAGCTATGGTACGTGCCCTGCTGATAGGAGGCGGTAAGTACATATACACTTTCTGCATTTGTCAGAAAACATGGTAACTTACTGTGTACTAACTGCGAAGTGTTGTTCATGCTCATAACTTGCCTATTCTTTATCCATTTCCTACCTCTCTCCCCCATGGTAAGCACCTAGCATGTGAATTAGCTTGTATTAAAAGGCAAATTTCAGACAGTAATGTAGAGGGGAATTGGTGTGTTCATGTCAGGATATGGAACAAATGCAGAGCCCCTTGTGAAATTGGTGCAGGCCTGAAAATTTGTGGTTCTCCGTGTATAATAGGGACAGGCATTTTAGAAAGCTGCTTGTGGAGGAAAAATGTTGTACTGTCCCCCACATACTGTAAGTATTGAGGACAGCTTTCTAAAATTCCTGATCCCAGTCTGAACAGACAGCCTGAGTCAGCAGGGACACTCCTTCCAAGTGCTGATTCCCCTCATCAACTTCCTGTCCGTGATCCTTCCCTATGCTACCATAGCAAATATCCGATCTCCTCCTGAATCACCAACACATCCAGTCCCCCTACCCCTCTTGCAGCTTCCCACTGTCCTTCCCCTACACCTCCCACACAGAAAAGAATATATAAATGTTGATCTTCCAGTTTAGTGAATTTCTCCAGCTGTTGACATGGCATCATGTTTTGATCAACAGGCTCTGCGTTGGTGCTCTTTCATTTGTCAAACACGCTTCATGGTCCATCATTTCTTCCACCACCTCTGTGATACAAAAATTGCGTCGCCTTTTTTTCAACTTTATTTCATTCAAATCTAATGGAATTAATCTGCTCCCTATGAGTCAATCAGAATTAAGTATTCAAATCCACCAATTTGAACAGTTATCCATTATACCAGTGTCATCCACTGAATCTCAGCATATAATCCTGCCAGTTGTTCTGTGCACAACGTAAATATCCAAAATTATTCTCTTATAATTAAGAAGATGTTCTTAATCAACTCCCAGTTAAGTTCAACCTGATCTATAATTCAGTTTTATGGGATTTGTCTAAAAAATGACTGACATCCTTTCTTAAGGCATTCATGTTATATTAAGGGCTTGCACTTATCAATAGATTACATGGATCTCCAGTATTATACAGTACTTGCTAGCTGGAGTCGATTGGTAGCCTAGTGGTTAGAGCAACTGCCTAGTACCCAGAAGCTCAAGGGTTTGATTCTCACTGGCATGCCTTGTGACCTTGGGCAAGTCACTTTATCCTCCATTGCCTTGGAAGAAAAAGCCTGGCAATCTTCTTCTAGTGATATATTGCCAAGAAAACCCAGAGACAGCTAGGTTGGCAGAGTCAGCACTGACTTGACAGCACTTAAAAAAGAAAAAACAAAACAAAACATGCCAGCTGAATTATCTAAAAGCAGATTTTTATTAGCACTGATAGTTAAAGTTCACTGAGCATTAGTAGTCTTGTGACCAACCAGAATCTAGGAATGGCAGAAAATCTATCACAAGAGTCTAGGTTATGTGAACAGCTTTTCCTGTCAGTCTGCACTCACATTTTTTTACTCAATCTGCTAAACTTTCCTTAATTTTTTAAGTTTCTGTTATGCAGGAATCCAGAAATGTGGAATCCAAAGAGTAAACCTGAGGCATGGACAAAGAATTGATCATAAGATTGATGGGATGCATATTCAAAGGGGTTAGTGCAGTTAACAGACCTGGTAATCCCATTGAGCGAGAAATTCAGTGCCATATACCTAATTTGGTGTTTCGGGGGTGGTGGGGGCAGCACCTAAGGAAAGATGTTCAGTAGCAATATTCAGCTAAATTGGCAAAAGTTGGGCCAAAAAAACCCCAGCCTAAATTTAGCCAATTTAGCTATTTAACCAGCACCTGAATACCACTGCTAACTGATATTCAGTTCCACTGGCATCATGAGGAAATTTCAAAAGATGCAAGATGGGAACTTTTGTACCCGTCATAGTTGAACAGATTTCAGGAGTTGTTCTAGCTTTGAAAGACTCTTCCAGTGTGTTGAATCCCTGTGTGAGACCTTTGTTGAAAGCTATGAATGATGATCTTTGTGAATAAGTGTGACTATTATTGCTAACAAGTTATTAAGTGAAAGTTGTTTACCTTAGATATTGAGGAAGGCCAATATTTAGCTGATTCTAGAAAATCAGATTAAAATATCTATCTATATCTATATATAGATATATCAATAAATTTCATCACTAACTTTTCTTGCAAAAGCAATTATTTCCTAATCATCCCTCCAGTTCAGTCCACACACCTGGGTTTATGCCTGCCTACCAGAAGATGGAGTCCGAGAACCACTGGTTTGATGCCAACACCTTATAAGGGCCCTGCTCAGAAGCTCCACAAGCCAGTATTTCTCAGTCTCCAGCAGATGGAAGATCATTAGGCTGCTAGGCTTCTGGTCTTCACTGGAGGGCTCTAACTAAAATAGGAAAAAAAAGAACTAAGAAAAGAAGAGGGACATTAGCAAAGCTAGGGAACAGCATTGCTAATTGTTCTAAGGGAGAAACCAGCTTAGGACAAGTCATACAGAGGGGTCCCCCAGTCCCTGGCTTGCCCTGCTGAGAACCCAAGGCAGCAGGACTGGGGTATAATACTCGGTGGTGCCAGGTCCCTCCCCCGTAGCATTTTCCCTTCTCTACTCTTCAACTATCCTAACATTGGCAGGCTCTAGCTCCTCTGGTTGAGTATGCTTGAAGGCTCCAGGGAATAAAACATTTTGAGGCAAAAAAAAAATTAATCTAGCAACGGAGAGGACCATGCACAAGGGCTGCAGACTTCCTTAGTGTTAGGAAGGGTGACTGCTATGAGCAGTTTGCAGCGTTGCAATGAGTACTGCAGGAGGAGGCTGTTTGCTGGTATGCCAGGGCAGAAAGTGGTGTCTGTGGCCTGTGGCAACCACCGGAGTCTCTCACCTAACTCCGGGGTTTTTCTGCAGTTGCATGGAAGGCTGGTACAGTGAGGATGTGGAGCAAGATGGCTGATAATATGGCTGGGTTAGAGGTGCCGGCTATGCAAGGCCCAATTTTAGTTGGAGCAGCTACCATGTTGCTGGGGCCTGCATCGGGCTCTGAGGAGCCCAGTCAGGCCTTGGGAAGCCAGGTTACAGCAGTTTTGCTATCCTCTCAAGGTCCAGTGGGGGTTCAGGTTCTTCAACAATGGGCTTCACCCAGGGCCAGCCCTAGGCAGAAACCACGGCCTTGCCGCTCACTCTCCTCAGCTACCATCCCCCCCCTCCCACTGATGATGCTGCCACCTCTGACCTCCAGCTGCTGCCGATTCCATCTCAGGAGGAGGAGACAGGCAGCAGCAGTGTTTCTAAAAGCTGCTTTTGGAAATACTGAATACTGCTGCTGCCTGCTTCCCCCTCCCCAAACAGAATCAGTGGCATCCGGGGGGGGGGGGGGGCATCAGAGCTGCCCATGGGTGCTGCTGCCACCGCCCACCCAGGTCAGCCACCCTAGATGGCCGCCTAGCTTGCCTAGTGGACAGGCTAGCCCTGGCTTCACTCCAGAGTTTATACTTCTGCTCCATTGGGAATATTGTATTCGCCAGGGGGTGGGTGCAGCCAAGGGGGAGATGGGGTTACAGGTTAGTAAAGCTGCTCCTCTTGCAAAGCATCCCCAAAAGGACAGACAGGAGGAGTTGGAGGATCATGAGTCCCTGGCCTCGGAGGGGTCAAAGGATCCAATCGAGGGTTCCTCTGGCTGGTATAATGAGGGCCGTGGAAAGTCCCTCAAGGAGAGGGAGATCCCCAGAGGGAGGATCCTTCAGCTATGTGCATGTTCCATAGGAATGAGCTGGCGGCTCTTATATCGCAGTCCAAGGTGGCACTTAACATCCCGATGGATCTCCTTATGGATGGAATGCTGGAGAAATCCATTGATGGAGGGCATCTGTAAGCCCTCCCAGTTTTTCACATTTCATAGAGCCATTCAGGATATGATTGAGGAGGAATGGAAGGCGTTGGAGCTGAACTTATATATGCGCAGGTCAATAGCGAGACTTTACCTGTTCCCGCCAAAGGACCAGGAATGCTTCTGGTTCCCAACGGTGGACAGTTATGAAGAAAGTGACCATTCTGATGGAAGGTGGTATGATTCTCAAGGATTCTCAGGATCAGAAGCTCGAAGCGATGTCTTTCGAGATCTCGGCATCATCCTTATATCTATTTGTGGAGTATATGTGGCTAGAGCCTGTATGTGCTTGATGCAGAATCTGTTGGTCTGGTCCAAGCATCGGCTAAGAACATGGCATCCGTGGTTATGGGTCAGCGGCTCTTGTGGTTGCATAATCGGTCCATGGATGCCTCCTGTAAGGGCTGCCCTATTAAGCTCCCTTTCCAGGTAAGTTGTTGTTTGGTAACACATTGGAGAAACTGGTCAAGGATTTGGGGGAGTCGAAAGCTCCCAGGTTATCAGAGGATATGCCTAAGGTGGCCAAGCCGGCGGCCATGACTCGGGACGCTTCAGGGATTTCCTCAGGTTTTATCCCATGAGATTTGGGCCCCCTCAGAGGATGTGCTTCCTGCCCAGGCGGGCTTCATTTCAATAAAGATGGTGAGATGATAGGAACAGACTAGAGGCTCCAGTGGTCCTAAGACCTTGCAGTAAAGGTGTGGGGGTTCAGGTGGAGTTGGTTCCCATAGGAGATCGTCTGTAGGACTTTCTCTATGACTGGACCCCAGATCATGTCAGATCGATGGGTACTGGAGGTCATACAGGAAGGTTATGCCCTTGAGTTTGCCTGACCCCTCTCCGACTCTTTTATGGTGTCATCTGATGGTCCATGAAGCAAGACCCAAATGATGCGAGATTCCATGCAGCACCTGCTGCAACTGCGCGCGATCGTAGCAATGCCTCCTCAGGAGTGAGGCCACAGTCATTATTCCATTTACTTTGTTGTTCCTAGAAAGGAAATATTATTTTTGACTGATACTGGATCTCAAAGGGGGTCAACAAGGCCTTACACATTATGCACTTCCAAATGGAGACTCTGAAGCCCATGATTGTAGCAGTCCATCAGGGGAAGTTTCTGAAGGCAGTTTTTATATTTCCTAGCTCCATGGAAGGCCAAGGAGCAGAGGCAACTCTGAGTACGATGCTGCTGAACAGGGAAAACTTTGGTGTAGATAGACATATCTCATCCATGTCTGGCATTAGGGGGTGGCAAACAGGGCAATTGCCCTGGGCCTGCATTCCACAAGGCCCCTAAGCCTGCCTTATACTGAAGGAAGCATAGCCTGTAGGCAGCAGTATTCATTGTAGAGGATTCCATTGTTGATGGCAGAGGCTCACTTGAATCTTCGGTGGTGGTTTTGAGAAAGCAACTTGACAAAAGTAGTGTCCCTCAAAACCCCGACTGGGTAGTGGTAATGACAAATGCCACTCTACTGGGGTGGGGGGCACACTGCTAAGGCCAGGAAGTCTTGCAGTGGTTCATGGAGGATCGTATGGAGTCCATCAATCGGTTGGAGACCAGGACGATCTTCCAGGCTCTCAAGGCCTTTCTTCTGGAGGTCCATCTCAAGGCGGTTCAGGTTTTGTCCAACAATGCGACGATAGTAGCCTACATCAATTACCAGAGAGGCACCAAGAGCAGTCAGCTGGCCAGGGAGGTAGCACCATTGCTCAGTTGGTCAGAAGCCAACTTGGTCGCGCTGTAGGCAGTGCAGACAACAAGCAAAGAGAATGCACAGGCCAACTTCCTCAGAAGAAACAAGTTGGACACAGGCGATGTAACACCAGTATTTAAAAAGGGTTCCAGGGGTGATCTGGGAAACTACAGATGGGTGAGTCTGATATTCGTACCGGGCAAAATGGTAAAAACCATTATAACAAATAAAATTATTGAACATTTAGATAGTCATGGTAAAGTCAACATGAATTTAGCCAAGGAAAGTCTTATTTTACTAATCTATTATATTTTTTGAAGGTGTGAATAAGCAGGCAGACCAAGGTGAACCAGTTGATATAGTGAATCTGAGTTTTCAGAAAGCCTTTGACAAGGTTCCTCATGAGAAACTCTTGGCCAAATTAAAAATTCATGGTATTGGAAGCAGTGTACTATTGTGGATCAGGAACTGGTTAAATGATAGAAAGCAGAGAGAATGGATAAATGGCTGATTTTCTCAGTGAAGAAAGGTGAATAGTGGACTACATCAGGGATCTGTGTTCGACCTGCTGATTTTTTAACATATTGATAAGTGACCCGGAAATGGAAATAACGAGTGAGGTGATCAAATTTGCAGATGACGCAAAATTATTCAATGTTGTTAAAATGCAGGAGGATTGTGCAAAATTGAAAAAGGACCTTGATAAATTGGATGATTGAATTTCAAAATGGCAGATGAAATTTAATGTAGGCAAGTGCAAAGCTATGCTCCTAGGAAGGAATAACCCAAACTACGGTTACACGATGCAAGGTTCCGCATTAGGAACCACCACTCAGGAAAAAGATTTAGGTGTCATCATGGTTAATACATTGAAACCCTCCGCCCAGTGTACAGCGGTGGCCAAGAAAGCAAATAGAATGCTAATTAAGGAAAGGACTGGAGAATAAAAAAAAGGATATTACAATGCCTCTGTATCATTACATGGTGTTACTGCACCTTGAATATTGTGTGCAATTCTGGTCACAATAAGTTAAAAAAGGATATAGCAGAATTAGAAAAGGTACAGAGCCACCAAAATGGTAAAGGGGATAGAAGGATACCCCTATGAGGAAAGGCTTAAAAGGTTAGGGCTTTTTAGCTTGGAAAAGAGACAGCTGAAGGGAGATATGATAGAGGTCTATAAATTAATGAATGGAGTAGAATGGATAAACATAGATCAATTGTTTACACCATCAAACAGTAGTAAGACTAGGCAACAATCAATGAAGCTAAAATATAGTAACATAGTACCATAGTATATGACGGCAGGTAAAGACCATCACGGTCCATCTAGTCTGATAGCAGAGACAGTTAAGGTTATTTTGATTTTATCCTGTTGCGAATAAGGGATCCACTGCCCCATGCCATTTTGAATTCTGTCACTGTATTTACCCCCATCATTTCCATCGGGAGGGCATTCCAAACATCTACCACCCTTTCAGTTTAAAGTATTTCCTGGTATTGCCTTTGTTTGCTCGCTTGCATCTTCATGTTATGCCAACTAGTTTTGCAGCTTCCCCATCTTTGAAACATGTTTGTTTGTTCATTAATACTCTTAAATATTTAAAGGTCTGTATCATATCTCCCCTGTCCTTCCTCTCCTCTAGAGTATATATACGTATTTAGGTCTTCAAGTCTCTTCTCATATGCCTTCTGGTGCAGGCTGCAAATCATTTTGGTCGCCTTCCTCTGAACCATTTCCAGTCTTCTTATATCATTTGTGAGATATGGTATCCAAAACTGAACATAATATTCCAAGTGAGGCCTCACCAGCGACTTTTACAGTGGCATTAGTACTTACTCTTCTGCTGGTAATTTCTCTCTGTATACAATCCAGCATTCTTTTAGCTTTGGCCACCATCTTGACACACTGTTTCATCACCTTGAGATCCTCAGAAACAATTTCTTTGAGGTTCTTCTCTTGGTCCATACACACCAACCTCTCGCCCCACTATCGCGTACAGTTCCCTTGGATTTCTGCATCCTAAGTGCATGACACTGCAGTTCTTCAAATTAAATCTTAACTGCCAAGCATTAGACCATTCTTTCAGCTTTTGTAGATCTTTCTTCATGTTATCTACTCCCTCAGGGGAGACCACTTTGTTGCAAATTTTCGTGTCATCTGTAAAAAAACAAACCAGCAATATCATTCACTGTAACCCATTTAAGACTAATAAGAGTAAATATTTTTTTCACTCAATGTATAATCAAACTCTGAAATTTGTTACCAGAGGATGTTGTGACAGCTGTTAGTGTAGCTGGGTTTAAAAAAGGTTTGGACAAGTTACTGGAGGAAAGGTCCATAAAACATTATTAAACATAAGCCAGGGAATTCACTGCTTGGAACCTGTGTGCCTATTTGTGACCTCAATTGGCCACTGTTGGAAACAGAATACTGGGCTTGATGGACCTCAATCTGACCCACTATGGCAGTTCTTATGTTCTTATGAATGGGTTCTGGTGGAATAGGTCTTTCAACAGATTGCATTGTGTTGGGGCTGTCCCATTATGTATCTCATGGCAATGGCAGACAATGCCATGGTGGGCCATTATTTTCAGCCGGAGGCAAGAAGGGATGACCAAGGGCCTTGATGCGCTGATTCAACCATGGCCACGGGGGGGGGGGGGGGCTGCTTTATGTCTTCCCTGTGGCCAGTCATAGGGTAAGTGGGTCCAGAAGGTGGTGGCAACCAATTGACCATGGAGACCATGGTACATAGACATGGTTTGCTTAACAGTGGAGGACCCATGGCCATACCAGTGGTGGGTTACCTACTCTCTCAGGGGCCAGTGGTAATGCCGGATGCAGGTTGGTTCTTGCTTATGCCATGCGGCTCTTGAAAGGGCTCAGTTGAGAAAGGGAGGATATCCATCTCAGGTCATTGTGACATTGTTGCACGCGTGCAAGCAGTCCACAACTTTGGCTTATGTATTTGCCCAGCTTATGTATGAGTTGAGTGTGGAGGTGGTTTGAGGACTGGTCAGCTGACAGAGGCCTGCGCCTACTCTTGGCATCCTTACCGGCGATTCTTGCCACCTTGCAGGCAGGTCTGCATAAAGGGCTGGCATTCAACTCCCTGCAGGTGCAGGTGGCATTGTTTCTGGGTCAGGATTCAGGAAGATTTCTTTGCCTCCCATCCGGATGTGGTCAGATTTCTCTGAAGAGTGAAGCATGGTCCAGCTGCCAGTGTGAGCAGTAGTTCCTCCATGTAATTGAATCTGGTCCTATCGACTTTTTGTGGTCAAGCCATTTGAGCCTCTTTCCTGAGATACCACCTCATGCTTAGGAGGTGTTTTTGGTGGCTATTTGTTCAGAGCAGAGGATTTTAGAGTTGCAAGCTCTGTTGTGTTGGGAACCCTTCCTGGTATTTTCAAAGGAAAAGGTGGTCTTTAGACCGGTACCTTCCTTTTTGCCTAAGGTGGTCTCTGCCTTTCATCTGAACCTCCCAGTATCTGTCCTAGTGTTCGCTAGGAGTGTGGACTCTCTGGAGAGCCATACTTTACATAAGTTGGATGTGCACAGGATGTTGTGACAGTATATCCACTCTACAGAGATGTTTTGTAAGTCATATCATCCTTTCCTGCTCTTTGGTGGGCCGCATAGAGGTGAGGCTGCCTCTAAGACATCCATAGCATGTTGGCTTAAGGAATCTATTGCATCAGCGCATCACTTGGCAGACCAGCCAATTCCATAGGGGCCAAAGGCCCATACAACTAGAGCACAGTCTTTCGCTTGAGTTGAATTTGGTCTGGTACCGCCACTAAATATCAGCAGGGGAGCGGCGTTATCGTCCCTGCATTCCTTCACTCGGCACTACCAGCTGGAGGTGCAAGAATGGGAGGTTGCTACTTTTGGTGCATGGGTGGTGTGAGCCAGGCTCTCCTGTCCCTTCCTCCTTAAGGTACTGCTCTGTTATGTCTCAGGTGCCTGGATTAGACTAGACTAGAGGGATGATTAGGAAGGTGAAATTAGATCTTACCTACTAATTTTCTTTCTTTGAGTCCCTCCAATCCAGTCCAAAACCCACCCTGGTTGTCTCACTCTGTCTGCATAGTGGTGGCGGTCGAGCCTGGGAATCTGCAATAGCTTATTATAGTATTTCTGGAGGGTTGTCCAGTAACAGCACTGAGCAATGTTCTGTGGCCCTAGCAGATCAGAGCTCTTGGGGAGCCGGTGAGGGGGGGGGGGGTCTCCTTGTCCCTTAGCTGCTTGGGTCCCAGGTCTGGGCTGCTACTTTGTTGTAAATAGTAATTGCTGGTAGCTATATTTGAGTTCTCTGAGTTAGGTTGAACCGTAGTAGTGAACTGTGCTTTGTTACAGAAATACTGGCTTGTGGAGCCTTTGAGCAGGACGCTTATAGGGCGTTGGCATCAAACCAGTAGTTCTCAGTCTCCATCTGCTGGTAAGGGGGCATAAACCCTGGTGTCTGGATTGGACTTAAGGGACTCAAAGTAAGAAAATTAGCAGGTAAGATCTAATTTTACCTTAGTGCTTGTTCAGCTATTAAACTTTATTGACTCAAATGCTATCCTAGATAAATATCAATTTGTTTTTCGTGCCAAACATGACACAGAGATTTAGTTGATTTCCAGTTCTGATACTATTCTTAAAGGGTTCAACCAAGGCACTTCCTATTTTCTTGTTCTACCAGACATTTCGGCACAAATGCCCATAAAATCTTTTTCAGTTGTTCGAGATACACTGGAAGTTTGGGTCTGATTTTGGAATGGTTTTGTTATCTTTCTAACCAAATGTAGCAAGTCAAAATTGATGAGAAAACAATCTTCAGGTTCTCTTTACCTTTGGGCGTACCAGAAGGCTCTACCCTGGCTTCTATTTTATTTAATATCATGCTTGTAAATTGTTTAATTGTTTAGGAGTAGTTTATTGATTGTATGATAACAATTTACAATTTTTGGTGCCTATACGCAAATGTGTTTCAGAGACTATGGATATGTGAGAGTTATGTTTTTAGGATGGTCAAATAAACTGTATGTGGATGTTGGCAAGAAGGGTATTATGATGCTTCGTAGAGGATCTGTTTCTTCCTTTCATACTCAGATTCAAATTCTATCCCAATTACTATACATCTGAAGAATTTGGGAGCAATAACTTGGTCAAAGATGCCAAAGATGTGGCTGGTTTACTGGCTAAAATCATTTTTTTTTTTAAATCTTTATTTAAATTTTTGAAAAGAAACTTACAAAACACGAAACCTTGGTCATAACAGAAAATTACTAATCAATGAAAAACCTACCAAAATCAACACAGTCCCTCATACCCCCCTCCCCTCCCCCCCCCCACCCCCACCCTCCCCGGTTCTCAGGGGAAACTACTGATCACCAGTTTGATTCAAAAATCTACATACAGAATGAAAAGAGAGGACAGGAGCATTGGCAGAGTGATCCATGCGCCTCCCATCAAGCAAAGGAGGACCGGGCACAATATTGATCTAACAGGGACCATCTGCGCGCATTTAAATCAGGGTTACCAGGATGGTGGAGCTTATTATAAACTTTCTCCAGTTTAGCATAGTAACAAACTGAGTTCCACCAACAATCTAGATGCAAGGTCTGAAAATGTTTCCAGTGAGAAAGTATAAGCTTTAGTGCTATGGCAACCATAAAATTAAACAAATATGTTTTTTCCCTAGATAGACAGAGTGAGGGTTCAGTGGATCTCAGTAGTATCGTGGTCAGAGAGAGAGTAAGTGGAATATCCAGGATACTTTGGATCCGAAACCCTACACTCTGCCAAAAGCCCTGTAATAAAGGACAGTCGAAAAACATATGTCTGTAAGTACCCACTGCCTTTTGACAAGACCAGCATTTGCCAGTCGACAGTTTATCCCATTTAGAGGCCTTGACAGGGGTAATGTAAGCCCTATGCAAAAAGAAATACATAGATTGGGTAAGTGCGGCTGATCTCGAAGTCCGCGTAACAGGACCCCATAGCACTTTCCAGACATTAGGTTGGAACACAATTGCCAAATCAGACTCCCAGGTTTTAACCAAGCCTGTTAGGGCCTGCGGGGCAAAATCTCTAATAGACTTATAAAGAAAAGACATAGCACCCTTTCGACCTACCACCCCCTGAAGTAAATTATAAGAACCTCCAACCGGGGAAGTGATAGTAGAAGCTCCTCTCACCCCCCTGGCAGCTAAGCAATGCCGAAGTTGTAACCATTGATAATGACAGGAGGGCGGGAGGGAAAATTCCTTCTGTAAGACAAGAAAATCTTTCCAGTCATCCTCCCCAAATAACTGTCCCAACGACCATATGCCACATTTCATCCACTTGCGCCAGGCAAACACACGGCCTCGAATCTTAAACAATGGATTACACCACAATGGGGTTTGCCTCGAAAAGGAATTCACTTCGTCCATTAGCCTAACTAGCTGACAGAAAGCTGCTTGAGTGGCCGAGACGACCCCCCCCCCCCCGCCTCAGAAGATCTTGGGAGTTGCATTCCTAACAGATAACGTAAGGGGAGTGGAGCCACTAATCTCTCCTCAACTGCCAACCATGTCGGCCTAGACTCTAAGCCTTCCTCATCAGTCCACAACGCCCCTTGCCTTAAAAGAAGGGCCAGATGGTATCTTTAAAAATCAGGGAATTGTACCCCCCCCCCCTTCATCCTTAGAGGCCTTGAGTTTTTTGACAGCTATTCTCGGAGGCTTCCCATTCCAAAGAAAATCTAATAATGGTCTTTCCAGGTCAGTATAAGCCCCCTTTGGGAGTTCAAAAGGCAACATACCCAATATATAATTGATTTTTGGAGTTAAAGTCATTTTTATAGTCTCAAGTCTGCCCCACCAGGAGAGGAAAAGAGGAGACCAGGTAAGGGCTTTCTTACGAATCAACAATAGGGTCCCTGCTAAATTAGAATCAATGGTGTCATCCCGGGAAGCACAATAGTTAGTACCTAGATATGTGAAAGTTTTTGACTCCCATCTGAGGGAAAAATCAGCTACCAGGACCGAATGAGAGAGATTGTTCATTGGGAATGCTACAGATTTGGCCCAGTTGATTTTATATCCAGAGATGGAGGAGTAGCAATCAAACAAGGATAATATTGCCGGCAATTCCTCTGGCTGGGTAAATAGGAGAAGATCATCGGCATAGGCCGATAATTTCACCTGCAAGTCCCCCACTCTGAAGTCTGAAATCTCTTTATTCTGTCTAATAGCTATAGCTAATGGCTCTAAGGCTAAGTTAAACAGAAGGGGAGAGAGAGGACATCCTTGCCGCGTTCCCCTATGAAGTGAGAAGGAGTGAGAAAGGATTCCATTGGCAAATATGCGAGCACTAGTATTGGCATATAAAACTTTCACCATATTAACAAACCCATCCCCAAGGCCAAACCATTGCAATACCAGGAAGAGAAAGGGCCATTCTACCCTGTCGAAGGCCTTCTCTGCATCAAGCGAGAGGCCGATATAAGGCAAAGGGCTAGAGGCAGCTCTCTCCATTAAGTTGCATAGCAACCGTGCATTATCAGAGGTAGATCTCCCGGGGACAAAGCCACATTGATCCGGATGAACAAGATCCTCTATGACTGTAGTAAGCCTTTGCGCCAAAATACTGGCGTAGATCTTGTAGTCTGCATTTAAGAGGGAAATTGGTCTATAATTTGTCACGAATTCAGGACTTTTACCCGGTTTCTCCAAGACAACAATTGTAGCTTCTGAGAAATGCCCAGTATCTTTCTGACCTTTAATCAACTCAGCATAATACACTAACATATGGGGGAGCAAATCTTCAGAAAAAACCTTGTAAAATTCAACTGGGATACCATCCGGACCAGTGGCCTTGCCCCCGGCCATTGCACCAATGGCAGACCATATTTCATTACTGGAAATTGGGCTACCCAGGGTCTTGCCTTGCTGCACCGTCGCAGTAGGGCGCTGGAGATCTCTCACAAACTCCATAAAAGTGCCCTGAGCCGGATTGACATCCGAGGTATAGAGCTGGGCATAGTAATTTGAAAACTCTTCCAAGATTCGCTCGCTGTTGGTTTGTGGAACTAAATTAACATCAAGGAGAGTGACAATTCTTTTCCTTTCCTGATTCCCCTGCAGAGCCACTGCAAGAGATTTACTAGCCTTATTCCGTTCTAGGTGATATCTGGCAGATTGCTGTAAAAGTAGATGGTCAACCTCAGAGGAGACTATTTCATTGTACTGATAACGTAATCTCTGAAGTCTTAATAATATGCTAGGGTCGGGTCGCTTAGCCCATAATTTTTCCCCGCTTTAATCTGAGTTTCTAGGGCTACTAACTGAGCTTTATTCTTCCTGTTCTCCCGAATCGCGTAGCTGGTGATTACGGCCCGTAGAGTGGCCTTGAAGGCCTCCCACCAAGCCCAGCTTGCTGTCTCTCCGACTTTGTTAGAGTCAAAGTAGGAGCGAATAGTCTCCTGGATCTCCACCTGGAAGGAGGGTTCAGCTAGCCAAGCTCTGTTAAACGACCAGAGCAGGGTAGGCCGTTCAATTCCGGGAAGATCCAATTGTAGAGTAATTGCGGCATGATCCGAGATACATATGCCTTCAATATTCGCCTCACAGCTCTGGGCCACCAAGGATTTGGACACTAAGAAATAATCAATACGGGAGGAGGATTTGTGTAGAGGGGAGAAAAAAGTAAAGCCCCTATCCTTCGGGTGCAAAATTCTCCATACATCGACCAAGCCATTAGCCTCGCACATGGCCTTGATTGCCATGGCAGACCGAGAAGGCTTCTCGATCCTCCCAGGATTATGGTCAACAAGAGCATCGCCCACTATATTAAAATCCCCGCCCATTATGATAGGGGATGGTTGTTCCATCTGCACCGCATCCGAAAGAGAACGAAAGAAAAGAGGGTCATCACAATTGGGCCCATATATATTTGAAATGAGCAGCGAATTTTCCCCCACCTGAATTAGAGAATTGACCCACCTTCCCAAATCGTCATTGCTAGCACTTTTGACTACTACCGCCAGTGTCTTCCTGACTAAGGTTACAACCCCGTTTTTCTTATGTGAGGCAGGAGAAGAGCCAATTACTTTAAAGTGTTTATTTTCTAACTTGCACGTCTCTGTAGGGGTAAGGTGCGTTTCCTGTAAAAGGATCAAGTCAACCTTCTGCCTGCCACAATAAGAAAGAATTTTCTTCCTTTTAGCCGGGGACTTGATGCCTTTGACGTTTAAGGACAATACCTTCAAACCAGAGGCCATTGGAGGCTATAAGAAGGGAAAACAAAGCCACCTACGTCCTGCCAACACTTACTGTCCTTATGCATACAACAAACTTCTATATGCTCCCCCTGAGAACCGACTTTCATACCCCATTCCCATAACCATGAATATGGGTGAGACAGCGCAACTAATTAAACATGGCGCAACCGGGACCCAGCAGACCAGTACCACTGCACTGTCTGAAAATACAATGTAAATAGCACTAGCATCTTATCATAGAGAAGGAAAACATCAGACATATTATTAGAAACAGCCCAATAAAGGGATTGAGAGAGCATACCCGTGACTGGGTGGGAAATGGAGAGACCACACCCGATAACCCATTTTACAAGGTTAGTATTAGGACTGGCATCAACAAAGAAAAAAGGCAGTCCAGAAATAGGAGACAGTCACGCATCCATGAAAATCTCTCACAGCTCCCTGGAGATGAAAAAAAGGCATAACCCAGATGCACGTGCAATTAATTCTGATGCATCAGTAGGGATTCCTGCTCTTCAATGAACTTCTTAAGGACCTCTGGATCGTCAAAAGTCTTAGTCGAGTTGTTCAAAGTGACTTTGAATCTTGCAGGATTGAAGAGCCCATACCTGGCCTGGAGATGTTGTAGCCTAGGCCTTAATGCAAGGAATAATTTCCTCTTCTCCACTGTAGGTTTACTGTAGTCAGGGAAAAAAGAAATTTTCCGCCCATCATGCAAGAGGAGCTGTTTTCCCTTGGCGGCAGCAAAGATTTGAATTGCGTATTGGTGCCGTAGTACACAGAAAATCATTGGACGCGGCCTCATGCTTTGCGGGCTAGCAGAAAATGGAACCCGATGTGCCCTTTCAATCTCCAAGGGTCGCGAGAAGTCTTCCTTCAGGAATTGTAGCAACCAGCCCTCCAGGTACCGAATCGGGTCACTCCCCTCCGAGCCCTCCGGGAGCCCCACTATTCTGATGTTATTGCGGCGTGCTCTATTATTCATGTCTTCCAAGAATCTCTCAAGATGCTCCACTTTATGGGATGTCCGCCGACAGTGCACAACTCCCTCTTCGCACCTAGTCACCACCGCTTCCGCTTTTTCTAACCGGAGGGTCAGGGTCTGTATTTGCGTATGAAGATCTTTTATATCTGTTTGCATTTCCGTGAGTGCGTCCCCGTTAGAGTCCACACGCTTTCGGATAGCCCGTACCTCCTGTAACAGTTCTTGTAGGCCTCCCGAAGCGTCGTGCACAGGCGCCTGTTTTTGCGGTGAAGGCATATCAGGCTTAGCTCGCTTTGAGCCGGAGACCGGAGGATTCCCAAACTCCAAACGAGTTTGCTTGCTCCCGGCCATAGTTGGCAACTCCGGCTCGACCATACACTTGGAACAGAGGGATTCCAGGAAAGATGCACAGGATTGAGTTGTCGGGGTCCACGGGAGAAAACTCTTATGCGGCCATGTTGAAGTCTAGCTGGCTCCGCCCCCGGCTAAAATCATTTTTAAATTATGAAAATGTTTGCTCTGTAGTGCCTGCCTTGCTAACCTCCTATTAGATTACTGTAATGAGGTATATACATTGATCTTTGAAATATTGCTATATATGCTTTTCGGAATTGTATGGAGGTCTAAATTTAAAATCATTACACTAGTTTATAAAGTATTGAGACATGACATATCCATTTGTATCCCTGTGGGCCTGAAACTTTATTGGATGCTCCCACCTTTGTTATGTGGAGTTGGTTGAAACTCAATTGCATGCTTTTTTGGTGGCTGAAGCAGTTCTTTGAAACTCGAAAAAATAAGAACTCAGGCAAATTGATGTAACCAGAAAGTTCAGGTAAAAGCTGAAGGCTTTCTTATTTGGGCAGACAATTTCTAGCATAAATCTTGGACTGGAACAATAACAAGCAAAGTTTTGTAGGCAGATACTGGCCTGGGTCGCCAGGAGAAAGCATTGACTTGATTGCACATATTACATTTTGCTGGTTGGAATCGGTGGTCTTTTTTCCTATATTGTTTTATGTTGTATTTATTCTGATGATTTTAAGGGGTCTGTCTACTAAAGGTTTTTTCCCCATTTTGTGCCTATGGGGAAAATGCTTAGTAAACATGCTCTTAAGTCTTATTAGTTTCAGAATTTCATGTGTTTTGATTATGTATGTAGATTTTACTCTGTAAAGTTTAGTAGATAATGTGGATTAGAAATACAAATAAATGCCATGCAATGCAACGTGTACCTTTGAGTCAATTCTGACTCCTGGTTATCCAGCAGCTCCTGGGTTTTCTTGGCAGCGTGACTGGAAGTAAATTGCCAGGTCTTTCTTCTGAGACAATGGAGGGTTAAGTGACTTGCCCAAGGGCTGCTAGTGGAAATCAAACCCTCGTCTTTTGGCTACCAAGCCAGTGCTCTAACCACTAAGCTGCCCTTCAACTCCTACAAAATTATAAATAAATATGTAAATTAAATAAATTAATTAATATAAGTATCATTCAGTAATGTGCAGAATAGTACACACAGTCGCTCAAAAGTGGGATTGTGGCTGTCTCTAAATTAATATTTGCTTTGGAATATTGGGTTATAAGCTTTTGGTTTGTTATTTTCCAGTTATGTTTTTTTCATTGAAACACATGTATTTTTTATTATACTGTCTTCTTTATATTGGTAAATATTTTGTAGCCTGTTTCAATATAAACTCAAATAGATAGTTCAGCCCTGTTTAAACTAACATAGTGACTTACTGAATCGGAGAACTAGCTATGCTGTTGCACAAATGAATTTGAAGAGATGCATCTCCGCCTTCACACTCAGGGCCATGCCATAGGTCCTGCCTTGTTGCACTGTTTCTGGTTGCAGTCAGGGCTGTGGTATAAACCCATCCAATGCCTTCAGCAAACTGTGCTTTGCCTTCCTCAAGGTACTTACCTGACTCTCGTCAGGGTCATAGGTGGACATTCTATGGTCTATGGGCTACATGAAGCTTAAGGATACCTTTTAAATTCAAACTGCAGTAGTGAATTTGTTTCTGGCAACATTGTGCTGAGGTGTGGTGGCTGCATCTTGTCTGCTTTCCCCAATTGCTCTGGAAAAAATTGTGGAAGACAGGGGGGAGCTGCCGTGGTGCTCTCTCCTCCTCCGTGGGAAGTCTTCACTGGCTCAGCAGCACACAGCAGAGTCAAAGGGAGGCACAAATGCCTGCAAACAAACCAGGGCACAGCAGGAGCAAGGCAAAGCAGAGATACCTCTATGAATCCAAAGCAGCTTTATTAATAACCCCTACACTTGCAGTGTTTCGGCATTTATGCCTTCTTCAGGGGTTAGGATAACCCCCAACAGAAAAACACATACAAAACACATTAAAATCAATAAATCCTAAAAAATTATACAATGATACATAACTAAAACAAATTTTACCTAAAAGGCATAACTTTGATAATAAGCACAAATAAATAATGGTACCTAAACATAAATAAAACAATAGGAGGATGACATCTCCCAATACATGTATGAGGACACAGCAATAAAAACAATGGAAAATCATTAATAAACACCAATTGTGTACAGCATAAATATGTAGAGATGAGGAGGAAGCTACAAAAAAACCTCAATAGATACGATCTCTTGTAGTCTGCATTCTAGTACTTATAGTAAATGTAAAAGTATTAAGTAATATAAAAAACAAACCAAGGGAGAGATGGGGAGAAGGCAACAAACACTTATTCCTTTACCAACCAACATACTATCTCTGTAGTCTGGATTATGGGACTGATAGTAAATATAAAAGTATTCAATAATGTTAAAAGCCGAGCAAGGGAAAAGAGGGGGAGGGGAAGAGGGAAAAGAAACCATACTTCGCTGCCTCTACAGACTGTAGATAACAAACAATAACTCTGGTAACCCGGAGGCCCTCCTCGCCTCCTTCCCATGTCTTAGCATCCCACAATAATATTCCCCCACAAATTCACCAACAACTGTAGTTTGGTACAAACATTTGGTCGCAGCTTTATTTACACCAGTAACAACCGACCCAACACGGGCCTGAATATAAAACAATCCAACATAACCCAGCCCCACACCCCATGGCCGGAGGATGCCCCCCCACCCGCCATCTTAGTAGCAAGGCGGAGCATCCTCCTCCCCCCCAAACCCCTCCGCCTGCCTCGCCATACTAGTAGCAAAGGCCGGCTCCCACCCCCCCGCTACCGGGCCGAGACCCCCAACCGGGCTGTCTCGCCCCACCCCCAGGAGCACTTCGCCCCCACTGCTCGTAAACCAGTTCAAGCCCGCGCCGCTCCTGCGAGCGCTGGCTCTGTACCCCGCCCCCACCAGCTGCAACATCTCAAAACCACCTCCATAATGGGCGGGCGGGCGGGAACGCGTCCGATTCCCGAGGAGCCGCGGCAAGAAGGGGACGGCCACGCGGCTTCTCGCAGACACTGCTCCACCCCCTTCAGCCCGCGGCCAATGAAATCGCTCCGACAACGCGACGGAGCGATTTCGAATGCCGCACGCATGGCCTCCTCTCTCTCACCCCCCTGCCCCCATCACATACTGGAGGCCGAGGCCGGGCCCGGGCCCAGGTTACTGACGGCCGCGGGACCGGGCCCGCGGCCTCGAGCATTAACTCTGGTAACCCGGAGGCCCTCCTCGCCTCCTTCCCATGTCTTAGCATCCCACAATAATATTCCCCCACAAATTCACCAACAACTGTAGTTTGGTACAAACATTTGGTCGCAGCTTTATTTACACCAGTAACAACCGACCCAACACGGGCCTGAATATAAAACAATCCAACATAACCCAGCCCCACACCTCATTGCCGGAGGATGCCCCCCCACCCGCCATCTTAGTAGCAAGGCGGAGCATCCTCCTCCCCCCCAAACCCCTCCGCCTGCCTCGCCATACTAGTAGCAAAGGCCGGCTCCCACCCCCCCGCTACCGGGCCGAGACCCCCAACCGGGCTGTCTCGCCCCACCCCCAGGAGCACTTCGCCCCCACTGCTCGTAAACCAGTTCAAGCCTGCGCCGCTCCTGCGAGCGCTGGCTCTGTACCCCGCCACCGGTGCGAGGTATTCACTATCCTCGCACCGCCCCCCCCATAAAGCTGCGACCAATCCATACTAGTGCTTCCTGCCAATCATTAAGCAATAAGTCCTGTCCGACCGGGGACAAGTGTACCCCGTCAGTACGGCACAGTCCAGCACACTGGTGGTCCGCCCAAGGGCGCCGGACCTGCCCTCCCCCGGCCTGCTGCCACCAACGGCCGATCTGCCTGTTGCCTTCGCTAGCCCACTCAGCCACCGTCGCTGAGGCAGGCAGGCCGGCCGCGGGATGATGTCCAACCAGACGATTGCCACGTCTGGCCACTGCTCCTGCAGCGCCCGAAGGACCCGCTGCACCGCTCGAATGAGCTGCCGGCACGTCCCACTGGAGAGATCGTGCCCACCAAGATGTATCAGTAGTCCCACTGGCGCTGTCGTCGCTCCGCATGCTCCCGAATCCATGGACGGAGCGCTCGCCCAGCCAAACCAACTGGAAATTGTCCAAGAATCCGGCATAAGCCTAGCGGGCCCCGTGCCTTCCCCCATGTAAGCCCGCCCTGCAGTACACCTGAAAAAGAAACACAGCATTAGTACCCCCCCCACACCCCCCACCCCTCCCCAGCACCCCAACTCACAACTGGTCCAGGCGCACATAGCCTGCATAGGCCCCGGATGGCACATCGCCCGATCCGTCGGACCACCCCACCCCCAGACCAGCATCAGCAGCGCTCATCGCCGTCCTTATCCGGAAGGCTTGAGACGCATACTCTCGCTCATCCAATCCCAGACGCCGCAAGGCCCGGCGGAGCACCGCCATAAATTGAAACTGGGTAACCACACTCCAGTCCCTGTGACAGAAGAAACCACCCACCAGAACCGGTCGCTGACGCCAATAAGACGCCAAGTTCTGCACCGGACAGGATCCCAGACCCAGAATTGCCTAAAACCTACAGGTCGGTCTGCGAATGGGCCACAAAATATCCGCACTCGTGCCTCCTGTAGGCCTCAGGAGTCACGGGACGGCGCCAATCCGGGACCATTGGCTGCGCTCGCGCCCACCCAGCCAATAGCCGCCTCCCCCATAAAGGGCACCCGGACTGCCCCAGCCGCCGCCCTGCTGAAACAAGGAGAAACCGGCCAACGCTGCCCGCGCCGCCGACCGGAACCACCCGGACTCGCGTGCCCATGCTATAAAGGAACCCACCAAGAAATCCTCCACTCTACCACCTCTCCCGCCTTGCCCCATCGGACCGCAACAAGAAGATCAATCCCACGTCCCCCCTCCGACAAAGGTGCTCCGGCCCCAACGCCGTGGTCTCGTCTGCCCCCGGGGCCAACGCCCGCCACGGCTTCTACTGAAAACGAGACAGAGCGTCCGCAATAGCATTCTGAGCACCCGGCACATGGCGCGCCCGAGCCGGGAGATTGAGACGAAGGCAGGCCAGCCCAACACACACCTCTAGCAGCTACCCGCGGGCACTTGGGCGGATGCCGATTGATGACTTGCACCACCGCGGCGTTGTCGCACCCGAAAACCACCCGCTGAACCCGCAAACCGTTCCGGCCATACCCAGAAGGCCACCCTAAGGGGGAACAATTCCAGGAACGTCACGTTACGCGTCACCCCTTCGCCATCCAGGATGCCAGCACGGCGCCGCACACCATGAACCAGGGCCGTACCCTCCCATACCAGAACTACCGGCAGCATCCGAAAACAATTCCAAGTCCCGATGGGATAGTACCGCAGACCGCCACACCGAGCAGCCGTTATACCCCCCAGAAATGCATCCCACACCCGCAATTCAGCTCGCATCCCCGACGTCGCCCGGATACGATGATACCCACAACGCTCGCCGGCCATCACGAAGGATAGCCTCCACGCCAACGGCCTCCCCATTGCAATGACTCGGCAAGCAAAATTCAAGTGGCCGACCCACCTCTAAAGATCCGTTAGCGCCACCTTCGAGGCGGAGCCCACCTCTGCCACCAACAGCCGCTGTCGCGCTATGTTATCCGTAGGTAAACATACCACAAGCTTCACTGAGTCGATCTCGCTCCCCAATAACGAAAGACACGTCACCGGCCCCACTGTCTTACCCTCCGCCAAAGGGATGCCGACTCCTCAGCCAGGCCCAGGAAAAGCCCCAGCCAGGATCCACGGGTTGCGGACCGAGCAGGCCCCACGAAAAAAAGCGTCGACATAATGCACGATACTCTGGCGCCCCGACCTCCGCACCAACACCCAGTGCAAAACGAGCTGAAGGCCTCGAAGCAAGCACGCGAGATCTCACAACCCAATGGCCTGCACTTATCGCAATAATACTGAGCATCGAAATGAACTCCCAGCAAGGGGAAGGCGGAAGGGAGAACCGGTAAAATCCGAACGGCAGATTCAATGTCCGACTTCGCCAGCAAATCCACATACCGCATTGGCGCCCCAGCTCCAAGGCCTCATCGAAGGAGGCATAGCGCACCGCGCACAGTTCCCGCGGAATGTGGTCGTTCCCCGAGGCCCCAAGGGGGGCAAGACAGATTGTGTACCTGCCGATAACGCCCCGGCTCCTTCTTCGGGAGAACCCCCCAGCGGAGAAACCATAAACGGCGCAAAGGGCGGCCGGTCAAATGACCCTGCGACTCAGCCCAGCGCGCACTCCGCCGCGATCGTCGTGCGGGCCACCTCCGCCAGCAGCCTCACCGCACTCGCCTTTCCCCCCCCCCCCCACCACATCCCGGACCTTCCTTTGAAATGGGAACGAAAGCCCTTGGAAAAAACCCCTCGCCCACCACATATTCTCCGCCTCACCGTGCCTGGTACTCGCATAAAGCCCCAACCACAGCTGCAACGCCTAAATCCGAAGGGGGGGTCGGCGCCAGCCCCCCCGCTACCCTCTTCACCTACCCGCCGCCGGCAAACCCAGCACCGTCCGTCGGCTACATTTGACGGCCGCGTGACAGGCACCACAACGCCGGCGGGTGTGCCAAAACTTGCAGTCCGGTTCATTGAAGCGCCAACAAAGGTCTCCGCCGAGACAGCTCGCTGCGCTTTTCCTCGAATTGGGCCACGGGCCCGCTGGCCAAAAGGACCGAAAGCCCGGCATAACTGCATTGCCCGATGCCCTAACCGGACCTGCCCCCCCCCCCGAGGCTTAAAATCCTTCATTCCCCTCGACAGCTGCCGAATCTCCTCCATCATATCCCAAAACTCCTCTTCGTAAGTAAGCCAGGCCCAACCTTCGTGCGCCCAGGACGCCGCCACGATAGCTTCGGCATAAGCCAGCAGCTCACCGTACCGACTCGGGTCCTCATGCCCCTTACGCCCAGGTCCAATTTTTAAGGTGTTCCAGGACACCTTTCGCACCCTCCCCGCCTTTTCCTCCTCCTCACGTTTATCGCGACTCTCCCCTGAGCGTCTCTGCCCATCGAGCAGCCGGAATATCGACGTAACGCTACGATCCGTCGCCTCAACTTGCGCGGAACACTCTCCCACAACGCCGCCCACCGCATCAGCGAGGACCCCGCCCCCTCACCTGCTCGCAGCCCGACCGTGGAGGCCGCCGAGGAAGTATCCGATGACCACGAGGACGAAGATGACGCCCTCCGCCGATGATGCCGCCGTTGCATCCGCGACGCTTAGGCTTTACTTGCCCGCGGCGCACCCTCACCCGACGGCTCCACCCCCCAACCGTATTCCCGGTACACTCACCTAGCGCAGCCAGCTCCGCCGTCCCTTGCATCACCGAGGTGGACCCCGTCCGCTCCACAGAGATCGGATCGGTCTGGCCCAAGCTCCGCGACTTCTCTGTCGAGCCGACTCCCACACCGCCTGCTGCCGCCACTGCACTCCCGGGAACCTGCAGAGGGAGAGAAGAACCAACACACGGGGAGGGAGGAGAACCAACGCACGGGGACGGAGGAGCCCCAACCCCCGGAGGAGCCATCCCCTAAGGCCCCACCCCCCACCCAGCTCCCCCTCCTTACACCCCCACCCCCCGAGGACCCCCCAACCCCCCGGCCGCCCAGCCCGCCGCTCCCCAGGGAAGCAGCCCTCTGCCATTCTGGAAACCGGCCCCCCCACCAATCCCCTCCCCAAACCCCCCCCTTCATGTGCCCACACCCATAGACTGCTCAGACACCGAGGACCAGGCCGCCCAAACCTCTCCATGCAAACCCGGCCGCCCCCTCCCCTGCGAAAAGGGGCCCCTAGGCTCCCGTGCCCCCCAGCACACAGGCCACCCCCGCAGGGCAAACGCCCGGGACCTGAACCCACCCTACCCCCCCCCAAGCCCATCCACCCCCCCCCCAGCCCCATCCGCACACCCCCCCAGCCCCTCCACACACCCCCAGCCCATCCGGTTCCCCCCCCCCCAGCCCCTCCGCTCCCCCACCTTCAGCCCATCCACTCCACCCCCTCCAGCCCATCCGCCCCTCCCCCTCCAACCCATCCGCCCCCCCCCCCTCCAGCCCGTCCGCCCCCCCACTCCCCTGTACCACCCAACGCGGCTGCAGAAGCCGGTAGAGCCCTCGCTTCACAGCCCCTACCCCACACTTCCCGGCCCCCCGGGTTTGGCCCACGCAAACTCCCACGGCCTACTCTGGCCCCGTGCGCGACACCCGCTCCCCGGGACATCCTCGAGTTCCCCCCTAGCCAGTCCATCTGACGCCCCCCTGGCTTTGCTCCCACCGGCTATGCTCTGGCCCTCCCACCGGTGCTCCTGCCCTGATCGGCTGGCTGCAGAGGCAGGGGAAGCTGCCTTTATTTTATTTATTTATTTATTTTTTGAGTAATAATATTCCTCCTGCCGCCAGCGACCCGCCACCCAGCAAACCCCCCCGAATACAACCACCCCCGGAGCACCCCCGAACGCAATAACCCCCCAAGAACACCCCACTCACCGGACCCGACAACGCAAACGCGTCCGATTCCCGAGGAGCCGCGGCAAGAAGGAGACGGCCACACGGCTCCTCGCAGACACTGCTCCGCCCCCTTCAGCCCGCGGCCAATGAAATCGCTCCGACAACGCGACGGAGCGATTTCGAATGCCGCACGCACGGCCTCCTCTCTCTCACCCCCCCTGCCCCCATCACATACTGGAGGCCGAGGCCGGGCCCGGGCCCAGGTTACTGACGGCCGCGGGACCGGGCCCGCGGCCTCGAGCATTAATCTGAAAAAGTAAATAGTAACAGTGTATCAATGTCTTGATGACGTCCTCTAGTAAAGTCAAACATTTGATTGCAAAACTACACCCTTTGCAATTGTAAAGCATAAATAGCATCCCCTTTTTTTTTTACAAATAGTCAAGCCAACTCAATATCATTGTATATTTACAAAAATAATAGTAAAAAATATGCTTGAGCACTAACGCTGTTTATAAAGAGGATAACATTTATAAGGCAGCATTAGCCATTGTCCATTATACTTGAAAATAAAAGCATATAAAAGCATTGGGAGAAAACCGGCACTACGCTATAACTGCCGACACTCCAGTGTGCAAGAGCTCGACTGTACAAATTAAGTAAAAGCTCTGAATAGTTTTCTCCATAATTGCTAAAGAATACACGAAAAACAAAAGCCACAAAGGGGGAAGTTAAAAACGTACCGCAATGATACAAAGTGCAGGTTTACAAACACAAGTGTGTAAATAAACGCTGGTTTGCTAGAGCCTCATTTTAAAGGAGACAAATGGTGCGAAGCGAACCCGAGGGGTTACCATGATAACCAAACTAAGGACTGAATGTAAAAGGCGTTAAATATCAGTCTTGTTTATCAAAAGTATAGGCTGTGATCTATTGAAGAACCCAAGTGTGTATAACAATTGTAGTGTTTAAAGGATCACCATGTACATAAAGTATAATATCCCAATAAAGAGACAGACAGAGGGAGGGGGATGGGGGAAGTGAGAAGGAAAGCCAGTGCTCTAACCATTAGGCTACTAATTATTCCTTTGCCAAAAAGGGAAAATTCCATAGCAAGCTAGAAGCCTTTGTAACAGTGGCAGGCCTGCCCTCTCTCCCTCTTTAGGCCTAGTCCCATACCAGTCTGAGCTTGAGATAATGTTGGACAAGTTCCTGTTTTAGCAGTACACCTCCCACTGTAGGCAAGACCTTATATATCAGTGTGGAAACAACTGTCTGCCTTTAATGCCTTGCAGTAGAATCAGAACTGTCTTGCAAAGACTAATTATAACAGAAGCAGGCAATCATTGTTTACCCTTTCAAATTGTACTAAGATGCAGGGGCATGCCATAACATTAATAAGCAGTACATTTAAAACATACAATTAAGCTGTAGCATGTGTTGTCAGAAGATTTGGTCAAGGCAGCTAGCACAACTGGGTTTTAAAAGGGTTTAGATATTTTCCTGGAGAAAAAGTCCACCATCTATCTCAGAATAAATGGTTGTATTCTTCAAGATCTTGTAAAGTACTTGTGACCTGGATTGACCACTGACAGAGATAGGATGCTGGGTCTGATGGATGTTTGTTATGATCCTGTATGGAATATCTTAGGGAGACACCCTTTAAAAAAAAATGGCAACAATATTAATAGTAACATTCCCCCACTCAAGAACAGCAAAGGCATCTTCAGAGGGAACAGCATAGTAGCGGTTAACCTCCTCTTCAAGGCATGGCAATGGCTGCAGTGTTGTGTGTGGTGGGGGGGGGGGGGGGAGAGTGTCACTGTGAGTGGTGGACTCCTGTCTCAGAAGCAGCAAAATCATCCTTAGAAGGACCGTAGTGGTAATGAAAGACCTCTATGCTAGGGCACTGCAATCGCCGATGCATGAAATATTCCAAGGACAGTCTCTTGCCCCAGCTGCAGTAGCTTCATCAATAGAGAGTGCACCGTGAAAGCATTAGGCCTTCACTCCAGGAACAAGCTATGGCAGCCAAGGGTGACTATTACATTACTGGCAGGCTACTGTTGAAAGATAAGGCAGCATTATAGCAGCAGAAGCTGTGGACCGTGATGGTAGCAACAGAGCTCTATAGTCTGTGTTATACAAAGCAGAGCAACTTGGCAAGTTTAATCTTTACTTTCTCCTTTAATGTGGCAGAAACAATGCAGAAAATCAGAAAAGAGATAAAGGATTGATCTTAGAAGAACTACGAGCATGCGCAGGACCATACCAAGCTAGAAATGTACCCTGTGCGACTAATGAATCTGGTGCCCCCCTCCACTCAGCCAGGTTCAGTGACTCACTCTTTTTGAGCTTCCTTGAAGCCCTGTGATGATAACAGCGCCCCCTTCTGTGTTTGCGCCCTGTTTGGCTGCACCGCTCGCACAGCTCTTGGTATGGCCCTGAGCAGGAGGCCATCTTGGAAAATAATAATTGGAAAGCTAATCTTGGAGAAGATTCTTTGCACAAATTTATGATGATCTTAAATTTCATAACAAGAGATGTTAGTGTGTGAGTCAGAAGCAGATCCAAATACTCCCTAACATTCCAGGTTATTCAGTGAGGACACAACTGAACCTTTTTGTTAAGGCAGTCATGTCTTTATTATCTTTCAACCAGCAAAAATGAAAATCTTTGTAAGCAAGGAATCCATTTCTGGCCTCCACAAGTAATAGTGAGCTGTCGCTGCCAATTCTTTTTGTAGTCCAAGAATGATGGCAAAAAAGTGGAACGTTCTAAACAGACAATCCTCTCTGAGTGTAAGGCATTACTTTTGTCTATGTGAAATCTAACAATGTGCACCATAGAAACAGAGAAAGACACATGGATGAGTTGCAGTTATAAAAGATTGCATAGACAACAAGGTGGACTTAATTCTAGGAGCAACTATGAACAGGGACCGAAATGTGCCCTGTGTGACTAAAGAATCTGGTGCCCCTCTCCGCTCAGTCACATTCAATGAGTCAATCTTTTTGAAATTCCCAGAAGCTCAGTGGTAATATCGGCACCCCTATCTGTGCTTGTGCCCTGCGCGGTGGCCCCGCTTGTACAGTCCTTGGAATGACCCTGACTATGCAATGTATTTATTGCAGCAGCCAGGGCAGGGGTAAAATGGTAAAATAGCTTGCAATCATCAATTGCTTTGGAGGCTTACAGAGCACGTCTCTTCAGAGATGTCTCCGCAATCCTTGCAGCCTCAGAATGCATGGGGGACTACACTATGATCTATTAACAATCCTGACAAGGGCAATGTCTGCATCACTTGAGGCCAGAAGTGCTCTGTGGCTCATGGAGTTCATTCTAAATTACATTTGATCAATCTGTCTTTCAAGATTGCATTGCTATTTTGGCAAAGATTTGGAAGTCCTGCTGAAACAATTAAAAGACAGTTAGGAGCCAGCACTCCCCCAAGATTGTTCAGTCATGAAGCTCTCAGTTTCATGACTTTTGCCAAGAAGAGTGATAAATTGGCCGCAAGCAATCTTTATCCAGAACAAGAAATGAACTTTCTAGAGGCTATATTCATCTCAACTCAAGCAACTCTGTTGCTAATGCAAGACAGGATTAACAGGAGATGGAAGCTACAGAGCTATTAAGAAAAGCAGGAAGAGTAACAGCGAGGCAGTGTTTGCATATGCTGGGGTATATATTGGCTACGATACAGCTAATAAAAGAGTGAAGTTCAGAATAGGGCCACATCAAATTTTCTTTGCGCTTGATTTTGTACATGTGAACAAGAAACTTAGATCAGGAGATGATTCTCTGTTCAAAGGTGAAGGGTTCGCTTTGAAGGCAGCAAACAAAATCATACTCGTTTGCAACAAATGTCCTTAGACTCAGTTTGGTGGCTGATAATAATGCTACTTTGAAACAGGGCCGGCCCTACCATTGAGTGATCTGCATAAGCACGCGGCCTGGAGCACAGCATTTAGGTCAATCGGTGCTTTCCAGTCATGGGCATAGTTTGACGGCTTCATTTGGGGGGGGGGGGGACGCAAAAAGGTGGTGTGGTATATTTGCATATCATTTGCATATTCATTATGATTCTCTTTTTTTTTTTTTTTTAAACCACTAGATGGATAGGAAGCCAGTATATCAAACAGGTGAGGGATAAGTTAGTTCCCCAAGATACTCGAAGAGGAAGCAGAGGTTCTCATAAAGTGGCTACATAATTAAAATGCAGCAAAATTGTAGCTGATTAAGTTAGCCTGGCATTCTAAGATTAAAAAAAATACTGACATCTATAAATATATATTCTGCAAAAAAAAAAGGTAATATAAGATGCTGACATGCCAGGGGACAAAACGTAAAAGAGATCCACAGCAGAGTTTCTAACACCAAAATGAAATTAGTATAATTTAACTCATTTTATTTTGGTGTTAGAAACTGTGCTATGGTTCCTTCTCTTTCTTTTTGAACATCTATTTTGCATTTAACAAAACCCTTCTTCCAGCAATAGGTGCACAGCAGAACTAGGGCATTTCACCATAGAACCCAACATAGAAGAAAAAAAAATCAGATTCTGCTGTCATTTCATTAAAAGCCTCCCAATACCAGGCAGATTCTGAACTAACACAAAACCTTACAAAAGTCAATGAAGACCTACAAAGCAAATCTACCATACCATAACATCAGCTTCTAAAATTAACACTATAAGGAGCCTACCCGGAAAAGAGAAGCACCATAAATATTGCAGTGGGCCTTAGATCATCCTTACACATATTCAGAAAACTGAACAAGTCTGATTATTACAGATCCTACATAGAAAGTTCATGCTAACAGAACCAATGGTCTCGGTCACACAGGCAGAACATACCCTCACCAAGTACAAAATAAATTATAACAAATTCAAAGTAGAAATATGTAGATAAACTTAAATTGAAACCCCAAGTTAGGCCCTGCATGCAGTGCAACACAAGAAACAGAAACTGTGAAGCATTTTCACCTGTACTGTGTAAAATCCAAAAACTGACATATTCCAGTCAAATAACTGAAAATAAACTCTTTACTTTTATCATCTAGCTATTTTATTTTTCTAAGTGCCTTGGTCCTTCTATCTGATTTCTGTTTCTTTTATCTTCTCCTCTTTTCCAGAGTCTGCAATGCACCTGCCACTTCTCTTTACTCCTGTTTTCTTCATTTGTTCCCCTACATCCATCTTTGATGTTGATCTTTTTCCTTTCAGCTTTCTTCCATTTATTTTTCTCTCTTTCAACTCAGATTTCATTTTTCTTTCTTATATCAGGTTCTCAGTCTCCCTCTTTTTACAACCCTCTCACTCTATCTCTCTATCCTTCCCCAGCCACTTATTCCTGTCTTTAACTAACTCTTTCTTTTATTTATTATTATTTAACAGGTTTTATATACTGCTTTATCATTTCAATCAAAGCGGTTTACATTGAAACTTTGTAATGTACATTGAACAGGGACATTGATAACTTGGATTTTCTAAGCAATGGAGGGTTAAGTGACTTGCCCAAGGCCACAAGGAGTGCTAGTGGGAATTGAACCCTGGTCTCTGGGTTCACAAGCCAGTGTTCTAAACCATTAGGCTACTCCTCCACTCTCTCTCTCTTCCACCCTCCCTATGTTCAGCATCTGTCCCCTTCTTTCCTGCCATGTCTTGTCTCTCCCTCTCTCGCCAATCTCATGCTTCTCGTCTTTCTCATCCTGTGCCCAAGTAATCCCCCTCTCTCTCTCACACCATGTCCAGCATGTCCCCATTTCACATCACCCCATGTTCAGAATCCCCTACTCTCCTTAACTCATGCCCAGCATCTCCTCTCTCGCCACCCCATGCCCAGCATCCACCTCTCTCTCACCTCATATCCAGCATGTGCACGCCATCCCCCACTTTGCATTGCATCAAGCATCTGCCCTCTACACTTACTACTCCAGCCTCTATCCTGTATCACCCACCCCATGTCCAGTATCTGCCTTTATCCCCCTATGACCCCTACCCTGTGTTTAGCATCTGCCCTCCATCCCTTTATGGCCTCTACCCTATGTCCAGCCTCTGCTCTCCACCCCATGTCCAGCCTCTGCTCTCTATCCCTCTAAACCCTCTAACATATGTGCAGCATATAACCCGACTCCATATCCACCATCTGCTCTATATCTCCTTATATATGTATATAGTTTATATGTACATATATGTTTATATATACATATATATATGTATATAGTTTACCCTGTTTTCCAAGTTACTTGTTCCTGTTCAATGTAATGACCTGACTTTTGTTCATTGTCGGTTACCTTCTTGTTTTATGTAAACCGCGCTGATCGCAAATAGTGCGGTATATAAGAAAATGAAATAAAATATATCCCCATCCTATGTCTACCTCTACCCCCTCCAGCCTATGTCCAGGATCTGTCACCACCCCTACCCATGTCCTGCATCTGCAATCCACCCCCCCCCTTTGTGCCATCATTTGCCATGTTACCCCCTCCACACTTCCTATTTAACATCTGCCCTCTTACCCCCTCATGTGCAACATTTGCCCAGCATTTCCCTTCCAGCCATCCCCCTCCCTTCATGTCCATTTGCCCAGCATTTCCCTTCCAGCCATTCCAGCCCCTCCCTTCATGTCCATTTGCCCAGCATTTCCCTTCTAGCCATTCTGCCCCCCTTGTGTCCACTTGCTCAGCATTTCCTTTCCAGCCATCTCCCCCCCCCCCCCTTCATGTCCATCTGCCCAGCATTTCCCTTTCAGCTATTCTACCCCTTCTCGTGTCCATCTGCCCAGCATTTCCCTTCCAGCCTTCCACACCTCCCCTGCCCCCCTGCTGTCACTGCTTTTTCTGTGCTGGCAGCGGTGAACTCCGATTTTTTTAAAAAAGTGGGTATAAGTACTTCCTTGCTAGGAAGAATGTTCTAGTCCCTCCCCCTCTGACACGAAGCATGCATCAGAAAGGGGCGGGATCACACCAGCCTTCCTAGCAAGGAAGTTCTTACAGCCATGTTTTCTTTTTAAATCAGAGGCCAGTCTGGTGCTGCCACTGCAGTGGCGCAGGTGGGGGGACAGGCTTTTGCCGAATCAATAGAAAGCAAGATCATTGGGGGGTAATGCCCCCCCCTCGTCCCCCCCAAAAACTACACCCATGTTTACAGTGTATCTATATGAGGATCAGGGGTTGTTGAAATTGTTGCAGAAAAAATGGGATAATTTTGCATCAAGAGAATCTCACTCTTTTCTGAGACACTGCCAAAGGCAGTCCTTTGGAGAGAGATATTAGCCTATGTTATCAAGCGCAAGCAGGACATAGATCAATGAGTAATTCACTTAGAACAACACGTGAAAGTAGCTTGCCACTGTTTGGGGGTCCTGCCATCAGCCAAGAGTAAGGAGAACCTCATAGCCCTTCAAATGGAGCTGAATACACTTTTGTATCGAATGGCAAAAAAAAAAAAATCCATTCTTTACTATAAATATAAATATTTTGTACAGTAACAAGTTGGGGAAGTTGATGCCCTTAGTTATTAGATTTTGGCAGGATAGGAGATATATTGCCTTCTTGCCAGAAGAGGCGGAGAGGATAGTTAACTGATGAGCTGCAGTTTGTGGCGATTTTTCACAGCTATTATTGAATTATCGTATCAAACAAAGGAGAGAGGATATGTTCTCTGTAAGAAGACAAAGTCCAACTATAAAGCGGAGAGGAACCACGGCCACATCAGAAATATATTCAACAATCATTTTAGTATTAGTATTAGTATTATTTATAAATATTTGGGTGTCCATTTTCCTGTGAACTTATCACAGTTGTACCAACTTAGTGTTCTCCCCTTGCTACATGCAGAAAAAGTATACTTTCAGCGATCTTATCGAATACATAATACTTTATAAAGTGATACTTCTTCCCCAGTGGCTCTATCTGTTGCAGGTCATTCCTTTAAAGGAACCAATGACGTTTGATGCTTTGGAGGAAGCAGCATGGTCAGGTTTCTCTGTGGAGAGAAGAGGATTCAGATATCCATCTGTACAAGGGCCTTGGAACATGGGTGATTTGAGTTTGACCTGACCTAAAAAGAGATGATTTCAGATGTTTGGGGTGCCATCTATATGACTGGTTGTATGGCTTGGACCATTTCACCCCATTAGGCCTGGAGTGTGGCCTGGTTTCTTCTTTGAGCTTTTTGTTTTTGCTCAGGCTGTCCCATGGGAGTTGCAAGGGAGTCATAACTTGACCCTATGCAATGGTTCTGGCGACAATATTGTGGGAAGCTCAAGCAAACAGCAATGATGCCAAGCTTTTTGCCTTTCCGGGGGAATCCTGGGTTCATATCTGGCTGCAAATCATGATTGTTTATTGATTGGAATTATAAGGGAAGATAGTGAGCTAATGTCCTTTGAGGAGTTTCAAGACAGTTGCCTTTATCCTGTGCTGTCCAGACGTCTATGCTAGACATAAAGTGATATCACTGGGGAAGGAGCAAGCCATAATTTGTTTTCTGGTTAGGTCACTTAGTTTATTGTTAGATAGAAAGGAGTTGGTGTTGGTGACTTTCTTCATTTTCACTGTTTCAGATGAATGCAAATCCCTATCATCTACCCATTCCTCTGAATTTATCCTCAGTCCTCTCCCTAAGTCCAGCCCTCTTCCCCCTTGTTCTCCAACTCCAGCCTTCTCAGCTACCCCTGCCTTTCTCCTTCCCCTCTGAAAAGCTAGCTCTCCCCCCTCAACGCGCTCTCTCCCTGACCTCAGGTTTCTCCTCCTCTCTGACCTTGGAACACTCCCAGATCAGACCCAACATTCTCTTTCTCTTCTTCCTTAGATCCAACCCTACCATTATCCTTTCCTCTTCCTTGACTCAGCTCCAGTGCTCACTCTTCTCCCTGCTTCCCCCTCAGGCCTAATCCCAGCACTTTGTTTCCTTCCACTCCTCACCAGACTTGATCCCGATACTCGTCCTAATCCCCTCCCATGCCTGACCACAGCCCTCTTTTTCCTCCCTGCAGGCTGGACCCTTGCAGTCTCCCTCCCACAGAGCTTACAATTATTCCCTTTACCACCACTGCCACTGCTGTTTTCTCTGGCTGCCTGTACCTGTTTATCTACTTCCTGGCTCAGGTGGTGGTTAGCAGACTTTCCTCAATCAGTAGGTGGGGGGGGGGGGGGGGGGCTTCCTGTGTATGCATAATGACAGCAGAAAAGCATTCTTATTTTATAAGCAAGTATTGGGAGGTTATTTTTTCTTATTTCCCCTTGTTATGTGTAATTTTATGACCAGGTGGCAGTGTCAAAGTTCCAAAAAGGTGCTTATTTTACAACTGTTTGTAAAGTCAACATTGCTGTCTATGTGGCTTTATAAACAGACACATCTAATGACCCCAGTAGCATACAAACGCACTCACACAAATTCATACCTGAGCCATAGAAGATGTAAATATGTGTGTGTGCATGCTCTATATGTATAATTGCATGCCTATTTTATCAAATATGTACATGCATCGCAACTCTATCCCAGCTGCACCTAATCTTCATCTATACAGTGCACATATAAGCGTGAAACATCTTGTCAGAATGACCTCTTCTGCATTTAAAATATGCTTTACATTCGGAAAATGCTGTATGAAATTTTCCACATAGTGTTTTCCTTCTATAAAAGCCTAGTGTCATTATTTCTGTTCTTTAGGCTAAGATATATTGATATTTCTGTACCAATAGTACTTACAGGAAATATGGTGTAGTTAATTGAAAATTGATAAATTTATTGTCTTTTCATTTATCCTGTGGGATAGATGTGTTCTGAAATATGTAGACCTCAGGAAAATAAATAAATTTGTATACTATAATTCACATAATGTTATATTATTCAATGTATACATTGACATTTTGATGAGTTCAATTTTTGTAAACTTAGAGAAAATGTGGTAAGATGTATTTTAAATTGTAGAAGTGAAGAGGGAAACATAAATTTAAATATTTTATGTATTTACACTTAAAAACTGCTATATCAATACTCTAAGCACTGTACAAAAATCATAAAACATATCAACAAATTAACCCCCCACCCAGTATCAATATAAAACACAAAATACAATAACTAAACTTCCCCCATTCTTAGCCACTCAAATCACAGCCCAACTCTAAAACATAATTACCCACCCCACTAAAAGCTTTCTTGAACAAATATGTTTTTAAACCCAAGTCTTAAATCCCATAAATCCCTGTAAATTGAGGGTGAATGAGTTACATAAACGAGGGGCTTATACCAAAAAAGCTTGAGATCAAAGCTTTTTCTTGTACACAACCTGGGCACGTGGAACTACCACTTTTCCAGCTGCTCTATCCGAAACATAATTGTCTCATCTATAAGTGCCATCCTCCCAGATAAAAGGAGCAAAACCTGAACATCAGTGTATGCATAAAATTTCAACCCAGATATTTTCTAAACCCTACATATTAGAGTCATTTACAGATTGCATTAGAAGAGGTGAAAGCACTGAACCCTAGGGTACACCCTGGACCAATGCCCAAGGTGCCACACTCCCATTCCATAGTTGTACAAATTGATCTCTATCACTTAAATAAGCAACAAACCACTGCAAGGGAAAGAGAAATGGATTTAGCTCACACCTTTTCTCTGAAATTCAAGGTGAGTTACATTTAGGTACAGTAGGTATTTTTCCTGTCCACAGAGGGCGTACAATCTTATTTTGTACCTGAGACAGTGGAGGGTTAAGTGACTTGCCTAAGATTGCAAAACGCAATGGGATATGAAACTTGGCTTCCCTGATTCTAGCCCACTGCTCAAATTATGCTACTTCTTTACTAACAATCCAATCACTGATAGGCATTTAGCAAAGATGGTATGATCAGTGGTATCAAAAGCTGCCAAGATATCTAAGAAAAGAAGAATACCACAGGACCTCACATGAAACAAAGTGAAAACATCATCCTTCAAAGCAAGCAGCAAAGACTTTGTATTATGAAATGATCGTAAACCAGATTGGTTAGCATCAAGAACCCCTTTAGAATCCATATAATGCCCAAATGTCAGGCTCAACCTTTTCAATTATTTTTTCCAAAAAAGGTAAATTAGAGATAGGCCTATAATTCTGCAGCTTAGCAGAATCACATGAATCCCCTTTCAAAGGTGGGTGTATTAAAGAATGTTTCAGAGGGGAAAGAAAAACCCCTTACCTCAGGGATGCATAAACAATCTTACTCAACCTATGATCAGTCATAGACCCACCTAACCGCAAGAACAAAGAAGGGCAAGGATTCAAAAGACAAGTAGTCAATAACATAGAATGCAATACTTCATGTACATTGTCTGGAGAAACCAAAGTAAAACTGACCGAGTCTGGATGTGACCTACTAACAGGGAAAGCAATGATTCTTCATGAACTCATTAAACCAAATGCCTCTATGAAATATCCTTACGCAGCTGATGAACCTTATCAGCGAAAAACAGAGCAAATGTTTCACATGATAACTCCATGGTCTAAAAGCAAACCAAAGATAATTAAAATAACCCCTTTTAGCCATTCGTAATTCCGTCCTATAAATATTAATCACAGATTTCTACTGCCTAAAATACCTGAATTTCATCCTTGGTGCTCTAGCCCACGGCATTCTTGTTTACACAGATGCAATGTTCCAGTATATGAAGGGGAAGGCCTATCTCAGTCAGGAAAATCTTTGACCTTCCTCACTGGTGCCAATTGATCATATAAATGAACAATTTATTTATTTATTAGCGCTTATTTACCACCTTTAGCGAATCAAAGCGGTTTACAAAGAACTCAAAACAGGTAACAGTTACATTTAACGGTGTTGACAGAAATAAAAGGATAAACAGGCTAATACATAAAATAAATTAACGTGAATTATTGTTAACATGGAGTGAGAGAGGGTGAGGAAAAACAACTTAGGAGTACTGTTAATTTACATTAGTAGTTATTTAAAAAAGAGCGGCAAGTTCATTGGAGAGAAAATGTTCATAATAATCGTCATGTAATGGGAGTATGAATAATGTTTAATTGAGTAAGTTGTGAGTAAAGACTATTCTGTGGAATTTTTATTTAAGTAATTTGCCAAAGTGTTCGTTGAACAAATATATTTTTAACTGTTTACGGAAGGCTACTGGGTCCTTGGTAGCTCGTAAGTATTCTGGAAGGGAATTCCATAATTGTGGTGCGTATAAAGAGAATGCTCTCTTTAAAGTAGAAGATTTGCAGTTCCTGAATTTGGCGGGTACAACGAGAAGGTCTTTATTGATACTTCTCCTTGGTCTGTTTTCTGGTGTGAATAATAGCATTTTCAGATAAGTGGATGAATCAGCTTGGAGGGATTTAAATATAGTGTGGATAGCCTTATATTTTATTCTGCTCTCGATTGGCAGCCATTGAAGATGATTTAATACTGGTGAAATATGTTCTTTGATTGGTACTTGAGAGATTGCTCTGGCTGCTGTATTTTGAGCTAACTGTAGTCGGCAGATTGTTTTCTTTGGGAGACCCATTAATAAGGCATTAGAGAAATCTAGGTGCAGGAAGATCATAGCCTGTAATGCTGTTCTGTAGTTGCTTGTGGAGAGGGGAGGTCTTAGATGTTGCAGCATCTTTAGCTTATTGAATATGGCCCTTGTTATATTGCTTACGTGCTTGCTGAAGCTGAGCTGGTGGTCAAGATTAATACCCAAGTATCTCACCTCTTTTTTAACTTTGATGCTTGTTTCTTTAAACATTATTGATTCAGGTGGTGTGTAGGAGCTGTCTTTTGTAATTATTAGAATTTCTGGTCTTTTTTAGGTTTATTTGGAGGTTGTGGTCTGCCATACAGGTGGTGGTACTATTGAGACATTCCTTGATTTTATGGAAGCATGGCTGTTTAGTGTTGAATTGAGTGTATAACATATATTATCACTTGTATGCTGATGATATTATGTTGTGATCCTTGATTATGCTGCAGATAGGTTGGATGTATAAGTTGAAAAGGAGCGATGATGATGCATATCCTTGGAGTATGCCTGTCCTTTGATAAAATGGGTTTGACATGTTATTGCCCATTTTTACTTGAATGCTTCGGTTTGTTAAGTATGATTTGAACCATAATAGCACTTTGTCTTTGAGGCCAATTTGTTGCAATCTGTGTGTGAGATAGTCATGCATTATGGAGTCATAAGCCGCTGATATATCTAGGAATATTAATATAAATCCAACGTTAGCTTTTTCAATATCCTTCAGGAGCTTGTCTGTTAGAGCCATGAGGAGGGTTTCCACTCCGTGTCCTATTCTGAACCTGTGTTATTGAGGGTCGAGTGGAGCGAAGCTGTCTACATGATTTTGTAGTTCTATCTGTGCTGCCTTTTCTAGGATTTTTGTCATAAATGGCAGACTTGAAATGGGCCTGTAAGAGCTTGGTTTAGCTTTGTCCAGTTCCTTGCCTTTAAAGATGGTGCAAATAGAGGCACTTTTTAGTTCCACTTTTTAGTTCTGCTTGCTCTAATGAAGAGTTGATTAGATTCAGCATATGTGGAGAAACATGGTCGTGAGTCAAACAAATCCATGTTGCTGGACAAGGCTCTAATACTGATGACGTGTTTAAGGATTTTAGTATGTCATCTAGCTGCCTTTCGGTGATTAGAGTGAATTTTTTCCGCGTCTGATTTGTGGAGGAAGTGGTTGTCTTAAATTGGCAATCGGTTACTGCTATCGATCCCAATTTTGCTTTGTAGTAGAAGGCCATGGTGTGGGCATCTGGTGTGAGTGTAGAATTGTCGTCTTTTTGGTTGGTGGTTAGAGATTTAACAATGTCAAACATTTCTCTAGCTTGTTTAGAGCAGACATTATTCATTTTGTGATAGTCTCTTTAATTGCTGTTGATTAGTAATTTCTATTTATTTAATTTGTTAAGATAGGTTGTTTTGTCAGGAAAGCTTTTTGATTTCCTCAATTTCCTTTCGATCCTTCTTAGAATCCTTTTTAAATCTGTATTGTATTCTATATCTGTATTCTATTCATAAACCAATTTAAGAACATAAGAACATAAGATATGCCATACTGGGTCAGACCAAGGTCCATCAAGCCCAGTATCCTGTTTCCAACAGTGGCCAATCTAGGTCATACATACCCAGCAGTTTCCCCAAAAGACACAGGTTCTGCAATGCTTGTACTAGGTCAAGCATTGATATCCTGGGTCCCCTCTCAATAATGGTTCATGGACCTTTCCTCCAGGAACTTGTCCAAACCTTTTTTAAACCCAGCTACACTAACAGCCCTTACCACATCCTCCGGTAACAAATTCCAGAGTTTGATTACACGTTGAGTGAAAAAATATTTTCTTTTATTAGTCTTAAATAGTTTATCCTGCAGCCTCATTGCATGTCCCCTAGTCTTCCTATATTCTGATAACGTAAACAGTCAATCTACGTTTACCCGTTCCACTCCATTCATTAATTTATAGACTTCTATCATATCTCCCCTCAGCCGTCTCTTTTCCAGGTTAAAGAGCCCCAACCCTTTTAGCCTTTCGTCATAGGAGTATCCTTCCATCCCCCCCACCATTTTGGTGGCTCTTCTCTGAACCTTTTCTAATAACGCTATATCCTTTTGACGATATGGCGACCAGAACCGCACACAATATTCAAGGTGCGGTCTCACCATGGAACGGTATAGAGGCACTACAACATCTTTTGTTCTATTTTCCATTCCTTTCCCCATGATACCCAGCACTCCACTTGCTCTCCTGGCTGCTGCCGCACACTGGGCCGAGGGTTTCAACATGTTATCCACAATTACATTTCATCTGCCATTTTGATGCCCAGTCTTCCAATTTATCAAGATCCCCCTGCAACCCTCCACAATCCTCCTGGGTTTCAACAACTCTAAATAGTTTTGTGTCATCTGCAAACTTAATAACCTCACTCGCCATTCCACCCTTCAGGTCATTTATGAATATGTCAAAAAGCAGCGGACCCAGCACAGATCCCTGGGGTACACCACCACTCACCCCTCTCCACTGGGAAAACTGGCCATTCAGCCCAACCCTCTGCTTTCTATCTTTTAACCAGTTCCTGATCCACAGTAGTACACTGCCTCCTATCCCATGACTCTTTAGTTTTGCCAAAAGTCTCTGATGAGGGACCTTGTCAAAGGCTTTCTGAAAGTCCAAATACACCACATCAACCAACTCACCTTTGTCCACCTGTTTATTCACACCTTCAAAAAAACATAACAGATTAGCAAGACAAGATCTTCCTTGTCTAAAGCCATGTTGGCTGTCCCCCATTAGGCCATGACTATCTACATGCTGAGTAATTTTATTCTTAATGATGGTTTCTACCATTTTTCCCTGTACTGACGTGAGGCTCACCGGTCTGTAGTTTCCTGGATCACCCCTCGAACCCTTTTTAAAAATTGGTGTTACATTGGCGATCCGCCAATCTTCAGGTATTAGAGATGATTTTAATGATAGTTCACAGATTACTAATAGCAGGTCTGCAATCTCATATTTCAGTTCTTTCAACACTCTTGGATGTATACCATCTGGCCCAGGTGATTTGCTACTCTTCAGTTTATCTAATAGTTGTAATACATCTTCCCGATGTATCGATATTTCCTTCAATTCTTCTGCACCTTTAAATACCACTTCAGTTATGGGTAACATCCCTACATCTTCCTCAGTAAAGACTGAAGCAAAGAATTCATTCAGTCTCTCCTCTATCGCCTTGTCGCCTTAGTGCCCCTTTAACTCCTCTATCATCTAATGGTCCAACTGACTCTCTCACAGATTTTTTGCTATGAATGTACTTGAAAAAATCTTTATTTCACGTTTTTGCTTCCGCAGCAAGCTTCTTCTCAAATTCTCTTTGCCTTCTCTATCAGTGCCTTGCATTTGACCTGCAGTGCATGTGCTGTTTCCAGGTTTCATCGTTTGGCTCTTTTTTCCATTTCCTGAAAAATGTTTTCTTGGCAACAACAGCCTCTCTGACCTCACCCCTAAACCATGCTGGCAGTTTTTTGGACCTCCCTCCACCTTTCTTAAAGCATGGAATACAGCTGGTCTGGGTTTCCAAGATAGTATTTTTCAACAACACCCAAGCTTGATGTAAGTCTTTAACCTTTGCAACTGCTCCTTTTAGTTTTTTCCTAACTATTTTCCTCATTTTATCATAGTCTCCCCTTCGAAAGTTAAAAGGTAGTACTGTGGATTTCCTTACTATCCCTCCTCCACTAATTAGATCAAAGGCGATCATGCTATGATCACTATTGCCAAGTGGCCTCAACATTTTATCTACTCCTTGATCATTCTCTGACCATACCAGACACAAATCAGAAAGATGTTCTGTATTAATATCCCTCCAACATTTTGCCAAACTACCTTTCAGATTTAATACTCATTGCTGGATACTGTGATGATGAGAGCTGTGCTGAGCCGATGGAAACAGAACAGTGAATATGCCTTTAAGGTGAGAGACAGGCAAGGTATTCACAGGGTTCAGACTGCAGGCAAAGGAAAGAAGCACGTAGTTGCTGAAGCCAAGCCACACCCAAGCTCTAACGTAAGTGCAGGCTTGGAGGGTAATGACAATCACCTATGCAGAGACAGGGGAGTGTTAGTTAGGAAACAGCTTTATAAGCCCTGTTCAGAGGAGAGGAAAAGGAGAAGTGGGAAGTTTGACTTCGAGTTGGAGAATGGCTCCAGCAAGAAAGGAAGCAGCAACAGAGAAAGCAGTCCTTGTAAGAGAGGTACTCTTAATTCAGAAACCAGCAGATGGGTGGCTGGGAGAGTTGCTGACAACGAGGATCAGATTGCAGTGCAGAGTGTTCGTGAACCAGCTCAGAGAATTCAAGCTGCCAGAAGGTGGGTGAATACGGTTACAACTGGAAGTGACCAGAACCCAGCCGAGGGCAGAGAACCAGAGTTGAACATGATTGAAGCATTGAGGCAATTGATCCAGGGAAGGAAGCCCCACTCTCAAGGTACAAATATTCCATATCAGGGAGAGCAGCTGTGAAAGGAAATTCAGAAATTCCTACAGAACAGTAAGCTTGAAGGAGTTAATGAAAACCCAGAGACAGACAAGCATTTCATAGAACTGGAAGAAATGCAAATTGACTCTTTTGGGCAGGATTCTGTTACTGAGGAGTCTCCTATGGACTGTTCTTTGTGTAAGAAGGAAGTTTGAAAGTTGGTGATAAAAAGTGTTAAGAGAAGAAGCTTTTGAGAAGCAGGGTTTTACCTAGCCATGTGAATGCCAAGAACCTCTTCTAAGGCAAAGAGCCCTTGCTTAACCTAGAGTTTGATAACCAAAGCAGCACATGATAAATGAAGAAATTTAGCTGTGCTGGATGAACAAAGGAAGCTGAGATTTACTTGCTGAAATGTTTTTGCTGAAAACAGCTGCACATGTTTAAAGGTTCTTTCAGTTTCTTCAGTTCCAGTTGCATATGTTTCCTGTTATTATTTACTTGGAGAATAATCCTTATATCTGCGTTGAACCTTAGTGCTTATGGGAACCTAAATAAAAATTCTTGTTTTGCCTTAAAAACCAACGGTCTCACACTACTTTATCTTTGAGTAAAAGAATCAACTAAAAGTCCCAGAGTTCCCTGCTGGAGACAAGGATAGTAACTCTTTATTTAAGCACAAACATTGGCAGCCCTATGCCTGTAAGCCTTTGGCCCAGGCGAGAGTCACAACAATACCAATAAAGGGACAAAACATGATCAGACCATAGCATTACTTATGAATTAAAATCAAAGTCCAGCTCGGAAACTCACTTGCATCAACACAAATACTAAATCCACTCTTATGGGTCAGACCCGTCACTAACTGACCAAAATCTAAATCACTCATACCATCCTGAAACAGCACATCTGAAGGTAAGAAACATGATTCTCAATATGGATATCACATGAGGAAAGTATCAAAATCCATTGTTAAACCTCTAATCATTTGTAGAAGAGCCTCAATTTGCACTATCATGTACTCAGATGCCCTTTCTAGAGCAAAATTCCCCACCTACCACTTTTTGCACCAAAAACCATTCAGTCTCCTTCTCCTCCCCCCAAAAGCAGCACCTGCAAAAAACCCCAACTCAGTTTTATGCAAAAAGCCCACCTCACCCCCTACATACTAGCCCTATTTACTATTCACCACCAATAACCTTTCAGACTAAGCAACCTGTTGTAACAGCACATCCCCATAATTCCCCCAACCTCCCTCCTAGATTTCATCCAGTAACAGACAAATCTTATTCCGCACCAAACGCGTGTTGAGCAAAACCAACCACTGTCCCGTCAGTGTACACAAACTAGACCTAAAATTCCTAACTAAAAGCAATTCCCACAAGACCATTTTTGTTATAGCTGGTAACCATGAAAATATAATTCACCAGATGCAAAAAAACCCAAGGTTCTCTCACCCTCCCCCATAGATTCTCCCTCTTTCCCCAACAATACCTTTCCTCTCGAATACCCTATGACCCCCAATAAATAGGTATCGCAGCTCCCATCCCTTCCTACATCCCAGCCCACCATACACTCCTCAATCCCCTCCAACCAAAACCTACCATCCAACCACAAGGAATTTCGCAAATCAGACCCACACTCCGACCCTTCAACCCTTCACATCTCCAAACCCTCTTACCACAATCTCCAATCAACACACACAAAACAGGCTGCAGAGGACCAGCGTCCCTCAACCTCCTGCCCTTCAGTTGCCTGGAGGGGTTCACAGAAGGGAATGTCTCTTTACCACAACCGTTTGCCAATGTGCCTGCACCAGCACACTGCAAAATGGCATCCCTTTAAACATCTAAGCAGTGCAGACTAATGACCCCACAGGCACAAGGAATTCACAGTGGCATGGGCAGCACTGAGGGAAAATCTAAAGTGCAAATGCTAGTAGAAAATAGAGGCAGAACACAATTCCAATGGCGCAGTAGTGATCAGGTCAGCAGGACTGGTCAATGCAATACCTTGCAACTCCATAGTTTTTACAGATTAAGGGTATTTTGACATAGTGCTCCCTATAGAGTTAACTGAGTAGCATAAATTGCAAGGCATAAAAGGTCAATGCATATGAAAGACCGGAAGAGCTCTTGAGTCATGGTTAGAGGCCATCGGTATGGTTGTCAAGTGATGATTGTTGAGTTCTTGAGTGATCAAAAGAATTTTCCCATTCTTTCACTTTTGGAAAACCCCTTAATAAATCAGGCCTTCCATACTGTTGGCTTTGCACCAGAATTCAAGGCTGTTCCAAGAGGTGAGCAAGCAAGGGTGTGGACCTATGGCCAAGGGGAAGTGAAGGAGGTCATCACACTTTCTTCAGAGTCGGTCTGTGAGTCTGCAAGCACACAAGCCCAAAAGGAAAGGGGAGGGGGAGGGCACCAAAAGACCCCCTTACTATGATCATTATTTTTCCAGTGACTGCCCTGTCTTGTATCACATAATAATGAGTTCACAATATATAAGCAGTACTGTACTTTAACTAAATATAAAGAACCTGTGAAAAAGAAGTGCTTTAGTTTAATAGCTCAATTTTTCAATAATTGTGCTCTGTGCAATGCTAGCCTGTCCCCAATAGATAGTTTATACAGCCTTGAAAGGTATTCCACTGTTCTTAGAAGCAGAAGACTGAAATAATATACTCTAAGACGCTATCACAGCATTAGCTATTTTAATTAAACAGATAATTATAGGATAGGCTAGAACAGTGAAGGCATCAAAGAAGCTTCTATGAGTCATAAGTGTAAATTCAGCCCTCCTGCCGACTGTGTCTGTGAATCTGGGCATGCTATCTCCCTGGAGTCAGTTTACGTAACCTTAATACTACTAATGGTAGGCTATGATGCTAGAAGTTTTATTACAGATCCAGCAACAACCTTAGTATCCAGAATTTCAGCTCCATTCTGTATGTGACTGTGGAGCTATTCATTTGTGACATACCGTAGTAGTTTGGTGCTTTAGTACTGCAAATTATTGGCATATTACTGAAAATATCTCCTTTAGTTTTTCATAATTATTGTTTTCTAGTTTGGAAACCAAATTTTCAGCACCTTTCTACAATGGTGGAACAGTGAGGCATAGTCCGCATTCTAAATAATATTTTGCATTCATACTATTTGATTTAATTTACTGCACAGTATGCAAAAAACAATAATGAAAAGTAGCATACATGTTTAGGAGACTATTTTAGAAGCCTTATTCGTTATTTGCATGTGTATAGTCAGGCATATATACATGTAAATTGCATTGATTTGTAAATGGATATTTTAGAAAGAGTTCAATTTACACATGGCTGCCCTTACGTCGCCCAGAGTGCATGGAGGCCTGGCCTTGGTGGGACAAAGAGAGAGTGCACATGGAGGGCCAAAATTGTCTATGTCTGGATTTGCACCTGCTCCCTGAAATGAATAGGGATTTTAAAACGCTTATTCCAGCCATCCCTTTCCAGGAGGGAATCCCCCTTAATCCCCCAATCTTTATCTCCTCCTAAAAATTTAACTAAGGTAAAATAGAGGCCTCCGTAGGGGATTCAGTGTTACTTCATATCTGTGTTTGCAAAATGTCTCAAATCCACGTGTAAGTGCTGACATTTTCTTGTGCGTGTTGTAAAATGCTGGCATTTACAAGTATATGCAGGGGCAACGCTAGGGTGATTCGGGGCCATGTGTGGAGACTCATTATGGGGCCTCATTTGCATAAATATTTACATACCATTGGGTCTCATTTGCATAAATTGAATTAATTTAATTTATTTTAACATTTATATGCGGCTCATCTAAAATCCTATGCAGTTTCCAAACATACATACACAATTTATTAAAAAAGATACTAGAGTAAAATAAACATAATAAAAATCATGAAACAAAATTAACTTAAAACAACTTTCACACACACAAAAAAACCCAAATGATTATAAATAGCTGCAAACCAGATTTATTTGGTCAGTGCTATGACCTGCTTATTGATGATGTGGAGAAGAGAAAATATAAACCAAGAAAAACTAATCTTGATAGCAATGAATTCAAGATGATAGTGCCCAGGCTGGATTAGACTGTGCTAGAGCTGGAAAAGCCCAGAAATCAGCAGCAGTGAAGCTATCAGCCTACTAAACAAAATTAAACTGAGATGCTCCCTACAAATTTAAGATTTCCATGAATCTGAAGTGACAAACTATTTAAAAAATTCAAACTGGCAGGATCAAGAACACAAATTGCAAATCTTGAAAACAATCAATATTACACTAATCCCCCAACCAACACCTTACAGTTGACTCCACACCAAGAACCATAGTACAGGGCCCATAGAGCAAATCTACCCTTCCATAGAACACTAACTTCCAAAATTCACATAACAAGGAGGGTACCCAGAAAAGAGCACCACCATAGATATTGCAATGGGACCTAGAACATCCAAATACCTACTGGGAAAGCTGAACAAGTCAGATCCCTACACAGAATTCCATGTTAACAGAATACCTGGCCTTGCTTACACACTTTGACCTTGAATATACTCTCATCAAGTAGAGAATAAATGACTAAAGAACTAAAAAAAGAAATATATTGACAAAAATTAAACTAAGACCGAAGAAGTCACACCAGAGATATGGAAAGATGCATATAAAGAAAGAACATGTAAATTACAAAAACTGACATATTCTAATCAGTAAATTAAATTTTTTTTAACTGTTTTCTGGCCATTATATTTTTCTAATCATGTTGGTTCCAGTCTCTGGTTTCTGATTTCCAGCATCTTCGCTTAATTCTTTCCATGGTCTCACCTCTACATCCATTTCTGACATTAATCTTTTTCTTTTCAGCTTTCTTCTATGCATTTTTAACCTCACCTTTTTCTTACCATCTTGTTCTGAATCTAATACTTCTCAGCCTCAACCCCCCTATTTCCCACTCTTTATCCGCAGCCTTTTATTCCCCATTCTCTCTTCATTGCTTTGCCCACATCTTTACCATCCCTCTATCCCCACTGTCCAACACCTCTCCCCTCCCTCTGTCCTCATAGTACATCTTCCCATCCAATATCTGCCACCCCTAACTTCCAAACCTTTTTCGTTTCATATCCCCCTTCTATAGCCGGTATCTCTCTAATCTCCCTATTTCCCCATGTCCAGCATTCCTGTGTTTCTCCTTATTTCCTTTCATGTCTAGCACCTCTACTCCATCTCCCTATTTCCTGTCGAGTTGCTCCCCTCTGTAGCTCTATGACCCTCCCCTGTATCAAACAACTCCCCTCCATCTTTTTATGCTTCCTATGCCCAGCACCTTCTCTCCCTCTCAGCTCTCCCCATGTCGAGCATTTTCCCTCTACATCCCTATTCCTACATTTCCTGTGTTCAAATTTTTCTCTTCCTCTGTCTATGACCCCTCCCCATGTCCAGCATTTGTCTCAACCTTCCGATTCCCACCTCCACCGTATCCAGCATGTCTTCTCGATCTCCTTATGACCTCCTTCCTTGTGCAATATCCCCTTTCCTTCCCTTTATTTCCTCCTCCCCTGTGTCCAGTTATTGTCTCTTACCTTCTACTGCCATAACATCGTGGCCTACATGCTCCCTCTAACCCACCCTCCCTCTCATGCACTTCCCTTTCAATATTTCCCCTCCTCAACCAAGCAGTGAACACCACTGCCACATTTCCTTGGCAGGGCTGGCCCTAGACATGTTCAGGCATGTTGCCCACACATGGTCCTGCTCCATTAGAAACTCCGTGCCGTTCCTGCAGATTGAAAAAAATTCTGTCACTGATGTATCTGCTGAGCCACAATAGTAACAGCGATACTGTTATTAGCACGGTGCGGGACCTCCTGAGATGCATGCGCACATGCACATACCTCCAAGGCCCTGCTGGTCATGATCCCTCTGATGCATATTTTTTGTGTTAGAGAGGTCATGACCAGCAGGGCCTTGGAGGTGCACGCATGGTTCTCAGAAAGTCCCACACCATGCTAGGAACAGTTTTGCCGCCGCTGCTGTGGCTGAGCAGATGCAGCGGCAGCAGATTTTTTGCAGTCTGAAGGCATGGCACACCATGAGGCACCATGTCCAAATATCTCTAGGGCCGGCCCTGTGGGTATGTTGCCGGGTTCCCCCATCAAACTTTCCAACATTTGCATTTGTGAAGTGGCTCCTTCCACTGCGAATGGATATACATCTCTATACATCCCTGCACAAATGACTCCATGTTTCTAAAATACTGGCACAATTGCAAATGTGGTGACCTTGATGCCTCAGTTCAGATCTCTATGTGCTGCCTAACCTGCACCTTCCCAATAATAGCACAGATGAGCCTTTGCTTTGAATAATTACATTTCTTTTGGTGTATCTTGTTAATACTTTCAGCCATTCTACAAATGAAAAGCTGATCTGTAGGTTGCAATTTCAAAGATGAGTTTAGCAGCTGTTCTCGTCTGAAAATAAGGAGCCTCTTTACTAAGCTGCCTCTCAGCAAATCCTAGGGTTTTGCTTCAATAAAATGGATGCTTTAGTTCTCAGAACCTCCAAATAGGTCCTGAAAAGGAACGTTTGAAGCAGATGGCGGTCCACCTCAATCTGGCCTTGCTTGGATTTTCAAGACTGGTTTGCTATTGATTTATTTTCTTTTTCATTTTTCTTATTTTTGCTGCCCCTGATTTACAGAATGAGATTACTATTTTTGCCAACCAGCTAGCACAGTTATGAAGCTTCTGTTAAATTATTTTGCATGAATTTTAATGCTTCATTGCTTATTACCATTCAGGAGCCCTTTTACTAAAGTGTGCTGTGGTTTGGAAATGACGCATGAATAACACAGCCGTTCACATGCACAGTGTGTCCCTGAGAGGTAATGTGTGGCACCGTACTCTAACATGGGGCGCTGTTACCAAGAGTGCACTTAACTGCACCCATTGGACCCGTGCAAACTGCAAGTGTGGATCCATTTCCCACTCTCCGCCCCTAACTCATCTATTTGCTACTGTAACTTGCAAGTTGCAGTTAGCATGGAAATTGGCCTGCTCTGTCATGCCCCTGCACAAAGAGTTACCATGAGCCACAGCGCACAGTTACCGTGCATGGAAGCCCATGCTAACTACGTAGCACTCTTTAACAAAAAGGTCCCTATAGTACTTTTTATCAAAATTAGTACTTACAAGATAAATCTGTAGATATGTCATCTAACAATTAGTTACTTTTCATAGTTTGGTCATTTGTAAAACCTAACTCACTTTTGGAGCCTTGAGAATGACATTTGAGAACTTTTTGGAAAGTTATTTTATTAACGCCCACAGAGCTTAGGCGTGTTAGTATGCATGCATTGCAGGCCTAGTTTATAAACTGAAGTGCACACGTAATTCATGTGATAAAGTAGGAACGTAAGTTGTAAGATACATGCGGCTGATGTAGATATGAGCACTTATACCAAATCTAGACCTGCTATCAATGTCCGCACCTAGATTTTCAAAAAACATATATAAGTCATAGTATTTTATAACTTACGCACATACGTTTTCAGTTTGTCCTTGCTCTGTCACAGTAAGAGTATGCATCATAAGTTTTACATGCATACGTACAGAAGAATGGTTGGCTAGACTACACATGAATGTGTCCATTCATGTATATGTGTGCTATTGAGTCAGTGCTGACCCAGTAGTGCCTAGGTTTTTGGCAAGATGTGACTAGAAGTAGATTGCTAGGCCTTTGTTCTGAGGCAGTGAAGGTTAGTGACTTGTCCGTGGTCACAAGGCGTGCCAGTGGAAACAAAACCCTGGTCTCTTGATCACTAGGCCATTGCTCCAACTACTAGGCTACTCTTTCGCTCTTCATGTACCTAGATCCTCAAAAATAGTGACTTGTGTGTGTAAATAGCACATATCGTTAAACGGATCCCTTAGAAAATCAGCCCCTCAAGGTGCATTCTGATCATGAACAGAACAGTCATATATAATTTCTAAATTGTCATTTTTTGTAAATATATATAGAAAGGAGCGTGAATGAGACCCAGGTGAAGATTTTGCCGAGTATAATATTTTATGGCCTTAAACAGGGATAGAACGGTAAAACTGGACGGCAGGTCACCCTGGCAACTAAACGGCGGTGTTGGATGTCTCCTGCTAAGCAAAGGAGCTAGAGCTGAGTGTGGAAAGCGCAGTGACTAGCTAAAGGGACAAAGTAGAGAGTGAAAATAGCAAAAGAAAAATAATAAAATAGACGGAAAAAAAAATGAAAAACTGGAGATTTTCTGCATCCCAGCTCTTTACAGTTCCCCCACAGTATATCTCATTGTGTCATCGATATATTACAAATGGCTACTGTTATCTAACAGTTTCCAGGAAGTATTCCTATATCTGCTGGTCCTCACTGGAAGATAACATGGGATGGAACACTAAAAGCTATTTAAAAAAAATACCCTCTCTTAAAAAACTCATAATGTCTGTCAGGAATTCTGATCCATTGCTAATCTCTGAGGAAGGCTGATGGATGTGCACTGTTCCCCAGTGCAAGGGAGATTTTAGAAACTTGTCTGAGAAGCTCTGATAAATCTTTTCTGTGCTCGCATTAGTTGTGATGAAGGTTCTTTATAAAATAGAGAACAGAAAAATGCTGGCAAAAAACATACTCATTCTGTGCTAGAGTGTTAGCAGAGGCTGGATTTATTTCACAAAGGGAATCAGCTTCAGACAAATCTCTTAACTTTTTAGTTCCCTGGTGTATTACACTCCAGTGGATTTACATTAAAAATGTTTTGAGTTACAACACAGTCTTCCTTTTTTTTTTTAAGTGACAGGCAAACAGAATCATGGTAGAATATTGAAAAACACCTTCAAAAGGATAAAAACAGGATGGAGTCGGTGCAGAGGATGGCTACCAGGATGGTCAGTGGGTTTCATCAGATGGCATATGGGGACAAACTTAAAAATCTCAATATATATATAATTTGGAAGAAAGGCAGGAGAGGGGAGATATGATAGAGATGTTTAAGTACCTCCATGGCATAAATGTAAAGAATAGTCTCTTGCAACTGAAAGAAAGTTCTTCAATGTGTGGGCATAGGATAAAGATGAAAGGAGATAGACTCAGATGTAATTTGTGGAAGTGTTTCTTTATGGAAAGAGTGGTAGATATGTGGAGGTAGTAGGGACAACGACTATGGGATCCTTTTACTAAAGGGCAGTAGGGCTTTGCACCTATCATGAGTGTTTCACAGGAAAAAATGTACAATAGGTGCAAAGTGTGTGCGGTAAATGCATAAGAACATAAGATATGCCATACTGGGTCAGACCAAGGTCCATGAAGCCCAGTATCCTGTTTCCAACAGTGGCCAATCTAGGTCATACGTACCTAGCAGTTTCCCAAAAAGACACAGGTTCTACAATGCATTGATATCCTGGGTCCCTTTTTAATAATGGTTTATGGACCTTTCCTCCAGGAACTTGTCCAAACCTTTTTTAAACCCAGCTACACTAACAGCCTTTACTACATCCTCCGGTAACAAATTCCAGAGTTTGATTACACGTTGAGTGAAAACATATTTTCTCTTATTTGTCTTAAATAGTTTACCCTGTAGCTTCATTGCATGTCCCCTAGTCTTTCTATAGTCTGATAATGTAAACAATCGATCTACGTTTACCCTTTCCACTCCGTTCATTAATTTATAGACTTCTATCATATCGCCCCTCAGCCATCTCTTTTCTAGGTTAAAGAGCCCTAACCTTTTTAGCCTTTCTTCATAGGGGTATCCTTCCATCCCCTTTACCATTCTGGTGGCTTTTCTCTGAACTTTTTCTAATAACGCTATATCCTTTTTAAGATACGACAACTAGAATTGCACACAATATTCAAGGTGTGGTCGCACCATGGAACGATAGAGGCATTATAATATCCTTTATTTTATTTTCCATTCCTTTCCTTATAATTCCTAGCATTCTATTTGCTCTCTTGGCTGCCGCTGCACACTGGGCGGAGGGTTTTAACATGTTGTCCACAATGACGCCTAAATCTCTTTCCTGTGTGGTGGTTCCTAATGTGAAAACTTGCATTGTGTAACCATAGTTTGGGTTGTTCTCCCCTAGGTGCATAACTTTACACTTGTCCACATTAAATTTCTTCTGCCATTTTGATGCGTAGTCTTCCAATTTATCAAGATCCTCTTGCAATACAGGGGGCATTTAGCACACAGGGCTGCCAAATAGCACAGAGGCCTGCACTGGCAGGGAGCGTAGGATGGCTTACATCCGGTCCCTGGCAGGTAGCACAGGAACATCTGTAGTCCCTACCAAGGCAAGGGATGCAGACCTGCTGGCCGATGTGCCCCCTCCCAATGATCACTCTCCCCACAATCCACCCTCCCGCACTGCATCTGCCCCAACATCTCCTGCCCTGATGTGCCCTCCTGACATCTCCTCCCACGATCATGATGCCTTTTCAGGACCACCATGGTTGGAAATCGATCCAGCCGTGAAGGCCCTGCAAAGGGACCCAACAACTACTCAGAAGCAACTATCCCTCCCCAAAATCACACTCGCACTCTCCCCCCCCTCCAATTTGACATTTATCTGGTGCCCAACCAGATCTTCCCTGGTAGCATAGTAGTGACTGGGGCAGGAGCAGTTTCCCTCTACTCCTGCCCCAGCTCTGGCAGGCTTCAGAATTGCAACAGGATCACCTGGAGCTAGTCTCGTAGTATCATCACTAGGCCACTGGCACTATTTTGAATGTTGCAGGAGTGGAGGGGAACCTCTCCTGCCTCAATCACCACTAGACCATCAGGGAAGACACGATTGGGCACTAGGTAAGTACAGGACGGTGGGGTTCAGATGTGTTTTTGGAGGGGGGGGGGCTTGCTTTCAGGCAGTTGTTGGGCCCCTTTGCAAGGTCTCCATGGCCAAATCTTTTTTCTGGCCATGGTAGGCCTATAAAGGGGCTTCAATCAGGGGTAGAAGATGTCTGGGGGGGGGGGGGAACGACACATCAGGGGGATGTTATGGGCAGATGCAGTGGGGGGGGGATGGATCACAGGGGCCATTCAAGGGGGGCTATTGGCAATTGGGCACCGACTGCAGGCATGCTATTACACTGCCAATGCCGTGGCTGCAGTTACTGACACCTCTTTGGTTTGAGGTAATTGCAGCTGTACTATCGACAGTCATGACAGCTAGCATATACCATTGTAGTGCGCGCTAGCTGTCATCAGCCGGCACGACCCCTTTGGGCCCTGATCCCACTCACCTTTGGAAAGTGCAGACAGCATGGTTTTTTGACACGCACAGTCTGCAATCGGCCCATCATACTGGTTGCCATGGTAGTTTAATGCACATGAAACCCACAGTAACCACTTATCACAGCTTAGTAAAAGACCCCCTTGTATCTGATTTCAAGAAAGCATGGGACAATCACAGATTTTTAATGGAAAAAATTGACTTTAGAGCTTAGTAGTTGGTATGGAAAGTGAGGGAGTGGAGGAGTAGCCTAGAGGCTTGAGTAACTGCCTACTACCCAAAAGATCAAGGGTTCAGTTCCAACTGGCACTCCTTGTGACCTTGAGAAAGTCACTTTACCCTCCATTACCTTGGAAGAAAAGGCCTGGTAATCTACTTCCAGCGATACATTGTCAAAGAACCCAGAGACAGCTGGGTTGCCAGGAGTCAGCACTGACTTTATTGCACTAAAAAAAAAATGGAAGGTGAGACTGAATAGGCCATATGGTCCTTATCTGCCATCATGTTTGTATGTTTATGTATTTTTTATTTTATCTCCAATTAAGCTAATTCATTGCAATGTTTTACAAAACAACTAATCAGAGTAAAAATAAGATAAGATACAACAGGAAATCTAATACAATCTGTTCTCTCCCAAACGATTGGGGGTTCAAATCCTGCTAGAAGACAGCAACCTCAAGCTGGAGGGACTGGGGTTTCTAGTCATACTGGCAAGCCACTTAATTCTCTGTTGCCTCAGGTACAAAATGTAGATGGTGAGCCCTTTGGGGACTAAGGAAATATCTACCGTACCTGAATGTACACCGCTTTGACCTGGTGAAAATCGGTATATAAGCACTGCTAAATAAAATAAATTCCCATATGGAAGATAAGCACTTTAAAGTATGTCATAGTGACTATAGTGAGTAAGTGCTGTTCAGACAGCAGTGGTGTGATTTGGTGGAATCTAGAAATGTCGTTAAAAGCCTTACAACTCTATGGGGTCTGTTTACTAAACATTCCTAATGTGCGGGGCCGCGGTAGTGTGCCTGTGCCATATAAGGAGTGGGCGGTTCAGGCAGAGAAAAGAAAAAAAACGGGAGTAAGCGATCGCACATTTGCGCGGGGCGCTATTGTGCGCAGCGCTATTGTGCGCCGTGCATAATAGTGCGTGGGAAGGCTAAGTGGCGCCCTGATATGCACACACAAAGGAGCAGAGCCATAGTACAATGGTTAAGACACTGACTGTGGGTGCAGCTGCCATGGGTTCAATTCCCCATTGTGCACAACAAAAAGGGCTGGCTGAGGCATTAACTGTAATGGGTAAAAGTGCTTTAGGAGGCATATTAATTTTGGGCGGCATAAGGCGGTGCACTGTTAATTTTGGGCGGCATAAGGCGGTGCGCAGATGCCCAAGCATAGTAACAGAGCCACAGCACAATGGTTAAGACACTGACCAATGGTGCAGAGATCAGGGGTTCAATCCCCCACAGTGCCCAATGAAGAAGGCTCACTGAGGCAGTGTGTATTATGGGGATGAGTGCTGTAGGGGGCAATCTATTTTTATTTCAGTTATCACTACTAGCAAACGCACTCACAAAGCGTGTTAACATAAGGCGGCCCATAAGGCACATATTAAAGTTCACTGTCCGCCAAGGCACCCTTGAATGTCCCCTATAGGGCACCATATATGTTGCGTCACAGGATAATGTATAGTGCACCTTATATGGACGGCAACCATAAGGTGCCCTATAGGGTGCCCTATAAAGCACCCTCAGAGGCACCTTATGGGTACAGTACACTGAGGGTGTGTTTGATGGCAGCAACATATGTACATTAAATCTAAAAAAAGCTTTGGACAACCCTATCAAATAACCCCACTGTGGGATCGAACCTATTACCACTGGCTCCACAGGCAGTGAAGTAACCATTGGGCTACAGCTATATAGCTGCCAGCAAGCCCCTGGCTGGCTGCAGAGAGCCTGCATGTCACCACACAGACAGTCTGCTGTGGGAACCAGGATAGGGTTAGGCCACCCATACCCATGATGCACTGCACATGCAAATCAGCTGTCCACAGATGAACACAAGATGGGGAATGCACCCCAACAGCTCCCCGGCCTGGTAGGGGGACGTGTCCGTGTGCACCCACACAGCACCTTGGCCTGGTAGGAGGTACTGACCGGGTGTTTAATTTGCACAGAGTAGCTACACACAGTCACACTGTGCGGGAACTGTGCTCACCCTGAGTGTGCGATGAGGCGCCCTGGACCAGGTCCACAGCACCCTCCATGGCTGAGAGAGGCCATGGCAGAGCTCCAAAACAGTCGTAATCTGTGAGATAGGTAGTTTCTGCAGGAACACCTTGGATATCTCTGTCTGTCTCAGTCAGGGGGAACCCCACGGACCCCTAGGTGGGCTATGTACCACCAACCAACCCCCCCCAGCTGAGGGTGGCAAACAGGCAGGGTCTCCTATCAACAGATCCCCATTATACACCCCCCCCCCCCCTGCAATGATGGCAGTAGAGTGGACCATCAACCCCAGTTCTGTTGGGGAACAGACACCCTACAGGGCAGTCCAAGCAGCCACACACACACACCCAGACCACAATATCAGACAGACAGTAGGCCTGGATATGCTAAGATGCACCCCACCACTATCTGATATTCCCCTGCATCAAGCCATCAGCCACTGCAAGGCACTCCAGCAGGGCACATACCAGCTGTGAACAGTCTGCTGGTTAGTCCCACTGGAAATGCATGCACCCACAACTGGGATGGCAGCACACACAAGCAGATACATCAGTGACTAGGCCCCAACAGGTGACCCATATATATCACATGAGGGAAGTGCTATGAAGCACTATGGGGGTGCCTAGCCATGCTGCCATCACTGCACAGTCAGGGTGGAGTGAAAGCCCAGCAGCACATACAGAGGTCACCCTGTCTGTGGAGGTGGTGGACGGCCACTACAATGTCCCTGCCAGTGCCCTATGCCCTGTGCAGATGCATCCTGGCCAGCCCACCCTGTCTGAGCTATACCCATGGTACCTTGCTGCTCATTATGCACATCATCAGGCCAAAACTGTGGACAGTGTTTGCAGCCAACACACACTGTATAGACAGACACACACTCCCACACGTATGCCAGCATTGTGCTACTATAGAGGGGTTCAGAATCCTTGCCCACCACACCAGTCCTGGGCACAGTACAGGCATGGGTATGGTATGCAATACCGTTGGGGGTCCCTCCCTAGGGTGGTAAACACTGTCAGGGGCCAGACCTGACGCACACACCGCAAACATCAGATAGATTATTATGATGGAGCTCATAGAGCAGACTGTGCGTAACGTAGGGATATCTATCTGCCAGTACTCATAGCAAACGTTTGAGAGCTGTGTACCATATACCCTGGTGTAGGGTGACATTGCTAAGTATGCAAGTGCTGGTATTGGGAGATGCACGCAGGGCCCAATGTCCTGCCTCACCAGGAGGCATTGGCCAATGGGGCCTGTGGGTGTGGGTGTGGGTGTGTCTGTCCCTGTTGGCTGCTGCTGTACGGCAGAGGTTCCCAAATCCAGTCCAGGTTTGCAATACACTGGTTGGGGTTTCCTGCTGTCCCTCATGAATATGCATGAGCTACATCTACATGCCATGGGGGTGGTGCATAGATATACAGCACGGTTATTTGTATGAGTGGCAGCATGGAACCTGAATGGTGTGTGGTCCTCCAGGACTGCATTTGTGAGACTCTGCTCTAGGTAATGCCCCTGGTCATGGTGTCTGTGCTTGGTGGTGTAAAAGATAGGCGTATGACCAATGCGTATATCCCCAGCAATAAAGGATTGCCCTTACTAACATGGTTTAGTTGTGGGGAAAATATGTGGACAGGAATGGCAGTAGCCCCAGCTGGGCTTTGAACCTGTGACCTTTTGCTCCTGCACACACTGTCTGTGTGCACTGCACCACTGTGTTGCCACAGATGTGCTGAATTCCCTGGGAAGTCCATGACTGTACATCCGACAGGGCCTATGTTGCAGTGGACGTGCCAGCCTGCACATGGCTCGGCCACTGTCTTCTGTGGCTAGCAGCCACTGCCCCCTCCACCACCTGTACCCTACCGCCAACATGCTGGCATGTCCGTATCTTGGAAAAGCATATGACCTGATTGAGTTGTGGCACTCCAGGACTGCGTTTGGGGGACTCGGCTGTTGGTAATGCCCATTGTTATGGTGTGTGTGCGGTGTTGGGTACAAAATGGGTGTGTGAACCATGCTTATGTTCTCTGCAATAAAGGAGTGTCTTTACTATCTCTGTTTAGTGGTGGGTAAAATATAGGGACTGGGTTGGCAGGAGCCCCAGCTTGGATTTGAACCTGTGACCCTCTGGTCCTAGAGGTACTGCCTCTGTCTACTGCACCACACTGTGGCCACAGTGATAGTGTAGTCCCTGGGGGTGGGAAACCTGACCAAAGGAGTCAAAAACCCTGCTCTGCACATTTGTACTGTGGGCTCAGTCACCTTGTCTGGTGACAAAAGTGCAAATAAACCCCTCAACCGACCACGACGAACTGGGGATAAATATAACCAAGCTGGGCAACAGTGATATTAATGGGCAACCATAGCAGACACTCCCAGGAAGGCTCAGAAAAAAGGAAATGGCTTTTGGAAGGGTCTCCGCTCCGTAGCCCCTTCCATACTTCATTTCATTTCTTTGGAGCTTTCCTGGGTGTGTTTCTTATGTTTGCCCATTAATATCAGGGTTCCCCAGCTGACTTCCTATTTTTAATATGTTTGTTTGGGTCTTTTTCTATCTTTATTTGCACTTTTGTTCTGTGCACATGTATCACACTGCTCACGTTTTGCAGGTTTCCCCGGTTTCCCTGTACATTGCTGACGGAAATGGTTTCTCTTCCCTTTAAATGCCCTCTACCGTGAGTGTTTCACTCGCGCTATTTTTAACCTGCAAATTCGTCCCCGATACTGTGCGGGGAGCCTCTCCCCTCCCCTTCCCCGCCCATTGACCCCGTCTCTCCGCCCCTCGGGAGCCTTCCTCCGCCCTCAGAATGCCTTTCCACGCCTCTATCGGACATTTGCGGGCCGGGTACTTGTGCAGGGCACGTTAGTGCGGCGCGCAATTGTGCGGGGCGTTTAAGAGCGTTTCTGAGCGTTTGAGTGCCGCGTTTCCGTGCGCTATTGTGCGGCACGCAATTGTACGGCTTTTAGTAAACATGCCCCTATATGTGCAAACAGTTGAGTGTTTAAAATCTGGACTGCTAGGAATCAGTCAGTGGATCCTTGGGGGGGGGTGCTTAGTTCAGTTCCCTGGCTTGGTTTCTTTTAACCAGCCATAGCTGGAAAAACTTTGGAAATAGGGTGACATCTAGTGATCTGACTGAGAAGGAACAGTTGCAATGTTCTGGAAGGACCCCTAGAATGTGACCCCTTGCTAAGGATTATCACTGCGACAAAAGTGTGAGGTAAACTTGGAGGGTGATACAAAATAGGACAAAACATTTCTTGCTAGTTGTGAAAAAGGGCTTATGACACCATAGTCTAACTAAGACCAGTTCGTATTGAGCTGAAAACCAGTAATTGAAATGTCAGTTTGTACTTAACCATCTGTGAATCATGCTTTCTCATAATATACTCAAACTCTCTTCCTGTCCTTTCTCCAAATCTGTTCACCCCGACCCGCCCCCATACACATCATGTTCATGAACCCTAGCGATGATTCATATTAAGTGAAATGTTGAATTGTTTCTGCGTTTTCATAGACTACTATAGGATAACGCTGCTGAACATTAAATTGAACATGCATTGCAACCCCCCTCCTTAACTATTAAAAAAAATGGAAACATTAAAAATATATTATTTCTCTGTCTGTTACCCTTACATTAATCTCTTCCTCCTCTTTGCTGCTAGAAAGGGCATACTGTATATGAAATTAGCTTCCTTCAAGGCTCCTGTCTGTCTTTGTTTATTGCCGGCAGTGAGGATATAGATGGCATAAAAATATTAATCCATACATTTTTGATTTGTATATGCATATGATCTTGGCAATGAATATCCAGGGTTAAAGTTTGGCGATGACGACTATGTGCCGTAGCAGTGCATTGCCATCCCAAAAAAATATCAGGCCCCATAACTACATAAAGTATAACATTAAAACACACACACACACATATATATATATATATATATAGATAGATAGATAGATAGATATAGATATGTATATATCACCCAAACTGTAGTGGTTCCACGTATGTGGAAAGGTGACCAAGTATGTGGATTTTTAGACTTTAAAATATAGAAATAAACAAGATTACCGGTAGCTAATATTGGCAGTAAAGTTTAAAGGCAACTAACTGCAGTCTGTTGATTGATTAGCTAATGATACAACAACATATCATTCAAATCTCGCCTTGCTATTGTTTTACTATATAGACACAGCAGAAGACCGGTATACAAATCAAATATTTCACAGGAGAGATGAAGAGAATTCCTCTAAGCATAAGGTTAGATTTACCTGCCATGGTACCTATGAAGGAAGGTGCAATGAACCAATTCAATAAACTTCCAACATTTGACAGTGTTTGACTTGCTCAGCAAACCCACATACAAGACTTTCCCATATCTCTAAACAGCATTGTTTAGCCCCTTGATTAACAGCATGTACTAAAGATAGATCTAGTTCTCTTTTTTTACAATTTTGCTATATTTCGTTACATTGCGTTATATTTGTTGTAAGTGCTTGTTTGAAAATGTGTAGGTCAATGTCCTTGAAATGAGTTTGCACATAGATATGAAAGTCAAGATTTAATCAGATGGAAGGTTTATTGTATGTCCTTTGCTGTCAAGAATATAAAGTGCTATCACATTTCCTCCTATAAGCTCATACATTGGTTAAGAGATTATATAAAAGCGTAAATGAAATGCTAGAGCAAACCTCACTGAAAATGAATAATTTGTTAAGTGGTGTTTCATTTGGACATATGGAAATCCATACATACACTCTACTTGCAGTTTATTGAAGAGTTGATGCATAGGAGTAAAGCTTTTTCAATGACAGAGCTCATGGATCAATTTGGCTCCATGAATCTTGATTACAGCTGCCAATGCTGGTGACTCACTGCCCACAGTGGATTTCTGTAATGTTGCATAACTATGACTGATTATCAGGTCAAACTTTATATGCATTTCATTTTTAACAGAAAGGCTTTAAATTGCAACTTCTAATGTAACAAGCAGAAGAAGGGTTTGCAAAGAGACACCAGAGTTTTATAAAGTCTTTCTGTTGGGGGAAAGGAGGAGAGGAGTACGTTCCAGTGGAATCACCTTCGGTCCATATAAATAAAGACATGCGAAGACACATTTTAGAAATGATATTTAGGTGCACTCTGGGATGTCCAGGCCGGCCACATGCAAGCTTTGACCTGGTTTTAGAAACCTGTATCTGCCCGAAATGGATAGCAGTGGCTACAGCCACACAGATGTCCCTGAGACAATAATTCATGATGGCGATGTCTATCCTATGCTACATGCACATCCTTGCCTGCAATTTTGCAAGTTGAAACGTGAATTGGTATGCCAACCGTAAAACAAGTTTCCTCGTATCCTTTCTTTTATTTTGTGATCATCAAAGGTTTTGGGGATATCAGAGTACTTTCTTCTCTACTCCCTCCAGGTGTTTTGGTGGGAAAACAGGAGCTTTTCTTATGCCTGTTCATGTCCAAGAAAATAAATAGACATGGACATCACTGAAGATGGGTTGAAACGTGCTAGCCATTTCTGAAATTGAGTAGTTTCTAATAATTTATGTGCATACTTGCAAAACCTAGGCTCGGTTATTTGCACCATCTCCAAGGCCGGTATAAGTGATTATTCCTTACGCTGCATATGCGTTATAGCACTATATAAATGATTAATAGTAGTAGTAGTAGTAATACTTTAAGCTCTGTCATTGGAAATGGTTTACTCCAAAGTGGTGTAAGGACTTATCCAGTTAGAAGGATTTTTTAGTCTACTAAACAATTAAGTGGCCGCATTAAGTTAGGCCACAAAAATGGAAGGTTTAACTTTATGTGGTCTGGCTATTTGGATAGTGGCTGAACATCACTACTATCTGGATAGCCAGCAATGGTGACTGCTGAAAACGTATATTGAATAGAGACCACTATCTGTGTACCTCCACTGAATATTTGGTCTCATTTTTGCCCATGGCAGCTGGTGTTTAAAAATGCTGACCACCACGGGCCAACATAGGGCCCTTAAAGTCTAGGAGAGGTCATTTTGGAAGACTTGTGAGTGATAATGCTTTCTCCACAAAATCATGTTTTAATCGAATAGTTTTTTATCGTTGGTGGATTGGTGGTATATCAAAAGGTAGGAACTCATGAAATCTCTATTGTGCAGTATATCAACTGTATATACATCAGATGAGGTCTCTAATTCTCCAATATACTAACCCTCATGACGACATCATCTTGGGCGTGTTTTGTTACACCAAGTTGGCTCTGTTCAGTAATGCTATCAGTTTTTCACAGTGCTCCCAAGTTCTCTGATTTTATAGAATATTTCTTAATTGTCTATGTGGTCTTCACAAACATGGTTGCTTGCATTAACCTTACGCCATCTTTAATATCGTCAACATTAGAGGGTACTTTTATAAGGAGTCATCTACTTTATACTCAAAAGTATGTGACTAATTTACTAGTGTAAGTAATCAAAAACTCACATTAATTTTAGGCACGATAACTTCTACCAGCCCTAGATGCCCACATCTAGATTTCTAAAGAACTCATGTAAATTCTGGTATTTTAGCATTTATGAACATAATTCTGTATCCTGCTCATGCTGTGCCTAAACTTTGTCACTTGCGTGCTCACAGTATAAATATGCACCTTTGCCTTTACACACTTACGGTGTGAACATGCTCATTTGCAAGTATAAGTGGCCTCTTGCACAGGTAAATGATTAAAATATCCCCCATTTGCATGCGTTCCTGTGACCTTTAGAGTGTAATATCCATGAGGGTAATTTTATAAGTAACCACTTAAGGATATGTGTCATCAATGCATATAAATAGCCTATTTTCAGTGTCTTCCATGCGTGAATGGACCTTTACATGCATACTTTGGCAGGTCGCTATTCTATAGGTGTGTGCATCAGGACAATGGCTCATACTTTCTCTGTAGACGTTCAGGAACATAGGTGGAACTTTGGTAGAGTGCACACGTGTCTATATAAAATAGGGACATTTTACATGTAGGATATGCATGGTCTGATGTAAGTGATTTCACCTAGATTCAACATGCATTTCCCACTACTTACGCCCCTATTTTATAAAGTAAAGTACACGTATACTTGACTTTATAAAATAGGCCTGATTGGCATGTGTAGAAACGTGCATTAACCGAGATGTCCCTTATAAAAATACCCTCCCAGTGTCTATCCAAAAATTATTTGTTTTCAGTATATAAGAATGGTAACATTCCATGTGATATGCACATTATCGAAATTTTCTTTTGAAATGATTCCATCATCATATTATGAAGTCGTCTCAATTCATGCTGTAGTTTCATTCCACCATTTGCTGTTCTGAATGTAGTGTCCCTTTATAGTTTTAATTTTAGATAGGATAAAAGTTCTAGAATGCTCTGATTTTTCTGCAGTGGCTTTTTTTGAAAGCCTCTTCAGGTTCACATTATTCATAATTGTTTTTGTTTGTTTATTTGTATTTTCTATACCCCCTATTGCTACTCCTCCGGCTCAAAAAATGAAGGTCGTTGCATTGACATTTGTCTGAATTACACACTAGAAAACAATGGGGCAAGGTTAGTGCAACTTTTATAGCACAGTTTAGCAAATAACAATCATTTTGTTGCCTCTAGGATGATTCATTTTAGAGTTATATACAAGTTTGGGGCCATATTTGTTGCCATTATGCCATCCAAATTAAAGTCATCCACATCATGTAGTCAGCTTAAAATGCAAGCTGGCCATGCCAGAAGCCTATTGATGAAGTCAAATTCTTTCAGCAGACATTTCTTTGTGCAAGTGTAGCTAGCTCCATGACTATCCTACTTCTCTGAACTTCTAGCATCTATTGGACAGTAGTTCCATTATTGTTTACTCACAACTGAATGGAGTATCCACCCCTATTTTATAACCCCACATCCCTTCCTCCCTCAATAGCATGGTCTAATCGTTGCAGTTTGGCCAGAAATCACAGACAACTTCCTTATCCTACAGCTAAGTTTTGATTATTGCCTACATTACAGGACTCATGATTGAAATTCACATCAGATGAGCTTATGCATTTAATGGAATGTTTTTACAAAGTTGGGAGGTTTCCTTACCACTGCAAATTAAGCATGGCTCTGTGTCATAGGTGGGCAGTGCTGCTTTCCTTCTTTCGTTCCATTTAGGGGTTCTATTCACTATTCTGTGTTAATGCCCAAGGTAATATTACGTTCATTAACTAATGACATACAGAATGTTCAAACATGCACTAAGTAATACATGTGTATTACTGGATTAACATGCATGGCCCCAGAGGTCTTTGAGGGTCTGATTGAGGACCTGGATGTGGCTGAAGAGGAGACAGGTAAGCATAGCCACTATTTAGTCACAGGTTTTCTCTTTTGGAAGGCTCCTTACCAGATACCAGCTTTAGAATAACCCACTTTTAAAAGGCAAGAAAATGGTAGAGAAGAGTGTTATTTCAAGGAAGGTGTGCCTCATAGGAAAGTCTTGGGAGGAGAGGAAGTGTCCCTTGTGGGATAAAAGGGGAGAAGTGGATAGAGATTTAGGAGTTCTATAGAGCTTATAAAGAATGCTTACATAGCAAATGTTATGATTGTAATATTACCTATATGATCCTTTGATTCCCTTCACAGGTCCCAGCTGCGTCTGAGGCTGAGGCCCAGGAATTTCTCAAGAAGAGAAACTCTACAGAAAAGATGTTTGAGGGACTGGCACTTGTACAGACACCTACATGCGTCCTTGATAAGTCTCCAGACAAAAACATTAACTTGAAAAGGTCGCTGCAAGTTAGTGATCTCAGTTGGATATTGCTCAGCTCTCCTGACCTGTTCTTGCTACCCTCTGACATCTAGCATCAGCATACCAGTACTCCAAAGTGAAGTCGTAGAACTCTAGCCACAGCTTACATTAGTGCATGCCCAAGAAAGCATACAGTATAATCTATAAAGCCAAGTCGGCATGATGCACATGGAACTCGGCAGCATCTACTCCAAACTGATTCACTTGGGTCATTGCCTTCTCCATCAGACAAATGCTGCGGTGCACGTTAGAGTGGTCAGGCCCAGGGAATCAACTGTATTACAGATGCCATTGGAAACCTCAACAGAAATCAACTTCCCAAGGCATCCAGCCTGAGCACAGCAACAGCATCCCGTCCATCTCCATCACCAGCTCTCCCTAGGCATCCAGGGCAAGCTTGATGGGATGAATAAAGTATAGCCCTGGCACAAGCTACCCAAAGCCCTTCCATAGAGGGCCAGCCACTTGTTGAAGTTAAGATGCCACTATCCAGCCAGTGGAACCCTGCATTAAGGTTTTATCTTTGAGGGAAAAGGCTATTTTACCAGTGGAGACCTCCTTTAACTTCTGTCTGTGAGGGCCAAGCTGCTAAGGAGAATACTTACCACAGAGAATGGTAGCTGCAACAAAGAAAATGCGGCACCATGCTGGTTAAAACCACCATCGAAGACTGACCTATTAGTCAATGCCAGGTTCCGGAGGATGATATACAGGCTGTACAGTGATGAATGGAGTGTTATGCAGGTTGTGCTTTCTGCAGGAAGCGGATCCTGTAGAACATTCAACCTACCTGTGTAAGAGCAGGTATAAAATCTATTTGTTCAAAGACGCCATTCCTCATATCAATTCCAATTTTCTTTGAAGTATTCCTCTCAGAGGGTCTTATCTATAGGAGTTGGCATCCACATTTTGGATTTGACTATCTCCAACTCCATCCCTAGAGAGACATTCCAATAATGGAGACACCCCTAGCTTGATGTGCCTGTTTCACTGAGATTCTGTGACAGTGCATGATGGGATCTCTGGGAAAGACCAGTTAATGGAGGATTTTCCTGTAACGGACCTGCCAGAAGTTTATGGATTACAAATCTATGGACTATAAGCTAATTTGTCTTGTTTTCCTGCCTACCTGAGCTTCAAGTATACAGCATCAGATCTTCCTGATGTTTAAACTGTATTCATTTGCATTGACACTTCTTTCTGTTATCCAGTCATTGTCATGATCTCCTGGTCTGTATGTAAAAGTAAATACATTGATATTGGCAATGTAAACCCCATCCTGGGTCTGTTACTATAAATATGGGGATAGTTAAGCATGTTGCACTAATGAACATCAAAGATCAACTTGGAAACGGAAGAGATCATTTAAAATGTCCACCCAGTCATTAGGGATCTTTTGCTAATATGGATTTATGCAGCAGCCCTCAAGGAGGCACTGTAGAACAGATGGTATAGTCCTCTCGGCCTAATCAGCTTAGTATGTTATTGCTACATGGTCACACATTGCTGTAGAGGGATCCTAATATGGGCCTACAAATTGATCTTTTTCATACTGTCTTTTCAGTTCTGGCTTCAACAGAACAAAAAACGATGTGATGGAGCTTGAAAAATATTGAACGGAATTCAAAATGGTAAAAGTATTGGAGCATCTTTCATTTGTGGTATGATTGTTAGCTTGGAAAAGGGAAGATTGAGTGGGACATGATAGAGTTTGTCAAAATCATGTGTGGAAAAGAACAAACCACAAGGAAACAGTTATTTATCCTGTCCAAAAATAATAGAATCCAGTGTTAGCAATTTCAAGACAGATACATGAAAATATGTCTTTAGCTAGTGGGCAGTTAAATTGCAGAATCTGCTTTTGAGTGTAGTCACAGTAAGAAGCTTAACATGGTTCAACTAAGGTCTTGATGCATTTCTAGAGAACAAGAACGTTCATATTAGAAATTGGGTAGGGGACAGTTTCCTACATACTTACACATAGGGGCACTTGGTTTCTTCTGGCAGGGAAGATTACTTTGATCCCTACTGTTCTGGACTTGCTCTGTCATCTCAAATTGGTGTGCCTGTGTGATTTGTTTTATTGTAAGGTTCTTCCTAAAACAAAAAGTTTACAGACATTGTTGTGCAGAAAATAAAAATCCAGACAGTCACAGGTCTTCAACAGGGGTTTGCTTAGATCCCTCTCAGGATACTCTAGAGATCTTCCCAAGCATGCGTTCCATTTACTGGTACCTGTTCACAAGCTGCTGATATTTTTTCTTGATACAATATAGAATACGGTGAAGAAATAAAACCAGGGGAAGTAAGTAGGAGAAACATTTATCAAGTGGAAGGAGATGGAAGGCTAACAATTTAAAAAGAAAGCAACGAGGTGATTTAGCATCTTCCCTCCGTTCCCTTCGATGGTCTAGCATCTCCCCTTTCTTCTCCTTATGTGGCCCATGTGGTCCAGTCCTTCTTCCTTCTCTTCTCCGCTAATCCAATAGAACCTCTCAACCTTCCTTCTGCCATTGCTACGTCTTCCCGGGTCGTGCATGGCAGCAATTAAAGAGACCCACAGTGCATGTCACAAAGTCTTCTATGTGTTTTGCCATGTCCTGTCCTCTCTGACTCAACTTCCTATTTCTGGCAGGGCGGAAGGGAACACACAATTAGAGTTTCTTTAGTTGCTGCTGTGGTCCTGATGGGAAGAAGTGGCAGCGGAACGGTGGGGGTGGGGGGGACCTGTGACTTGATGTGAAAGATGTAGCCAAGGCTCTGCATAGCTGCCAAGGAAGCAGTGACTTCTTCTAGTGCACAAATGATGTCATAAGGAAGTAGTAATAGAGAGCGTGAGGCGCCTCCTGATGACATCACTTGTGCTCATTGATTCCCCAGCTATTATATGGAATCTTGCCACATATCTATCTGTATGTAACTACTATATAGGAGGACAAAACTGACAAGGGAAAACCTGTCTGAGACTAGTTTTGGCTTGCAGGTTGTAGTTTAGGAACCATTGCAATAGAAGGACAGTTTGTCAGCATAAAAGTGAAATCCTATTGTATCTCTTTTGTTTCCTTAGGAAAATCTTCCTGTTATAGTATTGCATACTAAACCTCTGTTAGCTTTGTCCTGAGTACAGAACCTCTATATATAAGAGCACACATTCTCTGTAGCATAAGTCATTCTTGGATGAATTTTAACTTTTAACAGTTTTGATTCATTGGTGGATACCAGAAACCTGGCTTTACCATCTGTCTCTCACAGGCATAAGAAATAGATATTGCAAATGGAAGGAAAAATAGCCCATAAAGTAAAACATAGGGACAAGACTTTTTTATATGTTAGTAATCAGAGGAAATGCAAGGGTTGCACTGTGAGACTCAAGGATGAAGGGGAGGAAATATGTAGAGGCTAATATGGAATTGCTTAACAAATATTTCTGTTCTGTGTTCACAGATGAAGGGCTCTGAATGGGACCTCAGAAAAACAACACAAATAGGAATGGAAGCAAGATAGAACTTGAACAATTTTCAGACAACTATGTTCGTGAGAAGCAAGCAAAATTAGATGTGGACAAAAATTGAGGCTGGAAGGGATTGCTCAACTTTTTCAATGCTTCTTTAGAGTCAGGAGTGATCCTGGAGGACTGGGGATGGACAAATTTGGTTCCTGTTGACAATAGTGGAAGTAAGGAAGAGGTTGGTGACTACCGACTAGTTAGTCTGACCTCTGTAGATAGTAAATTAATGGAAACACTGCTAAAACAGAGAATGGTGAATTTCTGGACTCTGAGGGAGTACAGGATCTGACTAGGCCTTCTCAGATGAACCTGATTGATTTCTTTGACTGGGTGACCAAAGAATTGGATCATGGGAGAGCATTAGATGTGATATACTTAGATTTTTGCAAGGCCTTTGACACCATTCTGTATCAGCAACTTATAAGTAAACTGAGTGCCCTTGGAATGGACCTTAAGGTGACTGATTGGATAAGAAACTAGTTGAGTGGGAGGAACCAGAGGATAGTAGTAAATGGAGTTCACTCTAAAGACAGGGGTGTTACCAGTGGCAATCCTTGGGGTTCATTGCTAGTCCTGTTCTTTTAAACATTTTTGTAGATGATATTGTACTGTATAAGCTCTGAAGGGAAAGGTGGCCTCTTTGTAGATGATACCAAAATCTGCAACATGGTAGACACCCTGGAAGGTGTAAACAGCATGAAGAGGGATCTAAGGAAGCTTGAAGAATTGTTTAGAATTTGGCAAGATTTAATGCTAAAAAATGGTTTTGGGCTGCAAAAACCCAAGGAAGTGATACAGTATAGAGGATGAAGTACTTCAGGGTACAAAAGAAGAGAGAGACCTATGAATGATGTTATCGAGTGATCTTAGTGGCCGAATAGGTAAAAAAAAGAAACAGAAAGAGCCAGAAGTATACTTGGGTACACAGGAAGAGAAATGGCAAGCAGGAAAAAAGGAGGTGATAATGCCTTTCTACAAGTCTCTAGTGAGACCTCATTTGGAGTACTGTGTACAGTTCTGGAGATCACACCTTCAAAAGGATATAGCAGAATGGTATCAGTCCAAAGGATTGTTACTAAAATGGTCAGTGGTCTTCGTCATAAGCCATATGGGAATAGGCTTAAAGATCTCAATATGTATACTTTGGGGGAAAGGCGGAAAAGGTGTGAGATGATAGAGACATATAAATGCCTCCATGCAAAAATTGCACAGGAGTGGCCCTTTTCCATTTGAAAGGAATTTCTGGAATGAGGGGTCATAAGATGAAGGTGAAAGGGGATAGATTCAAGAATAATCTAAGGAGAAATTTCTCAATGGAAAAGATGGCGGATGCATGGAACAGTGCCCCAGTGGAAATGGTGGAGACGGAATTGTATCTTTGATTCAAAAAATCACTGGACAAATACAAAGGATCTCTAAGGGAGAGGAAGAGTTTGTAAAATGTAATAGTTCTTATAGATGGGTAAACTGGATAGGCTATAAGGTCTTTATCTACTGTCCTTTTTTTGGTTCTGTTTCCTTTCCAACAGGAATCATTTTTAGTTTCCCCTCATGGCTGCTCATGCAATGTTAGGGTCTCTGATCTTGCATTTTAGACTGCCTGAGGAATAATGGCACAGAATTTCTGGACTATTTCTCTATATTAGAGCCATTGAACCTTCGCTGTCTCCCAGAATAGTAACAAACTTCTTCTTTTGACATCTTGGCTGCCTTCTGGGACGCACACCTCATGTAAAGTCCCGGCCGCGAATCAACGCGGCCCGGCACAGGCACGTGATGGCTCGCCGAGATTTCGGTGGGGGGCGGGCAGAGAGCCGGGTACAAAGGAGCGCGCCCGGCGCGTGCTCGGCCTCTTTGCCGCTCGCCCCCCCCTTCCTGGAGGAAGCCGGACACCCGCCCAACCCGCCCAATTAGCAAATGGGGGGGGGGGGAAGAGTCGCAGCATGCCAAACAGCGGGAAGAAACGCACCCGGTGAGAGAGAACACAGCCTAGGCCTTAAATAAAGGGGACGAGGTACAGGAGCGAAACACGGACCTGTCCTCGGAGAGAGTAAGATGGTGACAAGAACACCGCGCAGAGGGCCCCCCTGCCTTGCTTCAAAGGCGGGAAAGGGGGGGGTAAAGAAGAAAAAGGTTGCCAAGTCTGCTTGAACGGCAGGCGTAACAGCTTTTGCATGAAGGACATGAAAGACTGAGGGACGGAGCAAATGCTTTTACGGCATAACTTCGCCACCGGAAATTTACAAGTCCGTGGGATATTGGCTGTGTCTCTCGAGGGGGCAAAAGAGGGGTACAAGGAAGTTGTATACTGTGTTGTGTGGATTGTCACGTGCATGCTGTGGCCAACAGTTTGGTGCTGTTAATAACCAATTGTATGTAAATAAAATAGAATTAGTTGGTGAAAGAAACTCCTGGTGTAACGTGTGACTTATTAGGGGGAGGCTCTCTGGGAGGGCGGGGGGGGGGGAAAGGGGGGATAGAGCCAAAGGGAGGGGGGACCCGAGGCGGTAATGCCAGTTGCATGGCTGAGTACAGTTTCTACTTCTGGGGGACTTCTGTACAACCACACAGCACAGAATTTGCGCAGAATTCCCCACCTATACAGAATCCTGCATTTGCTATGCAGAATTCTGCACAGGTGCCAGCACCAGAATCGGTGAGGAGTGAGGCAGGCTCATAGTGCACAAGCTTTATGGGTGCCCAAGCCTGCTTCACGGTTCATTTCTTCACAACTGTGGAAGTGTTGCCCTTCGCTCCCATGGTTGTGCTACACTTCCGATGCTGGCACCATGACGGTTTTAATATGGTAAAGAGCAAGAAACAGCTTCTGTTTACCTTACTAAAACCTTGCAGTGCCAGTATCAGAAGTGTAGTACAGATGGGGGCGGAGCTTGCCATGTTGCGAAATGGCAGCCTAGAAGATCAGCTCCCATTGCATACCAAGAATACTGAATCCCCTTCCCTTCAATGAGAAGCGTGACTGGTCAGATTAATTAATACTGAACCGGGAAGATGTCAACTTTAAACCCAGCAAAGCTAGATTTCCAACAAGCAGCTGGAACGGCAGCAAAAAGAGCGAAACAAGAAGCTGCGTCACCACATGGCGCCGGAGAAAGAGGCGATGGATGGCCTAAGAGAAATCCTTGCGGAAATAAAATTAGTCAGAGAGCTAATAACAGACAACACTGAAACTCTGCGGCAAGTGCAAGAAGACTTAGCGGAAGTTAAAGATAAACTAATTGTTGTGAACAATCGGTTAACTAAAGTGGAAATGCAAGTGCAAAAACATGACAACTTATTGCTTCAAATTGGTCCAATAGTTAGATGTATTTCAGCGTTAGAAACACAGATTGAGGACCAAAGTAATAGAGCAAGAAGGAACAATATTCAAATAATTGGAATTCCAGAAGGAGGAGAAGGAACAGACCCTATTGGGTACCTTGAAAAATTGATTCCAGAACTTTTGCAAACTACATTTCACAGAACTTTGGAGTTCGAGCGTGCTCACAGAACTCCCTCACATAGAGCAAATAGCAGTAAATACCCAAGGCCATTTGTGGCAAAGGTGCTGCGATACCAACAAACTCTTCAAATTCTACAAATTGCCAAGCAGAAAGCCCCGCTACAGCTGCAAGGACACAAGATTGACTTTTATCCAGACCTAAGCAAAAGAACCATGGAGCGAAGGAAGAAACTGTTGGCTTGCCGTCCGGAGATGCAGAAACTACAAGTGAGGTATGGCTTGCTATATCCAGCAAAAATCCGAGTAACGCTACATAATACTACACGCACGTTTGAAGATCCCGCAGCATTGCACACGTTTCTTCAAGATCAGGAGCAAATGGAGACTGGAAGATGAAATCCGCTGGAATACTGTGTATATGATAGAATTATGGTGATTATTATAGCTGTGGACTATACAATAGCAAGTATAAATAGATTGTGAATATTGTTGTACAAAATGTGTAAAGGTATAAAGTTCAGCGGTAGAATGGAAGGGAAGGGTAGGAGATATTGTAAAGCGTAACAATACTAGCAATGGTGGACTCTTTGGGGCTCAATCAGCACAATGGGTGGGAACAACTTCACCAGAAAAGTGTTAATAGTTGAAAGGGATGTAGAATGCTGGCTATGTCAGTCTATTAGCGAATTAAGTATGCAAACAGTCAAAAGAGCTTACACAGTGTATAATGGTAAAACAAGAAATGAAGTTGAGACATGGCTAGTCATATTGTTAAGGTGTTAACCTTAAATGTGAAGGGTGTTACAAATCCAATAAAACACAAGAAAATTGTACTATACTGTCAGAAACAGAAGGCGGACATAGTATGTTTACAAGAAACACACCTAACAGTAGGTGAATCAAGCAAGGTAGGATCAAAATTCTACCAGAACATCATGGCAACGCCAGCATTGAGAAAGAAAGGAGGGGTGATAATACTGGTTCGGAAAGGCCTTGCACCGGCTATTAAAGAGACCAAGGTTGATCTTAACGGTAGGTGGGCCAAGGCAACAGTTCTCCTAAATCAAAGAACTTACACGCTTATGTCAATATATGCCCCTAATCAGGATGACCCAAAATTTTTTACAGAAGTTGCAATGGAGCTTGCAGATGCTGCATCTACTCAAATAATTCTTGGAGGAGACTTTAACATAGTTCAGGATCCTTTAATTGATAGAATCCCACATAAGCCACAAAGTAAGCGTAAGGCTCAAGCTGTGATTCGGGGTATGATTGAAGATTTAGGTCTGGTGGACCCATGGAGATTATTACATCCAAAAGATAGAGAATATACATTCTACTCTCTACCGCACAGTTCTCAAACAAGAATTGATTATTTCTTAATGTCAAGTACTCTAGTCCCACAAATAATATCATCAGAGATATGCGCGACTACTGTTTCAGATCATGCTGCAATAGTATGTACACTTGATGCAAAAGAGGAAAAGAAAAGTCAAGCAAGATGGAGAATGGACAAAGCGTTGCTAGCTGATAGCACATTTGTGGCTTACATGAGAAAAGAAATCGCTAGCTACTTTCAATTAAATTTAGTCACAGAAACCTCAACTTGGGCCTGGTGGGAAGCGTTCAAAGCCAGTATGCGAGCACATATAACATCGTTTGCCATACAATCTAGGAGGGAAAAAAAGAAAACCCTGGCAGAGCTAGAAATGCAAATTCGCACAGGAGAGAAAATACTAACTAAGAGAACGGATCCGATGATTCTACAGCGACTACAGAAATTGCGATATCAGTATAATTCAGTCCTTAGCATAGAGGTGCAACAACATAGTAATATACAACAGTGTATATTATCATGAAAATAACAGAGCAGGTACCCTATTGTCTAACACACTGAAAGCCAAAGGAGCAGCAACACATATCACTGCGCTGCAGAATGGTGAAGGCGAGCTACTTACTAAAGAAGAGCATATATTGAAACACGGTAGAAGATTCTATGCCAAGCTGTATCAGTCAGAAATAGATTGGGACAAAGGATGTCAGTGTAAGTTATCGGCATATGCAGACGACCTTCTCCTCTTTCTGAAGCCCTGCTCATTAACAACAGTTTTACAAATTATAGAAACATTTTCTGCTAATTCAGGATATAAGGTAAATTTAACCAAGACCACAATAATACCCCTAAACGCACAAGCATCAGAATTTTTAGTACAGGACTATTGATTTCAAAAGGCGCAATCGTCTTTTAAATATCTAGGAATTACATATGGGATCACGATGCAGAGAACAATGGAGCAAAATATGGAACAGTGCGAAAAGATTATTAAGGAATACACGACTAAATGGATGTCATTATATTTAACTTGGTGGGGAAGATTAGAAACCATAAAAATGGTAATAGTCCCTAAAATTAATTATATTCTAAGTATGATTCCTGTCCTATTTCAGCAAAACATTTACAAAAAATTAGGAAGGCTCCTGTTAAAATTTCTATGGCAAAATAAAACTCCCAGGATATCGGAAAATACATTTAAACAACCCAAAGCAAGTGGCGGTGTGCATTTTCCAGATTTTTACTGGTATCACCTAGCCTCCTTGTTAAAAACAAGGGGCACAGTGGACAAGAGAAGAGGATAAGGAGAATGGCCCTAGATGGCTACAAGTAGAGCAAGCTATCAGTGGCCCAATACCAATATACAATTACGTGTAGGAGCGGGATGGAATCAATGGAAGCTGTACAATGACATAATGTGGAACACACAACTGGCGTGTCAAAAGATAGAGGGAGGAGTAGCCTAGTGGTTGGGGCAAGGTACTTCAGGCCGGAAGGTCGGGGGTTCAAATCCCACTAGAGGACAGCTACCTTGGGCCGGAAGGACTGGGGTTTCTAGTCCCACAGATGCTCCTTGTGGTCTTGGGCAAGCCACTTAACCCTCCATTGCCCATGTTCCCTGTAAGTATTAGTGTATGTGTCTCATATCCCCGCGTGTTAAATGTATCCCCCAATTGTGTTGTGACCGCTTTGATTGAAGGATAAGGCGGTATACAAAATTGTCTAAATAAATAAATGTGTCAAAGATGAAGAAAAATATGATAAAGATGAGCCAATCTGGTTAAATCTGGAACTAACAATAGCAGGGAAATGTTTTGCATGGATGGAATGGATTTGATGTGGTATATGGAAATTAGGTCAGTTAATGCACAATGGCGCATTTAAGTCCTTTCAAGAGATGCAGCAAGAATTTGGACTGTCGGATACCAATGGTATCAGCTCCGTCACTGCTTAAACAAAGCAGGGGTGTCTCCAATTCTGATTAAGTCTGGGTGGCCGTTATATCAAAAGATGCAAGAAATCCAAGCTGGCTCCCAGTCAATATCAAAGTTCCTCAAACTCATAAGATCAAGGCTAAACGATAAGAGTATTGGAACACAACTAATATGGGAAACGGAAGCAGGGGAACTAGAGTGTCCAAAAATGTGGGAAATGTTTTGGGGATCACAAATAAGGATTACTCATGCAGCCTCTCTTACACAAACACTGTACTTCCTGGCGCATAGAGCATATCTGACTCTACTAAAAGTGTCCAAATGGAATCCTCAAGCGGGGGATCGATGTTGGTCTTGTAGATTGGATGTTGGAACGCTGTCGCATATGATATACCAATGTGTGAATCTACAGAACTATTGGCACCAAGTGTGGCAACGAATAACTAAGTTGTTGGATATTCAAGAGCCACTGACATATCGGATAATAATCTACAAGTCCCTAGCAGAAATGCCTAGCTTGGAAAAAACAGATCACCAAGTACTGGACTTAATGATAAGCTTAGCGATAAAAGCTATCATGATACACTGGAAAACTTTCTCTGATCTAAAGATGGAATACTGGTGGAACCTAGTATGCCAACACAAGAAATATGAGAAGGCCTATGTAGAACAAAATCCGCAATATTTTCAATTACTAAAAAAATGGGATACTATAAATAGACGATTAAAAGTGTAACTGGCCCAAAGTAAGGTGGAACAAACAATAAAACAATCAAAGAGGACTACGTCTCATCAGAATGAGTCGGGAAAAATACATTCTTGAAAATACTAAACAATCGAGGGAAGTTTAAAAGAACTCACAAGTAAGCGCAGCATAGATTGATACTAGCTAGCAACTACGTAACTAGTTTCTACTGTTCATGTTACTGTTATTGAAATGTTAGTTAATTGTTAAGGTAGATGATGTATCATATGTCTATACTGTATTTTGTGCAAAACTCAATAAAGATAATTTAAAAAAAAAAAAGAAGTGTAGCACAGCTGTGGGAGCGAAGGGAAATGCTCTCGGGGCTGTTTTTAAAATGCCTCTGCAATTGGGCAGAGGAAGTGAGTAGCTGGGACTGGAAATTGGTGAGGGGCTAGGGGCTGGAGATGGACTAATGGTGAATTTGGGAGCTGGTGGGCTTAGAATGGATTGATGCTTAGTAGGGGGCTAGTTGTTGAATATGGGCCACCGGGTAATTTTGTTGGATGGGGGAACCCCGATGGGGGTATGTGCTGTGATCGAGATGGGGGGGGGGGAGGGGAAATGCTACAAATGGGGGATCTGTTGTTTCATTTGGATCTTTACATGTAAATGAAGCAGGCATAAACTTACAGCATTAACAGTCAAGTAAAAAACTGTGCTGAGTTTCAGCGCAGTTTTGTACATTGGGTGCGATTTCATAGTCCTTATTTTGCATGCGATTAGCATGCCCACTTAGCACAGTGGTTTTGCTGGTGTTTTTCCAGTGCTTTCTGCATTGGAGAGCAAGACTAGCTCCGGAAAAGCATCATTAAAATGCTGCTCTAGAGCATAATACAGCTTTTTGCATCAGCCCCTGTGTAATTTAGGAAAGTACATAAATAAAAAATGAATAAAAGCACAGTATATGTTGAGGGATTTCTATGCATTCTACTACCATGATCTACCTTGTGTGATCAAAATTTAATTTGCTGAAGCAAAATCTCTTTGTATAACACATGAAGTAGATGTTTTGTGTGCACGTTAGAATTTGTGGGCGCCTGTTCTATTTTTCATTTCCATGAATTTTATTTCTCAGGCTTTTAAGCCTTTGAAAATGTACTCATTAAGTCTAGCATCACAAGCTTATCACACTAAGACCTTTGCCTTGTTTATAGTTTCTTACACACATTTATAATATGAACATTTACTTTTCTATAGTCAAAGCAAGTGTTTGGTCTATTTGTGTGATCATTCTAGAAGTCTATGTTTGAGGCTTGTACAAAACTAGTGGGAAGTTTCAATGACCTTACTTTCAACTGGTTGATTTAAGATATGCAAATACTGTTACCATCAGGTTTTTTTTTAAATTTAATTAATTCCTGACCTTACCCAGAAAGTCAGAGTAGGTACGCGTCATCCCTGCCCCACCCCTCCCCCTTTTTTCCTCGGCATCATAGCAAATGCTTAGTAGCTATTTCCCTCATTCAACTTCTTTTCTACCGACAGTGGTCCAAGATGTCTGTCTTCTGACTTGTGCATGCTTTTCAAGAGTTAGCAGCATGGCCGAAGACGTCTGGATTTTGAGAGGTGTGGAACATTTCTTTCCAGAACTGAAAAGAACAAAACCTGGGCCAACTCCCTGTAAAGCTTGTTTTCTCCAACTTCTGGGAGACTTGAGGGCATCACCTTGCAGTTGCATAATTGCTTTTTTTTAACTAATGTATTGCTACATTCTCATACCCTTTTTAAATTCTATTTTGGGGGAGGGGAAGTGGTAAAGAAGCCTTCGTAAATTTGCAGTTCTGCCATTTAAAAAAAGAAGCTGACTTTTAGTGCAAACCTTAGTAAACTCAATACCTATCTGCTTCGTTTACTTCATGAATTAAACCACACCCACCCAACAGCATTTGTATTGCAACTCTAGCTTTTTCTGGCCTGTTAAAGTTCACTGCTCTTGTTTTGTTGATCTCAGCATTTATTTTTTAAATGATAGTTGGCCCTGCAGTGTTTCTAGCACTTTACGCTCCCTTTGCCTTTTGTATTTACTGGCGTTACACGCTTCAGGCTTTCTGATGCCCTTGAGGGACTATGGCTATTTTTTACATCTGAAAGAGTGCCAACTCATTTATTAAGATAAGAGTCTGGGAGGTTTGGATACATTTATTCTATGCAACATTAAATAAAAAATCAAATTAAAAATTGACTTATGCTGTGGCACACTTACTATTGCCCTTCTGGGGCTTAAATTCAAGCACTATGGGCCCCCTTTCTGGATTGTGATGGGCTATCAATCTTGAGACTGGATGACAAGGCCACTGACGTCTTCCCGAAGCATTTTATTGCTGACACGTTCAATAGATGGCTTGCACTGTTTAAGCCCTGTTTAAAGGGTTTAGAGGTTCCTTATTAATGGAAAAATGAATTTATACTGTAAGATCCCAAGATAAATCAAAAACATCTAAATCTAGCCTACAGTAATTCTAAGCTTTTTACTTTCTATTTGAAATTTACATTGAGCACATATTATAAATACCCAGTAAGGGCCCGATTTTCAGCATCGGGACTAGCGTGATTACAGCAACTAGTCGCCAGCACTGAATATTAAACGTGGATATTCAATGCCGGAGCGATATTGAATATTGATATTGAATATACGGGGTGACCACACAGCCGCAGAAGCTAACCAGGCAGTGGCGATATTGCACTGCTGCCCGCTTAGCTCCCATGGGTAAAGATAGGCCAGCCTTTCTTTCTCCTATCGTTACCCGCAGGTCGCTAACCGCGCAGCAGTGCAATATCGCCACTGCCTGGTTAGTGACAGGTGCTTCCTCCGCTCCACCCTGGAATGCCCACAGCACGCATCAACGCTACACGGTTAGCATCAGGGCGTATAGCGGCGCTACTCAGGAATATTCAACGACACCATGTAAATGCCTTTGAATATCAGGCCCTAAGTGCAGTCATGGTTAGCGCCCATTTTAGTATGCAGTAAATGCTGCTGTGTGCTAAATTCAGCCAGTGTGGTACAAAATCACGCGCTGACTGCTTAGTGCATGACAAGGGCAGGCAGTGGGCAGGGTATGGGTGGAGGGTGAGCATGTTGGCCAGTAACAGTTAGCTCAGCGGACAGAACTGCGCTCTAGCTGTCACGCTACACTTGCCATCTCAAGAGGTGGTATTAGGGAAAGCTGCACTACTGGCAGTCTGGTAGCATTGCTGCTGCCCATTGCAAAGAACCCAAGTGGTGGCTGCAAAGATGCCCTCCTGTTCCAATCTCCACAGCTCCATTACCCAATATAACAATAATCAGCACTCTGACCCACACCCCCATGAAGCCTCCCCTTGGAATGGCAAACAGTCAGCACCAGAACCTTAGAAAGCAACCCAAGTCCAAGGAGCGACCCCCCCCCCTCCTCACTCCCTACACTCCCCAAGGACCCTGCCTCCACCTCCCCCAAACCCCCTGGTCCTTACCGAGAGACTCTCTGGTTGTCTTGATGAAGAGGACAGGAGGAGTCCTCCTCTACTCCTGCCTCATATGTGGAGGCTTACAAAATGATAATAGTACATTGCAATAGTAATAATGCAATGGTGGTGGAGTGGTCTAGTGGTTAGGACAAGGTACTTCAGGCCAGAGGGCCGGGGGTTCAAGTCCCACCTGGGGACAGCAATCTCAGGCCGGAGGGTCTGGGATTTCTAGTCCTATAGGCACTCCTTGTGGTCTTTGGCAAGCCACTTAACCCTCCATTGCCCATGTTCCCTGTAAGTATTAGCGTATGTGTCTCATATCCCCTTGTGTTAAATGTATCCCCCAATTGACCGCTTTGACCCGGTGAAAAGTGGGATATAAATACAGCTAAAATAATAAAAATAAATAAATAAAATAATAGTACCCAAGTCTTGTGGTACTACCATGGAGGGTTAATCCCTAGCAATAGTACTTTGAGTCACAGTCAGAAGCAGAGGGTGGAGGTGGGGGCCGGGTATGAGGCAAGTCACTTACCAGTTCTGGCTTTTCAAAGGTTCCAGTCCTGAAGGTTCACTATGCCGGGGGGACCTTCGCAGAGCAAATCAGAGTGGGAGGAACATTGTAGGGGGAGATTGGAATGCCAGTTACTGTCATGTTGGGGAATGGAGCGGGGAGGGGATCTTTTCAGCTGCTGTTACAGCTTCCTTCCTCCCCATTCTTGCGCCCAGGTCCATGTTCCGTGCCTTGGTAGGCAACACGGGTTTTCCCACACTACCTGCTGAAGTAGGGAACATGGCTTCCTCATGTGGTAAGTATGCCCTGTGCGCTAGATGTAGGGGAGATGCTGGGTACACCTCTCACATTTACCGCACCAGCTTTGTACTTATGAAATCTTAACCTTTCCAGGAAAGTGCGGTAAGTGCAAATACTTACTTCACTTTAATAAACAGGCCCCATAGTGTTTTACTTGTCATACTAATTGGATCTGGAGCCCAGTATTGTGGCACATATCGAGAGTGGCATATGAAATCAGTGATGTACTAAAGAAGAAATCTCCAAAGAAACTGATATTGTACTAGGCACTACCATAACAGCAGTAACAAGGAAAAAGATTTAAAATATATATATATATAAAAGGAGGGATTTCAGTAGTGGCTAGCCCTGGTAAAACCGCTCACCGTTGCCGCTGAACTTCAAACCCAGATATTCAGTGTCGGGGCCATATCTGGCCATTGGCATTGAACATCCAAGACAGCCAGATACTGTTGCAGCTAACCAGGCGGTAGCAAGATTCAGCCGCTACCCAGTTAGCTACTGCAGCAAACGTTAGGTGAGCCTTTCATGTGCCTAACCTTTGCTGCCATGGAATAATTGGCTAGTGACTGTTAGCCCGTTACCCTCAGGCTTCACCTCCACTCCACCCCTAGGGCATCCAGTGGTAATACACGGGGATATTCAGCAGCTGTATTGCTGCTAAATATTCTGTTTGCTGCAATTAATACGGTTAGTAGGTGTCCTAACCATTTTAATCACTTTTATTGGCCCCAGATTTTTTTTTTAGAGTTTTGGTTTTCTCACAGATGAGGTCAGTATTGTCTTTTCTACTTTCCTTCCACAAGCTGAGAACTCTTCATCTCTGTCTAGTTCTGATTTGTCTAGCTCCTTACTGTGCCCCACTCAGATAAACAGGAAGCACAACATGAAAAGCATCCTGCAACGGGGAGACACTTTTTCCAAGAGAAACATATTTTTCAAGATTCCTGGGAGGATAAAGATGTTCCAGTAGCTGCACCTGCAGTTCAAGCCTCTGCAGCCCCATCATCGAACTCGACTGCTAGTGACAAAGAGATACAGTAGTGGCAGAGGTGTCAAACAGTGAGGATTATATGTACATTGCTGGTGCCTGAAGAACTTGTGAATCAGAAATCATTGTTTACATGTCAAAATTTTGTATATTTATTTATGTGCACTTATATAGCACCTTTCCGGAATCAAAGCGGTTTACATTGAACTTAAAAACAGTAACATCAAGCATGAACTTACATGGGATGGTATTAACAGGGTGTGACAGAATAGTAATTGAACATATTAACTTGAACAGATTGTTTACAATTGGATTTCATAACTTATTTACATGTGTCATGCATGATCATGTGATGGTTAATTCTATCCTTATATATATATATTTCTTATGTTAGCGATTAATTTCTTGAACCTTTTACATAAAGCCAAGTCCTCTGAGCTAAGTATTAGTTTGTTTATTTATTTTTTATACCATGCTCTTTAGAATCAATGCAGTTTACATGTATACTAACAGGTACTTTTTATTCCTTTGTCCCTGAAGGGCTCACAATCTAAGTGTACCTGAGGCAATGAAGGGTTAAGTGGCTTGCCCAAGGCCACAAGGAGTGGCCATGGGACTAGAGACCCCAGTCCCTCCGGCCTGAGGTTGCTTGTCCCCATGTGGGAATTGAACCCCCAGCCTTCTGGCCTGAGGTAACCTATCCCAACCACTGAGCCACTCCTCCCTTTTAGTTTATAGTGTAACATTGAGAACTAAGAAGGACCTTGGCTGTATTGAGTCAAGTTACCAAGTCTCCGAAATGGTCTTTGAATAGTGAGATTTTTAGAAGCTTGTGGAAAGCATTAGGGTCCTTGGTAGTTCTTATATTCTCTGGAAGAGAGTTCCAAAGAGTTGGCGCGTATAAGGAGAATGCTCTTTTGGATGTTGATGCATTGCTCAGCCACGCAACTGGCATGACCGCCTCGGGTCTCTCTCCCCTTACCCGTGACCCTCCCCCTTCCCCCTTCCCCCTCCCCTCCCCCTCCCTTTTCCCTCTAGTGATTCACCACCTTACACCATGGAGTTTCTTTCACCAAACTATTTGATTTATTTGACAACAGTGGTTATTAACAGTACAACAAAAACTGTTGGCCACAGCATGCACGTCACAATCAACAAACATAGTCTGCACATTCCTTGTATCCCTTTTCTTTTTGCAACCCTCGAGAGACACAGCCGAATATCCTTCAAACTTTTTACATCGCAGGAGGGACTCTCTGCCGTGAAAGCTTTTCCCAGTCCCTTAGTCTTTCGTATCTTCAGTCAAAAGGTTGTTACACCTGCCGTTCGAGCAGACTTGGCAACCTTTCTTCCTTACCCCCCCCCCCCTTTGCCCACCGTCAAAGCAAGGCAGGGGGGTCTCTCTGCGCGGTGTTCTTGTCGCCATCTCCCTCTCTCTGGGGGGAGGTCCGTGTATCTCTCCAGTACCTCCCCCCCGTTTACTTAAGGCCTAGGCTGTGTTCTCTCTCACCGGGTGCGTTTTTCAGCCAACCCCGCCAACAGCGACTCCTCGCTTGTTGACGGGGCCCCACCACTCAATGCGCCGCTGTGGCCAACACGTGCTTCTTCCATAGTCGCTCAACCGCCTCTTGTATGTCGCAGAGAAAAATGTCCATTCCGATGTCTGACAGATGCACTCCGTCTGGGCGATATAATCCTGGACATCTCTCCTCTATGAGGTCGTGTGCAATGCTGCATCCACCTATGGCCCCCATGAAGCGGGCCATCCATCTGTTCACTATGCGTCTGGTCCTCTCCAATGCCCTATGCGAGTTCTCGCCTCTCCACACTCGCCGCGGTATGATGTGTGACCATGCCAATCGCGTCCCGGGAAAGGTGTTTGCCAGCGTTAGGAGGTCGCCTTGCATCCTCTTGGTGAGCTCGACGCTGCGCGTGGATGCCAGGTCGTTGCCCCCCAAGTGGATCACAATCATCGCTGGGTTCCCGGTAGCGCTCTTCCTTAGGAGTAAGGACGGCATTAGCTGGTCCCACATCATACCTCGTCGCCCCAGCCATACTACTGCCACCTCTGCGCTTGGTAGCCCCAGATTCAACCCCTGCGGTCTAGACCGTGTCCTTTTTTGCGCCCAGTGAACAAATGAATGGCCGCATATCCACACTTCCTGTGGCCACAGTTGGTAGCGCATCCCTGCGTGGAGCACAATCAGAGCATATTATTACAGCAGTACATATCCTCCCGTTAATTCGCTTTATCTGAACATCAAATGTTTTACATTCTCCTTATCCCCGCCTCCCATTCCTCGTCCGTTACTTGCTGTCCTTACTGCGTTGGACGTATATACAGTTTGTATCTATCCGAACGCCATCGGCCTATCTTCATTATCTGTTCTCGGGACATCCCGATGCTGGCTGCCGTTGAAGCAGCTCCTATGCGAAAGGAGTGCGAGCCGTATAAGCTTGCATCCCGTCCTGTTCGCTCAATTATTAACTTGAGTACCCTGATAAATTGGAAGCGCGATAAGGGGGCACCATTCGCATGCACAAACCAGTGATATTCCGAGTGCGCCCGTACCTGCTGGTATGCTAAGGCAGCTTTTAGTGGGCATGAAGGGTCGTCGGGCATGGCCGACAGCACCACCTGCGCCCCTTTTCCCTCCACGTCGGTCTTGGATCTGCACAACTGCAGCACTACTGCTCTAGTGCGTATGCATACGTCGCGCTTTCCCATGTCTCCGCTGGCCGTCCCTCGCTCCGATGCTGAGGATGCTACTAGTTCCCCTACCTGGAATGCTCCGTAAAAGGCCCAGGAATATGCGCATCGGAAGAGGCGCGCCTCGTACTCATCGTAACATACTTGGGTAGTCGTTACCATGAGTTGTTGTAGGATATGGTGCGTGATTGGGCGGCGCTTGTCTATTTTTTGGGGTTGGCCCAAGGACCAGCCTCGCATCACCTTCGTTATGATGAACTCGGCCTTGAGGCTCTTCTTTCCCATAGCCTTCACAAAAAAGGATACGGCCGCTAGACGGGCTTGTACCGTCGCCTTTGTGCAGCCCATGCTTTTGCAATGCATAATCCACTTCAGAATGGTTGGTACTTTGAATCTGTCCTCCTGTCGTATGACATTCTCTCTGCAGAATGTTTGGAAGTGTTCCCATGCCGCAATGTATCTGCGCCGGGTATTATCCGCTAAGGCGCCTAACAGGAGCTCCCATATCTCGGCGGACCATACTCCCAGACTTGATCGGGCACCGCTGTCTTGTTCACGTCGGCCTCGGGCGCTAGCTGGTGAAAAAGGCAGATTTTAGAACGAGAAAGAGCGTCAGCAATGTTATTATTCTCGCCCTCGATGTGCTCCGTTCTAATGGATATGTTGTGCGACAGGCACAGCACTACAATTCGCCTCAATAGTGTCACCACTCTGGGCGTCTTCGCTCTCATCCTGTTCACCGCCCACACTACCGCTAAGTTATCGATATGGAAGGTGATCGCCTTATTGGCGAGCTCCGGGGCCCAGATACTGAGAGCTACCATTAGTGGGAAAAGCTCCAGGAACGTGATATCCCTGGTTGTTCCCTCTGCATGCCACTCCCTGGGCCATGTCTCGGAGCATCATGCTCCTTTATAATATATGCCAAAACCAATCCCCCCTGATGCATCAGTGAAGAATTCGAGTTCGGCATTGGATACAGGGAACGCTTGCCAGAATGCAAGGCCGTTGAAGGTGTGCAGGAATTGGAGCCAGACCAGTAGGTCTTCCTGTATTTCCTTGGTGACCCTGATGCGATGGTATCTTTTCGCGATACCTTTTGTTGCCCATGTCATGCGACGGCAGAACACTCTTCCCATGGGTATCACCCTGCATGCGAAGCATAGTAAGCCCAGCATTGACTGAAATTGTTGAAGTGTCGCTTTTCGCTGGCTGTGCATCACTTGCATGTCTTTTCTCAACTTCTGCACCTTTTCAGGCGGCAGCCGCGACCTGTGTGCTGGCACATCTAACTGTATACCCAGGAACGTGATGATCGCTTTCGGGCCCTCTGTCTTCTCTTTGGCCAGCGGGATCCCAAATGCTCGCGCCGTCTGTTCAAAGATATCGAGTATCCTTTTGCAGTCGTCGCGATCTTTTCCAATGAATAGGAAATCGTCCAGGTAATGTACAACAGTATTGGGGCCTGCTAGGTCCTCTACTACCCAGTGTAAGAACGAACTAAATTGTTCGAAATACGCGCATGATATTGCGCAGCCCATGGGCAAACACTTGTCATAGTAGAATTCCCTGTTGAACGTGAATCCCAGCATTGGGAACGAGTCCGGGTGCACCGGTAATAACCGGAATGCCGACTCGATGTCCACCTTAGCTAGTTGTGCTTGAGGCCCCTTGCTGCGGATGAGGTTGATTGCCTGATCCATGGTGGCGTATCTGAGTGAGCATAATGCCGGATCGATATAATCATTGACTGACTGTCCTTCCGGGTATGATAGGTTATGGATTAACCGGAATTGGCCCGGCTCCTTTTTGGGTATTATCCCCAATGGGGAGACTACCATGTCCTTAAAGGGGAGCGACTGGAAAGGACCAGCTACCCTCCCCATACCTAGCTCTTTGACTATCTTGCTATGGGCGATCTCATTGTGCTTTTGTACAGATGGTGGGTTATTAAGTAGGCTCATTCGTGCTCTGTTTATTAAAATCAGGGATGGGATGCGGAAACCTTGAGAAAAGCCATCCTCTATCTTGATAGCTATTTCCCGCTTGGGGTATGCTCTAAGCCACGGCCGCATCGGCTCAAGCCTGATGGGTGTTGGCGCCAGCCCCTTCGTTGGAATGGTGCTGTATTGCTCTGAAAGGCTTGGCCTCCCTTGAGACCCTACATGTGAAGGCAGGGTGTCCGTTTCCACATACTGTGCAGAAATGCTTGAATTTACACGGCTGCCATGTACAACTCCCTGCGTTGAACTGTCGGCATGGCCGCTTCCCCGCGAACTGATTGGTCTGTCGCCATTGTATGTTCTGAAATGGCTGCTGCCATTGTATGCTCGACTGCGGCTGGCGCAGCCCCTCCAGACAAAAGGGCCTGTTGGGCGCCATTTCTTCGGTCCACATGTCCAGGATCCTATGATGCCATGCTAGGGTGGGGTCATCGGCCATAGTCCTCCTGAACTGCACGTCATAGTTTAGCCAGGCCCAACCCCCATATTGTTTGTGTGCCCTGGTGATCGTGTCCAGGTACCGGGTCAGGTATGGCCCTGCTTCGGGTTCTTATTCCATCACCATGCTCATGAAGATGTGGAATGCTGTCACCCAATTATTGATAGATTTGGGAATTTTTTGTTTCCGCTCCCTCTCGCTTCTTTTATCCCTGTCTTTTCCATTGTTTAACTCATCATCTTGGTCCCTAAGCAGGAGGGAGAATATGTCGATATACTCCCTCCTCCAAATCTTCTTCTTAATTTTTTTGGGTACCGACACGGCCAGGGAGCTCACCCCGCAGCGTGGGTCGTGGCTGGTGTCGCGCCAGTCCATCTGCGTTCTTTGGGCCGCTCCCGTTGTTGCACACGTGCGGTCCTCGCCCTGCTGACTTTGCCCCGACCAAGCTTGCCTGAGGGAATTGGATTGTTTTTCGCTCTTCTTCCTCTTCACTTTTTTAAATGCGTAGCGCATCACATCTGCCCATTCTATGTCCCTCTCACTGTCCGAACTAGACCCCTCAGACGAGGACGTTGATAGCTCTGGCGCCCCCTTTTCGCACCCCGACCTACCATGTGCTGGGTTGGGAGTGGTCGTGCTGGCACTCGTCGATGGCACTTCCAAGATCGTAGAGCCCGGCGCTCCCAGCCGTTGCTTAACTGAGTTCAGGCCGTGTTGAGTCACCTGATCCCGGACCATCTGGAGCAGGTCGTCTAGTTCTTGATTCTGCGGCGGGGTGGAGATCTCCAGTTGCTGCGGCGCCTTCCTCCTGGTACTTTGGCGAGGCTTCGCTGCTGCTGCCCTCTGCGCCCCTCTCGTGTTTGGGCCGGCGGCTGCTCGTGCCTGTGATGCTGTTGCCCCTTTTGTTGCCGCCCTGGTGCCTCGTGGCCTGGAAGCCTTTGGCGTCTCCCTTCTCGGCATCTCTCCGTTGGAATAAAATTAATTTGTAGCCTTCTATCCGACGATGTCTCGTTCTGCCCGTTGCTGGCTGCGGCGATCAACACGCGCTCCTCCACGTGGAGGGGGTGGATCGGCCAAAGCCCTCGTTGTTGCCACCCCCGGCTCCCTCTTGCTGCCTTCCTGCTACCAGCGCTCAATCGCAACCTCTCGGGGAATAAGATGAGCAGGTATAAGTAATAGCGAGATCTGCAACGCTGAGCGGGGGGGGGGGGTAACGAATGCTGTCCGGTCCGGTTTCCTCCAGGAAGGGGGGTGAGCGGCAAAGAGGCCGCGCCCGCGCCAGGCGCACTCTTTTGACTGCGGCTCTTTGCCCGCCCCCCCTTCCGCCTTCCCCCCCGCCCCTCCCCCGGCCCTTCGGCTTGCCACCGCGCGCCTGTGCCCAGCCGCGTTGATTCACAGCTGGGTCTTTTCCTGTAGTCCAACGGAACTACCGATGTGTTTTTACTGCTATTTCTATGTGATCTGGACTCTGGGTTGGGTTGGATGATTGATCCCAACCATGTCGGTGATTCATTTTGTAATGTTTTAAAAATTGTGTGTAATGCTTTAAACTTTATTCTACTTTCTATCGGTAACCAGTGTAGCTGTATAATATCGGTGTAATGTGATCCTGGATTGGCGATTGTGTAATCACTCTTGCTGCTATATTTTGGGACATCTGTAGGTGATGAATGGCTTGTTTTGGAAGGCCCATTAGAATACTGTTGCAGAAATCTAGATGCGGGAAGATCATTGCTTGGACTGCTATTCTGAAGTCACTCGTTGATAGGAAGGGTCTCAGTTGATGGAGCATCTTCAGCTTTGACTATATGGCTCTGATTGTATTGTTTATGTGTTTAGGGAAGTTGAGGTGCTGATCCAGTGTGACACCTAAGTATCTCACTTCTTTTTTTTTTATTACCTCCAGGACTATTTCATTTATTTTTATAGTTTGAGGTGGGCTGAAAGATTTGTCTCTTGAAATAAAGATAACTTACGTCGTCTTGTAGTTTATTCATAAATTATGTTCAGATAGCCATGTGGCGATGACATTGAAGCATTTCTCCATTTTAGTGGGAACTGGTTGTTTTGTGTTGATTTGCTTGTATAACATGATGTCATCCACATAAATATGATAATAAATATTATATCTCTGGATTACCTTGCATATGGGTTAAATGTATAGATTAAATAAGAGGGCTGATATCGCTGAACCCTGAGGGATACCTTGCTTTTGGGCGAATGAATTAGATGTATTGTTGCCAATTTTCTACATGTTGGGTTCGGTTAGATAAGTATGGTTTGAACCACTTTAAGGTTTTATCTGCAAGGCCAATTTCTTGTAACCTGATTAAAAGATGATCATGGTTTCAGGAGTCATAGGCTGCTGCTATGTCGAGGAAAATTAAGATGAATCCTGAACCTTGTTTTTCCATCCCTTTTAGTATTCTGTCCTTTAGAGTTATGAGTTGGGTTTCCATACCGTACCCTACTCTAAACCCATGTTGTTGTGGGTCGAGGGGGGTGTAGCTGTCGACGCGGTCCTTTAATTGGAGTTGTATTTTTTTTTCCAAGATTTTTGCCATGAATGGTAAACTGGATATTGGCCTAGAAGAGTTTGGGTCACATTTGTCCAGGTCTTTGCCTTTTAACAAAGGACAGACAGAGGTGATTTTTAATTCTTTGGGTATGTACCCTTGCTCTAAGGATGAATTAATCAGTTTAAGGATAATGGGTGTGAGATCATCACGGGACATTCTTATCCATGGTGCTGGACATGAGTCTAATGGTGATGTTGATGTGTTGATTGCTTTGATAATGTTATCCAGCAGTCTTTTGGAGATTAAGCTGAATTCATACCAGAAGCTGTTTGTAACTGTGTTCACTGATTTACGTAAGGATTCTCTTAATGGGTATTTGCCTACTTTTTCCATGTAGAATTTGGCCATTGTTTGAACATTTGGTGAGTGAATTGTTACGTCCTCCTTTGGATTCGATATCAGTGTTTTCATAATGTCAAACATCTCCCTTGGCTTGTTCAGTGCAGACATTATGAGTTTGGTGTGATAAGCTCTCATGTTATTGTTAATGCATGTTCTGTATTCTGCCAGTTTATTCGTATAAGATAATTTTTTGCTTTCATTTCTTGATCTTCTCCATTTCCTTTCTAATTTTCTTAGCTGACTTTTGATGTCACGAATGTCAGGGGTATATCACACAGCACTTTTTCTTCTCTCCTTGTGAGATGAGACTTCATATGGGGCTGAAGCTGCCTGACCTATAACTAAGTTCCAGTTGTTTATTAAAGTGTCTGTGTCTGTTGTATCTGAATGGATATATCTATGGAGGTGCCATATGAGAGGTATCATTCTGACCCACTTTAACATGCCCTGGGTGTCAATCTCTCCTTGGCTCAGTTATTGCATAATTTACTAGATCTATGCTCTTAACTAAGTGTAACACGCTTTGAGGTCCTTTGATGGAAAACTGTGGAATAAATAATGAAGATGATACTATTATTTATTGAATCCTTTTGTTTCCCTTCTATACCAGCTCTGTGTGTATTTATGGTATAACACAGAAAGTCCTTTAGGATCCACATCATTAAATGTTCATTCCATAGGTTCCCGATTGGAGGTTTCATTTAATGCCATTTTATTGCAATATTCATTGTCGTCTTTGATTTATAAGTGGACAGGGGAAACTGCAGTCACCAGGTAACATGGTACTGCTTTGAAATGGATTTGAGTGGAGCTCTTTGACGTGCAAGCTTCATAAGACCTCTTTGTTACTGGTCAGGTCCCATTGTACCTTCCAGTCAGATGCGTAAGAAAAAAGGATTCATATATGACGGTTTATATGAGAAAAAAAGAGATTGCTATTTTGCCTTTGATATCTGTAAAGCAAGGTGAGCTCTGAATTTTCAGACTGATTTGGTTAGATTCGCATTAATGCTTTCTCAAGATGAAATCCCTGTACTTTGTATTTTGTACTCTCATAGAGAAGCAGGATTCTGTGTAACAGGCTTTATCTGGAGGGAACAGTTCATCTGCCTCTATTTACCTGATCCCATATCAGAGTCTTACAAAGGAAGATAATGTTTGATATTTTAAACTTACAAGGACAAATTGTAGGTTACTTTTCCCCTCTATCCTAGACATCTCAGTGGGGTCTTTGCCTTCAGTTTCCCAAAATCTCTTACACTGTTTGTTCTAAGAAGGCACAGAACTGCGGTCTGCAGGGGTTGCGGAGAAATCATGTTTTCAATATGCCCATAATGACTATTCAGCATCTTTGTTTGCATCCGAATAGTTCAAGAGCCAGGTTATTTGCCATAAATTGGTTGATTGGAACACAAGATCCGGGTTTGGACTTCAGATTCTGAAGTTTTGTTCTCCTATTGAAATTATAGCAGTGATTCTCCTAGTAACAACCAAAATGATCAGTATTTAGTGGCTGAAGAAATAAAAACAAACCTGTTTTTCAATTTTACACACATTTTCTGTTCTTTAACAATTACATCATTATTTAGGAACTTGCTATGTGTTAAGTTTAGCATTGGTTATTTTTAAGTATCACATATTTCCAAAGCTTCCAATAAATTAAATTTTGCGTCTGTAGGTGATATACATCATAACTAATCTTGCCAATTTTTTTTTGCTTTTAACTTTGCAACCTAATATCTTCTGTGGCCTCTGCTGGCCATATCATTCTCCAGACAATTATGCTGGGGTGACCAGAAACCTCTTGCTAACTCTAGGGCTGAAGGGGCACCTTCTCAAAGGTCAGCGTTGTGCCACTGATAGTTTCATGAGGTTGATATTTAATTCAATTTGCTATTTGTTTCATTTTGTTATTGTATTTATGTTTTATACTTCTGTTTGTTGTTGTATAATATAATGTACTGATGGTGTATGCATTATTGGAATACACCAAGGACTTTGGATTAGCAGGCTATACATGCTATGATAAAGAAAAGAAAGAGAGAAACATTGATTGGTTGACATGGGCATCTTCAGATTTGGGTTTGTCACCTTTTGTGACATGTCCAAGCCTAGAAGAACCTCCTCCTCCGATGAATCCAAAGCCAGATCCTTAGGGCTATAGCACAGCATCTCAGCAGCCTGGGCCACACTGTCATTCCCTTCAAATCATGGCAATTTTATGTGCTCCATTTGTAGTACATATTTCTTTTCCTTCATTATTACTCCTTTTAAGCCTCTAATTTTAAAGTCGCTGCCAAATTGTCCCAGGTATCCTTGTCCCTCTGGGGAACACTACTAATTTTGATAAAGCAGCCAAGCCTCCTGCCATGCACTATGAAAGACAATCAAATAGCTGCCCATTATATCCAGCCAGCTTTGTGTCACCTAGAATAGGAAAACTAATGCACTCCTTCCTTTCAGTGCTATTAATAGTGTTTAGATACTAATGGACTAGTCTTGCGAAATTGAGCCTGCAGCTGCTAATGGTCAGAAGCCAGAGTTGATTTTGTCAGATATATGGATCATTTATGGACTGAGGACAGATCCAAGGCAGTGTCTTCTGGAAAACTAATAGGAAGGCATATTCTGAAGTCTGGATCATTTCAGAGTTAACGGAGGTAGGTTGTAGTCAGATGGCAATAGATTGCATGGAATGTGTAAATCAATGGGGCAAATGCTAGCGAAGCAGAAATGAGGCTTTCCATGCTGGTAGTGATGTTTGCACGGATGTTCACAGCACTTTATTATTTGGTTGCTATAGGCACAAAGAGGGTAGCTTTTAGTTTTGGTATAATTTTCCACAGTTTTTAGGCCTGTTGTCACAGAAGGAATGCAGTATTTATTTGGATTCCTCTGGTCTATTAGTTTAGATTTAGCTGAATAGTAACAGAAAGCATTTTAGAATTGATGGACTTCAGGAGAAGAAAATATATGGGTTTTTTCTATTAATTTGATTGTAGGGAATGATTTTTTACTCACTTTATGTGGTCTAGTTTGTGTGGTCCCTAGGGTAAGGCTAGGTCAGAGAAGAAAGTTAGCTTTGGCCAAGTAATTTAGGTAGCTTGTGCTTAAAATTGGTACTAGATAGATAAGTGCCACAGTAGCAGGCCTATATTCTCTTGCCAACCCATCTTCCAGTCCTCTTGCATTAAGGGGCTTGTTTACTAAAGTGCACTAAAGTTTGGCATAGTATTGCATCCTAAGTGGCAAAAACTAGCGTGGAAGGTGTAACGGATCTACACTAATCACTGGGGTATGCCTGGCATGTGCCTGTGCAGTTAGCATGTTAAGAAATATTTCACCATGCTAAACTGTCAGTCAGAATTAACATGGGTGCTCTTAACGCCACCCATTGAGGTGGTAGAAAGTTCACATGCAACTGCAACATTAACAATTAACGCATGCTACTGACCTCTGTACTAATGATAATGTGCAGCCAGTGCCTACTCTCCAGTCACCAACCCGTCTCGTGCTGAGCAGTTAGTGCAGGATTTTTACTGCGCTGGATGTCTTAGCGTACAGCAACAGTTACCATGGTCCTGTACAAACTGCTTATCTTGCAGTAAACATTAGGACAGTTTAGTAAACATGCCCCTAAGTACATGTATGTGATGCAGTTGTTTGAAATAGAATTACTTTCCATTGTTTTTTTCAGGTTTGGTGACTGCAGTTTTGTAAAATCCACGAGAGATATTTGTTAGAATGCTTTAGAAAATTTAGGACACCTAATTTATTTAACAAACTTAAACCTCTAAATTAACATGCATGCAATTATTTGCATACATTAAACATTTTTATTTTAAAATCAATGTGTAAAACACCTGAAAATTTGTGAAAAAGTTTGAAAAATCGCAAAACAATTCAAAATATTTTTGTCTGTGCACATCCCTACGTTCTATTAAATCTTATGAGCCGATATACAGCCTGTGATAGTCAATGTTTCTTCAACGCTAGTCAGTTGTGTGCAAAAGTGAGACCTGATTGTGAGAGTGAGTGCCCAGGCAGCAGCTTACGCTAAATATCTGATTTGAGCTGTGGCTGCTGCAGGCTATTGGGCTGCCACTATCCAGGTATCCAAACCACATAAAGTTAGGCCTGCTTTATGAGGTTTTTTTTATCCAATTAGCGGACTGAAAAATGCTGTTAACTAAGTTCTCACATCACCCTGCCCCACCCAAGGACCACCCTGATCTATCTGTATATAGCCACCAAATTTGGAGGAAATATTCAGCGGTACCGTCCAGTTAATGCTCCTGAATATTGGGCTCAGCGGGATTTAGTCTGTTCACCTCCATCCTAAGGGCCACATTTTTCCTACATTCTTCTTGACTTGTCTGTAGTGTGGAGGTAGCTCACTTTATGACTTTCCGGATTCTGTTCATTTAAATGAAAAAAGAAAAAGGAACTTGTAGCCGCAATGTGAAGAACACAGCGGAACAGAGATATTGTCAACATAAAGTGAGAATGTAAATTCCTACAGTCATTTAGATATTTAAAATAGAACATCAGAGCATTCAATGGTTAGTTCATTATTCATGAGGAGTATGGCTCAGAGCAGACTTTTATTTGAAAGTCTATCTGGTAAAGTGTCAGAAGGGAAGAGGCTTTGTAAGTACACAGGATCATTTAAAGAAATGATGATTCTCCATTCCCGGAACATTGCATTCGTTACAGTCTCAGATTAGTTGGAGTATAAATTACAGACAATTTCCCGAATAGTTATTTTATTTTGTCTTGTTTTTTAAACACAACCATTTGTTCTGCTGATGAACCCAAACTGCTATCTACTCACCGGCCACCCACAGAACCTCTCATACAGAAGACTTGCAGCTAGTTTCTTTTTGCATCATGTCGTTATTTGGAAATGAAGCAGGGAATTGTGGAAATAATTTTAGGTATTAGCACATGCTTTGCAAAGCTTGTAAACAGAAACCTTAATAATGGAATGCTAAGGAATATTGTTTTCATCTAGCTTTACACGATATCAGGCTTGCGTTCGCTGATGGGAGTTTGTGCTTGGGAAGTTAATTTCACAGAAATTTAAAAAACTGTTTAAAATTTAAAAATTAAAGCTGTGTGTACGTCTTAAATGAATGGGGGTAGCTTCTATTTACTCTAAACCTCTTTATGGGTGAAATGTAATATGCATTTTTTTTTTCCACAGACACAAAGGGACCCAGGCAGCAGAATGCACATTAAATTATTTTGAGTGTACGTTTTCTGAAAGGTTCAGCCAGAATGCTGAAATTTTCTTGGCCTGTGATATGTTAAGCTGATGAGATGTATCGTGTGCACTACTAAAAAAGTACATGGCACATTTAGTGTGGATAACTGAGTTTGTGTACAAGCTGCATTTCAAAAGTCCCCACGCTTAGCAGCGCAAAGCACAAGAGCCGGATATTACATGATGCAAATCTCTGAGGTCCCTTCTAGGGCTGCCGCCCCTCCCCCCAATCCTCCTCCCGGTCCCTTCCAAGAAGGAAGAAGCTCTCTCAGGGGGCCATCCAGGATCCTCTGACTCACACATCCCACTCTAGAATGGCCACTTAATATTCCAGATCTCCCTCAGTTCTTCAGAGGGAGGGGAGAATGGGGAGCCCTCCTGTCAACATGGCTGAATGTTTCTGAATAGTACGGCCTAGTAGCACTTTAACAGTATCAAGCTGTTGGATAGGGCTACTTTTTTATATGTGTGGGTAGAGGGTAGTCCCAACTTGCTTATCTGACATTGCGGCCTGGATGTCTCACTAGCATCTGAAACTGAACCTGGCTAAAATGGAGCTCCTTCTCTTACCCTCTAAACCCATCTCTCCCCTTCCTTTCTTCTCTATTTCTGTGGATAACACTACCCTCCTCCCTGTTTCCTCAGCTCGCAACCTTGGGGTCATCTTTGACTCTACTCTCTTTCTCTGGGCACATGCAATTGATAGCTAAAACCTGTTGCTTCTTTCTCTAGAACATTGGCAAAATTTGTCCCTTCCTTTCTACATACATTACTAAGACCCTTATTCACTCACTAGTCCCCTCCTCTCTTGACTATTGTAACCTGCTCCTCAGTGGACTGCCTCTGAATCATTTTTCTCCCCTTCAATCTGAGCTGCATGGCTTATCTTCTGCCACTGCCACTATGCTCATGTAACCCCTCTTTTCAAGTCACTTCAAAGGCTTCCTATCCAGTTCAAATTTCTCCTACTTACCTACAAGTGCATTCATTCTGCGGCTCCTCACCACCTTTCCTCTCATATTTCATATTTACACTCCTCCTCGGGAACTCCGCTCCTCTGGCAGATCTCTTTTATCTGTGTCCTTATCTTCCACTGCCAACTCCAGACTTTGTCCATTCCACTTTGCTGCTCCATATGCCTGGAACAAACTACCTGAGTTGGTGCATCGGGCTCCTTCTCTGGCCCTATTCAAGTTCAGGCTCAAGACCCAACTCTTTGAAGCTGCTTTCAGATCCTGAAGCTTTTCATTCTCTTGCCCATTACTTATGTGTATCTTGCCGTACTCTAGTCCTCATTTTTGAAATGTTTTTCATCTTGTTTAGATTGTAAGCTCTGGTGAGCAGGGACTTTGTCTTACATCTATATGTACAACGCTGCATACGCTTTGTGGCACTATACAAATGATTAGTAGTAGTAGAAGTATGGGACTTCTTTTCTTATCATGGGGGATTGGGAGGAGAATGGGATAACCACGGAGAGGGCCTGAGGGTTGTGCGGTGCGTTAGTCCTGTAGGGGGGCACATCATTTAGCATGAGGCCCTGAGGTTGGGAGGGAAATCATGAAGGCATGACTGTCTTCCTGTATTTAATGTTAGTATCCTGGTACTAGATTCACTCAAATATTTAACACCCAGAGGGTCTTGCCCTGAATTGTAGAACCATTAGTAACTTTATAAAGATATTTTTATGCATAATTACTCCATGAATAAATGTGCCATGACAAAAATGTACATACTGGTATATTACCCAGATGTAGGTGCATTTTGGGGTGAAGATTGGGTGGGGCACAGAGTCACCACTTACATGCATAATTAATAAAATACATGCAATCATATGTATTATATGCATGCACATTTACGCCAGTTCTCAAGCTGCTGGAAACGTATGCAGGTCCATTTTACCTGCAATTTCTGCAGCATTTGTGCTAATATTTTAGAATGATACAAAGCCATCTATTTGTAGCCTAACTTATAAAGGCACATGGATGCTTTCTTGCCCTCTCATTTTAGGAAGATTTTTATAAAATTGCCAAATGCATAAGGGGTCATTCTGAGCCACGAATAGCGGGGATGGATGTCCCAATGTGACGTCCATCACCGCTATTCGTGCCGACTGCAACCCCCGACTAATGTCCCCGCCAGTTGTGTGGAGAAGTTAGTAGGAGGCGGGGAAGAGGCGACCCAGGGGTGGAGAGTGAGCGGGCAGTAGGCAGCCACTGGCCCTGGACATACAGGGATGATTCTATTGTCGGCCTTACAGTATATGTACAGGGCTGGCGAAATGGCCGGGGAAATTATTCCACCTCCTAGGTGGAATAACTTCTCTGGACATATATTTTTTTTTCTGGCCCGGGGCACGGAAAAGGCTGGGGGGGGGCTAGGGTTTATTCCCCTCAGCCCGACCCTGGCCTTAGGAGGCCAGATCGGGGGTCGGGCTGTGGAGAATAAACTTTAGTTTCTGGCAGTTGGCATTGCGGCTTTTAAATGGAGCCACGGTGCCATGGCAACAACATACCACGGCGCTGCGGCTCCATTTAAAAGCCTGACTGAGCTATCCGGGCAGGCCTGATTGCAATTCTGATCCCACGGGTCTAGACGTGCCCTGCGGGATCAGAATCGTGCTCCCCTTTATACGTCTGGCTCAGACCGGACGTACAAAGGGGATGTACGTGTGGGTGAGAATCAAGCTGATAATGTTGCTCATTATCATCCTGATTTGCATCTCATTCTTGTAATTTGCCTGCATATACACACTGGAGCGATATTGTGCTAATTGCATTAATCGTGTTGAGCAGGATATTCAGTAGCACATGACCATTTTGTACCACTGAATATCCCCTCCTACTGCCGCTGCATGCTCCGATGCTAAATGCTTAGCTAACTGGCCAGAGACTGAATGTTGCCGCTGCCTGGTTAGCTAAAATGGTATTCGGGCATACCAAATAATCAATGCCGGTGGCAGGATGTGACCCTGGCATTGAATATCCAGATCTAATTTCTTTTTTTTTTTTTTTAATGGTAGTTTTTATTCAGTTTAAACATATAAAATAACAGTACAAACGATCATGATATAGAAGGATACAAGCAGATGCTATTGATCAAAATAGCAAAAGAATATAATAACTTGAACAAGACAGTACAATAACTTTAACAAGAACTAGTATCAGTCCATGCCAGCACGCCACCCTCCCTCTCTCCGTTCAATGTGGTTACAGCAGAGACCATTCCACAAGGCAGCCTCCATCAATCACTTTCATCAAACATAATTTTGTAAAGCTGACCATTTCTTACTTAGTTTACCAGACCATGGGTTCTTGGCTATATAGATCTCTTCGTAGGTCTTGTGTAGGATTAAGAGACTCCACCAATGCTCGAAACAAGCTTTGTCGAGATTCTTCCAGTGTATTAGAACTATTTTAAGCGCTATCCCGAGCATTAAGTCCAGCAGTTTACTATCCCATTTCATCAGAGTAGGTTCCAGAGCTATGGATTTATATATTACTATCCGATAAGTGATAGGAGTTTGTAAGTTGAGGATTTGTGATATGCGTTCCCATACTCTGTTCCAATATATTTCCAGGGATTTACAATGGAACAACATATGTGCCAGTGTCCCAATTTCCATGTTACAGGACCAACATCGATTTCCCTCCTGTAGTGTCCATTTCATTTACTTAGCCGGTGTAATATGCGCTCGATGTGCTATAAAGTACATAGATTGTGTGAGAGACGCTGCTCTCGTGGCACGTATTTGAGTTCCCCAAAAAGTGTCCCAATTTTCCGGAGGTATATCTTGACCGGTTTCAGTAGCCCACACCGACTGTATCTTAAAACATGTCTTGTCACTTTTGGATCGGAGAATCGCAACACATCTCGAAACAGCTTTGGCATCTGTTTGTAATTCTTGAAGTTTCTGTCGCAGTGGCCATCCAGTACGTATCAAGACAGGTGACACACCCGCTTTGCTCATGCAGTATCGGAGCTGACACCATTGGAAATAGCATGTATTAGGCAATCGGAATTCCGTTCTTAATCTGTCAAAGGTTTTAAATGCACTTCCATTGATCAGTTGTCCAATGGTTATAAGATCATGTTCCACCCATTTTTTCCATAAGACAGGCTTCCCTCCGATGATAAGGCGCGGGTTCAGCCATAAGGGCATATCTGCGGTGAAGTCATCCCCTCCATCGATACATGATGCCAATAATCGACAGGCATGCTGTGTTTCTCGGATAATAGCATTATGTGGTACAGTCTGGTCTACTACTGTGCCAACCATTAGCCATGTAGGTAGGGGGGAATGTATGGCCCGCTCCACACTCAACCATCTAGGTCCTTTATCCGTGTCGTCAAGAGTCGACCCATTGAGCACCCTGCTTTAAAAGAGAGGCAGTGTGCAGCCAGCCGAGATCTGGGAAATGGACACCTCCTTGTGCATTAGGTAACTTCAGTTTCCAGGCAGCTATTCTAGGTACTCGGTTGTTCCATAAAAAGGCTATCAGTTGACTATTCATTTTCTTATAGAAGGCTGACGGGAAGCGTAAGGGAATCATACTTAATATATAGCTGAGTTTTGGTACCAACATCATTTTTATCGTTTCTAGCCTGCCCCACCAACTCAAATGAAGGGGGGTCCACCTGCAGACGTTATCATGTACAATTTCTTGACACATCTTAATGTTGATTGCGACAGTCTCTTCCAAGGTGGTGCCATAGGTCACGCCCAGGTATCTAAAGGATGACTTCTCATATTGAAAGGGGTATCCACGCATCATTTCTTCGCTGACCTGTTCATTCAGAGGAATAATTGTTGTTTTATTCAGATTTACTTTATATCCGGATATCGCTGAGTATGCATCTATGAGTTGCAGTGTTTCAGGAAGGTCTGATGGTTGTAGAAAGATGAGCAGGTCATCTGCATATGCTGACAATTTACAGGGACCATCAGCTAACTCAATTCCTTTTATGTTTTCCTTCTGTCGGATCGCTATTAATAAGGGTTCCAGGGCTAAATTAAAAAGCATCGGTGACAGGGGGCAACCCTGTCTGGTCCCTCTTTGCAACTGAAAAGGGGCTGAGAGGTGTGAGTTGACCGCTATTCGAGCTGTGGGTTTGGTATATAACAATTCAACGCGTTTTAGGAACTTTTCTCCTATCCCAAACCACCGTAGGGATCGAAATAGAAAGGACCATTCCAGTCGATCGAAGGCTTTTTCGGCATCCAATGCTAGCCCTATCAGGGGCTCGGCCTTAGTCTTGGCAGATGCCAGTACATGTGCCAATAATCTTCCATTATCTGTAGTGGATCTGTTTTGTATAAATCCACATTGATCCTCATGTATCAAATCTTTTAAGATCCGTCCTAATCGGTTAGCAAGCACTTTAGCATAGATTTTATAATCAGAGTTTAGGAGAGAGATGGGTCTGTAATTCTCTATCTTTTGTGTATCCCTGCCCGGTTTCGGGTGAATTACCACCACAGCCTCTGCCAGGGCTCCAATCTCTGGAGATTCATCTTGCAGGCCACTGTAGTAGATCTGTAGCATGGGAGCCAATTGAATGCAATATTTATTATAGAATTCCAGTGGGATACCATCTGGACCAGCGGCTTTGCCACGAGCCATCTGTTTGATCGCATCTTGTATTTCAGTTACAGAGATCTCTTGTTCCAGCGTTCGACTTTGATGACTGGTTAATGTGGGTCCTACTATCTTGGAGACAAAATCTTCAAAGGCTCTGTCACTACATTGGGTATCTGAGCGATATAGTTCCTCATAGAATTCTTTGCAGCAGTCTAGTATTTTGTCAGATCTCAGGAGAAGGCCCCCAGAATTGTCTTGCACCGCCGCTATAGCGGTCTTGCTGGTCTTTGGTTTGAACTGCCGAGCTAAGAGGGATCCAGAGTGGTTGCTTTCATAGTAGTATGTACTACGTTGTAGCTGGATACTACTCAGTGCTGCTTTGTTGAGGAGAGCATTATATTGGTATCGCAATTTTTGGAGTCTAATCAATATCATTGAGTCAGCTCTTTTGGCTAGTAACCTTTCCCCAGCTTTTATTTGGAGTTCCAGTTCATCTTTTTCTTTTTTCCTGGCTTTACGCCGTCTAATGGTGTAGGTGGTAATATGAGCTCGTATTGTCGCTTTAAAACCTTCCCACCAGCTCCAGATGGAGGTATCAGTGGGTGTATTATATTTAAAATAGGTCTCAATTTCCCCTGACAGTAGCTGTACAAAGGAGTCATCTGCTAGTAGGGATTTATCAAATGTCCATCTTGGCGGAACATGTTGTGTAACGTTGGTATCCAGCACTAGGGAGACAGCAGCGTGATCCGATACCGTTGTAGCATATATCTCTGCGGACAACACTTGAGGCATCAGCTCTGTGGACAGTAGGAAGAAATCGATCCTTGTTTGGGTATTATGTGGGATGGAATAAAATGTGTAGTCTCTTTCTTGGGGATGAAGTAGGCGCCATGGGTCTACCAAGTGTAGCTCTGTTATGATTCCTTTAAGAATCGCCTGCGATTTGACTTTGTCTACAGCCCGATAGGGCGTGCGATCTAACAGTGGATCCAAGATGACATTGAAATCGCCCCCTAAGATGATATTGGTGTGAGCTGCGGCTGTAACTTCTTTAGCTATCAGTTTGAAAAAGTTAGGGTCATCGAGGTTGGGTGCCTAAATATTGAAGAATGTGTAAAGCTGTTTTATTTTCATCGTCACTCTGGCCCATCGACCTAGCGGATCAATCTGTGTGCCGGTAATGGCGGATTGCAGGAATTTGCGCACTAATATTATTACCCCCCCTTTGCGTTGAGTGGCAGAGGCCGAGGCCGCCACCAGGAAATATTTAGAGGTTACTTTCTGCGATTCAGTATCTGTTAAATGTGTCTCTTGTAAGAGGGCAATATCTGCTTTTTTTTGTTGGCAGTACGCTAAAATCTTCTTTCGCTTGACAGGGCCAGTAATACCTTTTACATTTAACGAAAGCATTAGGAGATCACTAGACATCAATGTTGGAATAAGCTGTCTTATAGGTGAAAGCTATCCTATGGATAGGTCTGCCGCGTACTTGCATTTTGCGTGTATGTGGAGGGTTTTGCACTGGACTGGACTGACACAAATAACTGCATAACTGGCAAACATTGTATCGCTAAGGTGAACACAATCCACTGAAACAGTAACCAACCCCGACCTCCCGTTGCCACCCCTACATTTCAAGCAGAAATATCTGGTTAATTAAAACTATTTAGAACAACAGAAATACAGTCGATGAGGTGTTTAACAAGGCTTAAGGCGTTCTAAAATTTGTGAGAACGCACGGCCGCACCCCCTGAGTATATGCTGAGTTCTCTACACTGCGTGAGAGATCAGAATATTGACCTCAGGTTTCCATACCGCATTTTTCTTGTAGGAAAGTTTTCAGTTTTTCAGCTTCAACAAAATTCCTCGTTTCATTATGCAGCGTGACCCGCATGGTTCCTGGGTAGTATAGCCCGTATCTTGCCTGTGCACTTTGTAGCATGGGTCTACAGGCCAGCAACGCTTTTCTCCGATCTACCGTTTGCTTGCTCAAATCTGGATAGAGTGCCACTTTGTGTCCCTGGATTTGCAGTGATCCGGCTTTCCGTGCAGCTTGAAAGATCTGTAGGACCTGTGGGTATCTCAGTACCTTCATTATGAGTGGGCGCGGGTATCGTGTGTTTTCAGCTTTGTGTGTTGGGATTCGATGGGCCCGTTCTAGTTCAAAAGGCCTTGCAAAGACAAGCTGCAGCATCTCCGGTATGGTTTTTTCCAGAAATCCAATCGGATCGGTGCCTTCAGCGCCTTCAGGGACTCCAACAAGGCGGATATTATTTCTACGGGCATGGTTGTTTTGATCTTCAATCTGACTTTCTATGTGCCGGACTCGTTTGACCAAAGGGCCCAGCTGTTCTAATGCAACGCCATGCTTCTGGGTTTGTAATGCAACTGCACTAAGTCGAGTGGTGATGGTGAGGAGTTTCTCTTTTACCTCCAGTAAGTCTTCTTGAATCATGTTCAGTGAACTAGAATTGGCTGCGATCATTTCTTTAACGCATTTCAATTCCTGTAGCACTTCACGTAGGCCACCGGCAGTCACTCCCTCCTTCTCTCCCGCGGCCATTTTCTGCGGGGAACCCACTTCGGGTTTGGATCGTTTCGCTGCTGAGCCGGATCCCTGCAGAAATTCCAGCCGGGCAGGCTTCAGGGATGCCATCCAGCTATATTTCGGTGTTATTGATGTAGGTAGGGGGTACAAACTTCAATTTAATACCGGGATATGTTCAGGATTCTTGGGCAGCAACGGGAGCAAAAATTCAGGCGTCCATTCTGTTCAGTGGCTAGCTCCGCCCCCTTCCCAGATCTAATTTCAAACGACAATGTCCAGCCACTTGGACTGGTCGCCGCTGTTGAATATGAGCTCCACTCTTTTTAGTGCAGGCATTTCATTGGGCTGGGACTGTGTTTCATGTAGATGCTTGGGGTTTGGGGCCTATTCACTAAGCTGTATTCAGTGGTTAACACAGCTTTCTGGGGGTAATTTAATAAGGAGCTGTCTAGATTTATGTGTGAATAACCCACGCAAATTCTGGTATTTTAGTTATTTACACATTTAAGTGGCCTATAAAATGCTAGTATGAAAGTATGTATGTCTTTAGCATCATGAATACATTCATTTTTGACATACATGTGGGTGCAGTTTGGGCACAGCGTGGGTGGCACAAGTGATTACATGTGTAGATTATAAAATTATTTAATTTGTGAGTGGAATTGCAACAATTAGGCACAGTCTTATACACCAGCTGTAGCCTTAATATAAGCCTGTACCTCTGCACCTACGCTCTTTTAAAACGTCAAGCACACAGTTACTTGATATTATAAACTATGTGTAAAGTATGCGTGTGAAAGTGCACAATAACTAGACACCATTTTGAGGGTAATTTAACCCCCCCCCCCCCCACGCACAAGCTTTATAAAATAAGGCTCTACTGATATGCTTAACCTAGCTGCAGCAGTTACCCCTGCCCTAAAGCTCCTTTACAGGGGCGGCTCTATAATGAGGCCAAGTGAGGCGATGGCCTCAGGCAGCAACTTTTTGGGGGTGGCAAAAAATGCCTCCAAAAAGGCTGCCTCAATCAGCCTTCAAAATCAGAACAAAACAAAACAAAAAAAAACGGTCGGAGAAGCTGCTGCTGCCACTGCAGCGACAGAATGAAGAGCCCTGCAGCCCCCCACCGCCCCGGAAGAGCCCTGCCATTCTTTTCCCCATGCCAGCTCAGCTTTGCAGAGCCATGAAGGGAGAGTGTTTCCCTTTCCCGTGGCTCTGTTAAAGTTGAGCCCACCTCCTACCTTGCTCTTACCCAATCTTCTCCAACATCTTTAGGAATCTTTGTGCTCTCCATTGCTGTCTCACCACCTCTTTCCTCCACTATGTCATCTAGGTTTGTTGATGAGGCTGTTTCTTCCTATAACACTGTACTTTCCTCTGCGCTGGATGCTCTTGCTCCTCCCACTTCACATCCTGTGAGGCGTACTCCACCTCAGGCATGGCTGTCCTCTAAAAATCGCTACCTTTGTTCCTGTGCCCATTCAACATGTGCAACCTTGCAGACTTCCTACATTTCAAATTCATACTGGCCTCTTTCCAGTCTGCCATAGCACTCACCAAGCAAGAGTACTATGTCCATTTGACTACTTCTCTTGCCTCCAATCCTCACCCATCTCTTTACAACTCTCAACTCTCCCCTCAAAGTGCCTATGCCTCCAACTCCTCCTTCTCCCTTTCTGTCCAGACTTTGGCTGATTACTTCCATGACAAATTGCACAAGATTATTCTTGAGTTCCCCTAGGGGTCTTCTCCATCCTTCCTTCCATCTCTTCATTCCCTAACCCTTCCCTCAACCTCTTTCTCCCTTTCATCCTTATCTAAGATCACTGAGGAAGAAACTATTCATTTTCTCTCCTCCCCTAAACTTACTTCCTGCTCCTCTTGTCCATTCCCACCCACCTACTAAACTCCATCTGCATTATCCTCAACCTATCTCTTTCTACCACTCCACAAGAAACCATCCCTTGATCCTACCTGTCCTTATATCCTTTAATTGACCCATCTCTCTCCTCTCCTTTATTTCTAAAATATTTAAATGTGTGGTTCACTGCCACTGTCATGATTTTCTTTCCTCTCAGTCCCTTCTGGATCCACTGCAGTCTGGCTTTCTCCCTCTACATTTTACAGAGATGCTCTTGCCAAAGTCTCCAATGACTTGTTCTCCGCCAAATCCAAGGGTCTTTACTTGATCTTCCGCCTTCTTGACCTTTCTGCAATCCTCATCCTTTTGACCATTCTGCTGCTTTGGACACTGTTGATCACTACTTTTTCCTCTATACCCTGTCCTCACTTGGATTTAGGGGTTCTGTCCTGTCCTAGTTTTCTTCCTCTCTCTCACCTCACTTTTAGTGTATGTTCTGGTGGATCCTCTCTACTGCTATCCTACTTTCAGTCAATGTACCCCAAGGCTCTGTTTTGGGACCTCTCCTTTTTTCTATCTACACTCAGTCCCTTGGTGTGCTCATCTCCTCCTATGGTTTTCAGTACTATCTCTATGCTGATGACTCTCATATCTACCTCTCTGCACCTGAAATCTCTCTGAGAATACAGGTCCAGATCTCTGCTTGCTTATCTGACATTAGTGTCTGGATGTCTTACTGCCATCTGAAATTGAACATGGCCAAGACTGAGCTCCTTATATTTCCCCCTAAGCCCACCTTCCCCCTTCCTCTATTTCTGTGCATAGCACTCTATTTCTCCCTGTTCCCTCAGTTCACAACATTGGGGTCATCGTTGGCTCCCCCCTCTTCTGCACATACATCCAACAGATAGCTAAAACCTGCTGTTTTTCCTCTGCAATACTGGAAAAATTTGACCCTTCCTTTCTGAACACACTACTAAGACCTCTATCCATTCTCTAATCACCTCTCATCTAGACTATTGCAACCTCCTCTTTGCTGGTCTTCCTCTGAATCATCTCTCCCCACTTCAGTCTTCTGCCAGTGTCGCTTTGCTGATGTTACCTCTCTTCTCAAGTCACTTCATTGGCTTCCAATCCTTTTCCGCATCTAGTTCAAACTTTTACTACTGACCTATAAGTGCCTTCATTCAGCTGCTTTTTGCTACCTTCCCTTTCTTCTCTTTCCCTATGCCCCTCCTCGGGAACTCTGCTATTCTGACAGATCCCTTCTATCTGTGCCCTTCTCTACCACTGCCAACTCCAATCTTTCTACCTTGCTGCTCCTTAGGCCTGGAACAAACTATCTGAGTCAGTATGTCAGACTCCATCTGTGGCCCTGTCCAAATCCAGGCTAAAAACTCACTTCTTTGAGACTGCCTTTTGGACTGATCGCCTAAATCCCGTCATGTGTTTCCTTACCATTCTTCTAAATATATCCTTTTATATTTTTAGTTCCCTGTACAACAATGTGCCTTCTAAGACCCTGTTAGATTGTTGGTTAACTGTAAACTGCTTTGAATGGTAGAAAGGCGGTATTAAAAAAAGAATGTTTAAATAAATAAATATCCTAGTCCCCTGTTGTGTTGTCTGTCTTGACTAGACTGTAAGCTCTTAGGAACAGGGACTGTGTCTGACATGTCTCTGCACAGTGCTGCATACACCTTGTAGCACTATATAAATAACAAGTAATGGTAGAACTTAGCTTACATATAGAACCAAATATTTGACTTACTGATTTCTGGGGTTTTCTTTCACTATTTGTAGTAAAAACCCGAGACACAGCCAATGCTGCTTGCTGGAGGACTAAAGCAAACTTCGTAATCAGTTGCTGGCAAAGGCTGGAATAATTTGTTTGAACTGTGCCACAGGAATTAACAAGAAACTGCTTGACTTACTTTGCAGAAGCCAGTAGTGACTAGGTAAACCTCCAAGTGGTGCCAGGAATTATAAGATGCCTTCTAATGGGCACAGAGGAGAAAGATAGCAAGAGAGAATGTGAAGCCATGGTTTCAAAACTTGGAGTCGGGACATCATCAGTGGATGGGGTCCCAGAAACATGACCATTTCCTCTTCTCTCTGGCCTTTCACTCTGACCCATCCCAAGTAGTGACAGTCATCAGTCAGCATGTGCCCTGTGAGCCAGTGAACGTTCATAGACCCATACCCCCGCCTGAATAAGCTTCCTGTTAGACTGGAAACTCATGCTGAGTACTGGGGTCTGTAAGCACACACTGCACACTGACACAAAGGACCTTGTGCTGGCTGCCGCTGCTTTCTGCTTTAGAGGAGTGGAGGGAGGGGGAAGGAGGCTGAAGAGCTGCAATTTTGATTTCATCATCTTCTGCGGTCATGTGGATTTTCATTTGCTAAAATGGGGTCATATGGGATAAAAATGTAGAAAGCACTGGTGTGAAGGGTGCTGGTGAAGCTAGCCTACAGCAGCATCAGGAAAGGTCCTAGATTGATTGGTATGATGAGGAAGGAGGCAGAAAATAAAGCAGGGAGACGGAAGGCATTCAGCTGCCAAGCAAAATTCAAAAACATCTAGAAGATTTTCAGCTACTCTAGGGCCGGGATACAGATTGCCTGGGAGAAGGATAAAAACCAGGTCTTTCAGAGAAAGAAGTCTCTCCCAGTTGAGGTATTCTGTACAATGTATGCACACAATGATGGAAGGTTTCCTTTTCTACAGACTGATCTGTGGAGGAAGACATACCTAACCAACCTCAAGATGTAGGAGGTCCTTGCTGCTGGCAGGCAAATAGGTCCCCTCCATTGGCATATGCATGAGTTAGAGTTGCATAAATTGGAGACCCACTATATGCAAACGTATCTTATGTATATTAACTGAGAATACCCTGAAAAATCCGTCCTCAGGAAAGTAGTGTAATGCTTTTGAAAACTCTCATTACTACTAATGTCTTTTTTTTTTTTTTAGCAGTGCAGCATGAATTATCTTAAAAAATAAACATAAACTTAACATCTTTTTATAACTGGGGAATGAATTGCCGAGAAAATAGTTTGTGTGTGCTAAAACGATAATATATTATTGATAATTGTTTCTTTTGTTATTGTTAATAAGAAACATTTAATTAAGCATCGCTGAAGCACAATGAGCCTATACTCAGTGACTAGTTCATGTAGGAAACAATGGTTAATGAGGCGTCGTCAGGATTTTTTATCTGCATTATTTTACAATTGGATCCCAAAGTAAATTTCAATTGCCATTATCCCTCAATATGGTGAGGGGAAAATGGCTCTCAGGAGAAAATACTGACCCCCTAGACGCAGGTTTGTGCTGTTGAGTTTCTCCATTGGACTCAGATGTATTTAAACATAATCGAGATATGACGTGCTTGACACTTGTGAGCAGATTCCTCTTGTTTTGTTTTCAACCAGAAATTTAATCTCCACAGTTTGGTAAGAGTCCGCTTTCATGTCTTCAGTGGAGTTGGGTGGGCGATGTTAACCTTGGGTTTTCTAGCCCATATGGCTTCAGACTTCATCATGTGAGCCATGGGAAAAAGCCAACACTGCCTGATGCCAGCATATAGGCTCCGCTCTGAGCACCTCACAGGAATAGGAGACACTAGCAATGACTCCTGAATGTTCAGTAGCTTCTCTCCTCTCTTGTCACAACATGAGCCCCAGATTGTAGGAATTAACAAGCAGTGTTAGGGCATGGATAGATGGAGGCTGTATTGTGTAGCACACACATTGCGAAAACCACCACCCTCTCTTCCTCTTCCTGAGCCCCTCCCCCTTTGAGTCCTTCCAGTCTCTGGTGGGACTTCCAATGGTATCCTATATTTTCTTGGGATCGATGAATCCTCTCCCATGCCCATATTGTCCACTCTGTGAATATGGGTAACCACATGATATTTTGTAAAACTGCTGTTGTGCCTTGGGCTTAAATATTGGGAAACACTATGTTAACCCACCATGTTATACAGGTTTTCATTCTTAGTCCAAGGGCCAAAAATGGACCATATCTAGCATGTGATTCAGATCTTACATTTGAATTTAGTTAATAAAACTGATGTGAATGATAGAGCTCAAGTTTAAGGCTTCACACATTATGCTGTATACAGAATAGGAAAATGCAGTGGCCAGAATGGTTCTGTTGAAAGCGCATATGAAACAAGTCTTCAACTTTTAAGAGAATTACAGCTGAGGCTGGAAGAAGTCGTGGCCCCCCACTGCATGACCCCTATTTTGGTGGCTGAGGTGACCTGATGTTTCAGAGGTATGGTAGATATTCCCCTGGTGCCACATCTAAGTCATGCAATGGTGGCATTTACTTCCTGTTTTGTGCCAGTACCATTAACGTCAATCACAATGAGTAAACTCATTGGATTTAGGATGTTGGGGGTGGGATTGTGCAGTAAATCTGAATTGCTCTGTAGAGAAATTCTGGGTTATAAGTGAGATTTAGTATGTGTAACAGAGACTTGGTCAGGGGAGGGTGATTCGGTTTTGTAGCATCAGTTATGTCCACAGGGTTATGAACTGATGAGCTTATGTCATGGGGCTAGACAGAGTGGTGGGGTTTGTGTTTTTTGTAAGACTGATTTGGGATTGTGTCTTTACCCTTTGAGGGGGTTGGGAATGTAGAGTGTATACTGGTGAGATATGGTTCTGATCATAATTTGGGTATGTTTTTGAAGTGAAGTGGGGTAGAATATGACAATTTATTAGTTATGAGGAATTTAAATGTTCAGCAGGAGAACTGTTTTCATGCTGTTGGTTTGGGTTTAAAAATAGTATGGTGGATATGGGGTTTTAGCATTATATTGTTGGTCTCACCCATGAGGGGAGGGCATACTTTGTACCTTTTTGTTTTCTTCAAAGTATGAGGGTGATCGGATTGGGTTGTCTTGGTTCTGGAAGTATGTGGTGTCATGGTCAGATCATATGGTGGTTTCCTTTGATCTGACATTGACTTTCTCCTGGACTGCAGCTCACACCATCCAGAAATATGCCTACAGTGTGACAGACATTTCATCCCAGGAGGTCCTTGCAGCCTTACCAGCTTGGCATTCAGCTGTTTTGGGGGTTAAGAATATGGTTAGTGGAATTCAGGATTGAAAGCAATGGACAATCATTTGGTGCTACCGTTCTTATCCCACCTCCTGGTATGCCCCAGAGCTTTGGCTTAAGAAGCAGGAGTGCTGGTTTCTAGAGTTGCACTAGAGGAAGATCTGGGATACTGTGTCTCAGTTGGCTTGCAAGCACAAGACCACCAAGTATCAGCAGGCACTGTGTGGGGCAAAGAGGACATATTGGGAAGGGCATATTCATTCTTCCCTGTCCCAGTTCCGATTATTATTATTCCCTTGAAGTCTCATCTGAATTCCTCACTTTCTTGAGATGCATTTGCCTCTTTTTTCCAGGCAAAATTGTCTCAATTGACCCGAGACTACGGTGGCACCTGTTTCTCTGCTCACTAGCCCCGGGCCATTGAGCAGCTTCAGGGAGAGTTTTGGGCATGATGCCTGCAGTGAAGTTCTGATTCACTGTTGAAGATACCGAGCTGGAAAGAGGTGAGGGATTCTAGAATATGGAAAATATTATTTTGGGTAATGACTCACACCTGGTGGCCTCAATCACCAAGGTAAATCAGAGCAGAGACGGGCTATAAGAGATTTTGTAGGTTGGTTAAAGCTTGCCTGTACCCAGTTGGAAGAAGGTGAGTTGCGAGGATGGTTAGTTCAGGGGGGTGAGAGTCTCAGGAATTAGTCTCACCCCCCTGAACTAACCAAATGTTTTAACTGGAAAGTGCTTTGTTTCTCCTTTGGAATGATATTTGGGGTATAAAATGATTAATAAGCCATAAAACACCGTCTGCGCATTGTTTCAGGATTTTCTGTTTTGCCAGCAAATGTTTCTCTTGGTCGTGTTTGCATTGCAAAGTATGTAAGATAATACATGGCAGCTAGAAAGTATGCAGATATGTCATATACTTTTTATATGTTATCTGCTCATACTTTCACATGTGAAATATAAAAGCTGTAGTAGGTATAATAGCTAATACTAAAATAGTTACATGAGCTCACGGGTCAAATTCCTTGGTGCTTTTAGGGGGCATAAGTTGTTAACCATCAAGATTATTTGGGTAAATGACATCAAGGTCACTTCTTGATTCATTTGAGGTGAGAAGCCTCTGAAATATTCATTAAAATGATTAATGAATCAACTGTTGTATACATGACTAACTAACAATGAACATGTCCTGCTGAGTAGCACCTCTAGTTCATTCTTTTTTTTTTTTCTTTCATCCTGCCACAATTACAAATTGCTGGAGATAAGTAAGAGAATGAAACAAGATTCTTTCTTGGAATTCTTGAGAAAAATAAATGAATGCTGATTTGTTAAAGATACTATTGTGCTGACTGACTGTTTTAGTGACCAATGCTATATACTTCTATGTGGAAGGTCCCCATTTCAATTTCTAGACCCCTACACTCAATCCCCTGGGAGACAGGAGGTCCATCGAGGGCAACACCAGGTGGCCCAATTTAGAGCCTAGCATACAGGGTGTAGAACCCTGATATGTGGCTCATGGCCTCAAGATTATTACTGTAATGACCAGACTCGGAACAATAAGAACAATATTATAGAGGAAAAAAAATCCCTGGATAGTTGAATCAAGGCTCATGAAATCAGAATCTCAGTATGGGATTCAATTCACCTGGAAGGTAAGGAAGAAAGGAGGTAAATTACAAGTCTGAGAACAGATTCTATATAGTAGTTTGTATATCTTATCTAATGGTGTTTCTCATCCTATTCCTGGAGTATCCGCTAGCCATCCTCAATGCACATGCCTCCACTGCATGCAAATCTAGTCCACGCATATTCAGTTTCACATTTCGTATTACTGCAAATCTTAAAAGAAAAATCTAAGAGCTTTATACTTCTTCTAACTAATTTACCCTGTATTTTATATATGTACACAGTAAACAAAGAAAATACATTTAAAAAGCACGATGACAAATTACGTAGGGATTAAGCTTGAGGAATGGCATCACAATGCAAATTATCTTAAAAGCCCAATTCCATAATATGCATATCTAGCTCGCAGACATGTCTAAATCACAAACAGGTCCTGTTTGAACCTAATTCCGCAGTTGAGGGTCTAGATGTGCCCAAGGGTCTGGAATTGGGGAGATAGACATGTTCAGCGCAACATAGGCACCGCGCTATTCAGGGTGCAGGCATAGGCCATGTGATATAAAGGAGAAACACGTCCCCTTCCAATATCATCGGACATGTAAGCATTTTGAACATCCCCATGACTACCATATTCTGAAAAGTTACACGTTTCAGATCCTGCCCATCTCCGAGATATAGCCGTGAATGCCACACCCCTCAGGTGAAATGTGCATCTCCAGAGTTGCCCTTCACACTGACAGTAGTGTGCTGATGCAAACTAGACATAAATACCAATGGGCAATGACTGCTGTTGCAGCCTAACCATATACCAGTCCTCTACAGACCCTGAAAAGTGCTAGGTAATCCCAGTGCACCCTAATATGGTATAAGAGAATATAAATATGAACATGTATATCAGAACATACCTTCCATCAAATGGTGTTTGGCAGTAGGAACCTGCCCTAGTGATTCCTGCCTTGGTCATGCCTACAAACATGCTTTTAACCGCTAAGGATGGACGCTTACCAAGTGCAGCAAACCTGAAACTAACATTGCAGTTCCCCAAAGGATGCATAATATTACTGAGCAACAAATGTATACCCTTTTCATGCCTATGCCCTATAAGTGCACTCATTCTGCTGCTCCTCACTACCTTTCCCTTCTTATCTCTCCTTACACTCCTCCTCGGGAACTCCATGCTTCTGTCAGATTGCTTCTATCTGTACCCTTCTCTTCTACTGCCAAATCCAGACTTTGCTCCCTTCACCTTGCTGCTCCCTATGCCTAGAACAAACTACCTGAGTCTGTACATCAGGCTTACTCCCTGGCCCTTCCCAAATCCAGGCGGAGCGCTCACCTCTTCGTTGCTGCCTTTGAATCTGATCCACCTAAGCTTCCTTACCATTCACCCTAAATTTGTCCTGTCCACAGCTGCTGTGCTGTCTGTCGTGACTAGATTGTAAGCTCTGCTGAGCAGGGACCATCCTTTACGTGTGTCTGTGCAGCGCTACTTATGCATTTTAGTGCTATACAAATTATCAGTAGTAGTAGTAGTGGTAATAGTTTGGCCGCCTTGCTATGGCATCCGATTCCCACATATCTGGGTGCTGGCATTTCTCACAGCAGCCTCACCTGTCCCAGTGTTGTGTATGTCTGGATAAATCTGCTATCTATGGGGCAACCCTATCTGCCTTCCCACAGTCTGCTTTGATGCACTGCTCTTCTGGTCAGGCCTGTGTGGGCATGGGAGAGGGGATCCCTGTGCCATCATACTTAGGCAGCTAGCCTCCAGATATATCATCACTCTCGCAGCTTGCATAGATCCTCGACTGGGGAAGGATGTAGGCCTCATAGCACAATTTGGGGGATATTTGCACAACATCAGTCATGTCTGACACAGCTCATATATGGCTGCCCTAACACACTGGCACCTGGTGACACTGCGGTCATCCATATGGTCGGTACTGGCCAGCCGTTCATGGCCTCCCTGAATTGCAGATCAGCACACCAGATCCTCCTGTGCAACCCCCACATCACACACTTTCACTTGCAGTCACAAAAGAAATCATTCTGCCAAGCCAAACCTATGTCTAACAGCTGCTATGCCATAATAGCATGATGTCCCAGGGCTACACATGTGATCTCCCTTTCTCACTGCAACATGATTCGTTTTCAGACTCACTCATATACTATTCCTATATCAGTGGGCCCAATTTTCAGAACACAGGATTTGTTAGGGTCCCCTGGATTAGCTCTTTTAGCACAAACAGCACATTTCAGGATAGCCTGAATAAAAAAACATTGCTCTTCTTGACATTTCTGTAAGGGTGTTTATAAATGTTTCTTTACTGTATACATTCCCTCACCTCTGCTTCCTGTTCTTTGTAACTGCATCTTGTATTTTTCCAGACTGCAGTCACACCAGTTCAGCATCTGCTTGTCACAACCATTCTTCTATAAGGGACGAATTGCAGAGCAGAGCTGAATATTTTCTAAGTCCTAGCCTTATATCACGTTTCTGCAGGAACAATGTGGAAGACACTTGAAATGTACATGGGCCTTTCCTGAATATGCTTTATATGTCTCCGTGGCTGACCATGCCCCTGGTCCACCCCTTCAGGGCACATTCTGAGATCCCCGTGCTAGTGCTGTGTATATGTGTGATAGTGTTTCAGAATACGATCAGAATCGTTTTCGACACATAAGCGTCCCCGTCACATGTACAAACCCCTTATTTGTGTTCTAGAATGACCCTCTAAATATATAAACACAGAAATTAAGACACACCTATAACATAGGTAATGCCGCAGCACATAGCAAACCTGGTGGAAATAAAGGTAAGGCTAACAAAGATCATCATGTTAATATTGAGGAAAATAGACTTTCAAGAACAATTTAAACTCCTTAAAAGACGTTTCAAGCCTTAGGTCAATGAATAAAGTATTCCAAAGGGATGGAGCCAGTACACTGAAGCAAGAGCTTCTAGTAGATGCAAGACTGATTTTAAGGTGAGAGGGAATTAATCACAAACTTTGCTGAGAACAATGAAGTACTCACTGAAGGACACATGGAATGAGCAGACTAGATAGAAAGGATGGAAGGCTAATGTAGAAAACCTGACAAGCCATGGTAAGAATCTTGAATGGAATCCAATAGGGAACTGGAAGCCAATGTTCTTCATGAAAAAGGGCAGTAACATAATCATGTATTTTCACACAGAGTAGTTTAATTGAGGTATTTTGGGTAGTTTGAATTCTCCTATCTGAATAGCTTTCAAGTCCTGATATAGAGAATTAAATGTGGAGATTCTTAAATCAATACTGGCTAGAGATAATCCAAGACCGGCTTAAGAAACCCTGGGATATTGGGCAACTTGTACAATGTGATATGAGCAGGCTATACATGCTAGTTTAAATTAATTCACTTAAATATAAAAGCTGATCTTGGTGTAGAAGATTAGGAAGGCCTAACTTAAAATGATCAACAGAGTCATGCATGATTTTATTTGTTCCTGTACTAGTAAACTTTACACTGCTGGGTTGGCCCAATGTCTCAGGTCTGATTTATATGCACTGTGGTGTAACTAAAGTTGAGCTTCAAGTCTTTTAGAGTCTGTGTCTCTGGTCACTTTCATTTTGGAAAGGGGAGGGGGGGGGGGAAGCAGTGATGGTGAGAGCTGTCCATAAAAAGTAGTACTGAGGGATTATTTCAGAGGATTTTCCTGTACCTTTGTCTGGTAAGTGCTTCTGATACTGCCTGACTGCTTACTAGTGACCACTGGGGACTGGTGTTATGGTAGGCTGTTGCGCACAATTCGTTGATGCCTTCTATTACTGCCATTTGTCGCATCCAGAACTTGGTCTTCTTCAGTGACAGGTCCTGACACAGGCCTAACTTCACTGCAAAACTGGCAGGATCTACTGATAGAACACACTCTCCAAATCCATGTTCCAAAGCCTTTTTAATGTTTTACGTTTAGCTTTTCCCACTATAGAGTCACTCTCTGTCAGGGACCTCAGCTGGGACATAGGTAGTTACTGAGAAGGAGTCCCTTTGAATAAAAAAAAAAAGTATGCAATCCCCTTAAAGGCAAGTTTAATTGGTACTAGCCTTAATGCAAAAGGCAAATTTAGAGCAGCACTCACCCTTGCAAGTATCCAAGGCAGGAATCCAAACAAAACAAGACGACTGGAGTTCAGGCACACTGGAGCAAGAATCCGGTACAGAAGCAGGAACTAGACAAGAAGCCAGAATAGAAGAAGGGTCGAGATACACAGTAGGAACAAGGCAGGAAAGAGAAATATAGAGGCAGAATGTCTTGGTTGGGATCACTCTACGGGAATACCAGGATCCTAGAAAGTGCACCTTCACCTATAACAGCTCCCTTTCCCTTTGGAATGGTACTCAGGTGCCAGGACTTGGAGAATGGTTTTCTAAGGAAAGAGAAGTGGACACCAGGCATAAAGGCAGATATGGAGGTGGGAGAAGAACTAGAAATAAAATCAAATCCAAATAGCAGGCAAAGTCCAGGAACAGGCAGAATTTGGAGCAGGCAGTACACATTCATAAACAGTACCTAGCAGAAGTCGGACACCAAACAACAGTAGACAAGGTACTCGGAGCTCCCACAAGAGACATACTTGAGGACAGAGAGGATTTTCCAGGATATGAATAGATACAGGGAACCAATCCGATGGTGCCTACTAGAGGACCCAATCTGTCCAAGGGATATTCAGAAGGACCAATCAGGTAGCATGGCATCATAGGGCTGAAACTGATAGCAGCATAAATAAAAGGAAGAGGTCTGAGCAGACGACCTAGGAAGGGTCCTGCTCCTGGAAGGTAAATGCGTGATACCGAAGCACATAGAAGCAATGATCCAACCATGAACCAGCCCAGAGGCAGGGCAGATAAACCTCCAGCTCTCCAGATAAGATACCCAGACAAGAAATAGGAACACCCACAATCACAAAGACAAGAGATACCAGAGCACACACCCTTCTCACAAAGACACAGAAGGGATGCTAAAGGGAGGAGACTCATGTCTAGCATGGCACAGGTCTAGCCCCATGCTGTGCCTCACACTCTCAGCAGAAAATTTAGTATCCTGTGTTTATATGCCTTAAACGATAGATTGTCTGTTGACCAAATTCATATTCTTGCTGGAGACTAGCAACATTTCCCCTATGAACAAGATTTTTTAAGCAGCTTCATTTTCTGGTTGATAGATCTTCAGAGAAATGGTACCCTACAGCACTCTTTGAGGGCAATTTTATAACAGGACACCTACGTTTGGGGGTGGAAAAGGCAGCTATTTAACCTGTTTTATAAAGATACATAGGAGGTATTTTGGGGACTAATTCTATATAGTGCCCGTGGATAGTAATGTGCCCATGGATAGTAATGTGCTAGACATTACGAGTACTTCTACTAATCATTTGTATAGCACCATAAGGCCTACACAGCACTGTACAGAGACATGCAAAAGACATTCTAGTTAAGACAGACAACACAACAACTGGAGACTAGGAAATGTCGAGGGGAATGGTAAGGAAACACATAGGTGCTGAACAGAAGACTAAGCAGTTCGGGATCCAAAAGCAGCCTTGAAGAGGACATGCACATTAAGTCCCTATTCTCAAGGACATATGCACGTGAATCGGCACCTACGGGCGTGCTTTGAGCGGTCACCATTCTGCAAGAGCACGCATAAGTCCCATTGTGCGTACTTTCTGTAGGGGCATGCATGGGGGGTGGCGTTTGAGAAAGAGCATAGGCAGGGCCTGAATTCAAGTGCATACGGGTATTTCCTTGTCAGTCTAGTTAGTGCAGGCACACCTGCTCTAGAGTAGGCGTTAACTGCTGTGACTGGATTTAGGCACAGCAGTACACCCCTGTTCTATAAAGCAGGGGTCTCCAAATCCAGTCCTGGAGGGCCACAAACCAGTCAGGTTTTCAGGATATCCCTAATGAATATGCATAACATCAAGTCAAATACAATGGGGGCAATGCATGCAAATATATCTCATGCATATTTATTACAGGTATCCCAAAAACTTGGCAGGATTGCGGCCCTCCAGGACTGGATTTGGAAACCCCCGCTATAAGGTATGCACATATGTTAGGTTATAGGATTAGTAATAGTAGTAGTAGTAGGTGCATACTTGCATACTTTACACAGCTGTCCATGCCTGAATTCAACGGCTGATATCTGCCACATATGCTATTATTTTATAAATACACCATTTTGAAGTGATATTTTATGAGGGGCAATTCTCTACTGGACTGAAGCTGTGGTGGAAAAGAAATGCTACTCCAGTGAAATGTTGGGTATTCATTGTTGGTTAAGTGCTTCCCAATGCCGAAACTTGAAAATATATTGTTCAAAACATGATGCTATGTCAAGTGGATTTTGCTTTGACTGACGCAAATTGTTTTGAGTTGGACTCTTAACTCTAAAAATAATTTTGAAATTCTGAATATGAGACATAAATACAATAAAATGGACTGTTATATACTAGCAAATTTATTTGCTGGTGTGGCTGCTTAGTCCGACAAAATAATGTCACGTTTTGATTGGGCCACAGTTTGGTTTACTATTTTATAAAGCCAAGTAGGCACATTTTGGTTGCCTTAACCGACGTGCCATGTTATAATATTACTCCTATAAGAGGTAATTTTATAAAAGGGTGACTAATTTTACGCATAAAAGTATGCACCCAAATAGAGTACCTTAGTCGTTTATGCACATAAATGGCCTCTTATAAAATTATGCCCATTGTAAAAGTCTGTATATTAATTTCATGGTGTGTACTTTCATTCTGGGCGGGCACGTGGCGGAGTTTGGGCAGAATGCAGGAGGAGTACACAAGTACGCGTGTTGATTATAAAATACTATAATGTACATGTGGACTTGCAAAATGTAGGTGCAATCATTTACACACAACTTTAGGGTCGCTTAAGCTGGTATTATATACAAAGACGTATACAATAGGTATTTTGGCTCCTTCATGTAGCCTGTGGGTCTTTATAAGATATTAGCAGCTAGATTGTGGGCACTGGCATTTATGCCTGCTCATGAATAAATGCCAGGGTGTAAGGTACGTTCATAGTTTGTGACTGTCCACATTCTACCTAACTTCCTGCCCTGTTCATGCCTACTCTACAAGAACTCCCCTAATTGTACTATAGATCATGCATATTTTTAGATGTGATCTGAACTGAAAAGAAGCCCTTGTGTAAACAAATGTTTTATGCATTATTTCCTTAGATAGGAATCTGTGCAGTTAGAAATTTTGTTGTTTTGAATCTAGGGTAAATGTATGCACGCCATCAAGTCAATGTTGGCTTCTGGCAACCCAGCAGCTCCTGGGTTTTCTTGGCAGTGTGACTGGAAGTAGATTGCCAGGCCTGTCTTCTGAGATAATGGAAGGTTAAGTGACTTACCCAAGGCCAAAAGGAATGTTGGTGGGAATTGAACGCTGGTCTCTTGGTTACTATGCTTGTGCTCTAACCACTAGGCTACTCCACTCACTAAGGTAAATAGACTAAAAAAAACTTTAACTCGTGCAGGACATTTGCCATAGATGCAAACTTACTGTTGGCCAAAATATAAAGACAAAATTTCCATCTGTATCTGTACTGTTTATGTTTATGTTTATTAAAACTTTACATACCCCCCATAAACAATTAGCATCTGGGCGGTTTACATACTTTAAAAATAACAAGGAGAGAGAGCTGCGAAAAAGAAAAAGAAAAGGAACACCATAAAATCCTTAAAAGACAGAGAGGGATAGGGCAAGAGGATAGAAGGGGAAAAAAGAAGATAACATGGGGGGGGGGAAGAAAAACACATTAACATGTCAGTAGTGGGGGGACAGCAAGGGTGGGGGAAGGATAGAAACAGGAACAGGTTACAAAAAAATGGTGGAGGAGAGGGGGATATGAAGCCAACACATTAACGAAATGAAGGGGAAAGGGGTTAGGCTGGGAAGAGGAGGTTGAAGGCGGAGCAGAAAAGGTGAGCTTTTAGTTTAGCTTTAAAGGAGATATATGAGGTCTCTAAGCGGAGCGAGTGTGGGAGTGAGTTCCAGAGTCTAGGGCCAAGGAAAAAGAAGGCTGAGGACCGAATGGATTCCAGGTGGGCTTGGGAAGGGGGGGGGGGAAGAAACATATGGTTAGCGTGAATAGAGCGAAGGGAACGGTGCGGGGTATGTAGATGAACCTGGTCGGCGAGGTACAAGGGAATACCGGAGTGGATCACCCTGTGCACAAAATGAGAACTTTAAATTGAATGCGAAAGACAATGGGAAGCCAGTGGAGGTGTATTAGAAGGGGAGTGACATGGTTGAAACGTGAGGCGTGAGTTAGAACACAAACGGCGGTGTTTTTGACATGTTGGAGACGAAGAAGTTGGGATTGGGGGACGCCGGCACGACAGACATTGCAGTAATCAAGATGAGACATGATAAGGGATATAAGAAGGGTGATCATAGAGGAGGAGGTGAGAAAAGGATGTACAGCGCGAAGTTGTTTTAAGGTGAAAAAAGAGCGCTGAATGACTGAGGAGATGTGTTCTTTAAAAGAAAGAGAAGAATCAAGAATTACACCTAGATACCATAAAGAGGAGACAGTGGGAATGGGCAAGGAGGAAAACAGAGGGGTTAGGGGAGGAGGAGTTTTACCAAAGGTGAACCAGATAGCGGAAATTTTAGAGAGATTGATGTGAAGGAAGTTGGAAGAGAGCCAGGAAGCAACGGAGGAAAGACAGGTATTGAAGGCAGTGATATCTGGTGCAGCAGTGTCGGTGTGATAAAGAAGAAAGATATCATCAGCATAATAATAAGCAGAAACACCGTGTTGCTGAATGAGAAGAGCAAGAGGAGCCAGGAAGACATTAAAGAGAAGAGGAGCAAGAACAAAACCTTGAGGAACGCCACAGGGAAGGGGAGTGGGAGATGAGGACCCTGATCCAGTCAGAACCGAGAAAGTGCGACCAGACAGAAAAGAGTGAACCCAATGAAGAACCAAACCGGAGAGGCCGGCATCCTGAAGACGAGATAGAAGAGTGCGATGATCAACTAAGTCAAATACAGCAGAAAGATCCAGGGAAACGGCAAGAGAGAGCAAACCACGGTCACGAGCAGTGTCGAGATCATTGAGAAGAGAAAGGAGGACAGATTCTGTGCTATGACCTGGGCGGAAGCCTGATTGCCGGGGATGGAGAGTGAGAGAGACCTCAAGATGAGAAGAAAGCTGAGAGAAAACCAATTTTTTCAAGAGTTTAGAGAGAAAAGGAAGATTAGAGATGGGACGCCAACTGGAAGGAGAGGTGGGGTCTAGGGGGCCTTTCTTAAGAATAGAGTGGACATAGGCGTGCTTCCAAGAGGTAGAAAAGATACCAGATGACAGACTAGAGTTAAAGATAGAGAGGATAAAGGGGGACAGAGCAAGGGAGGATTCCAACAGCCAGAAGGAGGGAATAGGATCTGCAGGGCAGGAGGTTTTACGGGTAGATGAGAAAACTTTGGAGAGAGCAGTGGGAGTAATGAGCTCAAAAGTGGACCAGTGATGCGAGAGAGAGGGGAGGATGGCAGGAGAGGAATGGGGGGAGGTAGGGGATAGGGATGTTACCGGGGGGGGAGGGGAGGGGAGAGAGGGGGGGCAGGAGGGAAATGAGAGATGAAGGGACTGGACTTTAGAAACAAAGTAAGAGGCCAGGGAGGAGGGACCTGGAACAGAAAGGGAAGAAGGAGGAGTGGGGGAGGAATGAGGGGTGGAAAGAGAGTGGAGGATAGAGTATAGTTGGCGAGAGGAATTTGAAGAAGAGGAAATGAGATTGGAGAAGTAATTCTGTTTAGCAGAGTGAAGAAGAGTACGATAGTGGCAATGGGATGAGCGGAAATGAGATAGGGTGGAGGGGTTTGGATGTTTTTGCCATAGTCGCTCGGCTCGGCGGAGGTACCTACGGTGTAGAAAAAGTCCAAAGTGATACCAGGGGTGACGGGTAGATCGGTGGGGAGGAAGAGGGGGATGGAGGGGAGCAATAGTATCGAGGGCAGAGGAGAGGGTCGTGTGCCAAATGTGTGCCTGAGAGTTAGGCGAAAGGAGATGAAAGTCTGGAGAGAACAGAGTGTCTGACAAAGGAAACTGATGGAGAGTATCGACAGTAATGCGACGAGACAGGGTGGAAGGGGAGGAGGAGGGGGAAATGAGGGGGGGTCGAGGTGGTGGAGGGACAGGGAAGGTAGAAAAGGAGACAGGAATGGTCGGTCCAAGGGAGGGGAAGAGAGAAAAGGGAGGAAGGGGGAAAAGGGGAGGAGCCAGGGGAGATAAGGAGGTCCAGGGAGTGCCCAGCAGCATGGGTGGGAAAGGAGACGGATTGGACAAGAGAGAGATCAGATAGGAGGTTCAGAAAATTACGAGCCTGGGGAGTAGAGGGAGGGCAAGTCGACGTGAATATTAAAATCGCCCAGGATCAGAAGATAGGGATAAAGAAGAGTGGCTTCAGATATGGTGGCGAGGGGGTTATCCCACAATTGGGAAGACAGAGAGGGTGGAACATAGACAAGAAGGAAATGAAGAGAGGGAGAGGAACCCAGACAAAGAAGCAGAGACTCAGGGTAATGCAGTGCAGGGGAAGAAAGCTCCTGGAAAGGGAGGGAGGAGTGATATAGAACTGTGGCCCCTCCGCCGCTCCTGCCCTGGCGAGTGGTGGACAAAGCAGAGTAGCCTGGGGGCAGGCAGCGGTTTAGGAGTGGCTCCTCACCATCCCTTAACCATGTTTCAGTAAGGAAAAAAGCATCAAAGGCATGCTGAGAAAGGAAGTCATGGACTAGAACGGTTTTAGAGCGGAGAGAGAGGTAGTTTAAAAGGGCGAGCTGGAGAAGCAGAAGGGACTGGGGGGACAGGAGGGCAAGACAGGAGGGTAAGAAGGACAGTGGAGCAGATTGGAGAAATTACGAGAGAGTGAACCTGGAGAAACAGATGCGACTGAGGAGGTGGGACGCCAACTCCAATGTAATGGAATGGAAGACATAGTAAAAAGAAACCAGACTGTGTAGGAGAGAATACATACAAAATTGGAAACGCGATGTGACTTACCACAGTGTGTACAAGAGGAAACCCAGGAATCTGGACGCCAGTAGTAGGGAGGTGAGGGGAAAACCATGAGTGTTTGGTGACAGGTGCTGTGGGAGATTGTGCCCCTTGAGATGACTCCGTACTCTCGCCCCAAGGAGCAAGTCCTGCTCCTTGGGCGCGCGACCACGGCGCATGCCTCTGCGGCACGGTACGCCACACCAGAGGTGCTTTTAAATGAGATGTTGGCTCCACAAAGGAGGCGCGGTCGCGTGGAACGCGTCCGCATCACTTCTGGTGCTCGGAGGGTGAGGACCAATCAGGTGGCTTCAGGAGGATGTACCTGGGAAAGAGCAGAGGATCGGGTGAGACAACAGTAGACAGCAGGCAGGGATCGCAAGCAGCAGACAAAACAGCACTAGCAGGGAGGCAGCAGCAGACAGGACGCCACAGCGGAGGTGCTTTTAAACGAGATGTTGGCTCCACAAAGGAGGCGCGGTCACGTGGAACGCGTCCGCTTCACTTCCAGTGCTCGGAGGGTGAGGACCAATCAGGTGGCTTCAGGAGGAGGTACCTGGGAAAGAGCAGAGGATCGGGTGAGACAACAGTAGACAGCAGGCAGGGATCACAAGCAGCAGACAAAACAGCACTAGCAGGGAGGCAGCAGCAATTGGTAATTAATGTCAAAAATGTCACTAGCCTAATGTTTTAAAAATTAAATAACATGCAGCTTTGTGCACAGTGTCCTAACCGTTGACTTTGTTTTATTTATGTTCACTACTATCGAAGTGCTGCCCAATCTTTCTGGTGGAATAGTACTTTTACAAATCAGTACCTTAGCATTCTGTGCACGTTAATGCAGTAGAACAAGCCTTAAGATCAATTTACAAGCACTAAAACCCATTAGAACCCAGGCCCCAAAAGGGGCAAATCATTAGAAAATGCACTAATTGTCCGATGTGCTCTTGAGCAACATTTTGAATCTTTGCCAGGTTTAATCAGATTTTCTCTGCATTCTTCTAGCCTCTCTGTCAATGACTACAGCAATCAGTCCTTTGTAAACTCTAATTTATTTCACAATTTTTTTATATTAAAATAGTAAGACTTCATCAGCTTAATTTAAGTGGTGTAGCACCATGACCTGCTGCCAAAAAACCTGAGCTGGACGCTGTTTCTGACGAGAGTTCTTAGGCCCCTCATATGTATTGGGTACCTGTAGTGCTGAATTTCGGTAGAAGAAATGGGATAATGAACATTGCAATGTATTGAAATCTAAACTTAAAAAGCAGAAATAGCTGAAAGCTCCCCTCCAGACAGTGGATCACTTTGCAGCTCTGAAACAGTTAGCAATCGGTATGAATTTCAGGTGGTCTGTCTGCTTCACCATGGTTAAGGCTTCTCCACAGCTTGGGAAAATGATGTGATAATTGTCAGCGAGTATTGAATTCATTGGTCAGATATGTGCAGCCTAATGCTAGGCAAACTAGCTGCGGAGAAGCCAGTGTTTGAATAATGAGTGATGAGCAAATATACAATTCTGTCAATCCGTTTTCATGGCTATGGGAGTGGGTATAGTGGTTATCGACCAGTGAAGGATTTATGACTAGGCCTGACTATCATCATTCCAGTTTGCCGCTAACACATCTCATAAATAATGTGCAGCATTTCATTCAAGTTGGTGAGCATGTCTAAGAACATTGACCATGTTATTTTATCTTTTCTTTGGACTGAGTTGGGAAAAAAAGCCTAATAAAATAACAGAAAATGAATGGTGTATGTTGTGTCTTGGTACCAAGCTTGGAGAGAAAAGATAAAGCAATACTATGCACATGAATGCATGTGCATTGAATTCTTCCATTAAGTCACGAGCAAAAGGTTGTATTGGCGTTTGACTGCCCACTTATGTCTGACTGAAGTAAAGTGAAATAACTGTGGTCAGCAGCAGTCATCGATCACCTGAGTATTTTAGTAATGGAGATATTCATGAAAGGTGTGTCTTTCAACTGCATGCATTTTCAACCAGACCTTGAACAAAAGCATCATCATAAATTTGTAGCTGCTAGTTTATGTGTAAACTGAGAAACATACCAGCTCTTAGCATTGTTTTTATATCTTCACTAAAGGGGTTATTTTGGAAATCTTATTCATGATTTACACATGTAAATACAACTACCTGGGCTTGTAAATTGCATCCACTTGTGAATGGCCAACATGTAAATTACAAGGGGGCATGGTGGGGGCATGTCAGGGCTGTGATCTGGGACCATCCCTTTACAGGAATCATTAAGGGGGACATCTCCATTAATCCCCCAATGCATATTTTCCCCACGCCTTCCAAATCGGAATGTGGTTAATTAGCAGTATCTACATGTTAAGGTTGCGGAGGAGTCACCTAGTGGTTAGAGTAACAGCCTAGTACCCAAAAGATCAGGGTTTGATGCCCACTGGCACTTCTTGGGCAAGTCACTTTACCCTCTATGGCCTCCAAAGAAAAGGCCTGGCAATCTACTTCCAGACATATCTTGCCAAGAAAACCCAGGGTCTGCTGGATCATCAGGAGTCAGCATTGACTTGATGGCACTTAAAAAACCCCAAACAAACATGTCAAGGTTTGCAAAATGACTCAGATACACATGTAACAGCCAACACTTACTGTACATGTTGTGAAATACTGGCATCTACATGTGTATGTGACTGGGTTTCCTCTGTCAATTTTTTTCATGTGTGTATTTGTTAAATGGCTTTGCCGCTGTGCTCGGATAGAAGTCTCTCTGCATTCCTACACTTCCTTCTGTGTATTCTCAAAACTGCCCTATCTCTAGCAGAGCTGTTGCTAAAATATTGCTGAAACTGAGTACATTCAGACCTCAACAACTCAGTTCTGATCTCTAAGTCCTATCTAAAATGTGTCTTCATATTGTTTGTAACCCTTTCTATGATAACATCAATACTGTGCACTGATTCTATATTTACAGTCAGATAAAGTATATAAAGTAGGGATGTACGTTCATTACCATGCCTTTAGTTTGTTACAACGCCTTAAAAATTTAATGCATGCTGAATTGTTTTAATATACTCTAAGCTACGATTTGATGTGTGCTGAGTTGATTAACATGCATTTAAACATATTTATTAAAACAAATTGTGAAATTTACTAAGCAGTATCTGACCAATCAGGCAAAAGTCCAAAAATGACCTGAAAACAAACTGAAAGATTTTTCCATTCACATCCTAACTATAAAGGTGTTCGATTAGCTTGATCACAAAGGTAAAATGGTTTATAGGCAGTGACTGTAACTTTATGAAAATGAATCTGATGAGCATGACATTCATATGACCTCAGAAACTGACTGTTGTGGGACGTGAATTGCATAATTATTATTAATGTAGTATGGTTACTTAAATTCATGCATTAGCTCTTAGCTGCTTTTTTCCTTTTAGTTATCAAAAATTATAAATGTTTCATCCAAATCCAAATAGTATGTACCAAAATATATTTGAAAATGTGGTTGAATGAATTTGGTAAAGCATATTTATTATAGAATACAATTATTCTACAGCTGTAAATGAAAGAAATGCTATAACCACTCCGGACTCAGTGCTCATCCCCTCCCCCCTTTATCAGCCCCTCATACTCCTCCTCTACTGCCTCCATCCATACAATAACATAGACAACAACTGCTGGGAATTCAAAACCGGTCGCAGCTTTATTAACCTTTAACATCATAACATGAGATTCAAACATAAACATCATTTTTGCGGATCCCGGCCTCACCCGCCATGTGATTAGCAAGGCGAGCCTATACACCGCAACCGCCGCGGACAGACCCATGGCTAACTTAACTCCCCGCCCCTTTCTTTCCGGCTTCGCCATATGATTAGCAAAAACCCAACAGGGGCTGACCGGGCGGGGGCCCCACACCCCGCCCAAGTATCACCTCCGGCTCTGGACCCCGGACCCTCCAGGTTCCTGCCATCCCCCCCCTCCCCGCTAGATCAACCCTTTCTTAATGCGAACATGTATCCTCGCAGGGTGGGAAGGGTGGAGTAACATCCGCGACCCAGCTCTCCAGGGTGTTGGTCGCCTACTGCCGCCTCCTCCTCCGTCCACCCCATTCTCCACTGTCCTGCTCGTCTAGGCAAGCCTCCATTGGTTCCCATGACGCGCTCTCATGCCGCGAGACCAATGAATTTAAAGGACTCTGACCGCCCCCGTGGCATGTGCACACGTCCCCGCGCCTTTCCCCTTCTACGGGGTCTTGCCCTTACCATCGTCCCAGTTACCGCGGCCTGCGGGAACTGCACCCCACGGCCGCACATTAACCGAGGCTCTCCGGACTCAGTGCTCGTCCCCTCCCCCCACCCCACCCCACTCTCCCTTAATCAACCCCTCAAACTCCTCCTCTGCTGCCCCCATCCATACAATAACATAGACAACAACTGTTGGGAATTCAAAACTGGTTGCAGCTTTATTAACCTTTAACATCATAACATCCGATTCAAACATAAACATCATTTTTGCGGATCCCGGCCTCACCCGCCATGTGATTAACATGGCGAGCCTATACACCACAACTGCCGCGGACAGACCCACGGCTAACTTAACTCCCTGCCCCTTTCTTCCCGGCTTTGCCATATGATTAGGAAAAGCCCAACAGGGGCTGACCGGGCGGGGGCCCCACACCCCCGCCCAAGTATTGCCTCTGGCTCCGGACCCCGGACCCTCTGGGTTCCCGCCACCGGCACGGGTGGCAAAATGTCCCCGTGCCGTCCCCCCTAAACAAGCTGCGACTGGCAACCTCTTTTAGCCAGCACATATTCCAACTCCTTCTGCCAGTCATTTAGTAGCAGATCTCCCCCAACCGGGGATAGGTGCATCACGTCCTGCCTAAACAATCCTGCACAATCCACCTCAGCTAATGGGTGCATGATTTGATACCCCCCTTTTTCACACACCCATCGCCCGATCTGACTATTTATCTTTGTTAACCCTCTTGACCACCTCCTCTGCGATCAGCAAGCAGGCTTAGGAATAATGTCCGTCCACAAGACAACAGTATCTTTAAACATTTCCATAACTACAGTCAAGTCCTTCTTTACCGTTCAAATCAATTGCTTGCAGGTCCATGCGCTTAGGTCATTGCCGCCCAAATGCAGCAATATCATCGCCGGTACAGCCTTCTCTCTCCCAAGGTGCCGAAGCAAAGGCAACAGCTGAGGCAACCGAAGCCCCCTCTCGCCCAGCCATAATACAGTCACCTCACTGACGTCCAGTCCAAGGTTAGGCTCCACTGGATGCCTTGCCGCTCGCTGCCCCGCCCAATACACAAAAGAGTGGCCGATGACCCAGCAGCAAATAGGGCACTGTCCTGCATCTTTTACACATCTAGGTTTGTAAAATGGCCCCATTCTGGGGTAATAAAATTGAAATAAATGTGATAATCTCTTATATCTCAACAAATAGGGGTAACCTACACAGAGCAATGGATACACCCCTAAACAAAGGCATGGGGAGGGGCAACCCTGCACGGAGTGGCAGATGCACCTACTCTTGCCACCTTGCTGGGCAGGCTAGATGGACTATACTGGTCTTTATCTGCTGTTTTATACTGTGTTACTTTGTAATTTCATGAGGAGCCATGGAAAGGTATGCACCATTAAAGCATGTAAATCACAGTAGTTCAGTGGTTTACGTATGTCAATGAGCACTATGCGCATATTTAAAGCAGTCACTATTCTGTTCATATGCATATCAAGCTAATTGCACGTACTTTCACTCTGGGCAAGCACATGGTTGGAGCTTAGGCGGGGTGTGGGCAGAGCACAGATTTACACATCTAAATTATACAATGCTATTATTTATGCTTGTTCATGAGAAATCTAGGCATGGGTATAAGGTATGAGGAGGAGGAGTAGCCTAGTGGTTGGGGCACGGTACTTCAGGCCGGAAGGTCGGGGGTTCAAATCCCACTAGAGGACAGCAACCTTGGGCCGGAAGGACTGGGGTTTCTAGTCCCACAGATGCTCCTTGTGGTCTTGGGCAAGCCACTTAACCCTCCATTGCCCATGTTCCCTGTAAGTATTAGTGTATGTGTCTCATATCCCCGCGTGTTAAATGTATCCCCCAATTGTGTTGTGACCGCTTTGATTGAAGGATAAGGCGGTATACAAAAACTGTCTAAATAAATAAATAAATGTCAAATCTAGGAACGTGATAGGGTTCATACCTAGATTTGACATATGCTTTTGTTCATTTATGTCCCTATTTTATGCATGACTTGGGCTCTATAAAATTGCCCTCCACACTTATGATTGCTGACACTTCCACGTGTAACTTGCAAAACTGTCACTTACGTGTGCAAGCACTGGCATTTATACTTGGAAGAAGCCACTGTTTCTGTGTATGTGTGGATGTCTGAAATGACTCCCTTTGCTGTACATGCTGGCAAATACACATGCACATCTTCATATATATGTTACAGACGGTTCTGAGTTTGGCACAACCTTTTGTAAAACACTAGGGGATCACTCCAGAACAGGAATAAGCCCTTTGGATGTGTGGCATCGATGTTTTTCTAGCAAAAATGTCTGACTGTATTCCGAAACACCTGTGGCCTTGCATATACATGGCGCTAGCATGGGGATCTCCGAACATGGGCAGGATGGGGGTGTGCTCAGCTGCAGAGACATGCAATGTGCATTTAGGAAAGGCCCATGTACGTCTGAATGTTTCCTGTGGACGTCCACGTTATACCAGCGGAAATGTGGAATAAGGCCAGGACTTAGAAACCTTTCTGCTCTACTCTGCTATGCGTCCCGTATAGATGAATGGCTGTGGCAAAGATGGTTTGAACCGGTGTGTCTGCAGTCTGGAAGACCAGAAGATTCAGGTATAAAGAACAGAATGCAGAGGTGGGGGGGGGGGGGGAAGGTTGTATGGTAAAGACACATTACTAAAACCCCTACAGAAATATTCAGAGGTGCAATGTTGATTATTCCAGCTATGCTGACAATTGCTGTGTGAGCTAGAAGAGATGATCTAGGGCACCCTAACAATTTCTGTCATCCGAGAAGTGGGACTGTTGATGCAGGGATTGTGCATCGGTGAGTAGATGGATGCATATGCGCAACTGCAATTTTGGCGGGGACATCAGTACCTGGCCAGTACCTGGTCTGTAGGGCTGACTGCAGCATGACCAGGTGCCAGTGTAATTGGCCAGGATACAGCAGAACAGTGTCTCTACGGCTAAATGTCAAAGCATATCCCTGACAGCGATAAGGGATCCTCAGAATGAGTGCATGCAACAGGGCACACAGCACCATCAGATGCTGGTGCTCTTGGGCATCTAGTAGTACTGTTTGGGGTGGTGCATGCACTCAATCTGAGGGTCCCTATTTAATGCCAGGGATATGCTCTAACATTTAGCTGTAGAGGACCATTTCTGATTTCTTCTGGTCCATACACAGCATTATATAGACTGTTGTCAGAAATGACCAATGCAAGCACAACTGAAATGTTCACCTATTGCAAGGTATTTTGTGCTACAAGGTATGTCAGGACACTTTCTACTTGTTGTTGTAACATCTCTGAGTGCACAAATATCACTTTGCAGTGTCCCGGTCATGCAGAGGATTAGCTTATATGGTCTGGTTTGCATCAGCACATCTGTATCATCCATTTTCTTGGATAGCTGGCATGGGCACCACACCATCAGTGTGAAGAGCAGCTTCGGAGATGCGCATTTTAACTGAGGAGGCATGGCCACATGAAGACAGACGGCAGCGGAACTGTACATCTTTTCGGAATTCACCAAGGGCAGGGACGTCCAAGCTGCATGCTACATATACCCGTGTCCTGGGGTTTGTGCGTGCCACACCAAACAAATCTGTGTCCCTGCTTACGGACCCGTGGGCATGCCCAGACCTGCTCATGCAGAACTGGGGTCATACGGGGCCTGTTTTTCATTTAGATGTGTACACAGGCCAGATGTGCAGTTGTGCACGTTATGGGATTGCGCTCTTGGGGAATTTAGCATGTCCCTATCCAGACATCTCTGTTCTGAGCTATATACCAAATCTAAAATGGGTGTTTCTTTTTGTCTTTGGTAGCATTATACGCAGGGCCGACCCAACCACTAGACAAAGTAGTCAGTTGCCTAGAGCAGCAGCTTCTGAGGGAGAGCAGAGCAGGGCATTCAAAGCTAAACAGTAGATTTTGATGGGGGGAAGGTGTAAAGCTTAAGGTTTGTCTAGGGCTCTCCATGCCCAGTCTCCAGCATTCCCTGCCCTATCCAGCGATCACTGATTCTTTTAGCGCGCAATGGCAGACACTATTGCTCATGAGTGTTCCTGACTGTCTGTAGTTGCCTGTCAAAACACCCATTAACCAGCTAACAGGCTTTATTTAAAAACTCCCTATATGTCCCACTTTACACACATAATGCTCTGCATTTGCAGGGAAGGTGGATCAGGGGTATTCTTAGGGGGGGGACTACCAGTGTGCACAGTTTATTCATCTAGGTTCTGAATTTTGGCACCTAGATGCCTAAATTAGGCATTTGGCTTAGAAAATGGAAAATCAGGTATAACCAGAAGTGTCTGTACAAATGCATAATTTAGACATATAGGCGCTATTATCCATATAGCCCTCACTGCTCTATGAGGCATGTTTACTAATGTGTACTAACTGTTAATGTGAGGTTTGCCACACAGTAATCAGACCATACCATCAGTTAGCGTGGGGCCCTTTGCTAAAAATCACACGCTAATGGGGTAGCACATAGTTAGGCAAGGAGGGGGCGGGTTAGGGATGGAACGTGGGCAATGGTCATGCATCGTTGATTAGTGCAGACGTTATGGGTATATGCTCACTACGAATGTTGCCATGACCTAGGGTGATAGTTTTCACGGTACAGCATGTTAGCAACATGCTAACAGCAGGAGGATGGATGCAAAGACCTCCTAAAGTTAGCATGGGCCGCCACTTCATGCCATTTAGTAAACATGCCCAGTATGAATAGTCACGACTGCTGCTTCTGTGAATAACGGCACTGGATATGCACGAAGGACCTGATATTTAGTGGCGGCGGCGGCTAGCGGTTGTAAAGCAGTTAGCCGTTGCTGCTGAACTGAAGACCTGGATATTGAATGTCTGGGCGATATCCAGCCACTGGCATTGAATCTCCAGGTTGATGGGATGGCAGCAAAGCTAATTGGGCAGTGATGATATTCAGCTTCTGCCCGGTTAGCTTCGGTGGCAAAAGTTAGGCCACCCTGTGAGGTGCCTAATAACCAAGAGGTGTCAGAGTATTTCCGCTGCCCGGTTATCACTGGCTAGCATTGTGGCATTCAGCAGCAGTACATGGAGATATTCGGTGATACTAATCACATTAGTGGTGCTGAATATCCCAGCTAATGCGGTTAACGGGTCTGCGCATTAAGTGCTTTCAATATCAGACCTGAAATAGTTAAACACCATCGCCAGCAGTGAATTAATATTAACCCGATATGCATAAAGATATATGGATATGTATGCATTTTATGTATATTCAGTGCCACTGTCTGCCAAAGCAGCATTGCTGAATAAGTGCAGTATCTAGAATGGTGAGTTGCACTGCTATATGGAGAGCAGCGATATCCAGTCCACTGTCCATAAAGTTGCACAGATACATTTAGAACAGCCTTTTTTGCTGTCTGTGGGAATGCCCAATGTCTACCCTGGCACTATCCAGGTGAGGGGTAATTCTGCAAGTACCAGCTAGATTTAGGTGCTTATTTGTGCATGCTACACAGCACCTGTTTTCTAAAGTTGAATCTGCATGGATCTGGCTATGTAGAATAGTAGTGTGAGAAGCCATGTGAACAGGTGTAAAAGATTATATGTATCTTGCGCACATTGGGCCACATTCTGTAAAGTACATGCATAAATTTGCACTTTACCCATGCTCTACCCAAACTCTGCCCCTGTGCATACTCACAGTGAAAGTATGAGCCAGCGGTCCATACTGTGTATTTTCAGAAAAGTGGCCAACTAAATTCCGCAGGTAAGTGTTCATTTACAAACATAAGCCACTAAAATTCCATGATTTATATGCGTAAAGACACGTGGGAATCTAGCTGCACCTTACAGAATCACCCTCTAAGAGCTGGGACTATCTGGATAGTGCTACTGAAAAATGACAGATAGGGGCTATGGCCTGTCCACCCTGAGCCTGCCCAATTCCCTTCAGAAAATTGACAGAAAGGGCATTTATCCAAATAGCAGATGCCACTATACAGATACGTGCTTTCAATATCAACCCATTTTATAGAGAGAGAATATGAGGATGAGATATAGATGTACAGACAGCCTTTGCCAAAGAGTTCTAAAATAACTCTAGGCAACAAATTTGTTCAAAAGATTTGCTTCCTGAAAGATTTTGGTGATTATGATAGACAGCTTCAAGCTGAACACAAATATATTTTCAGATTGACTGTATCATGTAGGAATTTGGAGAAACATGAAATTAAATTTTAACTGAATTTAGCATGTTTAATTGCACAATGATGCTGATATATTGCACTAGTTCACCTGAGCTAAAAATGCACTCAGCATCCGATGCTTCTCACCTCCATGTCCAACAACAGCGGCCAGCATTGATGGGTTCCAGTTGCCCTGATATCGCTTTTCCATGTTTGCAATGTCCTGTTGAAACCTTTCACAATGTTCATTGCTGATTGCACAAAGATTAACAGGGAAGAAGTACAAGTCTGAATGCAGAAAATGAATCTTCAGCGACATGTTGCACTTCATAGTTTTGTATGCTTGAAGCATGATATCAACCAGCTGGACATAGTTTGGTGCCCATTAATTGCCAAGAAAATTTTCAACAACATCCCTGAAAGCCTTCCATACGATTTTTCTCAGGCCCCACTAGCAGATCTTCAAACTGCTTGTCATTGATGATGTGTCTGGCTTGTGGACCCACAGAAATGCCTTCCTTAATCTTGGCATCAGTTTTTCTTGAAAACATCTGTGAAAGCGATGAACAAGGAAGGTGAAGGATTTCGATATTTGAGACAAAGTGTTTCACCAGTCCGAGTTTTATATGAAGAGGAGGCTAAAATATTTTACTTGTATCGACAAGTGGTTCATGTGCCACATTTTTCTGTCCTGGAACAAAATGCTTACGGAGTGGCCAGTTCTTTTTAATGTAATGAGACTTTCTAGCACAGGAGTCCCATTCGCAAATGAAACAGCAGTACTTGGTATACCCAAGTTGCATTCCTAGAAGCAGTGCCACCACTTTTAGATTGCCACAGATGTTCCAGTTGTAGTGTATGTGTTTCAACAACAGTTCTATGTTTTTGTAGGATTCTTTCATGCGTGCTTCATAGGCAATAGGTATTGAAGGGTGGACATTGCCATTGTGTAACAAGACAGCTTTCAGGCTTAACAGTGATGAATCGATAAAAAGGCACCATTTTTGTGGGTCATGCTCACAACCCGATCTGTACATAGTTCCCCCGGTTGTCCTATGTTGAATCTTCCTGTTCAATGTAAAACTCAATGTTACTTGTATGCATTGTAGTATGTTCTTGTTTCAATGTACACCGCACTGATTGAAATAGCGCGGTATAGAAAAATTGTTAAATAAAATAAATAAATAAAAATAAATGATCAACTCATCAATGTCAGTGCAGACACAGAGTTGTCAACCTGCGCAAAGACATTTTTCATATCTTCTTGCTGGGTTGGAAAGACAGAAATTTTCATACCTGGCGACAGCAAACCACATCCTTGCAATCTTGTTTTTGACAAACTTAAGTCCCTCACCAGGTTATTCAATTCTGACTATGTTATCAAGTGAGGCACACCAGACATAAACAGTTCCAAATCTGGATCAATGTCATTTTCCACATCTGGCCCATTTATTGTGGCATCTTCATCTGCCTCATCTAGGCTCCATGTCTCTGGTGGCTTCAGTACTGGTATACTGTCATGATGCGGCACTGGTCTCATGGCTGAAGGCAGACTGCGGTATTCAATAGATTTCTTATTTTTACATAAAAGCAAATACATAGTTCTGACATAAGTAACAGTCCGTCACGTGATCCTTCTGTTCTCGCCATATCATCAGGACTGCAAACAGCATTGACTTTCAAGTATATCTGAGCCAAGCTCTGAGATAGACAGCATATGTTGCACAGCAAATGTGAGGAGCCCAGGATTTATCTTGATCACCAACTTTACAACCAAAGTAGAGCTCATTTGCTTTCTTAACATGTGCATCATGCTGCATCTTTGAGGCTTAAGCATATACTCACCACAAATGTATCGCGGCTGTTGTGACATCGATGAGACATTTCCGCTGTAATGAATCATCGTTTAGACAAGAAGCTTACATGTAAATGATATTGTTAGGTACACAAACTGATATCAACGTCATGCTTAGCATCTGTATATGAAATTTGCTTTTATAGCCTGTACTGCCAGCATCCATCCTGAGCATTAGCATTTCCATTGCACATTGTGAGCCTGCACTGAGTGCATGCCCAGGCATGCATGGACTAAACAAAAGAGTTTACTTTCTAGGCAACATATAAATAGACCTAAAATATGTCAGGAAATCACAAAAATAGGTAATTGTAAAAAAATGGTGTGGGATACGCAAATGTCAATGTGATTTTCGTGATCAGCAAACCCAAATCCATAAGATATGCTCAAAAGTGTTCAGGAAGTAAAATCTTTGTTGTCTAGTGTAATCCACTTATGAATTAGTAATTGAAGCAGAGGGGAAACAGGATATAAGGCTGGAAGGAAAATAAGGTTTTGCTAATGCAATGACTAACTTGCCTGGGTCCTGATTTCCTCACTCCTTGCCTGACATGCCTGGTTTCTGACCTTGATTCCACTATTTACTGTTGGTGAATGCATCACAGCATGCTGTCCTATCTTCCCAGCCTCCATTTCTCTACAGACCTGAGACCCTGAAATTCCAGGTTCATAGGAACATGCCCCAATACTGCTTATAGGTTGACTGCACCTTGATGCATACAAAAGCATTCTAGAAGCAACACAGCAAAATATAACATCTGCAAATTATACTGAAAAAGAAATTTGACCGCCTAGTATACAAAATATACATATTGTATTACCATTCAGGTTAATAATGGGTTTTCTAAAACAGTGAAGTCCAAGGAGTCTAATTTTGATTCCCTCTTACCTTGATTTCTTTTTTCTCACACTCCTGATTCCTGGGAAAGCAACGCCCCTTCTTATGCAACAAACGGATTTATGCCAATCAGTGCTGACTGACACTGTTGACAAAGGTCATTATGTAGTATGTATTGTTACAGTAAGATGTACGCTTTTGATGTAGTATTGCTTGTCAGCTAGTAATTATTAGATCTGGTTTTAAGTAATTATGCCTCTCAGCTCACCCTCATGTCCTTGGTTTCATTGACATCTATTATGAATATCTGTATAAAAGTGAACCCTTACAGCAACCTTTTTACAAAGATAAGAAAGCTATATTTTACTTAAAGTATGCTAGCCATCCTTGAATCCCTATGTGGTTCTTCTAGTCATAAGAACTGTCTTCTTTTGAAATTGATTTTGGTTATTTTCCCTGTGGGAAGATTTAGTCTAAATGAAATCTTCTCTCTGTAATAAAATGCAAAAAAAGAATATTTTTCATGATGCCAAAAAGATTTTACCAAGTGAATTCTGTGAAGAAATAATCTTAATATTAGTTGTGGGTCCAACTAATGCAGAAACTGAATCACTTAAGGATGGGGGATGGCCTGCTGAGACCATATGAAGTGTCTAGTTCAAGAAGCTTGTGAGAGGCAATATTACTCAATTAAATGGATAATGGATATTGTAAAGGAAAAAGTAGCATGAGGTATGTTGTGAGAGAATGGGTTTAGCTGTACTTTGTATGATTTTTTTCTTTTTGTGTCTTCTGGAAAATGGTTAACAAATGTAAAATGCACAACAACTTGTCAAACCCTGTTCTTTTATTCAGTGAAGCTAACATACCTGCAAAATAAAAAGTACTACTGCTACTGCAAACTAGCAGGTAGGACAACCGAGAAACACGATTACCTCAGGGAAAAGTGTACATAAAAGATGCTTTAAAATGTATTTGGGCACTTTTTTTAATCGAGTACTTTTTATATGGCTGCTAAGGTTTAAAGCAATTATCTTGGGAAAACATATTTAACTTTTCAGATGATGCAAGATTCATAATGATAACGTGTAGGTGTACGCACACAAATGGAATATTGTTATGAGAGAATTGCCTATGTGCAGGAAGCAAAAAGGTGCCTGTATTAAGTATTTTAGAAAGACAACATAGGTACCTATGTGCCTTTGTAAAATAGGCTCCCAGAACCAGCCTCAATAGCTTACTGATGCCAATGTACACATTCACACCTGCTCTGAATTGGTGTAACTGTATGCATATAGGCAGATACCAATGAATTTTATCAACAATGAAAAAAGTCCATTTTTTGGCGCAGTAGAAAGCTGGGGTCAGGAGTCTCTAGTTTTGGGGGCCGGCTTAAATCTCTTGATAAAACCATCAGCAAAACTTTGGGCAAAGTTGAAATTGAAGATGTGTCTTGAAATGCCGAAGATCTTGTGGTCCATCTTTACAGATATGTCTTCACATTTCTCAGGAGGTGTTGATGTGACATGTAGAAGTCTTTACGTCCAATATTGCAAGAAGAAAAATGGTGTATATAAAAAATGGACTAGAGGGTATTTGGTGGTGGTGATGTAAAGTTGCATTGGGTTGGTCGCCTGTTGCGAATATGAGCTGCCTTTTGACATTTATAGTGTTTTTGCACCTCACCATTGTTTAATGAGTTCTATTTTGTCTAATAGCCTTGTTCTTTTGTATTCTAAGTATATTGTTTGTATCTACATTGAAAGTTTTTGTTGAAAGTTGTTTGCACAGACTTTTTCATTATTGACTATAAAGTGATCCTTCAGAATTTTTATACTGCATTTTCTGTACCGATATATTTTATAAAATAAGTACGGATATCATAACTCTGCCTCTGATCACCCAGACTACGTCTCTTGGAATACCTACACATCATACACATATAAGTATTTTGTAATCTTGGAGGTGCATACAACTATACTTTTAGAAAAGGCCTTTCCATGTGTAAAAACTATTTGTAGGTAATTGTAAAATTGCCGCCAAAATGTACATCTCCAAGGAGCTGTATGAAACTTTGCCTTTTAGGATTTATGAATGAGCACAGTCCACAAGTTGGTTTCTGTCATTCATAACAAGAAAAAAAAATTGTACTTGGGGGAAGGGCGAGTCATTTTATAAGTGCCTTGAACACTCAGAGCATCATTTTATGCAATTAAGTAGGTGTTTAGAAAATTACCTAGGGAGTATATGCATAAAATATTAGGCACTGGAATGACACCAGATTACGCAAGTAGTCCAACTAGAGGGGTTTTAATGTCATTGGGTTAATTGGGTTATTTGGTGTCAGTCCTTTATTTTTGTACTCTTTATGTTGAAAACTGCAAAAAACAGTTACATACCTAATTGCACCATATGTACTCTCATGTGCGAGGTGATTTTATAAGGCCTTTTACATGCATCTACGTGCAAAAAATCTGTATAAAATTCCCTCCTTAATATCTTCATCTCCAATAAGTACCTTCTCTCCAATTTTTATTCCAGGGTATATGTATTAAATAAAATGTAGCAAAGATTTGTAGTTACCAAGCAGTAATTGCCAAAATTACCACTTGGTACTTACCAAAGTTACTGTGCAGTAACTGCAAACCTTTTACATTAACTGTTGGGGGCCCATGCAGTTAACGGGAGAGAAAATTCAATTAATGCACATTAACTGCAGTGCAGATAATCAAAAGTTGGGCTAGCATTAACCTATCTGCATTATCTGCTGCTTTAACAGTTAATGTTCAATACCATACCTTCATGTGAAGTCCAAGGCACAGTTCCTGGACAATTACCACCCAGTCTGTGCCCCTTTCCACATTGTCATGAACATGGGAATTAGTGCATGTTTCCCAGCAGTTTCTGCGGGGCGACACACCTCACCACACTAACTGACAAGCACACTCAACGCAGGAGCTTTAATGTTACCCATTGAGGACTCAGTAAGTGCACCTGCGCAAACATCTACTATCGCAGTTGCTGCATGCCATTGATGCTCGTGCTAATAATGATATGGCATCAATGTCATACTCCATCCCTACCCCTCCCAGCCTCAACCCCATCCTGCACTAAGTGGCTAGCAGAGAACCTTTACTACATTGCCCCATGCTAACAATCAGCTTGGCACAATTAGCAAATGGTGACCCCACAATAACCATTTCTGTAAGCATTCCCCGTAATGTTAACCTGGGCATGTGCTAACAGCTAATGGCTGCATTAAAGGCCCCCTGTTTCTGTATATCTCACCTCATAAGGTTTACGGAATCAGCAGTGTTCTGATAGCATGTCTCCAGTTTAGTTTTGCCCTGTCTACAGATGGATTCTGTGGAGTGATTTATAGAGACGTATTTTTGCTGGATATCATTTTCGAGTAGATTGTTGATGTATGTTCTGGTTATCATTGCTGAGCAGATTTTTAATATATTTCAATAGCAAATATGATTTCCCAGTACAAATGGACTTAGGGAGGACAATTGTTGTAACAGTCGCCTAACTTGTGCATCAAATATGCACATAATTCATACCAGTTTTCAAAGGGAATGTAGACATATATTCCCTCAAATATTATCCCACTGAAACAACACTCTTGTATTTGCACCGGACATTTAAAAGCACAAAATGTATGCATATTTTTGAAAATCCCAAAAATGAAAGTCTGATCGCTTCCCATTTCTATCCTGGGGCACGCCGGTATTCTTCACAAGCAAAGGCATATGTGAAATTGTGCACATACGTTGTAGCAGGTGAGTCTTAGAGAGTTACTTGGAGGACTGATGTAATTTTAAATGATATGTAGTGATTTATATTTTAATATGAATTATTACTTTTAAATTTGAATTAAAGCCATTTTACATTCAAGAAGAATTCAAAGTACAGCAAAGTTCTAAGAAATGCAGTTCGGAACCTTGGAATCTCAAGCCCCAAAGGGAAGCTAATCTTTGAAGCCCATTAGATGATCCATAGTTACGCTATGGAAACACCATAGTAACTCCTCAGAGCCCATTTCCTCAGAAACAGCATAAATGGCTGTGGAGACCACCAGGAGACTTTGAAGGGAGCAGATCTATGAGTGAGAGGCTGAACGATTGGGGTCAAGAAATTTAGTAAAATACAAAGGAAATTATTTTTTATGACAGTGAGAGTGAGAATGGTGTTAAAACAACAAAATCTGTGGCTGCTTGCATTACTTTTTAAAGTGTGTTAGTGCCATTTGAGAGGTGTCCTTAAGGGGTAAATGCTAAAAAACCCTCATAAAGAAGTATTGGGTGTTAATAACCCTGTGTCACAAGTTTATTTGAGAGCTAATTGGTTGAAAAACCCTAGAAGACAGTGCAGGTGGTGTGTTAGGGTGGCCTAAGCCACTGAGAAGAGTCAAATTGGCCGAAGGGACTAGCCACTACAGTGGAATTCTGCCCCTTATACAAAGGATGCTTCATATGGGACACCTTGACTCAGCTACATGCTGAACTGAGTGAGAGAGGTTGAGCATAGAAAGACCTGGTCTACACTAGATAGGATCTACCAATTATCAAATTATCCTTTTATCTTTTTTTTTTTTTGCTTAAGATAGGAGCAATGTCAGGAGTGGGAAGTGAACTTTAAAAAAACCCTGAAATTGTTTAAGAGAATTTTAACAAATTGAGCTGAGTTATACATTGCAAGTTAGTTTAATTAGGGTTTTGTACTAGAAAAGTGCCTGAGAAAGTAAAGAAGAGGGCCAGACCATTGCATGTCATTAAGAAACCCAACATGAGCCCGAATTGTGAACTTCAGGAATAAAGTTAGGTATATACTCTCCACACACACTCTTGCCTATTGTTTTTTTGGAAGAGAACACAACACGTTACAGTTACGTAGTGGGAGGCACTTGAAGTTACTGCCACATAAAAGAGAGACACAGTGAGAGATACTCCTAAAATTCAAAGGAATGTTGAGAACCAGCAAAGAGAAAAGAAACGATTTTGAATAAAGAATCAGATCTATTTAGTACATTGTAGAAGTTAATACCTAGTAATGAAATATGCTACTTAACTGATTGAAGAGAATACTGCATGTGTAGAAGCCGTAGTTCCTGCATTTAAGCTAGAAAAGAACATAGAAACATAGAAATATGACGACAGAAAAAGACCACATGGCCTATCTAGTCTGTCCTTCCATATCAACGACTACAACAGTCCCCTTTTTTCCTTTAGAGATCATCTGTGTTTGTCCCATGCTTTTTTGAATTCAGATACTGTCCTCATCTCTACCACCTCCACTAGGAGACTATTCCACGGATCCACCACTCTTTCTGTAAATAAATATTTCCGCATATCACTCCTGAATCTATCCCCCTTCACTCTCATCCCATGTCCTCTCATAGCAGAACTTGCTTTCAATTGAAAGAGGCTCTTCCCCTGTACATTTATGCCATGGAGGTATTTAAACATCTCAGTCATATCACCTCTATCCCGCCTTTCCTCTAAGGTGTACATATTAAAGATCCTTAAGTCTGTCCTCATATGCTTTATATTGAAGACCACTGGCTTCAGGAAAACAACCTATCAATCAACTACAGCAAGACGGAGGCACTGATCATCACGCGAAACCCGGCCTTTATTCCTCCTCCCGACATCAAGATAAGAGATGCACTCATACCCATAAAATCAGATGTTAAGTACCTCGGAGTCATTCTGGACAAAGAACTTAACCTCCAAGCACACATAGGCAGAGCAACCAAAAGTGCATACCTAAGAATGCGACTCATCAGAAGACTCAAGCCCCTCCTCGACCCAGAGCACTTTCGCACCATTTGCCAGGCGCTGATAACCCCTCTACTAGACTTCTGCAATCCAATATTCACTGGGCTACCAAAGCAGACCCTCAGACCACTACAACTGGCCCAAAACACAGCTGCCCGCATAATAGCCGGTACTACAAGACACGATCACATCACACCCATACTGAAAGAACTGCACTGGCTCCCAATCATCTCACGCATCAAATACAAGACTATCATAAACATATTCAAGATCAAACCATATTCAACCATATTCAAGATCAAACCTCTGCCATAAGCCTACACACACTCATACAACCCGACACAAGCACACGGCCAAGAAGAAAAGGCACATCCAATCGGGTTAACACCCCAAAAGACTTCACCAAGATCCGCAAAGACACCGCACAACGAGCAATCTCCCTGGCTGCTCCATCCATATGGAACTCCCTCCCAGATGATCTGAGACTAACCACAGAAATCAAGGACTTCCGAAAACAGCTGAAGACCACCCTGTTCATCGATTACTATGGACATACCCCCTGAACCAGCATACAAGTCAGATCATCAACCCCCCCCACCACCCCAAGACTGTATATAAGACTGTATAATAGCTCATGATGTATAATAGTGCACTATGTAGATAAACCAAATCTAATCACATCCCCGCCAACACATACACACCACTCTGTACACTGCATGAAAACATTTGCCCCCTTGATTGTTTGCCGTGGAAACCACTTTGATTGAATGATAAGGTGGTATATAAATACCATTAAATAAATAAATAAAATAAATAACCATTTTCGTAGTCACCCTCTGTATTGACTCCATCCTGTTTATATCTTTTTGAAGGTGAGGTCTCCAGAATTGCACACTATACTCCAAATGAGGTTGCACCAAAGACCTATACAGAGGCACTATCACCTTCTTTTTTCTGCTAGCCATTCCTCTCCGTATGCACCAAAGCATCCCTCTAGTTTTTGCCGTCACCTTTTCTACCTGTTTAGCTACTTTAAAATCATCAGACACAACCACGCCTAGGTCCCGCTCTTCTTTAGTGGACAAAAGTACTTCACCCCCTATACTATATTGTTCCCTTGGATTGCTGCAGCCCAAAGCATAACCTTACATTTTTTAACATTAAATCCCAGCTGCCAGATTCTAGACCATTCTTCAAGCTTACTAGATCCCTCCTCATGTTCTCTATACCTTCCTGGGGGTCTACTCTATTGCAGATTTTGGTATCATCCACAAAGAGGCAAACCTTACCCGACAGCCCTTCTGCTATATCACTAACAAAGATGTTAAAAAGAATCGGACCAAGGACAGATCCCTGGGGCACACCACGGGTAACATCCTTCTCAGAGTGAGCTCCATTTACCTGTACTCTTTGTCACCTCCCACCCAACCAATTTCTAACCCAAGCAGTAACATTAGGGTCCATCCCTAGGGTGCTCAGTTTGTTTATAAGTCACCTCTGAGGAACACTGTCAAAGGCGTTACTGAAATCTAAATACACCACATCTAGGGCTCTCCCTCGGTCCAACTCCCTGGTAAGCCAGTCAAAGCAATCAATCAGATTTGTCTGACAAGACCTGCCTCTGGTGAATCCATGCTGCCTCGGATCCTGTAATCCTCTGGACTCCAGAAACCTCACTATTTTTTCTTTCAGCGGTGTTTCCAATAATTTGCTCACCACTGAAGTTAAACTAACCAGCCTGTAGTTTTCAACCACATCCTTACTTCCGCTTTTGTGTAAAGGCACCACATGAGCCTCTCTCCAGTCCTTTGGCACCACTCCCGACTCCAATGAGGCAATGAAAAGGTCAGTCAGTGGAGCTGCTAGAATGTCCCCAAGTTCCCTCAGTATTCTAGTACTCAAAAAACTTGATCAGCCCCACGAGAGGGATCTATAGCAAAGCCCAATTCTCGTATGTCTGAGTTCATGAGTAGTACTTTCATTAACCTCAATACCACTACTGTGCAAACAGATACTTGTCCGGCTTTCTGGATAAAGGAACTCTGCAGTGATCTCAGTCCGATAATAACAAAAATAATAAATCTATCTTTCTCAAATGGTTACTTCCCATCTGCCCTCAAGCACACGTCGATCAAACCACGGCTAAAAAATAGTAAACTAGACCCCCAAAAGGTAGACTCCTATAGACCCATTTCAAGTATACCTTTTCTCGCAAAATTAATCGAAAAAGTGGTGCAAAGGCAGTTACAAGACCACATTGACTCTGCTGCTCCACTTGACCCATGCGAACATGGTTTCAGGGAGTCACATGGAGTGGAAACACTCCTCACCACCCTTTTCAATAATATAATCACTGGCATTGACTGCATTCGTCAGGGTTTTGCACTCATTTTCTTGGACATTGCCGCAGCCTTCAACTCAGTAAATCATGAGCTTCTTCTTGGACGACTAAAAGAGAAGGGCATCTGCGGAACAGCACTGGAATGGTGCAGATCATGCTTGACTGATAGATGGCAGCAAGTACGATCAGGCGGAGCAACATCAGAACCGTTTCATCAAAACCAAGGAGTTCCTCAGGGATCCTCCCTATTGGCCTTGATGTTCAACATATACATGCAACCCATTTGCAATATCATCCGGTCCTTCAATGTCAGTTGTATGGTATATGCTGATGATGTCCTGCTCTATATGCCATTCTACAAAGACCAAGTTGACCTCTCCCCTTTGACCAACTGCTTCAATGCCATATCTGAATGGCTCCTGTCACAAAACCTTCGGATTCAGCATAAGAAAACGGAGGTGCTCTTCATTATGAGGAACACAAACTTCAGCCCACCCAAATACTTGAAGGTGAAAGAAGCCGAACTTCAAGCAAAACCCACAGTTCGTTACCTGGGAGTTACACTGGATCAAAACCTTGACATGAGGGCACACATAGCTAACACTGTAAGAGCAATCTATTTCAAGATCCGTTCACTCAGACATCTACGCCCCTTGCTTGAACCGGAAGATTTTCGGACAATTTACCAGGCCCTGATAATACCACATCTGGATTATGCCAATGCCATATTACAAGGTCTCCCACAATCCACCTTGAACCCCTTACAGCTTGCCATGAATAGTGCAGCGAGGGTTCTCCAGGGGCCATCTAAAAGAGACCATGTGACGCCCCTTCTAAAGCAGTTACACTGGCTTCCTGTACAAGCCAGGATCTTATTCAAAACAGTGCTGCTGACATTCAAAGCGGTCAATAAGCTCTCTTCATCTTCACTTTCTGACCTTATCCAAGCAACAGCACCTAATAGACCAAGAAGATCCACTGCGATAAATATGCTATCATTGCCGAGAGAATTAACAAAATGCACTTCAATAACCGCAAACAGGCCTTCAGTCTCTGCGCGCCAAGATTCTGGAACTCACTACCAACAAACATCAGGGCAAACACTAACCTAACCCAGTTTAGGAAGGCCCTTAAATACTTCCTTTTCCTTAAATATTTCCCAGAGAACAATGAACCACATCCCCACTCAAATACTTACAACTGTCCCACCACACCCTGTAAGCCAGGCAACCACACCATGTAAGGAGTCCTTGACCATTAAATCTCTTGCTATGTCTTATGTGACTTCATTGTGTAAATAGTTACCTTTTGTTATCCAAGTTGTTTCTCCTGTTAATTGTAAACTCAGACCTATGTACCCTGTCTGATTGTTATGTTCCATGTAAACCGCGCTGATGCTGAATAGTGCGGTATAGAAGAAATTGTAAATAAATAAATAAATAGTTGATATACGAGAATTGGGCTTTGCTATAGATCCCTCTCGTGGCGCTGATCAAGTTTTTTTGAGTTTACATTTTTTGAGTTTACAGGTTTGTTCATTTCTTATGTTAGCACTTTACAAGTGACAGGACTCCTAAAAGTGTTCCTTATACATAATAATCATCAGTTAAGACATATAATTGGGGTAGATATCACACAAGATTTTACAAACATCGGCTCTCCTATTTTTTACTTTAGGTATTAGGTTTTGAATGATATCTGTGCATGCCACATTTTTTAACAATAAGTTTACTTGTAATTACGTATGTGCCTCTTCAAAATATTGAATTCCGTTGAACGGTTCTTTATAAATGTTCCCTATCAATCAGTTACAAACTTACTAACATACCTCCTGCCGAATATGGCACTCCGGTAAATGGTTGATTAAAAAGATTTTATCTATTATTCAATGGGTCATCAGCAGAATACCCTTCCTTTTTGAAAAATCATTATGTTCTGTTTGTTTTTAAGTACCTATATGTTTGATCGTTTTTGGAAACAGCACTCCCCATATGAATTGCCCGATATGTCCTGTTTAAAATCACTTTTCCTTAAAGACCTTTGATTTTGGGTCCATCGGGTCTAGGTTTTCCCTTCCTTTGGATGTTTCTCATGTACACATTTTATAATGAATAAGAGAAAGTTTAGGCATTAAGTATTTTTCTATAGTTATTATAGTTGGTTCCGTTATTTGGAATCACTCCTGCTACGTTGTCTAAATATTTTAACAATTCTGTCTGTCATTTATATTTCCTATTTCTCTTCCTCCCCTTAGCAAGAAACATATAAAATCATTTTGTGTTTACTGATAAGGTATGATTTTTTCAGTTTTGATTTTATCTAATGGTCACACATCCCTTTCTGTTCTTTCCTTTTCTGTTCTTTCATAAATGTTTCTCATTGATTTCACGGTTGATGTTTTTATTACTGTATATTTGTTTATGACATTATCTTTTGGCATTCCAACACATTTTTATCGTTTTAATTGATTTTATTAATTTGTATTTATTACTATATTTGAATTATTTGGTTTTATAGTTTGTATCACATTTTTTATGATCATTTATTGTGATTGTTTGAAATGTTTTATTTCATTTTTATCATTCTGTTTTAATTACCTATTTAAGTGTTTTATTGATGTAATATGCTTTTATCTAATTATCGTTTGTTCATGTACCCATGGATACAGTGTGCCTGAATCCCCCTGACGAAGAAGGATTCGAAACACGGCCTGTGTCGGGCCTTTGGGCTTAAGTTGTGTGAAATAAAATCTTCCCTTCCTTCATACTACGAATTGTACTGTACTAGCAACAGTGGGCAGGGTGTGGACATGGGTGTTTTGCAGACATTGCAGATGCAGCGAACGGCACATCTATGGTGGCGACAGCTGCATCGGTGATGCTGTCCTGCCACAATCCCTGCATGGTCACCACATTATCTGCTGGGGAAATGCTGGTCATGCCCCCAACAGATAACAAATAACTCTTGCAGCTCTTGTGGAGCTTTTGCAGCTAACGCTCAGCAATAACTGTAAAAGCTCATTGCTCTTTAGTAAACATACCCCTATGTGTTATCTAATGCCTATTTAAATGGCGTTCATGATCATATCTTAACAGGAAAATGTGCTTGTGTAAATTTGAAAATAATTAAACACATTGTTGATGCACATTTATTTTCTTTGTCGTGATAAAGTTTCCTTGGGATTACTTTGACTAAATTTTTTATATGGTTGCTCACTCGACTGGGAGGATGGCCTAAGGTAATCTTTTGGCACCAAGACAGGCATAAAATTAAATTTAGAGGGGAAACTTTCTGAAGAGGGGACGATTTACAATAAAAATGGGAAATTCAGTATCCCTCTCTCTCACAATGTGTATATTTGTGTGTCTGTGTGTATGTACATGTGTATCTGTATCTATCTATCCTTCTATCTATCTTTAAGCGTGGAGGAGTAGTCTATTGATTAGGATAGCTCCCTAGGCCTAGAAAGACCAGGGTTCATATCCCATTGGTACTCCTTAAGGCCTTGAGAAAATCATTTAACCTTCCACTGCCTCCAGCACAAACTGATTTCAAGCCCTCTGGGGACAGGGAAAGTCCTATTGTATCTGAAGGTAACTCACCGTATACTACTACTGGAAAGGTGCGAGCTAAAAACTAATAAATAAAATAGAGAGAGAGGGGCTCTGGATTTCTTAGATTCAGATCAGCCTAAACATTGAGATACTGTCCATATTTTTTTTTATTTTTGTTTTTTAAGTTAGTTTAATGCTTCTTAAAACAATCTGAATTGAAAACAGTGGAACCAACATTTATACATAGGGGTTTGTTTAAAAAGCAGCGGAATCGACCTCCGTGCGATATTGGGGCAGCGGCCTCATTGTATCCAATGGGACTGCGGCTCCGATATCGCATGGAGGCCGCTACCACTGCTTTGTAAACAAACCCCATAGACTAGGTACAGCTTTGGCAATAGCTGTGCCAGCTCCCTTCCACTGCCTTTCCAATGTACCTTAATTCTGTTCAGGAGGGGCTGTTTCTAAGCAAGAGAATGTAATTCACTCTCTAGGCTTGCACTGTCTTTGACTTCTGTATTTAGACTGTCACCAAGGTTGCTAATTAGTGCCAAACTGTGATTGAGGTTTTATTGATCTAGGCACCTGGTCACTATGAAAATGTACTGAGAGCACTAATTCATTTCACATGGGTCTCCAAAGAGCTTTCAAATACTAATGGCTTTCATTCAGTACTGACCTCAACCAGATTGCACCAGTGACCTAAAGGCAAAAGGCTGTGTTATCCTGTACCAATCCGCTTAAATCATCCAGTTTCCCCAGTTGTTCAGCCCTAATTAAATTTTCTCTTATTTATTACTGTCAAGAATAGTAACATGAGCTCAATGATTTGGGTGAGTATTATGTACTATTAGAATGTCAAAGAACTGTTTCCTTCAGTTGTCGGAGGTAGAAAGAAGGTTCTCCAGCAGCAGAAAGAGGATTAAGAAACCAGAAAAGACTGGATGCTTGTTTACAGCTGTGTTGTATTTAGTAGCTTTGTAGCATACGACAATGCATTGTGGTTCTAAGGCAATGTCCCAGGACCCCATGCTGGAGAGAGGCTGAATGTTTTGTGGAAACAATGCTATGGTTTGAAAAACTGAAAGTGTTCAGAGGGGAGCTGCTGAGCTGCCACTACACCTAGATCCTGCCATGGCACGAGTCGGCATCGACCTGTTAACCATGCTTCAATCATGTTCCTTGTTGATTTCTTGCTATAGAGAGGCTACTGCTACTGCTGCTAGAATAACCAAAGAGGAAGAACTGTTAACATGTTGCTCATCTTGTATTTGCAGTCCAAGAAAAAAGTTTGAGTTGCCCATCATTTTTGTTTACTGCGATTGTGATCGCTAACGTGTTTGCCTACAATGTGAGTCTGGGCACATGCGCTATCATTTTCTTACATTGATAGTTAACAGCTCGGGCATGCTGTGAATTAAAATACTCATTCTTAATAAGCACGTTTGACCTTGTGACGCCATTAAGTAGATTATATTTTTTTAACATAGGAAATAGCTGAAAAAAATTATTTTCATTCTGCCATGACAAGAGAGCCATGAAGTGGTCACCAATCATATTTTCTAGTTGCAATTTCTTATTTTTCCTCTTTTGAAGCAGTTGTGACGTTCAGCTCACACAATCCAGCTTTACAGTATGTTAGTTTAGGCTGGAGATGATAACTCAGTTTTCTGTGAATGCTCGAAGTTGAGGTGAATTGGGATCAGGTTAGCATAGAAACATCCCATAAATCCAAATTGTTATTGTTTGTGTAATCAATTTATTTTTCATGCTCTTGAATATAGGAGGAATGTCACACAGTTGGGTGATCTTGACTAGGTGGCCTACTCTACTACCAAGTTATTACATAAAAAATATTGGGGAAGCCTGGCCTGCTTGGTAGGAGAGAGAATGTGTTCCAAACACTGTGCACTGAATATGATAAAATGAGTGGTACTGTATGCTATTCAAATGACATATTTTTGGTGATTAGTGGACTTAAGTAGTAAGAACTAATGAGTCTTCCACCTCCAACAATGAAATCAACATTCTTAAGGGTTTGTTTTGGTTGTAATGGCTTATGATTCAGAGCCTGTTATAAATACCTAAATAAAATAAATGTAGGACTTGCTAGCTGGTGCCAATAGAGGAGGGTATCATAGACAAAGTCCACTATTTACTTGGTTGGGAGAGGTACTCTATTCTTTTAGTTCAGAGGTAAGATCACTAGCTGCTAAAATGGTGCATTTTTCTAAGATCCCTATCCAAAAAATGAGGATGTGGTATTGCAAGATGCTCTGGACAGATGAAATCCCTCACCAACACGTTTTTCCAAAGTTCTTAAAATATATCATCATCTTGGATTTATGCATATGATAAAATAACTTTACTGCATACTCCTGAGATATGACATTCTTTCATTTTCCCATAATCACTAAGGTTCAAGTATTCATTAACGGGGTTGGTTTAGAAACCTTATTCCTATTTTACACATATAAATTATGACTACTGATGTGTAAATCATATCTACAGGGCACTTTTTTCCTATTCATGTTGGGGAGCAGGTGCAAATCTGGACATGAACATATATCCCCTATATGAAATCAGGGATACCTGTGTAGATTTTGGTTCTTAGCCTATTCTAAAATGGCCTTTTACATGTACCACTCATTTTATCATATTCAGTGCACAGTGTTTGGAACACATTCTCTCTCCTACCAAGCAGGCCAGGCATGTAGACGTAAAAGGCCATTTTAGAATAGGCTAAGAACCAAAATCTACACAGGTATCCCTGATTTCATATAGGGGATATATGTTCATGTCCAGATTTGCACCTGCTCCCCAACATGAATAGGAAAAAAGTGCCCTGTTATGCCGTTCCCTGTATGGTAAGGGGGGAGGGAAATTAGGGGGACAGCTCCTTCATCCCCAATGTTTACTTTCCTTTCTTAATTGCAAGGAGGGAAAGATAGAACCTTCTGTAGTAAATTCTCAGCATCTACGTGCCCAGATGTGCAAAATGACAGATAACGCGTCTAAGTGCTGGCATTACACATGTGCTGCGTTTATGACACTGATTTTTCCTACATGTATTTTTGTAAAATGGTTCTTACTGCTGCACATGAATGCGCATACCTGTACATTCCTGCGCTTCCTTCTTTGATTGAAAATGCACATCCACAATGAGGGGCAGATATTTGTCAATTTTACATTGGACTTTCACATGCCCACTCTGTCCTCTAAAATTGACATTGATTTGCAGTCAGTTCCACTTGGACGTCACTGCAATCACAAATATGTCCTTTCTAAAATGCGCCTTCATGTCAATTTTCTTATGTGTTGAAAACTGTTCTTATGAGCTCAACTAGTAAAAGATGTGCTGGTGGCTTTTGCTTTGGGAATAGCATTTAAATCACTTTTGTTTTCCTTGAAGCCAGCACAATGAAAGAATTGACAAAAAACAACCCATAATGTACCAAAAGCCTTTGTTAGTGTATGATAGAATTCGTTCAACTGCAGTGCAGTTACCACAGTCCATTATTCCAATAAGGTTATGTCATAACACTCTTGTCAATGAGTGGGTGAATGGTTCATGCACATATACTAAGGACGTCAGTCATAATTTGCCTGTAGAATGTAAAATGCCAGTTTGCTGCATCCCCAAATTATTTATGCCTGAAGGACCTGAAGAATCAGTTAACTGATTTTAGTAGACTTTCCTGTTAATTTTTTGCTGCCTTGTGATTTCTTTTCTCCTGTGAAAAAAGAACAAGTTCTAATGCTCTCAAGCATGGAAATATAGATAGATAGATATTACTATTTGTATAGTTTTCATATATATATATTTTCCTCTCTTCATGGAAAAAATAGCACTCTGCCTCCATAGATATCAGGCACTTTTCTAATTAGCAACACAATATGGATAGTGTCTCTGAATATTGTGTCTGCCCGCCTTGGCAGTATCTGGATAGTGTCGGGCCATTCTGGGCACAATGCTGGAACACAGCACAAATTTATCCATGATTTTTAATGCCACTGCATGTATAGCTAATGTATGTGAATAGCTTAGGACAGCTAAAAGTCATTCTCAGTGGTTATCTGCATAACTATCTATATACTTATCTGTGCTGATTATCACCGACTATATGCATACTGCTGGCACTGAGCACAAACTCTAGATATTCAGCAAAGGCCACAAAATGCATTGAAAGTATCCATTGAGTCAATGCAGTAGCCCCTGGGTTTTCTTGGCAAGGTGTGATCAGAATTTGATTTCCAGGCCTTTCTTCCAAGGTTAAAATGACTTGCCCAAAGCTACAAGGACTGCTAATGGGAATCAAACCCTGGTCTTTTAGTCACCAGGCTGCTGCTCTAACCATTAGGCTACTCCCCCAGTGCTAAATATGAGGATTTAATTTAGCTCTGGTGCAGCTTCCTCAGACTAAATATTGACCTTCAGGAGAAAGCCAACAGTTGCCCAAGAGTGCATGGTTCAGAAGGATGTATCCTTGAAGGATACTAGCAAAAGAGGGACGTTAGGGCACACCAACAGAGAGGTTCCAATAAAGATAAAAGTAACCCAAATGCCCTTAGGTACAGAGCAGCCAGAGCTGAAAGATTCCAAATTACTCCTAACAACTGATAACCAGATTAATATTGAATAAAATACAACCTTTAAAATGTTTGTATGCAAATGATAGAAGTCTAAAAGATGAGGTAGTTAAAATATATAGCAATAAATGAAAGGTTAGATATCATTGTCATCTCAGAGACCTGGTGGAAGGAGGACAATCAATGGAACACTGTGATCCTGGGTACAAACTATATCGTAATGATAGAGTAGATGAAACTGGTGGAGGAGTTGTACTCTATGGTAGAGAAGGTATTGAGTCACATAGGATTGAAATTTTGCAGGGAACAAAATACACTGTAGAATCTCTGTTGATAGAAATTACATGTAAAAAAAGAGAAGGCAATGGCAGTGTGGGCGTACTACCAGCCACCTGACCAGAATGAACGGATGAATGAGGAAATGTTAAAAGAAATTAGGGAAGCTAACAAAAGTTACAACACAGTAATAATGGGTGATTGCAATTACCTTGGTGTCAACTGGGTTAGTGTCACAGCAAAACATGCTAGAGAGAAAGTTTCTAGATGAAATAAAAGACTAATTCTTGGAGCAGCTGGTTCATGAATTGACAAGAGGGGAGGTTATTTTTGATCTAGTGGCATGCAGGATCTGGTGCAAGAGATAAGGATGTTGGAGCCACAGCAATATAATCATAGCATGATCGCATGGGATTTAATAAATGGAAGAAGGATGTCAAGGAAATCCACAGTATTACTTTTTAACTTTCAAAAGGGAGACTATGATAAAATGAGGAAAATAGTTAAGAAAAAACTAAAAGGAGCAGTTGCAAAGGTTAAAGATTTACATCAAGCATGGCTGTTGTTTAAAAATACTATCTTGGAAGCACAGACTAGTTGTATTCCACACTCTAAGAAAATTGGAAGGAAGTCCAAAAACTGCTAGCATGGTTTAAAGGTGAGATCAGAGTGTCTGTTGTACTTAAAAAAAGCATCTTTCAGGAAATGGAAAAAAGAGCCAAATGACAAAAACTGGAAACAACCTAAGTACTGGCAAGTTAGATGCAAGTCATTGATAAGGCAGACAAGAGAGAATTTGAAAAAAAGCTTGCTGTGGGAGCAAAAACACATAATAAAAACTTTTTCAAGTACATTCATAGCAAAAAACCTGTAAGAGAGTCATTTGGACCATTAGATGATAGAGGGACACTAAGGGAGGACAGAGCCATAGCAGAGAGACTGATTGAATTATTTGCTTCGGTCTTTACTGAGGAAGATGTAGGGAAGTTATCCATGCCTGACATGGTATTTAAAGGTGATGTATCAGAAGAATTGAAAGAAATCTTGATAAACTGGGAAGATGTATTACAACTCTTTGATAAATTGAAGGGTAGCAAATCACCTGGACTCGATGGTATTCATCCAAGAGTGTTGAAAAAACTGAAATATGAGATTACAGACCTACTATTAGTAATCTATGAACTATCATTAAAATCACCTGTAGTACCTAAAGATTGCAGAATGGCCAATGTAATGCCAATTTTTAAAAAGCATTCCAGAGGTATTCGGGAACCTAGAGACCAAAGAGCCTGATCTCAGTACCAGACAAAATGGCAGAAGCAATTACAAAGAATACAATTACTGAACCTGGTTTGATGGGAGAAAGCCAATATGGATTTAGCCAAGGAAAGTCTTCTCGTAGTAATCTGTTATATTTTTTGAAGGTGTGAATGAACATGTAGACAAAGGTGAGCCGGTCAATATAGTGTATCTGGATTTTCAGAAAACCTTTGACAAGGTCCCTCATGAAAGACTCTTGGCAAAATTAAAAAGTCATGGGATAGGAGGCAGTGCACTATTGTGGAACAGGAACTGGTTAAAAGATAGAAAGCAGAAAGTAGGGTTAAATGGCTAATTTTCTCAGTGGAAACAGGTGAATAGTGCAGTACCCAGGGATCCCTGTTTCTTTTTTAATATATTCGTAAATGACCTGGAAATGGGAATAATGAGTGAGGTGATTAAATTTGCAGATGACACAAAATGATTCAAAGTTGTTTAAAACACAAGAAGAATGGATATTCAAATGGCAGATGAAATTTAATGTGGACAAGTGCAAAGTTATGCACTTAGGAAAAAACAATCCAAAATACAGTTACATGATATAAGGTTTCACATTAGGAATCACCAGCCAGGGAAAAGATTTGGGAATCATTGTGGATGATCCATTTAAACTCTGTGTGCAGTGTGCAGCAGCAGCCAAGAAAGCAAATACAATGCTAGGAATCATAAGGAAAGGAATAGAAAATAAAACCAAGGATATTTTAATGCCTCATTATCATTCCATGGTGCATTTGCACCTTGAATATTGTGTGCAATTTTGGTCACCATATCTTAAAAGGGATATAGCAGAATTAGAAAAGGTTCATAGAGGGGGGGCGGAGCCTGATGTCCAGCGGGTAAGACGCTTCGCGCTGAAGCTCCCGAGAGGCCTACTCAGAATCCTGACTTAATACCTATACAAACTTAATACTTTGCTCCGAGCTTACCGGGGTACCTCGGGGGGGATGGCGGCCCATAAACCAGCGCGCTTGGACTTCGGGTCTCCTTCTTCTTCACACGGAAAACGCTCCAAAACAGAGGTGTCTTCCCCACAGAAGATGGTTCCACTTCGTGAAAACCCCGAAATGCACCTGGAGATTTTAGAGGAAATACGCGGCGTGAAGGAACTGGTGCAGTCCAATGGAGAAGCGCTTCGAGCCATGCGAGAAGACTTCGGAGTGCTCCAGGACCGACTTGAAAGTCTTTCATTACGGCAGGACAATATGGCGGGGGTCCTCGACTCGCACGCGGTGCGCTTGGGCAAACTGGACAAGGCTGAGCGCCAGATACAGAATCTTCAAAAGGAGTTAGAAGATAGCAATAATCGAGCCCGTCGCAACAATGTGAGGCTTATTGGAATACCGGAGGGGGTGGAAGCAGGAGATATAAGAGAATTCCTACTCAAAACTCTTCCCTCCTTGCTGAAGATCACTTTTCATAGAGATCTGGAAATCGATCGAGCACACCGTGTTCCTACCCACATGGCGCTCAACCGAACGACCCCCCGGCCTATTATCTTTCGATTACTACGATATCAACAAGTGGAACAAATTTTAAATGCTGCCCGGGCGAACCATCATTTGGAATTTGAAGGTCATAAAGTCTCCTTTTTCCCTGATTTGGCAAAGCCTACCGTTGACCGTCGGAAGAAACTCCTTGCTTTTCGCCCTCGACTTCAACAACTACAGGCTCGCTTTGGCCTGTTGTATCCAGCGAAGCTCCGAGTGACTCTCCACAACCAAACTAGGACATTTGAAGATCCTGATCTACTATCAACATTTTTAGACTCCAAAGAAGCAGAGCAGATGCGCTAATCCAACAACTGGGACTTATTATCTGCCGGCTCTGTCCGCCTTTTTGAAGGGCCAGACACGGCGGTCACAGCCAAGCACAGAGACTACCTGGACTTTCTTTCTTTCTCTATATGACTTTTTTGTTTTTGGTCTCATATCCCTCCATGATGTGTGCCTCGGTCGGATTCGGAGCACGCACAGTTCTACAGGTTATATGTTTTTTCAATTTCGGCCTTCTCTGGGGTTTCTCCCCGCAGACACATGGTCGCCAGTAATTTCTGGGGTTCTGCTTCTTCTCTACCGCACTGCGGTCTTTCTTTTTTAATGTGGGGCGCTTCATTGTATTACATTAGCTTATTTTCTTTCATGTCATGTGTACAGCCAGATACAGTTAATATGAGGGACATTGTGAAATTATGTGCGCTATCATGTTCAGAATTTTTAACCTTTCTGAATGGCCTTATGTAAAATCTTATCACTTAACGTAAAAGGCATCAATAGTCCAATCAAAAGAAAGAAAATCCTTAGCTATCTTAGCCATGAGCATGCTGATTTAGTGTTTCTTCAGGAAACGCATCTAAACTCTGCTGAAACACTGAAACTCAATGCTAAGCCTTACATGGTGGCTGCCTATTCTCCCGCCGTTTCCAAACGGTGTGGGGTAGCCATTCTGGTTAAGAAGTCTTTGCAAGCTACTGTAATGGATACTAGCTCTGACAAGGAGGGTAGATGGGCCCGTGCACACCTTAAGGTTGGAGATAGTGAATTCACGTGTATTTGTATTTATGCCCCGAATGTGGACAACCCTGCTTACTATGCAAGTATTGCGCAGTTGGCACAGGCCTCTGCCAATACTCCATTAATACTTGGTGGTGATTTTAATCAAGTGTTAGACCCTCTGATAGATAGACAACCGCCTAGAACGAGTAGTCCACCCAAGAGTCTTGCTACCCTTACAGCTCTGATGCAAGATCTTGCGCTAGTAGATATATGGAGGCTGCTTCACCCCTCCGACTTAGAGTTCACCTTTTTTTCTGCCCCCCATCACTCACAATCTAGAATAGATTTCTTTCTCATTTCCAAAGCACTGATTTCTCAAGTGGACACGGCTAGGACTCATCCTCTCCATATTTCAGATCATGCTGCCATATCTTTATCATTACATGTCATTGCGCGAGACGATTCTCCCCGAGCTTGGTTTTTTGATAGATCCCTACTAGATCAAAAAGATTTTCAGGTTGATATAAAGGCCGCTATCCAAGATTATTTTCATTTTAACTCACCCCATGACACAGCGAGCTGGGCTTGGTGGGAGGGTTTTAAGGCATCTATCCGTGCAACTATAACCAGCTATCAAATTCGGCAGGGAAAACAAAGAAAGCAGCACTTACTGATTCTAGAGCAACAGATACAAGCTGGGGAGCGTCTCCTCACGTCTCGTATTGACCCATGTATTTTACTCCGTTTACAACGCTTGCGTTTTCAATACAATCAGCTTTTGTATACTGCTGCTGCTAAAAATATTGAATCACAACAAGGGATATATTACCGGGAAAATAACCGTGCTGGCAAATTGTTAGCAAATGCCCTAAAAGGTCAAAAAGAAGCCAAGCGTGTTACCGCTCTCCGTAATCCGTCGGGGGGGGGGGGGGCTTGGTCACTAAAGATACAGAAATCTTAGAACTCTTTCGTGATTTTTATACTCGGCTTTATCAATCTGAATGTGATTTTGAGCCAGAAGTATTTGAACGCTTACTTTCAGGGGTACAAAGACCGACCCTATCTGATGAAGATAGAGTGGCCATGGACAAACCATTCACTTTATTAGAAATTCATTCTGCTATCAAGAAATGTGCCACAGGTCGAGCTGCAGGCCCAGACGGTCTCCCTGCTGAATTCTACAAAACCTTTAACGCTGACTTAGCTCCAGTTCTGAAACTTTATTTTTCTGCTCTGGCCGAGGAGGGATCTCCTTCTGGGTCCTTTTCAATGGCAAATGTAGTAGTTTTTGAGAAAGAGGGGAGAGACCCGCAACTAACAGCTAATTATCGTCCAATTTCCCTCCTAAACGCGGACTATAAAATATTTGCCACCATTCTCTCCACCCGGCTCTCTGATAGGATGTCTACCTTAATACACCCAGACCAATGCGGTTTCATTCCCGGTAGATCAACTGCTGACAATGCTCGGACTCTATGTCATGTACTGACTGCCGCAGTTAATCTTGATCGCCCATTTGTTGGCCTCTCACTTGATGCTGAGAAGGCCTTTGATCGCTTAGAATGGCCCTTCCTGTTTGCAGCCCTCCGCTGGTACGGATTCGGAGAAGGTTTTCTCCGCTGTCTCCGCACCATGTATGCACAGCCTACAGCCAGTATCTGTGCTAATGCTTTAAAGTCTCAGCCATTTCCCCTTCAACGCGGTACTCGCCAGGGATGCCCATTGTCTCCACTTCTTTTCGATCTTGCACTCGAACCCTTAGCTTTACTAATCCGGCAATCGGAGGAGATTCATGGAGTCCCCTTCTCTCATAGGGAAATCAAAATTTCAGCATATGCTGATGACCTTATGCTCTTTGTCTCTATAGACTCAGTGCCGGCTGTCCTAGAGCAAATTGGTAAATACTCACAACTCTCCGGTTATAAGATAAATTGTACCAAGTCGGTAGCCTTTCCACTAAATCCTCTGCTTCATCAGGCAGATATGCAACCCTTTCCCTTTTTATGGCAGCCTCGCATGGTCAAATACCTTGGGGTTCACTACTGCTCTCCTTTGGAAGACACTATCTCTTTTAATGCCAAAGACTTAACCTCTAAAGTCCGGGCGCTTACTCATCGTTGGACTCCTTTAACACTTACCTGGTGGGGTCGCCTAGAAACCATAAAAATGATGATTGTTCCGAAAGTGAATTATATTTTAGAAATGTTGCCCTGTCTCCTACCTCGACGTACATATAAAGATATAGAGGGCCTTCTGACTAGATACCTATGGCAAAATAAGACACCTAGGATAGCGAAACATAAGCTGCAAGCAGATAAGGAAAATGGGGGTGTCAGATTCCCTGATTTCCTGAAATACCATCAATCTTTTCTTCTCAAACAAGGCGCTCGTTGGCTGGAAGATCTAGCACCGAGTAGACCTGTGTGGCTAGACATAGAGGAGGACCTTTGCAAACCGATTCCTCTTACTTTTCTCCCTGGTATGACTCTCCCATCAGACTCCCACTATCCACCAATGCTTTTAGACACTTTAGGTGCCTTTAATACTCTTATGCAATCTTTAGACTCCCGACTCTGTCCGTTAGATAGGCTCCCGCTTTGGTACAATACTAGATTTCGAATACAAAATAAACCGATGGCGTGGAGCTCCTGGTACACTAGGGGCATTTGGATTCCTAACCAGTTGTTCCATGATGGTCGCTGGAAAACTTTTAGTGAATTGCAAATTGAATTTGGTCTCCCAGCAAAACACTACTTTCAGTTGGTGCAAGTTCAGCATTGTCTTCGGAGTGCTAAGGTGCTCCCGCCATCGGCATCCCCTACACAAGTTTTGTCGGAGACTATCCGATCTGTCGGGAGTTCACCGGGTGTAGCATCTAATTTTTACAAAACCTTATGTAATGCAATAATTAGAGATACCCCTATAGCGCAGAAAGCATGGGAGCGAGAATTGCATGTGACTTTGACCCCGGAGCAATGGAGCCTTGTCTGGAGTAGAGTGACACGGGTTTCTCGATCCGCCTCACTCACTCAGACACTCTTCTTTCTAGCCCACCGGTGTTTCTACACTCCTGACAGATTAGCCAAATGGAACACCACTCAGGGCAATAGCTGTTGGACATGCCATGCGGCCATTGGTTCACTACCTCATGTTATGTATGAATGTCCCGCACTACAGTATTACTGGCGTCGGGTCTGGGGTCGTATCCAGTCTATTTTGCACTTTCAAGAGCCCCTTTCTTGGAGGATAGTGGGACTTCGCTCAGCAGCGGGGATCCCCTCTCTTCCAAAAACGGCTTACTTCCTTTTGGACTTTATGCTAGGCATTGCTATTTCCCTAATTACGAAATACTGGAAAAATAGCTCCCATCTGAGCCCCAATGAATGGTGGAATCATGTCTGTCTCTACAGTAAATATGAACAAATACCTCGTATGTTTGCTTCTTCCGTTCAGACTCCTCATCATCTGTCTAAATGGAAGATGCTCAATGACTATGTTCACACTGCTAAATGCTCTCATCTGACTGTTTAAATTTGTATAAATCTCTGTCCCATGATCATTCTGTATCGTAGATACTCTTTTGTTCGTTTTGATGTACAATCACTGTTGTTTGGAAGCGCTCACATGCTGATATTATCGGCTTAGAGAAGAAGCATGGGGGTGGGGGGTAATAGGGTTTGCTTTTCCTTATTGTATACTTGTTTTGTCTCCTTTGGTGTGTTGTTTCTTTTGTTTGTTGCAAAATGAAAATAAAAGTTTAAAAAAAAAAAGAAAAGGTTCAGAGAAGAGCCACCAAAATGGTAAAGTGGATGGAATGATACCTCTATGAGTAAAGGCTTAAAAGGTTAGGGCTCTTTAACCTGAAAAAGAGACGGCTGATGGGAGATATGATAGAGGTCTATAAATTAATGAATGGAGGAGAACGGATAAAAGTAGATAGGTTGTTTACTCCATAAAAAAGTAGAAAGACTAGGGGACATGCATTGAAATTACAATGTAACCCATTTAAGAGTACTAAGAGAAAATATTTTTCACTCAATGCGAAATCAAACTCTGGAATTTTTTTTTTTACCGGCAGTTGTAGTAAAAGCTGTTATTGTAGCTCAGTTTAAAAAAGGTTTGGATAAGTTCCTGGAGGAAAAGTCCATAAACCATTATTAGAGACGACCAGAGAACTCCACTGCTTGCCCCAGGACAAGCATTGTGGAACCTATGTACCTTTTTGGGAACCTGTCATGTACTTGTGACCTGGATTGGCCACTGTTGGAAACCCGATATTGGGCTTGGTGGACCTTGGTCTGATCTAGTATAGAATTTCTTAGGTTCTTATGTAAAAACAAACAAACACCATGAGATGATCAGCAAAAATCACTACTTTAAATTATTTTGAATTCAGTGGCATTTGAGGGCACATTTTGGAAATGACTTGGAGATCAGAATCGAAACATCGAGGTCACCTCATTTACAACTGTGCCGGTATTGCAGGAACAAAACTGTTATCTCCGCATGTAGTAGGAGAAGCCATTTCACAAATGTGCATGTGGGAAAAACTGATAGAGGAAACCCAGCAATTCACAATGCACATTTGTAAGTGTCTGCATTTACATGTGCAGCTGAGCCGTTTTGTAGACCTAGATGCTCAGATCCTCTTAATGAATTCTAGGAGGCTATCTTTCCTCACTTCAATTTTGGAGGGGAAAATAAGCAGTGGGAGATTGAGAGGGAGGGCTATACCTTGTTAAGAAATGATTAGTGAATGCAGCAGTACTGATAAGCAGTGGTATAAAGGTGCGTGTGATTATATTTGTCTAAAGGAATAGCCAAAATAGTTTTTAGGACCTCTTTCTGTCGGAGAGCAGGTGCAAATCTGGTGTGGCCAATTTTGGGGTTCCACATGTGTTCCCTACAGGAAATATACATGTACTGTATTGTTCTGTCCTGTTCAGGGCATCCCCCCATCACTTTTGACATAGTATGGACAGCCCATGTAAATTAGACCCTTACTAAAATGGCCATTTACACTTGAATGCAATATGCACACATGTAAATCATGGATAAGGCTTCTTAAATAATCCTCTTAACCTGGAGTTTTATCCTTCAAAAAATTATCTAGTTCCATCAAACGAAAGAAAAATATACCTATTCCCCCCTAGAGTTACCAAGTAATTGCAAGGTTATTTCAAGAAAAACAACATCCTGCTGCTAAAAAGTGAGGTTTATGCTGCAGGAAAGCTTTCCCCCATAATGGAGTAGACCTGGAAACATCTGAGAAGATTACAGTTTTCCGACCACAGAATTCCACTTGTTTCTTAGCAAAATACATTTTTTTAAATTATTTTTTTTACATCTCAGAATAGAGCATAACCACAAATGTGGCAAGAGTGGGAATAATATCCTGGGAGGATTCTAAAATAGCCATCAACTCCATGTTAGCCACAGAAGGTACAGTATCAGCTGCATTGCTCCATCCTCATTTACACCCACTGTTAATGGCCTTGATCTATATGAGGGACTTGCTTAACTATGCAGCGGCTCTGAGATGGTTAGTGCTGCTGAATACGCATGGGAGCCACGACTGCACGTCCCGATGCTAACCGGTTAGCATTGGGGCTTTCCAGGAGCGGCACCTGGAGCGGTAATATTAAGCCACTGCCCGGTTATCCCTCAGTGGTGAACGTCAGACTCAGCAAAGGATGGCCTATCTTTTGAATATTGCCACTGCCTGTTTAGCTTCCTGGCTATCCGTCTGACCGGGATACTTAGTGCCGGTGGCCAGATATGACCCCAGCATTGAATATCTGAGTCCAGCATTCAATGACGACAGCTAGCCACTGTAATTGTGCTAGCCAGTGCTGCTGGATATTGAGCCCAATATGTTTAATTCACAAAGCAAAAAAGTGGTTGCTTTTAAAAAGAGTTTATATCTAGGTAAGGTCAAGGACAAACTCAAATGAATGAAATGTTTACTAGGTCTAGTTTTCCTTTTTGACACATTTTCAGATGATAAAAATTATTGCCGATATGTTGAGCCCAGATACAAATCAATATAAATGGTCCTATGAACCAACATGTTTTAACTTTGGTAGGTTACCACGGGTGATCTGTCATATTTAATATGCACATTAAATTGGAATTTAATGTGGTATGCACAGGGGTAATGAGCTATGCAACATGACTACATTAACATTTCTCCGTTAACTCTTAGTGTAGGTCCTCTAACAGTTAAGTGGCACATTTTCACATAATTGCATTACTGTGGTAAATGCCAGTTCTTGCATGAACTGGGCTGGCCACTTTAGGCTGTCCTTTAGTACAGAGCCGATGTAGGCCCAAGCAGGGAATGCTCTGGGTTGGGGCGGACTATACCTTGTTAAGAAATGATTAGTGAATGCAGTAGTACTGATAATTAGTGGTATAAAGGGGCGTGTGATTATATTTGTCCGAAGAGACCATTAAGTGGGAGACAGCGATATTCAACCTATGTCTACATATGTTTTTCCCTATTAGGAATTTCAATGAATTGACAATAAAAAGGCAAGATAAAAACTGTAATTCTTTCTCTTGAGTAAGATGTTTAACTTTTTAGTGCTTTTTTTTTGCCATAATTTGCTCCAGTTTTAAATACTCCCCGTTAACTGAATGCAGTTGTTTATGCTAACAAACTTTCAGAGTGAAGCACTTATGACATCAGAAATTTGCACCTCAATAGGGCAATGAGTGATTTTAGCCATCATTTCTCAAGCTATTTGAGCAGTAGGAATACATATCGGGCTAATATTTTTGCTTTCTTTTCTGTTTGACTTTTTTTCCCTCAATTCTCATTTTTTCCCATTTGCAGCACACATTTGTTTTAAGAAAACAGTTTTAACTAACATTAAATTGTTTGAGCATGCGTATAATTTTTAAGATAAACTACAGTAATGCACTTAGTGTATGCTAACTAATTCACATTCCTTTTGGGTTAGTCATGAATTACCCATAAAATGGCTTGGCTGAAAACCAACTTCCTTAGAGCAACTGAAAGTAGGGTAGGCACAGACTTCCACAGAGCATATCATTTTTTGCATATGTTTGCTAAGCCCCATGCAGGTAATGCGCATATGGACCATGTTACCAGTGTGGGGCTGTGTTCGAACTGCAGGGGAGTGGGTACATCCATCCACCTGCATTTGCCGTGCTTCACTGTAGCAGAATGACCGTGGATGCGCCTATTGCCACCCCTTGGCATGGTGTTAGTTGTACTCACACTAATTGCACCAAGTGCAGGTAGCGCAGGCTACAAATGCCTGCACTAGTTGTGCTGCCATGGGAATGCTTCCATCCTGCCCAGTCGTAGCGCTGAAACAAGCTGTCAAGATAGGGCAGGGTTAAGGGATTTTTAGCGCGTGTCCTCAAGCTACTTTTGAGCATGGTGCCTCAACCACGTGTTAAATCGTGTGCTATCAGATAGCACACTTTAGTAAACATGCCTCATAGGCATAAGGGTAAAACGGCATTCCTATGGAGAAATCCAGTGTGTATACACTTGATTTTACAGTGCAGGCATTCTCTTTTGCACCCAGTTTGTTTGTTTTTAAACTTTTTAAACCACCTTCTGTGAGGTCAAAGCAGTTTGCAATAATTATTACAAGATAATAAAAATATAAAATATAAAAAATTAGAAATTAATAAATAGTAAATAAACAAAGGGAAAGAGAATAGTACTAATTCATTGTAATTAATCTAACCGAGAGAAATGAAGACAGAATGAAAAAATAAAATAAAATGACGTGCAACATCATGGACCCAGGAGCCAATTAATGATTAAATGTCATGGAAGGCAAGGGAGACATAATAGGTCTTAAGGGCAGTTTTAAATTTTGAAAGAGAAGTTTTGAGATGGATATGTTGCAATAAAGTATTCCGAAGATGTTGGACTAGGAAATAGAATGGGGGGTGACTAGTGGATTCAAGCCTAGCTTGACTAGACTTGGGAAGGATATTTTTGCCCTGGAGTCTTAGGGGTCTGTTTACTATACCCCTGCATGTTCTTGCAGCTCACGCAGCATTTTAGTGCAAATGGTGTGGTGTTAGCTGCAAAAGCTGTGCAGTATCTTTAGAGGCATGCACAGCATTTTCCAGCAGACATCGCATCAAAAATGCAAATATCATGGCATGGCAGCATTGTGGATGCAGTTAATGCTACCTATTGAGGTCACGCTAGTTGCCCCTGCGCTCTCTGCAGCTTCAATGGTTACTGCTCGCTGAGTAAGCCCATGGTAACTGCACATTGCAGATATGCCTGCTCTCTGCCTATATCCTGCAGATACCACGGAAAATACAATCGCTGCACTGTTACTTTGCACTGATAGTGCATGTGGTTGGCTGCATTAACAGGTAGTGAAGCTTCATAAACATGCCCCTTAGTATACATGACACAATGTAAGGGAGAAATAAATTGGAAAGATATTGAGGACGACCACAGCAAAGAGTCTTAAAAGTCTGTAATACTATTTTAAATGTACTTCTGTAAGCAAGAGGTAGCCAGTGTTCATTTATTAGAAGTAGAATAAACTGGTCATAGTATTTAGCATAGTAAATTAATTTTATTGGTTTTGGATATGTTGAATATGTTTCAGACTAGGTTGAAAGATCCTATTACAGTATACAATGAATTGCAATAGTCTAGCCTACCTATTAAAAGAGCATGGACCAAGATAAGCAAAGCCTGTCTATCAAGAAATGGTCTAGTGGATCAGATTTAACATGGTGGGTAAAAAGAGGCTTTAGTTACTGAAGAGACTTGTCGAGTGAAAGTCAAATGAGAGTCAATAAAACAATCTAATATAAGACCAGCAATAACAAGAGTCAAAGATGGGTTTGTCGGATGATCTGTTACATAGTTTGGGATTTGCGGTGGTTAATCTTAAGCCAAGTGGCTATGTCAGCTAAACAACTGTTAAGATTGTTTGCACTAACACACACAGAAGCTTACAGAACATGCACGTTGCATGTGGTAATTTTCGAAGCAACATGACACAGCTGGTTTCCCTTTGAAAATTTATGAAAAGCGCATGCAGTAATGCCGTCTGTATAAATGTCAGCTGCACAAGCTTTTTTGAAACATGTCCACTTTAGGTCTTGCTACAGGCTGTCCATCTCCATAAGTGCTGTTTTCCTCTCTGAGTAGCTTTTTGAATGAACTCTTAAGTAATTCAGCAAAACTGTGCTGCCGCACTGAAGTTCTGCATTCTCCAGGGTATAAGAGATGCTAGATGTTAGAAAGCTTTGATGCAGTACGACAGAATGTGTCAATGAGAAAAAGGGTTTACTGTAATTACGCCTCACATTTATGTGACTAATCCCCATGGAGGGAGAACTGATAGAGATTTTAAACATAAACAAATTTACTGTGCGTAGGTTAAGAAACAGAAGAAAACAAGGGAAGGAATGAAGCCAAAGAAATGTCATCAATTATTTCTCGATCACTTTCTATAACAGCAAAACAACTGGTACTTAAAAAAAGAACCAAAAAAACCCCAGAGTATTTAGATCCTAGCCCCTGTAGCAATTTATGGTTTCTGCAAAGATCAACCATTATAAGTGTTTCTGTAATTAGATAACACGGGGGGGGGGGGGAGGGTAATTTTTATAACAGCATGCTTAGGTTAATGTTTATGTTTATTGTACACTTGATATACCGCAGTTTACAAATTCTTAAAAACCTTAGTAGTAGAAATAGAAAGGAACTTCCATTCAATGATAGGAAAGCATAGGTCAGAAAAAGGGTCACCAGCAAAACATTTATTTTATTTATTTATTTAAAACTTTCTTATATACCGCCTCTTCCATAGATCAAAGGCGGTTTACATATAACAAGTGTAACAAGAACAGGTTTTACATAGAACAGATTTTTTTAAATTATTTACAATCAACTTTTAAATAAAAAGCGGTTTACATATAACAAGTGTAACATGAACAGGTTTTACATAGAACAGATTTTTAAATTATTTACAAATCAACTTTTAAATCAACAGTTTTTAAATTATTGACAATCAACATGATTGTGAGTAACTATATTATTAATTGTAAACAACTATATACAGGAGTAATAGAGTAGGTAGCTTAGGTAGACATTTGTTGGATTCAATCATCAACGTTGAGGTTACGGTGTGATCGTCTGCATTTAAGGTGGGTTTGTGATCTGTATTGTGTTTGAGAAGTGTTCTGTGAATAAGTGGGTTTTAAGTTCTCTCCTGAATAGATGGAGGTCCTTTATCATTCGGAGATTTAAAGGTAGCTTGTTCCATATGGCGGGTGCAGCATATGAGAATGCTCTGGAGCGCGTGGTTTTTTTTGTTTTACGGATAGTGTTTTGTATGGCTAACGAGTATGTTGCATTTTGTCTTCGTGTTCTGTGTTCTGGTGGGGCTTGCAATAGGGTGGTTAGATGAGATGGAGAGATGTCATTGATGAGTTTAAATGTGGTTATGATTATTTTGTATGTTATTCTGCTATTTATGGGGAGCCAGTGCAATTCAAATAAGATGGGAGTTATGTGGTCGGTCAGGCGAGCTTTCGTTGTTACGCGAGCGCAGATATTTTGGGCTCTTTGGAGGAGGTTAGTGTTTGCTAGTGGTAGACCGTTTAGGAGACTATTACAATAGTCGAAGTGGGGAGTGATGAGTGCACTGATGACCGATCTGAAATCGTGGGAGTCTAGGAGTGGTCTTAGGTGTTGTATGGTTTTTAGCTTGAAGAATATTGTCTTAACTGTTTGCTTTATGTGAGGGATCATACTGAGGGTATGGTCTAGAATTATTCCTAAGTATTTCACCTCTTTCTTGATTGGGATTGTTGTGTTGTTTATTGTGATGGTTTCCGGGAAGGTTGCGTTTAGTTTTCTTGCTACAAACATTGCTTCCGTTTTTTTCAAGTTGATTTTGAGGTGGTTATTCTCAAGCCAGGTGTCTGTCTCTTTGATACATTCAGACATATTCTGGTATGTGGGGTTGTTTGTGTTAATTGGGAGGGTGAGCATGATGTCGTCAGCGTAGATATAATGGCTAACTTTGTATTTTTTGAATATACTTGTGATAGGTTGGAGGTAAATGTTGAAGAGGAGTGCTGAGAGAGCTGAGCCTTGGGGTATGCCTTGGTCTTGTGTGAAAGGTTCTGATGTGTTTTGGCCTAGTTGAATGCGTATTACTCGGTGGGTTATATATGAGATGAACATAGCTTCTTCAAAGGGAGGACATATGTGACAATACAAAATGCACCTATATGCTTTGATCAAATACAATGACTCCCAGTAGCGCACACATTCTCTTGTATAAATTGACACCTCCTCCAAAGAAGATGTAAATGTGTATGTGTATGAACTCTAGGCATGTACTCATGTATTTTATAAGATATATATGGCTATTGTAATCCCTCTTGAGCTCTGCCCAAACAAAGCTTCAAGGAACACATACAACTACACCCCCATCCTGGTGGAACAGATTTGGCTGTGCAATTTCATAATTGCTCCTTTTCGCATGTACAACACGCTTTACACGTGACAAATGCTTTATAAAATGGCTCCCAGTTTGGATCAACTATAGCCTAACTGTACATTTGTGAGTTGGTGTATCCTTCTAAATGTTTATCAAAGCATATAACCCAAGAGTGTGCCCGATAAAATGGAAGTGAAAGTTAGTTGTCCAAGGGCAAGAAGCTAGCCTTGAACTCAAATCTCATGCTTCCTAACAAATTACTCTACTACTCTATGAATAGAAAGTTATTCTTCAGATGGCTCTATCGACAGTAACTACATTAAAAAATCAACTCAACGAGATACTCTATTCAAAACACACAGTAAGAATCTTTGAAATATTTCAGTATAAGTAGACAAATTATTCAAAACACATAATTGTAAAACCATTATTAGTAGCATTTATTTTCCTAGCTCTCTTATTCCCCTTCTTACAGTCATTTTTTTCTCATTACCCAGTGCTTGATCTGAACATTTGTTGAATGGGGATTCTAATTAGGCATGTCTGTAAATCCAAATCTACTTCCAGGTATGAAGGTTTTTGGGAGTGGCAGTAGCCGCAGTAATACATCAGTTTGTTTAATATTTAGCTCACGCTTCAGGTACAGTAGGTATTTCCCTGTCTTTGGAGAGCTTATACCTGAGACTGTGAAGGGTTAAGGGTCTTGCTCATGGCCATAAAGAGTGCCAGTGGGATTCAAACCCTAGCTTCTTTGGTCACTAGGGTGCTGCTCTAATCCTTCACACATGGAAATGCCTGCTGCTTCTCCCACTCTCTTTCAGGGTCCTCCACTGCCTGAACCACAACGCATATGGCCGATTACTAAAGAACCTGCAGTCAGACATTGGACCTACATGCTGCATCCATATTTCTACAGATGGACAGATGGAAAACCCATCAACAGTAGCTGGTCTTGCTTGCATGAAATGCATCTATTCCAAATAGCTTGTGTAACTATCCTACAAAACTTTCTATCTATATTTGAAAAAAAGCAGCAGTGAGCATGTAGAATTGTGTGTACAGACCTGCAGCTGTTCCATGGGAGACTTTGCTCTGCTTATTTGCGATGTCACTCTGAGTTACTCTAAGGGATCTATTTACTAAAGTGCACGGGGTTTTACAGGTATCGTATCTTTAGGGTAGATATCAATGTGCGGTAAGTGCAAAAGTCATACTCTACCTGTTGGGGCATGTACATCATGGCCTCAGCAGATTCACACTGATTCAGATCCTAACATATGCTGGCAGCAAACACAGATGCACTTACTGCACTTAACATCATGGTGTTAATTGCAGCCAGGCTACCTGGGACATTGATGGCAAACATGCATTGTCATCACCCTGGCAAACTGCGATTTGCAGATTTGCCTGCACTGCGCTCTATCTCACCCATTTCCCTCCCTGTTGCATGCTAAGCAGTTAGTACATATACATTAAACAGACAATGCAGGGTTAATTCTCGCAACAGCTAATGCAGCTTAATAAACATGCCCCAACCAGCTGGCTGCTGCAATGGGAAAGTTGGGTTTTGAACCTCTACTGAGAATGGTTTCATCTGTATTTGAAACAAGCTGCAGTGTGTTTGGATAACTGTGTGTGTTTACCTTCAGCCAATTGCATGGGAGCCATTGCTTCACTTATACGTGATCCCATTCTGAAGTACCCTGGACAATCTTGAAACCTCATTTAATGTGTATATTGAAAACCTGCGGTTATAGGTGTTTATAATTGGGGTGGTTGTGTGAGTTGTGAGTATATATTTTTTTATTTTATATTTATTCAGATTTAATTAATAATACACATGCATGAAAAGCAAATGGTTGTTTGAAAATAAAGAAACATAAATTATAAACCAACAAAAATTATTTGTATATTAATCCACAAATAAGGAAATATAGAGGGAGTACCAGGAAAATAAGAACAAGGAAAGTTAAGGCAGCACATGGCCCTAAACTTCCTAATAAGAACTAAATTACAAGGCAGGCAGAGACTTAAGCATCAGCCAAATGGGATTGAACAGTAACTTGAACCAAAACATCTTCCCTGGCTAATAAGAACTCCAAAAGTTGTCTAGGCTCAAAGAACAGAAATACTTTGTCTTTATTTATTTATTTTTATTTAATAACAATTTCTATACCGCAATTTCCAAAAGATCAATTGCGGTGTACAAATAACAACAATTTGAGTAGTACAAAACAGATGCAAACTCAGTTACATGAAACAATGTAAACTATGTACAGTGGTATAAGATTCATTCAACATATATATGAACATGTATATGATATACAACATATAACGGGAAATTTTGGTGGAAACGTTGCCCCCAAAGCCAAAACCCTGGGGCGAAGGGCCAAAAGGTCCTTCCTTCTCAACTGTGAAGCAAGAGACACATTAGGAAAAATCCTCACTTGTGAGCCCCAAAAAAACCTCATTGAAGTTCTTAAAATATAACCTAAGAATAAAACATTTATCTGACTCCAGAGCAAGGGTGACAAGGAGGGTAGATCTTTCTGTGATAACCTCCAAGGAGTTTTCCAAAAACCCCGTGAGGTTCCTCACCCCAGGGAACACAGGAGAAGCAGCAGTACCACCATCACTAAGTGCTATTTTGTAAGTACGCATGTACTTTCACTGTGGGTATGCACGGGGTGAAGTTACTGTTCCATCATGAAAAATAATGTGGAAAGCTTTTAATAAAGCATATGCATTTCAAGGTGCTGGTCGAAATTTCTGGAATAAATTCCCAGGTTCACTTCAGTTAGAATCAGAATTTCAGAAGAATAAAGTAGTCTTTGGCCAGTATGAACCAATTTAGTTCACATGAAAAATGTGAAGTGTTTTAGAGTGTTGTAAGTATGTTGGATTATTGAAGAAAAGAAAAAGAGAGAATTTGAAAACAAGCTTGCTGTGGGAGCAAAAATGCATAATAAAAACGTTTTCAAGTACATTTGTAGCAAAAAACCTGTGATAGTGTCAGTTGGACCATTGGATGATAGAGGGGTAAAAGGGGCACTAAGAGGGGACAAGGCCATAGGGAAAGAATGAATGAATTCTTTGCTTTGGTCTTTACTGAAGATGATGTAGGGAAGTTACCCATGCCTGAAATGGTATTTAAAGCTGATGCAGCAGAAGAATTGAAAGAAATATTGATAAACCGGGAAGATGTATTACAACTATTTCATAAGCTGAAGAATAGCAAATCACCTGGACCGGATAGTATACATCCAAGGGTGTTTAAAGAACTGAAATATGAGATTGTAGACCTACTATTACTAATCTGTGAACTATCATTAAAATCATCTGTAGTACTAGAAGATTGGAGAATGGCCAATATAATACCTGTTTTTAAAAAGGATTCCTGGGAAGATCTGGGAAACTACAGACCAGTGAGCCTGACAGTACCTGGAAAAATGGTAGAAAGCATTATTAAAAACAACATTTCTGAACATGTAGATAGTCATGGTTTAATGGGAGATAGCCAACATGATAGCCACCTAGATAAGGTCTTAGATAGTGCTGGGGAGGAGTCTGCTGTCTTGGTACATGTCGGTACCAATGACATAGGAAAATGTGGTAGGGAGGTTCTGGAGGCTAAATTTAGGCTTTTAGGTAGGAAGTTGAAATCCAGAACTTCCAGGGTAGCGTTCTCCGAAATGCTTCCCGTTCCACGTGCAGGACCCAAAAGGCAGGCAGAGCTCTGGAGTCTCAATGCGTGGATGAGTCAATGGTGCAGAGATGAGGGTTTTGGATTTGTTAGGAACTGGGGAAAATTCTGGGGAAAGGAGGGGCTCTTCTGAAGGGATGGGCTTCACCTTAACTGGGATGGAACCAGGCTGCTGGCATTAATCCTTAAAAAGGAGATAGAGCAGCTTTTAAACTAGATAATAGGGGAAAGCCGACAGTCGCCCAAGAGCAGATGGTTCGGAAGAATGTATCCTTGAAGGATACTACCAAAAGCAGAGAGGCCCAAATGCCCTCAAGTATGGAGCAGACAGAGCTTAAAGATCCCAAATTACCCATGTCTACCAATAGCCAAATTAGTATGAATAAAATACAGTCTCTAAAATGCTTGTATGCAAATGCTAGAAGTCTAAAAAATAAGATGGGAGAGTTAGAATATATAGCACTAAATGAGAGGTTAGATATGATTGGAATATCAGAGACATGGTGGAAGGAGGACAATCAGTGAGACACTGTGATACCTGGGTACAGACTATATCGTAATGATAGAGCTGAGCAAATTGGTGGAGGGGTTGCGCTCTATGTTAGAGAGGGCATTGAGTCAGAAAGGATTAAAGTTTTGCAGGAAACAAAATTTGCTGTAGAATCTCTATGGATTGAAATTCCATGTAAAAAGGGGAAGGCGATGGCAGTGGGGGTGTACTATCGACTACCAGGCCAGAATGAACAAATGGATGACGAAATGCTCAAAGAAATCAAGGAAGCTAACAAAAGTTACAGCGCAGTAATAATAATGGGTGATTTCAATTACCCTGGTATCGACTGGGTCAGTGTCACGGCAGGACATGCTAGGGAGATAAAGTTCCTAGATGACATAAATGACTACTTCTTGGAGCAGCTGGTTCATGAACTGACCAGAAGGGAAGCCATATTAGACCTGGTCCTTAGTGGAACACCAGATCTAGTGCAAGAGATAAGGGTGTTGGGGCCACTTGGCAATAGTGATCATAGCATGATCGCCTTTGATTTAATTAGTGGAGGAGGAATAGTACGGAAATCCACAGTACTACCTTTTAACTTTCGAAAGGGAGACTATGATAAAATGAGGAAAATAGTTAAGAAAAAAATAAAATGAGCAGTTGCAAAGGTTAAAGACTTACATCAAGCTTGGGTGTTGTTGAAAAATACTATCTTGGCAGCCCAGACCAGCTGTATTCCACGCTTTAAGAAAAGTGGAAGGAAGTCCAAAAAACTGCCAGCATGGTTTAAAGGTGAGGTCAGAGAGGCTGTTGTTGCCAAAAAAGCATCTTTCAGGAAATGGAAAAAAAAGAGCCAAATGACGAAACCTGGAAACAGCACAAGCACTGGCAAATCAAATGCAAGGCATTGACAAAGCAGGCAAATAGAGAATTTGAGAAGAAGCTTGCTGTGGAAGCAAAAACGAGAAATAAAGATTTTTTCAAGTACATTCGCAGCAAAAAACCTGTGAGATAGTCAGTTGGTCCATTAGATGATAGAGGAGTTAAAGGGGCACTAAGAGGCGACAAGGCGATAGCGGAGAGACTGAATGAATTCTTTGCTTCAGTCTTTACTGAGGAAGATGTAGGGATGTTACCCATGACTGATGTGGTATTTAAAGGTGCGGAAGAATTGAAGGAAATATAAATACATCGGGAAGATGTATTACAACTATTAGATAAACTGAAGAGTAGCAAATCACCTGGGCCGGATGGTATACCTCCAAGGGTGTTGAAAGAACTGAAATATGAGATTGCAGACCTGCTATTAGTAATCTGTGAACTATCATTAAAATCATCTCTAATACCTGAAGATTGGAGGATCGCCAATGTAAAACCAATTTTTAAAAAGGGTTCGAGGGGTGATCCGGGAAACTACAGACCGGTGAGCCTCACATCAGTACCAGGAAAAATGGTAGAAACCATCATAAAGAATAAAAATACTCAGCATGTAGATAGTCATGGCCTAAAGGGAGACAGCCAACATGGCTTTAGACAAGGAAGATCTTGTCTTACTAATGTGTTATGTTTTTTTGAAAGTGTGAATAAACAGGTGGACAAAGGTGAGTCGGTTGATATTGTGCATCTGGACTTTCAGAAAGCCTTTGACAAGGTCCCTCATCAGAGACTTTTGGCAAAACTAAAGAGTCATGGGATAGGAGGCAGTGTACTACTGTGGATCAAGAACTGGTTAAGAGATAGAAAGCAGAGGGTTGGGCTAAATGGACACTTTTCCCAATGGAGAAAGGTGAATAGTGGTGTACCCCAGGGATCTGTGCTGGGTCCGTTGCTTTTTGACATATTTATAAATGACCTGGAAAGTGGAATAACAAGTGAGGTTATCAAATTTGCAGATGACACAAAACTATTTAAAGTTGTTAAAACCCAAGAGGATTGTGGAAAATTGCAAGAGGATCTTGATAAATTAGAAGACTGGGCATCAAAATGGCAGATGAAATTTAATGTGGACAAGTGCAAAGTTATGCACCTAGGGAAGAACAACCCAAACTATGGTTATAGAATGCAAGGTTCCACATTAGGAACCACCACCAAGGAAAAAGATTTAGGCCTCGTGGATAACATGTTAAAACCCTCGGCCCAGTGTGCAGCGGCAGCCGAGAGATCAAATAGAATGCTAGGTATCATAAGGAAAGGAATGGAAAATAAAACAAAAGATATTATAATGCCTCTATATCGTTCCATGGTGAGACCGCACCTTGAATATTGTGTGCAATTCTGGTCGCCGTATCTTAAAAAGGATATAGAGTTATTAGAAAAGCTTCAGAGAAGAGCCACCAAAATGGTAAAGGGATGGAAGGATACTCCTATGAAGAAAGGCTAAAAAGGTTAGGGCTCTTTAACCAGGAAAAGAGACGGCTGAGGGGAGATATGATAGAAGTCTATAAATTAATGAACGGAGTGGAACGGGTAAACATAGATCGATTGTTTACGTTATCAGAATATAGAAAGACTAGGGGACATGCAATGAAGCTACAGGGTAAACTAAGACTAATAAAAGAAAATATTTTTTCACTCAACGTGTAATCAAACTCTGGAATTTGTTACCCGAGGATGTAGTAAGGGCTGTTAGTATAGCTGGGTTTAAAAAAGGTTTGGACAAGTTCCTGGAGGAAAGGTCCATAAACCATTATTAAGAAGGGACCCAGGATATCAATGCTTGACCCAGTACAAGCATTGTGGAACTTGTGTCTCTTGGGGAAACTGCTAGGTACTTATGACCTAGATTGGCCACTGTTGAAAACAGGATACTGGGCTTGATGGACCTTGGTCTGACCCAGTATGGCATATCTTATCTTCTTATGTTCTTATGACTTTAGCCAGGGAAAGTCTTGTCTTACTAATCTGTTATATTTTTTTGAAGGTGTAAATAAACAGGTAGACAAAGGTGGGTCGGTCAATGTAGTGTATGTGGACTTTCAGAAAGCCTTTGACAAGATCCCTCTTGAGAGACTCTTGGTGAAATTAAAAGTCATGTGATAGGAGGCAGTGTACTATTGTAGATCTAGTACTGGTTAAAAGACAGAAGGTGGAAAGTAGGGCTAAATGGCCAGTTTTCCAAATGGTGAAAGGGGAATAAAGGAGTACCCCGGGAATTTGTGCTGGGTCTGCTGCTTTTTAACATATTCGTAAATGACCTAGAAATGGGAATAATGAGTGAGGTAATCAAATTTGCAAAGGTTTGTGAAAAATTGCAAGAGGACCTTAATAAACTGGAAAACTGATGTTCAAATGGCATATGAAATTTAATGTGCACAAGTGCAAACTTATGAACCTAGGAAAGAACAACCCAAACTCTGGTTACACGTTGCAAGATTCCATATTAGGAACCACCACACAGGAAAAAGATTTAGGCATTATCGTGGATAACACATTGAAACCCTCTGCCCAATGTGCAGTGGCAGCAAAGAAAGCAAATGGAATGCTAGGAATCATAAGGAAAGGAATGGAGAATAAAACATATGGTATTATAATGCCTCTGTATTGTTCCATGGTGCGATTCTGGTCGCTGTTTCTTAAAAAGGATATAGCAGAATTAGAAAAGGTACACAGAAGAGCCACCAAAAATGTTAAGGGGGTATGAGAATCATCTAAAAAGGTTAGGATTCTTCAACCTGGAAAAGAGACAGCTGAGGGTAGATATGATAGAGGCCTATAAATTAATGAATGCAGTGGAATGGGTGAATGTAGAGTGGTTGTTTATGTCATCAAAATGGAGAAAGACTAGGGGACATGCAATAAAGCTAGAGTGTAACCCATATAAGACTAATAAGAAAAAATATTTTTTCACTCAACACGTAATCAAACTCTTGAATTTGTTATGGAGGATGTAGTAAAAGCTGTTAGTGTAGCTGGGTTTAAAAAAAGGTTTGGGCAAGTTCCTGGAGGAAAGGTCCATAAACCATTATTAAAGGGGATCTGGGAAATCCACTGCTTGACACTATACAAGCATTGTGGAACCTTTTGTCTTTTGGGGAAACTGCTAAGTACGTATGACCTAGATTGGCCGCTGTTGGAAACAGGATACTGGACTTAATTGACCTTGGTCTGACCCAGTATGGCATTTCTTATGCTCATTGTTTAATTTGTTTGTGTTTCACTTACACATGCAGTCATTGCAGTCTAACATTAAATTGGTCCTTGCTTAGCATTCTATGATAGGAGGGTTATAAAGAATCCCAAATAAATAAATGACTGATATTTAGGCTAGATTCAAACATTTCAAGGACTTTTGTAAAGTCATGCTGTATCTTTAAAATGATTGAATCCTCTGGATGTTATGTTGTCTCTTTTGGTATGTGATAATATCAGCATTTATACATTTTGTTGTAAGACAGCATCTCCAACTATAAAGAACTATTGCATCCCTCTCTGCTCCTTATCTAGTTCCCTTTCATTTATTTATTTTATTTGCTTTCAAAATCTTGTACACTGCATCTTGGGGCCAGAGTCCTTATGATACGTTTCTGCTCTTGCTTTATTTGTTTTTAAATGTCTGCTTACCCTTTAGTCAGACTCGGAGTATCTTTAGTTCTAGGAAGGGAATGCATGCTAAGAGAAGAGGTAAAGAGAGAGATTACACATGTATCAGGACGTCAGCCAGACCTAGTAAGTTTCAATAAACATAAACATAACCATAAACATAGATTGGAGTAGTATTAATGCTGGCCAATTTGCAGTATCTAGTTGGGGTAGTAAGGCTAGGGAATGACACACAAGGAGGCTTTGCACCAAATTCAAGATGCTCCTACAGATTAATCTCTTTGATTTTGCCTTTGAGGGTTATGCAGCAGTAGGATTGTTAGCGAGGTTCTAGCTCTGTCTGTTTTATCTGGTAATTTTTATCTTGTCCTTGTCCTTTTCTGTCCTGAATTTGTAGTTCATTTCATTGCTTTATGTAAACTGCTCTGATACTGGAACATATAGGGTGGTATAGAAAGTTTTAAATAGACAAAAACATAGGAGGCCTTTTACTGACGGGCACAAAGTGGCAGCAAGAGTTCTGACATGTGCTGAAGGTGCGCTAGGACATGTGTTTCCGGCTATCACAGGGCTATTCCCATGCCGTGTAACCCGCGTTAGAATCGCGAGTGGGCAGGTTAGGGGCGGAAAGTGGACATGGTGAGCTCAGCGCAGTTAGCGATGGGTTCACATCACATGCTGACTGCATTAGCATGGGTTCATCTAACACCACTTCAGTAGGTGAAGTTAAATGCACCTGTGCTAATGCGCTGTGTGCTAGGGGACAGTGCTCTCCGTTAACTGCTGGGGAAATGCTTTCCATGCCCCTGATCGTTAACACAGTTCACTCCTTTTCTGTAAAATGTGACTTTTTGAGCATTATATTTCCTTTTTCTTTGTAATACTTAAAGAAAAAAAGTGTTGGTGAAACATCCAGGCAGCTATGTTATATAAACAAGTTGGGATCTGAAATGGAACTCAAGCCGAAAGCTCCAGCACAGAGAGAGGGAGATTTCAGAGCCTTTGGTATAAAGATGGTTTTGAAAGCCAAAGGAAAAGATCGAATTGCCCATTGAAATAGTATAAGAAAAGAAGAGGGCACTGAGGCAGAATGACCGATAGTTGGATAATGGTGGAGGGCAGTCTATCAAGAGATACACTAGAGATGAATGGAGGTTAGAGAAGGAGAAAGAGAGAACCAAGATAGAATGATGTCACATGAGTGAGGACAGACGGTGACGGACTGACTTTATACAGTGTTGCATGTTCTGTTAGAGCTACCTTGCAGTTTTTAGAATTACTGATATTTTTTTACTCTCTTCTAAAATCGAAAGCCTTTTTTCCTCAGTAGAACTCATGAGAGGATGTGAGGCATTATAGCTGTGTTTGTATGTATATCATTATGATTTTTATAGGTTCAAGAGAAGATGAAGCCTGTGAGTTCTCAAAAACTCATGTACTACAAATATCTTTTGTGGTGGTCCTTTGAAAAGTATCATAACCAGTTTCCTCCACTGCCAGTATGGCTGTTACCACTATACTGTTTAAAACTGTTCAAAGTTCTTACTAAACAACCTCTTGAGATTTAGCTACTGACAGTCTTTGAAGAATCTCTTGAATTGGTTGTCAGGAATGGCATCTAATTGCTTTCTATATGCCTGTAGATAGAAGGAAAGCCTCATGAATGACAGTCAGTGCCTCACCCTATTCATAATTTAATACTCTGCCAGACAAGGATGGAACTCATCAACTGCAGTAGATGTTAGTATCAAACTCGGGCTTGGGTGAAGGGCTGTGTGTGCTTGTGTATGCTTGTGCAGAGAGGAGAAAGTATAACTTTAGTTGAAATTAAAAATGTGAAAAGTGCTAGACAGCACTAGGTTCAGTGTTACTACACTACAAATAATGCTTTGAAGTCATGTCTAATAATTTACTGTAGCATCGTGAACTGTTTCAGAAGTATAGACTATACACTTGTGGAGACTGGCTGATGACAATTTTTGTGTTTATCTTGTTTTGTTCCCATTCAATACTGTCACCTCTTGTTCACAATTAATACCAAAATGCTATGACCTAGTGGAATTCATAGACTGTAGATTTACTAACAGTTCACTAGGGGGGCCAATTCGGTCCTGGACTTCCCGGCCCTCTGTGCCAGATGCACAGAGTTAGCTGGGATTCTGATCCCACGGGGCATGCCTAGCCCCGCAGGATAAGAATCATGTCCAGGCCTGTATGTGCAGGCTGGGACCCTGATTCAGGTCAACCTGCACGTACAGGCCTTGCCCAGATAACTCAATCAGGGCCTTTGAATGGAGCTGCGGTTGCCATGGCACTATGGCTCCATTTAAAAGCTGTGATCCCTGGCTGCTGGACCAAAAAGTACATTCCCGGCAGCCCAACCCCTTCCCAAGGTCAGGGTCAGGCTGCAGGAAATTTCCTCTGTCCCCTGCCGCCTCTTTTGGGTGCCTGGCCTGCCTGATCTACCCAACTAGGGGAACTTATTCCACCTCAGAGGTGGAATAAGTTCCCCATTCAGGCCACCAGCCCTGGACGTACAGGGCCGACACTGGAATCAGCCCTGTACATCTGGGGCCACTGGCCGCCCACTGCCCGCCCTAACACCACCCCCGCTCTGCCCCTTTCCCGCCCTGGTCTAACTTCCCCATACAACGTACAGGGAAGTTATTCGGGGTCAGAAGAGGGCCCGAATAGCGGGGATGGATGTCCAAACAGGACATTTATCCCACTATTCGTGCCTCAGAATGACCCTGTAGACGAATGCATGACACAAATAATACCTGAGCTAATCAAGCCTTAACATTTAGCAGGCCCCTAATCAATAATTGTGAAGAAGGAAGAGAAATGTTGAAGATAAACTCTGATATTCTTCGTTGCTATAGAAAGCAAATCGGGCATATTGTATTGGTTTTGTGGCTCTTACCTATGATCAATTAGTTTTTACATTCAAAAATAAACATACAAGCAAAATATCTTTTGGTTGAGGAATTAGATGAAGTAGTGTCAAGGTTCATCACAGAGTCAAACAGAACCAACTGAATTCATTGCTGTTTTAATGCCATACAATGGAGCATGTAAAATGAAGTGGTGGTCTCTTTAAGGGCTTGGTGAAGTCCTTAAAATACGGTCCCTTGAGAAAAGGGGTCAGGCATAGGGGAAGCTTAGTTTGACAGTGCAAAAAGATGTTCTATCAGTTCTTTGAATAAATAGAGACGTTTAGTTTCCAGCACTCTATATCTGCCATTTTCTATGGGCACTGGTGTAAGAATAGATTTTTTTTCCTTCCAAAGCAGTATGAGGGTAAATTTTTACACATTTTTTTCACACATAGAGCGGCTTTTATAGAATTACCTCAGAGTTCATATGAGTAAAAGCCAACAAGGTGTGTACTTTTACATGACCCAGATGAACGTGTGTTCTGAGGACGGAGTTTGGGCAGAACAAAGGCAGGATCTTGCTAAGTGCATATTTTATAAAATATACATGAGCATTTTTACAGCTGCTCCCTAGCAAGCATAAATGTCTGTAGATTCAATCTAGCCTGATTTCTGCCAGTTTGTCCATAAAAGTAGGTAGCTTCTCAACCTCCAAGCTTAGGCAACCTGTTATAAGATTACCCTCTATATCATTTCATAAAACGCACACATTGGCATTGAAGAAAGAAAAATGGAAAGATCTATTTGCCAAAATACTTGCATGGGAGGTGTCAGAATGGATCATTCATTCAAAAATTATAGGGACCCATATGACGTTTTAGAGAGTTGGTAGGGGAGTAATGAACAAAAGAGAACACACTTTTTTTTTTGCCATCTCATCCCTGTAGGGTTTGATCTGCATTTATTTATTTATTTATTTATTAACTTTTTTTTTTTTTTTTAGGATTTTTTTATATCACCTTTCAGGGTTATCAAAGTATTTTACAATTAACTCAACATTTTACATTGGAACAGAGAGGTTAATACATTACATTGAAGTTAAAACATTACTTCGAACCTGGGTTAACAAGCTATGATAGTACAAACTGTGATACATTGTTAGGATATGAGCATCTATGTGACATTAAACTAGCTCATCAAACTATGATACATGTAATGCTATGAGCAGACTATGATACAGTCAAAATTATAATTTCAGGTTGATGTTATACCCTGAGATTATAGGATTAGATCTAGCAATCGGAAGGGGAACTGTAGTGTGACTGTGTTCATCGGCATGGTATGTAGAGGTGTCCATTGTATACGAGCATCTACTAACATATTAGAGAGTCTGCTAGATAGTTAACATGCTCTGTAAAAAGTAGTGTCTTCAATTTCTTTCTAAAATTTAAAGCATCTTTTGTTGAACAGAGCTCTGGAGGCAGTGAGTTCTATAATGTTGGTCCATTCACTGAGAATGGCAGGTTGCTTGTAGACATCTGGTCTTTTGAGAAGGGATTGAAAGGGGGTTTTGCTGTGAATGTCTTCATGCTCTAGATTCCGGAGCTTTCTGTATCAGTGGAAAGAGACATTCAGCTGATTGGAGGTGTATGGTTTTAAATGTGATCATTAGTACCTTATATTTAATACGGGATGGTACGGGGAGCCAGTGTAAGCTTTTTAGCAATGGAGTGATATATTCCTGTTGTGAAGTACCTGTGATTAATTGAGCTTCAGTATTCTGCAGGGTGTGAATAGTGTGCTTAGGGAGTCCTGGAAGCAGTTGCTTTCTGAAAAGAAACAACTTGAGGGCTCTTTTTGGGTATTTTGTGGAGGTTATGGAATAAGTAAAAGGAGTAGTGAGTTCTAGGATTTACCTTTAAGAACATATTTTGATTTTTGATGATTCTTATTTCTTCAGAAATGGTACTGGGAACCTGCAGCAGCCTACTATTTGGAGACTGAAGGAAATCAATTGGAGCTTAAGGGTTCCCAATCTAGTAATGTTTTTTGGAAAAATTTTAAAAACATGGTTTTTTGACTCAGTGTGGATTCAGTTTGTTGTTCATCTTTTTTTCTATTTATTGTGAACCATATTGTACCACTTAGCTTGGGATCCTGTAGTTTAGAAGCATTATTGATATTGGTATTGGTACTTATCCAGCTTATATACTGTACATTACCAACCTGGAACTTTATGGTGGAGGAAACCTTATGGTGGAGGGAATACGATAATACCCATCTGGTACTAAACCCACCACAGCTGAAGAACAGACAGTTTGAAGTGGAGCAAACTTTGATTAAAGGATTCTAGGTGCTGAGATGTGCCCTTTGGAGACTAGGAATCCATGAGGTCCATAGTTCTTGTCAAGGACAAGGACAAGATATCCTGGCAGTGTGCAGGTACTGCATGCAATATGGAAGATACTGATCCATTTCCTAAGACATACACTTTATACTCGTATTAAGTTACTTACATTAGTGAGGTTGATTATTAAGTAAAGGGTTATAACTGGAAACTCACAATGAACCCCAGGTCTCATCAGCGTCTAGCATAACCCCTCTCGCTAGCAAAGACATGAGATTGGAGTTACACAAAATTCACTAGAAAAGATGTTTGGATTGGGGATTAGCCAATGAAATAATCCATTTGCTTCATTTATAACTCATCTGCTTGCTGTAGAGGCTCTGTGATATCAGCCGGTACAGTTTATTTTGCATTTATTGCCTTTAAAAATATAATTTTTCACCTTATTTTAAGCACAGTATTTAAATAACTTACAATGCATTCACTGTACAAAATGTTTATTGGTCTAAGGAAGCTAAGAAACAATTCATCTTTATTTATTTTGTCATTTCACATTGCTTTGGAAATTTCTAGAAGCTACATTTTATCAAATGGGAAAAAGTGTTACATCAAAAGGTAAAAGATCCCCCGTAGCAAAGTGACTCAAAATATATTTTTTGTCGGACTAAGAATCAAAAGATCATCCATTACAGGTATGACCTACCCAACATTTTACTTTCATATACAAGATGAAACTCAGCTCTTCCGTAGCACCACACACCCAAACAAATGTGTATCTCTAATGAAAAGTGTTGTATGACATTCTTTTTCTTTCTTATAGCATTTTCCTCTTGCTCTACTGATCTTCATGCTTCATTGGACCTAGAGCTGGGATGTGGTGCCATGAGCCTTCATTTGTGACTACCTGGTGCTTTTTTCCACATGTTGTAATCATCCCCCATCAACATAGTTGAGGTCTATATACTAAAGATTTTCTCCCATTTGGAAAAAATACATACAGTAGTACCATAGGGCAACAATTCTGGGTCTGGGTCATGCACCAGAGCTGCTCCTAGAGCCCAGCAATATGGGCCCTGTATCCATCCATTAGGGTGATAATCTTATGAAGATCATCCATGCGTAAAGCCTGTTTTAAGTGCAGAAATGGGCTTTATTTATAACTTCTTGTCATCATACATATGTAAAAAGGTTGCAGACATAAACAATGCACCTATTTTTATGTGATCTGCACATAAGATTTCCCAAGAGCATAGATTGGGCGGAACAGAAGTGGAGTTATAATGTGTGTGGGTGTGTGTGTGTATTGTGGCTCCAAAGGTTCTCTTCAAGAGTGGTCTTGTGCTCAATACCTCTAAGTCCACCTCCCTTTTGTTTGCTCTCGAGTCCGCTTACAATCTCTGTTCCTCTGTCGATACATGGCGTTCCACTTTCCTTTCAACCTTTCCTTAAGATTCTGGGTGTTCATTTGGATTTTTGCTTGTCTTTTGTCTCCCATATTTTTTCGGTGGTTCAGCATTCTTTTTAGCTTCGGTCCGTGACATGTCTCTTTGATCGCTCGTCTCTCCTTCTGTTAATTCTGTCATTGGTTCGGTCCCACCTTGACTACGCCAACTCTCTTTTTTTGGTCTGCCCTGTTCCCAAGTTCATAGGTTGCAATTGGTTCAAAACACTGCTCTTTGTTTGCTTTACAATTCTCATCGGTTTGATCATAATACTCTCCTCTTTCTGGCTGAGCGTTGGTTACCCTTTTCTTTTTGTATTCAGTTTAAGGTCCTCGTTCTCACCCATCGTGTCCTTCTTTCTGGCACTCCTACACTTCTGTCTCTTCTTCTTTCTATATATACCCCCTCCAGGGTTCTCCATTCTGCTTCTCAAGGTCTGCTAACTGTTCCCAGACCCCGTTTGATTCAGACTTCCCTGGCCCACTCCTCAGCTTTCCATGTTGTGGCACCTTCTTTATGGAACTCTACCTGCTTCTCTTCACTCCCAGCTAATGTTGTCATCCTTTAAGTCCCATTTGAAGTCTCATTTATTTTCCCTTGCTTTCTCTGCAATTACTTTTCCTCGACTTTCTGTTTTCTCTCCATTCCGCTCTGTAGCTGACTCTGTTTGCTGTCTTTGCCTTCCCCCTTTTCTTGCCTTCGTGCCCTTATTATTTCATTTGCCTTGCCCCATTCCGTTGCCTATGCCCTAACCTCTAATCCAAGCTCCAGCTTTTACCCGGCTCTCAGGTAGTCTAATACTATGAGATTACTGCAAGGAGTCATGGTGCTGTTTTGGAACCTGAGACCACCATGAGAAGGAGTGAGTGGGCATCACTCCTGCTTCATCTGGACTGCCAGAGACCTTGGTAAGAACCCCTGGAGGACCTTTGGGGGAGGGGGAGGTGGGGGTGGTTCTTGATGCTGAGGGACCAGTTAGGGGGGAATATTAATGCTTGGGGGGGGGGGCTTTGGCTGGGGTTGGATCAGATATCAGGGAGGTCGAGGTAATTTAAGAAGTTGCCTTTGGTCTTTACACCTGTCCTTGCAAACGGGCACTTTATTCATGCACAGGGCAGCGTTAAATACCAACATCTAGAATTTGATTTTCCAATGTTTATTTCCCTTATAAAATGGGGAATGCACATCAGTTTTTTAAGCTCGCCCAAAACACTCCCTCTCCACACCCTAACCATACCTTTTTGCAAGCTAGACATAGTGCGGTTTTCTATATGTAAATAGCAGCTTTCTAATATCACTGTTTGCCAATGCCAATATTTACACATTTATACTTCTAAAATAACCCATAATATGTACTGACTGGTTAGTCTTTTAAGCGGAAGATGCTGGATGTACTCTTAGTAGTTACTGCAGAATCGATAACTGCACATGCGTTTGTGCAACTAAGGAGCAAATTTTCATCGCACTTTAGTAAAAGGACCCCATAGAGTACATTCATAGATTGACGCCTTTCCTTGAAGCAGGTGTAAATTTGTGTAGTACTCTTTTGGCGCTAGGAGTTTATTCTATGAAGGCCTATGGGTGCCTATATTATCTTCAAAAAGTAGGCTTAAAATGGGTGGCATCTGAGACTTCTCACATAGGCCTCCTGCTTTAAAATCAGGTCCTTGAGTAATGACAGGGCTATAAATGGCTGCAGTCACAGCAGCCCCAGCCTCACCTGACCTTGGATACAGAAATCCCAACCCAAGGATCTCTCCAGGGATGCTACACATGACAGCATGCACCACCGCCACTGAACCTCCAGGCCAGCCTGACTTTTCTTGTTAAGAACTCTACAAAATAAGGTTTTATTGCTTTCCATCCTTGATTACTTCTGGCTTAATGCATCTACAGTAGCAGCCTAACGGGAACAAAATCAAATAAAAATGAAACGATTTATTTACTTAAATAATTTAAGGCCACACATCAGAGTTTGGATAGCCTTGATTTTATGGTGGGTAAAATAGCAGCGGCAGTAAACAGACTAGCCCACAGCATGCATGTAATGAGTCATAAAGGGGCTGATGGATCTCTTTCTCCACTAGACCATTCAGAAGATTAAGGATAAAAACATTGCGGAAGGAATTTCCTTGGAGGATATTCTCCTTGGGTATCCCAAAGCTGTGGTATGAACGCTGTAAAACCTTCATGCTTGTGCAGGATTATGCAAGTAGGAGTAGAGAAAACGGGGAATTTTTCCGTCTCAAATCCTGCTGTCCCACCTTTCTGTGACCACATTGCTTAATTCATGAATGCTTTGAAACAAAAGAGAGCAAGAGGAGGTGCACGCAGCAGTGTGTATTGGAAGCACAGCTGTAGCTAGGGTTGCCAGATTTTTGGAGAGCAAATCTTGGACAGCTGGACAGGGCTTGACTAGGCTGGGAGGGACAGGGTTCCTCCCTTCCCAGGCATCTTTTGCTCATATATTTCAAAATGACCGGTCTAAGTATTATTCAGCCGTTTCTAAAGTTAAAATACACATGCAGCCCTTCTCAAGTTATAAGCTGTCATGAGGCTGGTACTAATAAAGATGCAAAGTTGAAAAGAAACCCTGTTTCTCACAGAGATCTAGATGTGCAATTACCTCAAAGCACAGCTAGAGGGGGCAGGAGTGATCATACAGAAGCTAATGAGGCTAGGAGATCTAACCAGTTGCACCTGGGAATGAGCCCGGGAGATTCAAAGAGAAGATCCCTTTATAAGCAGAAGTTTAATTCTAGCAAAGCAGAGTGGGAGAGAAAAAGCCAAGCAGTAAGGAGCACGGCTGCAGAAAGGGAAGCAGCAGAACAAGGAGCAGAAGGATTTGGAGAAGGAACAAGGACACGGCTAAGGAAAGAAGGAGAGACCTGAAGGAAGGAATCCTCCGTCAGCAAGCCCAAGGGAACGGAATTCACAGAGGTGGAGTTCAGAGGGGCCAAGCTACCAGAGCAGCTGTTCAGAGGGAGTCTGCTGGGGAAAGCAGTCAGGCTGGAGAGTGTGCCACTCCCTGCTCAAGCAACATTCCTGAGTCCAAAGCTGTGAGACGTATCCAGAGAACCAGGTATGGAGGAAGACCTGCAGTCACTGGAACCTGCTGGACAAGTTTTACCAAGTACTCGAGGAAAAGGAGTTTTTAGCAAAGCTACTTTACCACTGAAGCATAGAGCTGAATCCATACCAGGTTTTGCTAAGCTGCCAGGAAGCACAGCACTGCCCAGAAGCTACTGGCAGAAAAACTGTTGCAAAAGAGACGTTCTTGGGAGAGAAGGCTCCAGGGAGTCCAGCTACAGAAACTCAAGGTATGAAAGCTTTATTCCTCCTAAAGAATGCTTAACTCCTAGAAGCACTGCTAAAGCAAATACTCACTTTGTAAGAGGAAGAAAGAAACCAGAGTGGTTTCAAGAATTACCAAGAGAACTTAAAACCCAGTCTTATTGGAGGCAGGTCAGTGGAGACAGTCCATGTAAAGCTGTAACAGTCAGGGACAGTATTTACTCCATGGGGGAAAGTAGTGAGGCAGAATCTATGGACGTAGAAGATATAAATGCTATTCCCATGCCTCAGGAAGAAGATATGGATTGTGGGTTGTGTATGGCTAATAGCCTAGAGTCTATAGCCACCATGTAAATAAGAAGAAAATTTGTTTAATTGTTTTGTTTGGAATGAACTGAATTCCTCCCTTTTCCTTGGCACTAATTGTGAAGCTACTAACAGTTAGCCCACCTGTTTATTACTGGAACCTTTTCAAACAAAGGACATTCTTTGATTTCCACTGTCTTAATTGAACCCTTGCACAGAGGGGAAATAAAAGCCTTGTTTCCCTACACTCTTGGCTGAATTATTATGTGCACACAAGGAGCTGAAAATAGATAAGACCAAACTCCATTTTTGGCCTTACATTACACCACACTCCTTGAAAATAAATACATCGTGGAGCATGCCCTTACCGCCCTTTGCCACTAGGGGCTGCCACCATGACAAAGCGCACATACGTACGTATTTGTTTAAACTTTATTTTAAACTATATATTTCTAAAATCCCTCCTCTTTTTAATGAAAGAAATTACTTTTGCATTTTCTCTTACGATCAAAAATACTGCAGTAATGCTACTACACAAACACATGAGAGACAGACCCCGCAACAGAGCTTATAATCTATGTAAGACAACGACAACAAACAGAGAGCAGGAGAGAGTTTTAACACACAAGGGATAAATGGGAAGATAAAGGGTCAGGAACCAAAATCATCCTTGAAGTATTAAGGAGAAGCAAAGTCCACTGAAATTGGGGACAAGAGGTGGTTATAGTCCATAGAGTCTGGGACACTACCTCCAAATTAGGGATACATCTGCTAACCTTAACTATAGTATCAGTATGGTGTACCACAAAATAGAGGGACTGGAAGAGTTAGACACGATAGACACGGGGGAGAAGACAAAGTAAAGGAGAGTTTGGAAGAGAGATCAAGGGTGGGATCAAAAAAAAGAGAAAGATCAGTGGGTTGACATTCAGCAGAAGAGAGGAAAGGTGAAGGAGAGATGGAGAGGAAAAAGGTATGGGGGAGAGGAAGTGACGTCACCAACCCCAATGGCGATGTGAGGACATCGCTCTGGGCCAACCCTGCTAAAAACAAGAGCAGCGACCCCGAGAAAGAGTAAAAAAAATTAGCTGAGGCAGGTGCGGAGAGCTCAGATAGCAGTAGGGGAATGAGGTGCACGAGTGGAGAAAAGCCAATGCACGTGGTGGTGAAAGGAGCTTGACTGAGCTGAGGTGGAGGCTAAGCCGGTGAGCGGAGGAGGAGCGCGCTGGAGAGCAGGAGGCATGCAAGAGCCGGTGAAGTGGCAAAAAAGCTGGCTGCTGAGGGGGTGATCGCAGGATCTCGGCTGAAAGTGAGTAGCTGCATGAGAGGGGAGAGGTGGGCTGATGAGCGGAGCAGACGGAGAGCAGACCCGGGAAGGATAAGAAAATGGCGATCGGCAGCCTCGTGGTAGGCAAAATGGCAGCATGAAAGTGGCAAAAGGAGCAGGGAATAGAGCGGAAGAGGACAAGAGGAATGCACAGAAACAGGTGGAGGTGCCACACGCAAGGAACAGTCAAACTGGAGGAGCCTCACAAGATTGGGAAATCAGTGAGGAGAAGACCAAGGATGGCAGTATGGAAGCCCGTTCAGTTTGATCAGCAGGTGGGAGTTTGAATAGAGAGAATGGAGAAGACAAGGAAAGGAGGTAAAAACAACAAACAGAAAGGGAAAACACGAAACAAAAGGACAGAACGAAAGAAGAATTGAGTGCGGTAGGAAAAGTGGAGGTGTGGTGGGGGAAAGTAGCTTACTTTTTGAAGATCTGAGAGATTGGTTGTTATAAAAGAATTTAAAGAGACTGAGCTAAAGTCAGAATATTACTAAGTGCACCGAGACTAGAGAGAACGATGATGACAGGGAGAAAGGCAAGGCATTTGCTATGACCACGAGAAGGAAAACTATGGATATGAGGGAGTATGCATATCAAAGTGCGGGGGCAGGCACCGGTGAGGATGTGGTGTTGGACAATAAAAATAAAAGCCGAGTCCGCTGAAGGAACTGCGCATCATCATAATATGGAGCAAGGAAAGGAAACTATGCAAGGCATTTCTAGAGCGGAACTAAAGGAGTGGTTCGTGGAAATAGAGAAGGAAGTACAAGCAGTGAAAATAGAGCTCAGTGAGCTCATAGGAAATTTGAAAGATGATATAGCTGAAATGACGCACACCGCAGGGAATCATGAGAACCAGTTGCAAAGTTTGGAGCAGCAGCAAGAGGAGCAACAGCAGCAAAGTCAGGCACTTCAAAAATGGCAAATGGATATGCAATATAAATTGGAGGACTTGGAAAATAGATCTCTTCATCGAGCATTACGGCAACAGCACATAATAGTGCCCGACAGCCCCTGGACTAAGACCGGCCCCCCACCCTTTATCTCTAATGTACATAACATTGTAATGTAGCTCATGCTGTAAATAGACCACAATGAATCAACGCCTACTTACACACACACACACACACAATGTATAACACTGCATGATAACACAAATGGTTGCTATGTACACTGCCTTGATTAAAGGAGAAGGCAGGATATAAGTCCTGTTAAATAAATAAATAAAATAAATCTCATAGAAATAATCTGAGGATTGGTGGGGTACCTGAAGAAAGGGAATTTCAAAATAGTGTGAAGGTGGCGGTTTCAATATGTCTGGAAATACTCAGGAAGGGAGGGGAAGATGTAGGACCTGAGGAGATTGTGTTGGATAGAGCACACAGAGCACTGGGACTGGCAAGAATAAATAGGTCTAGAGATATCATCATTTGCTTCTCTGGATATAAAATGAAAGAAAAAATTGTGACAAGAATGAAGAGCTTAGGGTCATTAAATTGGCAGGGCTATCCAATAACTATATATGAGGATTTGTCTCTTGGAACCTTGCAGAGGCGGAGAGCTTTGCAGCCTGTCACACAGACTTTGAGAAGTAGAGACATTAAATACAGGTGGCTGCACCTGTTTGGACTGTCCTTAACAATACACGGGAAGAGTTGGAGTGTACAGACGGTAGCGGAGGCGACAGCAGCGCTACAAGACGAGGGAATTTGAGATGAGCAATTGAACAGTCAACAAGTTAGGGACACAGTGGAGAATGGAGAAGAAAAGCGGAAAGCCAATGAAGAACAATCGGAAATGAAGAAGGGGAGGAATAAGGAGAGCAAAGATTGAGTAAAAAGATGAAAGTTCACAGAATTGGAGAACTGGCATAAGGCTGGACTGGCACCGGGGGAAAAAGGAAAGTTGTGAAATTAGAGATAAAACAGTATTTGCAGACATTGGTTGGATAAGTATTAAGAATGTTAAATGCAATTTTTGTAGAAATAAACAATGCCATATGTTTGATATGTCTGTTTATTATGGTTATGGGTGGGAGGGAGTGGAAAGAAAGGAGATAAGGGTGGAGATATGGTTGGGGAAGGAGGGGAGGAAGGAGGAGGTGGGGAGGTGGCAGGTGGGGGGGGGGGTAAGGGACGCACTACTCCAAGTACTCTTGGAAAAGGAGGGAGGGGTAGACGGTGGAAGGGGAGAGGAGGGTAGGGGAGGACAGAAGCTGCAGAGGAGGAGAAGGGGAGGGAATGGGAGGAAGCAGTATGGGGGAGCAGAGGGGGGAGATAAGAGAGAAGGGGAGTCACGAAGGGAAGGGAGGGGCTTACACTCTAAAAGATTAGGAGTAACCACAATCAATGTTAAAGGCTTAAGGACGTGGCAAAAGCGCAGGCATTTGGAAAGGGAAGGACTGCATCTGAATGCGGATATTCTTTGTGTGCAGGAGACACACTTAAGGGTGGGGCAGGAACATCTGTTAACTTCGAAAAAATACCCAAAGGTGGTATTAGCAGGACAGAGAGCAAACCCTAGGAAGGGAGGGTGGGGATTTTGGTGGGGGATGCCATTTGGCATTTAGTAGTCAGAGAAAGGAGAGGAAAAGATGGGAGGTGGGTTGGAGTGAGGTTGAGAGTAGGGGAGGGAGAGGTATGGGTGATAAGTGTATATGGGCCAAATGAGGGGCATGGAGAAGCATTTGATAACATAACTAAGGCATTAGAAGAATTGGGAGATACCCCACTGGTGGTATGGGGGGGGGGGATTTTAATTTGGCTTGGAATCCGAGGTTGGATAATAGGGGGGGGGGGGAGAAAGACCGGCAAAGCTTGAGAAGGATGCAGGAGAGATTAGGCCTGATAGATTTATGGACGTCAAGGCACTCAGGGGAGCATAAGTATACATTTTACTCCCAGGTGCATGGCCCATACAGTAGATTGGATATGATATGGGGAGGTGGGATATGGGCCTCAAGAGTATAGGAAGTGGAGCATGGAGAAATCACATGGACAGATCATGCTCCGGTTACAGTGACTTTTGATATGGGTATAGAGGATGAGAGGATAAGGTTTTGGAAATTAAATGATTCATTGTTGGATGAAGAGGAACATGTGGGGGTAGTAAGAACCACTATAGAAGAGTATTTGGTATATAAGGAAATGGGAGAGATCCAGCTGAAGACCATATGGGATGGGTTAAAGGCATTGATTGGAGGGCAGTTCATCAGCATAGCTGTGTGGCTTAAGAGGGAGAAGAGGAAAGTGGAAGGCGAATTGTTGGGGCAGATAATGCAGCTGGAGGCTCAACATCAGACAACTAAGAAGTATAGGGTTATGGCTAAATTGACTCAGGCAAGGGTTGAGTTAAGTAGATTGAGGGCTAAGGAAATAGAGTATAAATTCAATATATTAAAGCAAAAATATTTTGTAGGTGGAAACAAGGCTGGGAGGATTTTGGCAAGTAGACTGCAGGCTCAGTGGCAAGCAGCATATATAGATGGGATTAGGAATAGCAAGAGGTGGATGGTGCATAGCACGAAAGAAATTAGTCAGATTTTCTGTGACTATTATAGCAAGCTATATCACAGTGAGTTGCAAAAAGGGCAGGAGGAGATCAGGAATTATTTGCAGGAGTGTGTGTTGAGGACGGTAGCACCAGAGGATAGGGATAGAATAGGAGATGACTTCAAGAAGGGTGAAGTGAGGGAGGCTATAAAAACATTGAAAGTGGTGAAAACCCCAGGACTGGATGGGTTTATGGCACAATTTTATAGGAAGATGGTGGAGCAAGTTATACCAATTCTGACCAGGGTGTTCAATAAGGTGATAGACGGTGAAGGAATTCCGCAGACTATGGGGGAGGAAGGTATCACAGTGATCCCGAAACCGGGTAAGGTTAAGGGTGTGTGTGGGTCTTATAGACCCATTTCATTAATTAACTTAGATGCTAAGATATTGGCTAAGGTATTAGCTAATAGGATCCAGGAGATCTTGCCAAAGGTAATAAATAGAGACCAAATGGGATTTGTAAAGGGGAGACAAGGGAGTGATAATATCCGGAAAGTGATGAACATTGTGTGGCATCTCCAGGGTACTGGGGAACCGGCGGTATTTGTTACGGTGGATGCAGAGAAAGCATTTGACCAGGTTGAGTGGGCCTATATGTTCCAAGTGTTGCAGCAAATGGGCTTTGAGGATAGGTATATAGCCTGGATAAAAGCTCTATATATGCATCCAAGGATTAGGGTTAATGGGGGGTATTCTGAGCAGTTTGTATTGGGGAGAGGTACCCGGTAAGGCTGTCCACTATCGCCGCTTTTATTTGCATTGGCGATTGAGCCCTTGGCTGAAGCAGTTTGGAAGGTAGCAGATATTAAAGGTGTGGTAGTGGGGGGAAGGGAGGAGAAAATAGCGCTGTTCACAGATGATGTAATATTCACACTGAGGCAGCCATTAACTACGCTATCAGTTTTGATGAGAATCATAATGGCATTTAGCAGTATCGCAGGATATAAAATAAATTCAAGTAAGACTGAGGTCCTGGGGTTCAATCTAGAAGGGGGTTTAGAGGAATGATTGAAGGAGCATTTTAGGTTTAAATGGTACAACAGCAATTTCGGTATTTGGGGATACAATTAGGGAAGCCAATTGAGAAGATAAAACAGTGTAATTATCAGGTAGTTACGGAAAATATACGGAAAGATTTATCAAAATGGAGAGATTGTCATGGTTGGGGCGGATAGCGGTAGTGAAGATGAATGTACGAGTATTACCCAGATTGCTGTTGTTTTTTTTAATTACATTTCAAACATATCACAAGTAAACACACTTGCTTAGCAATGGGGGTAACTTCAGAAAATACATAGCACGTCAAGGAAATAAATTAACAGCAATAATCACAAAGTAAACCCCTCCAATAGCCCACTATGTGGGGAAGCCAAGAAAAGGAAAAAATATACTCAGACTATACAGGAAATTCACAGCCATAAACAGCCTATAAACAAACTATACATCTAAAGAGCTCACTCATTCACCCCCACCTGGTACCCTCAAATTTATAAAGGAAAGTAATTGAGAGGAATACAGAAAAATGTAAGAATTACCCTGAAGTTTCACGAGGCATTTACACGGGTACTTCAGGAAAAATAAACTCCCAAGCTGGAGAACACCGGGGACGTAGTATTAAAAACTCACTCCTGCATCGCATAGTTTCCCGCGCCAGGTCCGGAAAAATACGGACAAGACATCCCTTAAATAAAACATTCCTTTTCCTAAAAAACAGTCTTAACAGCCACTCACGGTCAGAGACCAGTGCAAAGGTGACCAAACAAGTAGCAGGTTTCACTAAAGTTATATCTGACCTTTCCAATAACTCCGAGATATTAAGCTCATCTAATTGTACACACCCGGTAGAAACTGAGGCCTTCCGAGCTGTAGGGAGATAATATGCCTTTACAATGGGCGGGCAGGAGTCCACAGGGACCCCCAAACTCTCAACCAAATAATTTTTAAATATTTCTTTTGCAGGAATAGTAGGTACACAGGGAAAATTGACCAACCGAAGATTTGCTAACTTAGAAAAATTCTCAAATTGCTCCAATCTGATTTTCATCTGATTGGAGTCCTTAATAAATGTCTCAGATAAAGTCTCCAACTGATTATTCTTTTCAGAAACCTCATCCAACTTTGCTTTCATTAGATTCAAATCTTGCTCCGTTTTAACAATACTAGTAGAATTTAATACAACCTGCTCCTGTCTCACATTAAGCTGGTTTACAAAGGTTTCCCCCAAATGGTTAATTGCAGTCCAAATCGACTCCAAGCTAAAGTGATCTGGCCGTGGCAAGGAAAAAGAAAAGGCAGAGCCCCGTTGAACATCCATCATGACTCCACAGGGTCGAAGGCTTCAAGGAGGGGTAGTACCGGCGCCACTTCCAGACGCCACAGCAATGCTCGTGGTCTCTAGCGCTGCTCCAACATCCTGTCCCATCGAGGGGAGAATTCCCTCCAACATGCTAGGCACACCCAGCCCCAGCGAAGATTCAAGGGCTCCCAACATAGGAGAGGCCAGCATCTCCACACTGCACTGAGCAGACTCTGGGCAGGGCTGCTTAGATACCTGATGAACTTCCAAGGGAGTAAGGTCGCTGCTCGAGGGAGACGCTGAGCTACCCAGCCCCGAACACTCTCCAGCCGAGCTACCGTCCCCCACTGCTGGCTGCGGCTCAAGATGATAATATACAAAGGCATCCAATAGTCCTGTAACCGGAGTCAATGTCTGCGCAGAAGCCTGGGGCTGCAACTTGCGCTTCACCTTCCTCTTTTGTCCCATCAGGTAAGGTCAGTCAGGAGCCTAAACGTTGCGTGTCGCCATCTTGGATCCCCCACCTCAGATTGCTGTTTTTGTTCACGTCGCTGGCATGTCAGGTGAGAAAGGAGGAGTTAGGGAAGTTGCAGAATCTGATTATGCAACTTATTTGGGAGGGGAAAAATCCGAAGCTGGCGAGAGGGACCCTGTATCAAGTGCGGTCGGAAGGAGGGCTGGGAGTACCATGCTTGACAAAATATTATGAGGCTGCGCAATTGCGGGTGCTTCTGGAGTGGAGGGAGGGTGCGGATATTTTGAGTTGGGTACAAATAGAAGCAGGGGGAGAGGAATCTAAGGAGGGGAAGATATGGGACCGGGGGGGGGGGGCAGGGGGCGGGTGGCGGGTGGAGAGAAAAAGAAGGGACGAGTAATCCATTCAGGGAACTTATGTTTCAGATGTGGAGGAAATGGAGGGGACATCTTATGGAGGGGAAAGTGTATTCATGGTATATGTTGATTAGGGTGGTGGGGGATAATGAGTTGGGTGGGAATGATCAGGTATTTAAGGGGTGGAGGAATAAGGGTTAGAGCGATCGGGACAAGTTCTAGGGAAAGGGGGTGGGTGTAGTAAAACCTTTGAGGAGCTCCAACAAGAATATAAGTTGGATAGAAAGGATCAATATGCCTATACACAATTGTGGTATTTTCTACATAGAAAAGAGGTGAAATCAGATCTTGAAAGAAGGCCTTTGCAGTTAGAAGAGATGATGGGGAAGCAGTGGACACAGAGGGGGGTAATATCGAAAATTTACAAAATTCTTCTCCAGAAGGGGAGGGAGAAGGGGAGATGGCAGCAGAGGTGGGAAGAGGATATTCCGGGCCAGTGGGATGAGAGTCGGTGGGCTGAAATATGAGAATGCATATAAACTAGCAAGGGGAACTCCAATGTTAGAAAATAGTTTGCAACTGAGATATAGGATGCATTGGACACCAGTGAGGTTACAGGCAATCTTTCCAGACAGTTCAAATGAATGCTGGAAGCAAAGTGGGGCAAAGGGGGATTTACTGCACATGATATGGCAGTGTCAAAAGGTGCAGGAGTATTGGGGTAAGGTGGGAAAGTTGTATGGGGATATTACGGGAGTGCAGATAATGATTACACCAGGAATGGTAGTGCTCAATGAAGGGGTTTGTGGGGGAGAGGGGGATGTGGCAACTTTTATGGGATATGGCGTGATAGTAGCACGTATGTGTCTCTGAAGGTGGTGGAAGAATGTTGAAGTGTCTCCAATAAGGGAGGTAGTGAGTAAGCTAGAGCAAATATGGGGCATATGTGCGATGGAAGCTTACAGAGTGCATCAAGTTGGGAAACAAAACAAGATGTGGCATTGGTATGAAATGTGGAGGCGGAGGGGAGTGGAGCAAGTATGGGAAGGAGAGGGAAGAGAAGGCGGGTTGAGAGAGAAGAAGGAGAGAGGGTGGGGGATAGGGATTAGAGGGGAGGGATGGGAGGAGGAGGATAGAGAACTAGGGCTGAGAGGGGGTTGGGGTGGAGAGGGGAGAGGGTAAGGGGGTCGGGGAGGAGGGAGGGAGGGGGGTTAATCTGTTAATATGCTATAATCTCGGGGTGGAGGTAGGAGCCTATGGGTTGAGGGATAATGAAGGGGGAAGTATGTGCTATGTGTTAAACATTTATGGGAGGCTATGTATACAAAACGTACAAGAGGTAATGTCATTGATATAATCACTATTTTGGTGAAAACTGTTAAATTGTTAAATTGTATGGTTTATGTTATTGTAATAGGGGGTTATATGATAAAGCTTAAGAAGGGAAAGGGTGTGCTGGATGAAGGGGGAACTGAGGGAAGTAAAGGTGGATAGCTGTTATATGCATGAGCTGTAAATGTAGAAAATATAACAATAAACTATAAATTACAAAAAAAAGGTATAGAGGGAGATACAAAGTAAAGAAGAAAGCAAGAGGGATGTGCGAGTCCAAGAGGTATTGGCAAAAGCGAAAGAGGGATATGGAAATTTGGGGTATTACTTTCCCTGAGGTGAATAAAGGGAAGTGGGTTGGAGTAGGAAATTCATTCAGCTCTTTTGGAACATCTGACAATGCCAGTAATTCCAGTGTATATGCTTGTGTACCTTTCCAGTACCTATAAAAACCACCAAAGGAAACATAGGAACCTATTTACTAAACCGTGAAATGACAGTAAGTCACAGTACCACTCAGTGGAGTGGAGGAGTAGCCTAGTGTTTGGGGTAACGTACCTCAGGCTGGAAGGTCAGGGGTTCAAATCCCACTAGAGGACAGCAACCTTGGGCCAGAAGGACTGGGATTTCTAGTCCCACAGGTGCTTCTTGTGGTCTTCGGCAAGCCCTTTAACCCTCCATTGCCCATGTTCCCTGTAAAATAGTTATCTCCAAGTTATAATGCCTTGATTTTCTAGAATCTAGAAAATCAGGGGTTCAATTCCTACTGACACTCCTTGTGACCTTGGGCAAGTCACTTTACCCTCCATTGCCTCAGAAGAAAAGACATGGCAATCTACCTCTGGTGATACATTGCCAAGAAAACCCAGAGGCAGCTGAGTTGCCAGGAGTCAGCACTGACTTGAAGGCACAAAAAAAAAGTAAAGCTAGATCTCTTGCAAATTCTTCTAAATCAGCTCACCGCTTAGGTTATTCTCCGATTTCTCCTGTGTGGTTCCTTCTCCTCTTTTTTGGGTTGCTGCTTTGAACTGCAGGTCTTCTCTGGTGCAGCTCCCCTCTGTCCCTGGGCAGTGAAGTCTGGAAGGACGTTCAGACACCCTCCAGGAATCTTTGATTTCATGCTGATCTCACCCCTGCCCCTCGGCAGTGACTTCTAGCCTCTCTTCTTCCTCTCGACTGGTCATGGCGGCAATTTCTCCTTTGCAGTAGGGTGATGACTCTGGATGGGTGCCAGGGACCCTTGAGAGAAGTCACCCACTTAGCAGTGCATGGTGCAATGGTTAAAGGTCAAAGACAGGAAGCTTCCTTTGGGTGAGGTTTTCATATTCAGGAGGCTTTTTCCTCTCAAGAGAGTCTCTTCCCAGCTTGAAATGATTGGCAGAAAGAACCTCTCCTATTCTGAGAAAGTTGAGATCTTTCTTTCTGCTTCTAGTAATAAGTACTAGGGACACTGGATGGTGCTACTGCTCCGAGTCTCTACCCACACATGCTGTACTCTTTTGGGATACTCAAAACAAATCCTCTTATAAACTATGATTGCTGAAGATCTACCAGCCTTCAGAAATTGTTGCCTGCAAGGTTTTTAACTTGTTTGCAGTGCCAGCATAAACAAAGTGGAACGGTCGGTGAGGGCAAGTGCAGACTCTGACTCCTCCTCTCATTGGGGTCGAATGCAATATTTCTGGATGTGTGTTATATGCAGCCTGCATTAGGGCCGCACATACACATGCCTTGGGGTAGTAGCAGACATGTCTGTGACGGAATGAATAAAGAAGGTATTGGCAAGAATAGAGAACCACAGATTATGATTCGTCCATTCCACTTTTCTTTTAGATCCATCACTAGGGGATATGTTTACAAATTGAATTCAATGGGGCCACGGCTCTGATACTGTGGCAGGTGCAGGCCTGTGACCCACGGTGTCTGACATAGGCAGGCCAGCATGGCTAGCTTGACCTGTAAATGAGGCCTGTGGAGAGGCATATAGGATTGCACATCCCCCAATATGCTGCTATTGTAAGATAGAATTCAGTAGAAGTATTGAATTAGCTTAGGTAAGCAGAACTGCAGAACTGAGAAATGGAAAAATACAGAAAAGACATGTTTAAAAGTTACTGATAAGAAAAAGTACATCTGCAAAGAAATAATAAGGAGTGCTGACAGATGAGTTACAGAACCTTGCTCTTCTACACGCACAAATTGGTTCTATAACCTTGAGAGTGTGAAAGTAACAAGTTGATGAACTGACCATTGTAATTGGGACTAGAAGGGGGGCATGCAGGTGTCATGCCCACAGAAGGGACATAATTGGATAAACTTATCAGTACCGGGACCAATAGAAGGGGTACGGGAGGTACGGGAGGTTACCGGGACCAATGAAATGTTTTTCTATACCTAGAATGGAACAGAAGTCTATAAAAGTTGTTGTAATGCTTGAAAACTTTGCTCAGCCATTTTGAAATTGACTTGCTTGAGACTTGTGCACAAATAAATGATTTGGACCTTCTGAACAGTCTCCTGGTATCATTGGTTTGTCTGCGCTTTGCTGCTACATATTCCTTGGTGCGTTGGCCGGGAAGTTGTGGAATCAAAGTGTATATAGGGCAATATACCACGACTTTCCGCCTCTATAGGCTTGGTCCTGCCGGGATCGCGCCCTTCCGACGAGGGCTGCTCCCTGGCGCCACCGGTCCCTTGTATCGGAGGGAGCTGGTCGGACCTCGGCGGGTGCCGGGCCCGGTTGGAGCCAACGCCTCGAACCCGAGTGAGGGGAGTCCGAGGTCCAACTCATGCGCCTGCTTGGGAAGTTTGAGGACCGGATCCGGTGAGTATAGTTTTGGTTTTGGGTCTAGACAGAAATAGAAAGAGCAGTACTGCCATTGGAATTTGGAATTTGTAATCTCGAGATATTGGGAATTGGTAAGAGAGCTCTCCAGGAAGAGCCGAGTAACCCGGCATGGGAATTCGCTGGGTGAAACCCTCCTCCTTATTGTAATTGGGAAAAAGACTAGTCAGAACAGATAGAAACGAATGCATTCTGGGATACGTTGCTAGCATGATTGGGTGAACGAAGTGTGAATGAGAGGTCTGGCAGCACGGACCAAGTGAAGGCGGACCCCTGAGTAGCGCATTTCCTGACCGGGCGACCGCGTTCAGGTCGCGAAAAGGGGGAAGCGATTGTCGTCTTGTCTTGTTATTTGTATTCCCTATACGTTTCCAGGGCCGTGAGGACCCCTTACCCACGGTCCGCCCTCCTTTTCCCTTCTGTCTGTTGTTGCGCGCACACATCGAAATGGGAGGGGCGGGGTCTACTAGAAACACTCCATTAGAATGTATGATCGCACATTTTAAAGAGGGATATTCAGGAGATTATGGTATTAAAATGACAGCAGCCCGTTTGCAGATTTTGTGTACTAGGGAGTGGCCCGATCTAGACCCCATCTGGCCCCGAGAGGGAACGTTCAATGTAGAGATTATTCAGTCAATACACCGTAGAGTGCGGGTAGCGCACCCCGATCAGTACCCCTATATAGATTCCTGGTTAAGTATTTGTGAAGATCCGCCCCCCTGGGCGCAGCGCTGTTATGAGGAACAGTGCAGAATAATGTTAGCGAGAACAGATTCTAGACAGAAAACGGAACAGCCTAGAATGAAAGAGCAGGATAAGAAAGCCAAGAAGAAGCCCATCTTGGTAGATCCTGATTCCCCAGAAATAGTCCTCAGGCAGCCCCGAACCCCAGGTCCCGTAAGAGTAGCCCGGCGTCCTGCCCCAGAACCCCAGAGACGGCCAGAGCCGAGGCGGGACCCAACCCCTGATCCCCCTCCCGGAGGAGAGAAAGAGGAAGAATTAGTGGAAAGAGAAGAGGAGGACATAAAAGGCGAGTCAGAAGTGGAGATAGAAGAAGGAGAAAGAGAGAATTCCCCAGAAGAGGAGGACAGTGTACAAATAATTGAGAAAGCCAGCGCTAGCACTAGCACGCCAGTGAAAGAGAAACCCAAAGCAAAACCTGTTGAGAAAAAGAAAGTGACTCCTGCAAAGGCAACGACAATAACCCTTAGATCCCAAAAGACGCCTGTGACAGCCAAACTGTTTCCCTTACGGCAAGTCCCGGGAGTGCCCGTAAAGAATGATAATGATGAAGTGGTAGCGGGACCCCTAACTTTATTTATTTATTTATTTATTTATTTATTTATTTAACTATTTCTTTTATACCGCCCCTTCCAGAGATCAAGGGCGGTTTACATATAACAGGTTAACAGTCTTGTACACAGTTTGTATACATTTTACATAGAACAATAGAATTCAACTATTTACATTGAACAGTAATATAAACTTTGTAGGTATTAAAACAAACACATCTAACTTTTTTACAAATATATATTTACAGTGTGTGGTGTGTGTGTTGTGTTGGTCAGAAATTGGTGTAGGTGTTGGAATTTAATTCCTTTTTATGTCGTCTTGGGGCGTGTGTGTGGAGGGGGGCAGGCTTGTGTTTACATTGTTTGGATTAAGGGAGTTTGTGCATGTGTGACCACGTTTGTTGTGGAGCTAGCTTTGGGGTAGTAGGGGACTTCGAAGTGTTCAGTGAACAGGTAGGTCTTTAATTCTTTTCTGAATTGGAAGAGGTCTCTTATGGTACGAAGTTCAATGGGGAGGTCGTTCCAGAGTGTAGGAGCAGCGAATGAGAATGCTCTGGAGCTGGTGGTGTTCTTAGTTTTGCGGATGGTTTTTGGTATGATGAGAGAGTGGGCTGCGTTTTGTCTGAGGGTCCTTGTCGAGGTTGGAGATTGCAGTAATGTAGATAGGTGTGAGGGGGTTATGTCGTTTATGAGTTTATAGGTTGTTAGGATAATTTTATATTTAATTCGGCTGTTAATAGGGAGCCAGTGGAGGTCTAGCAGTATAGGGGTTACGTGGTCTGTTAGGCGAGCTTTAGCAATCACTTTAGCACAGATGTTTTGTGCTCTTTGAAGAAGGTATGTGCTTTTTTGCGGGAGGCCTATTAGGAGACTATTGCAATAGTCGAAGTGAGGGGTGATCAGTGTACCTACTACGGATCTAAAGTCTGGTGTTTCTAGGAGTGGCCTTAGGTGTTGAATTGTTTTGAGTTTATAGAAAATGGTTTTTACTGTTTGTTTTATGTGTGGTAGCATGGTGAGAGTGTGGTCTATTATTACTCCTAAGTATTTTACCTGTTTTCTGACAGGTATGGAGGTTTTGTTGATAGTGATTGTTTCCGGGTAGGTGTTCTCAGTCATAGATGATCTTGTCACAATCATTGCCTCGGTTTTTTTGAAGTTTATGCTGAGGTGGTTAGTTTCCATCCAGGAGGAGGTCTCAGCCATGCATTTGGATAGCGGGTCATATGTAGGGTTTTTTGTGGTTATGGGGATAGCTAGCATGATGTCATCGGCGTATATAAAGTGATTAATCTTGTGTTTTTTAAATATGTTAGTTATTGGTTGCAGGTACAAGTTAAATAGGAGGGCTGATAGGGCTGATCCTTGGGGTATTCCCTGTCCTTGGGGGAATGTTTCTGATGCTTGTTGGTCAATTTGGACGCGTATTAATCGGTGTGAAATGTAGGATTTGAACCAGTTAAGGACAATCCCGCCTATTCCTAGGTTTTCTAGTCTGTTGATCAGTGTCAGGTGATTAATGTTATCGAATGCGGCTGAGATATCTATAAATAGGAGTAGGTAGCCATGTTGTTTGTTATCTGTGCCCTTGATGAGGAAGTCCATAAGAGTGATTAGGAGGGTTTCTACTCCATGGAATGGGCGGAAACCAAATTGGTGTGAGTCAAGGGGTTTGTATTCATCAATGTGTTCCTGTAACTGAATTTGAATTGTTTTCTCTATAATTTTGGCTATGAACGGAATGCTGGCTATGGGTCTGTAGGAGTTCGGATCTTTTGAATCGAGCTTATTATTCTTTATTATTGGTCGGAGTGTAGTGAGTTTTAGGGCATCAGGCATGATGCCCTGTGAAAGGGATTGGTTGACTATGTGTTGTAGATTTATCGCCAGTTCCTCTTTCGCACACTTAATCCATGAAACGGGGCATGGGTCAAGTGGGGAGGTGGTGGTGTTTATCATTGTTATGATTTTGAGAAGTTGTTTTTGTTCTACCAACTGGAAACTTGTCCATTCATACGTGGTTTTTGTGTTTGGTAGTAAAGGAGTTGGGGTAGTGGTCTTGTTTTTTAGTTTTTCTGCAAAATGTTTTGCTAGTGTTTGTATGTTAATTGCTTGTTGTTTAGGTTCGCTGTTATTAGTTTTGGTTAATGTTTTTACTATCGCGAATAACTCCCTTGGGCGGTTGATGGATGAGTTTATTACTTTAGAGTGGTAGTCTCTTTTTGATTTGTTAATTGCGTTTTTGTATTCTATGAGTAGGAGCATGTATTGGGATTTGCTTTCATCAGATTTTAGTTTTCTCCATCTCTTTTCTTGTCTCCTCAGTTGTTTTTTTTAGTTTTGTCAGCTCTTTCGTGAACCATTTTTCTGTCTTTTTTGTTTGTTTGTGTAAGACTTGTGTGTGGACAGCTGCTTTTTCAATAGTTAGGTTCCAATTTGATATGGTTGAGTTGATGTCTGGTGTGGTTGTGTCTAGTTTGGGTAGTACTTTGTCGAGGAATGTGTCTTTGTCAAAGTGTTTGAAGCGTGATATATGTGATATATGTGTATATATCCCTTTTTCTACAACTGATTTGTTAAATTGGAGGTCGCATTATGCCTCCTATACTAGTAAGCCCCAGGAGCTGACAGAATTAGTAACTAGTATTATGGAAACTCACCAACCCACTTGGCCAGATTGCCGTCAGCTCCTGACCACCCTATTCACAACAGAAGAACGAGCGAGAATTAGAAAAGCAGCTATTGAGTGGATGGCAGAAAACCCTGTAGCTCCAGCACAGGGGCAGAATATAATAGACCGTCGGGAAGCAGCTCAGAGAGAATTCCCGAATGAAGACCCCCAATGGGATCCAAATACAGATGAAGGATCCACAGCCCTAGCCCGTTTTCGCCAAGGTTTTTTACAAGGCCTGAAAAGGGGGGGCCAAAAAGCTATGAACCTTTCCAAAGTTGCAGGAGTTATCCAAGGGATAGATGAGAGCCCAGCAGATTTTTATGAAAGATTAACTGAAGCATACAGAATGTATACTCCCTATGATCCCGAGGCACCAGGAAGTTTATGTATGGTGAATTCTGCTTTTGTAAACCAGTCTCAACCAGACATTAGACGTAAATTACAGAAATTAGAAGGGTTTGCGGGCATGAATGCAACACAGTTATTGGAAGTCGCTCATAAAGTGTATGTGAATCGTGATACTGAAAGACAGAGAGAATGTGATAGAAAGATGAAGAAGAAAGCTGATTTTTTGGCTGCGGCCATAGTTGAAAAGAAAAGGGGAGGTGTCCCTAGTCGAAGGAGCAGAGGAAGAGGGCGGGGTCAAGGCGGAGGCCGGACCCAGAGACTAGGCGTGAACCAATGCGCCTATTGCAGAGAGGAAGGACATTGGAGAGATACGTGCCCGCAACTCGAAGACGCCCAGCAAGATGACGACAACGATCATCAGTGGCGAGAAGAAAGACGAGGCCGTCCCCGAGGCCGAGGAGGAGCCAATCGAGAACAATACCAGAGAGAGAGGAGGAGCCATTCAAGCATTGGCCACACCAGCCCATGATGAGGATGACGTGGATTAGGACAGACCGGGCTCCAAGTTTGCTTTAGGTCTCCAGGAGCCTATGGTCGGAATACAAATAGGAGACCAAATTATGAACTTTATGGTTGATACTGGAGCACAGCATTCAGTAATAGACAAAAAGATAGCCCCATTCACTACAAAAGCAGTCACCATTATAGGAGCAACTGGTGCCAAAGCCACAAAGTCTTTTCTTCAAAACCGAATATGCAGTCTAGGAGGACAGCAAGTAACTCATCAATTCCTTTACATGCCCGAATGTCCAGTGCCACTACTGGGACGAGATATGCTAGCCAAGCTTCAAGCACAAATATCTTTCTCTGAGCAAGGAGAAATGCAAATGACAGTAAATTCCCAAGCCAAGCCAGCAGGAGTAATGCTGCTGACAGTTCCCCAAGAAGAAGAATGGAGGTATTACGTTGATGACTCCATCCAAGATACCTATTTTGAACAAACTTTAAAGAACATCGATGCACCACCTGGAGTATGGGCAGAAGGCAGTCCCCCAGGCCTAGCCAAGCATATAGCTCCAGTGATTGTAACCCTCAAGCCTAGTGCTACACCAGTGCACGTCAAACAGTACCCTCTCCCAAGAGCTGCGATTGAAGGCATTCATCGCCACCTACAAAGATTGCTCAAGTATGGCCTACTAAAAGTATGTCAATCCCCATGGAACACCCCACTTTTGCCAGTAAAGAAACCTGGGACAGATGATTATCGCCCAGTGCAAGATTTGAGAAGAGTAAATGATGCAGCTGAAACCATACATCCAGTTGTACCTAATCCTTACACTCTTTTAGGACTGATACCTGCTGAAGCTACCCATTTCACTGTACTGGATTTGAAAGATGCATTCTTTTGCATAAGATTAGCCCCTGTAAGCCAAATATTGTTTGCATTCGAATGGCAGGACCCCATCTCTGGAAGAGGGGGCCAACTTACCTGGACAAGATTACCCCAAGGATTCAAGAATTCACCTACCATCTTTAGTGCTGCATTGAATCAAGACCTTTCAAGCTATCCAGTAGCCCCGGGGAAGAGAGTGCTTCTTCAATACGTGGATGATCTGTTGATAGCTGCCGTATCAGAAAGTGAATGTATACTAGCCACCAAAGATCTCTTGCAGTTACTAGATGAAGCTGGATACAAAGTTTCCAGAGCCAAAGCACAGCTATGCCAAAAAGAAGTGAAATACTTGGGTTTTCGTATTACCCAAGGAAGCAGAAGACTAGGCAGAGAAAGAAAAGAAGCAGTATGTAGAATTCCAACTCCAACAACCAGAAAGCAAGTCAGAGCCTTTCTGGGAGCAGCAGGATATTGCCGAATCTGGATACCCAACTTTGCCCAAATTGCCAAACCACTGTATGAAGCCACAAAAGGAGAAGAAAAGTCACCACTGGAGTGGGGACTTGAGCAGGACACAGCCTTCCAGAAGTTAAAAGAAGAATTGATGTCATCACCAGCACTTGGACTACCAGATGTCCACAAACCTTTCCACTTGTTTGTACATGAAGCACAGGGAAATGCCCTAGGCATGTTGACTCAGAAATTGGGAAATTGGGAGCGACCTGTAGCATACCTATCGAAACAATTGGACCCTGTGGCCAAAGGATGGCCACCTTGCTTGAGAGCAGTTGCAGCTACAGCGCTACTAGTGAGCGAAGCAGACAAGCTCACACTAGGACAGAACATACGAGTCACTGTGCCACATGCAGTCCTTGCCCTTATGGAACAAAAAGCGAATTATTGGCTCACCAATTCCCGAATGTTGAAGTACCAGAGCATGTTATGTGAAAACCCACAGATACAACTCGAAGTGAGCCATGCCCTGAATCCAGCCACCTTGATACCCATCAGTGAAGAACTCCCAGAACATGACTGTATCGAAGTCATGGAAACTGTGTTCTCCAGTCGACCTGACTTGACAGATGTGCCCATAGACAATCCTGACCAGATCTATTACGTTGATGGGAGCAGTCTCATCCTTGATGGACGACGCTGTGCCGGATATGCAGTCGTCACTCAACACGAAGTAGTTGAATCATCAGCTCTAGCCTCAGGCACATCAGCCCAGAAAGCCGAATTGATAGCACTCACCAGAGCATTGTTGTTAGGAGAAAAACTTGTGCTAAATGTGTATACAGATTCCAAATATGCCTTCACCACCTTGCATGCCCATGGAGCTCTCTATAAAGAAAGAGGACTCATCACATCCGGAGGAAAATCAGTCAAGTATGGTCCCGAGATATTGATGTTACTTGATGCCGTCTGGGCCCCAACACGTGTAGCTGTCATGCATTGTAGAGGACATCAAGCAGGAAAAGGAGAAGTGGCCCGAGGAAATAGATTTGCAGATGCCTCAGCACGACAAGCAGCTATGACAGGACAAATTGCCCCACAAGCTATGCCAATGCAAGCAGCATTGTTTCCAGTACCTTTGAATCTATGGACCCCACGATATACCACCAAAGAATTGGATTACTATTGTGACAGAGAAAATGGAGTACTGAGAGATGGATGGATTGAGCTGCCACCAGAGGAGGGCAGTCAACCTCCAGGACGAATAGTAATTCCTGAACTATTAGGACCATCTTTTGTCAAAGCTTTCCACGAAGCCACCCATTATGGGAAGAGTGCTATGGAAAAAGCACTCAGACCACATTTCTACATCCCTCTGATGACAACCATATCAGCCTCAGTAGCACGTCAATGTGTAACTTGTGCCAAAAATAATGCCAAGCAAGGCCTTATTACAGCACCCCGAGTTCAGTCAGGAGGTGTCACCCCCATGCACAACCTCCAAGTTGATTTTACCGAAATGCCAAAAGCCAATGGATACCATTATCTACTAGTATTAGTTTGTACTTTCTCTGGGTGGGTAGAGGCATTCCCAACCAGAACTGAGAAAGCCCGAGAAGTTACCAAAGTCTTAATGAGAGAGATTGTCCCCAGATTTGGAATCCCAGCAGTAATAGGGTCAGACAATGGACCCTCATTTGTCTCCCAAGTTACTCAGCAGTTAGCAAAAGCTTTACAGATACAGTGGAAACTCCACACTGCATACAGACCCCAGAGTTCAGGGAAAGTTGAGCGAATGAATCATACTTTGAAAGCCCAAATGTCCAAGCTTTGTCAGGAGACACACTTGAAATGGCCCCAAGTGCTCCCCATAGCTTTACTCAGAATACGCTCAGCCCCTGTGAAGTCAACAGGATTTTCCCCTTTTGAAGTTTTGTATGGTAAACCCCCACCTATAGTGCAGGGAGTTAAAGGAAGTTTAGCCCAGATTGGTTCAGAAGTAACCAGACAAGAACTCCTAGCTCTTAGTTTTGTTCTGCAGACTCTCCATACGTGGATCCAAGACCAGTTGCCTATCAACTTGACGGAACCCTTGCATCCCTACCAGCCTGGTACTTCGGTGTGGATCAAAGATTGGAAGAAGATACCGTTGGAACCCCATTGGAAGGGACCGTACACCGTCATCCTGTCTACCCCAACTGCAGTAAAGGTAGCCGAGATCGATGCCTGGATCCACCACAGCAGAGTCAAGCCCGCCGCCGATCCTGAACCAGAGCAGTGGACAGCAGAGCAGCATCCTAATGTACCCTTGCGAGTTACTTTGAGACGGCAACCAGCAGCTTAGACACTTCATCACAAGTGCTTTGCAGTAGCCAAGTCTTTCGAAGAGGATTGCTGTTTTCCATGCAGCAACAGTTTTGTTTCAACGAACCCAATTTGTGTGTGATTTGACACACTACTTTGAGACTACATTGACTAAGCCAGACTCCACAAGCCAACTGAATTGCTAAGATTGGTTAATGTGTACTGGACATCTTGAGGATCTTCAATCAACACTCAGCACCCGTTAAATTGCTTCATTAGCAAACGGGACGAAGAATAAAAGACCGTCGTGATCAAGACCAGCAAGCTGAGGATTCAGAAGAACTCCAATCAACATCAACATGTATCTTCGTTTTTGCTTTGCCTTGGTTGCCTTCTTTGGAGGTTTTGAACTGACTTATGCTTTACCTCCATGCACTGCTTGCATAACTTCTACTAGAATTGGACTGAAAGTAACTCAGACTTTGCTTTACCATTCTTACTATACCTGCAAGGGAACAGTAACTCGGTGTATTTATAACACCACTGAACTAAATGTTTGCACTCATGGAAAAATCAAAGCATGCTATAATCCGCATCAGAATCCATCCTATTACACGTTGGAAATAAGATGGAAGGATGCAGATGGACCTATATTAGCTGCTACACCACCACTTAAGGACATTACTAAACCTGCTGTTTTGAATTTTGATGCATGTAATGCCATTAATAGAGATAGTTATTCCACTTGTGGTACATGGGAGAAAGCGTATCGAAATGACCATAAGTACATGTGTCCAGAAGGTGCCACAGGATGGAGAAAGTGTACAGGGAAAAAGGAACCAGGCTATAGTACTGCCCCAGCGGCAGATTACTATTGCCCGTATTGGGGATGTGTTTTTTATGCTACCTGGAACACTGGTATAACTGATGAGAAAATAGATAAATGGATGGCTACTCTAACCAAGCCAACCACAAATGATAAATGTCAGAAAGATGCTTGCAACCCCTTACACTTGCGTGTACATAATCCCCATGCATGGAAACAAGGATACAAGTTTGGTTTACGCATTGCTGGAGGAGCAATAGATCCAGGGACCATTGTGTATATCAGATTGAATACTCAAGCCCACAAGTCTTCTAAATATCATATTCATAATACTTTTTATGAAGCTATGCATGTAAATAAGTTTGAGATCCCTCACCCTTCACAGAATTTGTTTCTAGAATTAGCCGGAGCAGTAGTATCTAGTCTTAAGATCACAGATTGTTATTTCTGTGGCGGAACCCAAATGGGAGACCAGTGGCCCTGGGAAGCCCAAGAATTGAATTATTCCATGATTTACAATCAGACTGAATTACACAAGACTACCAGTGAATGGGTGTTAGCGCACTCAATCGTTGGACGTCTTTGCTATGCCAGAACTGGACCCCAGTTCACCCAAAAGGTAGGACAGCTGGTCTGTCTTAGCCAGAAATACTATAATGCCACGACCAAAAAGACAGCTTGGTGGTCAGGAATTAGACATCCTGAACCTCCTAACCCATTAGCTAGATTTCCTGAACTTGCAGGTCTATGGACTAATCTCGCCAAAGTCCAAGCCTGGCAAGCCCCACCTGGCCTATATTGGATCTGTGGAAACCGAGCATATGCACAACTCCCGCCACACTGGGGAGGAGCATGTGTCCTAGGAACCATCAGACCTTCTTTCTTCCTGTTAAACACTGAACATGGAGAACAATTAGGATACCCTGTTTACACTACCCACAGACACAAAAGAGCATTGAGACAGAAAAGAGAAGCCTTACAGATAGGCAAGTGGGAGAAGTGGCAAGGTGATGATTGGCCACCAGAAAGAATTATTGAGTATTATGGACCTGCCACTTGGAATGATGATGGTATGTATGGTTATCGTACCCCAATTTATATGATTAATCGTATTATTCGCTTACAAGCAGTAGTTGAAATAATAACCAATGAAACTAGTCATGCTCTTACGCTCTTAGCTAGACAAAGTACTCAGATGCGCACTGCTATATACCAGAACCGCTTAGCACTTGATTATTTGCTAGCAGCTGAAGGAGGAGTATGTGGTAAGCTGAATTTAACTAATTGCTGTTTGAAAATAGATGATAAAGGTCAAGTAGTTGAAGAAATTGCTAAAGATATGCAGAGACATGCTTATGTGCCAGTACAGACTTGGCACGCATTGAAATTTCCTAACTGGTTTGCTAACCTTTTCTCTTGGCTGGGAGGATTTAAGACTTTCATTGTTTTAGTACTAATCCTTGTTGCTGTTATCTTCTTATTACCATGTTTAATCCCATGTTGTATGCGTTCCATTCATAGTGCTATTGATACCACAGTAGAGCGGAAGACCGCAACTAAAATAATGGCTTTATACAAAGCTAGTCCTAGTAGAAATCCTTCAATCATGATGTGATTCTTCTAAAAGTGATTTAATTCTCACACCTTATTGAGTAATAGGGTGAGATTAATCAAAGGGGGGAATGTGGCAGGTGCAGGCCTGTGACCCACGGTGTCTGACATAGGCAGGCCAGCATGGCTAGCTTGACCTGTAAATGAGGCCTGTGGAGAGGCATATAGGATTGCACATCCCCCAATATGCTGCTATTGTAAGATAGAATTCAGTAGAAGTATTGAATTAGCTTAGGTAAGCAGAACTGCAGAACTGAGAAATGGAAAAATACAGAAAAGACATGTTTAAAAGTTACTGATAAGAAAAAGTACATCTGCAAAGAAATAATGAGGAGTGCTGACAGATGAGTTACAGAACCTCGCTCTTCTGCAGGCACAAATTGGTTCTATAACCTTGAGAGTGTGAAAGTAACAAGTTGATGAACTGACCATTGTAATTGGGACTAGAAGGGGGGCATGCAGGTGTCATGCCCACAGAAGGGACATAATTGGATAAACTTATCAGTACCGGGACCAATAGAAGGGGTACGGGAGGTACGGGAGGTTACCGGGACCAATGAAATGTTTTTCTATACCTAGAATGGAACAGAAGTCTATAAAAGTTGTTGTAATGCTTGAAAACTTTGCTCAGCCATTTTGAAATTGACTTGCTTGAGACTTGTGCACAAATAAATGATTTGGACCTTCTGAACAGACTCCTGGTATCATTGGTTTGTCTGCGCTTTGCTGCTACAATACCGCTGCTTTGTAAACATACTCCTAAGTTTCAGGTGCCTTCATCGTATATCCATGGCAAGCAGCAGAGGTGCATTGTGCAGTTAGCATTCTGTGCCCTTGACAATGATAAGCAAATGTAATTTTAAATTAATTTGTACAAGAGTCAGCTATACTAAACTACATCAGCATGCTTTGGCTGCCAATGCAGGATGCATCACTCTCCCTTTCTCTTCAAAGCAATCTGTAGTGTCTTCTGGATATGCTGTGCATTGCTATGGCAACCTGCAACCAGCATCATTTATTTCCACAAAAACTTTCTGGGTTTTTTGTTTGTTTGTTTTTTTAAATATATATTGCAGTAACGCTTTAAACACAAAATGGCTGCTGGTTAGCACCTTAAGTGTTCTTTGTTGGTTCTGCTGTTGTCATTGTTACGACATTCTGCTATTGTCTGTGTTCCAACATTGACCATGTTCATGGATTGTTTTCCTGTTCATTCTATTCAATTAGAACTTTCTTCTTTTGAGTGAAAAACTGAAGGCGAGCAGCTGGCTTTTATTTGTGTCTTCTTTTCTTTGTGATGGCTGGACAGGGACGTATCGCTTAAGAATCCTTTATGTTTGCTATGTTCTATACGATGTGCCTGTGCAAAAAATTCACCTTATTTTACAGCAGAATAACTGACATCACGGCGGTAATTTTAGAAGGGATTTTTTGCATGTGTAAAAGAAGGTATATACTTTTATGCAACCGCTCATGTGAGCATATTCTGGGGAGGCGTTTGGGCAGAGCACAGATGGAGTCACAATTTACCTATATATGTAAATAAAATAAAACTCTTTTTTTAAATTATTTATTTATGAATTTTATACAGAATTAATCAAACAAAACTTGTACTGAACAATAATACTTGTATATTATTAATAGTAAGCAACATAGCAGCATGAAAAAACAAAATACTGCAAGAATTATAAGTAGTCCCCCAAATGGAGGGGTAAGCCGAAGGTAAAGGAGAAAACCCCTATCACATAAGTAATATATAAGAAGAAAATAAGAGGAGACAGTGCGCCAAGGAGAACTAAATAAATTAGATGGAGTCATAACTCAGGAGAGGAGCTAATTGGTAAATTTAAATTAACAAAAGCAGAAAGATCCTCAGGGGAGAAAAAGACATATTTCTGTGCTTTATAGGTAATTAAACATTTACATGGAAATCGTAACATAAATGACGCACCAATTCGCGCTACCCCTGATTTTAATAATAGGAAAGCCCTCCTTCGTTTCTGTGTTTCCCGCGCAACATCAGGGAAAAGGAATATCTTTTTCCCATGGAACAAACTATCTCATTTTTTATAAAACATTTTTAACAGCCATTCCCTATCTGAGGAAAGAGCTAATGTAACTAACAAAGTTGACACCGCTATGTCCTCCTCTTTGGGAGTAGAAAGCAAAGCAGAAACATTAAGAGAGTCCATCTCCAAAGGTCCCACTGAAACTTTCCCAGTTTTTTTCCCTGAAGGGAGATAATAAATTTTAGAGACGGGAGGCATCAATTCCGGAGGAACCAGAAGTACCTCTTGAAGATAACCCTTAAATAAATCTAAAGGTGCCTGCCCGGGTATAATAGGAAAGTTTAAAAGCCGGACATTAGCTGCTCGAGCAGCATTCTCCAATGACTCCGCTTTAGCCTGCAAAAGAACATTATCTTTAACCAAAGAGTCAGTTAGATCTGAAAGTCCTGCTAGTCGCTGATCCATACTTGCTTGCTTGGTACTCAAATCCTCAATAGAGACTTGCACAGTCGGGGAAACTACTTCAAGAGCAGAAATCTGAGCAGAAAAGGCAGAAAACTGGTTGCCCACCATATTACAAAGGTGAGAGATAGCGTCCCAAATGTTATCCAAAGTTACTGAAGCCGGACGAGCCAGAACGAAGGAAAAATCTGAAGAAAGAGGTGGAGACCGATCAACGCCACTCTGAGGCAAAGTAGCACCTTCCATTTCCTAAGTATAAGCCCCGGTCTCAGGCTGAGATGGAAATGCTGAAGCGACAGCCTGCAATCCTCCTGTGCAATCTCGAATCTGCTCTGGAGGCGAGTCCCGCTCTGACGACGGAGTTGCTACCTCTCTGGGAAACCTCTCCTCGTCACTCGTCAACCGAGCAGCCAAAGACCCAGGAGGCACCGGGGGAAGACGTCCATCTGGGGAGAGCGTGGTGTCCAGGGCGGAGGATGCCGAGTCTGAATCCATCGGTGCCGCCAAGCCCGCTCGAATCCCCTGAACCTGCTCCTTGGACAACTGAACGAAGCGGTCCATAGGCCCCTCAGAAGAAGGTAATTGCTCTGCGGGGAGAGCTTTAGCCTTAGCTTTACCTTTCCTCTTAGGCATAGTCAGTTGACTAACACTCCACTGCCGCCATCTTAACAAGGCCACTCCCCCATCCTCTTAAATAAATATGTTGTAAAATACCTGCATATGTGTGTACTTTGGAGATATGAAATTAAACCCCTCAAAATCTAGACATGTGGGTTTCTCGTGATCTCTTCCTTTCCTCTATTGCTCCTCCCATCAACCACCAATCTATCCCCCATTTTTTTGACTGTGTTATTATCCTACACTGTAAAATTGACTCTCCTCTAACTTTTCATTGGAACATTTCATCAGTTATTAAACATCATTTTTCTTTCTTAGAAAAATTTGTTCTTCAAAACTTTATTTGGATACGAACCACCTAAAAATAGTTGTTTTTGCTCTCATTTTGAACTTTCTAGATTACTGTAGCTTCCTTTACTATGGACTCTCTCAATCCTCCCTCAACTATTTTCAAGTTGTTCAAAACATAGCTGCTATACTGTTAGCAAACACTAAGAAATTTGACCACATCACTCCCACTCTTAAAACTCTCCATTGGCTTCCACCATACTTCCAAATTCAATTTCAGTTTTGCACTATCATCCATAAATTTTGAACAGCTGTGCTCCTCCATACCTTTCTTCTCTAATCCCTTCCAGTTCCACGTGTCCACTTCATACTAATAGGGTTAATCAACTCATACTTCCCATTGCTTATAATTGCCTCTATGACATCACTATGGAAACTGGCTTCTCTACTATAGCCCTGTTATCTCAAATGCTCCCAACGTCTGAGGAGTGAAACAAATGGCACTAGAATCAAATCCTCTCTGAAAAACACATGTTTTCACATTAGCTTTTGGTGTGCTTCCCAATACAGTCTAGGACAGCGATGGCGAACCTATGGCACGCGTGCCAGCTGTGGCACACGAAGGCCTTGCAGCTGGCACGTGGGAAGGTCCGCAATTAGGGGGTTTTTTTTTTTTCAATTTTACTTGTCTGCTGCCGCTGTCGGGGTCGCCGCGGCAAAATCGAGCGTGCCGCGGGGCCCCCCTGTACCCGGCAGAGCCTGCCCTCCCCGTAGCAGCTCTCTCTTTGGCAGCTCTCTCTTTGGAGCTGCAGTCAGACGCGCCGGCTTGCAGAGCGCGAAGGGAAGAGTTTCCCTTTCGCGACTCTGTTAAGCCCGCGGGGGCTGATGGGAACTTCCCATCAGCCTCCGCGGGTTTAACAGAGCAGCGAGGGAGAAACTCTTCCCTCGCGCTCTGCAAGCCGGCGCGTCTGACTGCAGCTCCAAAGAGAGAGCTGCTACGGGGAGGGCAGGCTCTGCCGGATACAGGGGGGCCCCGCGGCACGCTCGATTCTGCCGCGGCGGCCCCAACAGCGGCAACAGACAGGTTTTCTTTTTTTTTAATTTTCCCTGGGCTGGGGGGGGTTAGGAGTGGTGATGTGATGGGCTGGGGTGGGCTGGGGGGGGGGGTTAGGAGGGGTGATGGGCTGGGCGGGTCTGGGCTGGGGGGGTTAGGAGTGGTGATGGGCTGGGCTGGGCTGGGGGGGTTAGGAGTGGTGATGGGCTGGGGGGGGCTGGGGGGGTTAGTAGTAGTGATGGGGTGGGGTGGGGGGGTGTTATGAGTAGTGCTGGGCGGGGGGGATTTAGGAGTGGTGATGGGCACTGGGCTGGGGGGGGTAGGAGTGGTGATGGACACTGGGCTGGCTGGGGGGGGGGTTAGGAGTGGTGATGGGCACTGGGCTGCTGGGGGGTTAGGAGTGGTGATGGGCGCTGGGCTGGGGTGGTTAGGAGTGGTGATGGGCGCTGGGGGGGGCTTAAACTAAAAATTTGGTGATGGGGGATTAGGACTGGAAATGGGCTGGTGGGATTAGGACTGGAAGTGGGTTGATGGGGGTTAGGACTGGTAATGGGCTATGGGGGGGCTTAAACTGAAAATTGGGTGATGGGGGATTAGGACTGGAAATGGGCTGGTGGGATTAGGACTGGAAGTGGGTTGATGGGGGGTTAGGACTGGTAATGGGCTATGGGGGGGCTTAAACTGAAAATTGGGTGATGGGGGATTAGGACTGGGAGTGGGCTGATGGGGAGGTTAGGACTGGTAATGGGCTATGGGGGGGCTTAAACTGGAAATGGGCTGGTGGGATTAGGACTGGGAGTGGGCTATGGGGGGCTAGGACTGGTAATGGGTTGGGGTTGCTAGGACTGGAAATGGGCTGAGTGGAAGGGGGCTTGAACTGCAAATAGCTGTTGGGGATGGGGCTTGGAATGGAAATGGGCTGAGGGGAAGTGGGGGGCTTGAACTGCAAATAGCTGATGGGGACGGGGCTTGGAATGGAAATGGGCTGAGGGGAAGTGGGGGGCTTGAACTGCAAATAGCTAATGGGGAGGGGGACTTGGAATGGAAATGGGCTGACTGGAAGGGGGCTTGAACTGCAAATAACTGATGGGAAGGGGGGCTTGGAATGGGCTCTTAGGGGAGGGAGCTAGGACAGGAACTGGGCTGATGGATGGGCTAGGATAGAACTGAGAATTGGGTGTTGGGGGAGCTAAGATTGGAAATGGGCTGTGGTGGGGGCTTGGATTGAAATGGACTCATGGAGGGGCTAGAACTGGAGGTAGGCTCATGGGGGGCTTGGATTAGAAATGGGCTGAGTGGAGGGGAGCTAGGATTTAACATGGGCTGATGGTGGGGCTAGGAAAGGACTAGAAATGGGCTGATGGGAGGCTGGTATTGGAAATGAGCTGATGAAGGGACTCGGATAGGACTGGAAATGGATGGGGGAGCTAGGACTGGAAATGGACTGATGAGGGGACTAGAAGGGAGCGGATACTGGGTGGGGCTGGAACTAAAAGGGAGCTGATGTTGGGGGAGATTAGAAGGGGATGGGGCTGGGAGAATGAAATGGAGAGGGGAAAAATATTTTGTGTGTGAGGGAAGAAAAATGTACAATTGGCCGGGTATTGGGAGAGTAAGTGGGGATTGAGGATGGAGGGGTAAAATTTGAGTGGATGAAATAGGAATGAGGAAAGAGCAAAAGGAGAAAGATTAGTATGTTAAAGCGGATGTAGAGAGAGAGAATGGAAAAAAAAACTAGAAGAGAGAAGAAAGGACAAATGGACAGCAGATGATGGAGAGTTAGCAGAAAACATGAAGAAACCAGAAGAAAGTGGCTGGAGCAATTGCAACTGTGTAACTGAGCTGAGGTATTCTGTTTATGTAATTCCTTTTTGACATTGCCACTTGTTCTCTTTCCCCAGTAGGTCATGTATTGTTGTTCTCTGAAATGTATTGGTTTAATATTTGCAGTGTTGCCTTTTGATAGGTATGGTATGGTGCTTTGTGACTCCTGGTAGTGCTGTTAGGATACGGCGGGTTTGCTATTGGTTCTAAATGGGCAGTGTTTGTAGTAGTTCCTAATGTGCCTGGCGGTTGGCACTGGATTATAGTAATGTAGAAATCTTTTAGTCTGTCTTTATCCATACACTCATTAAGAGACATGTTTACTAAAAGTTAGTGTATGTTAGCATTATGCAAATATTTATGCAAATTGACGTGCTGGCACTTTGAGGAAATTCTTTGGTTTTGTGCGGCAGTTTGGGCACTCGGGCTCAAAAAGGTTAGCCATCACTGGTCTAGGACTATTGCTGACATTCTTTCTTCTTCTCTGTCTTTCCTTCTTCAATCTGGTTTTGGAAGCTTGTAACTTCTTTATTTTCTAAGATTTTTTTTTTACTCTTTATTAGTATTTTATATAACACTCAGGTATATACATATATGAGAATATGAAATCATGGGCTAACAATGAAGCAAAATGTAATGAAACTCTTACATCATACAGAAGAAATAGTTTCCCAAAAATTAGTCCACATTATACATTGGGAGGCAACAGGAAATATATCAGTCCTACCATTTACATTCATAAAAGAGCAAAACAGTGTAGAAAATCGCGAGGCCGCGGGCAGGGTCCCGGCGGCCGAATTTAACCGGGCGCACGGCCTGGCGCGGGGACCCTGCGCGCGGCCCGGGTCGGGCGCACGAACGCATTATTTAAAGTGATTGGCTCCCCAGCGGTTGCGCCGTGCGGGAGCCAATCAGGAAGGAGATTCGGGGGAGGCAAGGGGGGTGAGGGTTGGCCGGCAGCCTCCGCGTGCTCAGAGCGCGCGGAGGCTTCAGTTGGGGTGCCGGCGTCCCTCCCTCCCTCCCTTTCTTCGTTGGTTGGGGTTTGGGGTGTTGCAGCTTGGGGGGGGGCGGGATCCCGGAGGTTTCCAGGGTCTGGAGCAGCAGGCTATATTTGGGCGGGGGCGGGGTGCCCCTGACCCGGTCAAACCTCAGATGACTTTTGCTATGGCATGGCGAAGTCGGGGGAGGGGCATGGCAACTTGCCGGGTGGCAAGTTGTGGCATTAGCGGTGGCAGGCACTTTGCTAAGGTATGGCTGGTGCAGCCGGGTGCCGCTAATGGGGATAGGAAGTTGATGTTATTGTTATAATTGCTGATGGTTAATAAAGCTGCGACCAGTTGTGTTCCATAAGTTATGGTGTTATGTTTTGTGTTGCGGGGGGGGGGGAGGGCAGGCCTGGCGGATGGCTTGGTGGGGGGGGGAAGGGGGGGGAAGGGGGGGGCCCGAAGCACCGGGTCCGCCTGCCTCGGTTACAGGAAAACAGAAATAAAAAAAGCAGGCTAAAACTTATGCGTCCGCCGTAATGGGTCCCACCTCTACCCCAACCTCTTCCCTTGCACATATAAATTCTGAGAGCTGCTTAGGATCAATAAAAAGGAAATTCTTCCCCTGGTAGGAAATATAACATCTAGACCGATACTTTAACACAAACGATTACCCAAGGATAAGGTTCTGGCTTGAAAAGCCAAGAATTCCGTCCTCCTTAATTGGGTTACTCGTGACAAATCAGGAAATATACGGACATTTGAGCCTAAGAATTTCTCATTTATATTCCTAAAAAAGGATTGAAGAATTAAAGCTTTGTCAGCTTCCAAAGCCAGAGTCACAAGCAAAGTAGTTCTTTCCGTCACCACGTCTAGAGAATTTTCAAGGAATCCCGTCAGGTCCCCAATGCCACTCACAGAGGCACCCTCACTCCTCCTCCTAACTTCTCCGCTGTTAACCGACAGATATTGTGCCCTAGTCAGTGGAGGTAGATGCTTCGTTGGTATTTTAAGCACCTTTTGCAGATACTTCTGCACCATTTCCACTGGAGACATGAGAGGGGACCTTGGAAAATTTAATAGACGGAGATTGTTCCGCCGAGCTAGATTTTCAAGATGCTCAGTTTTCCTTTTCAACACAGTCCTTTCTTTCATCAGAGCTGTATGCTCCTCTTTAAGATGGACAATGTCTTCTTTAACTTGTACCAAAGAACCAGCTTATAGCTCCAGATTTTTAGAAGCCTCCAACTATTAGATAACTCAGTACTTACAAAATCCACCATGGTTGAAAGGGTAGTTGTTAGGGTAGATATGGCATCCCATAGCGCTTCTAATGTAATAACTACAGGCTTTTCCACCTGAGTAACCGACATCAGCCCTCCTCCAGGCTCCTCCTGTTGTGAAGATACCACTGGCAGACTATCCCCACTGGAATCCAGGGCTGACTGTTGCTGGGCTTGCCTCTCTTCGCAGGGCAACGGTGTGCTTACCCGAAAGCCCGGCGACACAGAGAAGCAAGCACTGTCCTGAGATTCAGCACTTCTGGGTTGTATCGGGGAAAACCACTGATCAGGGGAAAGACTCACCCCTGATGCGCCCAGCACGGAGTCCTCATGCCGTGCTGTCGAAGACACCACTACTAAGCCGGCGGCCACAAAACCATAGTGCTCCAGAGTTCTCTGGCTGTCATCAGAAACTTGTGGTGGAGCTACAGGGAAGCCCGCTTGTTTCCTTTTTCTCCGTCCCATCACCGATGAATCAGGAGTTCACTGCCCAGACAAAAACACACCGGAACCACTTGGAGCGGATGCTGACCGTCAGGTACCTGCCGCCATCTTGCCTCCCTTGACTATCAGAGCTCTAAGATATTTTTTGACTGAATTGTAAACCACTTTGAAGCTTCATTTCTGGGCTTAAAAGTTGTGTATTAGAAGCCAAATGAATTAACCAAACTAAATTCTATAAAACATGGTTAGATTTATGCACGGTAATGGTGCCTATTCTCAGGGCCGGCCCAAGGGTTTCTACCAACCTAGGCAGAAACCCAGCCTTGCTGCCCCACCCCAGGTGTAACCACCCCCTAGCTGCTACCGGCCTTCCCAGTTGCTGATGCCACCACCGCTGCCACTGCCGCTACCCCCATGCAGCTGCGTCCGATTCCGAATCGGGAGGTGGAGACGGGCAGTGGCAGTATTTCAAATAGCGGTAGCTTTTTGCCGTCGCTTTTGGAAATACTGCTGTTGCCGCTGCCCGCCTTCCCCCAAACAGAATCGGCAGCATCTGTGAGGGGGGGGGGGGGCGCGGCAGTCATGTGTGCCGCTGCCTCTGCCCACCTGGGCCAGCAGCTCTAGGCGCCGCCTAGCTCGCCTAGTGGATGGGCCATCCCTGCCTATTCTATAAAGTCAAATCTGTGTGGATTTGAGTTTTATAGAGTACAAGAGCAAATGGTTGTGAAAGCACCTAAATGAAGTTGTGGTTACTTTCAACACTTGTAGAGCAGAAGTAAATGACAGCATGTATCTCAAGTGCTTTGGGCCATATTCTATAACATACATGTAAATATGGCCTCCACTCAAGCTGCGCCCCAATCCATCCCTCTGCATGCCCTAGTGAAGGTATGTGCCATCAGTTTGGCACGCATACATTCAGAAAAGTAACCAACTAAATTTGTGTGTCAGTGGTAATTTATGCATGTAAAGCACTAAAATAATGCTACTTCTACTACTTATCATTTATATATCACTATTAGACATTCACAGCACTATGCACATACATATTAGAGACAGTTTCTGTTCAACAGATCTTACAGTCTGCAAAGAAAGACAGACAGAACAAACAGGGAACTGGGGAATTCTTAACGGAAATGATTAAAATACTCATGGGTGTATTCCTGTAAACGTACATAGAAATCTAGTCACGCCTTATAGAATGGCTCTCCATATTTATACTTACTTCTGAGCAGGTGTAAATGAATGCAGCTTCAATCTTCCCTTAATTTCTGCTGGTTCAGACGTGATTTCAGAAACATGGACGAGATATGCCCAATATGGACATCTGCGGGGCCATCACAAGCGAGGGACGATTAGGGTCAAAGGTGCTTATTTATTGAAAGAACCCCTACGTGTTTCAGGCTATTTTTAGAATATTCTCAGCAACAATACAAGCACATCATTTTTCCACATTTCTTGGCCCCCGAGCTTCGGACTGAGTGGTGTCTTTTTAAAGACTAGCCTTCCACAAGGGGCCCTGTATGCATACCCCCCGAAGAAGGTGTGTTGCCGAAACATGTAGGGGTTCTTTCAATAAATAAGCACCTGTGACCCTAATTGTCCCTCGCTTGTTGTGTTCTCCTGCTTATTGGTGCAAGGGGCCTGCTCCCTCTGTGTTCCTCCTTCCTCCATCTGCGGGGGCATCTACATAGACATAGACGTGACTCTAGACATCTAGGATGTTTCTGAGAATAGGCGGGGACATCTAGTTCCTGGGATCACCCCAGCCATACTTCCACCATGCCTCTGTTCATACTTGGACGTCCTAACCCTGGGGACATCCACGGACCTGGCTTCTAAAATGGCTCTGGAGACATCTCTATGCCTATGTTCAGATGTCCAAAAGCATGAATAAGGCTTCCAAAATGACCCCCATAGGCACGTAAGGTGCCCTTTTACTAAAGGGTACTAGGATTTAACAAGTGTCGTGCGTTTAGTGCTAAAAATAATGTGCGATAGTTGCAAACCCTGTGTGTTAACTGCCAGGGCTGTAGCCAGCATGTTCCCGGCAGTTACCGGACGGAACGGTAGACCAATACACAGTGTCGGTGTGTCCTGTTATCGCAGGTGCACTGAATGCCACCTATTGAGGTAATGATCAGTTTCACATGCACTAATTGCATGAGGCATAGGTAGCATGCGGTGTGTGCCCACACGCTACCCGCGCTGAGCTCACCATGCCCACTCCCTGCCTCAAACCTGCCCCTTCACCACCCTAGCATGTGACATGCTGCTAATGCCAAAATCAGTGCAAGCTCACTGTCCTGACTCCATGTGATTGTTCACTCTGAGCTTCAGTGCACACTTAACATTGACTGTGCAGCACATTTTAGTAAAAGGTCCCCTATGTGTTTTTCTAAAATTGTCTTAAAATAAGCACCTACTTGACCTCCATGCATAGGTGTCCTGTTATAAAACTACCCTCTAAAAGTTATAGGGTTGTGTTCACATTAAGTCACTAGGGAAAATCCACAAAGCAAATTATTATAATGTGGTTCTACGCACAGCAAAATCAGTGGGATTGCATTGGATTGCTGCAGCAGAACTGTGGGTCTGGATCAGATCAATGAGTTTTTATGTGGAAGGCAAGTGAAGCACACGCATACACACATATTTTATTGCAACTCTGCACACATGCCTACCAAACATGCCTACACTTGGGCCTCATTAAAGTGGGGATGAACATTCTCTGTGCCTGCTTTATATACCGATAACCCCATGGAATCATTTTATAAAAGCCCTTTCCGCGGATAAAACAGAGTTATCAGTATTTTATGAGGGATTGCGTACTTTAGGCGGTAAGGTATGTGCCTACTTTGCCAGTATTTTAGCCATTTATGTACATATGTGGCCTGTTATAAAATGTCAACCAGTATAAAAGTAGATATCGCCACATGATGGTGTCTAGTTTGCCAGTAGGCATGCATGGATGGGGGGGGGGGGGGGGATTTGGACAGAGCATTAGATGGTGCTCACAAGTATGTGTATAGATTATAAAATACTATAATTTACATGCACCCTAGAAAATTAGGTTTCTGTCTTTGTGTTTCAAAGTTTTGCTGTTGGGGATAGCTCTTTTCTTAGATTCCTCTCATTTCAAGGGAATAATTAAATTTCAGGGGAATAATTATGTTTTCCTGGAGCCAATGCACTTGGAAAAGATTTTTTGCTTGATCCTAAATCTGTTTAAACTTCAGGAGGTATTAAGGAGTCAAATATTTTATCTGCCTGAAAAAATATGGAAGTAATTATTTGTTTTGATGTACTTTTACTTTCTTTAAACTTCAAATCGTCTCCCCTTGATGTGGGCTTTTTCTATAAACAATAAGAAGTAGTAGTAGTAGTAAGTTGGAATTGTTTTTTACATTTTTCTGATTGCCTTAGTGGTGTTAATTTCTGTCTGTAGAGAGAATTTCTTGTTCTTTTTGGATTGATAAAATTTGAAAATCTTAAAAAAAAAAACCAAAACACACCTATGTAGGAGCCTAGCCATGGCTCCCTGTTATGAAATTACCCTTCAATACAGCAATATTATATCTGTGCATAAACAAGGGAGTTATTTTATAATCTTTTATTTTACAGGTATGCTCTGTTTCATCTGCAGAAAGGTTTTTTTATAGAATTACTCACTGTGGTTATGTGTGTATAAAAGTAGGTACAGAGAATATTCACACCTATTTGTAGGTAACCCAAATGCTGGTGTGTTCGGCGGAAGAATTTGGTCAGAATGTGCATAGAGTTGCAAAGTAGACATGCAGTTTAAGGGGCGTATTTACTAAAGGTTAATGCACATTAGTAAAGCTACTACACACTAAGTACTGCCACTGCCCATTCATTTCTATGGGCCATTGCAGCACTTAACGCACGTTAGCTTTACTTAATGTGCATTGTTGTTGTTAAGTGCCATCAAGTCGGTGTCGATTCATGGCGACCCTCTGGATCGTTGTCCTAAACTGTTTTAGACTTCAGTCAGGCAGCTCATTGTTGATAGAATGACAGTCATAACTGCTGTTATTGTATTGATCCCTCTCATTGCTGGCCTTCCTCTTTTGCATTGACCTGCCTTGCCAAGCATGATGTCTTTCTCTAATGATCTCTCTCTTCGCATGATGTGTCCAAAGTGTGAGAATCGAAATCTTGTCATCTGAGCTGCTAAAGAAAGCTTAGGTCTGGTCTGGTTTGTTCTTCAGGCAGTCCATGGTATACATAGAATTCGTTGCCAGCACCATAATTCAAAGACTGATCTTCTTTCTGTCTATCTTTTTCACTATCCAACTTTCACCTCCATATGATACTGAAAATATCATGGCTTGAACAAACTGAATCTTTGTAAGGAGAGAAACATTTCTGCTCTTGAGAATCTTGTCTAGGTCCTTCATAGCCATTATGCCAAGAGCAATGCCTTTAGTAAACATGCCCCTAAATGTATGTATTTCATAAGCATTGATTTATAACTATTCTCAAGCAGGTATAAATGTACGTGGGTGTATTTTACCTGCAATTACAGGAGGTATTGTGAGTCTGATTTATAAAGCTAACATAAGTGTCTATGTTGCCTTTATAAAACAATCCACTATATCAAAACATTAATAATATAATGGGAATATGTACCTATAAAGAAGAAAAAGATCTCAGGTAAGACAACAGAAAAATAGTTCTGTTCCACTTATGGTGCATTTGCAGGCTATTTATCCATCATAGGTCAAATAAACCTCCTTGTTCATATCTTCTCCGTACCCGTGTGCTGAAGGTATATTTTTTCAGTCCCAATAAATTTTTTATATATAATTGAATATGTCATCAAAATTTTAATTATTTCCTTCAAACTTCACAATAACTTCAATTGCCACTGACAAGCAAAACATTCTTGAATCTTAATGATCCACTGCCAGTATATCTGATGCTGTCAGGGTTTCACAGTCACTTTATCAGGAATTTGTTTTTAAAAGCTCTGCAATTTTAATTGACATCTTTTCAAATCGTAGTTTGCTGCTTACTCTTCAATTGTTTTTTTATTGACCTACTATTTATAAAATAGCCACAGTATAGGTACCTACCTGGACTTCCTATCTAGTTGGCCTGTTACTAAATTACCCTCAAAGGGTACCAGCATACATTTACCTGTGCGGGCTTCAACAAATTTTCAAAATGTCAGTGGGCTTTAGTGCACGGTAAATGATTGGCATGGGAATATAGGAACCTTTACTATACTCTAAAATACAGCCACAGTAAAAATCTCATGCTAACTGCTTAGTGTGAAATGGGGTAGGAATGAGCAGGTTAGGGGTACAGAGTGGGCATTGACTGCACATTGTGGTTAGCATGACCCGTCATTAGTGTGTACTAACTGGCAGTAGTTCAGTTTGTGTGGGTGCGCTTACCGCCATTTTAGTGGATGACGGTAAGTTCCCTGATGTTAACTGCAGATGCACTTTTAGCATGGTGAGGTGCTGCTCCCTGTATTAACTGCATGGGCACAAGTAGTTAGGGGGTCATTCTGTGTCATGAACTGCGGGAATGTACATCCAGGCAGGATGTACATCCCGGCTATTCGTCCCCCTTCTGCTCCCAGCACTAAGGCTCCTCATATGAACAGCACTGTTGTATGGGGAGCCTTAAACAGAGTGGAAGGAGATGGTCGAGAGGTGGATCAAGGATGGGGCATGGGTGGGCCATGACCTCGGATGTACAGGGCCAATTCCAAGGTTGGCCCTGTACATCCGGAGCCTTCAATGTGGACAGGGAACTTATTCCACCTCAAAGTGAAGTAAGTCCCCCTAGACAGCGGCAGATGGCAGCGCGAGACCCGGAGGAGCAGGTAAGGAGATGCAGGGGGTTCCCCGCAGTTCACCCCAGGCTTTGGAAGGCAAGATTGGAGGTCGGGTTACAGGGAAAGAGGTGTATTTTCTGGGCCAGAGATCGCGGCTTCTGAATGGAGCCGCGATGCCATGGTGACGGGATGCCATGGCACTGTGGCTCCATTGAGAAGCCTGGTTGAGTTAGCCGGGTATGTGGCTGGTCATACGGCCAATCAGAATTGAGCCTGGCCTGCACGTCTAGGCCAGTAGACCCAATATTGATCCCGTGGGCATGTCTAGTCCCCGCGGAATCAGAATTGGGTGCTACAGCTGCACTCCCTGATTCTGCCCGGCTGCATAAGGGGCTGGACGGCCAGAATAGAATTGGCCTCCTAGTGTTTATGCCAAGCCTCCTATGATAATTTCAGGCACCCAACACACACTACTTGCAGAACTTTAGTACACTTTAGTAACCATGTCCCAGTAGGCCCAAACTTAGGTTGAAAGTTTTCTGGGGCTAGGAGTGTAATTTTCCTTGAGGTTTTGAGAAAGGCATGAGCTAAATACAATTATGCTTTGAAAGCAGCCCCAGAATTTATGTGCTTTCGTTTATATCTTTTCTTTAGCATGCTTACATTTTCATGGTTCATTCATGCACTTCATCTTGAACTTTCAAAAGTTGGAATGCAAACACAACCCCTTTACTAACAGCTCCCCCTCTCCAGAATGCCTGCACTGAATCAAAGTTAGGTTACATGTTTTACTTATATATAAGGTGTTTCATTTTATTATAACCTGTTTCTGCAAATAGAGCACAGTTTTATTCAAGAAAATACTTTTGAAAATTGCTTTCAAAGGGACTGATGCTATATAGGGTTTATACAGAGGTACACACGTGAAACATGCATAAATCCCTATTCTGAAGGATTTATGCGGGTGAATGGGCACTTCTGTGCATGCTTTTGACGGTTACTATTCTGCAAGCACACATGTATGTGCCCCCATCATGCATATGTTTGGTTGAGGCATGCATGGGATGGAGCGTAGGTGGGGCCAAAGTCTCTGCATGTAAGATATAGAATACTATGACTTACACATGCAACTGCACTGATCTAGGTGCAGGAATTAACTGTCACGACTAGTTTCAGACGCATCCATCTACCCCTATTCTATAAAGTCCACGCATGCTTTACTTTACTGAATAGGCCCCTAATATGTGAACGACAATGCAGTTTGCCCATTGGCATCACCAGAAGAATGTTTTTTTAGCTGGCTCCTTTTGCCAAGGGTTGTGAAACTGAAACTTCATAGACTGGACTTCAGGAAAGTTGGTTCCATGCACATGTCAGGGTGGGGGTGGCTAACTTTATACCCGGTCACCTACATTGAAAGTCTTGAAAGTCATCTATTTTAAGCTAATTTTCTAAAAGCCTATGTACCTTTGTATAATAGAAATCTGAACTGGCAAATACCCATTTATAAATGTATAGCTGTTCTGAAAAAGATATAAATATCTAGATATAAGATATAAAGATATAAGGAGTGGCCTAGTGGTTGGGGCAAGGTACTTAGGCCAGAAGGTCGGGGATTCAAATCCCACTAGAGGACAGCAACCTTGGGCCGGAAATACTGGGGTTTCTAGTCCCACAGGTGCTCCTTGTGGTCTTGGGCAAGCCACTTAACCCTCCATAGCCCATGTTCCCTGTAAAATAGTTATCTCCAAGTTATAATGCCCTGTTCAATGTAATTTCAATTTGTTCAATGTGAACTGCACTGATGCAGAATAGCACAGTATATAAGAGAATATAAATAAATAAATGTATATTGTGATGCAGTAGCCAGCACAGAACCTATGATAATAGGGGAAAAAGAAGATCTTACCTTGCAGTCACATAAGCAGCAAACACATTCAGGTTACAATGAGCCAAAGAATAGTAGAACAAACTTTCCCCACACCAGATATGACGCAGCAGAAAGTCAGAGAGCTAATCAGGTTCACATGAGCAGGGAAGCACATACGACGTGCAAGAGACAAAAGGATAAAAGCAGTTGGGGAATCCCAGCAAGGAGAGGCAGAGAGTTAGAAGGAAGAGAAGAAGTGGGTGTGGCTGGAGGAGTTACAGATGCCGAGCCAGTGAGAGAGGAGACAGCTGAACCAGAGAGTGCTGGAAGAGCCAGTGCAGGAGCCTCCCAAGCCAGAGGGGGCATCGACCCGAGAAGAGTGACCAAGCAGGAAGAGGGCAGACGTCACGAACAGGAGAGCTTGCTGGATCCGGGAAGCATTGCGTATGCCCCGGTAGCAAGGAGCAGCAGGAGTAAAATCTTTCCAGGAAGTGGCTACAGCCCAGCTCAAACTACTGGTGTTTGGAACTCTTGGGGAAAGGCACGCTACAGCCCAGACAGGAAGGCCTGGTTAACAGAGGAAGGAGTGGAAGTTATATGCCTCAGAGGAAAAGCTAAGTACACCATTTTCTCTAAAGGGCAAGAGGTGGGCCCGGCCAGGAGAACTAAAGCTAACAGTGGGGAAGAGAATCCTTATTAGAGAGAAAGAGGGAACCTAAGAGAAGCCCCAAACACAGGTCCCCACGACCCTGTTTATGCAGAGCAGCTTCCTGCTATAGGAACTGTTGCCTCCCAAAGAAAGAGTTGTGTCAATAGCAGCCCTGAAGAGTGTTATCCATTTACAGGTCTGGACTGTGAACAAATGCAGTGGGAAAGCACTAGCCAGGAGGTAGAATCCAGTCCCATGGATTGTGCGATATGTCTCTCGGATGAGATAGAATCTCTCTGTTAAAGAAGCAAGCAGAAGCAGTGTTATAATTGCTTGGAAAAGGTTCATCTTTATTTTTGCTGTGAAGAAACAGTTTATTTATGTTATTCTTTATTGCTGTATAAAAAAGGAAATCCATAAGGGAAGGGGAATAAAGCCCAGTTATTGTTTTTGCCTGACCACAAGGCTACAGACTATTCTTTCAGAAGGCAAACCTGCATCGCATGCCCTAGGCGGGCACCTAATAGGGGCGGTGTAGAGTCACAAATGGCATAGCTTTTAGGATTCCTGGAGAAGAATACAGCGGAAGCACAGTGGAATTACCAGTGCCGGAGAGAAGGACCGGGATTGCTGTTGACCACGCCGAAGGGTTTCAGAATCCAGAGAGGAAAAGAACTTTCTCAGAGCCGAAATCTCCACCTGACTCAGGTAAAAAGTATCTGGGCACAGGCGGTGTGGGATTCTGGTGAGAAGGGATACTGGGAGCTAAAGCCTCTGTTTAACTGCATTTAAAAAAAAATAAAAAAGTGCCACACTTGGTGTGTGTTTGTCTGTTTTGTTTCAGGGTGTGAACATGGAGAATCCCCAGGACGTGTTGCACTGGATAAGTCTCCAGTTTGAAAAGCAGAGGGAGTTAGCCCAGCTGAGCCAGGAGCAAGTGTTGGCGGCCATGCAGGCCCAACAGAAGCCTCTGACTGACCTGATACAAACTTTGCTGGCAGAGCGAGCGGCAGAGAAGACGCCTAAAGAACATTATTGTGGGGTAGGCCCACAAAGTTGTGGGATCTTATCCTTTGGACAATTGACAAAAGCTGACAATATAGACGACTTTTTAGAGGCTTTCGAACGGGTAGCCCATAATGCGGGCTGGCCCTATGAGCAAAGGGCGGTTAGGTTGGCCACCTCCCTGACAGGAGAAGCCCTGGCGGCTTACAAGGCCATGCCCGCCGCCCAGGCAACGGAGTATGAGGAGGTTAAGGCAGCCATACGAGACAGGTTAGGCTTGTCGCCTATGGTATGCCTTAATTCGCCCCCTTCTTAAAAATCCCTCACTTGATCCTCTAGTCCCAGCTCACTACCGTCCTGTCTCTAACCTTCCCTTTCTTTCAAAACTTCTAGAGAAATTCGTCTTTGCTCAACTCTCTCATCACCTTGATTCTATTAATTTTCTTCACCCTCGTCAATCAGGTTTCCGTCAGGGTCACAGTGTTGAAACTATTCTTCTTGCCTTCACTAATGCTCTGCACGTGGCTCACGACCGTGGTGATATCTCGGTGGCGGTGGCACTTGACCTTTCCGCTGCTTTTGATTTGGTTGACCACTCCCTCCTTCTCCTTCGTCTACGGGAAGCAGGTCTTTGCAGTACTGTTCACCGATGGTTTCATTCTTTTCTTTCCTCTCGCACTTGTGCTGTTCTATCACCGTCCTCCTCCACTCCTCCCTCTGACTCTCTTCCTCTCTCTTGTGGGGTCCCTCAGGGTTCTGTCCTGGCTCCCCTTCTTTTCAACCTTTTCTTAGCCCCCTTGGCCCTTTTAATTCAACAGTCCGGATTATCTGCCTTTCTATACGCTGATGATATTATTCTGCTACACCACACCTCCCCCATCTGTCCCGACCTCTCCGCATTAAACGCTTGTCTCTCCACTGTGGCTAATTGGCTAACTCAAAACTGTCTCCATCTTAATCTCACCAAGACTATTGCCATCTGGTTCTCCCACACCAATCCTCCCCCCGTGCTGGCCCCTTCTTTTTCTGGTTCTCCTATCCCTCTAGTCTCTTCCTTCCGTTATCTTGGGGTTCACTTTGATTCCGACCTATCCTACCACACCCATATATCTCATGTCACCAAATCTTCTTTTTTCTTCCTTCGACAAATTCGTGCAGTTCGTCCTTTCTTATCTCCTCCGGCACTCACCACTCTATTACTATCTTTGGTTATTTCACGGGTCGATTTTGCAAACTCACTTTTCATCGGTCTCTCCAAATCTCAACAATTCCGCCTACAGCGAATCCAGAATACCGCTGCTCATCTGGTCACCCATTCCTCCCCCCGTGATCACATAACACCCCTACTATTTCGTCTTCACTGGCTCCCCCTTCCATACCGTGCTCACTTCAAACTGCTTATTTTGGTTCACAAAGCTCTTCATACAGGTATCCCTCAATACTTAACTGACCTGCTTTCTTTTCACTCTCCCAGGTACACCCCTCGTTCTTTTCACCTCAACCGTCTTACTCTTCCCTCCCCTTCCCGTGCTCACCTACTATCTACCCGTTCCTCTGCTTTTTTCTTTGCCGGCCCCGTCCTCTGGAATTCCCTCCCCTCCTCACTCCGCCTGGAACCTCACCACCCCACCTTCAAACAGAACCTAAAAACTCACCTCTTTTCCCTGGCATTTGATGTTCCCTCTCCTTTCGTGTAATCCCTCTTGCCCTATCCTCTGTTTTCCTCGTATTTGTTCTTTGTTGTGTTTTGGTCCTGTCTCTCCTGTCTTGCTTTCCTATTAAGAATTTGTATTTCCACTCCATTTCATTGGCTTCGGCCTTCTTTTAATTTTGGTTTTATTGTACACCGCTTTGCCTACCCTGAAAGGCGGTTTTTATCAAGTGAAATAAAACATAAACATAAACATAAAACATATACCGCCGTATGTTACGGGCAATTAAATTCCAGCCAGGTGAAACCCCTAAGGCACTCTGCCAAAGAATCCGTAACCTGGTATGGAAATGGCTTACTCCAGAGGGGAAAACCCTCAAAAGTATACTTGACATGATTGTGCTAGAGCAATTCTCAGAGGCTGTTCCAGCCGAAGTAAGATCATTCCTTACTCTGCAAAATTGTCAGACCTCAAGCGAGGCAGCTCACCTCACTGAAAGGTTCATGGAGGCTGGGTTAGCCCATAAACCACAGGGAGGAGCAGGCAACACGTATGGGGTAGCCAATTTTGGCAAAGTAGTGAAAGACCCTACGTCATGTGCACCTAGTGTAATGAAATATGTACCTAGAGATGAGGTTAAGGACGCTCACATAAAATGTTTTAAATGTGGGAAGCGGGGTCATAGGAAGGATGAATGTACTTGGCGAACAGCATTGATGAGTGGGGATGGAAAGTATAAGCGGGAAGGTTTTCGCATTGATGTGGAGGTACTAGGCGTGATAGCCAAAGCCCTACTTGACTCGGGGGCAGACCAAACCATGGTGTCCAAGAAATTCTGGCGCCTCCTACAGGCCAGTAATGGGTCCACCCCGAACCAACCGGAAGGGGTGGCCAAGATAAAATGGATCCGCTAACAGTTATCCCCTTTACAGCTTGATAATAAAAGGGTTGGGGACCCGGAAGAGGTTTTTGGTCGCCTTAGTCCCTCAATTACCTTTTCACATAGTGTTAGGCAGAGACTGGCCACCATTTGATAAGGGGCTAGGGAAAGGCCTACACTTGGAAGGTGATGGGACACCTGTCGGACCCCGGGGCCAAGGGTCGGAGGTCCAGTCCGAGTCCCCAGAGGGGGATGAACTGACCGGGTAGGATCCCCAAAAGCAGCCAAGGGGGGCGGAAAGGGAGGAAGTGTCTGAGCCGGAAGGTCGGGGAAAAGGGGAAGCTATGGTGACCTTAGTTCCTGAGTCCCTATTTGCAAAGCCCCGAGGGACAGATCCCGGTAAGAAGAACCCGGAGAAAACAGAAATATCCAGAAAGGAGGGTTTTGTTTTAAAGTTCTGCAAAGCGACCACTAACGCCCAGAGCCCGCAAAGAGACAGTGCCGCTGCCGCGGGATATGACCTTTTTAGTGCTGTAGAGGAGGTGGTGCCAAGAAGAGGGAAAGCCTTGATAAACACGGGTTACAGATACAGTTGCCAGCAGGATGCTATGGCCGAATAGCCCCCCGGTCTGGATTAGCCGCCAAGTATTTTATTGATGTTGGGGTGGGGGTTATAGACCCCGATTACAGGGGGGTTGTCCAAATTTTACTCTTTAATTTCGGTGAGAGAGACTTTAAGGTTAAAATAGGTGACAGAGTGGCCCAGCTCATATGCGAGCGGATTGGACTCCCCGAGTTGAAAGAGGTACCATTGCTGACCCTTACCAGCCATGGGGGAGATGGCTTCGGCTCCACTGGGGAGAGGGAGGTGAAGGGCATGACCGCCACGGCAGAGGAAAGGTTAGACGAGGATTTAGGACCACAAGTCATAGATTGCAAAGAGAACCCAGCTTCCAGAATAGGCGAGGAACTATCGCAGCAACAACAGCAGCAGTTAGCACAGTTATTGGTTAGGTTCAGAGATGTCCTCACTCCAATACCTGGGGAAACGGGTTTGGTGGCCCATGAAATTCTCACCCCTCCGGGGAAAATAGTGCGGCAAAGGCCTTATCGTCTACCAGAGGCCCGTAAGAGGGAGGTAATGTCTCAAGTACAGGAAATGCTAAAGATGGGCATAATCGAAGAGTCTAAAAGCCCTTGGTGCAGCCCGGTAGTCCTGGTGCCCAAACCTGACGGAAGCCTATGCTTCTGCATCGATTTTAGATGAGTTAACGCCATCTCACTTTTTGACGCCTATCCCACGCCGAGAATAGAGGAGTTACTAGACCGACTGGGGCAAGCACGGTATCTGACCACTCTGGACCTTACCAAAGGATATTGGCAGATTCCCTTGACCCGTGCTTCTAGGCCCAAAACTGCTTTTAGTACCCCTCTCGGACTATTTCAATTCCGACGAATGCCGTTCGGATTGCATGGGGCAGTGGCAACGTGCCAGCGCTTGGTTGACCAGGCTTTGCGTCCCCATCAAAACTACGCAGTAGCCTATATGGACGATATCGTCATACATAGCGCAAGCTGGGCACAACATCTGCCTAGGGTGGAGGCTGTTTTGAAGACCTTGCAGCAGGCAGGTTTAACCCTAAATCCGAGGAAGTGTTTATTCGCCGGAGCAGAAGTTAAATATTTAGGACATATGGTCGGGAAGGGTATGGTTTGACCATTACTTAGTAAGGTGGAGAGCGTTCTGAATTTCCAGAAGCCGATGACTAAGAAACACCTTAGAAGTTTCCTAGGCCTTATCGGCTACTATCGCAGGTTCATACCCCGCTTCGCGGAGGAAAGCACGGTCCTGACCAATATGCTAAGGAAAAATGCCCCAAATAGTGTAAAGTGGACACCGGAGGCAGAGAAGGCATTTGTCCTATTAAAGGGAAAATTATGCCAAGCCCCAGTTTTGTACAGGGTGGACTTCCAAAGGCCTTTTGTCCTCCAAACGGACGCCTCGGAATCCGGATTGGGAGCAGTCCTCTCCCAGGAGTTCGGGGGAATGGAACACCCCATCATGTATCTAAGTAGGAAGTTGTCCCAAGCTGAAACTAATTACTCAATGGTAGAAAAAGAATGCCTAGCTATTAAGTGGGCGGTAGAGGCACTTCGATTTTATCTCACAGGTCGCCACTTTGTACTTGTAATGGATCATGCGCCTTTGAAGTGGCTGGGTACTATGAGGATTCACAACCCACGGCTTACCCGCTGGCACTTAGCACTGCAGGCCTTTAATTTCACCATACAACACAGGGCAGGCAAGCTGCATCTCAATGCAGACGCATTATCACGTATTCCGTGCTGTGAGCACATGAGTCCCCCAGCCCGTAATATCTTAAGGGGGGGGATATGTGATGCAGTAGCCAGCACAGAACCTATGATAATAGGGGAAAAAGAAGATCTTACCTTGCAGTCACATAAGCAGCAAACACATTCAGGTTACAATGAGCCAAAGAATAGTAGAACAAACTTTCCCCACACCAGATATGACGCAGCAGAAAGTCAGAGAGCTAATCAGGTTCACCTGAGCAGGGAAGCACATACAACGTGCAAGAGACAAAAGGATAAAAGCAGTTGGGGAACCCCAGCAAGGAGAGGCAGAGAGTTGGAAGGAAGAGAAGAATTGGGTGTGGCTGGAGGAGTTACAGATGCCGAGCCAGTGAGAGAGGAGACAGCTGAACCAGAGAGTGCTGGAAGAGCCAGTGCAGGAGTCTCCCAAGCCAGAGGGGGCATCGACCCGAGAAGAGTGACCAAGCAGGTAGAGGGCAGACGTCACGAACAGAAGAGCTTGCTGGATCCAGGAAGCATTGTGTATGGCCTGGTAGCAAGGAGCAGCAGGAGTAAAACCTTTCCAGGAAGTGGCTACAGCCCAGCTCAAACTACTGGTGTTTGGAACTCTTGGGGAAAGGCATGCTACAGCCCAGACAGAAAGGCCTGGTTAACAGAGGAAGGAGTGGATGCTATATACCTCAGAGGAAAAGCTAAGTACACCATTTTCTCTAAAGGGCAAGAGGTGGGCCCGGCCAGGAGAACTAAAGCTAACAGTGGGGAAGAGAATCCTTATTGGAGAGAAAGAGGGAACCTAAGAGAAGCCCCAAACACAGGTCCCCACGACCCTGTTTATGCAGAGCAGCTTCCTGCTATAGGAACTGTTGCCTCCCAAAGAAAGAGTTGTGTCAATAGCAGCCCTGAAGGGTGTTATCCATTTACAGGTCTGGACTGTGAACAAATGCAGTGGGAAAGCACTAGCCAGGAGGTAGAATCCAGTCCCATGGATTGCGCGATATGTCTCTCGGATGAGATAGAATCTCTCTGTTAAAGAAGCAAGCAGAAGCAGTGTTATAATTGCTTGGAAAAGGTTCATCTTTATTTTTGCTGTGAAGAAACAGTTTATTTATGTTATTCTTTATTGCTGTATAAAAAAGGAAATCCATAAGGGAAGGGGAATAAAGCCCAGTTATTGTTTTTGCCTGACCATACGGCTACAGACTATTCTTTCAGAAGGCAAACCTGCATCACATGCCCTGGGCGGGCGCCTAATAGGGGCGGTGTAGAGTCACAATATGCATGTACTCTGGATGTATACCTACACATTTTAAAAAGATATGCATCACAACTCTACCTCCACGCCTCCTCCTTACATGCAGATCATATAAAAGTTGGTGTACTCTTTAAATGCACCTACTTCTTTTGCATGCATGCACCTGCACAATTTTATAAAAGATCTTTTCCGAAAGCTTTCTAAAATTAAAATCAGAATGCAAGAAATGAAGCAGGCCACAGGACCAGGGTCTCAGGGGCTGATTAGTAACCGGGTGCCCCAGGTCCTACGGCCCGATGCTGAGAGCAGGCTCAAGGTGTGGGTGGGGGGGGGGGGGGGAAAGAAGGGTTGCCAGGGTACAGGACGCATGGTGACATTTGAAATCACTCTGCGCTATTGCATGGGGCGATTTCATTGGCAGTATGGGGTGCGCTGGCTGGGGGGAGGTGTGGCGTCATGTGGGAGGTTCCATGCTCAGATCTGGCCAGTGCATGTCATAGTCGGTAGGGGATGAAGAGGTTTTGCCTTCCTGCCCTCCTGCCCTAGCGAGGGGTTGCATGGGGCAGTTGAATTGTCACAGTTGGAGGGGGAGTCCTGAGCCAGTGGGCACTGTAACAGTGGGACCTAATGGCCAGTGGGAAGGGAGCGCTGCTCCTGGTGGGGGTGATGGGCGGAGTTCTCAGTGGGGAGCTTCACCTGGAGATGGGAGGTAAGGGGCCGGCCTTTGCTAATAATATGGTGAGATTGGTGGTGAAGGGGGGGGGGCATGGTTCAAGGGTGGATGATGCACCACTTTGCTAATAATATGGCTGGTGGAGGATTGGCATCATCCGGTTGGGGGCAAAAATGGAATGTTTTGATATGAGTTATTATTGTTGGCTCGGGTTGGTTAATGAAGTTGTGTTAATAAAACTGCAAACATGTTTGTTTACCAATTAAGTAGTGTTGTCTTTTGTGATGGAGGGATGAGGATGAGGTTGGGATGGGGGGGGAGGTCGGGAATTTAGGGGCACGCTCGGGCAGAGCAGGTGTCTGGGCTACCCAAGGTTAATCTTGTGGTTTGTAAGAATCACAAAAAGAGATTTTTGAAATATATTGGAACACTACAGTACGTCCAATGTTGGCCAGCTTAAGGAGCAGATTTCTGTAATGCAGACCTATCATAGGTATTCTTCAGGGCAGTTTGGAAATCATATTCTGGTTTATAAGGTTTATATCAAATGATTTTATTTGTATAAAGTCCAATTTTATGTCAGGTCTGGATTGGAGAAAGGGGCATCCAAGTTGTAATCTTCAAAATTTGCAATCTATTTTACCAAGTTCTTGATGTTGTGTAGCCTTTTGTAAAATATGTATAAGGCCATTGAAAAAATACATATAGTTGAGTGCAGATGAAGCAGAAACAGCTGTTTTATAACAAAATGTGTTCAAAGAAAGAGTGGCAACTCTTGGGATTTTGTACATGCAAGTAGCAAAACTGCATGTACAAGGTAGGCCAATGAAAGAGCTGTTGCCCAAAGTTCTAATTTTTGGAAATTCACAGTGATTTTCAATGACAGAATTGTAAGCACAATTCCCACCTTATACTCTCTTCCCAAGCCCCTGCTCAAAGAAGAAACTACCTCACAGTTACATGTGATAAAAAGGAGCTTCAAATGCTGATGGGGAAATTTTCTCAATTTTCCAGGATAGACATGTACTACAATTCAAAAATCCATGTATATCTTCAAATACAGTCTTCTTTAAATCTGTGCCGGCTACCAGAATACGTGTATTCATGGCAGCTTTTCTAAAATACCTGTTTTTACAAGAATGCTCATTTATACATACAGATCAAGTTTTACAAATGTAATTTGCAGCTAACTCAAACCAAAAGTACCTCTTAAGAGATCAAAGTCCTAACAGTCCACTTTTAACTATACGACAACTGACAGGTCAGTAAAGAAAGGAATCCTGAGAAATAACTACTTCCTTCGGAAACTACCTAAAAGATTCTATGAGGAGAGAAAATGCTGACCAAATACTGGATATCAGGCCCAAAAGAGGAGCTAGATAAATGTCGTTGCTGTACATAGCTTCAGCTTAGAGACAAGTTAAACCAGGAAGGGACTTTCCAGATGTTGCTGGTGAAACTAATACCTGACCACGGGTAATTTAGTCATAACTCAGAAAGAGCCAGGTGGTGTTTTGTTCTCTTCTTGGCTTTTTTTTTGTCTGGGTGTGTCCTCATGGTTTTTGTACTAATTCACTACAATAACCATGGAGAACTATATTTGGGTGTGATCGCCCTACTCAATAGAGAGCTGAAAAATCTTCCACAGGTAGTGTCTCCAAATGGATTAGCTCTGTGCTTACGATGATAATCATGAACTTCATTCCCAATCCAGGGTCTGTAGAGTATCTCAGATTTACTGCTAACACTGTAATATTTGAATCATGCCAAAGTAAGTGTCTTCCTGGAATTCATAGGATGTAATATTATAGGCCGTTTATCAAGATGTGTTTGAAAATTGCTTTTAATCAGACCTGGTACAAGGGAAAGTATCTCTATATCTTTCTGCCACATTTTTGTTGTCTCCGACTGTGTTTCTTGATATTTGATCACTTGGCGCTGATATTACTCTTATTGATGCTGTTCTTGTGTTTTTTTCTCCTTTATCACATATTCTGGCACTGAGTTTCTTCTTGGTTATGAGGGGAAAGAGCTGTAGTGAGCCCCTGGAAGACATAGGAGAATTGCCAAATCTCAATGCAGGCCTCTGTGATCTAAGGCTAGTCACTACCTAACTATTCTGCTATTAGACATCTTGGTTCTGAAATGCTGTCCTTATAGTCTTCCATATCGGGCACGTCTATGTTTCTGAAATCATGCCTGAACTTGCATGTGCCTGTTTTTTTTTATCTCAGACATTCTGGCTTTTATGTCCCAGGTTGCATTTGAATGTCCCATTGTGAAAAGTGCCTCTTCAAAGAATACTGAGATTTTTGCTAGTCATTAGTTAATAATCTCCTCTTTCCAGAGCCTATGATTGGAATAGATCCGGAAGTTCATATTTGCATACTGGGCTCCCACCTTTGTGCAACACCCTTATCCAGGTGGAAGGTTCCCATAAATATATATTTAAAAAAAAACAGTTGAAAACATGGCTGTTCCAATGTTCTTAAAATGAATTTCTAGATTCACAATGTGACGAAAAGCGGGCCCCTCTAATTTGAACCCTTTTGTGTCCTAGTTGTCCCATAAATTATCAGAGATTAAATTATTGTCTTAGCCATTCCCCCTCCTTTTGGGTCTTTCCTCTTGATTGGATTTTACCGATGTCTATTTTATTCTTTACAGGAGTGGAGGAGTAGCCTAGTGGTTAGAACACTGGCTTGGTAACCAAGCAACCAGGGCTTGATTCCCACTAGCTCTCCTTGTGGCCTTGGGCAAGTCACTTAACCCTCCATTGCTTCGGAAGAAAGGCCAGGCAATCTACTTCCAGTGACACTACCAAGAAAACCCAGGAGCTTCTGAGTCACCAGGAGTCAGGACTGACTCAAAGGCACTTAAAAAAATAATAATTTTATTCTTTAGATTCTCTGTTGCCATTTTGGCATTTTTACTCTGATTGTAAACTGCCACATTGCCAAATTTCTGACCAAATGTGGTACCATATAACAAATAAATAAATGAATTACCATTCAGGCAGTACAAGGGATTTCCCTTATTTATCTGAACCCCCAAAGAGGCTGTAACCATCCAGTATCCCTTCTCAACATATGCATTCACTTTTCAGCTCCTCAAGCATTCTCCTTGCATCTAATTAGAGTTTGCCTAGTCAAACAGAAATAATTTCCATCCATAAGCAAAATGGTTGAAGCAGAAAATTATGTGTAGGTATAAGTGGACACCTAGGCTACGACTCCATGAAATTCAGAGGCATGAAAAAAACATGCACAGGAGCAAAGTATAAAGGATAGATTGAATATCTCCTGAGGCGGGCTGAATATATTTCTTACAGAATGAGGAAAATAATGCAGACAAATCTTAAGATATCCAACCATTTGTGCAGCTGAGGGACTTTGAAGAATTGAGGTACATATCAAGGGTGGCACAATGCCTATAGCGGCCTCTTTGTCTTGTTTCATGGTTCCAATACTTCATTGCTAACTGGTATGGAGATGCAGCCTCTGTAGTTTTAGAGTGTATTTGTTCTGAAAGCTCATGACAGCTGTTCTTTTCCTCTCACACAGTTGGTACTAAATACTGCACTTTGTGGGATAAAAAACATTTTTTTTAAAAATGTCTTTTCTTTAAGAAAGCCATGTGACCCCAAAGCCAAGCATTAGTGAAAAAGTGTGAAACAACCTATTTTTATGTTGAATAATGGCAATTTCTAAAAATGTCAATTGGAATAATTTTCTTTTTTTTAATTTTATTTATTGAATTTTCATATTAATCCAAGAAAGTTAACAAAACCATCTTGCACAGATAAAGAGCAGTGCATCACAGAAAACATTCAAATCCCAAAAATATTCAAAGCAAAATCACAAAATCATTTCTTGCCTGTCCACCCTAGCCCACTACATGGGGGGTATCCAAAATGAAAATACTCCTACTCCAAAGGCAAAGAAAAAGGAGCTACATTCCAGTAGATTCCATTATACATTTTGCAATTCATCTGGAATGGAACCAACAGAGGCTTCCAATCTTCTCGCATTCACTAAGCTGCACACCTGGTTGTACTCATAAAATATATATGATACAGACTGATATTTCACCAAACATTTACAAGGATGTTTTAAGAAAGAGAGCTCACCCAGCTACAAAACCGAAGGCTGCATCAAGAGAAACTCGTCACAATGACACTGGGTTGTCCTAGCCAATCAGGATATATACAAGTTGGCCCAAAAAAAGTGAGAACATCTCGTAAATTAAAAGCTTAAACAGTTTACTTATTTAATTTTTTTAGCTATATAACGTCTTTATTTCGACAATTTCCGGTCACCATCTTTTTTTTTAAAAATGTGTCAATTGTTTACATCTGTCTTTTTGAATTTTTAAATAACGTATATGCTACGAGATGTTCTCACTTTTAATGGGCCACCCTGTATACACATGTTGACCATGAAATAAAAAATTATTCTTACTGAGAAAGAGTTTTAAAAGCCACTCTCTATCCGAAAGAGGTGCAAATGTAACAATCAAAGTAGTAAGAACCACTTGCTCATCTCAAGAGGACTCAAGGATATCAGTAATATTTAAAACATCCAGTTGTTGAGCCGTAGGTAAGGGCTCCTTCCTACCAGGCAGAAGATAAAATAGCTTAATTATTGGAGGAGAGAGTCCCATTGTACTGCTAGTGTGTCCACCAAATATTCGGTGAACATGTCCCACACTGAAAAAGTAGAAGCTCTTGGAAAGTCTATTAAATGCAAGTTACTAGCTCGATGCATGTTTTCCAAGTACTCCATTTTCTTCTCAGTCACAGCAGAATTTTTAACAAATGCCTCAGATTGACTTTCCAAAGATACCAGTTTAGCTCAAATATCAGACACCTCATTCTTAGTTGACTCCAAGGAAGCAGTTAATTGTTGTTTCCCCAGCCTCATTATTAGAGACTCGCACCGCCAAAGATGAAACTTGAGGTATCAAAGTCTTCCCAAGTGAGTCTATGGCCTTTCAAATGGCCTCCATTGAAAAGTTCTCCAGTCAAACAAAAGTAAAAGTTCCAGTAATCTCCTGTTTGCGCCACTGCTATCTCCATTCCCGCAGGCACTGGAGTATCTCTCAGTGACGCGGCTTCATCCGCCGTCTGTTGTCCAACTGGTAGCATTTGAAGGTCAGCGTGTGAATGCTATTCCGGGGCAGGAAAACCTCCCACCTCACTCGCCCCCGGGCCTGGCTCTCTCAGTGTACTCAGCTCAGCCCAGCAAGGGGGAAGTGCTTGCAACAAGATTTTGGGGGGTCTGTTGGAAACACAATACCTTCAGCACTGGATGCAAATCATGGGGGAGAGTTGGAAGATCCGAGGCAGAAGCCAGGCTCTCCGGCCCTGGCAGAACTTCAGCAGGCACTACCTCCCCTGTAACTACTAGAAGCTGAGGTGTATGCACAAGAAAACAATCCAAAGGACCTGAAATAACCAGCGATAAGATAGGAGACATTTGTGAGGGCTGTAAAGGTGTCTACCAGTAGCATGAGACTGGGCTGCCAAATTAGTGTGGAGGCCTGTGCTAATATTTGGGGGTGTGTACGCAATCCATTTATCAGGGGATTTTTTTTCATGGGGCCACGTGCTAAATATCAGCATGGGGCGCTCACCGTATGCTGAATCCTGCACTAGTGGTTAACACGGTTTAGTAAGCATGGCCCTTTATACAGAAATGGCCTGTTGCAAAATCGCTTGCCTGTTTGGGGAGGCATTATCAAGGCTGAGAGGTCTGCACTTATGTGCATATGTTTGCAAGAATTTTTATCAAACAAGTTTGTGCACCCCCATTTACCAAGTGTAAATGTAAGTGCATCGTTTTTTGGGGTAATTTGCTAAGCAAGAGTCCCCATGTACTTTTGCTTTGAATATCCAGAAAGGTCCACATAGAGATAATAAAGTGTGTAGTATCTGACCCATGTGCACAGTTACAGTATAAATTTACCCATTTAAAGTCAGAAACAAAAGCACCCTGACCTAGAAAGCTAGTCAGAGCAGAGAAGAAGCGTTGCAGCCTGTTTTTTGTGAGCAGATGGAAGAATAGTTAAGCACTTAAGTGCTTGCTTTGGTTTTGTGAGCAGGGGATGCATTTGAGCGAGTTCTGGTCCCAACCAAACCATAGAGGTAGTATTGGATTATCTCTAAGCTTAATGCGATGCAGTTCATTGCTCTGTCGTTATGATTTAGGTTCCTTAAAGAGAACAGATTGCTGTGAAGAGATTAACAGTCAGGAGACTTCCCAGACACTTTTAAGTTTTACATACAGATGTTATGCTGCAGTGCACAATGCTAATAAAAAATTGAGAAGAAACAAGTCTATTTCTTTAAGATATAAAATGTAATACGATTCGGGAACAGTTTAGAGGATCAAAGTGTAGTGGGAATTGTAATGGGAGACCTTGCCACGGCACGGTTTGTTTCTGAACCAGGAACATATGGCATTTCTATGGCATAAAACTGAATAAAAGACACATTAGTACTTTAGAAACCACTGAACGCAAAATACTGCCTCAGTCTTCATTGGGCTACTATAGTTTTTGGCGTGCAGTGGTCTTTGTACTGAAGCACTGTTAATCCCCAAGATGAAGAAATAACCTGAAACAAAATAAATAGCACAGGGTACATTGAAGACACTTTGGGGTAAGTAGGAGGGAGGAGTAGCCTAGTGGTTGGGGCAAGGTACTTCAGGCCGGAAGGTCTGGGGTTCAAATCCCACTAGAGGACAGCAACCTTGGGCTGGAAGGACTGGGGTTTCTAGTCCCACAGGTGCTCCTTGTGGTCTTGGGCAAGCCACTTAACCCTCCATAGCCCATGTTCCCTGTAAGTATTAGTGTATGTGTCTCATATCCCCGCGTGTTAAATGTATCCCCCAATTGTGTTGTGACCGCTTTGATTGAAGGATAAGGCGGTATACAAAAACTGTCTAAATAAATAAATAAATAAATAAATGTTTACTAAACCAGGCTAACGGTTAACCCAGGCTATTCAATGGGACCTACTTGCAGATAGCCCGAGTTAACCATTAGCCTGATTTAGTAAACATACCCCTTTGTGTGTTTCCTAAAATCAACCAAAGACTTTGTACTTATATTCATGAAAGTCGATGTTCAGTCCGATGAGCACTGCATATAATTAGATGGATTTATGTGGTTTATGTGGATTTGCAGTGATGCTCTCCATTTAAGGGGGTGTTGCTGAAAATCCATGGATAAAGTTAAATAGTTAAGATATAAGCAGGACTTCTGATTTTAGGTTTCACCTGATAAACACCGATAAGACACTCTGAGGCAAAAAAATTAAATAGGTGAATTTTCTTGGATAAACATCTAAAAAACACCACCCCTCTGCCAGTTTGTCTTGTATCCTTCACTCAGTTTTTATATCTTTTCTGTATCAATGGCTCCTAAATGACGCAAACATACATGCTTGATTCCACCAGAAAAGGTAGCCAGCAACGTATGGTGCAAAAACACCAATAATCACGTTTTTTTTCCTAACCTCAAAAACCACTTAATTAAGTGGAAAATAAACACCTTAATTTATATTTATAACCAGCTAGGCATAGGAGCTGTAGGTATAAGATCTCCATCTACCTGTGTGGTGCTATTTAAACAGAGATATTATCTGTCTTGTGGCTGAAGATTACTGCTTAACCTGATATTACGACCAACCCTGGAATGACACCAGCCACCCCTGGTATGTAAAGAGATAACGTTGGCTATTTAGCAATTTAAATCATTTAATTATATCAGCTGTCATATAATTGGGCTGAATTTAAAAAAAAAAACAAACGTATGTGGCTACAGACTGCATAATTGCTCTGAATATTATCCTCATATTAAAAATATGTTATCATGCAGTCACTTAAAACATCAATAAAGGGCCCTTTTGCTAAAGAGCTCTATGCATTTAATGCACAATTTAGCTTGTGGTAACTGCATGCTTAAAGCCTGCAGTAACAGTTATCACAGTGGTCTGACTGTTATTGTGTACCAATTTTCATGCTAATTGCCAATCGCGCATTAGGGCAGGCTGGGAGCAGAGAGTGGCTGTTGTGAGCATGATGCAGTTAGCCTAAGGGTTCATATTGTGATCTTTCAGTGTCACAGTTAGCATGGGTGCTATTGCCTCCACCTAAATAGAGGGAGGAGTGGCCTAATGGTTAGGACAAGGTACTTCGGGCCGGGGGTTCAAGTCCCACCTGGGGACAGCAATCTCAGGCCAGAGGGACTGGGATTTCTAGTCCTATAGGCACTCCTTGTGGTCTTGGGCAAGCCACTTAACCCTCCATTGCCCATGTTCCCTGTAAGTATTAGCATATGTGTGTCATATCCCCTCGTGTTAAATGTATCTCCCAATTGACCGCTTTGACCCGGTGAAAAGCGGGATATAAATACAGCTAAATAAATAAATAAAATAAATAAATGCACCTGCAGTAATTGCATTGCTTTTTAGGGTATCCATCTGCATGTTAACTGGTGGAATGTTGATCACTCCCCCAACAGTTACCGTGTTAGTTTTCACACTAAATGCCCAGTGAATGCAAAAGATGAACATACTGAAATTTCCCATCAGCCCCTGCGGGCTTAACAGAGACGCGAGGGAGACACTCTCCCTTCGCGACTCTCAAAGCCGGCACGGAGAGGCTCAGCCGTCATGGAGGGAGGGAGGGAGGGAGGGATTCAGCCGGGCAGAGGGGGCCCCGTGGGACAGTCCATTCTGCTGCTGCTGCGGCGGCGGCAGCGGCAGCGGTAGCAGCCAGCGTTTTTTTTTATTTAATTTTACTTGAGCCGATGGGGGGGGGGGGTTAGGACTGGTAATGGGCTATGGGGGGGGGCTAAGACTGGAAATGGGCTGGGGGGGGTTAAGACTGGAGGTGGGCTGATGGGGTTAGGACTGGTAATGGGCTGTGGGCTGTTGGGGTGGTTAGAACTGGCAATGGGCTATGGGGGGGGTTAAGACTGGTAATGGGCTGTGGGCTGATGGGGGCTGTCTGGTAATGGGCTATGGGGGGGTTAGGACTGATAATGGGCTATGGGGGGGCTAGGACAGGAAATGGGCTGATGGGGAGGGGTTAGGACATGAGGTGGGCTGATGGGGTTAGGACTGGTACGCTGTGGGCTGATGGGGGGGTTAGGACTGGCAATGGGCTATGGGGGGCTGACTGGAAATGGGTTGATGGGGTTAGGACTGGAAGTGGGCTGATGGGGGGTTAGGACTGCTAATGGGTTATAGGAGGGGCTTAAACTGAAAATGGGGTGAAAGGGGTTGCTAGGACTGGAAGTGAGTTGATGGGGGGCTAGGACTGGAAATGGGTTGATGCAGGGACTAGAAGGGAATGGATGCTGGGTGAGGCTGGAACTAGAAGGGAGCTGATGTTGGGGGAGGATTAGAATGGGATGGGGCTGGAAGAGTAAAATGGAGAAGGGAAATATATTTTGTGTGGGAGGGATAAAAAATCTACAATTGGCCGGGTATTGGGAGAGTAAGTGGGGATTGAGGATGGAGGGGTAAAATTTGAGTGGATGAAATAGGAATGAGGAAAGAGCAAAAGGAGAAAGATTAGTATGTTAAAGCAGATGTAGAGAGAGAATGGAAAAAAAACTAGAAGAGAGAAGAAAGGACAAATGGACAGCAGATGATGGAGAGTTAGCAGAAGACACGAAGAAGAAACCAGAAGAAAGTGGCTGGAGCAATTGCAGCTGAAAAAAAATGCACAAAAGGTAGAAAAATATCTCTTTATTTTGAATTTATTAATTGGAATATGTCAGCTCTGGTAAATGTGCATCATTAATGTCTGCGCTTTGTTTAGTACAAGAGCAAATTAATGTATAGTTTTATTTCTACAGTGTTGTACATTCCAAGTTTGGCTTTTGGGATTCCCAGTTTAATTATTGTCTTCCTGTTTCTAAATTGTGATTACTTGTTTGGTGATGGTCTATGTTCTGCATGTGTAACTGAGCTGAGGTGTTCTGTTTATATAATTCCTATTTGACATTGCCACTTGTTCTCTTTCCCCAGTAGGTCATGTATTCTTGTTCTCTGAAATGTATTGGTTTAATATTTGCAGTGTTGCCTTTTGATAGGTAGAGTATGGTGCTTTGTGAGTCCTGGTAGTGCTGTTAGGATACGGCGGGTTTGCTATGGGTTCTAAATGTAAACCAGAAATACATGATTCCCCAACACTATATCACCAATAATACCTCTTAAAAAATATTTTACCCATGGACTCCCAAGTCAACTATAACCCCAGACTCTAATACCAATTTTTTTGTCGGATTATTCACCATGAGAAGAAACGTTTCTCCTCCTGAAGTGAACCCTCCTTTTTACTCAAAATGAAAACGGCTGTTCCTCAGCCAAGCCGACAAAATCAGCACTTGCTGGTGTCAGCAAAAACTCTCTATCAAAAACTGCTCAAAGAGTCAATTTGATCTCCAATGGCCCTCAGGTTAAAATAACAGTGTTACAGCTTCAAAAGTCTTCTTTTCCCAAGCAGAAACAATTTAGAAGACTTAGCTGATATGGAGCAGATACCACTTCACTCCATCCGTCACAGTCCCCGAAATTTCCGCTCTTATCTTCAAAAATTCGGAGACACTTGTGATAGTCCAACAGATAATCTGCTCCACTCCAAAGAACGAGGTTCAGGCTACACCGAAGGTGTTTCAAGCCGTCTGCTCTTCCACAGCTCTTCCTCAGGCATTGCCTCCTTACCCAGGTGGGTGTGGGCCTGGGCCTATGAATGTTCGTTGGTTCGCAGGCCACATGCTGACTGGTGACTGCCACTACTTGGCAAAGATCACAATGAAAGTCTCGAGAGAAGAGGAAATGGCCATGATGTTACCCTATTCAGGGTGTTGTCCAAAGTTTGGGAACCACTGTCTTAGAGGCTGTGCCAGAGATATCAAGGATGTCTAATCTAACATCCATTCTGGGGAGAATGCAAGGAGGAAAATTACAGTTTTAAGAAGATACCTCAGCCAGCCCCTCTGCATTCTTCACATTAATGGCTTATAGGGAAGTTTGCCAACCCACAGAGCACCAACAGATTTATTAATTTTAGTGTGCAAATGCTTTTTTCAGTTACAATTTAGTGTGTATGCTGGGGCCTTGTTCTGCTGCCAGGTTCCTGGCTTAAGTACATTGAAACCCCAGATCTTTAGATTCTAGCTGCTCAACATTATTGAATCAATCTAGTGCAGTGTTGCAAAATCTTAAACACGCATCATTAGGAAGTACTTTCTGTTTAGCAGCCAACCATGTCCTGTTCTTATTTTTCACATCACATACTTTTCATAACATCAGACATCAAAGATCTCAGGGGGTTCTCTGTCTCCAGCAATCTATTTTTTAACCCAAAGCACTGATTTGGTTCACTGAGGCAGAGGCACTGATTCTCCTAGCAGGTTCAGTATTAGGTCTTCGTGTATGCATTAGCTTGCTCTCCTCAGTGGCTTCCAGTGGTTTAAAGGGAAAAGCACCAGCACCCAGTGAGCTAAGTTCCAGATAAAGCAATGGCCAGCCTGGTACTGTATGTGTACGTTAAATGCATGCATGCCTACCATTAGCACATAGGTCCCTTTAAGGCTGATGGATTATTCATTAAGGAAAGTAAGAACCATTACTACTTATACAGATATCATCTGTGATAAAATTTCCATACAAGCATATCAGGATAGACTTAAGGATCTTATTGTGTATACTTTAGAGGAAAGGCGGGATAGAGAGGAGATATGATAGAGATGTTTAAATATCTCCATGGCATAATTGCACAGGAGTGAGCCTTTTTCGATTGAAATCAAGCTCTGCTATGAGGGGACATAGGATGAAGGTTTAAGGGGATAGACTCAGGATTAATATGAGGAAATATTTCTCTATGGAAAGAGTGGTCAATACATGGAATAGTCTCCAAAGAGAGGTAGTAGACATGAAGACAGTATCTGACTTCAAAAAAGCATGGGACAAACACAGACGATCTCTAAAGGAAAAGAGGGGACTATTGTAGTAGTCGATATGGAAGGGCAGACTAGATAGGCTATGTGGTATTTTTCTGCCATTATGTTTCTAAGATGTCCAGCCTTTCATATATTTATTTATCCAAAATTATAGCCTGCATTATCTGAAAGCATAAGTGAGGTAGAACTAGCATGCAGAATTGCATTACACAAAAACAGATGATTACATGTTAAAATACATCCACTTAAATAACGTAACAGACATAGAAGAAATTTAATAAGATATTTTGAAATTACAATTTATAGCATTAGGCCATTTATTTGTTTATGTGAAGGTTTCATATATTTACCCTGCTATTCAAAGGGCACTTATACAGTACTATATGTTCAGCCTTATACCAACCATATAAATGCTTTTAAAAAAATTGATTAGCATCATGAGAATAATTTTTGAACAGGTTGCCTAGGTTAATTGGGCAAACTGCAATATTGTCACTTTCCAGAGCTTTCTATGCTATGTAGCTACAAATCATTGGTCAGCTCTATTTCTAACCTTTAGCAATTATGGCTAGTTATGTCTATAACACCTCTCAACTAAACTCAACAGAATACAATTGATCTGTATTTTTTATAGCGATTGGGTCTCAGACTTTTCAAGGCTAATCACTGAACTTACTTTTGTAAGTATAGTCCAGTGTTAAATGCAGCTAGTACATCAATGGCCCATTTATATCGCTAGATTTGATCAATTGTTTTTCATGCCATATCAGGTTATTGAAGGCATCAAGATTTTTTATATAATGAAGATTGCTTATCTTAAAATTGCTTGCTATGCCACAGACGATGCTTTTCTTCTCCGCAAGGCTGTGTAGTGTGTAGTGGAGGATTCTCCCAAAGTGCTTAATGCAAGGCTGTGTTATAAACGGTTCTCCCAACGCCCAATCTTGGCGCCGTAGCGTTTCACAAATGTTGTTTGCTCAGGGGAAATGCCTTACGGTAACAAAAGCATTTATCCTTTAACCCGATCTGTTAAAATGAGAGAAACTTGATGTAATTCATTGTCTAGTCATAATGCTAACCCGAATGAATAATAGAGAAATCACTTACAACTTTCATCAGTAATCTTCCAACTCTAAAACGCCGCGCATGCGGGTCATAACCCTCAAAGGGGATTTAAATGTCGACTGAAAAGGTCATGTGACTTAATACTCTATATTCATTGGTGGAGCTTACTGACAGGCACCCCATTCAATAGATGCATTTAAGCCTTTAGGGCTTATAGTGTCCAAATGAAAAATCCATTTCTGTTCACAATATATCAATGTCTGATCTTTGGATTTACCTTTTACTCCCTGGGTGACTTGATCTATACAAAAACACCGTAATGTTGTGAAGGAATGGTTTTGTTCAATACAATGTTGCACTATCGGACCTTGTAATACTTTGCAGCACTGTTCCTTCTAAGCTGTGCGCCTGTGCGCGCGCACACACCTCGTGGAGCGAGCGCACATACTTTAAAACAGAGCGCACAAAAATTACGGCTCTGATTCTGATAGAAAACAACACAGACGTCTTAAAATTTAAAAGTTATGATTGTAATTACTAGAAATTTCCTGCTTCATTTAGTAATCGTCTATTTTCATTTAATTTGATTAAAATCAATGTGGTGTACATACTGTATTCTGACGTGTAGTCAAATTTTAAAGTATATAACTCCGAGTGTCGTTATGTGGCGCACAAAAATTTAACCTTCCTTCAAAAGCTGCACACAACTGAGATTTTATGCGCACACAGCCTACAGAATATTAGAGGGAACATTGCTTTGCAGTGTATTCTGCTGCGATGTTCCTTCATCCGAATGTGAAAGCTGCGGATAGTTTTACCAATGTATAACAACGGACATGGGCAGACTATACAGTAGACCACATGAGTAGAGGTACAAGAGGTTCGATGTCGTAACCGAAAAATTTCCCCTTGATGTTCAAATTCTTTCAGCTCTAAGGTTATATCGCATATAGCGCATTCTCCGCATTTGTAATGACCCGTCATATCTGTCGTGGTTTCAGGCGAGCATGATCGCAATACTGTAGGGCTGAGTATCTCTTTTAGATTTGTATGTCTTTGCCATACACATTGGATTTGTTGATTTTCTAGTCCCGGTGTACTCTACAGGACATTACTGTGTTTTTTCAAGATCTTCTGAATCTTGTTACTATAAGGGGAATATTTAGTTATAAAATGGATTTTACCTTCTGGTTTCATGTTTTTAGATGTGGGAGACAACAGAAGCTCCCTATTAATATAAAGTGCTCGCTTATAGGCTTCATCTATGACTTGTTTCGGATATCCCCGTGACACAAATTTGTCTTTAAGTAACTTGGCTTGAGATTTGTAATCTTTTATATCTGAACAATTTCTTCGATATCTAAGAAATTGCGAGATCGGGAGGCTGTTTTTAAGCCTACGAGGATGTGCGCTCGTATAATGAAGCAGAGTATTACGGTCGGTGGGTTTACAATATATTGTGGTGTTCCATGTCTGATTTTTCTAATAACCCGTACATCTAAATATGTCAAATCGTGCGTATTGTGTGTATAAGTAAATTGAATATTGGTATCTCGATTATTAAGCCATTGTACAAACTCTAACAATTTTTTCTCCGTCCCTTCCCAAATCATAAACACATCGTCGATATAGCGGAGCCATAGTTTGATGTCAACTAAATAAAAGGGGGAAGAAGAAATCCATTGTCTTTCAAACTTCGCCATATATAAATTGGCTATCGAAGGGGCACAGGTTGCACCCATAGCTATTCCTGAAATCTGCAAATACATTGTATTTTCAAATAAAAAGTAATTATGGAACAGCACTAGCCTCATTAAATCCATAATAAATTGTAAATTGTACCAGTGGTGTGCCCCAGGGATCTGTCCTTGGTCCGATTCTTTTTAACATCTTTGTTAGTGATATAGCGGAAGGGCTGTCGGGTAAGGTTTGCCTCTTTGCAGATGATACCAAAATCTGCAATAGAGTAGACACCCAGGAAGGTGTAGAGAACATGAGGAGGGATCTAGCTAAGCTTGAAGAATGGTCTAGAATTTGGCAGCTGGGATTTAATGTTAAAAAATGTAAGGTCGTGCATTTGGGCTGCAGCAATCCAAGGGAGCAATACAGTATTGGAGGTGAAGTACTTTTGTCCACTAAAGAAGAGCGGGACCTAGGCGTGGTTGTGTCTGATGATCTTAAAGTAGCTAAACAGGTAGAAAAGGCGACAGCAAAAGCTAGAAGCATGCTTGGGTGCATACGGAGAGGAATGGCTAGCAGAAAAAAGGAGGTGATAATGCCTCTGTATAAGTCTTTGGTGTGACCTCATTTGGAGTATAGTGTGCAATTCTGGAGACCGCACCTTCAAAAGGATGTGAACAAGATGGAGTCGGTGCAGAGGGTGGCTACTAAAATGATTAGTGGGCTTCATTATAAAGCATATGAGGACAGACTTAAGTATCTTAATATGTACACCTTAGAGGAAAGGCGGGATAGAGGTGATATGATTGAGATGTTTAAATACCTCCGTGGCATAAATGTTCAAGGAGAGAGGCTCTTTCAATTGAAAGCAAGTTCTGCTATGAGGGACATGGGATGAGGGTGAAGGGAGATAGATTCAGGAGTGATATGCGGAAATATTTCTTTACGGAAAGAGTAGTGGATCCATGGAATAGTCTCCCAGTGGAGGTGGTAGAGATGAGGACAGTAACTGAATTCAAAAAAGCATGGGACCAACACAGAGGATCTCTAAAGGTAAAAAGTGGACTGTTGTAGTTGTTGATATGGAAGAACAGACTAGATAGGCCATGTGGTCTTTTTCTGTCATCATGTTTCTATGTTTTTATGTTCAGTCATAATCTTTGTAAATTTTTCCGTTGTTTCTAACTCCTTCATCCGGGTTATTAATGTCTCTGTTTCTTGATTCAGTTTTTCCACGCTCTGTTTTGTAGTGTCCACGATCAGGACCATAAGGTCTAGTGAACATTTATTTAGTATGTAATTCCATTTTTCCATGAACAGAGGATCCGAAGTATGCATCTTAGGTTCTTTGTATATTCTAAGCCCTCTAGGGATGTGTTAGCAGCGGATGTATTCTACCATAGATAATCGATGTAAATCCAAACGTATGGTTTTTTTCTGGAGCTTTAAATGATCTTCCCAGGATGTATTGTTGTCTTCCATTGTGTCGTTATCCATCGTAAATGGGGTGGTTTCTACAGCATACCCCAAAAAGCAGCATTTGATGTAGTGGTGGAAGCTCTTAAAGGCAGAGGTGATCTTGTGGATATCCATGTACAATTTATTATGGATTTATTGAGGCTAGTGCTGTTCCATAATTACTTTTTATTTGAAAATACAATGTATTTGCAGGTTTCAGGAGTAGCTATGGGTGCAACCAGTGCCCCTTCGATAGCTAATTTATATATGGTGAAGTTTGAAAGACAATGGATTTCTTCTTCCCCCTTTTATTTAGTTGACATCAAACTATGGCTCTGCTATATCGATGATGTGTTTATGATTTGGGAAGGGACGGAGAAAAAATTGGTAGAGTTTGTACAATGGCTTAATAATCGAGATACCAATATTCAATTTACTTATACACACAATACGCACGATTTGACATATTTAGATGTACGGGTTATTAGAGAAAATCAGACATGGAACACCACAATATATTGTAAACCCACCGACCATAATACTCTGCTTCATTATACGAGCGCACATCCTCGTAGGCTTAAAAACAGCCTCCCGATCTCGCAATTTCTTAGATATCGAAGAAATTGTTCAGATATAAAAGATTACAAATCTCAAGCCAAGTTACTTAAAGACAAATTTGTGTCACGGGGATATCCAAAACAAGTCATAGATGAAGCCTATAAGCGAGCACTTTATATTAATAGGGAGCTTCTGTTGTCTCACACAACTAAAAACATGAAACCAGAAGGTAAAATCCATTTTATAACTAAATATTCCCCTTATAGTAACAAGATTCAGAAGATCTTGAAAAAACACAGTAATGTCCTGCAGAGTACACCGGGACTAGAAAATCAACAAATCCAATGTGTATGGCAAAGACATACAAATCTAAAAGAGATCCTCAGCCCTACAGTATTGCGATCATGCTCGCCTGAAACCACGACAGATATGACGGATCATTACAAATGCGGAGAATGCACTATATGCGATATAACCTTAGAGCTGAAAGAATTTGAACATCAAGGGAAAGGTTTTCGGTTACGACATCGAACCTCTTGTACCTCTACTCATGTGGTCTACTGTATAGTCTGCCCATGTCCGTTGTTATACATTGGTAAAACTATCCGCAGCTTTCACATTCGGATGAAGGAACATCGCAGCAGAATACACTGCAAAGCAATGTTCCCTCTAATATTCTGTAGGCTGTGTGCGCATAAAATATTAGGAAGTCCACGGGCCAGGTCCCAGTGGACGCCGGTAACCTGGCGATCGGCCCGGGTCCGGCGTCCTGCTTAGTGGTTGCGTGGGGGGGGGGGGGCGAGACAGGCATGGGTGACGTTCTGAACGCGCCCGCATTATTTGAAATCATTGGCTCCGCAGGTACAGCAAGCGGAGCCAATGATATGCCCTGCACGCCCGAAGCTTTAAAAGGGAGGGAGTGCGGCGGCCCCCTCCTTTTCTGAGTCGGGCGTGCAGCGGGACGGCTTCTTCGAGCGGCAGGCTCCTGTCGGCGGTACTTACAGTCCTGGGGCATGTTCGGTAGGCCGTCGGGATTGCGGAGCGGTGCGGCGTCGTGGTGACTTGGCGGGGCAGAGCCGGGGAGCGTGAGGCGGTGAGTCACGGCGGTGCAAGTTCCGGTGATCCGGTGCACGCGCAGCGTGAGTCCAGCCTGAGGTCCGGAGCTGCAGCGTCGGCAGACAGAGGAGAGTGGAGAGGCCCCCCCCCCCCGGAGCGTTGGTGAAACGGCAAGTAATTCCGTTTAATTTCGCTACCAGCAGGGCCTGGGTGTACTTGCGGTAGGAGTGTTTGCAGGATGGCTTGGGGGGCGGCTAGGCCTGGAGCACGTGGCCGGGGCAGCCTCAGGGGAAAGTTATGCAGGGGGGGTGCGCCGAGGCCTAATGGAGCAGGGGTGCCAAGGCAAGGGAAGGGTATAGGCCATCAAAGAGTGGCGGGGCAAAGGGGGACCGGACGAGAGACCCCAAGGGGGCAGAGAGGGACTGGTAGAGTGAGTCCAACGGCTGCCAGAGCCCCTAGTGGGGGCAGAGGTGGTACATCGGCGGTCCAGGGCAGGGGTTCTGCTGTCTCCCAGGCACGGGGGCGCAGAGGGAGAGGGCAGCGCCAGAGAATGGACATGGGGGCTGATATGGCAGTGGGGTCTGTGGGTAGTGGTGTGCACAGTCCGGGGGGAAGTGGGAGTGAGGTGCCTAGGGCTGGAGAGATGACTCAGGGTCAGTTTGAACTGACGCAGGGCGGCTGGGGGGTGGGGGGGCTGGGTGGGGGAGCGATACCGGGGTTAGCGGTCTCACAGCATCTGGCCGGTGGAACCTTGCCGGCTCCCATGGGCGGGCCGACAGGTCAGGTCGGGGGAGGGGGTTGGGCCAGGCATCCAGCTTGGCAGCATTGGTTGAGGGGCGGTCAGGGTTCCTCAAGAGCCGACTGGCTGGAGGCCTGGCGACCGGGGTGGCCCTCTGCTGTCCCCCCCCCTTTCTTCTCCCTTTATGTCTCCACAGGTTCCAGCGATGGCGTTACGGGCAGCCGATTGCGATATGGTTGACGGCGCGGGAGCACGTGGACAGCAATATGTGGTACACCCAGAGGATTCGCCTGAAGACAGACTCAGAACAGCGCCCGGAACGGTCGCGTCCCGCGAATTGGAGGCCCAGCGGCGGGATATCGAGCATGGACTGTCGACTGTGGATCCTTCGGCTGAGGTGGTGGCTGCGGCGTCAGTGGCGGGTGAGTTACCGGAGTCATGGGGGGACGGGGGCGAAGGGGGCAGGGGGCGGGGGAATAGGAAGCAGAAAGGGAATAGACGGTGGCGGCATTCGGGTAGGAGGCGCAAGAGGTCTAGATCGTCGCTATCGTCGACATCGTCGTCGTCGTATGACTCGTCGTCTACGTCATCGTCGGCCGGGGGTGGGCAAGAGGCCGGAGGCAGGAAAGGAGTGTCGGGGGGGGAAGGACGCAAGGGGTCCCTGCGGCGGTGGCTATATCTGAGTTGTGGGAAGGGGTTCCAAGGAAATTGCGGCACAGAATAAAGAAGCGCCGTTATATTGATATATTCCGTCTCTTAGAGGGCAGGAAGCGTTCGGGTGAAAGCAGGAAGAAGCGTAAGGAGGATGAGAAGGCGGGGCGTATTAAGAAAGTGGCGCGAAATGTGGTTAATTGGACGCGATCATTTTTGCGTTTAGCGAGCGTTTGGGGACAGTATTACCCTGGGCATTACGAGATGCTTTTATCATATGCGGATTCAATTTTGGAGGCTTCACAGACACATGAGGGCTGGCCATGGTTAAACTATGACGAGAAGTTCAGGGACAAAATGGAAGGGAATAGAGCGGTTTCATGGGGTATGCAAGACATTAATTTGTGGTTGACCCAGATGTCAGCCAGGACAGCGGGGTTTGGGGGGAGCGGGGTGAAAGGTGCACTTGTGGTTCCCCCTGGAGTGGGGCGTTCCTTTCGAGGGGTCGGGGCGGTCGGATTGCAGCGAACCGGGAACAGTGGTGCAGGCGATCTCTGCTGGAGGTTTAATAAGACCTCGTGCCCGTTTCCAGACTGCAAATTTCGGCATGTGTGCTCCATTTGTGGGGGAGCACATCCTGCAGTCAAATGCCTTAGGAAAGGAGGGCCGCAGCCCCCCGCGCCTAGCGCCAAACAGTGAGGGTTTATTCGACCTGGCCCCTACGCCGATTCGCCGGGAGGTTTTAAATGAGTGGCTGGCCCACTACCCGAGGCGGAAGGATGGAGAAATTTTGTATGAGGGCTTTAATAGGGGCTTTCTAATTCCTGTGTGTAGACCCTTGGATGGTTCGGTGGCGCGGAATTCCCTCTCAGTTCGGCGTTTTGCTCCGGTGGTCAGGAAGAAATTAGAAACGGAACTGCAGTTGGGCAGGATAGCGGGCCCGTTTGGCTACCAGCCATTCGGGAGGATGGTAGTATCACCTTTGGGGATAATACCGAAGAAAGAGCCTGGGAAATTCCGATTAATACATAATCTGTCTAGCCCGGTCGGCGAGTCGGTCAATGACTACATCCCGCGTGAATTGTGTACGGTGTGATACGCCTCCTTCGATAAAGCGGTGGAATTGGTCAGGGAGGCGGGTTTCCGGGCGCAGATGGCGAAGGTGGATATTGAGTCGGCCTTCCGTCTGCTACCAGTGCACCCGTCTTCCTTTTATCTATTGGGTTTTCGTTTTGAGAATGGACTATATTTTGATAAATGTTTGCCGATGGGTTGTTCGGTGTCCTGTGCATACTTTGAGAAATTCAGTACCTTCTTGCAGTGGGCCATTGAGCGCAGAAGGGGTGAAGCGACGATAGTGCACTATCTGGATGATTTTTTCTTTGTGGGACCCGCGCATTCGGAGGGGTGTCGCGATATGCTGGAAGCTTTTATGGAGTTGTCGAAGGAGTTGGGTGTGCCGTTAGCGAAGGATAAGACCGAGGGCCCTTCTACGAGGATCACGTTTCTAGGGGTAGAATTGGACTCCGAGGCCATGGTGGCACGGCTTCCTCCAGTGAAAGTGCAGCAGTTGCGGGTGTTAGTGGCTAACGCAGTAGCAGCATCCAAATTGACATTGAAAGACATGCAGGCCTTAATCGGCTCCTTAAACTTTGCTTGTCGTGTGATTCCTATGGGCAGGGTTTTCCTGAGACGCTTAGCTGCTTCTACAGCGGGGGTTCGCTTGCCGCATCATCACATCAGGGTTTCACAGGCAATTCGGGCTGATTTGAAGGTGTGGCAGGTCTTTTTATGTGAGTATAACGGGACCTCCGTATTGATGGAGGCGGAGTGCAGTAGTGGGGATCTGCAATTGTACACAGACGCAGCGGGTGGCATTGGGCTGGGTATTTACTTTGCAGGGTCGTGGTGCGCAGAACGTTGGCCGCGGGCTTGGTGCGAGAATGGGATCACGAGTAATGTAACCTTTTTAGAATTGTTCCCAATATTGGTGGCATTGGAGTTGTGGCCCGATAGGCTGCGTAATCGACGGGTGCTTTGGTGGTGTGACAATGCGTCGGTGGTCAGTGTGGTGAACAATTACACGCCTCATTGTTTACAAGTAGCAAACTTGATGAGAGCAGTTGTCTTGACCTGCTTACGTTTGAATGTGGCCTTGAAAGCTAGGCATATACCAGGGCTCGCTAACGAGATCGCTGATTCTCGTTCTCGTTTCAAGTGGGATCAATTTCGAAGACTGGCACCAGAAGCAGATGCGGAAGGAGTTGCGGTCCCTTGTAGGTTGTGGAGTCTTGGCCAGTCGGAATGAGGGACTTGCTGCGGAGATCCTTGGCCTCTGGGACGTGGTCGGCCTATGTGCGCGGATGCGGAAAAGTGGTGGCCTTTCTGGAAAACTGCGGTTGGCAGTATGGGGCAGTGCCCGCTCAGTTGTTGGGTCGATATGTCGCGTGGGCAAAAGCGCAGGGGGTCGCTCGTTCTTCGGTGCGCAGTCACCTGGCGGGCTTCGAATTCTTTATAAAGGCGGTGGGATGGGGCTTTCCGGTCGAAGGCTTCTTGGCCCGTAAGCTTTTGCAAGGTTGGGGCCGCGTGGCACCGGCTCCGCCGGACGCTCGGCGACCAATCACACATGACTTGCTGGTGAAGTTATGTAATTCACTGGCATCGGTAGCTTCGTCCAGGTACGAAGCTGTCCTCTTTAGAGCCACCTTTAGTCTTGCCTTTTTTGGGGCCTTCAGGATGGGGGAGCTGGTGTTGAGCTCGAGCAAGGGGAGGGCGGCAGGGATAGTGCAAAGGCGGCATGTGGTTGTGGAGCGCCGCTGGTTGAGAGTCTTCTTAGCCAGATCTAAGACCGATCAGCAAGGTAAAGGTTTGTGGGTAAGGCTTGGTGCGATTGACAGCCTATCCACTTGTCCGGTGGCGGCCATGTGAGCTTATTTGCAGGTGCGACCGGCCGTAGCCGGAGGGTTATTTCTGCACGAGGATGGGCGGCTCCTGACGCGCTTTCAGGTGGTGGCGGTGCTGAGGCTGGCATTGCGGTTCGTGGGTGAATGCCCGGAGCAATTTTCGGCGCATTCCTTTCGGATCAGTGCAGCTACCAGTGCAGCTGCTGCAGGTCTTTCTCAGCACGAAATACAGAATGTTGGGAGATGGCGTTCTCTGGCTTTTCGGGGTTATGTGCGATTGTGAAGGGTGGGGAAAGGTTTCGAATGCTTGAACTGATTATGTTTTCTTTTGCAGATGATGGAAGGAATGTGCCCATTTGCTGGATGATAGGACATTCCTTCGTTTTCTGGGCTGGCCGGCGAGCATCAGAGAGGCCGTTTGGGCTTAACTTGGGACTGGCTCTAACTGCGATGTCGATTCTATGGCTAGGTGAACGTGGACTGCGGTGGATGCAGCTATTACCTTTGCTGCGGCATCATGAGCGTGTGCGACGCCCGCCAAACTTCATCCTTTTTCATCTGGGTGGAAATGACCTCGCTATTTGGACTTGTAAGCAGCTCATCCGAGCGGCAAAGCGGGATTTGGCGATGGCGTTGCGCTTGTTCCCAGGGGTGGTGCTATTATGGTCCGACATTGTTCCAAGGCCTGCTTGCCAAGCCCAGCGGCGGTGGTCGCGGGGTCTCACAAAAATAAATCGGCAAATTGGGCGATGGATCTGTGAGAGGGGCGGGGTTCAAATTCAGCATCCCTGGGTGGACATTACTTGTGCCGGATTGTACCGGCAGGATGGGGTGCATTTATCCCCGGTGGGTGTCGATTTGCTTTTAAACGATTGGCAGGAGGCTTTGGAACACTTAGGGGGTCGGGAGAACAACTGGTCGCAGCTGGGTTTTGGGGGGGGCGGCACAATGACATGGGTGTCACCGTGCCGGTGGCGGGATCCCGGAGGTCTCCGGGGTCCGGAGCCTTTAGGACATACTTGGGCGGGGGGGGGGTGCCCCCGACCCGGATAAGCCCTGCTGGCCTTTGCTAGTCACATGGCGAGGTCGGGGAAAGGGCGGTAGCAAGTTGGCCGGTGCCAGGACACGGCCGAAGCGGAGGCAAGGTCACTTTGCTAGTTATATGGCTGGTGAGACATTGCTCCGCACGGGGGGATTGTTATGAAGTTTTGTTATGATTGGAATGTTAATTGTTTATAAATATAATAAAGCTGCGACCAGTTGGTTCTTCCACATTAAGAAGTATATGTGTGATTTGTTGACAAGTGGGGAAAAGAAGTGGGGGTGGTGGTGGGGGGGGGGAGGGGGAGGTGGGGGGGTCGGAAAGGGTTGCGCAGGAGGATAGGAGGCCGGGTCCGATCTGACACGGTTATAGGAAGTCCACGGGCCAGGTCCCAGTGGACGCCGGTAACCTGGCGATCGGCCCGGGTCCGGCGTCCTGCTTAGTGGTTGCGGGGGGGGGGGGGCGAGACAGGCATGGGTGACGTTCTGAACGCGCCCGCATTATTTGAAATCATTGGCTCCGCAGGTACAGCAAGCGGAGCCAATGATATGCCCTGCACGCCCGAAGCTTTAAAAGGGAGGGAGTGCGGCGGCCCCCTCCTTTTCTGAGTCGGGCGTGCAGCGGGACGGCTTCCCTCCCTCCCTCCCATGGTTTAGCTATGGGAGGTGTGGGCGGTTTGGGGTGTCGCAGTTGGGGGGCAAGGCGGGGTCCGGAGCCTTTAGGACATACTTGGGCGGGGGGGGTGCCCCCGACCCGGATAAGCCCTGCTGGCCTTTGCTAGTCACATGTCGAGGTCGGGGAAAGGGCGGTAGCAAGTTGGCCGGTGCCAGGACACGGCCGAAGCGGAGGCAAGGTCACTTTGCTAGTTATATGGCTGGTGAGACATTGCTCCGCACGGGGGGATTGTTATGAAGTTTTGTTATGATTGGAATGTTAATTGTTTATAAATATAATAAAGCTGCGACCAGTTGGTTCTTCCACATTAAGAAGTATATGTGTGATTTGTTGACAAGTGGGGAAAAGAAGTGGGGGTGGTGGTGGGGGGGGGGAGGGGGAGGTGGGGGGGTCGGAAAGGGTTGCGCAGGAGGGATAGGAGGCCGGGTCCGATCTGACACGGTTACAGCTGTGTGCAGCTTTTGAAGGAAGGTTAAATTTTTGTGCACCACATAACGACACTCGGAGTTATATACTTTAAAATTTGACTACACGTCAGAATACAGTATGTACACCACATTGATTTTAATCAAGTTAAATGAAAATAGACGATTACTAAATGAAGCAGGAAATTTCTAGTAATTACAATCATAACTTTTAAATTTTAAGACGTCTGTGTTGTTTTCTATCAGAATCAGAGCCGTAATTTTTGTGCGCTCTGTTTTAAAGTATGTGCACTCGCTTCACGAGGTGTGCGCGCGCGCACAGCTTAGAGGGAACAGTGCTGCAAAGTATTACAAGGTCCGATAGTGCAACATTGTATTGAACAAAACCATTCCTTCACAACATTACGGTGTTTTTGTATAGATCAAGTCACCCAGGGAGTAAAAGGTAAATCCAAAGATCAGACATTGATATATTGTGAACAGAAATGGATTTTTCATTTGGACACTATAAGCCCTAAAGGCTTAAATACATCTATTGAATGGGGTGCCTGTCAGTAAGCTCCACCAATGAATATAGAGTATTAAGTCACATGACCTTTTCAGTCGACATTTAAATCCCCTTTGAGGGTTATGACCTGCATGCGCGGCGTTTTAGAGTTGGAAGATTACTGATGAAAGTTGTAAGTGATTTCTCTATTATTCATTCGGGTTAGCATTATGACTAGACAATGAATTACATCAAGTTTCTCTCATTTTAACAGATCGGGTTAAAGGATAAATGCTTTTGTTACAGTAAGGCATTTCCCCTGAGGAAACAACATTTGTGAAACGCTACGGCGCCAAGATTGGGCATTGGGAGAACCGTTTATAACACAGCCTTGCATTAAGCACTTCGGGAGAATCCTCCACTACCCAGCCTTGCGGAGAAGAAAAGCATCGTCTGTGGCATAGCAAGCAATTTTAAGATAAGCAATCTTCATTATATAAAACATCTTGATGCCTTCAATAACCTGATATGGCATGAAAAACAATTGATCAAATCTAGCGATATAAATGGGCCATTGATGTACTAACGGCATTTAACACTGGACTATACTTACAAAAGTAAGTTCAGTGATTAGCCTTGAGAAGTCTGAGACCCAATCGCTATAAAAAATACAGATCAATTGTATTCTGTTGAATTTAGTTGAGAGGTGTTATAGACATAACTAGCCATAATTGCTAAAGGTTAGAAATAGAGCTGACCAATGATTTGTAGCTACATAGGTTAATTGGGCAGCAAGGTGTCTGTTCTTCACTTGTTTTATAGAGACATATAAGAGCCTCTGTGTCCTTATAAAATACTAGCATAAGTCCTGCAGAAATCATGCCTACATTGACGGCATGAATATATACACCTGCTCATGCACGTGGTATATAAAATAGATACGTCAATCTTGACTTTGTCCATGCTTTGCCCAAACTCCTCCTCTAAAAATGCATGTGGAACATGTCTATTTGCATTGCATGCACTTTAAAGTGTCATATGATTTTAAAAGCATCTTTTACTTTGGTAAATCAGCATTTTAGATGTGAAAAAATATTATAAAAACTTACCTTTCATATATATAATACAGAGCATATAATGCATTATGGGGAACGTTTACTAAAGACTGTGCTGGCAGCATGCATTCGAACCATGAAACTCATATGGACTTTCTCACCAACTTCATGGGGCATGGGCATCTGTCCCCTTGCCGTTGGTGCAATGCAAATGCATTGAGATGGCATTAAGTGATATTCAGCTACTATGAGAGTCATTTTTTAAGAGGTTGTCTATGGATGAAGGCCACAGAGGTACCTGTGTTTAGCCTATTTTAGGAAGACACATAAGCGCCATGGAGCATGTTTACTAAGGCCCTTGCCAGAAATACACCCGTGGGCCATGTTACTTGTGCAGGGGGTCAGTGCTAACTTCAGAGGGCATTGCTTCCATCCCCCTACAGTTAGCGCATGCCCTAGATGAGACACTATGCAAACCAGCATGTGGGTGCACTTAACGCCACCCATTGAGATGGCTTTAAGTGCACCATTGCTAATGGCACCAAGCACCGTTTGCATGAGCTACTAATACCCATGCTAGCCGTGATGCGCTAGCAATGCTTCCATTCTGCCCATGTCCTTGCTGTGCTGCACTCTGATAGGGTAGCATGGCGGTCCACACTACTTTTTAGTCTGGTGCTTAAAACTGTGCACTAAACGCCATACTACTGGGTAGCGCACTTTAATAAACATGCCCCTATGTGTCTTTACTATTAGTAGCACAAGTACATCAGAAATAGTGACTAGATTTAAGCTAGTCACAACCGCTCAGGCACAGGCGTAAATATTAGCATGTAAAGTATGTACATATTTTATAAAACACACACACACACATCATAACTCTCCCGCATATGCTTACTCTCAGGTGATGTAATTTTATAAAAGGCTTTAATAGCCATAAAATGAAATGAATGACTGCTTCATGGAGCAGCTGGTTCAGGAACTGACATGAAGGGGAACTTTTTTAGACCTATTCCTTAGTGGAACAAAGGATCTGGTGCGAGAGGTAAAGGTGTTAGGACCATTTGCCAATAGTGATCATAATATGAGCAAATTTGGTTTAATAGATAGAGGGAAGACAATAAGAAATCTACTGTGCTAGTATTTAACTTTCCAAAGGGAGACTATGATAACATTAGGAAAATGGTTAGAAAAAAACTAAAAAGGAGAAGCTGCAAAGGTTTAGAGTTTACATCAGGGCTGGGCATTGTTTAAAAATGCCATCTTGAAAGCCCAGACCATATATAGTAACATAGTATATGACAGCAGATAAAGACCAGTATAGTCCATCTCGTCTGCCCAGCAAGGTGGCAAGAGTAGGTGCACCTGCTGCTCCATGCAGGTCACCTCTCACCATACCTTTGTTTAAGGGTGCACTCACCGTTCCGTGTGTCACCCCTATTTACTGATATATAAGAGATAGTTCTGTATGTTTTGATTTTATCCTGTTGGTACAAAGGGATCCACTGTGTCTGTCCCATGCCATTTTGAATTCTGTCACTGTATTTTCTCACCACCGCTTCCATCGGGAGGACATTCCAAGCATCCACTACCCTTTCAGTGAAAAACATTGCCTTTCAGTTTACCCCCTTGCAGCTTCATGTTACGCCCTCTAGTTTTACAGCTTCCTGTCTTTAGAAGAGGCTTGTTTGTTCATTAATACCCTTTAAGTATTTAAAGGTCTGAATTATATCTCCCCTGTCCCTCCTCTCCTTCAGAGTGTACATATTAAGGTATTCAAATCTCTTCTCATGAGTCTTCTGATGCAGGCTCTAAATCATTTTGGTCGCTTTCCTCTGAACTTTTACCAGCCTTTTTATGCCCTTTGCAAGATATGGTCTCCAAAACTGAACACAATATTTCAAGTGAGGCCTCACTAGCGACTTGTACAGTGGCGTTAGTACCTCTTCCTTTCTGCTGGTAATTCCTCTCTGTATGCAAGCCAGCATCCTTCTGGCTTTTGCCACTGCCTTGTCACACTGTTTTGCCACCTTAAGTTCCTCAGAAACAGTCACTCCGAGGTCCTTCTCCTGTTCCATGCACACCAACCTCTCACCCCCTATCTCATACAATCCCCTTGAATTTCTGCTTCCCAAGTGCATGACAGTGCACTTCTTCACATTAAATCTTAACTTCCAAATATTAGACCATTCTTCCAGCTTTTGTAGATCTTTATTCATGTTATCCACTCCCTCAGTGGAGTCCACTCTGTTGCAAATTTTTTGTGTCATCTGAAAAAAAAACCAGACTTTCCATTCAGTCCTTCAGCAATATCACTCACAAATACATTGAACAGTACCAGTTCCAGGGCTGAACCCTGGGGCACACTGCTAATCACCTTCCTTTCATCTGAGTGCGTTCCGTTTACCGTCACCTTTTGTCTGTCAGTCAACCAATTTCTGATCCATTTCACCACCTTGGAACCCATCCCCAAGCTGTTCAGTTTATTGCTAAGCTTCCTGTAAGGAACAGTATCAAAGGCTTTGCTGAAATCTAGATAGATCGCATCCATCGCATGCCCTTGATTTAGTTCTTTGGTCACCAAGTCAAAGATCTCAATCAGATTTGTTTGACAAGATCATTCTTTGGTAAAACCATGTTGCCTCGGATCATGCAACCTGTTGGTTTTGAGGAAGTCCACTATTTGCTCTTTCAGGAGCCCATCCATTATTTTTCCCGCCACCGAGGTAAGACTTACTGGCCTATAGTTTGTCACTTCTTCCCTACTGCCACTTTTGTGAAGAGATATCACATCAGCCCTTCTCCAGTCTTGTGGAACTTCTCCTGTCTCCAAGGGTCTAATAAAAACATCATTTAAGGCTCTGCAAGAACCTCTCTGAGCTCTTTCAGTATCTTGGGATATATCCCATCTGGTCCCATGGCCTTGGCCATTTTCGATTTTGCAAGCTGCTTTAACACATCACCTTCTGTGAATGGTGTGGTATCTACTCCATTCCCATTTATATATTTGTCAATCACAGGTAGCCCTTTTCCAGGATTTTCTCTAATTAAAACAGAGCAGAAGTATTTATTTAGCATTTTCGCTTTTTCAGTGTCACTTTCCACAAATTTGTTCTTAGCACTTTTGAGTCCTGCAATTCCACCTCTGATTTTCTTCCTCTCTCAAATATACCTGAAAAAGGTTTTGTCGCCACACTTCACATCTTTAGCCATCTTTTCTTCTTCCTTTGATTTTTCTATCCTTATTTCTCTTTTTTTCTCTTTTAGTGTAATCCTATATTCTTTTCTGTGTTCCTTTGTTTGCAAACTTTTGAATTTTGTGAAAGCTGTGTTTTTTGCTTTTATTTGTGCAGCCACTTCTTTGGAGAACCAAATAGGTTTCCTTTCCTCTTGTTTTTTATTTACTTTTCTTACATACATAAATGTTGCCCCTATTATTGTCTCCTTTGGTTTAGCCAATTGCAATTCCATTTCCCTTATCCCCTCCCACCCTGCCAACTCCTCCTTCAGGTAGTGGCCATTTTACTGAAGTCAGTGTTTTTGAAGTCTAGGACTTCGAGCTTTCTATGATTGGATTCTACCTTGGCTTTTATCTCAAACCACAACATGCAATGATCACTGCTGCTCACATGGGCACCCACCCGGATATTCAACATGTTTTCTACATTGGTGAGCACTAAATCCAGTACCGAGAACTCCCTGGTCGGTTCCATCACCATTTGTTTAAGTAATGCATATTGGAAGGCATCCACAATTTTTTTTACTTCTTTCCAGATTTCCAGAAGGAATACTCTAATCCACATGCGTAGATTAAAGACACCCAATATGATCACTCCCCCCTTCATGGCTATCTTTGCAATATCAGCAATCAATTCGCTATCCATTTCTTCGGTTTGAGTTAGAGACCTGAAGACTACACCAGTATGGATGACAGTGCCATCTCCTCTTTCCAACACAATCCAGAGTGCTTCTTTTTTTCCACACATCTCCTGCATTTCAGCAGCTTTAATATTGCTTTTGACATATAGGGCTACTCTTCCTCCTTTTCTACCCTCTCTAGATCTTCAAAATAGATTATAGTCAGCTATGGCTGTATCCCATTCATACAACTCATTAAACCATGTTTCTGTAATGGCCACAATATCCAAGTCCATTTCCACCATTAGGGCTTCCAGATCAGGAACTTTGTTGGCTAGGCTTTGTGCATTTGTACTCATTGCTTTCCAGCATTTGTTGACTGGGTTGCTTGCCTTTTGCATGGGTTTTGTTCTACACGGCCTTTCCCGCTTGCCATTGATGTGTTGTTCAACTGTGTGGCTGTTTCCAGTGTTTTTCTTTTGCTGGGAGTGATGTACTGAACTTGTCCTTCTCCATCCATCAACCCCTTTCCCTAGTTTAAATGCCTTTCTACATAATGCCTGAATTTTTCACTTAGGATCCTTTTCCCTGCGACGGAGAGATGTAGTCCATCAGTACAGTATAGTCTCTTGTTGATCCATCTGTTTCCCCAGTTTCCTATATATCTAAATCCTTCTTGTTTGCACCAGGTTTGGAGCCATGTATTACGGTTGTTTATGTAATGCAGCCTTTCTGCCTCCTTACCATGAACAGGTAGAACTTCTGGGAATGCAATAGTGTTAACAATGGGCTTGAGTTTCTCTCCCAGAGTCTGGAAGTCCCTTTGAACTGCAGAGGTACTGTTTCTAGTCAGGTCATTTGTGCCCAAGTGGATGACACCATCAGTTTTGGAGTGCTCACTTTCTGCATTAACTATACCAACAATTTGGTTTGTATTCCTACTGGCTGAAGAGCCTGGGAGGCATTTGACCATCTTCTCTCCTTTGAACTGTGTTCCCAAGTTGCTGCCTGTGATGATGGAATCTCCAAGTACGAGTAGTAGTCGTTTTCTGTTTTGTGATTTTTTTTTCTTCATATTTGGTGCATTATCATAAATTGGGCATTGATTCTCTCATTTAAGGGTACTTCAGTTTCCACGGATTGGGCATCCTCATTATCCAAGGCAGAGAAGACATTATGCAGGGATATCTCTTAATGTATAGGGTGTCTCTGCGTTACAGGTTGCAACATACCAGAGCCCACTGTGATCCATTTGTTCCTGGTCTGTTTGATTCTTTGTGGGAGCAATGGTGGACTTTGTTCCGTTTGTACCCTAGAAGAGTTGTGTTTAATTGCAGCTAATTCTTCCCTTGGTAGAGTCAATTCTTTTTGCCTAGCAGCTAACTTGAGACATATATGGCAAGCTCTTAGGTTCCAAATGATTCTTCTCAGAATGAAAGCACTACAATTATTGCATTGAATACATGACATGCTGATTAAGCAGTCCTGGGAGGAGAAAAGTTGAGTTTAACACCTAATTAAAAGGACAGATGTCAGTGTATATGATAGCTATATATGCAATGCAGCCCTGGGGTAGGTGGGGTGAGGGGAAGGATGGGTGGGAACCTAAGTGCCCCTGGGCAGTAGGCCTTACATGAACTGAGAGCACACTCAGATATCTAATTTAAAGCAATGCAAGGAATGTAGGCAGTCAGAATATTCCTAAAAACTTATATCCAAACAGTGAAAATCTATATTAACCCCCCACCCCCGCAGGCAATAGTAAAGTCTGAAAGCTTAGCTGTGTGGAGTCTCTTGAAGCTGTGAAGAGTAGAGTTGATCAAAAACTTGCGGACAAGCTGTAGAGGTGATTCAATTTTCCCCACCCTGTGAAGCGGGCTTGTAACAGACAATGAAAACTGAAATATTCAAACTGAACTTTTACTTCTGTGTATCAGCCTACTATGCAAAGGTCCCTGTAACTTTGAAATTATACCTTTGCTACCAAATTAAGTGGGAGACTTAGGTATATGGCCAGATCTCTGCAAATCTAAGTACTTCTATTCCAAGTATCTATATATCACAAGTATCCCTGGCCAGGAGGCCTTACATGAACTGAGGACACACTCATATATTTGAATCAAGGAATGTAGGCAGTCAGAATATTCCAAAAACTTATATCCAAACAGTTAAAATCTGTATTTAAAAACAAACAGGCAATCATAAAGTTTATTTATCAAATATTATGGTTCCTCCTCTGACAGTCAGCACTCCATATAACCTAAATAGCCATTTCCCTTTCCCCTATGTACATAAACTCGTAGACAAGTGACACCCATTATTTTCCTGTCCCACATCAACCCCCCCGGCCCACCCAGTTGTACATGATTAATGTATTATAGTTATGTTATAAAATTTATTAGTTATGTAAGTTGATCATTGTTCAATATCAAGTTCATAGTTATGTTCTATGTAACCTACCTCTGATGTCTGGAAGAGGCGGTATATATAAGTGTTTTAAATAAATAAATAGGTAAGTAAATTAGCTGTGTGGCGTCTCTTGAAGCTGTGAAGACTAGAGTTGATCAGGTACTTGTGGACAAGCTGTAGAGCTGATTCAATTTGCCCCACCCTGTGGAGCAGACTTGTAACAGACCATGGAAACTGAAATATATAAACTGAACTTTTACTTCTATGAAATGCATGCTTTAAAAAAGTTGAAAGGAAGGCCAACCACTGCTGGCATGGTTTAAATGTCAGGGAAGAGAGTCTCTTATAGCCAAACAATATCTTTACAAAAATAATCCAAATTAAGAAAACATAAGCACTGGCAAATTAAATGCAAGCATTGGTAAGGCAGACAAAGAGAGAGTTTGAAAAGAAGTTTGCCATAGAAGCTTTTCCAGGTGCATTCAAAGACTGAGGAAGTCAAATGGTCCATGAGATGTTAGGGAGGGTAAAGGGGACACTATGGGATGACAAGACCAGAGAGGCGAGACCAAGAAAGTTATTTTAAAAGCCCTGTTTGAAAACTGTCATTCACATCCTTGTCCTAAGAGTCATTTTAGAATGTCCTAAGTTTACACGTGTCCAGTGCAATCACATCTGTGTTGCAGAGGGATGTGCCGGAGGTGTGTCCATGGCATTCCAAAAAAGATACACATGTGCAGTCGATTTTAGATTACCACTGCACATTTTAATCTGCAAGCAGACTTGCCCATATCTGTACTTAGCCCTGGGCATGAATAGGCATTTGAAAAGTGCTTGTTTCAGCCAGCTAACAATAGTACAGGGAAGAGGAGAATGCCCTCTCATTCTCTCAATATTTTCATCAACTCAAAAAAAAAATCTTTCAGGCAAGCTGGGGCTCAAATTCCACTGCCGCTCCTTGTGATTTTGGACAAGTCTTTTAACCCTCCATTGTCTCAGGTACAAATATAAATTGTAAGGTCTCCAGGGACAGGGAAATTAACTTCTGTACATGAATGCACAGTTGTGGTCAACATTATTGGCACCCTTGCATTTTAGGTATGCCTCTGTATCATTCCATGGTGCTACCAGACCTTGAATATTGTGTGCAATTCTGGTCGCCATATCTTAATAAGGATATAGTGTTATTAGAAAAGATTCAGAGAAGAGCCACCAAAATGGTAAAGGGGATGGAATGATACACCTATGAAGAGAGGCTAAAAAGGTTATAGAAACATAGAAACATGATGACAGAAAAAGACCACATGGTCTATCTAGTCTGTCCTTCCATATCAACAACTACAACAGTCCCTTTTTTACCTTTAGAGATCCTCTGTGTTGGTCCCATGTTTTTTTGAATTCAGTTACTGTCCTCATCTCTACCACCTCCACTGGGAGACTATTCCATGGATCCACTACTCTTTCCGTAAAGAAATATTTCCGCATATCACTCCTGAATCTATCTCCCTTCACCCTCATCCCATGTCCCCTTGTAGCAGAACTTGCTTTCAATTGAAAGAGGCTCTCTCCCTGAACATTTATGCCACAGAGGTATTTAAACATCTCAATCATATCACCTCTATCCTGCCTTTCCTCTAAGGTGTACATATTAAGATCCTTAAGTCTGTCCTCATATGCTTTATAATGAAGCCCACTAATCATTTTAGTAGCCACCCTCTGCACCGACTCCATCCTGTTCACATCCTTTTGAAGGTGCGGTCTCCAGAATTGCACACTATACTCCAAATGAGGTCGCACCAAAGACTTATACAGAGGCATTATCACCTCCTTTTTTCTGCTAGCCATTCCTGTCCGTATGCACCCAAGCATCCATCTAGCTTTTGCCGTCACCTTTTCTACCTGTTTAGCTACTTTAAGATCATCAGACACAACCACGCTTAGGTCCCGCTCTTCTTTAGTGGACAAAAGTACTTCACCTCCTATACTGTATTGCTCCCTTGGATTGCTGCAGCACAAATGCATGACCTTACATTTTTTAACATTAAATCCCGCTGCCAAATTCTAGACCATTCTTCAAGCTTAGCTAGATCCCTCCTCATGTTATCTACACCTTCCTGGGTGTCTACTCTATTGCAGATTTTGGTATCATCTGCAAAGAGGCAAACCTTACCTGACAGCCCTTCCGCTATATCACTAACAAAGATGTTAAAAAGAATCGGACCAAGGACAGATACCTGGGGCACACCACTGGTAACATCCTTCTCCTCAGAGTGAGCTTCATTTACTTGTACTCTTTGCCGCCTCCCACCCAACCAATTTCTAACCCAAGCAGTAACTTTAGGGTCCATCCCTAGGGTGCTCAGTTTGTTTATAAGTCACCTGTGAGGAACAGTGTCAGAGGCCTTACTGAAATCTAAATAAACCACATCTAGAGCTCTCCCTTGGTCCAACTCCCTAGTCACCCAGTCAAAGAAATCAATCAGATTTGTCTGACAAGACCTGCCTCTGGTGAATCCATGCTGCCTCGTATCCTGTAATCCGCTGGACTCCAGAAACCTCACTATTTTCTCTTTCAGCAGCATTTCCAATAATTTACTCACCACCAAAGTTAAACTAACCGGCCTGTAGTTTTCAACCACATCTTTACTTCCGCTTTTGTGTAAAGGCACCACATGAGCCTCTCTCCAGTCCTTTGGCACCACTCCCGACTCCAACGAGGCATTGAAAAGGTCAGTCAGTGGAGTTGCTAGAACTTCCCCAAGTTCCCTCAGTATTCTAGGGTGTATCCTATCCGGTCCCATCACTTTGTCTACTTTAAGTTGAGCTAGTTTCTCACAAACACAGTCTTCTGAAAATTGTTCAAGATGTCCCTCGCTTCTGTTCTTATGGGTGTCCCTCGCTTCTGTTCCTATGGGTGTTTCCTGAGGTCCTGCTCCTGGTTCTTCATCTGTGAACACAGAACAAAAATATTTGTTAAGCAATTCCGCTTTATCCTTATCAGCTTCTACATATTCCCCCCCTGCACCCTTGAGTATGACAATACCACTTTTGCCCTTCCTCTTCTCACTAATATATCTGAAAAATGTCTTATCCCCCCATTTTATTGCATTGGCTATTTCCTCCTCCTTTTGAATCTTTGCCTTCTTGACTACTTTGCTAGCTTCTCTAAGTTTTTCCAAATACAGATGCCTGTCTTCCTTTCTCTGTGATCTCTTGTATTTCATGAAGGTCTCCCTCTTTTTCTTCACTTTTTCAGCTACTTCCTTCGAAAACCATAGCGGTCTCCTTTTCCTTTTGCCTTTATTTACCATTTTAACAAAAAGGTTGGTTGCCCTTAAAATACCCCCTTTCAGTTTTGCCCACTGTTTTTCTACATCCCCCAGCTGTTCCCATCCCACTAACGACTCCCTGAGGTATTGGCCCATCTTCGCAAAGTTAGTCTTCCTAAAGTCTAAGATCCTCACCTTGGAATGGATTCCAACAGCACTAGTCGTAATACTGAACCACACCATCTGGTGATCACTGGATGCAAAATGATCTCCCACTACAACATCAGAAACACTTTCACCATTGGTAAGCACCAAGTCCAGTATGGCCCCTTCACGTGTGGGGTCTGTTACCAATTATGGCTCTTCAACCTGGAAAAGGCTGAGGGGCGAGATTATAGAGGTCTATAAATTAATGAATGCAGTGGAACGGGTAAACATATATCGAGTGTTTAAGTCATCAGAATATAGAAAGACTAGGGGACATGCAATGAAGCTACAGGGTAACCTATTTAAGACTAATAAGAGAAAATATTTCACTCAACGTGTAATCAAACTCTGGAATTTGTTACCGGAGGATGTAGTAAAGGCTGTTATTGTAGCTGGGTTTAAAAAAGGTTTGGACAAGTTCCCAGAGGAAAGGTCCATAAACCACTGAAGTATAACTAATTTTTGAATTTTGGTCTCATATGTATGTGTGTGCGTATGGGCATACATATTTATTTATTTATTTACTTATATATAGACACTGAATGCTTCTCTGCATACAAAGATGGTTATACAGTAATATAAAATGTATTATAAATAAAATGAGCTAGACTAAGTGCCTGTTTCACTAAGCTTTTCTCTCCATAGACACAGAATGGGAGAGAAGCTTAAGTAAATCCAGCCTTAAGAGCAGTATTTTGTAACTGGTTTGTTTTGCTTTGTGTGTATGGCACCTCTCTTTGAGTACATAGCTAAGTGTTTTCTATTTATTTTGGATAAAAGTAATGGTGTTTGTTTTGGAATTAAATAGATTCAAAAAGAAAGATATGCCTTTCCGCGCCTGACAGAAATCTGTTAGTGCTTAATACACAGGAGAAATTATTCAAGAACAATTCATATTTTCATAGAGATAACTGGTAATACTGCCAGTGTCAAGGCTATCTGCTATATCAGAGCTAGGTGTGTGAGTTAATGGTGCCCGCAGGGGAGCCAGCAGCTTAGAGATGCAAAAACAAGTTCTTCTTGACAAAATGTCAAGTGTTAGGCTTATGAATCTGCACCATTTTCACACCAAGTTCACATTTATTTTACCCTTATGTGCTGTGGTAGCTTTAGCAGGTGATAGCTAAGTCGAGGAAGATGCTACTGTATAGGAAGTGACAAATTACAAATACCATATGTGAATGTGCATACCAATTTACACGAAAGTAGACTGTAGAAGAAGAGCCTTGCACTTAAAATATCATGGTCCGGATTGCTGTGTTGTAATTTGAGAACCAGCATATTGACTTATGGCTTCAAACTCCAAATGGCAATTATTAAATGTTCTACAAGTATTTTTAGAAGGTGCATATGATTTAGAGTTGGCCGTATCCTCTGGTTTGGGGCTAGTCTAGGAATAATTAGTTACAATTCTCATGTCTACATTTCTTGACAATGTGATTCTGCAGCAGCAAATAATGTTCCCCCGAAACCTGTAATAATTCCTTTTTTAGAAGCTATGTAAAAATGGATTAATTCTTTTAGAATCATGGTTGATACCATATCACTGGCAACACAGACTAATTCACAAAAGGTCATGTTTACTAAAGTGTGCTAACAGCTAAGCACTCTAGGGTAGTCATTGCTATGTGCTAAAATGGTGGAAAATTTCCCGTGCTAACCTCTTAGGGGTATGTTTACTAATGTGCATTAGGCTTCTGCAGCTAACACTGGACGATGGCTGCAAAAGTCCCATGGTGTCTGCAGTGAGGTGTTCCCAGCATTTCCCCTGTACAAACAATGGGAGAAATGGAGGGACCACACGGTGGCTGCTTCAGTAGCGTTAGGTGCACCTGGAAAGCTTACCACCTTCCGCAATAATGTCTGCAGTAATTGCACCTTACAGGCATGCCTACTCTTCACCCATACTCTGCCCTAATCTCATCCAAGCCTGCACCTACCACATGAAATGCAGACATCATTGAAAAGTGCCACAAGACTTTGGCCCAGCAGGGAACAGCCACCAGGCCCATGTTCCCCACGATGAACTTACAAGTGTGGAGCAGTGTGGCAAACATGTTACGACACTGCTGCCGCCACCTCCATTGTGTGGGTACCCTTTCTGCTTGGGCCCCCTTCATTACAGGACTGCTTGAGCAGAATTTACACTGGTGTGTATTCATTTGCTGTTTTTTTTTCACAGGGTCTTGTATGATAGTGGTCTTTCTTGTAAATGGAGGTAATCGAATGTTTAACTCATTTCACTGTGAGACATCACTAATTCCTCTATGTACTTAACAGTGTCACTGCAAGTTTGTCATGTTTAAAGCGTTATCTTGTATATGAGTGTAGTGTTATGTAGTCAAGAAGGTTGTGTTGAAAGAAAGTTTGAAGTCTCTACAAAAGCTGAAAAAGCAAAAACAGCCAAAATGGATTACTGAAGAAACTCTGAAAATTGCTCAGAAACGCAGAGAAGCTAAAGCCAGAGGAGAAAGAGAGGTACTTGCAGAACTCAACAGAGATTTCCAATATGCAGCAAGACAAGACAAGGAGAAGTACTAGAATACATGCAAGGAAATTGAATAAGAAACTATTAGAAGAAGAACAAGATTGGCTTTCCTAAACCTATGAGAGTTAAAGAAAAAATTACAGCCTTGAACTGGAATGCTACAAGATACTCAAAGATCTATGTTGAATCTTGCTGAGAAGATCAAGAAAAGGTGGAAAGAATATATAGTCATTATACAATAAAGATCAAGTGGACCAACAGCCGTTTCAACCTTCACCTTATGATCAGGAACTATTGGTGATGAAAGAAATTGAAGCAGCATTGAAGGCCTTATCAAAAAGCAATGCACCAGACATTGATGGCATCTTGAACAATTTTCAGAAGACTGTGTTCGTGAGAGACTAGCTCAACTTAAAAGTAGACAAAGCGATGGGACCGGATGGGATACACCCTAGAATACTGAGGGAACTTGGGGACGTTCTAGCAACTCCACTGACTGACCTTTTCAATGCCTCGTTGGAGTCGGGAGTGGTGCCAAAGGACTGGAGAGAGGCTCATGTGGTGCCTTTACACAAAAGCGGAAGTAAGGATGTGGTTGAAAACTACAGGCCGGTTAGTTTAACTTCGGTGGTGAGTAAATTATTGGAAACACTGCTGAAAGAGAAAATAGTGAGGTTTCTGGAGTCCGGCGGATTACAGGATCCGAGGCAGCATGGATTCACCAGAGGCAGGTCTTGTCAGACAAATCTGATTGATTACTTTGACTGGGTGACCAGGGAGTTGGACCGAGGGAGAGCTCTAGATGTGGTGTATTTAGATTTCAGTAAAGCCTTTGACACTGTTCCTCACAGGCGACTTATAAACAAACTGAGCACCCTAGGGATGGACGCTACAGTTACTGCTTGGGTTAGAAATTGGTTGGGTGGGAGGCGACAAAGAGTACAAGTAAATGGAGCTCATTCTGAGGAGAAGGATGTTACCAGTGGTGTGCCCCAGGGATCTGTCCTTGGTCCGATTCTTTTTAACATCTTTGTTAGTGATATAGCGGAAGGGCTGTCGGGTAAGGTTTGCCTCTTTGCGGATGATACCAAAATCTGCAATAGAGTAGACACCCAGGAAGGTGTAGATAACATGAGGAGGGATCTAGCTAAGCTTGAAGAATGGTCTAGAATTTGGCAGCTGGGATTTAATGTTAAAAAATGTAAGGTCATACATTTGGGCTGCAGCAATCCAAGGGAGCAATACAGTATAGGAGGTGAAGTACTTTTGTCCACTAAAGAAGAGCGGGACCTAGGCGTGGTTGTGTCTGATGATCTTAAAGTAGCTAAACAGGTAGAAAAGGCGACGGCAAAAGCTAGAAGGATGCTTGGGTGCATACGGAGAGGAATGGCTAGCAGAAAAAAGAGGTAATAATGCCTCTGTATAAGTCTTTGGTGCGATCTCATTTGGAGTATGGTGTGCAATTCTGGAGACCGCACCTTCAAAAGGATGTGAACAGGATGGAGTCGGTGCAGAGGGTTGCTACTAAAATGATTAATGGGCTTCATTATAAAGCATATGAGGACAGACTTAAGGATCTTAATATGTACACCTTAGAGGAAAGGCGGGATAGAGGTGATATGATTGAGATGTTTAAATACCTCCGTGGCATAAATGTTCAGGGAGAGAGCCTCTTTCAATTGAAAGCAAGTTCTGCTACGAGGGGACATGGGATGAGGGTGAAGGGAGATAGATTCAGGAGTGATATGCGGAAATATTTCTTTACAGAAAGAGTAGTGGATCCGTGGAATAGTCTCCCAGTGGAGGTGGTAGAGATGAGGACAGTAACTGAATTCAAAAAAGCATGGGACCAACACAGAGGATCTCTAAAGGTAAAAAGTGGACTGTTGTAGTTGTTATGGAAGGACAGACTAGATGGGCCTTGTGGTCTTTTTCTGTCATCATGTTTCTATGTTTCTATGTTTCTATTCCCTTAGAAGTATTACAGCAATCAGATGCAGCTGTTACCATACATAAAAATCTCTGCCAGGAAATTTGGTAGACAACATTATGGCCAACTGACTGGAAAAGATCTGTGTTTATACCAATACTAAAGAAAGGTGATTCAATTGACTGTAGAAATTATCACTGATCCCACATACTGCACCCACACTCTGGAACCAACTCCCACCTGAGCTGCGCTCAATCAACGACCTGATGGACTTCAGAAAAAAACTAAAGACGTATTTATTTCAACAGGCCTACAACATGTCCTGAACAGTAATGAAGTCAGCTATTGTCCTGAACAGTAATGAAGTCAACCATTATCTGCAGAACCAAAACGTAGTCAAATGTAAAATGTATATATGTAAATCTTCCTCTCTCCCCCTCCTAACTGTGTGTTGTGCATATCCCGTGAATCATGTTGTACATATTGTGAAAATGTTTTGCCTTTGATCTGACAACCTTGTCATATAATCCTGTAAATCATGCTGTAATTTTTGAAATTTGTCTTTGATCTGACAATCTCCGTTACATAATCAAACCGCTCCTGATCGCTGGAAGTAGCGGTATACAAATATATGCTAAATAAATAAATAAATAAATAAACATGCCAGCAAGATTCTACTCAAGATTATTCAGCAGAGACTACAACCATACCTGGAACGAGAACTGCCTGAAGTGCAAGCAGGGTTCAGAAAAGGGCGAGGAACGAGAGACATCATCGCAGATATGAGATGGATCCTTGAAATGATAAAAGAATACCAAAAGGATATCTGTATTTGTTTTACTGACTGCAGCAAGGCTTTTGACTGCGTGTACCATGAGAAACTCTGGGCCACATTTAGAAGCATGAGTATACCAGGACACCTGATAGTTCTCTTGCACAACCTTTACATTGAACAAGAAACAACAGTTCAAATGGAACAAGGAGAAACAGAATGGTTTAAAATCAGCTAAGGTGTACAGCAAGGCTGCATACTTTTCCCCTACGTGTTTAATTTATATGCAGAACAAATCATCAGAGAAGCAGGACTGTATGAAGACAACCGAGTTTTGAAGATTGGTGGAGAACTCATCAACAACCTTCGTTATGCTGATGATACCACATTACTGGCTGAAAGTGAAGACTATCTGAAACATTTGAGTCTGCACCTTAATGTAAAGAAGACAAAGATCCTGACAACTGGCAAAATCAATAAGTTCATCATTGCTGGAGAAGAAATTGAAATAGTTGACAACTTTAACCTGCTTAGATCAACTATCAATAAAGAAACGACAAGCAGTCAAGAAATCCAAAGATGTATTGCTCTTGGAAGAATGACTATGAAGGACCTAGATAAGACTCTCAAGAGTAGCGAACGACTACTAGGCCTCAACTAACTTAGATGTTTAGTTGAGGCCTCTTGAATAGCAGGTCTAAACTAAACATATAGTGCTGGCATGGTTATCTCACTCTTTGGATATTCTATACTGTCACCTTAACAGAGAGTGATAGTAAAAATTCAGATTAAGTTAAACCCCAGCGTTAACATTTAAGCTAAGATGGTAACTGCACTCGCTCAATATTGGGCCCACTATTTATTGAAATCCTTTGCACAGATATTAGTTGTGTGAGATTGTTGTTTGTGCTTTGTTTTCTCTCTTTTAAGAGAGCAGTGTGATTGTATCATAAAAGAAAATATCAGAAAGTTGAATATAATTTGAGGGGGACTAATGAGCTAGATTTGAATCAATGACTTTGCTGGACTGTATTCCACAAATTGAACAATGTCATAGACAATTGTCGACATCTTGCAAGAATCAGTTTATAAGATGAGTATGTCAACAATATGTGAAGTCCCATTTTAGTTGGGTTGTGGAGAGGAGAATTAAGATGCCCAAGTAGGGATGTGGAAAATTTCTCCAAAATTATGTGAAGGTATCACCACAGTTGCCTGCAGGGAAAGGCTAGATTTATTAAGTTCTCCGTGAACAAACAGGGAATAAGTCCTCACGTACGGAAGTAAGTCCTCACATATGGGTGATGTCACCGACGGAATTCATGCAAAATGCTCCCCAGCTTCCACTGGAAACATTTGGGAGCTGCACCACACATGCACATCTGCCTTCCCACCTGCCATGGTCCCCATCTTCTCCAGTCTTCTCTTTTCTGCAGAGCCTACAGCAGTGGTGTCAAACTCCAGTCCTGGAGGGCTGCAAACCAGTCAGGTTTTCAGAGTATCCCTAATGAATATGCATGAGATATATTCGCATGCACTGTCTCCATTGTATGCAAATATATCTAATGAATATTCATTTGGGACATCCTGAAAACCAGACTGGTTTATGGCCCTCCAGGACTGGTGTTTGACACCCCTGGCCTACAGGACGTGTCCAGCACTAGCGGAAAAATTTTTCTCTATCTACATTTTTTTGAGAGTTAGTCGGCTCCAGATTATATTTTTTTCTTTTTCTTTTCTTTTGCCTTTTCTTTTTGGTGCTTTTTGTGCTTTGCCCTTGTCTGGGCCTTTTTCCCACCTTCACAATCGAGGCCTTTGACCTCAGTGAGGCAGTCTTCCCAGACATGTCCAAGCCATTGAGCAGCTTTAAAATGTGCACAAAATGTGGCCACACTATTTCGGTCATGGACAGGCACTACTGATGCCTTTAGTGCCTTGGGCCCAACCACCAGCCTATCTCCTGCAACCTTTGACTGCAGATGAAAGGCTGGGAAAAGCAGAAGGAGTCTTCTTTGGAACGTCAGATTCAACTTCTTCGGCTCCAGTGTCAAGAGGGAGGAGTGGCCTAGTGGTTGGGGCAAGGTACCACAGGCCGGAAGGTCGGTGGTTCAAATCCCACTAGAGGACAGAAGGACTGGGGTTTCTAGTATCACAGGTGCTCCTTGTGGTCTTGGGCAAGCCACTTAACCCTCCATTGCCCATGTTCCCTATAAGTATTAGTGTATGTGTCTCATATCCCCTCGTGTTAAATGTGTCCCCCAACCGCTTTGACCCGGTGAAAAGCAGGATATAAATGCAGATAAATAAATAAAAAATAAATAAATTAAATAAATAAACCCTGTCATGCAGCCCTGTTGAGTCTTCAACTGGGCGGTACACCCATGCACACGGGGAATCTCAACATCTGACCAGAAGCGAGGAAGGACCTAATGCTGGTCCCTCAGCATTTAAAGGGGCCCCTGAACACTGGGACAAGCTCAAGCTGCATTGGCACTGCAGCCCTTCTCGGCATGAGGGATAGGAGTGGCCCACCAAGTTTCCCCAGCAAGAGGGATCAACTCCCAGATGGGAGAAATTAACTTCATAGCCTTGGAGGGCTGTTGGATGTCCCCTGATAAGCCTATCATCGTATAGTCCCCTGCCGGAGGTATCTACACCAGTGGTCAAGGATCCTATTCTGGCCTTGGTCCATTCCAAGGTGGTGTACTGGAGAAATGACTGAGGACCCTCAAGACTCACATTGCAGTGGTTTTGGCCTTGTGACACGCAGGCCCTGAGATGGTTTCAGTGGCGTAACCGCACTCCATCCAGCTTATTTTGGAGACCCTTGTATTGCTGAGAGAGACAGGAGCATTGGGGAGAGGGGGTGGGAGATCAGAATCGATTTCAGTTCCCACGGTGATCTCCTTGCCAGGCATATCAGGGTCCAATTTCCGGGGCACCCTCAAGTGTGTGCAGAGTGCCATGGGTCTCACCGCCGCCCATACAACTGGAAACAGGTGGCGGGAGGAAACCCGGCGTTACTGTGATTTCCTCTCTGATTCCAAGTCTGAGTCCTGGGAAACTGAGGAGGGTTCGGCCATCTCAGACGGGCAGTCACCTGAATTGCCTTTGGATCCATCCTCTCTGTATGAGCAGAGGAAAAGTCACCCCTGGAGGACTTGCCCTTTCAAGATTTCATGCAGGATATGGCGAAGGCCTTGCCCTTCTCTCCTGAGGCTGAGGATGAGCTGAGGGTGGAGGAGCTTAAGCTCCTACAGTAGCCTTCAGTGCCCAAGGAGGCAGTGATGGTGTGGTGCACCATGTTCTACAGAGACTACTGTTGTGGCTATGGGAGAGTCCCCTCACGGTCCCCACCTTCAGCCTGCAGCTGGACTCTATATACTGTTTTCAGAAGGCACCGGGCTTTGAGAAGCCCTAGCTGCTGCATAACTCCATAGTGGTCGAGTCAGCCCTCAAGTGCATAAAGAACTCCAAATCTCACTCCTCGGTGCCCCCGGGGTGGGAGGCCGGGACTCTGGACTCCTTCAGGAGAAGCTGCTATTAGGGCTCCATGCTGATGGCCTAGATCCTGTCCTACCAGCTTTATATGGGCATGTTCCTAAGGACATCATGCTGGACCTGGCGGAGCTTGTCCTGACTGCCTTGATGCCTGATAGGCCACTGCAAGGATTGCTCCAAATATGCCATGTAAGCCACGTATGATGCCTTTGAGTCCGCCTGCAGAGTGACGGTGGTGGGCATCAGCGCCTGACGGCTGGCCTAGCTCCATTTCTCCAACCTGGAGCATGAGTCCAGGACAAGCCTGCCAATGCCCCCTGTACCCAGGAGAATGTTTTTGGGAAGCCAGTCAAGGAGAAGGCGGGTGAACTCGAGAAGAAGCACATGATGCTCTCCAGGTTCTCAACTAAGACCACGGATCCAGCATGTAAAAAGTACCATGGTAAGAAGGCTTTTTCTGTGGCCATGCCGGTACTATCCGGTGCCCCAGAGCACCCAGCTGAAGGTGCAGGCTCCTCGCCAGTAGCAGAGGGAGAAGCCTCAAAGAGCACAACCAGCCCCGCAGTCCAAGCCGGGGACAGGGTTTTGATGGGTTCTTCAGGAGCATACAACTATCCTTGTACCTGCCAAAGTTCTCTCTCAGGTAAGGGGTGGCACATCCATTTTGCCCACAGGTGGCCTCTCTTCTCTGAGTGCCTTGGCTTCTACGTAGATCGCACCAAGGCCCACTGATGGCCCACATAGCTGTTGTCTCATTTGACCCTAGGAAGTTGGGGATTGCTGCCTCTAAGCGCATGCTGTCCCTGTTATTACTTTGTAATATCCGATGAGCAGGGACTGTGTCTTACATCTATATGTACAGCGTTGTGTACAACTTGTAGCGCTATACAAATGATTAATAGTAGTAGTAGAAGTGATTGGTTGATTGCATTGCCTTGGTGTATTCACAGGCCAGACTGAGCCTTGAGGGTCATGTCATGGCTCATAACATTCGAGCCATGGCTGCTTCTGTTGCTAACCTGCGCTCAGCCTCCGTGGAGGAAATATGCAAGGCTGCCAAGTGGTCTTCAGCCCACTATTGTCTGGATGGGGATTCCTCATGGGACAGCAACTTTGGCCAGAACGTGTTCCAGCACCTTTTTGGATATTAGGTCCAACTCCTGCACTCTGGCCCTTCTATCTGTCAAGGCTACCTGCAAAAGTTGACTAACCTTGGTGCTGCTGTACATTGAGGATGCTGAATTGGTGAAGTCCGGCACTACTTTCCTGTTCTCCAATTTTGACACCTCTGTTGGGTTGGGCCTCCTCTGGTTTCAGTAGCCTGTAACTTAGGAATCCCATATGTGAAGACGATTGTACACCATTTTGACTGCTAGAAAAATGGTATACAAAAGACGAATAAATAAATAAATACGTTTCTGCTTGTTCATGGAGAAAGTGTAGTTACTGACCCATAGCAGGTCCTCATAACCCTCCCACCTCCCTGAGGAGTTGTTTTTCTTGGCTACTGCTTTGAGATTTGACTGGAGAAGATTGCACCATGGCAGGCGGGAAGGCAGGCATGCATGCATGGTTCAGCTCTCAAACGCTTCCAGTGGAAGCTGGGGAGCATTCTGCGTGGGCTCTGTCAATGACATCACCCAAATGTGAGGACTTATTCCTGCTGCTCACAGAGAGCACCTGCTACAGGTGAGTAACTACACTATACTGTGAAATTACTGTATCTATTTCTCTTGAATTCCATCGTTTTCATAAAAAGACAAACAAGAAATTTCCAACCTAGATCATTTCCAGTAAGGAGCTGCTTATGTACCTACTGTACACAAAGACTTATTCTCTAATAATGTACACTATTATGAGTGTGATGATGGAAAATAAGTTACAGAGGTTGAAAACCCTGGAATGCTTGAGAGTTTTATTGATGGGAATTTATGCTTATTTTTTAACTTTACAGTAAAGTTAAATGGGAGAATTCTGGAAATCTACTCACAGATACATTTTCTCACATTCAGCTAGCTGACATATTTGACAATCACATTTTCTCTGCAGCTTTTAAGAAATTGTGTGATCTGGGTGTCATTAAGTCCCTTATAGTACAAGTTATGAGTATCTTGTTTTGCCTATACAGAGGGTGTAGAGCCCTGTAATCAGTGTAAATGGATAAACACCTAGAGGGGGGAATTCAAAAGGGTTTACTGGTCAAGACCTGCAGTTTAGCCAGATCCTAATATTCAGCGTAGGGTTGCCAACTTTTTAAAAGAGAAAAACCCACCACCTATGGCTAGCCATGCTCTGCCCATATCTGCCCCACCCCGCCTCCTGCCCTCTGTTCTGCCCCTGTCCTGCCCATAAAAAAATAATTGCAAAGAGGGCAACGGTGCAGTCTTTAGCGTCTGCAGGTTATATCAAGGGGGGGGGGGGTTAGAAGTGGTTGGACTCTGCAGCACCTATTCAGCCACAGTCCCCTTCTCAGACCTCTCCAGTACACACATGTGCTCTCTCCCATATGGCATTAAATCCAAGCATATATTCTGCATCTCCTGAATCTTGCCCTCCCCCCCCCTCCGAACCCTTCCCTAACAATCTGTGCAGAGCAAAGCTAGAACCTGCCCCATAAAACTTACCATACGAGAAAAAATCCCTCTCAATATCAAGCATATTGTGAATTAATAAGGGTGAGCCCCGGAGTTGATTTAAAATGCTGGTACCCTGAGCAAATCTTAGCCCCCAGGGACATATGGGCTATCAGCGATCGCCTTGGTAGCCTGAGGGTTGGGCTGGCCCTGGAATTAATACAAACAAGTCATTCGAGACCAAGAGCAAATCTACTATGCCAATACTAACTTAAAAACTCACATAAGGACCCTACCTAGTACACCAGAGCAACAGAAAGAAATGATTGGCATTAAGAGGGAAGCAACCAGGGCAGTTGCCCTGGGCCCCCATGCCAAAGAGGGCCTTAGATCTGTCTGAGACTGAAAAAGACACAGCTTGCTAGTGGTCTTTAGGGTCCCTTCTCAGATTTTTGCCTTGGGCTAGGCCCCACCATGTCCGACACCAATCCTGACTCTTGGAAGATGTACTTTCCAAATACTAACATTTTCCAGTTACAAAATAGAAAATAAAATTATTTTTTCTATCTTTGTTGTCAGGTCTTTTTATTTTTTTTAAACGATGTTGGTCTCAGTCTCCAGTTTTTATTTTCCTCTGTTTTCTCTTAGCTCTCTTTTCATGGTCTACTCTCCATTTACCAATTCTTCTCTCTCCTCCTGTTTTCACTTCCTCCCTTATATCAGTTGCTAACACTGATCTTTTTCCATTTTCTTCCATTTATTTTTCTGCTTCTCTATACCGATTTTACTCCTTCTTACCAACCACTCCTCAATTTCACACTTTTTAGTTTATCTAGCTATAGCTTTCCATCTCTTTCCCTCACCCGAACCCTCCTAGTCTTTCACTAACTCTCTCCTCTCTTCCCATGCCAATATCAACGCTTCTCCCATCCTGCTTCATTTCCTTCATGTCCTTCATCTTCCCTCTGTGTCCCCATCCCTATGCCCCACGTCCATCTGTCCCCTGTGTCCCTATCCCCCATGTCCAACCTCTCCCCCCATTGTCCTTTTTCCTCGCCCCATGTCCAGCATCTCCTCATGTCTGCCTCTAGCCCCATATCCAGCATATCCCTTCTGCCCCATCCCCCATGCCCAGCACCCCTTTCTGTCCCTATACCCCCATGTCTAGAATCTTTTCACCCCACCTCATGTCTAAATCCAGCTGGCTTCCCCTTCTGCACTGCCTGCCCTTGCCCCACCACCACTTCTCCTGTTTCATCGGCGATGGCAAGTAGACCTCCAATTTTTTTTTTAAAAAGTGGGTCTTTACAACTCTGCACTTGGATGGATGGTCTGATCCCGCCCCCTTTGATGTGAGCATACAAGGACCAGACCAGCTTTGCAAACACGGAGTCGCAAAGACCCTTTTTTTTTAACATTTGAGGTCTGCTGGTGCCACCTTCAATGCCAATGGAACAGAAAAAAGTGGCAAGCGAGGCAAGGGTAGGCCGAGCAAGCAGCGCAGGGGAATGGAGAGGCGAGCCAAGGCTGGTGGTGGGCAGAAAACCAGCTCTTCATTAGTTGATTTTTCCAGTCTTGCCGGCCACTGGCCTCCAGCCCCAAAAACCAGCCAAGCCAGCCTAAATCTGATCTTTGGCAACCGTACCTGTGTGACCCTTCTAGCATTCTTCCCCCTTCTCCCAGTCTACCATCTGCCAGTATCAACTTTGTGTTTTCCCCCTCAAATCCAGTATATCCCCACTGTCTCCTTATTTCCCCCTCCCCTTCCCTGTGCCCAGCATACCCCTCTGTCTTCCTCTACCCCTCCATGATCCAGCATCTCCCCATCTCTCTTCTCTACTCCCCATTCAGCATCTCCTCCTCTCTTCCCTACCCCCTCACTGATCCACCTTATCCCCCTTCTCTCTTCCCTACCCCTACATTCAGCAGCTGCAGCTGCGATAGAAATAATTTAAAAAAAAAACTCTTACCCTCTCCTCCGATCCAACCGCAGCTCCTGAGTTTTAGAGCTGCAGCTGTGACCGAAATAATAATTAAAAAGAAAACAAAACAAAACAGCTGTGCAGCCGCTGCATCCTGTTTCCTCAGGCGTAACTTCTTTTTGGTGGTGGATGCAGCAGCAGAGGTTCAATAATGCAGGCTGGAAGGCTTCACGGCAGCTGCTCACCTATTTTGTTTTTAATTATTATTGCTATTGCAGCTGCGGCTCTGTAAGGTGCAGGAGCTGCAGCTGAATCGGAAGAAAGGGTATGGCTGGGGGGGGGGGGGGACGACAAGGAGCGAGAGAGAGAGAGCTGCACCTGGTTCCGCCACAGCAAAAAAACAGCTTTTCAACTGCCGGTTTTAGTGCTCTGCCAGTAGCTAGCCTGGCATATAAAAAACAGCCAGGCCGGCTCCATACATCTACTCTGCCATTGAAAACCAGCCAGTTGGCAACCCTAACTCAGAGGCACCACTGAGATAGTACCTCTGAATATCCTCACAGAATGCAGAAAAGATGCCTGGTTAAAAAAAAGGGGGGGGGGATGGGGTGGCGGGCAGTCCTGGCAGTTATCTGGTTAGCAGTGATTTTTAGTCACTATCCAGATTGCTAAACCGATAAAGTTGGGACAGGCCAATAGCTGTCCTAACTTTATCTGGTTTGTTCTGTTCGATTAGGGGCGAAATATTGCCACTAATCAGAAAGCCAGTGCTCTGTCCACCACAACCAGATATTCAGCATCATATGCTAGATAAGCTCCACCACTGGATATCTGGTTTCCATTAAAGTGACGGTGGCCAGGCGCTTAGCAGCACTGACAGCTGCCTCTGAATATAGGCCACCTTATCATCTTTCTAGCTAAGTACCTAATCTAGGATGTACGCAGGTGAAGAGTTAGTGGGCTTGTTAGGTTGTTTAAGGTAAAGATTTTGTAGGGAAGAGGTCTTTTGTCCCACTTTGCCACCCTTGCAATCTCAGTAAAGTGAGAGCCTTCCGTGAAGGAGGGGAGCTGGTAGCCCGGAATCTAACCTCCCTAGAAGTAGATTGTTCTCTGATGGGAGAAGGGAGTTGTGGATCATTTGAGGGGGTGCTAACGAGGTAAAGGGCTAAGGAATTCAGGAACTACCCTGTGCCACTGGCCAAGGCAGAGGAGGACCTCCACAGGAGAGAGTCTGGATCTGAGGACCCAGGAAAGAGACTGGTAGATTTGAGCTTGAGAGCATTCAGGAGATTAAAATCCATGTGAACTAGAATGAGAAATGAATGAAATGGAGAACCCCTAGTTATGCACTTATGGAAGAGACTGTAAATACTGTAGTGTCTGCTGCCAGGCATATAGTACCAAGTTAATTTGCTCCACGTTGGGAGTAAAGAAGTTTCAGTGATACCCTGTTGTGTGCTGTTAACTTATTTCTCAGTTGCCCTTAGAGAGTGGTTTATAAAAGTAAATAAAAAAATAACATCTGCAAGGGCTGCTGATGAAGACACCTAGTTCACCCACTAGTCTCTCGCAGTCTCCAATGCAAGTGGATGAACTTCTGATTTATGCTGTCGTGGGGACAGGCTCACTATTGTGGGAAATCGGAGCTTGCTTTCATGGAACATGCTGGAAGGCTGAAAGTCTATGGGGCCTGTCTACTAAAGGTTTTTTTCCATTTTGTGCCTAGGGGGAAAATGCTTAGTAGACTGGCCCCTATGAGTGACCATTTCCTGACCATACATTGCCTGTTAATTCTAGACAGTCGAGAATAAAAATCCAGAGTTGACAACCCTAGTAGAAAATATTTCTTCTTTTCTCTTTTTTAATTTTCTTTATTACCATTCCTTTTTATTCCCTATTAGTTTGTCTTATTTATTTATTTATTTATTACAAGTTCTTATATACCGCACTATTCGGCATCAGCGCGGTTTACATTATAACATAAAGACCATAACAACAAGCTGTTTGGTTTACATCGAACAGGAGTACAAACTTGGAGAACCGGGGTAAACTATATACATGAGATAATTACATAGAAAAGAATAGAGTCTTGTTTATATTTTGTGTGCTAGGGTTTATCAGTTATCAGTTAGGGTGCTGCCGAGAAAGTTTAGGCTTCTAGAGCTAAAAATGCGCCTGACTTTCATCATACCCACAATATATATTGCTAAAATAAATTTGTATAAATTTGGCCCAAGAATCATGCCAATTGGCGTATTTTGGTTATTCTGAAGAGCAGACAAATCAGTGGCCTTAAGTATGGGATTTATGCATTATGTATTAAGGTAAGTTTCGACTGATGATAAAGTTCAGTTCTCGAGCATCACTGATGCTCGAGAACTCAAAAACAGGTTTTTGGATGTTCACAGTGAATATTCATCAGTTGCATTTGCATTTGGTTGGTCTAAGGCTAGATGTGCTGAAAGGCACTTTGTCAATAGGTCAGTGGTGTTGATTTAAGGGGGTTATTTTAGAAGCTCCATTCATGATTTGGATGTCTAAAAAGGGACACACAGACGTGCAAATCAGAGACATCCCTGGACTTATTTACTGTAGAAAATCAGGTATAGAGCTGTCTCCAGCACAAACACATCCATGTACTACTACTACTACTACTATTCATCATTTATAAGGCTCTACAAGGCATATGCAGTGCTGTACAGACACATAGAAAAGATGGTCCCTGCTCATCAGAGCTTAAAATCTAATCAAGACAGACAATACAGTAGCTGAGAACAAGAGTATAAATAAGGAAAGGAAGGAAAGCAAGGGATCAAGATTCAAAAGCAGCCTCAAAGAGGTGAGTCTTTAGCATGGATTTGAAAAGAGGCAGAGATGGAGCCTGACGTTCAGACTCTGGTACTTTATTCCAGTCAAATGGAGTAGTAAGCTGAAAGGAACCAAAAGGGCATAGAGAGAAGCAAGCCAGTAGAAGAGCAGAGTTCATGACAATAGGTATAGGGAGAGAGGAGAGAGAGAAGATGGTGAGGAGCAGTACAATGAATGCATTTGTAGGTCGGAAGGAGAAGTTGTTTGAACTAATGGAAACTGAAGGGAGCCAATAAAGTGACTTGAAAAGAGGGGTTATATGAGTATAACGGGGCTGGCAGAAGATTAGCCGTGTAGCAGAGTTCTGAACAGATTGAAGAGGAGAGCGATGACAGAGGGAGACCAATAGTCTAGACGGGAGGTGACTAGGGAGTGGATGAGAGTTTTAGTAGTGTGCTCAGAAAAGAAGGGGCAAATTTTGTTGATGTTAATAGAGGAAGGAAGAACAGGTTTTAGCAATCAATTGGATGGGTGAGGAGGAAGAGAGGGAGGAATCAAAGATGACTCCAAGGTTGCTGACTAAGGAAATAGGAAGTAGAAGAGTGTTGTCAACAGAGATAGAGAAAGGAGAAAGGGGGAGGGAGAGTTTAGGAAGAAAAGTAAGAAGTTTGGTTTTGGCTAGTTCAATTTCAAATTGCAGTGAGACATCCAGGCAGCGATATCAAATAGGCAGGCAGAGATTCAGGCTTGGAGTGTCTGAGAAATATCAGGTGTGGAGAGAGAGAGAGATCTGAGAGTCATCAGCATAAAAATGATACTGAAAGCCATGGGAGGAGATAAGAACACCAAAGGACTGGGTACAAAGAGAGAAAAAGGAGAGGACCCAGAACAGGCACATGGGGTACACCATCTGAGAGTGGAAGAGTATGACCGTGTGAATGCTGCTAATGGTTCCCGCTTCTTCCCTGAGAGTGGAATAGCAGTAGAGGGGGAACTACCAGAACAAACACTGAAAGAATGATTGGAGAGAAGAGAAGAGAACCAGGACAGCAAAGTGTGGAGGAGAAAGGTGGTGGTCAAGAGTCTCAAAAGCAGCAGAAAGGTCAAAAAGAATGAGGACCGAGTAAAGGCCCTTGAATTTAGCCAGGAACAAATTGCTGGAGACTTTTGCAAGAGCTGTCTTAGTAGAATAAAAGGGACAAATGCCAGATTGAAGTGGATCTAGTAAGGCTTGAGAGGTGAGGAATTCAAGGCAACAGCGAACTGCACGTTTAAGAAGTTTGGAAATAAAGGGAAGAAGGGCAATGGGTTGATAATTAGAAGGACTAGCAGGGTCGAGTGAAGGTTTCTTGAGGAGAGGTGTGACCAAAGCATGCATGTAGCATGGGGGTGAGGTGGAGGCATGGCCTGGGTGGTGCAACAGTGATGCCTATTGCTGTGCGATTTCAGAATGGCACATGCATGTTTGGCCTTCACTGTTGATGTATCCATGCCTATACCTGCAATTTAATCAAATGTGTGACTTTGGGTCAGTGCTGACTCCTGGCAACCCAGCAGGCCCTGGGCTTTATTGGTAGTATGACCAGAAGTAGATTGCCAGGCCTTTCTTCCGAAACAATGAAGGGTTAAGTGACTTGCCCAAGGTCATAAGGGATTCTAGATGGGAATCAAACCATGGTCTCTTTTTTTTACCTAGCAGTGCTCTAACCACTAGGCTACTTCTCCGCTATACCTGCTCTTGACCAGAAATGAGGTGGAAAAAATGCTTGTTTCATGGCAGTAACACTTGCAAGGAGAAGTGAGAAATGCATTCTCGGTGCCACAATAAATTTTGCTGTGCCAACACAACCTGCATGTAAATTTACAGCCCAATGATTTTACTGCCTCAGTGCTGCATGTCTGCTGATATAAAATGGCTGACCAGGACGTGCATGTCTCATAATATAGACACCCCTGTTCTGAAACACCCTGGCTGACACAATCAAGTACCCATTTCTGCAGCTGTGCATTTCCAGGATGTCCACAGTTCTGAAATGGCCTGCAGCCGTGCATGGACCTTGCCTTTCTATCTGTACGGGCCCATCCCCAGGACCAATTGCGAGGATGTGCATCTTTCAGGGCAGTGATGGAACAATTTCAGAAGGCACTTACGCCTCCCTTCACTGCCACCACTCCCCCAGAATTCCAAGCATGATGCCTTGGACGTCCCAAATTCCTCCTAGATGGCCCTTCTAAAATCCCACTTAACGTGTTTAATGTATCAAATTAGCTAGCTCAAAAGTAGCAATTTGCTATGTAAAACAGAGAAAATACCCCGTGATTTTCAAGTCAAAACAGCTAAATACCTTTTAGAAAAGTTTTCTAATTATCAAGATCAATTAAAAAACAAATCACCCTTGACCCCAAAATACCAGTTTGCAATGCAGTAAGACAAGAGTGTGTTTTTTAAACCTTGTGTTATAGGAAGGAATTTTGCATAATATAATGCCCTACTTCTTTAACTATTTTCTTATCTTTTGCACATGTATCTTTTCCATCACACTTACAAGTTATTGAGTCTCTGCTCATTTTACTATTTACATTAAAAAATAATCAGGCTTTGAGATATACCCCAGCTGCCTACTTTACATATTTCATTTTGCAAAGACGCATTGTATTGGGAGTTCACTGGCACAATGCCAACAATTAATGCTAAGCTTTCCCTTGTCATACCTTTTCTGTATCTCTTCATGTCTGTAAGTGTAGCAGCAGGGACTTTGCATCTGAATTCAGAATTCCAATGAAAAACATATTACTTTGCCTTTCATCCTAGCACTGAGTGTCGATGAATGGTTTTCTGTACATGGTTCTATCCTCTGATATCCTTTTTAATAAGGTTACAAGATGTCCTCAATTTTGTTGGATTGTCTCCAGTTTTATAGCAGCATCCCCCGACTTGCTTCTTTGGCTGTCTCCTGTCCCCAGTTTCAGCAACGGGGACAAAGGGAGTAGAAAAAAGATATTTTCTATTTAGAGATTGAAATATGTCGTCATTTAGAATTTACATCAGCTATCATTATATTTTGCACATTTGAGGGGGAAATGCATCACAGTTTCTTTTTCTCTGTTGATTTGTCTGCTTGCAAGTGACATTGTTGCTGTCACAGAACAGATGGGTAAAAGCAGGGTAATGACCAACCTTCTCTCCTTCATTGTCTTGTTGCAGAAACCTGGGACTAAGATGTCTCTCCCCACCCCCCTCCACTTCGGATAGCGAGTATCCCAGATTTGCTTGCAAAATATCTGATAATCTTGTTTTTAAACCAAGGATTCCTAATCACTCATTAGCCCAGGAGCGGCTAAAGGCAATCTGCTGCCTGAGGCGAGTGATGTGATGGCGCCCCATGCCCCCTCCCCCCGGGTGGGGATCTTTCTCAAACCTCCAGTCAGGGACTGAACCAAATCAAAAAGGCAATTAGATAATGTGGAGTAAATGCAAGATGTTCACAAACCAAGGAACTAAAAGAAAGAGTGAGAACCACAGCAGTTTATAGCTCCAAATTATAATTTGTTTGTATTTTGTTATAAACTGCATTATGGTGCTTGCTTTTTCTTTTTGAACATACATTTTGCATTCACAGAACCCCCTCCTTAACAATTGGTGCAGAGCAGAGGTAGGACATTCACCCACAGAACTCAATATACTTTAAAAAAATCAGATTCTGGTCATCTCACCAACAACAAACATTCTCCAGTACCAGGCATATTGGGAACTAATATAAAACCCTACTAAAGTCACCAAGGCCAAATCTACTATACCATACCAGCATACACTTCCAAAACTCATACAATAAGGGGCCTACCAAGAAAAAAACAGCACTATAAACACTGCAATGGGCCCCAAAACATCCATACACCTATTTGAAAAGCTGAATAAGTCAAATTACTATAGTACAGATCCCTATGTACAAACTCCATGTTAACAGAATACCTGGCCTTGGTCGCACACTCAGAACACAGACCCTCACCAAGTACAGAATAAGTGACCACAACCTAAAGCAAAAATAAAAATATGTAGACAAAAATTAAAATTAAACCCCAAGAAGCCAGACTCCGCATGCGGTGCCACACCAGATAAGAGAAGCAGTTCCCCATACTATGTGAAATCTAGATAGCACAAAATCCAATCACTAAATTGAAAATATTTTTTTTCTACCTTTGTTTGATGATTTTTGATCATGCTGGTCCCGATCTGCAGTTTTCATTTTCCTTTGTCTTCTCTTAACTCTTTCTATGGTCTGTAGTCCATCTGCCATTTCTTGTCTCTCCTTTTGCTTTCTTCATTTTCTTCCATCAGCCTTTTTTCAGTCCCAGTAACTCTCCCTAGAATCAGCCCCCTTTACAGCCTCCCCTCCCAGTACCAACCCCCTTGCCTTCCCAGTACTGCCACCAGTCCCAGTGCCCCCTCCCATGTCAGCTCCCTTCCAGCTCCCCCTCTCCCCTGTCCATCCGCCTTCCAGTGCCATCCCTGGGTGTCAGCTCCCTTCCAGCCCCCCTCATGTCTGCTCTCTTCCTGACCCCCCCTTGTCTACTCCCCTCCATTCCCCCCGTCTGCTCCTCTCCAGCTCCCCCCGTCTGCTCCCTTCCAGGCCCCCCCTTGTCTGCTTCCTTCCAGGCCCCCCCCTTGTCTGCTAGCTTCCAGGCTCCCTCTTGTCTGCTCGCTACCAGCCCTCCCTTGTCTGCTCCCTTCCCGGCCCCCCCTGTCTGCTCCCTTCCAGGCCCCCCCTAGTCTGTTCCCTTCCCGGCCCCCCTTGTCTGCTCCCTTCCCTCCTCACCAATTCATCATTGAAAGCAGCCGTGGGAACATTTCTCCATTCCCACGGCTCTGCTTTCAAAGACTGCTGGGTTGCGTGGAGCCGGCGGGGTGGGGCCCGAGGTCATCGCTTCCGCCGCCCTTTGGAAGCGGAAGGGCGGTAGAAGCGGTGACCTTGGGCCCCCCCCCCCCCCCCCCACTGGCTCCACGTGACCCAGCAGTCTTTGAAAGCAGAGCTGCGGGAACGGAGAAATGTTCCCACGGCTGCTTTCCTTTGATGGACAGCGTAGGCAGTTCTACCTTAGGCAGTTCCTATGGAGCGACAAATCAGTGCCGTCCCCTAAAATCTGCCGCCTGAGGCTACCGCCTCAGTTGACCTAATGGTAGAACTGCCCCTGCATTAGCCTATATGATTTTATTATATGACGTGATGTGTTTTCTTATTTTGAAACTCTTTTTAGAGCCATATTTACTAAAGTTGCGACAAGAATTGGCAGTTACCACAGGTAACATTCATAATTAACAAGTGGTGACTATGACATGTTTATGTTTAACTCTTGGGAGTGTTCCCCATATTTTGCTATTCAGTGAATGCAGTGAAACGTTTTTCATTGCACATTAACTGAGTGCCAGATAGTGAGAATCAGTTAGATATAACTTTTTGGGAAGCCTTAATTGCACCATATTATCTGCTATGTTGTCAATGTGTGGTAATTTCCCATGAGTTAATGATAAAGTATAGTCCCTGTCCATTCTCGGCCCCATTCCACGTTAGCTATTAACATGTAAATGACCACACATTTTCTGATAAAACACCATGTTATCTTGTGAGCACGGCACCCACATTAATCATTAGCAGGAATTAATACCTAGTAAATAAGAATCTCAGGCCCCGTTTACTAAATCCCACTAAGGTTTTGCATTTAATATGCATTTTTAACACGCGGTAAGTGTAGAGCCTCCATGTTAACTGTCAGGGGCGTGACCAGCATATTCCTGGCAGTTAGCATGCAAATGCGTATGTCAGCGTGTACGAGAGTGCACCTAACAATGCCCATAGAGGTATCGATAGGTACAGCAACGCTAATTGACACATAGGCCGTGATTGTGCACTAATGTGCTCCCTATGCCTACACTCTACCCCTAACCCTCCCATTCTCTGCATTAACGTGTAATTGCCAGTTAGTGTGTGCTTTGGTTGCCCATGCATTACCGTTCACTGTTGCCAGACATCACATGCAAAAACATTTATTAACCAGTTAGTGGGATTTATAAAAGGTCCTCCTTGGTTAAACTACTAGTCTAAAATTTGGTGGCAGGTGATTGCTTTACACTATTGTATTTATTTACGTGCTCTTACTGAATATATTACTTTATATTTTGTACATAATTCTTGTTGGGTCTGTTATTTTGGGGCCAATTTACTAAGTATTGTTCGCTGTCAGTAGAGCAACTAATATGAGCATGCGCCAACAGTTATAATGGGAGTGTCATTGCATGGTTATTTCTGCTTTAAAGGCTCATGCGTGCCGTGAATGCAGTAGATAGCGCTGTGCAATTAATGCCACCTGAATAAATGCAGCTATCTGCCCTGCATTATCTAACATTCACTAATGTATTTTAGAAGCCCTATTTGCAATTTCTACATGTGACTATGACAGTTTTACGTGTGCAAATTACATTCACATTCAAATGGCCATTTTAGAAAGGGCTCATTTTACACCTGGCTGACCATATCATGTCGAAAGCGCATGGGGACACATCAGGAGCATGTCCTGGTGGGACAAATAAATATCTACATATATGGAATGCACATGTAAAAAATTATCCTCATCCAGATTTACACCTGTGCCCTGACATACTGTATATAGGTATTTAAAAAGTGCTCCTTTTGGCTATCCATTTACTGGAAGGACAAAGGGGGATATCCCCTTTAATCCTCCAATGTTTATTTCTCTCCTTCCAAATTAAAATGAGGTAGAGTCCTCTGAAGTTCATAAAGAGCATCTGCATGTCTAGGTATGCAAAATGGCTCAGATACCCATGTATGTGCGTGCCGACAGTTACATGTATGTGTAAGTTGCCAGATTTCCTCCATTGGGGTTTTTTTTCCCATGTGCAAATTTGTTAAAAAAGTGCCTCCCTCTGCACATGGATGTCAGTCCCAATGCGTTCCTGAACCTCGTTATTCACATTTTAGAAACAGCTGCACCTTTAGCAGAACTGTTTCTAAAATATCATCAGAACTGAGTATGACCTCAGTGACCTCAGTGTTTCTATTCTGATTCCCATATACTATCTAAAATGTGCTCAGTATGTGAGAGAGAACTTGTCTCTGTGCCCGCTGAACAACAGAGTGTTGGGAATGCCCACAGTAGCTAATGTGAAGGCTTTGTGGTTACCACTGGTTATTTTTCACCATTAGCCTGTTGTAACTGCAAAATCTTGCCACACTTTCGTAAATACCGTGTTTCCCCGAAAATAAGACCTACCCCGAAAATAAGCCCTAGCAAGTTTTTCAGTGATTTCTGTAATATAAGCCCTACCCTGAAACTAAGACCTAGTGCAGATCATCGACGGACAGACAGATTCGGTACCTGGGGAGGGGGGGGCGTCCCCCCGCCAGGGAGGAGCTTTCCTCCTGCTCCACTCCCCGACGCGATCATCTCTGCCGGTGCGGTGCTGTGCTGCGCTGCGGGCCTCTTCATTCCAAGGGGCTGTATTTCCTTTTTTGCTGCTGATTGGCTTTGGTGGGAGGACCGGGGAGGAGCTTTCCTCCTGCTCCACTCCCCGACGCGATTAGCTCTGCCGGTGCTGTACTGCGCTGCGGGCCTCTTCATTCCAAGGGGCTGTATTTCCTTTTTTGCTGCTGATTGCGTCGGGGAGTGGAGCAGGAGGAAAGCTCCTCCCCGGTCCTCCCACCAAAGCCAATCAGCAGCAAAAAAGGAAATACAGCCCCTTGGAATGAAGAGGCCCGCAGCGCAGCACAGCACCGGCAGAGCTGATCGCGTCGGGGAGTGGAGCAGGAGGAAAGCTCCTCCCCGGTCCTCCCACCAAAGCCAATCAGCTGCCAGTGCTGTCTCTGCGCTGCGGGCCTCTTCCTTCTCTCCAAGGGGCTATCGCTGCCTGCATCCACTGCTTCCCTGTGCGCTCTGTGGTAACACTTCACTGATTGGCTGACTGTCAGGAGATGGCAGCCAATCAGCAAGTGCTACCGGAATCAGTAAAAAAATAAGCCCTACCCCGAAAATAAGCCCTAGTGCTATTTTTGGAGAAAAAATAAATATAAGACCCGGTCTTATTTTCGGGGAAACACGGTAGGAGTTTTTATAACTTATTATATCATTTTATATTGTAAACCACCTTGTGGTTTATAGAAAATGTATAAACTAACCCAAACAAGATATTATTTACCTTGTTCTTTCTGCACTTGTACATTTTGGATCATAGGTTGTACTTACCAAATGTGAGAACAACAACTTCAGTGAATTCTTCAGTCATATATATTGTATAAGACTTCTCTGGCAAATTCTTTGGTGAATTTTGGCATAGGAAAAAAGCAACTTGCATGGTAATCCCAGATTAAAATGTCCAGAGTGCCAACACATGTGAACTCTTGTCAAGCTACTTCAAAAAATATTTTTGGGCTTGCTGGTTGAATGACAGTACTGTACACTTTGGGTATGCTTCAGTAGTCCTGTAGCAGAATGTTTATTGTTCATTTTTATTAGTCAGGGAGAACAAGTATTTCGTTGTTGCTCTAAGGCAGTTGTGCATGTGCTGTAGTCACTCGATTTAATTCTCTCACAATTTTTTCATTGGAATTCCAGAAATAAATCATAATTTTGCTCAAACAAGTCAACTTTTCACTTGCTTTTTTCTTTTATTGTAAAAACAACGGGCCCGATATTCACATGATATTCAGCGGTACTAACATGGCTAGTGCTGCCAAATATCTATGGATGCCTCCACTCCAAGGCCCCAGTGCTAAACAGGGGCATTCTAGGGCTGGCACCCAGCCATAACTGGGCAGTGGCGATATTGAGCCACTGCCCAGTTATCACTATGCGGTGAACTTAAGGCACAGCAAAGCCGGCCTTACTTTTGCTGCTGAAACTAACCAGGCATCAGCTGAATATCATTGCTACCTGGTTAGCTTCTGGGTTCTGTGGCTGACCCAGATCAATCCCAGTGGCTAGATATGACTCCGACATTCAATATCTGGGCCAAAGATTCGGCACTGGCGGCAAGCCACTGCTAGAGCACATGTCGCCGGCGCTGAGTATCGGGCGCAATAAATTAGGTGCTTAGGGAGTATAGTTTTTTTAGGTATTTGCCTATAAAAATGAACCAGATTTTCCAGCTGTGAGGTTCGGGAAAGCTGACAGGGACGAGTGGATAAGTAGGAAATGACTACTTTCACAGCTAAAGCAAGCCTTATCCATTAGGACTTAGCGGATTTCCCCAAGGTTCATTTCATTTCCAGAAAAGTTCATTGATTTTTTGAAAATTTGTGGCCATAATATACCATGTTTTATTATTAGTTTCACCAGACTGCAGCTGCTGAATCCACCAACGTGGGGCAAAATTTCCTGCGGATTCTTTTTCCATGGTGGCAGGTTTTGTCCAAGTATAGAATTTTTTAGAAAGGACAATATGTATATAGATTAATCTGACAATAACAGAAACTCCATGAATTCAGTCAAAGATCTATTTTTCCTACTTTATCATACCCTTACTTACCATGAGACTTGTGTACTAAGCTGCGTTAATCATTAACACAGCAATTGGTGATATGGTACCTTAGCAGTTAGCAGAAAAGGGGCAAAGAATGAGCAGGGAATGGGTGAGGACTGCACCTTACAATTAACATAGAGCTAGCTACCATGCATTGACTGTTGTTAATATGACAGATGACACAGCACAATTAATGCCACCTCAATAACATAAGAACATAAGAACATAAGATATGCCATACTGGGTCAGACCAAGGTCCATCAAGCCCAGTATTCTGTTTCCAACAGTGGCCAATCTAGGTCACAAGTACCTAGCAGTTTCCCCAAGGGACACAGGTTCCACAGTGCTTGTATTGGTTCAAGCATTGATATCCTGGGTCCCTTCTTAATAATGGTTTATGGACCTTTCCTCCAGGAACTTGTCCAAACCTTTTTTAAACCCAGCTACACTAACAGCCTTTACTACATCCTCCAGTAACAAATTACAGAGTTTGATTACACGTTGAGTGAAAAAATATTTTCTTTTATTAGTCTTAAATAGTTTACCCTGTAGCTTCATTGCATGTCCCCTAGTCTTTCTATATTCTGATAAGGTAAACAATCAATCTACGTTTACCCGTTCCACTCCGTTCATTAATTTATAGACTTCTATCATATCTCCCCTCAGCCGTCTCTTTTCCAGGTTAAAGAGCCCTAACCTTTTTAGCCTTTCTTCATAGGAGTATCCTTCCATCCCCTTTGCAATAAGTGCATCATGTTATTTGCAGTGTGGTTAGAGAGTAATTTTATAACAAGGTGCCTAGGTAAAGTGGAATAGACGTGCCTATTTTAAGTCTCTTTTGTAAAGACAAATATGCTTCTCTTTGTCATCACGTGATGTGGTGAGAGCGGAAGGACCTGTGACTTCGAATGTCCAGGCTCTCCCTGCTCTTGGCACTCTAAAAGGTGGAAGAATCGCTGTCTGGATTGTGGCACTAGGTAGTTTTGCATCCTGAATCTGAGACGGGTGCTAGAGAGGTGGATGCTGAGTAGTGGTGATGAAATGCGCCCACAAAGAGAGGGCGAAGCTGCAGCAGATGGCATTGAAGATGGCAGACAGAGTCGGCTCAGGCCCCAAATCTCCAGCACGTGTGTTTTGGTGGAGGAAATCACAGAGGCAGTTGTTTGGGCTTCATCTAGCAAGTTTGATGCAGTTTTTGCAAAGTTGGATTCAAAGGCAGTGGTGATTAAGGGGCTTGGCTGGCAGATGCTAGAGGCTGAATACAGGATATCTGCCTCAGAGGATTCTGCACGAGACATGATCCAGCAACTGAAACAACTAAAAGAGCAATGGGGGAAAAGCTAGATTTAGAAAACCTGAGCCGGAGGAATGATGTGAGGTTTATTGGCCTCCCTGAATCCCTAAAGGAAGCGGAACTCTGGGGATTTCTAGAAATGTGGCTCCCCAAAAATATGGTGCTGGGGGAGGATTGCAGGCCTTTGATCCTGGAGCAGATGCATTGGATTGGGTTCATGAGCGAGGCAATGGACAGATCAAGGGTGGTGATAGCCCACCTTTTGAACTATGTGCAGGAAGACAAAATACTGTGGGCGGTTAAACGCATGGGTTTTTTTATATTGGAGGGTCACCGATTTTCAAGGATTCTTCTACTCAGCTGGCGGGCTTCACGGGCGTCACGGCTTTTCTCCACTTTACCAGAGGCTTTTTGCTGCTAAGATCTGGTTTACATTCCAGTACCTTGTGTGACTCCATATTATGCATGATGGAGTAAGTGAATGGATTGCTCCCAGACTTAGTCACTAAACTGCCTGAGAAAGATGGAAGGGCCTTGCCTTGTTTGTGTGGATGGAAGTGCTTTGTTAACACCAGAACCTTATTGGACCCTTTGCTATGAAGCAGATTTTAATTGGTATAAAGCTCCTTGGGCTTTTTGGGAGCAGCTCAGTGGTCTCTCCCTTCTGGACTGGTAATGGTTCTTGGGCGGGGGGGGGGGGGCTTTTTTGGATTAAGGACAGTTGATGTCGTAGCCCTTGGCATGTTGACATCTATGTAGCAGCACTGAGATGTATGATGCCTGTGTTATGGAGCGGCTTGGTGGACAGTGATGGGATCAGACAGTGCTGGATTCTTGAGTAGGAGGCAGACTCCTTTCATGGGACCTCTGAGGATCGAGTAGGGGTTAGTGATCCAGGTCCCAGATGGTGCCTGGACTATTGGATATGGGTTTGCCCAACGACATAATGGCAGTGGACGGTTTGGCTCGATGTCGGCTTATTCCTGTCCCCTACTCCTTTTTCTGATTCTTTATTTCTTCTCACATCCCTAGCCGTCCTTCCATTTTGCTCCCTTCCTTCCATCCTCTCTCCCGCTATATATGATTGGTATGTGGGGGGCGTCAAGGGAGGGATGGATTGACGTGGTCTGGTGCAGGAGGCAGGTGGATTGAGTGGGACCAGGGGTCGGTGTGAATGAACAATAAAAATGGGTACATGAGACTTGGTGTGGATGTTTAAAGGGGGTGCGTTTGCATCTTTAATGGTAGTTGGAGTGGGGAGGGCCCAATATTTACATGAGTGATCTTGGCTATGGTGGGATGGGCAGAGAGGTAACCTGCCTGCAATTTAGAGAGGGGAGGGATTGAGGGGTAGTGGTGGGGGAAGGGAGTGGGAGGGTGGAAGGGGGTGGGTTGGGTAACAGGTTATGGGGAGGAAAGCACAGAACCACAATGCACTGTATGTGACTGGGAGGGAGGTCCTAGGCTGGGGGGAGGGGTGACCCAAAGGCAAGGAGTGTGGATTTCATGGCAGGGCGTCCTCTTGGGTGAGACCTGGGTGAGGTTAATTTCTTGGAATATGTGTGGATTGAGATCTCCAATAAAATGCCAGAAAGTTCTTCAGGCCCTAGCACCCCAAAGAGTCAATTGTAATGCTGCAGGAAACTCACCAGGATGCCACAGAACATTCCAAGTTGGGTAGGGCAAGTGTTTGGAGCACCAGGAGTTGGCAAAAAAGTGGGGGTCACTATCCTAATAAATAAGACTACCAACTTTGTATGTCGACAAGAGATGGTTACTCGCAGGGGACATTATGTTATGGTTATGGGAGAGCTTCAAGGAGATCCCTGTTACTCTATGTAATCTTTATGGCCCTAATGTGCATGACCCTCATTTTTTTTGCAGAGGTGGCATCCATATTGGAACAGCTCCCCGTAGGGCAGTTAATTATGGGGGACGGCTTTAACGGAGTTTTAGACCCGGTTTGGGACACTTCACAGTGGGAAGGGGGAGGAAAGGGAGGATGGCAGGAACATTATGCAGTTTGCAGGATAGGTTCAATTTAGTGGATCCATAGCTCCATTGCCTCAGAAAAATCCATGTTATCAATGTCCTGGTAAAAAAAACCTGCCAAATGAAATAAATAAATGGTGCCTGTTACACCCACAGGATCGGCACTTTATACATCTGACCCCGGGCACAAGGAACTAGCTCCAGGATTCATTATTTTCTGGTGTCAGCTTCTCTGTTTGCACAGGTGGACAATGTAGCTATTGGTCCTAGTGAAATATCGGATCACACCATTATTTGATTAAATCTGGTTTGGGGCACCATAGAGAGGGGGACCATGCTCTAGAACTGTATTGAGATGAAGCGTTTGCCCCGAATTTGAGGGAAAAGTGGGCAGAGTTCGAGAGGCATAATGGACAGCATGCTGAGGACCCAGAACTTTTTTGAGAGACAGCAAAGATGGCTCTTATTGGAGGACATTATTGTATATGCTGCATAAAAGAAAATGCTATGTGCTCAGATTATATGATTAGAAAAGCAGGTGGTGGAGGATCTTTGGCTTTTTTCACTCTCCCCGACAGAGGACACATGGGCATGGTTGATGCAAATTCAGGCTGCTCTGAATGAGACTTTACATCAAAGAGCAAAACATCTGTGCTTTATTATAAATTTAAATTATATCAATATGGTTATAAATGTGTAAAATTGTTAGCTTGTTGTTTGAGAGGAGCCTGTGGCTCCAGATACATCGTGGCTTTATGGGATCGGCAGGGGGTAGTTCAAAAATATGTTGCAACTATAGGAGAGGTCTTCCAGGATCACTATCAACAATTATATACTGTGGACCAGGTCTCTCTGATAAGAATAATGAACTATTTGGGGCAGGTGTCTTAGCCTAGGATTACCATGCAACAGACAGAACAGTTGGGCGCACCAGTGTCAGTTGAGGAGGTGCAGAGGGTCATCATTAATGCAGCATGCTGCAGAGCCCCGGGTCCTGATGGATTTAGTTCAGAGTTCTATAGATTGTGTCAAGACAAATTAGTGGTGCCTATGGTGGATATGATTCAGGCTCGGAGGGATAAGGGGGTCTTTACCAATGATGTAAATTGGATGTATATACAGTTGTGCTCAACATTATTGGCACCCATGCAGTTCAACCCCTTAATGTCCAATATCTCCTAAAAACAGTGCCCAGTGAAATGGCTTTGGACTATATGTGTACATATATTTGACACATAAAAGAATCAAATAAAACAAGAACAATTAAAAAAGGAAATAGTATAAAACTTGGAACATTACCAGGGCATGATTATTGCCACCCTTATTAACAATTCAAATCAAGTCATGTGAGTACTGACAATTGATCACAGGAGCAGAACCACATTCCCATTGCAGTAAAATTATACGCTCCTGTAATCAATTGTTAGTACACACATGATTTGAATCAACCAATGAATGATGGCTCTAATGATTAAAATGGCCACATTCATTCCGAAGAGAATTGCCTGAGACCATCAGAAAAGCCACTATCACCAAACATCAAACTTCAAATGGGTATAAGGCCATCTCCAAAGAACTTGGGATTCCTGTGTCTACAGTTCGCAACGTTATTAAGAAGTTTTTTGCTCCTGGAACTGTCAAGAACCTTCCAGGACGTGGTGGGAAGAGGAAAATTAACCCACAAATTCTTTGAAAGTTAGTGCAAACTGTTGGAAATACACCATGTACAACATCCAAAGAGCTTAAGGCTGACCTGGAGCAATCTGGAATGGTGGTTTCAACCCATACCATATGCTGCACACTAAACAAAGAAGGACTTCATGGGCGTAGGCCAAGCAGGGCGCCGCTGCTCAAAGACAGATATAAAAAGGCACACCTGATCTTTGCCCAAATCCAACTTGAGAAACCACAGTCCTTTTGAGAAAATGTTCTGTGGACAGATGAAACCAGACTTGCGTTTTTGGCAATGCAGATCAGTGATATATTTACATGTAAAGAAATGAAGCTTATAAGAAGAAAAAACCCCCACCCTTTCTACAGTTAAATATGGTGGAGGTTCTATAATGTTGTGGAGCTGTTTTGCTGCCTCAGGAATCATGGAGGACTATCAGGGTATTTTGGAGCAAAATGTGCTACCTAGTTTCAGAAAGCTAGGTTTGGGTTGAAGGTCATGAGTTCTCTAGCAGGACAGTGACCCAAAACACGCATCCAAAAGTACAAAAGAATGGTTAAAAAAGGAACAAATGGACTGTTTTAAACTGGCCAGCAATGATTCCTGATCTCAAGCCAATCGAGAACCTTTGGAAAGAGCTGAAATCTGCCATTTGTAAAAGGAATCCTGGAAACATTCATGAGCTAGAACAAGTCGCAGTTGAAGAGTGGGAGAAACTAACAGCAGACAGATCTACAAAGCTTTATAGAAGGCTACAAGAAACGTTTGGAGTCTCTCTTTGCTACCAAGGATTGCACAACCAAATATTAGTGAAGGGTGCCATTAATCTTGTCCAAGTCATATTTTGTTTTTTTTTCTCAGAAATGACTACGTCTAAGTTGCACAGACACCTTTTTTTTGTACACCTTTGAATATACTATTAGAATATTATGATGACATACACTTGGAATATTTCCAATTATTTCTCAAGATATTGTACACAACATACCTAAAATGCAAGGGTGCCAATAATGTTTATCACAACTTTAACCATTTTTCCCAAGCCTGGGAAAGACCCTCTGAAGGCAAAATCATATTGACCTATTTCCCTATTTAATTTTGATCTCAAACTTTTGGCTAAGATTATGGCTGACCACCTGACTCTGCTCTTACTGAGATTGGTTCAAAGTTGTCAGGTGGGGTTTGTTAGGGGTAAATACGTGGTGGCAAACGTGAGATAGACTTTAGCCACCCTGGAATGGGTGCGTAATATAAAGCATTCCTCCTTGTTTATTAGTTTTGATGCAGAGAAGACCTTTGATCAGGGCCGGATTTACCTTGAGTGAGGCCCTACGCCAACAAAAATTGTGGGCCCCCAGCAGGGGCGGCCCAAGGGGGGTGCGGACCTCATTTGCATAAGGGGCCTCATTTGCATAAATATTTGCATAATGTTACCATATACTAACTTTTAGTAAACGTGCCTCTTAATGAGTGTATGGATAAAGAAAGACTAAAAGATTTCTACATTACTATAATCCAGTGCCAACTGCCAGACACATTAGGAACTACTACAAACACTGCCCATAGTAAACCCGCCGTATCCTAACAGCACTACCAGGACTCACAAAGCACCATACTCTACCAATCAAAAGGCAACACTGCAAATATTAAACCAATACATTTCAGAGAACAACAATACATGACCTACTGGGGAAAGAGAACAAGTGGCAATGTCAAATAGGAATTATATAAACAGAACACCTCAGCTCAGTTACACATGCAGAACATAGACCATCACCAAACAAGGAATCACAATTTAGAAATAGGAAGACAATAATTAAACTGGGAATCCCAAAAGCCAAACTTGGAATGTACAACACTGTAGAAATAAAACAATACATTAATTTGCTCTTGTACTAAACAAAGCACAGATGTTAATGATGCACATTTACCAGAGCTGACATATTCCAATTAATAAATTCAAAATAAAGAGATATTTTTCTACCTTTTGTGCATTTTTTTCAGCTGCAATTGCTCCAGCCACTTTCTTCTGGTTTCTTCGTGTCTTCTGCTAACTCTCCATCGTCTGCTGTCCATTTGTCCTTTCTTCTCTCTTCTAGATTTTTTTCCATTCTCTCTCTACATCTGCTTTAACATACTAATCTTTCTCCTTTTGCTCTTTCCTCATTCCTATTTCATCCACTCAAATTTTACCCCTCCATCCTCAATCCCCACTTACTCTCCCAATACCCGGCCAATTGTAGATTTTTTATCCCTCCCACACAAAATATTTTTCCCTTCTCCATTTTACTCTTCCAGCCCCATCCCATTCTAATCCTCCCCCAACATCAGCTCCCTTCTAGTTCCAGCCTCACCCAGCATCCATTCCCTTCTAGTCCCTGCATCAGCCCATTTCCAGTCCTAGCCATCCATCAGCCCATTTCCAGTCCTAGCAACCCCCCAACCCAATACCAGTCCTAGCCCCCCCATCACCCCACTTACAGTCCTTAACCCCCCATCACCCCATTTTCAGTCCTTAACCCCCATCACCTCATTGTCAGTTTAAGCCCCCCCTATAACCCATTACCAGTCCTAACCCCCCATCAGCCCACTTCCAGTCCTAACCCCATCAACCCATTTCCAGTCAGCCCCCCATAGCCCATTGCCAGTCCTACCCCCCCCATCAGCCCACAGCCCATTACCAGTCCTAACCCCATCATCCCACCTCCAGTTTTAACCCCCCAGCCCATTTCCAGTCCTAGCCTCCCATAGCCCATTACCAGACAACCCCCATCAGCCCACAGCCCATTACCAGTCTTAACCCCCCCAAAGCCCATTACAAGTTCTAACCCCCCCCAACAGCCCATTACCAGTCCTAACCCCCCCCCAACAGCCCATTACCAGTCCTAACCCCATCAGCCCACCTCCAGTCTTAACCCCCCAGCCCATTTCCAGTCCTAGCCCCCCCCCATAGCCCATTACCAGACAGCCCCCATCAGCCCACAGCCCATTACCAGTCTTAACCCCCCCCCCCCCAAAGCCCATTGCCAGTTCTAAGCCCCCCCAACCGCCCACAGGCCATTACCAGTCCTAACCCCATCAGCCCACCTCTAGCCTTAACCCCCCCCAGCCCAGCCCAGCCCTTTTCCATCCACAGCCCACAATAGCCCATTACCTCCCCTTCCCCCCCCCCAGTCCATTTCCAGCCCCAGCCCCCCCAATAGCCCATTACCAGTCCTACCCCCCCCCCATAGCCCATTACCAGTCCTACCCCCCCCCCCGGCCTAAAGTAAAATTTAATTTTAAAAAAAAACCTGGTGGCTGCCGCCGCGGGGCCCCCTCTGCTGCCGCGGGGGCCCCGTCTACAAGCTGGTCAGGTCCGGTCCGGTCGGGTCGGGTCGGGTCTCTCTCCCTCCCTCGCTGCAGGCTGCAGGCTGCGAGAGACGCGAAGGGAGAGCGTCTCCTCGCGTCTGTGTTAAGCCGGCAGGGGCTGATGGGAAATCCCATCAGCCCCTGCGGGCTTAACACAGACGCGAGGAGACGCTCTATCTTCGCGTCTCTCGCAGCCTGCAGCCTGCAGCGAGGGAGGGAGAGAGACCCGACCGGACCCGACCCGACCCGACCCGACCCGACCAGCTTGTAGACGGGGCCCCCGCGGCAGCAGAGGGGGCCCCGCGGCGGCAGCCACCAGTTTTTTTTTTTAATTGAGTTTTAAAAAAAAAACCTGGTTCTTTTTTTGTGGGCCCCTGCCGGCTGTGGGCCCTACGCCATGGCGTACATGGCGTATACGTAAATCCGGCCCTGCCTTTGATAGAGTGGGATGGGAATATTTGTTTAAAACCTTGGGGGCCTATGGTTTGGGGAAATCTTTTCTGAGAACTGTTCATCTATAGTATTCATACCCTAAGGTACCTGTTATGTTTAATGGCACCTTATCGTGTAGCTTTACTTTGTAACGGGGGACTCAGCAAGGGTGCCCCTTTCCCCCCTTCTTTTTGTTTTATCTTTAGATCCTCTGTTACAGCGTATTCTGGAGAGGGAGGATATTGCAAGAGTAAGTTTGGGTAGGGAAAGCTTCAAGATCTCTGCTTTTGCAGATGACCTCCTGTTCCATTTGACTAGTCCGCATGCTTCTTTGCTTTGTTTGTTAGAGGAATTTCGGGAATTTGGGACCTTTGCAGGTTTAAGTTGAATGCTGATAACTCTGAGGCACTGGAAGTACAGGGGGATTTGAAGGCGGTGTAGAGCTACTTGTCTCCCTTGCGGTGGGTGGAGGGGGCATTCACATACTCTGGAATTCAGTTCTCAGAGGATCCTGGTAGGTTATATTCACTTACTTACATTCAGGTCTTTAATTCTGTGAAAGGAAAGTTTAGGGACTGGAAGTCCCTGCCTTTCTGTTAGGTAGAGTAGCAGCACTTCAAATGACTCTGTTTCCTAAGATCTTGTATTTGCTACAAACTTAAGTTGCTGCGGAAAGATGTTCGGAAGTTGGAAAGGGAGGTTGGACGGGGTTTGTGGTGGAGGAGGGGGGCGATAAACCACATGTAGCCTTTAATAGGTTGAGAAGAAGCTGGAAAAGAGGGGGATCAGGGTCGCAGATCTTTATTTGTATAATGTGGCTTGTCAGTTACGACAGTTGCGGGATTGGCTTGGTCACACATCGGTGTTTACCCCACGGGCGATAGAGGAGGCTATGGTTATCCCTTACAGTTTGCTGGCTGTGTTGCATGTACATCCTACAGATTTACCATGACACATTAAGGGAAGTTTGTTGATCCGCCCACTACAGGGTTTTTGGAAGGTATTGTGTCCAAAATGGGGGATGAACAGTACTTTCTCAGGATTTCTGCCGGGGCAGTTTCTCCAGATGTGTGAGCTTTGTACATACCATGACAGTCATGTACCTCACTTCTAAGCCAGGGTATGTGCCTTTAAGGGGGAATGGGCTGTTTACTCCAAGCTTAATGGGGGGTCCCTTCAGACAGTGGGAGCATAATGGCTTGTGGTAGATTCAGCAGGTGGTCGATGTGTAAGGGGGGATGTTATCCTTTGATCAGTATAAGGAGCAATTTGGGGTAGAGCAGAAGCATTTCTTTGCCTATTTACAGTTACAGCATTATGTTTGGTTGCTAGGGCCAACTTGATTTGTTCCAAAAGGTTTGGAGACAGTGGACCAATTTTTTGAATTTGAAGACCGAACTCTAGTATCTATCTGCTTTTTCACTGTATGCTTGGAGAGCTGTTTTGAAAGTGCGAAGCGGGGGACTGGAGGCCCAATGGTCTGCTGATTTGGGGAAGCCAATGGGGGGTTGTATGGGGAAAGTAAATGACTTTGTAGGGGATATCTTTCCCCGTTGCACATTTTTCAGATGGGTGGGGCGGAATCAGGTGCCTGTCCTTGGTGTACTCATGATCCCGCGACCTTAGGGCATATATGATGGTCAATTTGGGATTATTGGTATCAAATTCAGGGATATTTGGGAGAATGTTTGGGCAAGGTGCCGGTATTGACATGGGAGGCCAAATGTTCGGGGTCGATTGGGGCACATCCTGGCGAGGAAAGCCTGTTTGATTGGCAAGCAATGTATTCTGTGACACTGGAGAGATGTCACCCAGCCCTCCTTTTTTGAAAAGCGTAATTCTTTCTATAGTTTGATGTTGATGAAACAATTGGTAGCATGGGGGAGGCAGGACTGGCCCATCCTCTAGGCAGGCTAGGTGGCCATCTAGGGCAGCAGACCATTGTGAGTGGCATGGTGCCCACGATAGGCCATGTGCTTTGGCACACATCACCTGCTGAAGTTGTGTCGGAGGGAGGGTCAGAAGCAGTAAGCCATGTGTGCTGAAGCACATGGCCTACCGCTGAGCCGAGTCGGCCCCCTGTCCCCACCACTGGAATCAGCAGCAACAGGAGGTGGTGGCATAGCTCAGAATGGGGAGGTGGTATGGTATGCACGGTGGTGGCATTGCATGTGGGGGGTGGGCAGGGCCGGGGCCTTTGTCTGGGATGGCAGAAAACCTTGGGGCAGCCCTGGGTGGAGGGAAAAGACAAAAGGAGTCCTTTTTGACCCTATGGGGTATCTACATATAAACTGACTAATCATGCCAGGAATGATTTGTTAACCTTGTAGAATACCTGAGGTTTTATGGTGGGCTGGGAAGGGTTCAGCGTGACGATGTGCGGGGGAGTGTGCCTGTTGGTAGGTGGTTCTGTGCTTCTGATGGGAGGGATGGGGAAGGAATTGGTCTTGATGGAACTCTTTGTTGTGGGTTGGCTTTGGTCCTTTTAAGGTACATGTATCTCCTGTTTCACAGCTAACAGAATGGTTTTGGTTGCTTTAGGACCTGTAGATGGTATGAGATGGGGAGGGGAATAAGGGTACGGGGAGGAAGGGTAGGGGGACAGTTAAATGGTTAATATGTTAAAACGCTTCACATGTAATGTACAAAATGTTGCTGACTTGCACCCATGGGCCGGGTATGTGATTGTTGCTTTCAGAAAAAGGTTTGAACTAAAATCATAGTGTAAATCCCACAAAGATCAAAACTACATTGCAGATGTGAACATTATGTGACTTTATGCCTGTTGTAAATACCCATGCATAGATTTTAAAATACCTTAATTTATGTGTGTATTTCAATGATCTGCACGAATACTTCGAGGCCCTTTTACTAAAGTGCACCAAGCTGCTAGCCCAGGTTTAGGCTTGCAGTAACCATGTGCTCAAGCCTGTGGGGGCAGAACAGTTAGCGAGTGGTGATTCACATGCAAACTGCATCTCACATGTTGGGGTTGGTGAATGGATGAGTTAAGGTGGGAAGGGGTCATGGTAAGTACATTGCAGTCAGCACAATAGAAATCACCACATGCTGCCGCTTTTAGCACATGTGTAATTACTTCCATCTCGGTAAGTGGTGTGTGCATATGTGGTAACAGTGCCCTGCATTAAGGTATGGCGCCATGTTGCCCAAGAGTTCACCTGGTGGGTTTACACTTTATATGCCTGAATTGTTATGCTACTGGTGCATTAGATGCAAAAAAAAGGAGCATGAAAAAGGATAATCAGCTCTGTCTCCCAACAGTACTCCCTGAAACAGAATTTAGACACCCAATGTAAATAAGATGTAGATAGACCCTGCCTGAAAGTAGGTACCAGTGTAAATACAATGTAGATAGTTTCCCCAGTTATTTCCAAGTTGATCTCCCCGTTCATTGTAAATACAACTCAGAGTGCCTGCGTTGTATAGTTGATGTTGAATGTAAACCGCACTGATCTAAAATAGCGCGGTATAGAAGAAATGTTAAATAAATAAAATAAAATAAAAATACAGCATGCTTTCGTAAAAGGGCCCCTTTCTGACTCTGCCAACACTCGGCCTCTAGCAGATCCTGCAGTAAAAGTGCTCTGCATTGAATGGATGGGCAACTGTTGGGAATACCCCCCATAATGAACACAGATATTGTGCAGTTTCCACATTTAAATTTTGGTGACTACCATGCAGCAACTGCAAAACCTTACCTCCATTTAATAAATAGGCCCCTCTGTGTTATCCAGATATCTTATTTAATCTCCAGGAACAAGCAGGAATAAGTCCTCACTTATGGGTACGTCGGAACCGACGGAGCCTGCGCGGGAAAGCTCCCCAGCTTCCCAGGAAGGAAGCTTTTGGGGCTTCCCACTGCACATGCGCGCTGCCTTCCCTCCTTCCTGACCAGCTCTCCTCAGTTTCTCTTTTTCCGCGGAGCCAGCAGGTCGTGTTCCTGTCACTGCTGAAGAAATTATTGTTTTAGTTTGTTTCTTTAGACCGCGTACCTGCCTTCCCCATACCGAAACCGGTACCGCCGGTCTCTCTTTTCTTTTCTTAAAAAAAAAAAAAAAATCTTTCTTTGCACAACTTGGTGACTTCGGTTAGGCCTCAGGCCTACACAAATTCTCCTTATGGAGAAACCAGCCCCTGGTTTTAAGAAGTGTACCAAGTGTAGTGCTGTTATTTCTGTCACAGACACCCATGAATGGTGTCTTAAATGTTTGGGACCTGACCACTCCATTCCGGACTGCCCATCCTGCTCCCAGATGTCTAAACGTGGTTTGCAGAACCGGGCCAACAAATTCCATGTGCTGTTTGCTTCAGATAATCCAGCATCACAGTCATCCAGGTCTTCCTCTCCGGATGGATCTCAGGTAACCAAACCTTCTTCGGGCAGGTCCTCAAAGAGCAAATCTCCTTCAAAGCATCGAGAGGCTCTCACTTTTGAATCTGAGGATCCTGCCCCAGCCAAACAACCCCGGCGGGAAGCTCTGGCTTCCAAAGCACCATCTATGGGGTTACAGGTTGACATCGATGGCACGGCCTCGACTGATCACCTGTTAGACTGCTCTCCGGTACCGACATCCAGGCAGCAGTGGCGTCTATGAGCAATACTGTTCAGACCATGCAGCAGGCCATGCCGGCTTTTATTAAAGCTGTGACGCCCTCGGTACCGCGTTCAGCGGTACCGGGTCCGGTTCCGGTATCGTCTCCCATACCGGAACCGAGACCATCGACTTCCAAACGCAGATCGGTTCCGCATGCCGGATCCGGGTTTTCACCCGATACCGATCCCATACCCGGTACGCCCGATGTCGATACCGATCGGTATGCGTATCGTGCGTTGGAAGCAAATAGAGAATACTCTGATTCTTCTGAGGATTTTGACTCCTCTGAGGACACTGATGAGCTGTCTCTAGTTCTTCATGAAGACCCTTCTTCCCCAAAGAGGAGAATGTCTCCACCAGAGGATTTATCCTTTCAAGACTTCATTATAGAGCTAGCTAAAGGACTTTCTATTACCACATCCTCTGAAAAAGAACCTAGGTCAAAGAAATTGGATATTTTAGGATACCCTAAGGTTCCTAAAGAGGCAGTCACCCTGCCTATCCATGAAATCCTTCAAGAACACTTGATGGACTTATGGGAGGCTCCTCTAACGTTGTCTCCTTACTCTCGTAGGTTGGACACCATGTACCGGGTCCCTCCTTCTCCTGGGTTTCAAAAGACTCAGCTGCCTCACCATTCCATTGTGGTGAAGTCTGCGCTGAAAAAGATTAAGAGCACCAAAAGGCACTCTTCTACCCCTCCAGGGCGAGAATGTAAGACCCTAGACTCTTTTGGCAGGAAAATTTCCAGGCTAGTATGCTTATAGCCAGGATTAATTCTTACAGTCTGTATATGGGCATGTTTCTCAGGGAACTTGCCCTAAAGGTACGGCATTTTGCCCCCTTTATCCCGGAGGATAGAAAGGAGGAGTTCATTTCTATAGTGAAACAGCTTCTAGATGTTTCTAAGTTCTCCAACAGAGCAGCCTTTGATTCCTTTGAAGGTGCCGGTAGAGCTTCGGGCATTGCCATTGCAGCCCGACGACTTGCTTGGCTCCAAGCCTCTGACCTAGAACCCTGGGTCCTGGATGGCTTACGGAATCTGCCCTGTACAGGTGAGAACTTATTTGGTAAAGACTGGCAAATTAAAGCCACTCAAATGGACGCAGAAAATGCTACATTGAATAGACTTTCTAAGTCTACCTCTACTCCTGCAAAGAAAAAGTCTTTCAAGAGGCCTTACTACAAGAAGGCCAGATTTTCCACAAATACTGGCCAACAATCTTCTCAGCCTCGCTTTGCTGCTAAACGTCAGCAACCTAAACAGGCAAGGTCAAAGCCTGCAGCGTCTGCCACTCCTCAGCAGGCTCAACCCCCTCAGGGGTTTTGACTTGCCCCTAGAGAACTTAACATTTCTGGCTCTAGAACAACCAGAGCCCCTCACCATTCCCGGAAGGTTAGCTCACTTTGCTCCCAGATGGGGGCAAATTACATCAGAGCACTGGACCCTCTCTATCATCAGAGAGGGCTACAAACTTCATTTTTCCAACCTTCCTCCACATACCATGGTGAGGCACTTCAATTCTCCCCCATCTCTCCTGGACCTGTTGGGTCAGGAAATCTCTTCTCTCCTTGCCCAAGGGGCAATAGAAGAGGTTCCTCTTCTTCAACAAGGGACAGGATTCTACTCCCCTTATTTTCTCATACCAAAGAAGACAGGGGGATTCAGACCTATCCTAGATCTGAGAGAATTGAACAAATTTCTGTACAAGGAGAAATTCAAAATGCTTTCTCTAGGCATTCTCCTTCCATACCTTCAGAGTCAGGATTGGCTTTGTTCTCTAGATCTCAAGGATGCGTACACACATATACTCATCCACCCATCCCACAGAAAATATCTAAGATTTCTGTTTCAGGGAAAACATTTCCAGTACAGAGTACTTCCCTTCGGTCTGGCCTCTGCTCCAAGAGTGTTCACCAAATGCATGGCAGTGGTGGCTGCATTTCTAAGAGGTCTGGGAATTTTTGTATTCCCATATCTGGACGACTGGCTCATCCGAGCTCCATCTCAGTCACAGGCCCAGATTTCCCTGGACCGCACCAGGCACATTCTGCAGTATCTGGGACTGGTGGTAAACCTTCCCAAGTCTCAACTTACCCCTACTCAGTCTCTGGAATTCATAGGGGCCCAGTTGGACACCGCCACTGCAAGGGCCTACCTACCTCAAGTCCGGGGCCAACGTCTGATGTGATTGGCCTCCCAAGCTCATTCCAGCAGTCACTTGACAGCCAGAGAAATGCTACGACTTCTGGGCCACATGGCCTCCACGGTACACGTGGTGCCCTACGCTCGTCTTCATATGAGAGCAGCTCAATGGACCTTGGCCACTCAGTGGACTCAAGCATCAGGAGCGCTCTCCGACCAAATACTCACCTCAAAGCGTCTGTTTTGGTCCCTCCAATGGTGGATGTCCACCAAGAATCTGTTGTTGGGGACCCCCTTCCAACCTTTGTTGCCCCAAGCAACCCTCACAACATATGCCTCCCAAACAGGGTGGGGAGCCCATCTTCAACACCTCTCCACTCAGGGTACTTGGTCTCCCCAAGAGACCACCCTTCACATCAACCTCCTGGAACTGCGAGCAATCTTCTTTGCCCTCAAAGTCTTCCATACCCTCAGACAGACCCAGACAGACAATCAGGTAGCCATGTTCTACATAAACAAACAAGGAGGGACAGGCTCTCTGTCGCTTTGCAATGAAGCTCTCAGATTATGGGCCTTCGCCAGAGAGCATCAAATTCATCTTCTGGCAGTCTATCTTCCAGGGGTTGTCAGACGGCTGCCTAGGGTGAGAACTTACACAATCTTGACGATGCATATATTCATATGATTCTTGCAAGGTATTGTGGGTATTGTAGTTCATTCACTCCCAAACACAGCTGATGACAATAATTTGAGTTGTGAAACCAAGTGGTAAGATCAATAAAATACTTCTTTTATTGATGGGGTTTAATTCACCCAGCACATGTATGCTTGGGCACTATAAATGAGGTTACTTGCTTGCAGTGTTTAAAATGGATAACAAAAAGTCACAAAGTAAACCAGAAAACAACCTTCAGCTTGTCAGGCAATTAGCTAATGTTTTCTTAGCAAGTAATTACCAAATACAAAGGCACAAAGTAAAGAATAAACTTTGCTGGTTAGGTTAACTTCTGCTTATTTTCCACGCCGATCTCAGCAGTGATTCTCCCTTGCTCACACACACAATCAGGTGCAGCCCTAATTACTATCAATGGACCAGCTGAAAGCCTTTAGCTGGCTGGCTGCTACTGTGTGAGCCCAAATCCTGCTTTAAGAGCTGTTTGCATTGGAAATAAAGAACAAAGTTAGGTTTCTTTGTGATGGCTGATGTGTTTGCTCATAGAAAACTAGCAATAGCATTTAGATAAAGAACAGTCCATGTAAATAGTTTCATCTGCTGTATTTCCCCCTGCATCAACAATCATAGGGTCAATATCATACATTGGCACAGATGAGTCTTTCATTAAGGCACTATCATGAGAATGCTTATTCCCTTGCTGCCATTCTCTATTATAGATAGGGTCTGGATCAGTGTTCATACCTGAGCCTCTCCTGCTATCATTATTCCTCTCTGTATAGCCTGGCCAATATGTAATCCAATTCTGATGTCCAGCCTTCCAATCTTGATCCCTGGACGCTGGATCTTCTCTCACATACCTTCTGGCCTTGGTCTGAAAGTCCCTTCCACATGCAGTCTTCTCTCTTCCAGGTAGCCACTGGTGATTCCTATCTCTGCCACTCCATTCCTCTGGCTGAATCCAGTCCAATGGACTCTGCTGGCTTTTGGAATACCTCCCAGTATGAGTACTGCCTTGGAATCTCCCAGACCTTCCAATGGCCTTTCTTCTCTTCCTTCCAGAGAGTTTCCTTCTCTCTCTATCTGCTTGGCTTGGCTTCTGTTTCTCCAGGTGATACTGGTGCTTGAGCTCGTAGCTGTTGCTGTCTCTGTATCTCTTCCTCCCTCTGTAGCTGAAACTGTTTCCTGAAGAATAAGCTCTACTCTTATCCTGTTCTAATGTGTGCTGCTCCCTAACACAGCGCAGCTGTGTTGAATCAGGCCCTGCCCTTTGAGATGAGTGCTTAGGGATTACCTCATAGCTCTCTTGATTGCACACACATTCTCTCACTTCAGCCCCTCTCATGGCTGCTGGAAACCTGGTGCATTCTGGGACTGGTAGTCTTTTATGTGAAAACTCTGTTTTCTTGCTTCTACCAGAACTGACAGGTTGCTTGTTCAGAGTCACATCATCTTTTCTATAGCTCCTACCTGAGCTATGATAAGCTTCCTTATCACAGGGTTCAAAACTCTCGGGCAGACAGACTCAGTCCACACGAATGGTCCCTACATATGGACCAGATACGCAGAATCTTTCAGGAATGGGGAACCCCAGACATAGACCTCTTTGCAAGTCCGTGGAATGCCAAACTTCCCCGGTTCTGTTCCAGGAATCCGTGTCAGGGGGCTCAGGCCAACGACGCCTTTCTCCTGCATTGGGGTCAGGAATTCCTATATGCCTTTCCACCCATTCCTTTGATTCCCAAGACTCTGTTCAAACTCCAGAGAGATCACGGATCGATGATCCTCATAGCTCCACGCTGGCCACGCCAGGTGTGGTTCCCTCTACTTCTGCATCTCTCCCAGGGACCCTCTCTGGACCTGGGAGCTGCGCCAGACCTTCTGTCTCAGGAAGAGGGGACTTTGTGGCACCCAAACCCCAAGTCCCTACACCTCCGAGCTTGGTTACTGAAGGCCTAAGCCTTCATGACTTCAATCTTTCTCAACCAGTGAAAGATATCCTTCATGCCTCTAGGAAACCCTCCACGAGGCGTTCCTATGCTTTCAAATGGAAACGCTTTTCCATTTGGTGTGCTCAACAGGGTCTTGACCCTCTAGCACTTCCTTTGAATTCTCTACTAGACTATCTCCTGCATCTTTCTAATGCAGGCCTTAAGACGAATTCAGTAAGAGTCCATTTGAGTGCTATTGCAGCATCCTTAAAACCTATAAATGGACAACCTGTCTCCTCTCACCCGCTTGTTGCAAGGTTCATGAGAGGCCTGACTCTAACTAAGCCTCCCATCCGACCTCCTCCGGTAGCATGGAACTTGAACCTAGTTCTGGGTCAGCTTATGAAGCCACCTTTTGAACCGTTGGTTTCTACCTCCTTGAAATTTCTTTCCTGGAAGGTCCTTTTTCTTATTGCAGTCACTTCGGCTCGCCGCATCAGTGAACTACAGGCCTTAGTGGCTCATCCACCTTATACCAGGTTTCATCATGATAAGGTGGTCCTTAGGACGAATCCACACTTTATGCCCAAAGTGGTCTCGCCTTTTCATCTTAATCAAGAGGTATATCTACCTGTCTTTTTTCCAGCTCCTCATGCATCCAGTGCAGAGAGGAACCTTCATACTTTAGATTGTAAAAGAGCTCTTGCCTTTTACCTCAACAGGACTCAGCCACATCGAAAGTCTTCCCAGCTTTTCGTGGCTTTTGATCCTTCTCATTTGGGACTTCCAGTCTCCAAACGTACACTTTCCAATTGGATTGCTCAGTGTATTTCCTTTGCTTACCAGAGTAAAAATATTTCTCTGGAAGGCCATGTCACAGCTCACAATGTGAGAGCCATGGCCACTTCTATGGCTCATCTTCACTCTGTATCCATAGATCAGATCTGTCGAGCCGCCACATGGGCCTCGGTTCATACCTTCACAGCCCATTACTGCTTGGACAAGGACTCCCGCCGGGATGCCTTGTTTGGTCAGGCTGTCCTCAAACACCTGTTCCATACTTGAACAACTCCTGCCCACCTTCCCTGGATGGATGCCTGAGATCCATAAGAAGATGGCGAACCCTTGGAAGGGGATCTCCCAGGCATCTTAGCTAGGGAGTCCCCATAAGTGAGGACTTATTCCTGCTTGTTCCTGGAGATAGCACAGTTACTTACCTGTAACAGGTGATCTCTGGGAACAGCAGGAATTAGTCCTCACAACCCACCCACCTCCCCTAGGAGTTGTGTCTTCTATCTATCTTCCTTTCCTCTCTCTATTGTCTCAGCTATAAACTCGAACTGAGGAGAGCTGGTCAGGAAGGCGGGAAGGCAGCGCGCATGTGCAGTGGGAGGCCCCAAAAGCTTCCTTCCTGGGAAGCTGGGGAGCTTTCCCGCGCAGGCTCCGTCGGTTCTGACGTACCCATAAGTGAGGACTAATTTCTGCTGTTCCCAGAGATCACCTGTTACAGGTAAGTAACTGTGCTTTCCCCTCACTCTTGTAAGTGACATTAGGATGCTGCATTTCTTACTGAATTGAGCACTGTCTGCAGCCCATCCCAAAAAATGAATAACACACCGGTCATGACCTGCTCAATAATGTTCTTTAATGGGTGGGATTTGTGAGGCACACCCTATGTAAATCCATGAATTAGCCAATCTCTTTGAATCTTGAGTTGAAACCTGTAGGATACCTGTTGCATTTTTCATTTGATTCTAGGCACATAAACTAGGATTATGCATGCTATATTTGCTTTTCGAAAGTGTAATTTTTCTTTCTTGTTCTGGCAATTTTTATCTCACGTGCACAGCCATCCTAATAAGTTCCAGTGATACAAATTTGTTGAAAGCAGCTCATTAATTATGAGCAGAGATAAAACGTGTGTGTGATGACGACTTTGTAGACACACTGTCATAAAAAATTAAATACATCTCCACATATGTACTTTAGATTCTGAGCTTATTTGAATATATTTCTGTGGTCCATAAGGACACATGCTAAACATGAGTTAACATACATACTTTGAAGATACTTGACACATTTGAAAACATTGACATCATAGTAGCATAGTAGAAAATAGCATAAAAAATTAATTAGCCCGTCCTGACTGCCCAGTTAATTCTTGTCCTCACCTGGATGTAGTCTGTCAGCCATAGAACTGTGACTGTTTCATGGGTACAGCTTCTTATAAAATTCAGTTACTGTTGGTTCTCTACTATCCTGCATAAATTAAAATACAAGATCCCTTAAGTCATCCAAAAACATAGTCCCAACCACAATAGCCCTATACTAATTATCTAAGCAGTGACCAAAAATGGGGAAATTATAGCCGAGACATCTGGCTTCTGTAGCCTTGTGGTTAAGGGGGGGAGGGGTGGAAGCACAAATAGCATCATGGCGCCAGAACAGAAGGTGACTCTGGTGCTGGGATGCCACCACTGCGCATCCCAGAGAGGGAGGCAACAGGGATAATGGATGTTTCTGACCATTGTCACTTTAGGCGGCTACTTATTTTGCCTAATGCTCACATCAGCCCTGTATATACCTGGTTGGTGTCTGGAGAGCTGTAATCTACTTTTTCCAACCTGACCTTTCCTTGTTGCAGTAACTATGCACTCTTCGCTGATACTGTCAGTCTGCCATTCCTATCCTATACTTCTCAGTTGCAAGTCTGTGAGTTCTGCAATAAGATGTTTTAATGGCTGTGTTCAGAGTTAAGTCACATTCTCTTAAAAGACAGAAACCCTTATTGGTAATCTCAAGAACTATCTTATCCTGAATAAGTTTATCTTTCAGTGGGCCATACTCACAGGTCACTGCTTTCTCTCAAATTGCATGACGGAATTATGTGTGGATTCACCTTCCTCTTGTTAATAGCTGCCAAACATGATATTTGATATATTATATTTTTTGTGGGTTTGAAATAGGCTTCTAATGCATCCAGGATAACTTTGGCATCCTTCCTCTGCTCCTCTTTAAGGCTGCAATTGTGCTTATAAATATTATGGCATTCAGTACCCATCACCCTTCTCAGCATAGCTGCCTGTACTTTAGCTGGCATGTCATGCAAGCCTGTTGCCAGACAGTAGTCTATAAACTTTGCTCTGAAATTATCCCATTTGCCACTTAAGTCACCACTAGCCTTCCATGTCTTCTTTGTGTGGAATGCTATAAGCAGTTGCCATAATACAGCAATGCTTTTGTGGTTCTGTGGCAAGAGAGAGCACATGTAATCTGAGGCCAATCCAGGGCCAGCTCTACCATTAGGTGAACTAGAAAGTCAACTACAGCATCGGCCCTCCAGGAGTGCCCATTGCCACTGTTGCTCACCCCTCTCAGGACATATAGCCACAACAATGGCTGCAAAAAGCCCGCAGTGCTTACCTTAGAACTTTGGCGCCATGGGGCAGTTTGCTTCTACCCCCTCAGACCACTGGATGCTGACTTCCTATTTGCAGTCAATAAGAAACCCCAGCACAAGGTGAAAAAGTAAACCCAAATGAAGAACCCTGGTATAAACCTCCGCAATAATAGGCTAAATTAAATAAACATGCAGGAAAAACCTTTTCTTATACTATTTTCTTTTTTGTTGGAGTAACCATACAAAAGGGGAAAGAACTCCAACCCGCCCTTCGCCGTGGTCACTCCGGTTTAATCATTTAAATGCTTGAGAAAATTAATAAAAAACTTAGCTTAATCCAGCCATCGCAGAATTCATGAAGCTAGCACAACGTGCCATGTTTCGGGCCAGCAAAAATCCTATGGCCCTGCATCAGGTGGAGAAGATGAATTCCCAGAATAATGGCTTCTGACTTCCTATTTGCGGCAATGCTAGAAATGCTAGAAATAAATGCAGATCAATGATATATTTATTCCTCTTTCTTGCATTTTGACATACACACACTTTGTGATATTGAGGGTAATTTTATAACTGGGCGCCTCATTTAAAGCAACCAAAACAACCTTATTGTAAGCCTATTTTATAAAAAAAAGTAGATAGATACTTTTCTTTGTAAACTATTAGTTTAGGTGGATGAAAACAAACCTTAAATTAAGGTGTGATCATTTACATCAGCCCTAGAGCTGGGGTAAAAAGTATGCACCCACATTTTGCATTATAATCTACACGCAGAGTTGCATACTCCACCTATGTTCTGCCTGCACTCCATCCTGTGAAATTAATGTGGATTCTTTTATGCTGGGTGTGATTTTACAAGACGCCATTTATGCAGGTAACTGATTAAAAGATCAGTCAGGCTGCAGTGTTCTGGGCTAGTTGCAAAGGGTTGATGACGTGTTTTGGGAGGCCTTGGAAAACTGAAATGCAATAGTCCGGGTATGGGGTAATTATGGTTGGGCATATGGTTCGGAAGTGGTCGTGGTCTAGCAGTGGGCAGAGGTTGTGTAGGATCTTCATTTTATAGTATGCAGAGGTGGTGGTTTTCTTGATATATCCTTGCAGATTCATTTGCTGGTCTAATGTGACTCCGAGGTATTTAACTTTCGATTTTACAGGGAGGGTGATGTCATTGATCTTGAATGTTTCTGGTGGTGAATAGGATGGGTCTCTGGTAATGATTAGAACTTTGGTCTTGTTGTAGTTGATTGATAGATTGTGGTCATTTAGCCAGCCTGCAAAACGCCTTAAAGCATGATTGTATAGGTGCATATTTTGGGTTGTTGGTGGTCAAGGGAGCGAAGAGTATTAGGTTGTCTGTGTACAGTACATATGGTAATCTATACTGTGTCTCTGAATAAATTTGCAAATTGGTTGTATGTACAAGTTAAAAAGTAACACTGAGAGGCAAGATCCTTGGGGTATGCCTTGCTTATTTGAATGGTTTGGAAATTTTGTCCTTTATGTTGACTTGCTGCAAACGTTCTGACAGGTAAGACCTGAATCAGGGGTAAGCAGTATTCCCCTTTCCTATGTCCATCATTTATTTGTTCTTTAGGTGTGCACTGCATGCAGATTTGAATTTTTTAAAATATAAAAATCAATTGTGTGTACCTTAATTTGTAGGTATACGTGCCCTCGAGAGATCTGCATGCACTTTAAATTTTTATTTGCGCAAACAAATGAAATGTGTGCTCACCAATGTACATCCCCAGAGTCTAGCATTCCCTGCACCAGCAAACTCATTGAGGTGAAATGGACTGAAGAATCTAACCCACACCTCCCATGTCACAGTACTCTGCACAATGGCATTTAGATATTGGTTCACTTTCCAACATTTTCCATTTTAAGATTGTAAGACGGAGTTTTTAAAATAATCTTAGAAAGTACCTTAATTAATACTGCATATACGCCTCATGTAAATTAGGAGACCTGTAGTGGAGTCTGATGGTGACCATTGGAAATAGTCAAAATAAGCATAACTCTTGTTTCGTTGGCTTTCCACATAATTGTATTACTTTACTTTTTCTTTACTCCATTCAAATCACGTTTTAGCAGAACAAATATCTGAAAATATTTGTTTGTTCCCTGAGAAACTAACCCATGTCACAGAATAGCATTCCTACATTAAAAAGAATTGTTTTCACGTTTGAATGTAACTAGAAATACAACTGCTTACCCGACTGTCCTGTCATGATGAATTTTGTTGCTGGTTCTTAAGAGACTGTTGAATGAGTAGCTTCAAATTGATCCAGTTTGTTGAAGAACATGGGGCCTAGTGAATTGAAAAATAGCATTAGGTCTTGTTTTGAAGAACAGAATAGAAATGAAATATCTATACTGTATTCAAGGATATATATCATATGGAGCATGAATCGGCAAAGGCTTTCCCAGAGGCAAAGGAGGCTGAAAATCTCTTGAAGTATTGGGTTCTTAACGATATAAAGCTATTCCATTAAAGCACGGGTCCATGTTTGCATTCTTCATGACTCTCCAACTTGCTGTTTTTTTCAGCAGGACAAAAAAAGAGTTCTAATCACAGGTTGTAAGGCATAGGAAGTAAATAGAGAAATTACATGCAATTAGGTAGATCAGAATTAGTTTTGATTTTCCATAATGCAAGCTGCTGCCATTAGTCATGAGTGGCATGCTCAGACAACATATGCATGAACTTGATTATTTTCTCGACTTTAGTTCAACTGCCTATATAATTGCTTTATTTAACAAGTGAGGAAAGCATGCAGAGCATGGCTCAAGGATTCTTTCCAACCCCTCTGTGCATGTGTGTGCATGCACACAGCCGTCTAGTTGTATCTGCATTGCCTGTGAGTGCGTGTGTCTCTTGTGTATGTGTTTTGTCTTGGTGCAGTTTCTCCAAATGGGTTAATTTTGCGCATAATCCATATTATTGCAAGCAATCAAGAAAAAGGATCCAGTTAATGGACCAGAGGGACTAACTGAGGGCTTTTCCCCTCTATGGTTATGAAACTAAAATAGAAAATGAAAAATAGAAAACATAATATATTTAATATTAAACATTCAGAGAAAGTATAAAGATTAAAAGGGAGTTTTTTTGAAGACAGGTGACTAATGGTTGGATTATATGAAGTGTGCCTGTACCAGCCTTTTTGTTTTTTGATGATTAAGTTTTGCGCATACCATAACAGTCATGAACCTCACTTCTATGCCAGTGTATATGTGTGTGTACATTTCTGTTTTGTATGTCTGTTTTGTATGTTCCCTGTAAAATAGTTCTCTGTGTGCTGTGCTTTCCTGTCTAATCAATGTGTTTGTACCTCAAAAATTTCCTGTCATGATTTGACAATTTCCAATCTGTAATCAAACCGCTGCTGATTGCTGGAAGTAGCGGTATACAAATGTATACTAAATAAAATAAATAAATAAATGTCTATCTGCTGTGTGTTTCTGTGTATCTCTGTTTTGTGTTGGCTATCTTGTGGGTTGATGTGTGTGTATGCATGTGTTTATCTATTTGTACATACCTGTGTGTCACTCCATGAGTGTGCATGAATGCTTGTGTTTATGTATCTTTGAATATGTGGACATGTTAGTATGTGTATAGGTGGATGCGTGTATGGATGTATCTGTGTTGTTTCTCTGTATTTCTGTGGGAAGAAGAGATGAGAGGGGAGGTAATTCTGTTATTGCTGTTATTATGAATCAGTGTTTGTATGATGCAACTGTTTTATCTTCCACCTCCCACCATATATACAGTAGAAACCTAACTTGTACAGCACAGAAGCGTCCCCTAATTCATCTCCTTACTTCCTGCGACTAAAGCAGCATTTCACAGCCTTCCCATTGGCTCGATCCTACCCATACCTTCTGCTGCTAGTTACATGGAAGCAAGAAGGGCAGGCACACTCATACACGGGGAGGATTAGAGAACACAGAATTTTTAAACTCTGAAAAATATCCAGATGTTAGCCATCCTTCTAGATTTCAGATATTAATGTAAACATCAGTAGAATCCTGAAAAAAGCCAGACAGTTGTCAATGCTAATGCCCCCCTCTGAACTCTAGGTATGTTCCCAGCTTGTGAGTGCCTTAATCCAGCCTTGCTGATGACAACAGATATTAGTTGTGAGTACGCATATCAACCAATAAAAAAGCAGAACAATTCAGGCAGCAGCTTTCATAGTAGAAATAATAGCTAAGAAAATATAGTTTCAAATGTACATTTCAAATGTAGTTTGTGTGTGTGCTTGTCTGTTTTGTGTTCTGTGCAGATGTTTTGTCTACATGATGGTGGGTGGGACATTTGGGGGAGTGGGACAGATGCAGAGAGAAGGTTTTGCGGGAGGTAGTAGTTTGCAGGGTGGGAGGGCAGTTGAGGTGGTGAATTTTTGGAGTTGGGAAAGTTGTGGGAGGTTGAGGGTGGGCCAGCTATATGGGAATATTTTTGGGAGTGGGACAATTGACAGGGGGGTGAGGCAAATGTGAAGGATAGCTGATGTGGCGGTACAGTTGTGGGGATAGTTCTTTGGTGGTGGGACAGTTTGGGATGTGAGGCAATTGTGGGAGACTTATTATACATGGGGCAGTTTGTGAAGTGGCAAGGAAGTTGTGAAGATTTTTTTTTTAACTGTAGGGCAGTGGGTGGGTTGTGACAGTTGTATGGGAGTAGTTTTTTGGGGTGGGGCAATTTGTAGGATGGTGGAGCAATTGTGCGAGTAGTCTTTGGGAGTGGGGCAGTTGGCAGACATTAGACTAATATTAAACAGGCAACTATTTGCTTGAAATAAAGGATTATAATCATTTGTTCCTAGCTGGGTCTTTTATCTTTCTGTTAGAAAACAAACAGGTAGTTTATCTTTTTCTCCTCTCTCCTGCAACTTCAATCTATTCCAGGCACATCCTTTGATTTATAGACAATATGCACAATTAAGAGAGAAATGTGTCATCAGAGGTTAGTTTCATCAACAAATGATTAACCCTTAATAGATTATAAACAGTTAACATAAGAACATAAGATATGCCATACTGGGTCAGACCAAGGGTCCATCCAGTCCAGTATCCTGTTTCCAACAATGGCCAATTCAGGCCACAAGTACCTGTCAGGTTCCCATAAGGTAGACAGGTTCCATGCTGCTTGTCCCAGGGGTAAGCAGTGGATTTCCCCAATCCTCTTTAATAAAGGTTTATGGACTTTTTCTCCAGGAACTTGACCAGACCTCTTTTAAATCCAGTTACACTAACAGCTTATACTATAGCTTCTAGTAACGAATTCTAGAGTTTGAGTATGCATTGAGTGAAAAAATATTTTCTCTGATTTGTCTTAAATGTGCTACATTGTAGTTTCATTGGGTGTCCCCTACTCTTTTAAATTGTTGAAGGAGTAAACAACCAATCTGCACTTACCCATTCCACTCCATTCATTATTTTATAGACTTCTATCATTACTCTCCTCAGCCATCTCATTTCCAAGTTGAAGAGCCCTAATCTTTTAAGCCTTACTTGATAGGAATATCCTTCTATTTTGGTCATTCTTCTCTGTACTTTTTCCAATTCTGCTATATTCTTTTTAAAATATGGCGACCAGAATTACGTACAATATTCAAGGTGTAGTCACACCATTGAGTGACACAGAGGAAATATAATATCTTTGGTTTTATTCTCCATTGTTTTTCATATGATTCCTAACATTCTATTTGCTTTCTTGGTCATGGTTGCACACTAGGCAGAGGGTTTCAACGTATTATTCACGATGATGCCCACATCCTTTTCCAGGGTGGTGATTCCGAATGTGGTTTGGGTTCATCTTCTCTAAGTGCACTTCTCCACATTAAATGTCATCCCAATTTTTCAAGGTCCTAATGTAATTTTTTTAGAATCCTCTTTTGTTTTAACAACTTTGAGGTGATCAAATTTGCAGATGAGACAAAATTTTTCACTCATCATTTCCATTTCCAGGTCATTTATAAATATGTTAAAAAGCAGCGGGCCCAGCACAGATCACTGGGGTACTCCACTATTCACCTTTCTCCATTTAGAAATTTGGCCATTTAGCCCTACTCTCTGCTTTCTATCTTTTAACCAGTTCCTGATTCACAGTACTATACTGCCTCCTATCCCATGACCAAAGGGGTCATTCTGAGACACAAATAGCGGGGATGGAAGTCCCATTGGGATGTCCATCCCCGCTATTCAGGCCCTTTCTGACCCCATCTTATTTCCCTGCATGTTGTACAGGAAAGAGGCGGATCTGGGGTGGGGATAGGATGGGCAGTGGGCGGTTGTCGGCCCTGGACATATAAGGCCAATTCTAATGTCGGCTCTGTACGTCCGGGGCCGGTTCCTTGCATGGGGAACTTATTCCACCTCGGAGGTGAAATAATTTCCCCAGTCAGCAGAGATAGGCAGGCCTGGGCTGGGAGATGGTGGGAGGGGGTAGAGGAGATTCCTCGCAGCCTGACCCTAGCCTTAGAAGCACCTTTGCAGTCGATGGATGGGGATCGCGACTTTTCAATGGAGCCATGATTCCATGGCAACCGCACGCCATGGCACCACGGCTCCATTGAACTGCCCTGACTGAGTTAGCTGGGGAAGGCCTGTACATGCAGGCTGGATGGAATCGGGGTCCTGGCCTGCACGTACAGGCCTGTTCGTGATTCTGATACCGCAGGGCAAGATGTGCCCTGCAGGATCAGAATTACGACTCCTCTGTATGTCTGGTTCCAACCGGGCGCACAGAGGGCCGGGATGTGCAGACCAGAATCAGGCCCCAAGAGTCAATCATGAGGGACCTTGTCAAAGGTTTTCTGAAAATCCAGATACACTATATCTACCGCTTCATCTTTGTCTACCTGTTTATTCACACCTTCAGAAAAATATAAGTTTAGTGAGACAAGGATTTCCTTGTCTGCCATTACACCATGAGTATCTACGTGTTCAGAAATTTTGTGCTTTATAATTGTTTATACTATTTTGCCTGGTATTGACATCATTAATTAAAGTCCCATATATAGTGATCACCACATAAACTCCAAAAAATACTAAAATCACTATTTCCCCTTTGTGAAACTCAACTCATAAATGTCGAATGTTACCGGAAAGGGACAGACATTAGAAGTACTGTCCTCCACTCGGTTTCATCCTTTTAATCAAAATTGTGTAAATCCTTAATAAACACCATATAGTAAAATCCCAGCTACTTAGTGTTTTCAAGATCCCAAATCCTGAAGAACCAAGCACGACGTGCAAGTTTCGGGTTATCACCCTGTTTCAAGTGCTATCATCATGTATCATTTCATAACCGACCACAACACTGAGGAACAGCTGATTCATTCAAAGGGTCATGTTGTTGTAGAATGGCCAAAATTTGCCGTCACTCAAAACGATCCTCCAATAGGTACACCGGAGTAACCCACTGAAACAGGGAAACCCCGTTTCCCATAGGAGATATTAGATGATACTAGACCAATCAAGTTCTCTGTTAAGGCCGGTTGGGTGTACCGTTTGTAAACGGAATATCCAATGTTGTTCACGCCGCTGAAGTTTTTGGGTCCGATCCCCCCCTCGAGGATCTAGAAAGATATGGTCAATGACCGACCAACGTAAATCTGAGAATTCATGGTTAAATGCAAGACAATGTTCAACTATTGGGGCTGTTTCTGTTTTTTGCCGAAGACGTGAAACATGTTCTCCAATTCGTAGTTTAATCGTACGGATTGTTCTTCCCACATAAACCATAGGACAGGGACATTGAATTATATACACCACATAGGAACTATTACAGTCCGTTTCCCACTGCCGAGATATGGCATAACCTGTCAAAGGATGAATCCAATCAATCCCCGTTAAAGAGGAAGCACAGTAGATACAATTACCACAGATTTTATGTCCACCAGCTTGCTTGTGTGGTACAGCGGGTCTATCTAATGGTACCGATGTTTGAGCCGCATAATCACCTAAATTTGCTCCCTGAGAAAATGCTACCATAAAACGTCTATGAAAACAGGGATGTAATTCTAAAACTGACCAGTGGTTTTTAAGAATACTAATAACCTCAGTACTGGACGTCATATATGGTAAAACTCCCACAATAACTGAAGAGGAGCCATCTTCAGTAGTAGGTTGGCAATCAAGCAAAAGCCAATCTCGATGCGTGTATAAAGCCCGATAAGCACGTTGTATGATCTTTTCTGGATAACCTCTAACTCGAAGCCTCATAATAAGCTCTGCTGAATGGACCTTAAAATCAGCCACAGAAGAGCAAATTCTGCGTATCCGCAAGAATTATCCATAGGGGAGACCTTTTTTTAATAAAGTAGGATGAAAACTTTGAAAAGTTAGCAGGCTATTTCGTTGGACCGATTTTTGGTACAAAACTGTACGAAAATGATTAGTTTCTTTTATAATGGTAACATCCAGAAAATCAATATGACGATCGTCTATTGACGCTGTGAAAGTTAGATTGGGTTTAAGGGCATTTAGCCACTGCAAAAATTCCTGTAGCATCACAGACGTACCTGTCCATAAGAAAAAAATGTCATCTAAAAAGCGCTTCCACAAGGGGATATATTGAAAATAAGGAGCTACATATAAATATGTTTCTTCAAACTCCACCATGTACAATGTAGCAATAGAGGGCGCTGCTGTCGCCCCCATGGCGATCCCAAATATTTGTTGGTAAAATAACCCCTGTGACAAAAAGTAATTACGAGTTAGCACTGAAGAAATCATTTCCATTATAAATTGTCGTGGAAGTCTCGAAGGAGCATATTCAAACTTATTTTGCAACATATCTAAGGCCTCTCTCTGATTTATATTTGTATATAGGGCAGTGACGTCCAAGGTAATCATCTGGAACTCCCAACTCGGTAGATCAAAAGATGACTGTTGTTGAAGAAAATGAGCTGTATCTCGTATGTAAGACTTAACTAAAGCAGCTTCTTTTCGTAAAAAAACATCACAGTATTTAGATAACGGCTCCAAGAGCGATCCCCTACAGGACACTATTGGTCGTCCCGGAGGCGATGTCAACGACTTATGTACCTTTGGTACCAAATATATTATTGGGATCTTAGGACATTTAGGAATTAAGAATTGGTGTTCCTTTTTAGTTAGCCAGCCGTTTGTAAAAGCTATATCCACCACAGATTTTATATCAATCTGTAAGTCTTTAGTGGGATCACCAGGCAATAAGCGATAAGTGGAGACATCTGATAAATGGGTTTGCAAGAGCCACACATAATCCGAAGTGGATTGAACCACAACGGCTCCCCCTTTATCAGCCCTACGGATAGTCAACGCAGGATCCCGTCTCAACTGTTGTAAAGAGTCCCATCTCCTTCTGTCTAAATTCACCCATTTGGACCAGAAGGATTGTTCTAATCGATCCAAATCGCGTAATACTAAATTCTGGTAGGTTATAATAGAAGGATCCACTTCCCCGGCGGCATCCACATAGATTCCGGGCGTACAACAGAAGTATCAGAATTCGCTGGTTTATCTGCAACAGAAGTATCAGAATTCGCTGGTTTATCTGCAAAATAATGTATGACTCGCAATTTACGAAAAAATTTATATAGAGCCTACTGTATTAGAAAAGAATCATGATGAACTGTAGGCACAAAAGACAGACCCAGATTAAGTACATATTCCTGTTCTGGGGAAAGTTCAGAGGCCGACAGATTAATCACTATTGATTCCGTTGGTGGGACCGTTGTCGTGTCGTGGGAGGTTCGAGTGTATCATACAGAGGGATGGGAACCTCCCACGACACGACAACGGTCCCGCCAACAGAATCAATAGTGATTAATCTGTCGGCCTCTGAATTTTCCCCAGAACAGGAGTATGTACTTAATCTGGGTCTGTCTTTTGTGCCTACAGTTCATCATGATTCTTTTCTAATACGGCAGGCTCTATAAAAAATTTTTCGTAAATTGCGAGTCATACATTATTTTGCAGATAAACCAGCGAATTCTGATACTTCTGTTGTACGCCCGGAATCTATGTGGATGCCGCCGGGGGAAGTGGATCCTTCTATTATAACCTACCAGAATTTAGTATTACACGATTTGGATTGATTAGAACAATCCTTCCGGTCCAAATGGGTGAATTTAGACAGAAGGAGATGGGACTCTTTACAACAGTTGAGACGGGATCCTACGTTGACTATCCATAGGGCTGATAAAGGGGGAGCCATTGTGGTTCAATCCACTTCGGATTATGTGCGGCTCTTGCAAACCCATTTATCAGATGTCTCCACTTATCGCTTATTGCCTGGTGATCCCACTAAAGACTTACAGATTGATATAAAATCTGTGGTGGATATAGCTTTTACGAATGACTGGCTAACTAAAAAGGAACACCAATTCTTAACTCCTAAATGTCTTAGGATCCCAATAATATATTTGGTACCGAAGGTACATAAGTCGTTGACATCGCCTCCGGGATGACCAATAGTGTCCTGTAGGGGATCCCTCTTGGAGCCGTTATCTAAATACTGTGATGTTTTTTTACGAAAAGAAGCTGCTTTAGTTAAGTCTTACATACGAGATACAGCTCATTTTCTTCAACAACTGTCATCTTTTGAGTCATCTTTTGATCTACCGAGTTGGGAATTCCAGATGATTACCTTGGACGTCACTGCCCTATATACAAATATAAATCAGAGAGAGGCCTTAGATATGTTGCAAAATAAGTTTGAATATGCTCCTTCGAGACTTCCACGACAATTTATAATGGAAATGATTTCTTCAGTGCTAACTCGTAATTACTTTTTGTCACAGGGGTTATTTTACCAACAAATATTTGGGATCGCCATGGGGGCGACAGCAGCGCCCTCTATTGCTACATTGTACATGGTGGAGTTTGAAGAAACATATTTATATGTAGCTCCTTATTTTCAATATATCCCCTTGTGGAAGCGCTTTTTAGATGACATTTTTTTCTTATGGACAGGTACGTCTGTGATGCTACAGGAATTTTTGCAGTGGCTAAATGCCCTTAAACCCAATCTAACTTTCACAGCGTCAATAGACGATCATCATATTGATTTTCTGGATGTTACCATTATAAAAGAAACTAATCATTTTCGTACAGTTTTGTACCATAAATCGGTCCAACGAAATAGCCTGCTAACTTTTCAAAGTTTTCATCCTACTTTATTAAAAAAAGGTCTCCCCTATGGACAATTCTTGCGGATACGCAGGATTTGCTCTTCTGTGGCTGATTTTAAGGTCCATTCAGCAGAGCTTATTATGAGACTTCGAGTTAGAGGTTATCCAGAAAAGATCATACAATGTGCTTATCGTCGGGCTTTATACACGCATCGAGCTTGACTTTTGCTTGATCGCCAACCTACTACTGAAGATGGCTCCTCTTCAATTATTGTGGGAGTTTTACCATATATGACGTCCAGTACTGAGGTTATTAGTATTTTTAAAAACCACTGGTCAGTTTTAGAATTACATCCCTGTTTTCATAGACGTTTTATGGTAGAATTTTCTCGGGAAGCAAATTTAGGTGATTATGTGGCTCAAAGTCGGTACCATTAGATAGACCCGCTGTACCACCCAAGCAAGCTGGTGGACATAAAATCTGTGGTAATTGTATCTACTGTGCTTCCTCTTTAACGGGGATTGAATGGATTCATCCTTTGACAGCTTATGCCATATCTCGGCAGTGGGAAACGGACTGTAATAGTTCCTATGTGGTGTATATAATTCAATGTCCCTGTCCTATGGTTTATGTGGTAAGAACAATCCGTACGATTAAACTACGAATTGGAGAACATGCTTCACGTCTTCTGCAAAAAACAGAAACAGCTCCAATAGTTGAACATTGTCTTGCATTTAACCATGAATTCTCAGATTTACGTTGGTCGGTCATTGACCATATCCCGCAAGATCCTCGAGGGGGGGATCGGACCCGAAAACTTCAGCGTAGTGAACAACATTGGATATTCCGTTTACAAACGGTACACCCAACCGGCCTTAACAGAGAACTTGATTGGTCTAATATCATCTAATATCTCCTATGGGAAACGGGGTTTCCCTGTTTCAGTGGGTTACTCCGGTGTACCTATTGGAGGATCGTTTTGAGTGACGGCAAATTTTGGCCATTCTACAACAACATGACCCTTTGAATGAATCAGCTGTTCCTCAGCGTTGTGGTTGCTTGTGAAATGATACATGATGATAGCACTTGAAAGAGGGTGATAACCCGAAACGTGCACGTCGTGCTTGGTTCTTCAGGATTTGGGATCTTGAAAACACTAAGTAACTGGGATTTTACTATATGGTGTTTATTAAGGATTTACACAATTTTGATTAAAAGGATGAAACCGAGTGGAGGACAGTACTTCTAATGTCTGTCCCTTTCCGGTAACATCCGACATTTATGAGTTGAGTTTCACAAAGGGGATATAGTGATTTAGTATTTTTTGGTATTGACATCAGGCTTACCGGTCTTTAGTTTCCCGGATCATTCCTGGAACCCTTTTTAAAAACTGGTGTTACATTGGCCACTCTTCAATCTTCAGGTGCTACAGATGATTTTAATGATCATTCACAGATTGCTAAAAGTAGGTCTGTAATCTTATATTTCCATTCTTTCAGCACCCTGAGAGGTATGCCATCCAGTCGTGGTGATTTGCTAGTCTTTAGTTTATTGAATATCTGTATTATCTCTTCCCAACTTATCAAGATTTTTTTTAAATTCCTCCAATACATCACCTTTAAATTTCATTTTTAGCATGGGTACTTTTCCTACATCTTCTTCAGTAAAGACTGAAGCAGAAACATCATTACTTCATTTAATCTCTGTGCTATGACCTCATTTAGTGCCGCGTTTACCCCTCTGTCATCTAAGTGCCCAACTGACCCTCTCAGTGTTGTTTTGCCGTGAGTATACTTGAAAAGTTTCATTATGGGGTGATAGACATTTCTACCATTTGTTGAAGCCACCCAGGACACACGCTCTGAGTACTCATTTGGACAGGGAGTTGGCTGGAGGACTTCCTAGCTTCCATCCAGTCCATTGACACCGTGTCCTCTGATGTTATCTAGGGGTCTTTAAAGCACGGCCCGAGCAGCTACAGGTTAGAGATTGATGCTTCTATAATTTGTTAGAGCTACCTGGAACAAATGCACCGAGTACTCTTTGGACAGGCAGTTGGCTGGAGCACTGCCTGGTTGCTGCCACTTCACCTGATGTCATCTAGGGAGTCTTTAAAGCATGACCCCCCTCCATGGGACATGGACGTAGGTGCATCCAAAGGAGTGTGTTCAAAGGGGCACAGTCCACCTCTTTGGTGCCCCTTCAGAGCACGGAGGAGCCTTGAGGAGCACTAAGGAGCTGTTTTTTGTGGGATGGGCAAATGGAAGAAGAAGACCTTCGGTGTGAGTAGCATGAATCCATCTATAACTGTGAAAGCAGTGGGTCCTATGGACAAACATGTGTCATTTGGTAAACCACAAGAGGATTGTTTGTTGTTGTTGACTGCTAGTTCTAACTCCTTAGCCCCTCTTCTTCATGGGCGGCGGGGGTGCTTTCTCTACCCTGCTGACTGCCAGTGGGATTGCGGGCCCATTGACGTCTTTGCCTGATGTTGAGTGAAGCTGGATCCCCAGTTGGACCTAATATATTTGAGACTAAATTTCCTTTGCTACAAGTTGTTTGGTTCCCCAAAACTGCTATATTATCACAAGAATTTTCTGGTTCATTTACTTCATCTGTTCCACATGCTGAAAGTCACTTTAAAAGATATTTGGTCTATGTTTTCTCATATGGAGGCTTCTTTAACTAATACTGTCTTGCAGTTTGCAAAATTTACCAAAGAAACTGTAGATAAACTTGCCCAGCATGATACATATCCTGCGGTGCTTTACTCATGTTGTTCAAAAATTGAATCTCAGGTTTCCATGGTGCAGGGAGTGGTTACCTCCTCTATTAAAGATAGTTTGATATTACATCGTCAGCAGGAAGTCTTAGAGAATGCGACTCAGGCTAAGAATCTTCGATGTCTCAACTTTATCTCCATTAATTTTATTTCAGAAGTATTTGAAGGAAGTGTTGGGATATCAGGGCTTTGCCACCCTTTCCCTTAATGATATTTGTTATTTTCCTCAAGCTGTTAAAGCAACTGATGAGAAGGGGGAGGGGATGGACATCCTTGCACCTATGCATAGCTTGAACCTCTCAGAGTTTCTTGAGTCATCTATTGATGATATAACTACTAGGGCAACTCTACTGGTTTCTTTTAACACTGAATTAGATAAGAATTTGATTTTGAAATACCGTATATACTCGAGTATAAGCCGAGTTTTTCAGCACATTTTTTGTGCTGAAAAACGGCCCCCTCGGCTTATACTCGAGTCAACATCTGCAGATGTCTAGCAGGGGGCGCTGCTTCTAAAGCTAAGGTTTCCATAACCGCGGCTGCAGATATGGAAACCTTTGCAGTGATGTACTGGGCAGGGCCGGCCCGTCCATTGAGCAAGAATGTTTTTTGCACAGGGCCCCGCGTTTCAGGGGGCCCCGCGCAAAAAACATTCTTCATCCCAAGTTAAAAAAAAAAAAAAACAACCCAGCTGCTTCTGCCGCGGCAGCATCAAGAGTGCCGCGGCAGTATCAAGAGTGCCACCGCCGCCGCGGGGCCCCCCCGGCAGAGCCTCCCTGGATCGCCTCCCTGCATCGCAGCCTATCCCCGAACACGGGCTTCTTCCAGAGCCGCGAGAGTTTCCTTTCTCGCGGCTCTGTTAATCCTGCCGGGGCTGATGGGAAATCCCATCAGCCCCGGCGGGATTAACAGAGCCGCGAGAAAGGAAACTCTCGCGGCTCTGAAAGAAGCCCGTGTTCGGAGATAGGCTGCGATGCAGGGAGGCTCTGCCGGGGGTCCCCGCGGTGGCGGCGGCACTCTTGATACTGCCGCGGCACTCTTGATGCTGCTGCGGCAGAAGCAGCTGGGTTGTTTTTTTTTTTAATTTGGGTTGATAGGGCGGAAGGGGGTTTAGGACTGGTAATGGGGGGGAGGCCAAGACTGGAAGTGGGCTGATAGGGGAGGGTTAGGACTAGTAATGGGCCATGGGGGGGGGGTGCTAAGACTGGAAGTGGGCTGATGGGGGGGGGTTAGGGCTGGTAATGGGCTATGGGGGGGGCTGACTGGAAATGGGCTGATGGGGGGGTTAGGACTGGTAATTGGCTATGGGGGGGGGCTAAGACTGGAAGTGGGCTGATGGGGGGGGGGGGTTAGGACTGGAAATGGGCTATGGGGGGGCTGACTGGAACTGGGCTGATGGGGGGGTTAGGACTAGTAATGGGCTATGGGGGGGCTAAGACTGGAAGTGGGCTGATGGGGAGGTTTAGGACTGGTAATGGGTTATGGGGGGGCTAAGAATGGAAGTGGGCTGATGGGGAGGTTTAGGACTGGTAATGGGTTATGGGGGGGCTAAGAATGGAAGTGGGCTGATGGGGAGGTTTAGGACTGGTAATGGGTTATGGGGGGGCTAAGAATGGAAGTGGGCTGATGGGGAGGTTTAGGACTGGTAATGGGTTATTGGGGGGGGGCTAAGACCTGGAAATGGGCTGATGGGGGATTAGGACTGGTAATGGGCTATGGGGGGCTAAGACTGGAAATAGGCTGATGGGGGGCTAGGCCTGGAAATAGGGTGATGGGGGGGTTAGGACGTAATGGGCTGATGGGAGGGGTTAGGACTAGTAATGGGCTATGGGGGGGCTAGGACTGGAAATGGGCTGATGGGGGGTTAGGACTGGTCATGGGCTGGGGGGGTTGCTAGGACTGGAAATGGGCTGAGTGGAAGGAGGGCGTGAACTGCAAATAGCTGATGGGGACGGGGGCTTGGAATGGAAATGGGTTGTGAGGGGGAGGGAGCTAGGACTGGAAATGGGTGAGTGGGGGGGGCTAGGACAGGAAATGGGCTGATGGAGGGGCTAGAATAGGACTGGAAATTGGCTGTTGGGGGGGTGCTAAGATTGGAAATGGGCTGTGGTGGGGGTTTGGATTGAAATGGACTCATGAAGGGGCTAGAACTGGAAGTAGGCTCATGGGGGGCTTGGATTGGAAATGGGCTGAGTGGAGGGGAGCTAGGATTTGACATGGGCTGATGGGCTCATGGGGGGCTGGGATTGCAAATGAGCTGATGGAGGGACTCGGATTGGACTGGAAATAGATGGGGGAGCTAGGACTGGAAATAGGCTGATGGTGGGTCTAGGATAGGACTGGAAATGGGCTTATGGGGGGCTAGGACTGGAAATGGGCTGATGCGGGAACTAGAAGGGAGCGGATGCTGGGTGGGACTGGAACTAGATTGGAGCTGATGTTGGGGGAGGATTAGAATGGGATGGAGCTGGGAGAGTGAAATGGAGAGGGGAAAAATATTTTGTGTGGGAGGGAAGACAAATCTACAATTGGCCGGATATTGGGAGAGTAAGTGGGGATTGAGAATGGAGGGGTAAAATTTGAGTAGATGAAATAGGAATGAGGAAAGAGCAAAAGGAGAAAGATTAGTATGTTAAAGCAGATGTAGAGAGAGAATGGAAAAAAACTAGAAGAGAGAAGAAAAGACAAATGGACAGCAGACGATGGAGAGTTAGCGGAAGACACAAAGAAACCAGAAGAAAGTGACTGACTGGAGCAATTGCAGCTGAAAAAAAATGCACAAAAGGTAGAAAAATATCTCTTTATTTTGAATTAATTAATTAATTTATTTAACATTTCTTCTATACCGCGCAATTAAAATCAGCGCGGTGTGCATCGAACAAAAATACTGCAATGTACAGAAACAACATTGAGTTTACAAAGAACAGGGAATTGAACATGGGATCGAAACCGGGGAAACTAAATACATGTTAACTCGAAACTATGTACAATACTCTAATATAAATGGGTGTTGCATTGATTTTGTGAAGATGAAGATTAGTGGTTGGTTGGGCTTGAGTGGGGACTACCTATTATATCTGTGGTATTGACGTTCAGGGGCGGCTGGGGTATGAGGGAAGCTTGCTGGTTGTGCTTCTATCACTGGAAGTTTCTGGGTAACATTTTGTGAACAGGTGGAGTTTTAAGGCTTTTCTGAATAGGAAGAGGCTTTTAATACCACGGATTTCATGGGGGAGTGCATTCCAGTTTAAAGGGGCGAATATGGAGAAGGCTCTGTTGGAGGTAGCCTTTGTGCATGTAGTTATTAGCTTGGGGACTACTAATGTGTTCAGTGCAGTAGACCTTCTGTTTCTATTTTCCAGGGTACCATGGACTAGCTTGCTGATTGGCGTAGGGGGGTAGTTATTTAGGGCTTTGAAGGTGAAGACCAATGACTTGTATTGGAGCCTGGCATGTAAAGGTAGCCAATGCAAATCCTTCATGATGGGCGTTATGTGGTCGGATCTTTACGATCCAGAGAGGACTCTTGCGGCTGCATTCAAAGCTAGGCGGAGCGGGTTTAAGGTTTGATACCATATTGTTTTTGTTGACCCCATTTTCCACTTACAGAGCTATTTTACTGTTTTTCGTTTAAATAAATATTCATGTAATTTTATTGGTCTCTATCTTTATTTTTTACATTGACTAGTAGGTGCCTCATTTCCCACCCTCGGCTTATACTCGAGTCAATAGTTTTGCCCAGTTTTTTGTGGTAAAATTAGGTACCTTGGCTTATATTCGGGTCGGCTTATACTCGAGTATATACGGTAGGTTCTTTCAAAAGAGAATGAATTGTTCTGTGGCCCCTGATGTCTCCAGGTAAGCTTGGGCATGGCACAAGGCTTTTCTAGCCTTAAAGCCTCGTGTTTTGGAGTTAGGGCTCCATTCTTTCTTAAATTTCCCTGCAAATGCCTGGTGACATTAGGGAGTTGGAGGATTTTCTGAAGTCTTGTTTGGATGTTCAAAAGGTGGTTAACACTTGAGGTAATGTTTTGTTAGTTTGTATGATTGGGATTTAATGAATTTTCTGGATATATGCCAATATATTCTCGTGTTTTTTCTTTTCTTTATTTGAGGGGTCACTCTGATGATGGATAGGCTTTTTGACTTACTGATCATCTGATTTTGTATGTTCCAGCTCAGGCACTGAGATCCTGCAAAAAATATTACCGTCTACCTACACTTCAGTTGGTTTTTGCAGTAGTTATCTAACTACTTTTTTTCTGGAGTACCTTACCAGCTTATATGAAAAGTAATATTGCATACTCAACTTTTATATCTCAGTTAAAAACATGTCTTTTCAGACCAGCCTTCTACGAGACTATATAGTCAAAACTGGTCCACCATTGATTGCTTGCCCTTATGGTCTGCAGTTTAGAATGGCATACCATTTGTGGCAGCTGGTGATTGTTATGTTTTATGTCCCTATATACTGTTAGAGATGGGTTTCATGCTCAGAACTGTCCTTTAAATATGGACTGAGATTGGTTTAAGTTCCAATGACTGTTGATGATTTTTGTTTTCTGTGCCTGCTAAGGCCAGGATCTTTGCCTATACCTGACTTCTGAGCAGTGGTCTTCGGACAGTACTAGTTCTCTGATATCGTGTTTTGTCTTTTATCTTTGCACCTTTATTTTTACTGTGAATCAATTTGATATGTACTTTGGTGAAGATGATGTTGCTGTTTAGTTATAAATATATCGACTGTTTTGTTGTTTTTTTTATTTTTATTATAGTACCTATGTTACTGGCTTTTTGTTTGTCCATCTTTTTGGTCATACCTTATTTAGTTTATGTTCTTACTTTTCTGTTTTGATTTATTATATCATCAAAATAGCCAATAGCCTATGTTATTGGCTATTTTATTTTCCTATGTTTTAATCTGTTGTTGTTGTTTGTTTTTACCTTATGTTCGTCATCCTATATTTTATTAGATTTTTTTTTATTTGATTGCAAACGGCCTTGGTATTTTGTTAAAGGTGATATATGAAGTAAATAAACTGAACTAAACTAATATATAGTCTTTTGCTAGATCATTGACTAAAAGGCACATTTTAGAAAATCCGTTTATGTGGTTGCTGCGAGATCGTGAAAATATCTGCAATTCTTTGTCAACTTTCAAGGAGAGGGTAGGCATCTGTAAGTCTAACCCAAAATAAACATATCTTCACCCCACACTCTAGAAGGGGATGGGCATCCATGTGCAGTGGGTGACACTATTTTATAAACACTGTGATCTACCCGCACCCTAATGGCCACCCTAGGCGGTCGCCTAATATAGGGCGCGTCACCTCTTTGTTTTGTAGTTGTGGGTTCTCATGTAAAAATGAAAGTCCGAGAGGCTTTAAGGCTAACACAGGAAATTTATTGATTTTCACTGCTTCTCCAAAATAGAGCTTGTATAAAGCTCAACGCAAAACAAGAAAGTAAAAAGGATTTTCTTCTCCTGATACAATTAACTTCAGTTACTTCCAGACTTCATGAACAAAGGCTTCATTACTTCTCCTAGCCTCTTTAACACAAGTGCTAGTTTGCCTTGCTAAAACTTCTTCACATACAAGCACTTTCTGGCTTTATTCCAGGAACATTTCTAAAAGGAAACAAGGCTTTTAAAACACAGTTCAGCCTGTTTACACCTTTTAACTAGCAAAGGCAGCTGTTTGAGCTTTCCCCTTTCCAGGGCTCAAACGCTTGTCTTATAACATAGAGCACATTCCATTGGGCATTCACATTCACTGTCAGAAGGATAACTTCCTATCTCCATATCTTCAGTGTCTGGCTCTTGTACATCAGGATTAAAACTCCTCCTGGTAATACCCGGCTCTACACTTTCTAAAAGTTTAAGAATTTCCTTCCAACCAGAGGTTTTTCTGTCTCTCGGCTGCTTAGCACATACTGGCAATTCTTTCTCTCTCCATGAGTGGCTTAATGCTTTCAGCTGGTTTAACTTTCTGTTACACAGAAGGTTACTCACGGTTCTCCTGTTATCAGATGGGCTTTTACCAAGCCTTTGGCTTGTAGTAAAACTGTCCTCATTCAAAGCTCCCTCCAAAGGAAATCTCCTGCCTCCAGGTTCCAAAGCAAACCTCCCTGCTTTGTGGCTTGTTCCTTTGAATACTCTAGCATTTTCCTCTAAGGCTGGGCTGTCCTGGGAAATATCTCTCACTTCAGATACCCGAGAGCTTTTTCCTCCCTCCAGCACGTTAGGATTCCTGCTCCGTTCTGAGTCTCCAGTAGCTCCTCCCCTGGGAACTCCCTTCTTCCTGTAATGCTGCTTCTCAACCTCAGCATTAGCATAGGCATCAGAATATGCCTCAGGAAGCAGGCTGAGCTTCAGACTTTCCTCAACACTGTCTGAACTCTCTGACTCAGCTCTCTCCACTCTGTCTGTGTTCCAAGTGCTGCAAAAGCTCCGTCTGCTTCATCTGCTCTCTGTTACTGCTCCTTTCCTTTTGTAATCCCCTGGGAACTCCCTTTGCACGTGTCTGAGCAGTGATCACGTGCTGCTTCCCCAGCTGGTCTTCATTAACCCTACAGCTTGTTCCTAAGCTGGGGCGTGGCCTGCAGCTATTCACTAGGTGAGTTTTTTCCTGTTCCAAAACATTTTGTGTTTCACATCCCCGCCTGCTGCTTCTCTCCCTTAAGGTAAAAGTGTGCTCTTTTCCCTTTCCTAAGGGCTTGGGGACATTTTGGCCATCACAACACGCATGTGTGAAAAGTCGATGAAGGAACCCCAGCAACTTACATGTGTGTATGCCGTTATTTCATAACATGTATATGAAAATGTTAGCATACACACATGTATCTGGTATAAATGTATACTGGACATCCCACTGCTCTTCCTCAGTTACACACAATTTAATGTTTACTGAAGTTACACATGAAGAAGAAAATAAAAATGGGGGGGGGGGTTAAGGGGGATATACCTTCTTAATCTTTCCTGTAAGGGGCTACTTGAAACTAGCACTTTTCAAAAATCTAAACATGCCAGGGGAGAAGTGTAAATACAGATATGGATCATGCAATCTCCATATGAAATCAAAGATACACATACATCTTGTTGCTCCATGCAAACCAAGCCCCCAACACATCTCTGTGTGACTTAAATGTGATTGGAGTAGACGCGTGTAAATTCAGACATTTCTAAAATGGCTGCTTAGACATTAATATCAATTTCACATGTGCAAATCATGAGTAGGGCTTCTAAAATAACCTCCTAAGAGGCCAATTCAGGTCTTGGCGCTTCCGGCCTGTCCGGGCATCCAGAATCTAGATGAGCCGGATTTGCACCCGGTTCTGAACCCACGAGGCTAGATGTCTCTGTGGGATCAGTATCGGGTGCAACCAGCTTGGATGGGCCAGCCGTGCCCTGATTCTGGGCCTCTGGATGTGCAAGTTCTTCCCTGATCCCGGGCAGACACAGCAGTGGTCCTTTCCCTACCACCCGACCTCCGATCGGGCCTGCCGTGGCCAGGATTCGGCTGCAGAGAATCCCCTGCACCCTTCACCTCTTTCCGGGCCCAGATTCTTCTTTTTTTGTTGTGTAGGGGGACTTATTCCAGCTCGGAGGTGGAATAAGTCCCCCGTCCAGATCACCGATCCCAGACATATAGGGCCAACAATGGAATTGGCCTGTACGTCTGGGGTAGGAGTCACACCTCTGACCTGCCCTCGCTCTTCCTTGGCCCACCCCCATACAGAGATCCCCGCACATCTCTACTGTACATGCGAGGAGCTCTGTGGGTGGAATCAGCACCCTGGTGTTTAGTGGGGATATAAATCCAACCCGGACGTTTATCCCTGCTAAATGCAAGTCAGAATCTATCCCTATTTATTTATTATTTTATTTACAGCTCTTTGGTATCGGCGCGGTTTACAGATAACAAAATTTCGCATTAGAACAATCTTTCATGGTGTAGAAAATTTGAGGTCTATGGACTTTTGGGTGTGCAGAGAGTCTGATTTGTGTTCTATCAGGGCTATGTTGTTGGGGTGTCAGAGGCTGTGTGGGTGATTTGAGAGATGGGGGGAGGGGGCATAGGGTTAGTGCCTAAAAGGTGAAGATAGAATAGGTAGTGTTTAAGGACCTTTCTAAATTGGGAGAGGTCCTTTATTGATCGGATATGCGGAGGGAGATTGTTCCAGCATGTTGGAGCGAATAGGGTGAAGGCCCTATCTCTGGTTGCTTGGTTACATTTAGTGTACTCATTTGGTAAAGCGAGGGTATTAGCGGCTGCTGATCTTCTTAGCCTGTTTGTGGGAGTGTTGATAAGAAGTGAGGAGAGGGAAGGTGGGGCTATCTGTTTGATTGCTTTAAAGGAAAGCAATAGTGCTTTGTAGGTGATCCTGGCTTGAAGTGGTAGCCAGTGAAGCTCTGTTAGTATAGGAGTGATGTGGTCCCTTCTGGAAGTACAGCAGAGGATGCGGGCTGCTGAGTTCATCGCCAATTGAAGTGGGTTGAGGGTGCTCTTGGGCAGACCGTGTAGGATGATATTTTTTATTTATTTATTTATTTATTTACAGTTTCTTTTATACCGCGCTATTTGACATCAGTGCAGTTTACAATGAACATAAAACTACACGTCACAAAGATTGATCAGTGCTTACAATGAACAGGACAATAAACTGGGTATACATTAAACAGGTTTCATAAACAGAGAACATGAGAACTATGTACAAAAAGCAACTATGTACAAAGCAACTAAATGCAGCTATATGTTTCTTGATGAGAGGAGGATATTGGCGTAATCAAAATGTGGTGTTACAAGGGATTGGAAGATTGTTCTGAAATCATTAGGGGCAAGTAGAGGTCTTAGGTGTTTCAGCGTTCTTATTTTATTGTAGATGGATTTGACAGTCTGTTTTATGTGATCTTTGAAGGTCAGTTCTTGATCTATGGTGACTTCCAGGTAGCGAATCGATGATTTACATGGTAGTTCCGCGTCTCTCACCTTCAATGTTGTGGGGGGAGAGAATTTCTTATTCCTGGTTATGAATAGGACTTCGGTTTTCTTGAAGTTTATTCGCAGATTCTGGGATAAGAGCCAGTCCGTAATCGCGTTGAAGCAATCGATTATTGGGGAGAAGTTGGGGGCCTTGATGTTTATTGGGGTGAATATCAGGACATCATCTGCATAGATCAAACTGGAGATGTTGAATGCTCTGATGATTTCACAGATTGGTTGCATATATATGTTAAATAGTAAAGCAGATAAAGAGGATCCTTGAGGTACACCCTGTTGTTGGTGGAAAGGATCAGATGTTGAGGATCCTATCCGGACCTGTTGCCAGCGGTTAGTTAGGTAGGATCTACACCATTCCCAAGCCGATCCCTGAACTCCCTTTTCTTGGAGGCGGTGGAGAAGTTGCACATGGTTAACCGAGTCAAAAGCTGCCGAGATAGCAAGGAAGATAAGGATGAACCCATTTTCAATTTTGTCAATCCCTCTTGATAAGGTGTTGATAAGTAATGTGAGTAAGGTCTCTATACCGTGGGACTCACGGAACCCATGTTGGCAGGGATCAAGTGGGGCTGAAATATCTATATGCTGCTGCAATTGGATTTGGACCACCTTCTCGATGATTTTGGCTAGAAGGGGTATACTTGAAATTGGACGATAGGAGTCTGTTTTCGCTGGGTCGAGTTTATTGTTTTTCAGGAGAGGGCATATGGACGTTTGCTTTAGAGATGTTGGGAATGATCCAGTTGTGAAGGAAAGTTGCATGATGAGGGCTAGTGTGGGACTTAGTTCGGCCCGCATCATTCTAATCCAATAGGCAGGGCATGGATCATTTGGGGCTGTAGTAGTATTCAAGGTAGCAATAAGGTCAGTGATGAATTTCACTGTGGGAGCGACAAAATTTCTTAGTGGCTGTATCGTAGAAAAGGAGTTGGGTGTACAACTTGGTGTCGATTTTGTATTAATAGTTTTTGATTGAAGGTAGTCTGCATAGGACTGAGGCTGAATTAATATTGTTTGGTTGGAGGATGGTGCCTTAGTTAGGGATTTAGCAATGTTAAAGAGGTCTCGTGGTTTGTTCAACGATCTGAGAAGGGTTTCTGTATGGTGTTCTCTCATTTTTCCAGCTATTTTCTCCCGGTGTTGCTTTAGGGCATTTTCGTAATTCATTTTGTCAGTGGGGGCTCGTGATCTGCGCCATTTTCTCTCTTGTTTTCTTAGCTTCTGGAGGGATAGTCATAATTCATCCAAGAACCATGGTTTTGGATTTCTACTTTTTGGTGATGTGCTGGATGCTGATGGTCTACTCGAGGAAGGTAGTTGTGAAGAGGAGTTTAGAGTGGTGTACCAATTTTTGATCAGTTCTTCAAGGTCTTTGGCTGGTTCATGAAGAGTTGGAAGAGTATGGCTGATGAAGTCATCCTTATAGAGCGTTTTGAAACGGGTTGTTGATCCTGATGAGACCATATTTGTCTGTCTTGTTGGGATAAGGTTTTGCTGATATGTGACCTGGAAGGATATTAAGTTATGGTTTGACCATGGCACAGGGGTAAGTGATAGGTTAAAGTTGGTGTTTGCTATAGACTGAGGTGCGAAAATGAGATCAAGGGTGTTCCCCTTGATGTGAGTAGGGGAGCTGACTAGTTGTGAGTAATTGAGCTCAGACATGGCATCAAGGAATGTGGTAGAGTGGCTAGTGTGAAGTGAGGTGAGGTTGAAGTCACCAATTAACCAGTTGGATTTGTGTGGGCTTTCGGGGTTACAGGCAAGCTCTATTATACTAGATAGATCTTCTGGTGGTGAGGATGGAGCTCTGTATATGAGATTTAGGGTGATATGTTTGTTAGCTATGGAAACTAAGTCCATGTGTGTGGTACTCTTAGAAGATAGTAGATTAAATTGGAGGTTAGTTCTTGATAGAATGAAGACTCCACCTCCTCTTCGGGCTGTTCTGTGACAGGTGTGTATTGAGTATGCTGGGGGGATGAGTTGGTTTATGAGGACATTGTCCGTGTCTGCTAACCATGATTCGGTGACCAGGAGGAGGTCTAAATTCAGCTTTGTAATAAGATCTGTAATGGCTGGCCACTTTTTACGCACTGAGCGAGCGTTGTTGAGTGCACAATTTAGATTAATATGTGAGGGAGTAGGATTGGGTTTGGGGCTGCTAGCAGTGTTAAGGGAAATATGTAGTAGGTGAGAGTGCTTAACATGGTGCGGATGTGGTGCTGAGTGATGGTAGAAGGAGTGATACCTTCTTCCTAGTCTATGCAATAAGGGGATATTGTTTGTGGTGGGAGAGAGTGCTGCTGTATTATGGGTGGTGTTAGTTAAAAGATAGATGCTAACTATTGCAAGTAGAGAGAAAGCCATGATTACAAAATGGACAGACACAGTATAAGGCAATCTAGGTCGGTGGGAACAGTAAATGCAGATCGGCTGGTCAGCAGGCTAGAGAGCTAATTGTAAGATGTTGTAAGTTCAATCGTTGACTATCAGCATATATCTATGGATGTAACAGCAGTGGTAATAGACAAAGAATTATGGAATATCACAGCCTAGCCAAGTATTTTGGTGAGAGGTAAAGAAGAACAATGTATTCTGTTAACAATATACAGTAGCAGAGGTTAATTCAAAGGAGATCATATCCCTAAGGGTTTAATGCTTTTTATTCACTGATGAAGTGCGGCATGGTTCAGTATAGCATGTTATTGACTCAGGATAGTATATGATTGTTCCTTGTACATATGTAGAGGATGCTGGATTGCAGATGACTGTCTGTCTCAGGGGTGGCCAACTCCAGTCCTGGTGCACCACAATCCAGCCTGTTTTTCAGGATGTCCCTAATGAATATTCATGAGATATATTTGCATACAGTGGGAGGCAGTGGGTGCAAATATATCTCATGGATATTTATTAGGGACATCCTGAAAAACAGGCTGGATTGTGGTGCACCAGGACTGGAGTTGGCTACACCTAGTCTATCTTATTATTGATTTTGTAACCTCTGAGGTGCATGGTTTGGGCCAGAGAGTGTGACACCATATTTTTTGTAGGGATGTGCACAGGTAAGAAAAATTGTGTGTGCTTTTTTCCAGTTAGTTTTGAACATTCATATTAATAGGGAATTTTTTATGCATACTAAATTGATTTAATGCAATCTAACCGAGAAATTAAGGCACATTCATATGATTGGTGCATATTAAATCATGTTAGTTTGCACTCAATTTTTTAAGGTGCACTAACAAATGCATATGCCTAGGATTTAAGACCAAGGGTGTTCATGAGCACTGTCTTAGAGAAGTGTCTAGTTAATCAGGGTTAATTGAAGAGCATTGATCAGCCAAGGGTAGAAGCTCCTGAGCTTTTGACAGTGCGAGTTGTTCTCCACTCTCTGAGCAGCTTACCATCTCTCCTGGAAGGATTATGAAGTTACAACCACAGAACAACTTCAGTCCTGAAGGAGGTGAAAACCAGCATCTTTAGTACCTTGGTAAACATTGGATCTGTGAGCATTAATGGAAAGATCCTTTCATTGGAATCTTTGGGACACAAAGGATCCAGTGGATTACAGCCTGTGAGAGGGGGGATGTATTTATTAGAAACAGAGTGAGACAATGTTTTCCTTGGGAACGCTGGTAGAAAGTGGTATGCTTTAAAATCCCAGCTCCTTTCTTTGAATAATATATCTGAAGTTGGAGTAAGATATTCTGTGATCTTTCTATTGAACTGTGAAAGCATTGATCCCAACGCTCCAAATTATAGTAGAGAAAGTTTAAAAGGAGAGGGAGGATTTCTGTAACCTCAGGAAGACAAAGAGAACCAACATGCTTAACAAACCTTAAATCTTTCCTTGATATCTTATATAGAAAGTGAATAATTTGAAACTCAACTGCTCTACTGTTTTTTTTTCTGTATACAGAAACTTAGAATTCTATCACTAGCTGTTCTTGTAAAAAGCAGCTTCTAAATATCCTCCTGTGGGGAAAAAAGAACAGACTCATTTTAGAATCAGAGCTTTCAAAGTCTTCGGTGCCCGTGTCAAAGGCTGTGGAGTCAACTGGTATTGAACCAGAATCACAGCCCTAGAGAGCAGTATATCTTCCCTAATGGCCATGCAGCAGACGTTCATGTCTGGTGCTTCTGGTTCATCGAGGGTTTCTCTGGACATTGAGGAGGTCTTCAAGCACCACCAGCCTCCAGATGAGGTCCCAGTCCTGTTCTTCAGGACACTGGTCCTCCCCAGCAAACACCTTTGGCAAGGAGCAACGATCCTCCAGAGGTCGCAGACTGCCGAGAGCAGTCCTCAACTGAAGTGATTGGGCAGTGTCAGACTTGTACTTGGACTTTGAATCCAAATAGGAGACCGAGGACAAAGAGTCCCCGGACATGAGGTGACACAGAGACGTGCCCTCAGACCCATCTCCCCCAATGACCTGTCGCCATTCCCTGCCTCAGGACATCGCGTTCCTCGATTTTGTGTGGGACATGGCCAAGGCCCTCACTATCAAGGCTGAGGCCGATGAGGGACCCACGCACTGAAGAATTTGAAATACCCCAATACGAGACACCCCCGAAGGAAACCCTTATGGTCCTGGTGCCCCTGATTCTCGACCTCTGGATGTGGGAAACACCAGCATTAGTACCAGTCATTAGTAGATACCTCGACACCATGTACTGGGTATGCCAAAGTCCTGGTTCCAAAAGACCCAGCTTCCCCATAATTCCATGGTTGTGGAGTCGGCCAAGCGCAAACTTAAAAGCCAAGAAACTCATTTGTTGGTGCCACCTGGTAGGGAGGTCTGAACCCTTGATGATCTTGGCCAGAAGGCCTTTCAGGGCTCGATACTAATGTGACGGATCCAATCCTACCAGCTCTACATTGGCATGTACTTGAAGGAACTGTTGAAGGAGCTTGGTGGATTCTCGGCAGGCCTCGATGGGGAACCTTGGCAGTAAAAGAATGCTCAAAGTTTTTGTCCCAAGCAGTCTACGATGGCTTCGAGTCATCAGCCAGGATAGCTGCCGCAGTCATCTGGGCATGATGCCAGGTATGGCTGCAGTCGTTCGAACTAGAAACCTTGGTGCACGACAAACTGATTGATGTCCTCTGCATAGGAGAGAACCTATTTGGGAAGCCCATGGCAGATAAGGCAGCAGAGATAGAGACCAAATTCATGACAAGAATCAGGCTTTCAAAGATGACCTCGGTGCAATCCTGGAAGAAATCCTTGGGGGAAAAGGCCGCCTTCCCATGGAAGAAAAGGGGGCTTTAGTGGTACACCACACTTCCAGGCCTTCCCGGCCCCTCAACAATATCAGCAACAAAAAGGGCAGGGAAATGGTCCCAGAAAGCAAAAGGCTGGGTGACAGCGATTGGGTTCCTCATTGGTGGACGGAAGGCCTCCTGTACGCCTTCCCACCGACACCACTGGTAGCCAAGACTGTTTGTTTTTGAAGAAAGTGTAGTTACTTACCTGTAACAGGTATTCTCTGAGGACAGCAGAAATCAGTCCTCATAACCTTCTCTCCTCCCCTTGAAGTTGCTTCTTTACCATATTTTATTTTTGTGTCTTAGTTATGTCATTAGACTGAGGCAAGATGGCAGCCTTGGGCAGAAAGTGGACCATGCATGGGTGATATATCTCCCAAAGACTTTCTTTGAAAGTTGGGGAAATGCTTCTGCACAGGCTCCGTCAGCGCCGATATCACCCATATGTGAGGACTGATTTCTGCTGTCCCCAGAGAACACCTGTTACAGGTGAGTAGCTACGCTGTTTTAGCATGACGCATTTTTGATGCATGGTAAATTTTAATGTGTCACACTTGGCATATGTTGAACCCCACACTACCTGGTAGCACACTTTATTAAAAGTGAACAGGGACAGATTTATGAGCAATGGGGGATTTTTTTTCCTATTTATTTTATTCCATTTAGTAAAAACTACTCTATTTTTAGTATTTTATTAATGGGCACTACTAGCTTGCAGTGTATGTTCTGGGGTATGCTGAAGGTGTGCTGGGACACACATTCACTGCTAATGTGGGTTAGGGGCAGATTTTGGTATGTTCAGCTGTGTAACCTAGGACTATAGAAAGGATTTCCTAAGCTATCCAAATAATGGTGCCAACACACCGATATCCAACATGGCCACTATCCAGATCCCAGCACTGAATATGCACATTGTTTTAAATCTGTATTGACTGATTGTATATAGTATTGTCATTACTCTGAAACAGGTGCTAGCAATGCTGTCATTCACTGTATGTCAGTTAACCACCTTCTGAATGGGTGTTTCAGTGGAAAAAGAGAAGATTCATATACTTTGGTGGAGAGAAGGGCAACATCTTCTTGGAGCCAAAATTCACCTTGTTCTTTAGTGGTTCTTTCAGGTTCACATCCAGTTGTCCTTTCTTCCTCATTGGTTCTCTTGCCTGTCAAGCATCAGCGTAAAACAACCAATTTATTACAGAAAGCTGGAAATGCCGTATTGCCCATCACTGTCTGTCACACTAGCAGGTGCATTGCTGTTGTCAAAGTTGCCTTCACTGTAGGAAATCAGATGGACAGCGGGAGTAATTAGCTCATCTAGAGTCGGTGGAGAGTAAATACCTCATGAGAGTTAAGAATTTGGTTGAAGATAAAGTTTAGAAATTTGTGTTCTGGAGTTGATTAGTATGCAAAAACCCATGCCCTGAGCAGACACTGCTATACTGGGGGCCACGACCACTTCCTGATTCAGTTATAATGGAGCTGTCCGATTCTTTTTAAAACCCAAATTTCTTCTTCTGCCAATAAATAAATTAAAAAAAAAACCTTCCTTGATGCTAAAAAGCCCAGGTTCTTTGAAACAAATGTCTTGCTCTTTTTTAATTTAAAGTACATTATGCACTCTTTCAATCCTTGCATATTGTATTCTGCTAATAGCTTTTAAAATGGTTGTTAACACCCTGCAAATAAATTCCCATTGCTCCTGCTTTATTGGATTTCAACCTGATCTGAAGCTTGTTATACATGAAGTCTAGAGGAGGTTACATGAGCATTGCTTTGGACTTATTTTCTGTATTCACTTCTGAAAATGTAACTTAAGAGAAACATGTTCATAAAATGTTGTTATCAGGCCACATAAAGCTATATCAAATGACTATTTGATTGCTAAAACTTTGTTATAGTGACAGACACTGATCACAAGCTTAAAGATCTAACTTTTTTAATCTGTGGCATTTTTTTAATTTGGAGGGGATAGATTTATATTCAGAATGCTAAAAAAATATTAACACAAGGAAAAGCAATTTGAGAATAGCTCTTTGTAAGGTCTGCTAAAAGAAAATAATATTTTATTTAATTCAATCACTGAATCAGTGGGGGAATTCAGGCACCCCATTATGAAATTGGACCTAGTAAATCTATTTTATAGTTATTGGTGTACTAAATCTTGAAAGTTTTCCATAGTGGATGCCAAATTCTGCTGTACTCTTCAGATTATAAAATTACATCCACTCTAAAAATAATAATATATGGTGTACTGTTGACAGTTTCATACTAATCTCTATAGTATATTAGGATTCAAACACTGGGGCCCTTTTACAAAAGGGTACTGTGGTGTTGCACCCAATAAGTCAAACACATAAATCCATGGCGTTAACTGCGGGGGGACATGGAAAGCATGTTCCTGGTAGTTAACATGGTGTATGCGTCTCTGCCGCAGCACAGTAATAGTGCAGGAACACTTTCCTCCACCTGTGTTCCTTGCCTGTCATGCGCTGACTGCATAGAGCTTACCCCACCCACTCTTTAATCCTGACTTGCTCACTTGCATCCTAACATGCCATGAACAGTTAGCAGTGAAATCCGGCAGTGCTGTCTTTTATGGCCTAGCGCTGCCTGTCAAGGTGGGTCCACTGTACATGTTTAGCACGTGCCAGATCTGCGCTGACAGCTAGTACCCTTTAGTAAAAGACCCCCATTGGCTCTCTTTGTTCATTTTGTGTAATCCAACAAACGTTTCTGTGTGATGCAAACATAGTTGAGACTGAAACGGGAGTCAAAAACATTTAAAACCATTTTACATTCAAAGGAAGCAGTTTTCTCAAGATAAAATAATAATTCTAAGTAGAAATGAATGATGACCAAACAAGATGGCTAAAAGTGAGGAGCCACATGTTATTCCCATGCTTAACAGTTCTCCATCATACCACCAGACATTTTTGCTCTTTTGAAGTGGTTTTTCACTTCAGTACATCAGCTTCTAGCTTATATATATATATTTGGTAGCTTGATCACTATTGCCAGTACCATGAGACTACCGCTAGGGGGGGGGGGGGTATGGTTGCCATTTTGAACCTGGTAGCAACAGGGCATAGAGCAGAGGGGATTGCGGTGCCCTGTCCATTAGACTATCAAAGTTACCCTAGTAAGGGCTGAGAGGATTGGGGATGGTCTTCAAGAATTGTCATTGAGGGGGTCTCATCAAGGGAGTTTTGGGTGGAGGGTTGTTTAGGGGATCAGTCATCAGGAGGAGTACTAAAATGGAAGGGGGTTATCGGATTGGGCGGTTGTAATAGTGATGGGTCAGATAAGGGGCGTCTCTAACCTAGCAAGAGGGTTGAGATTGGGGGTGGTTTATTGAGTTTCACCAACCACAAGACTGTGTTGTTGTTTTTTTCTGGCAGTTGCCACACAACCTTGTGCCAATAGCACAACTGCTCTTAATGTCACCTTGTGAGGTGATGTTAACTGTACCTGTGCTGTCTGCAACCCTCACAATTAGCATGCGGTAATGCACTACATAGTAACAGCCAGCATTATCCACACCCTCTCTCTATCCATAATCCTCCCTCCCCCCACAATATCACTCCACCTCGCGCTAAGCAATTAGCATGGGATTTTTACTACGCATCTGTTTTGAGCACGAGACCTATTAATGCACACAAAACCCCACACTTACTGCTTACCGCACTTTAATAACCATGCCTAAAGGCATTTATTTTAATAGGAAAAAGACAAGGAAGTGATGAAAAATAAATCAAAGTACATTGCACATTAGATTTGTTTTTGCATTGGGTTCATTGTTCCACAGAATTCATTTTAGGTACCTTTTCATGTTAAATTTTAATAGTGTATTAGTACATTATGTTTAGTTGCATTTTAATCTGACAGGTATGCTCTTGATTAATTTTTAGTTTCTATGCTACTGTAGTTCCTCCTGGGTGGTTAGTTATTTCTTTTGTTTATTCTGATTTATTTAAGCTGACATTCCTGAAACAATTAAAAACAACAACGAGAAGCTGGTTTACTAAGCCATGCCAGGGTTTTGCAGCTAATGTGGTATGTTAGCAGAAATAACACCATGTTAGCTGCAAAAACTGTGCCTTAACTGTTGGGAGGTGCACAGCATGTCCTCAATGAACATGGAGCAAAAGCAACTCAGCTGCAGCTCACGTCATCCTTTGTGGTGGCCTTAGTAGCACCCATGATCAATGTTCCCTCTAATTTTCTGTGGGCTGTGTGCGCATAAAATATCAGCTGTGTAGCTTTTTTAGGAAAGTTAAATTTTTGTGCACCACATAACGACACTTGGAGTTATATACTTTAAAATTTGACTACACGTCAGAATACAGTATGTATACCACATTGATTTTAATCAAATTAAATGAAAATAGACGATTACTAAATGAAACAGAAAATTTCTAGTAATTACAATCACAACTTTTAAATTTTAAGACGTCTGTGTTGTTTTCTATCAGAATCAGAACCGTAATTTTTGTGCGCTCTGTTGTAAAGTATGTGCGCTCGCTCAGCGAGGTGTGTGCGCGCTCACACGCACACAGCTTAGAGGGAACAGTGCCCATGATGACTGCAAAGTGTGGGATTACCGTGCAATGTCAACACACACGGTAACTGTGCATAGCAGACACGCCCACCCTCTGGCCACTTCGTGCCCCCTCGCGTCGGCTAATGCGCAGTCTGCAGATAGCTCAGAAAATCGCAGCACTGTTCCCATTTGCCCCGCGTTATCTGCGAATGCAGGGTGCTTAGCAAGGTTACAAGATGAAAGGTTCCACATTAGGAACCACCATCCAGGAAAAAGATTTAGGCATCTTTGTGGATAACATGTTGAAACCCTCTGCCCAGTGTGCCCAAAAAAGCAGATAGCATGCTAGGAATCAAAAGGAAAAGAATGGAGAATAAAACAAAGGATATTATAATGCCTCTGTATTGTTCCATGGTGCGACCATACCTCGAATATTGTGTGCAATTCTGGTCACTGTATCTTAAAAAGGATATAGCAGAATTAGAAAAGGTACAGAGAAGAGCCACCAAAATGGTAAATGGGATGGAAGGATACCCCTATGAGGAGTGGCTAACAAGGTAGGGCTCTTCAACCTGGAAAAGAGATGGCTGAGGAGAGATATGATAGAGGTCTATAAATTAATGAATGGAATGGAACGGCTAAACAGAGAGTGATTGTTTACCCCATCAAACTGTAGAAAGACTAGGGGGCATGCAATGAAGCTACAGTGTAACCCATATAAGATTAATAAGAGAAAATATTTTTTCACTCAACGTGTGATCAAACTCTGGAATTTGCTACAGGAGGATGTAGTAAAAGCTGTTAGTGTAGCTGGGTTTAAAAAAAGGTTTGGACAAGTTCCTGGAGGAAAGGTCCATAAACCATTATTAAAGGGGACCTGGGAAATTCACTGTTTGCCCCAATAAAAGCATTGTGGAACCTGTGTCTTCTGGGGAAACTGCTAGGTACGTATGACCTAGATTGGCCACTGTTGGAAACAGGATATTAGGCTTGATGGACCTTGTTATGTTCATGTTCACTATCTGTACGTTAACAGTTAACATGGCTTAGTAAACCAACCTCTAACTAAATAAGCAAACTGGCTAATCAGCTAATTATCTGTACTGTACTTATAGCATAATTAGAGTAGATGCATCCTGTTCAATTCCTTGTGCTACTCTGAAGCTTCATTTTGTCTGAACCACATTAGTGTTTTGGGGATTGTGTTTTGCTGTTTATTTTTTTTTCTTAATATGGATGAGTTTGCATTAGTGATTAGTGTATCGGCTGAAGTTGTAAAACTGACAGCCATTGTGCATTCTGGCAATACCCTGGCTTTATGGAAGATTAACTAGTCACACTGAAGTTGCATATACATGTAATGGGGATATAGCCTCTGTAAACTGTGATTAATTATATGTGGGATAGTTGGGGCTTTCCAGAATTTATTCCTGGATAGCACTAGGGTGCCAAATTAATTAAAATGGTGGCCAAGGAGCACAAGCAATCAAACAAGTCAAACCAAATATTTCATTCATTTAATTTATTAATTAGACATGCAGCCTATTGAATTTTATTATATACTGCTAAAGCATAAGATGATGTACAATATAATCCAATAATACAAAAAAATCACAAGACAATAGAACAACTATAAGAACTACTCACAACACAGAACCCCCCCCCCCCAAACATTTCTAAAACCTTCCCCATTCCAGCACAACCCTCACGCAACCCCTATTTCACTGCTAGCCCATACCAACTATGTAAATCCCCGATATTTGTAAAATATGCCTGTATTAAACTTTTGTAATCCCCTCTTCTTAACAATGTTTTATGTAACCCCAGTGCATGCAAAAGTTCCTTGTTTTCACTCAGTTCCATGTAAACCATTTTGACAGGTAGAAAAACAGTATAGCAAAATCTGTCAAATAAATAAATACAACTTGAAAATAATCATAGCAGCAATGCCATACTAAAAGTATTGATCAAACTATCATGCCTTTAAGTTGTTTCCTGAGCAATAATATAATTATTTCTATACTTCAAACCAAAGGTAATGAATTTTGAAGAGCTGGCACAAAATAAGAGAATGCACTAACCTGTGTGGATGTCAGATGAACCTCCGAGAGTGTCAGATGAACCAATCCTTGCTGAGATGATTACAAGGAACACATCCAAGAGCACTCACTAAAGGACGGGCTAAATATTGAGGATCACCTCCACATAAAGCTTTTAAAATAATACAGTAAGCTATTTTCACAGGGCCCGATTCCAATCCCGACGTACAAAGGAGATCATGATTCTGACCCTGGGGGGCACATCTAGCCCCATAGAATCAGAATCATGAACAAGCTTGTACATGCAGGCTGGGACTGTGATTCAGTCCCAGCCTGCACATACAGGCACTGCCCGGCTAACTCAGTCAGGGCCTTTAAATAGGGTTGTGGTACCATGGCATCAGGTTGCCATGGCGCCATGGCTCCATTTAAAAGTCGCAATGCCAGCCGCCTGCTACAAAGGTTAATTCCCCGCAGCCTGACCCCCGATCCAGCCTCTTAAGGCCAGGGTTGGGCTGCAGGGAATTAACTTTGCCTCCCCAGCCCCATCTGCTCCCCGATGCAGACCCAAAGAAACGTCCAGGGAAGTTATTCCACCCTGGGGGTGGAATAACTTCCCCAGACATTTCGCTGGCCCTGGACACACAGGGCCAACATCAGAATCGGCCCTGTATGTCCAGAGCCAGCAATCAACCACTGCCCGTCCACGCTCTGCCCCCTGTGCCATCCCTTCTCTGCCCCCATATAATTTCCCCGCACAACTGGCGGGGAGGTTATACAGGGGCAGGAGCCTGCACAAATAGCGGGGATGGATGTCCTGTTGGGATGTCCATCCCCGCTATTCGTGCCTCAGATTGACCCCCACAGTTATCAAAATTCAGAAAGTATAGACCAGCAACAAAAAGTCAGCACTCTCTAGGCAGTGACATGGAGCACAGGGTCCTTGGTCATCTCCTTATTTCTGGTCTTCATGGGAGAAACCTTCCAGCTGTAGCTTGCAAGCACTTTAAAATACACTCATAAAATTTTGAATTGTAGTGATTCAAATGCTACCTAGGTGGCTGTCCTTTCATGGATGGACAGTAAAAACTGTGATCTCATTTTGCTGTGATCTTATGTCAACCTGCCAAACAGTTATCTGTTTCAGTTGCTAAACAGATAACTGAAATCTTGAATTTGTATATGGCCACTGTTTTATTGAGTTCCTTGTAAATCAGCTTGAGTGGTAATAGTTTATTGAGGTCCTCATAAACTGCCTTGATTCCATGGATAAAGCGATATATAAAACTCAATTTTTTTATTTTTTTTTTAAATACAGAATTGTGGTGAGAATTTTATATCAGGACCTCCACGTTAAACCAGCCAATATGAGCCTGTTTTAAGCCTATTTTATAAAGATAAATGGGTGCCTATTTGTCTTTATAGAATACTAGAGGAAATGGCGGATACTGTGCTTTAAATTCCGGCACAGACATGCACATAAAGTTTGCAAGTATGCACGTAAATTAAGATATTTTATAATTAACGCATGTTCTTGTGAATTCCACTCATGCTCCTCCCAGACTGTTCCCCTGGCTATGCTTACCAATAAAGTACACACCTTGCCAAAGTACATGCAAACTGCCATGGGGGGCGCTGTAGTGCTATTCAAGCTTTAGGTCACTTTCACCCTCTGTGGCCCCTTTCCCTTTATATGTATATGGTTCAGTAGCCTAGTACCCAATCAATCAAGGTTCCATTCCCACTAGTACTCCTTGTGACCTTGGGCAAGTCATTTTACCTTCCATTTCCTTGGTAGAAAATGCAATGTGTGCCTTTGAGTCAGTCCTGACTCCTGGTGACCCAGAAGCTCCTGGGTTTTCTTGGCAGTGTCACTGGAAGTAGACTGCCAGGCCTTTCTTCCGAGGCAATGGAGGGTTAAGTGACTTGCCTAAGGCCACAAGGAGTGCTAGTGGGAATCAAACTCTGGTTGCTTGGGGTTACCAAGCTAGTATTCTAACCACTAGGCTACTCCTCCACTCCATTCCTTGGTAGAAAAGGCCTGCAATCTATTTCCAGTCATACCTTGCCAATAAAACCCAGGGGCTTCTGGGTCGCCAGGAGTCAGCATTGGCTTGACAGCACTTTAAAGAAAATGGTCCTGAGCACAACCATGGATAAGAAAAAGTAAAGATAAAAACTCAAAGGCTCGGCCGCAACAGCTTAGGTTTGACTTTCTGATTGTGCAAAATTCCCATGGTATTTTAGAAAATGCTCGGACAAGTGTAGATCCTGTAGTAAACACTATAAGGATGTGCCGGACTGCACGTGCATCTCTTTGCACGTCCAGCAGGAGCAGCAGTTTTCAGAAGCTGCACATAGAGAATAAGAGCATCTGCTTGTGAGTGTTTCCTGTTCCTGCTTTTTAATCGACAAACTTTCTCCTGTCATCGACCATGCCCCTCAACAAAATCAGACTCTCCTGCACCTGCCTGACACAAACATCAACTTTCCCAAACCAATCCCTGCACCTGCTCAACAGACATGGCCCTCTATCCTCACTCCACTGAGACATGGCTCTCTATCCTCACCCCATCCCCCAACCTTTCCTGGGGCTCCCTGGTGCCTAGTAGAGAGCAAGAGCAATCCCGTCTTTCCTGTCCCTTCTGGCACTGGGTTTGAAATGGCGCTTGCCAATCTCTATCAGTAGTCTCACTAGGGGTCAATTTATGCTCTGCCCAAGCTCCACAACTGCGCATACTGACTCTGAAATATGCATGATAGGATTTACAAAATACTGACCAGCTAAAGCACGCACCTAAGAGCTCGTTCATTCGTGTAAGTCCTTAAAAATCAGGACTTAGGCACATAATTAGGGCATAACGTTTCGTGCATGCCATATAAAATCTGCTCCTTTCTGAATATTATATTGTAAATACATTTTTATTAGTCCATTTTAAAAAAGAGTTATCTAATCTCCAAGGCTCACCTTCTTTTCCACCTTATACCATTCTTTTGTATACATTACAACAGATTTTTCATTCCTAACCTTGAAACTTCTGATTGGTCCTGTGTAGGGAATTTTGAAAACAAATTGAAAATCTGTCACGTCTTCTGCCCTTTGGTACCTGACATTATAGAGACATTTTAATATTCTCTATTTTTATTTTTCCATTCCTTTCTGAATAATGGCCAGTATTTTATTTGTTTTTCCGACTGCCACCTCTCACTGAGGTGAGGATTTCAACATATTGTCTACAGCGACTTTTTGTGATTAGTAATATTGAATCAAGCATCAAGTAACTAGTGAGGAATATTTTTTTCCATGTGCATCATTTTGCACTTACCCACATTAAAGTCCATCTGCCACTTAGTTGCCCATCCCACAAGTCTTGCAAAATCTTCTTGTAGTTCCTCTGAGTCCCCTTGTGAATTATTTTGTCATTTGCAAATTCATTTCACTTAAATCGTTGCTCTGTTTCTAATTTTTCTGAGGAGTGTCTCATGGAGAACTGTCAAAAACCTCCTGAAAATCCAGATATATTATACCAATCCGCTGACTCTTACCCGTCAAAAATATCTACTTCCCTTTACTAAATCTATGTTGGGTCAATCTCCTCCATTTAGCCATGTCTATGATATGGTCAGTAATATTGCGGGGGAAAAATTATAACCAGATAACAAAAAACAAAAACAAAAACACCTTAAAAAAACAATAAAACACTTATAAATAAATAAATCAGGCCATTCCATGGCCAGGGTGGAGGCGGCAATCAGTGATAATTGGGCAACAGAGATATTGAGCCACTGCTCAGTGATAATCAAGCGGCAAAAGGCACCTGAAGGGCTGACCAAACTTTTGCTACAGAAGCTAACTGGGTAGCGGCTGAATATCGCCACTATCCAGTTAGCTTCCTGCTTCTCCGGCTACCCTGGATATTCAGTGCCAGTGACTGAAGATGGCCCCAATGTTGAATATCCTGGTGTAACTTTCAGCACCAGCGCTAGGCATTGTAATCACACTCGCTCCCACTGCTGAATATCCCCTCTTTACATTTTTAGCTCTCAATGAGCTCCTTACAAACTGCATCTTCATATGTAGAGGTTAGCTGCCCTTAATCCACATAGCTCCAAGAGTTAGACGTTTACGCTCAAGCCTCAAATTTTTCCATACTTTCTTCAATAATGGTTGAACTGATGTCCTGTTCCTGAAGCTTTTTCCACAGTTTCCTTTCTGTATTTTTCTTTCTAACTTGCCCAGAAGGATAAGTGAGTGTAAGGCCTGATCTGCTGTCAACACAATCTTCTTATCTACCTGCTATGTTGATCTACACTGTCAGCATTATTCAGCCTTGAAGAGAAGTGACGATGAGGATGTGACTTGTACTGTAAATCTGCTGGCCCCGCAGTCCTTCATCGAGTCTGTTGTTTTGTAGAGGACAAGGATTAAAGGGAGAGCAACAGTATCTTGTTGGCACAAACATGGCACCATCGACCCCAGAGGGAGGAGAGGAGAGAAGCTTTCTTGTCTTGCCAGTACCTCATGTTAATTTAGTGCTTTCCCCATCCTAAGGCACTCCCATCAGTTTTATTTTTTTTCATGACGATCTAGCTATGTAATGCTTGTCTTTGTTCTTGTGAGCTCTCTGTAAAAAGTTTTTTTCTTCCCCCCCCCCCCCCGCAGAAAGTACCATTTGCCCTCTTTGTAAGCATGTGTGAGTAGCCGAGATTCTGGGCCTGTGATGAGTCTTGTCCAGCGAGCCCAGGTTCAGAACAAAACAGAAAGACATTTTTAACATTAAATAACAAACATGCCAGACTTACCTTGCAGACTCAAAACAGGATTACAACCAAGTCCATACATAGATGTTCTTAGCATGCTCGTGGAGCTTTCCTACTTCAAGTCTGGGCCCGCTTTTATGTTCTTTAGGATGATCTTGTCCATCTCCCCAGGTTTCCCAACTCTTCATCCTGTAAGGTGGACCGGGATCTTATCTTTTAAGAAAGACCCCTTCATGCATCCAGTATAACAGATGAGACCAACTACTACCTGATAATTATATTAAAAATAATCGACAGTATTTTAAATCCGCTCCCTAGTTCAGAAGAAGCTTCAGCACAGTCGTCTGAATTAAAATATTAAATTGTTCCATTGGTGGACATAGAAGTCGGGGCAAATCTGCATTTGATAATGTTGACCACAACATCCTTCTGGTCAAGACTGGTCCACTTGGGTATATCTGGAATAATTTCAAAATGGTTTAAATCATACATTTCCAACCGATTTCAATATGTAAAGATCAACCAAGAATGGCCCACCACTTTCCCCCAAGAACAGAGTATACCTCAAGGCTTGACCCTCTCAGCGCTTGTGTTTAATTCATATCTCCAACCTATATTTGCAATCTTCAATAAACATAAAATCAAATATCTTATCTATGCAGTTGACATAATGGTATATGCACCAGTGGACATGCCCCCCCCCCCCCCCGAATATAACAATATCACTGACTGAATAAATGAAACGGAATCTTGGCTCAAAACAAACAACCTGCAAATAAATTTCAGAAGAACTGAAATCCTATTTACTTCAAGGAATCAGAACTTCACTCCCCCCTCTGCCTTCAACTTACACAACACCGAATTGCCAGTTAAACAGGAGGTAAAATACCTAGATGTTATATTTGATAGAACCCTCAGTATGTCTTCACAAATTAAACAAACTGCTAGAATGATATTTTACAAACTAAAAAACCATACAGCTCCTCAGGCCAATCCCTGAAACTCATGACTTCAGAATAGTAGTTCAAGCTTTAAATACCCCTCACTTGGACTACTGCAACAGTCTCTTGCAAGGTCTTCCTAAAAAAAACACTTCATACACTTCAACTTGCTCAGAACGTAACTGCCAGGGTTATCTCCAAAATTAGACTAACAGACCACATCACCCCAATTCTCTATAATCTCCACTGGCTCCCCATAGCAACCAGAATAAGATACAAGTTGGTAGTCACCACTTTCAAATTACTCCATAGCATCTCTCCATTTTACCTATCCACCATGATACATGCACAAACCAACATCAGAAGCAGGAGAAAAAGTACCCAGAACCTCCTAACAATACCTTCTTCAATACGCAAAACCAAACAAACTACCAGCAATAGGGCCTTCAGGTACTCGGCCCCCACCCTTTGAAACTCCCTCCCCGATTCTATCAGATCAATCAAAGATCTCCAGACTTTCTGCAAAGAATTAAAAACCCTACTTTTCACCGAATACTATAACACTTCCATGGCCACTAATACATTCACCACCACTGCCCTCCCCTATTCTCCCAACTAAACTAATCCCTCCCTCCTCTTATCGCCTCCTGCCTAGAATATTCCACTGTTATCCTCACTCACTGTTTGACAGCCTTGTAAATAGTTGAGTCCCAGCTACCACTATACTACATTATATGTGATTAACTGGCATGTAAATAGTTCATTGTATCATAGCTCAATATGTTTTCTGCAACTGAATTTTTGTTTGATGTAAACCGCTCCTGATCGACGGTAGGGGCGGTATAGAAAAACTGTTCAAATAAATAAATAGCATAGTAATATTATTGTTAGCAGACATTTTACACTTTAAAGCTTACAGAGTCCTATAGCTTTATTTGCTTTATATTGTTTTATTATATTTCAAGAACAAGGCAGGAATGTATTTTGATTGGCTGCATCAATTCAATAAACGCCACGGTTGAAAACGGGGAGTGATTGTCGAGTTCATCATATCTAATACAATAGTGGTAAATTAGAGTTATCTGCAGCAGCAGAAGTAGCAGATTGTATTATAAATCATCATATCATTGGCAGACAATTACATTCAAAACTTTTCAAGCATGAGCAAGTGGCTGTGTTTGTCAACCAACAAACTTGTTCAAGACAGAAAGGGCTGTGGGAGAGAATGCGGAGCGTATGTGTCTCTTCTTTTCATCATTTTCTTCTTTTTCATCAGTCTTACAAGACCTAAAGGATAACAAAGAAGAAATAATCTGAAAATAACTCTGGGGCCCTTTTACTAAGCAGTTAACATGGGAATGCACACATGGTAATTGTTAGCACGGGGTACATACCGCACTCTAATTTTTCAGTGTTGCAATTGACACAGATTAGGATATTTTTCAGTGTGGTAACTGCCGGGAACATGCTGACCACATCCCTGACAGAGTACAATTTTTGCACTTACCACACATTAATTGCTACTCCTTAGACCCCTGTATATCATATCATCTGCGAATATTCTATTTTGCAATAATTTTTCTTTCTTAAATGCTCATGTGGGTAGTTTTAGTGTCCATGCGCTGAGTTCATGAGTAATGAAGGACCTGGTTACTATGACAAAAATAACTGGAATTTATATTTAATGGGTCAATTCATTTTTAGTGGTACATAGAGTCTGAAGTAGAGGGATGATTCAACCTTAAATTATATAATTACTTTTACAGCAGAAGTTGTAAAAATAATGTGTTCTCTGGAGAGTCCACACAAGCTAAAAATCTGTAAGTCTCCAGCCTGCAGGGCAGGGTCCTCTGGTGCCTGCCCTTAACCAGGTGCACGGCCCAGTGTCGGGGACCCTGGCCATGGATACGGCCTGCATTGCCGGGCTATTGAGGCCCAATCAGTAGTGGGGGGGGGGGGGGGGAAGAGAGCAGGATGGCAGTGTGATTTAAATTCATTGGCTCTCTTCCCAGTTACATGGAGAGAGCCATTGAATGGGATCGGTGGGCTGACGGGAGGGAAGGGAGGGGACAAGAGATTACCTTCCTCTGGCGTGTTGGCCACCTCCCTCCTCTCTGGTGCTGGCTGCTGTGGGGAACTAAGAGCCACTTTGCAGCAAACCACTGTTGCTTTGCCACTGTCGCTTGGAGGAGCCGCTTCTTCTCTGGTGCTTGGGAGTTGGTTGGAGCCGCTTTCATTTTGGGCCACTCCTGCTGCCAGGTGGTTAATTAAAAGAAAAATAATAATATTTAAAAAAAAAAGTGAATAGGGAAAAGAGGAGAGGGAAAGCATCTTTGGGATCCTCATGCTGGGAACCTGCAGTCATGCCGGCTAGATGAGGAAGATCAGCGGCTGCAAGGGGGGCTGTGGCTGCCCCTCTCTCATTGGACTCCAGTTCACCTACGGTAGGTTTGCAGGTTGCTGGGCAGCAAGTTCCTGAGGAACCTTCCTCATTAGCTGGAGCTAATTAGCTGCGGGGGTAAGTACAGAGCAGCCTCGGGGGGTGGCAGTAAATTCTGGAGGGTCTGGGATCAGTGTGGCTGTGCCTGAAGGGCACGGGAGAGGCAAGGGCAGGTCAGTAGGGAAAACTCCTAGGGGAAAGGGCAGAGGCAGGGCCAGAGGTGTGCCTTGCCCTAGCTTATCAACCTGGCTGGGTTTGGGGCCTGAAGCTAAGGGAGTAAGGCGTAGGGGGGCTGGGAGGGGTTCAGAGCACTCTGGGGTTCCCTCCATCGAGGGTGTTGGTGGCATGGGGAGAGTGTCATGGTCGGGGCCAAGTTCTCTGGTGAAGCTATAGTGGACCTGCAGCAAAAGGGAATCCAGTGGACGTTCGGCATGATACAGGTTTCTCCATCGCCTCGGGTTCTATGGATGGTTTATGCAAGGGGAGGCTGTTGCTTGATTACCCTGGCCAGGACAGTGGCGGGGGGACCTCTTTATCTACCGAACTGGATGGGTATGCACAGTGGCTACCCTCCTATGGTGTGATAATTTGGCGGTGGTCAAGGCAATTAATCGCTATTCATCTCGATGCTTGCGAGTTGCGGCCTTGATGCGTACATTCGCCCTGTCTTGTTCGCGTTTGAATGTGTATGCCAGGACGTGGCACATTCCTGGCTATGTTAACAAAATTGCTGATTCTCTTTCCCATTTCAAGTGGTGCTAGTTTTGAACTTTGGCGCCAGCAGTGGATGCGGATGGGTGCTCGGTCCTGGAGCACCTTTGGCAGATTGGCCTGTTGGAATGCTGGGTCTTCTGAAGAGGTCGATGGCACTGTCTATTTGGTCCACTTATTGCAGAGGCTATGACATAGTGACTTCCTTCTTGTTGACCCAGGGCTGGCTGCAAGGCACTTTATCGGAGTGGCTTCTTGGCCAGTATGTAGCTTTTACCAAGGACAAGGGGTTTTCCAAGTTGGCTGTACACTCTCATTTAGCTGGCTTCGCCTTTTTCTCCAGAGCAACAGGATGGGGCAGCCTGTCAGGGGGATTCTTGGTCCGCAGACTGCTGCAAGGTTGGGAACGATTCATGCCAACTCCTCACAACTCCCGGCATCCGGTTACTCATGAACTGCTTTTACGTCTGTGTAATGTGCTGCCAGAGGTAGCTGAGTCTGCTTATGAAGCTGCCCTAATTTGGGCAGTTTTTTGCTTGGCCTTCTTTGGATCGTTCTGAGTCAGTGAACTGGTAGCAAACCCCTCTCGTGGACCAGTTAAGGCTGGCATGTTACAAGAGCACGTTCATGTGAAAATTGGGCAGCTGCACATTCTGTTGGGCAGATCAAAAACGGACCAGTTGCAAAAAGATATGTGGGTGATTCTGAATGTGATTGAGGGTGTTATTACTTGGCCATGTGGTCAGAAGGCATGCAAATTTTGTTCATACATAGTGACTCCCACCCATTGACTTGATTTCAGTTTACAGTAGTATTATGACTGGCATTGAGGCAGGTGGATGAAGAGTCTCATCGTTTCGCTTCGCATTCTTTCCGTATAGGTGCCACTACCTGTGTGGCTGCTGCAGGATTGTTGGACCAAATTATACAGAGGATTGGCAGATGGCATTCCCAGGCTTTCACTGGCTATGTTCACTTAGGAGTCTGGGAGCAGGGGAAGCTACATTGGTTCAGTCGCTAACTCTGTTCTCTTTTTCAGATGGGCTGCAGCGGTCGCTGCAATGTTGACTGATTGGTCATTCGTTCATACATTAGGGTGGTCAGCAAGCTGTCGTGTGACCAATGGGGCTTAATTTGGGCCTTGCTCCGGTGGAAGTGTCTGTATTGTGGCTGGGTGAGCATGGCCTACGTTGGAGCCAGCTTCTGCCCTTGCTGCGTCAACATGATCAGGTCCAAATTTGCCCAGCGGTAATCCTTCTGCATTTAGGGGGACATGATCTTTTTTCATAAACATGTAAGCAAATTATTAGGGCAGTAGAAAGACTTAGCAGAGGTTTTGCTGATGTTCCATGGGGTTGTATTGTTATGCTAAGACATCATTCCAAGGCCTTCCTGTATGGACCAGCGGTGCTGGTTGAGGGGGTTAGCTAAGATTAATTGCCAGATTGGGTGTTGGATGTGCGAGCAAGGGGGCTACCAGATAATGCACCCATGGGCAGAGGCAGGGTGTGTGGGCCTTTTCAGCAGGACAGTGTGCACCTGTCCCCGGTAGGTCAGCATTTACTTCTTAATGACTGACAGGAAGCTTTGGAATTGATTGTTTGTTGGGATGCCCTCTGGCCACAGCTTTAGAGGGGTGGCACAGTGGCTGTAGCTTTCGCCCTGCACTGGTGGCGAATCTCCAGAGGCTTCTGGAGCCAGCTGAGCACTATTTGTGGGCCGCTGTCGGGTGATCATGGCTCAGATAATTGCAGGTGGAGGTGGCCCTGGAAGGGTGCATGTGGAAGACTGCCTACCTTTGCTAGTCATATGGCAAGGTTGGCTTTGTGGTGGGTGAGGGCTTGCCATTGGTGAGACCGTGATGGAGGACGGAGAAGGTATTACCTTGCTAGTAACATGGCTAATGAATTACCAAATCCGGCAGGGAGGGGGGGGGGGGTTGTTTCTGTTGGGTTCTGTTGGCTGTATGTTAAAAGTTTGTGTTAAGTCAAATAAAGCTGCGATCAGTTGTTGCCAAATGTGGATTATGTGTTTTGTGGGCACGATAGAAGGTTCCGATTGTGTAAGGGGAGGGTCTTTATTGGGACATTCACGAATGTTGGTATCAAGAAGGGGATGCACCAGGTCCATGCTACCCCCGGTTAAACCCACGGTGAGGTAAACTAGTCATTTTGCTTGATCCCCAAAGTCTAGACCAGTGCTTTTCAAACTTTCATCCTGTAGGACCCCATTTTAAGAACTGGAAATTCAGATGACCACAGAAGATGATGAATACAAACAGCAGGTCTCCTGCCTCTTTCCCCTCCCGCCATTTATCTAAAGCAGGAGGGATGCAGCAGCAGTCAGCACAGGGGCCCTTGTGTCAGTGTGCAGTTTGTGCTTACAGACCCCAGTACTCGGCATGGGTTTCCAGCCTAACAGGAAGCTTACTCGGGAGTAAGCTGAATGGTGATTGCCAATACCTTGCATAGGTAACAGTGAAAGTTCAGAGAGAAGGGGAAATGGCTATATTTCTGTGACCCGATTCACTGATGACGACTCCATTTGGGGTGCCTACCCCAGGTTTGGAAACCACTGATCTAGACAGATAAACTACTCACAGTAGACCTAAACATGCACTTTTGTGATGTGTAATTTTTCAGTGTGCTACTTCTTTCATGACACTTCAGGTAATCAGTAGTGCCATAAAGTGATTTAATAGAACATAGCAGATCACGAAGCACTGAAGCGTCCCTAATATTTCTAAATTGTTAAAAGCAACGTCCCCACAGGCTGCTAGAATAAAACTACGACACTAAGATAAATGCATTTGTTTTGATTTTCTCAACTAGAGACATGGGGGTAGTATCAGACACCACGTCTGATAGATCTTGTGAGATATTCACAAACCATGCACGTTGTCTTTTTAAGATAAAAAGACTCAGAATACACTGTCTGGTCACCTGTCAGATTTTCTTGTTAAAGAGACTGCTCTTCCTTCAAATCCTCAGGATTCCTTTCAAATGAAAAACCTCCCACTTGTTCTGTGATGTGCAGAATATTATGGAATACCTCCACAGGGATGCACAGTATCTTGATTCGCAAATCCAGTAAACGCATCTCTGTTGCCATTGTTGCTCAGCCCTTTGCTAAACAGTTCGTAACAGCACACCTCCGCAGCCCTACAAGGCACTGTTCTAGTGATTGATGTAAAGACAATGGCTGAGGCTTTTGTGACATTTTCAGGTTAAATGCCTCCTCACACAGTCTTGGAAGCAAAATACCCAGACATTAAAAGTCTAATTTTATGCTTTTTAAACAGCAAGGATTCCAGACAGTAAACTTTATTGTGTATAGTAAGACCCTCTTTTTTAGTAGCCACCCTCTGCACCGACTCCAGCATGTTTATTTCCTTTTGAAAGTGCATTCTCCAGAATTGCACACAATACTCCAAATGAGGTCACACCAAAGGCATATACAGAGGCACTATCACCTCCTTTCTTCTACTGGATATAGGGAGAGGAATGGACAGCAGAAAAAAGGAGGTGATAGTGCCTCTGTATAAGTCTTTGGTGCGATTTCATTTGGAGTATTGTGTGCAATTCTGGAGATTGCACCATCAAAAGGATATAAACAGGCTGGAGTCAGTGCAGAGGGTGGCTACTAGAATGGTCTTCGTAATAAAGCATATGAGGACAAACGTAAGGATCTCAGTATGTTTACTTTAGAGGAAAGGCGGGATAGAGGAGATATGATAGAGACGTTTAAATACCTCCGTGGCATAAATGCAGAGGAGAAGAGCCTCTTTCGATTGAAAGCAAGCTCTGCTACAAGGGAACATAGGATGAGGGTAAAAGGAGATAGGCTCAGGAGTAATATGCGAAAATATTTCTTTACGGAAAGAATGGTAGACCCATGGAATTGTCTCCCAGTGGAGGTGGTGGAGATGAAGACAGTATGTTAATTCAAAAAAGCATGGGACAAACAGAGGATCTCTAAAGGAAAAAAGGGGACTAATGTAGTGGTTGATATGGAAGGGCAGACTAGATAGACCATGTGGTCTTTTTCTGCTGTCATGTTTCTATGTAAAAATTGAGAACTGTGCAGAAGGGCCTTAAGATGCATGTTACAGGGATCCCTGAAGCTGTTCAGCATGAGCATGCAAAAATGCATCAAGCAATGCATACAAACGAAGGAACGTATGTAAGGGAAGGGAGAGCAAACATTTGTATCCTCTATTCTATTTAGTGGGAATTCATCAAATGGCAATGATTTAATACCTATCTTGGCCAGGCTCTTATTTACCAAGGGGAAACTAAATAGCATGATCCTGCTGCCTGAGGATTCCCAGTTCTCTTCACTCATGCTGCCCAAAGGCTAGATAGGGAAGCCCTGCACATGTGCTTTGCTTCTAAGTGCAGATGGAAAAAGTGAGAGACCTACCGCACACCAGGTGATGAGATCAAAGGACAAGAGAGTGACCCTGAAGAGAAAAATGCAGTTGTGTGATTTATGATCTTTGGTGAGTTGACCTTATCTTCCCAGACTGTAAGGACTGTCTTGGTTATGTGTAAAATATCAGATACAGTTTAAGACTTTATATTCAAGCACTTTTTTTCTTTTTATTAACATTGTTGAAACAACGATCAAACACAATCATTCTCCTTCTCCTCCTTCCTATACATAAACATTCACATGTAGAACCACATTCCCTTCATATTAATACAGTCCCAACCCAAAAAGTCAAATCCAAAGTCCAATTGCACCAAAGACTAAATACCATACGAAAAATTAGAGTATGCAAAAAAGAAATACAAAACTCCCATAATACCCCCTTCCCTCCCCTGATTCTTAAATAAAGAAATAACAACGAAATAGCTCAGGAAAGTAATAAATAAATAAATTAAATTAACACCAAAAATGAAATAAATCAATCCAAACTCCTCAAAGCAAAAAGGACCCTCTCCTCATAAGCCTTCAACCTATGGGAAATTTACCTTTTAAGTAACTAGTGCTCCTTCTGCCACTACAAATATGGGGCCCACACTTCCCAAAATTGAGTCAACGTTTTGGATAAGTCTGTCTTTTTGCAGATGACATGAACATTTGCAACAGAGTGGACTCCCCTGAGGGAGTGGAGAACGTCAGGAAAGATCTACAAAAGCTGGGAGAATGGTCTAATGCTTGGCAGTTAAGATTTAATTTGAAGAAGTGCAATGTCATGCACTTGGGAAGCAGAAATCCAAGGAAATTGTATGTGATAGGGGGCGAGAGGCTGGTGTTCACGGACCAGGAGAAGGACCTCGGAGTGATTGTTTCTGAAGATCTCAAGGTGGCAAAACAGTGCGACAAGACTGTGGCAAAAGCCAGAAGGATGCTGGGCTGCATACAGAGAGGAATTATCAGCAGAAAGGAAGAGGTACTGATGCCACTGTACTGGTGAGGCCTCACTTAGAACATTTTGTTCAGTTTTGAAGACCATATCTCACAAAGGATATAAAAAAGACTGGATACAGTTCAGAGGAAGGTGACAAAAATGATTTGGAACCTGTGTCAGAATACTTATGAGAAGAGACTTGAAGCCCTAAATATATACACTCTGGAGGAGAGGAGGGTCAGGGGAGATATGATTCAGACCTTTAAATATTTAATGAACAAACAAACCTCTTCCAAAGACGTGGAAGCTATAAAACTAGAGGGCATGACATGAAGCTGCAGAGGGGCAAACTGAAAGGCAATGTCAGGAAATACTTTTTCACTGAAAGGGTGGTGGATGCTTGGAATACCCTCCTGATGGAAGTGGTCAGTGCCAAATACAGTGACAGAATTCAAAACGGCATGGGACAGACACAATGGATCCCTTTATAACAACAGGATAAAATCAAAACAAGCATAACTATCTCTTATCTCAGTAAACAGGGGTGACACACTGAGCGGTGAGTACACCCCTAAAAAATGCATGGGGAGGAGCAACCTGCATGAAGCGGCAGGTGCACTTACTCTTGCCGCCTTGCTGGGCAGACTAGATGGACCATACTGGTCTTTATCTGCCGTCAAATACTATGTTACTATGTTTTTCAATCTAATCGCTGTAAGCTGAGACATTCTACAAATCTAACGCAATCTGCTTCAACCCTCTTCAGTCCTGGTGCAGTAATCCCTTTCCATAGTTTAGCCATCTCTAACCTGGCCACTACTATATGCATTAATATCAATTGTCCTTTCCCTTTAACCAAATCTCGAAAGAGCCTTACTTAGTAAATGCAATTGTGGCTCTAACGGTTTCTGGATTCCTGTAATATCTTTGATCAAACCTCCCAATTTCCCCCAGAAAACCTGTATTCGTGAACAGGCCCACCACATGGAAAAAGTCCTCTGGGGAGCCACATTGCCTCCAATAGGCCAGATTATATGGAGGGCATCACTTACTTATCCTCACTGGTTCAATACCTTGTATTCATTCTCCTTTCTAGCTGCAACAATAGCTCTGCTGTTACTCCAGATATCTCCTCCTAGTCCTACCTGGGTCACTTCACTCTCAGATCCTACTCCCAATTTTCCATAAAGCAAGATTTGCCCTTTACATGTAGTAGCAACTTATGTAATTGAATTAATAACTCTTTTGCAGGTGCATGAGAGCTAAACAGACTTTCAAAAGGGGTTTCTTTTAGAGAGAGATCATCCCACACCACCCTACCTCTCACGTAATGATGCAGCTGCAAGAAGAAGAAGCAATCTTCTTCCCTCAAACCAAATTCCTCTTTTACCTCCTCAAACTCTTTTACCCCTGCCCTGCCACATCTCACCAGTCCCCTCATTTCCCATTCTGCAAATCTGTTATATATACCCCTCAGGATGAATTCCTTATCCCTCCTAATAGTTGTGTTCTGAAAAACCTTCCGACTTCTCACCAACATCTCCTGAGTGTTCCACCATACCGTTGTCATAATCTTTATAAAGGGATTGGCTATCAGCCCCAAATCCTTCTTTCTACTTCTGCCTCACAGTGATGACCCCAAATGCTTTGCACCCCAGTCCAGTTATTTATTTATTTATTTGTTACATTTTTCTATACCACCCGTTCCAGAGATCAGGGGCGGTTTACATATAACTAACATTTTACATAGAACAGTCGTTTTTAGAACTATTTACATAAAAACTTGCAACACTTAACAACTTAACATATTATTTAGAAATATGTACATGCTGTTTAAAGGTGAATGTTGCCTGTACTTTGGGTTGGGGTATGCGGTTAGTGTGCCTGTGAGTTCTTGGAGGTGTTTTGTGTTGTGTTTTGCGTTCCAATGTGTGCAGGGAAGAGGTATGTTTTGAGTGATTTTTTAAACTGCTGGAGATCCTTGATTGAGTGGATTGATAGAGGTAAGGAGTTCCAGAGGGAGGGGCAGTGAAAGTGAATGCCCTGGAGCTTGTGGCTTGCTTCGTTTTCCTGAATGTATTTGGGATCTCAAGTGAGTGCAGTGCATTTTCTCTTCTGGTTCTTGTGTTTGGGGGGATCTGGATGTTTCAGTCCTTTCCAATCCATAACTGCCCTTAACTGTGCTTTTTCATAGTAGGCCTTAATATTAGGGACTCCCAGCCCTCCTCCTGTTTCATTTGGTATAGCACCTGCCTAGCGACCCACAGAGGTTTTCTCCTCCAAATAAAATCAAAAATCCCTCTCTGGAGCCCCACCAGTAGACATGCTGGAATCTCTAGAGGCAAAGTCAGAAAGAACAGCAAGAACCGAGGCAGAAAATTCATCTTAACTGTGCCATACACCCCATCCAAGATAGATTTGCTCCATACCAATCATATAAATCCTTACTAAGATCAATGGGTCCAAGTTCAAGGAACACATCTTCCTATAGTCCCCTCCAGTTCGTGCACCCAAATATTTGAAAGATTCATCAGTCCACCGAAATGGGAAAGCTTCCCTCAATCATTCACGCAATTCCCCTTCCATCCATACCTGCAATACTTCTGACTTCCCCATATTCATCTTCTATCCAGATAGGTGGCTATACTCTGTAATAACTTGCATAAGCTCCAGAAGAGTGGCTGCCCCACAGTGTAAATGACATCATTCACAAATAACGCTATCTTAAATTTCTGCCCCCCCTTCTTCTATCTCCTTAATATCATCCCTCTCTCTTACTCTTCCAGGGGCTCAAGTATCAATGCGAACAAAAGTGGATAGTGAAGACAACCCTGCCTCTTTCCCCTTTACAGGTTGAATTACTGGGAGTTGCCCACTGGAGAAACATATAATGCCTTAATCCAACCAATACATTTTTCCTCCAACCCAGATCTCTGCCGTACCTGGAACATACAACCCCACTCAACCTTTTCAAAGGCGTTCTCGGTATCCACTGCCACCAACTTCGAGGGAATACGTTGTTCTTGAGCCCTCCAAATCAAATTTAAGAATTTTATAATATTATCCCCAGCCTGCACCTGACAAGCCCAGCTTGTTCCACCTTCATTAGCTTGGGTATAATTTGTTGCAATCTGACAGCCAGAATTTTAGCCAGCAACAAATTTATGAGACACAGGGCAATATGAACCACAAACACTGTCATCTTTCCCTGGTTTTGGGATTACTGAAATACCCGCTGTGCACATTGAACTAGGAACTGAGTTAAACATTTGTTAATGTGTCCACTAAGCTCCCCTGAAAGACCTTATAACATTGCACAGTTTGCCCATCTAAACCTGGGGCTTTACCCTCTTTCAGTGATTTAATGGCTGTAAGTATGTTGTCCTTAGTATATCCCTGTCCAAGAGGGATAAAATTACAGAGAGGGAAAATGTGGTGATGAAGGAGATATATTGACATACACTTGACCACTTCAATAATAGATCTATTTTTTAAACAAGGCAAATTTATTTCTAAGCAATAGGCTTCCTGAGAACAATGGCTTTGGCTGTAATTAGCGTTTGCTAGTGCAGGCCCTCAGTTGTACAGAAAATGGAGAACTCAGGCCTCATGGTGTTAGTGATGCCAAACTGGCCTCTGAAACCTTAGTGTGCAGATCTCATCAGATTCACTATGGAGGGGCCATGGCCATTGCCTATGGTGAAGGATCTCTTGCAACAGGGTCCCATTTGGATGCCAGATGCGTCTGTTTCCTCCTACGGCCTGGCTCTTGAGAAGGTAAGATTGAGTAGATGAGGTTATTTTTCTCACCATGTCTTTCCTCATCTTTTGGTGGCCAGTCACATATCAGGGTAAGTTAGAATTAAGCTCACTCCTGCCCCATTAGTGACAATTTAGAAATGATGACAGTTTGTTTTCACTCTAGTTTGCATATGCATGTGGCACAGTATTGCAAGACAACTGGCCAATGCCATTTTTTAAATTACCATCTTGAATGTGCACGTCGTAATGCTTATTCATGTTCTTTGCCACTACTATGGAATGGAATGCCAAAAATTTACTGTTCAGCCCTGTACGTCCCGGGCTGGCGAAATGGCTGGGGAAGCTATTCCACCCGCGGAGTGGAATAACTTTCCTGGACGTTTCTTTTTAAGCGGCCCGGGACGCAGAAGGGGCAGAGTTATTTTCCCGCAGCCTGATCTTGGCTTTAGGAGGCCGGATCGAGGGTTGGGCTGTGGGGAATTAACATTTTTTTTAGCAGTGGCCAGCATCGTGGCTTTTAAATGGAGCCACAGTGCCATGGCAACAGGACGCCATGGTGCCACGGCTCCATATAAAAACCCTGGCTGAGTTAGCCGGGTTATGGCTGTACATGCAGGCCGGGACTGAATCGCAGTCCCGGACAGAACGTACAGGCCTGTTCGCGATTCTGATCCCACGGGGCTAGATGTGGCCCATGGGATCAGAATCGCGATCTCCTTTGCACGTCCAGGTCAGCCCGGACGTACACAGGAGATGTACGTCGGGATCAGAATCGGGCCCTATGTGTAATGATGAGGTATTGTCAGTGTATGTTATGTTACTTTTTATTATTATGTTTGTAATTTCAGCCCAATCACTTAGCCCATCGAGAACAAACAGGCTCCACATGTCCTATAGATGAACTCTACCCAACAAACTTGTATATAGTTTATTATTTATATTGCTCAATGTAATTTTTCCTGTTACAATGTTCAGTGTACACCGGTGAAAGGTGGTATAAAAATGTAGCTAAATAAGTGAATAAATAAATAAAATTTCTAACCTGCCCTGAGCAATTTGAAAGGCAGGATAAATATTGAATAAATAAAGCTTAGAGGGAGGAGGTAACTGTGGCTTTCTCCAGCCCTGAATTTTAGTTAGCTATTATCAGATGTGGTAGGATATCAGAGGAATTGTCGGGGAGGGGGGGGGAGGGAGAAAAAACTGATGTGATAGGACATGGAGGCTGCTTGATCTGGATCTGGAGGTAGTAGGGGCGATCAGAAACCCCTTGTTTTATAGTGTGGGGGGAGGGGACATTGACTTCAGAGACCCCTAGTATATTCCATTGGACTTAAGGAATAAAGTCTTGAGATAGTTGTGCGTAGGTGGAACTTTGCATTCATCCACAGATACTTCATATTCTTTTGTATTCTGTTTATGCGTTGTTATTATCCACCATATTTACCAGTGTTTGTCTTTGTTCTTTTATAAAGCATCATGATGAATCACCATCATCATAATAAATAGCCTGTCAACACATTTACTGGACCGGAGCCCTCTTGGGATACGTTCTGAATTTTCATCAAGACTGCAATGATTAGCGTTTCTGATTATGATAATGAACTATCTAATTAACTACAGGATCATGTTTCAGAAAGGATATAAAATTAAAGCTTCTTCCAATGTGCATTTAAGATATGGTCTTAAAGGTATTTCAGGGATGTTTAAGAAAATTGTTCATTAGCAAAAAATGTTTTCCCATTAAAATATACTAGTGTGTTCCTAACAGTCTTGTTGATGTGCTTATTAAGGACTGTGTTTGCATATCTGTAAAGTATGGCCTGGAGAAAGAATATGGCCTGCTATGGTGGTTCATGGTATAGTCCTTCATGCATTGTCTTTGCTTCTGCAGTGGAATGACGGCATATCTTTTGTCTGCAGACCGCATTTTCCCCAATCATCCGGCAAGACCAAGTGATCACCTAAAGTGGCAAAGAGCAGCAGCCGCCAAAGCAAACTAATAAATCCCGAGAGCCACACAAACTCAAAGAGCCATCAGCACGTTGTTCTAGCTGCAGCGAGAGTGGGCACGCACACATACGTCCAATGCAGAGTTTATTATTTAAAATAGGGGAGGGGGTATTCAACGGCGGCGGTTAGTGCTGATGAAGCGGCTAGCTGTTGCTGCTGAACCTTAAACACATCTGGCCACCGGCATTGAATCTGGCCACCGGCATTGAATATCCAGATTGGCTGGATAACATATTAGCCGCTGTAGGATCATCGGACGGCCGCCTCCAATCCACCCCTGGAACGCCCCAGCATTGGCCAGCTAGCATCGGAGTGTTAAGGGGCCAAAACTGGGGATATTTAGTGGCACTAGCTGAGTTAGTCACTGACTATCCCGCTGAGTGCCATTTGGGCCATTTTTGGGTCTGCAAATCACCTAAATGGCTTTGAATACACCCCCCCCCTCCCTCATGATGCTAATTATCCATTTTTACAGTATTGTTGTGGGAGGGAAGTGGTGTTTTGATGATCATGATTGCTTAGGGGAGGGAGGATGAAGGCTTCCCCAGGGTGCCCAATGCCTCTGCATAGTCCTGGCTCCGTATGATCTTTGAGGAAGAAACCCTCAGGGCTGGTCCTTTCACTAGACAACTCAGCCAACCGCCTAGGGCAGCACAATTTTAGGAGCAGCAGCCTCAGTGCAGCACTAAAGAGGTAGTGGCAACATGAGGTAGCCAACTCAGCTGCCATCCCCAAAACACTATTTATTTATTTAACCAGTATTACATACCATATTATCCTTCAATCAAAGTGGTTTACAGTGTAACTTGTGTGGGTACATTTATATAGGACTGGGTAGAAGAAGGGGCGGGATGGGGTGGGTAGTGTTATATACATGCATACAGACTATTTACAGTTAGTTGTGTTATATGACCATGGTATTCTGTGAAGAGGATGGTCTTGAGTGTCTTGTGGAAATCCTCGATGTCTCCCAGGACTCTCATTCCTTCTGGGAGGGAGTTCCATAGTATGGGTGCAGCAAGTTAAGGTGCCTTTCTGGATGTGGCGTGATTGGTTCTTTGATATCCTGCGGGTGTGACGAGCATGTTCGCCTTGTTGTCTCTCCTGGGTATTATGCTGGAGTCTCTGATTATTAATTTCTGAAGCGCATCTGCTGAACAATGGTGAATGAAATATGTTTAGGGTTGCTTTAAATCTTGCCCGGGTGTGGATTGGCAGTCAGTGTAGCTGTTGGAGTATAGGCGTGATGTGCTCGTTTCTTGCAGTGTCTGTGATGATTCGTGCTTAGGGAGACTTTCGTATGAGTAGCTATAATCCAGTATAGGGGTGATAATGGCCTGGAACACTGTGCGGAAGTGATTTTGATTTAGGACTGGTTCAAGTCTTCTAATGACTTTAAATCTGTGATATGCTTTGCAGCCATTTTATTGACTGGGGATTGAGGTTCTTGTCCAGGATAATGCCCAGGTATCTCATTTCATCTTTTACTGTTATTGTATTGTGTAGGATGTTGATCATTTGTGGTGAGTGCCTCCCCCCCCTCCCCCCCCATAGTCTGCCCATTTAAACCTTCAGGAGCACAATTACTTTGTTTCTTGCTTTATGTCAAATCAGTACTTGAAAAGAAAATGAAGCCGTTGCAGATCTTTGCATTGAATCCTGCTGGGATCCCCTGCTGGCTCTGACCCCTCTAATCCTTATTTCCTGCTGCTATTAGGAGCGGGGGCTTCCAGTCTGCTTCCTTTTCTTTGAGTGTTGACTTGTCAACAAAGGAACTGCGCCCCAAAGGTTTGAGGGGTAGACTAAGGGGAGAGTTGAAAGAGATGAGACATAACCATGGTGTGGGGGGAAAGAGATGATGTGGAATGAGGGGGGTGGGGGGTGGGGAAGGGGGCAGCATCAAAACTTTGAGTCTCCTGAGAGGGAGCAGTGGCTCTCATGCTGAAAGTCTGATTAAGGTGGCAGATAGGCTTGAGCAGGCCCTGAAGCTGACCAAATAAATGTGCATGTGTGTGTGTGTGTTTATACATATATATATATATGTATAAAGATAAAGGGTGGCATGAGGCGGATAAGCTGAGCAACACTGGGGGAGCGTAGCTGAGGAGGTATGGAGAGAGATGTGCAGCTCTCCTCTGGGACTCCTCTTCTTCCCTTTCCAAGGCCTTCGCAGTTACTTACCAGCTATTTCAGCTACATAAGGTTCTGCTCTTTATACAGCCGATCCGTAAAATACTTGGACCAAAGAGCAGGAAGAGGAGCAACCAGACGACAGGGAGAAAAGCGTGTGGGGATTTGTGGAAATAAGAGGAGGCAGAGGCGCAAGCTCTAGTGTACTATTAGCAACAAGTCCTGCTACTTGGTTCCAGTAGACTGCTTCAGAGCACACTCATGCCTTGTTGCAATGACTTTGTTAGCAGCTGATCATTTGATAAGATATTAACAGTTAATGAAGTTAATATATGTTATTCTACCATAGATCCTAGTTTGTGCAATGGGAGCTAGTTAGGAATAATGGTAGTTAACGTGGGTAACTCTAGGTGAGATGTAAGTTCTAATTTGGATTTGAGATATAATCACTCGTTTTTCGAAATCTGCACTCAAGGCGCATTACAAACGGGGGCACAAGTTATCTCCCTTCGCAAGTGGACTAAATCTAAATCTAAATCTTACCTGAGGCAATGAAGAATGAAGTGACTCGCCCGAGGTCAGAAGTGAGAGATGTGGAATTTGAACCTTCATTACTCTGGTTCTCAACCTGGTGCTTTAAGCACTAGGTACTCCCCGGCTCCATGCCAGTAAAATGTATTTTCATTTTCACTACTCTTCTTGTGCCATTGATTTTTGTTTAGCGTCATATACTGTGTTCCAGATTCTAACTATTGGAATTAAAAGCTTGCAGAATGATAGCTATGTTAGTCTGTAGGAGAAAAAATGACTACGAGGTTGGTTGCACCTTATAGTCTTTCTGATTTATTGTGGCATGAGCTCTCAAGGACATTACATTCATTTGATGAAGTGGACTCTTGTTCTCAAAAGATCATGACTGAATAAATTGATTTGTCTGTAAGGTGCCACCAGGCTTTTAATCATTGATATCTATCATATGGCACTTAGTGATAATTGTGGTGGCATATGCCAGAAGTGTACAACCCTGGTTCTCATAAGCAGGCCTTGTTTTTAAGATACCTGCAATGAGCATCAGTTAATTCAGCATGCTTTTAGCAGAGAACCTGGGTAGTTTACATTGCTTATTTTCCTGGGCTTGTTTGTGGTTCTGGAGGACCAAGGTTCTGCTCCTTTTATCTCTGCTGTGCTTTCAGAGAATATGTTATTGGCTTTGCTGTCCTATAACCCTAGACTATATCAGAACAGTATGGAAGGGCCCAACTCCTCTAAAATATGTAACTTTTGTGTGTATCTATGAGTTGTTTATATGTTTCATAATATACACAAAAGTAAACTTGACCAGTTTAGAAATGTCAATCAAGTGTTATCTTATAATAATTTGTTGTAAAATGTGTGTTAAAAAATATATCACCTTAGATATTATTAGTCAGCTCGATTATTCAAAAGCACTTGTCTGATGGGCAACATTTCCTATCTGGACAAGTGCTGATGGCCAGTCTATCTAGTGATTTTCAGAGGTACTTTCTAGTTAGTGTGGTTGAACATCATTACTGACCACCTTGACACTATCTGTAGTGCTGGTGGTCCCAGTAAGTAGCCAAATAGTGGACTAAATATCATCGCTATTACATTATACCATATTCAGTGCAGGCAGCTGTTCAGATAGTGCAGCTAAATATATATATATATAATTTAAATATCATGGCCAGACTAATTTTCTATCTGTTGAACATGGGCATGTAGGACATATCTAGGATGTTATGTATTTTATACTTTGCTAAAAGTTGGATGTGTAAGGTTTTAAAAAAAAAAGTTGCAAAAAATCCCTGCTGACTGTAGAGTTTATATACCAGGCCAAGTATTTTTTTGTTCGCTTTCTCAATTTAACTCCAAGTGAGAATGATGCAAAATGGCTAGAACAGTGGTTTTCAAGCCTGTTCTTGTATATCCTCTAGCTAGTCAGGTTTTCAGGATATCCACAGTGAATATGCATGAGAGAGATTTGTATTCATTATAAGGCAAGTTACATTCAGGTACAATATGTATTCATTGCGGATGTTCTCAAAACATGACTGGCTAGGCTTGAGAACCACTGGGCTAGAGAACGGCTCAACAAGATGACACATTTGAAACTAAAAAGGGTGTCGAAAGTTATTTGCTTAGTAGATTCCACTGAATATAATGAAACATGTTTTAAATAACTAGTATCAACTCATTGACACAGGTTAGTGAAGGGGGCTATAAGCCACTAACAATAAAATATAAAATATGATATTCAGGGTACTATCCAGATTGTACCGCCAAATGTCACGGTCACTGGGGATTATGCATTTAGCAGGTGCTGCTAACTACATAAGCCCCTCTAATTATCAGCCCCAAAGACTTTACTTGGTGATTAAAATCAGTAAAACAAGCTATCTTTTTTTTCCAAAGTTTATTTTCAGATTATTATAAAATAGCAAGTTATCTTCATAGAAAAAAAAGATTAAAAAAATAACCGACATTTGAAATTTCCTCTATTCTACCTTTATCTTAGGACTTCTCCACTGTCAGTATCTCTAGGCTCGTGTGTCAGGAATCTTCCTTCTCTTTACTCTAAGCCCTCAAATTCACAAATTCCTTCTCTGACCTGTAAAACATTACACTAAAATCCCTTCTGATCTGTCAAACACTTCCTAAAACCTGGGACTTCTTCCCTTGGGGTATCACCTCCACACTCCTCACCGCTCTCTCCATTCCATTCATGCTAATCGGCTGACCTTACCCTCCCCCTCTCAAGCCCACCTCGAATCCACACGCTCCTCTGCCTTCTACTTCCTCGGACCCTGCCTCTGGAATTCGCTTCCCCCGGACCTCCGCCTGGAACCCTTCCTGAAGACCTTTAAGGCCTGCCTGAAAACCCACCTTTTCTGCTCATCCACCCCCCCCCCCCGGTGATTTCTCTTTGCCTATCATGACTCTTGACCTCTCCCTACTTTTGACCCTTTCCTGCCTGTCCTATCATTTAAGTGGCGTTCTTTTCCTTTTTCCTAGCAGCTTTTGTATACTTTGTACACCGCTCAGACGCTGACGCATTGAGCGGTATATTAAGCTCCTAATAAAGAAAAAGATAAAAGATCACCACCACCACCACAAACTAAGGAATTCTCTTCTCCTTTTCCTCTATTTTGGTATTTTAAGATCCAAACCCTCAAGGCCCAGAGCTATGAATTCTTCAAGCTGCATGTTTTAGTATGGTAAGAACAAGGTAATCCTTTGACTTAGAAAAGAAAGCAATACCCTGCAGCCCCTCTGCTTTTTTTGGCTTTTTTCAGGGACCAGGCAAGTACCCAGGACCCAGTTTATCGAGAACTCTGTGCTACCTCTTGAGCACTTAGCCAACAAGAAAGCAACGGACAGAACTTCTCTTTTTTTCTTGACCTCAAGATCAGTTTGGCACTTCAGGGCCCAACCCTCACAAAGGTTGAGATTGACGTCTGCTGATCTTGGCTTGCTTCTGGATGGCAGAAGGAGAGAAAATACAACTTTTATTCTTAAAATTGAGCTCTTAGAACATTAACTAAACTCCTCCAACGGCCTTCCAAATGAGGAAACCATCTGCAGACACCTTTTGTGTTATTTTGCTTTATAGCTTCCTGGGCCAGTGACACCCCTGCAACACTATGACCTCAGAAATTGAGTTAATGCTGAAGTAAATTCATCAGACTATGCCATCTTGGTAAGCAGGGTCACACCAGTTTAGAGTCACCCCTCCCATACCAGTCCACTCTAGCTGTTATAGAAGGATGTGATGATCCATACTATTTTACACCATCAACAGATTTTGGCATGTCTTACCTTGTCATTCCTTTATCAGTTCACCCATAAGTGCCTTAAGTAGTTTCTCACGCATGACTTGCTAGGCTTCTATGTCTGGCTTTTAGCTTTTCAACCTATCCGTGATTCTCACAATCAGTCCTTATGATCAGTAAAGGGCTTACAACATCAGTATAGAATAAAATACCAAAATGATTTAGAACCAGGTTATCTTATGGTTATGTTTGAAAGCCAAATCTTTATAGGAGCTCAGTAACTGGACTTGATAATTACTGGTCTATTGTAGACAAAATACTTTCTCATAATTCCATGTACTCCTCTCTTATGTTATTACGGTATTTTAAATGTATACACATGGAAATAAAACAAAAAAAAATGTCTCATCTTTAGAGGTTTGACAGATTATCAGAGTTTAGAATTTGAACCTTCTGGAGAGACTGAAGGGATACTTATGAAGGTAATGATGGTATCTGGGAAAAGAAAGCATAATTTCAGGTGAGAAAAGGGTTATACCAACAATAATTTCATATCTGTCTGCTTCCTTAGTTGGACTATATTTTATCTCCATGGATGCCCGACCACGTCCCAGAAGAACAGTTGAAAGTGAACTTGAAAAGAAAAGTTAACCCAAAGGGTATTAGATCTTGCTCCTTAGAAGACAAAATGTCGCCTGGAAAATTAGTTGAACAGCCTGTGAAGGAAAGATAGTGCGGAAATGACATCTTTGCTAAGCTGAGAAAGGCTTAGCTTCAGTCAAGATAATGATCTTTCCCCAAGAGATGGCTGTGACTTATTTCTCCACCTCCTCTGTAATACCGAGCTACTAACTGGAATAAAATCTTACAGTCTTGAAACAGTACCGACTCTTTTGCTAGCAGGTGAAGATTGACAGTTATTCATGCACATGCTACGACTCCATCTGATCTACTAAATCAATTCATCTTAGAACTCATTGTTAATGCGTAGATCAAGCCATTTAAAAAAGGTTTTCAGCTCAGTGACATGGAAAAAGACACTATTATTTTTTTTTTTGCTTAGTTTCTTTTATTATGGAGAACAGAAGGCAGAAAGGACCTTTATTATTAAAATTGTGCTTCTTGTTTGGCAGATTTGTTATCCCCCATGCAATTTATCATGGTGTAAGAAAAACCAGTCCTAGATCAGTCGCAGTATTTGTGTGTTTTCCGATCCTTTTGGTTGATTGGGAGCTTTGAGAATAGCCATAGCCCTTAGACAATGTCAAGCTCTTACATAAGAGCAACGGTTCCCATCCCAGTCCTGGTGTACCCTCTAGCCAGTCTGGTTCTCAGGATATCCACATTAAATATGCATCAGTTAGGTTGCATACAAATCTATCTCATGCATATTCATTGTGAATATCCTGAAAACCTGACTGGCTAGACGGTACACCAAGACTGGATCGAGACCAAGCAAATTAGCTATTTAAAAATAAATGTTTCTTACTTAACATATGAATCTATTGTCTGGATTAGGATGGATGCTGGTGTATTTTCATCCGAAGACTGTGTCAGCCAATTTGGGTAAGAAATTAAAATCAACATCAAATTAGAGAGTTTATTTCTGTTTCCATTAAAACACATTTACAAGGTCATTTATTAACAGCAGATGCTAATGCTCTTAATGTGTGTTCCTTATCAACTAGGGTTGCCAATTGACTGGTTTTCAGCCATCCTGGCTGTTTTTTATATTGTCAGGCTGGCTGCTGGCAGAGCTGTAAAACCATCTGTGGAAAAACTGTTTTTTTGCGATGAGGGACGGCTCAGGGGCGGCTCTCGCTGCCTATAAAACTGTCCCCTCCCCAGAAGATTAGCGATAGCGGAACTAGCTCTGCCCTGCAGTCCAGCATCTCTGCTCCTCCCTTCAGCCCTGTTTCAGCCCCTCCTCTCCCACCTCGGAGTTCCCGCCTGCCACTGCTGCCACTTCTGTCAGCAGCGCCAGCAGCAGGGCCTACGAAGCCAAGACTTCAAAAGAAAAAAAAAGCACGGGCCTGTGAATCATTCCATTTGTGTGCACGGCCCGGTTTGTTCCACCCCCCTGTGATGTCGCATCAGGAGGCGGGACTGGCTGGGCCGTGCACACAAATGGAATGATACGCATGCCTGCACTTTTTTTTATTGTTGTTGAAGTCTCGGTTCACAGGCCCTACCGCTGTTGCTGCTGGTGGCAACAAAAAGAAAAGTGGCAGCGATGGCAGGCAGGGACTCTGGGGTGGAAGAGAAGGGGCTGAAACTGGGCCGGAGGGGGCAGAAGAGATAATGGGCTGCTTGAAGGGGATGAGTGATGTAGGGCTGTGAGGGAAGAAAAAGGAAGAGGAGGAGATAGATGCAGGACTGTGGACTTTGAGGAGGGACAGGTGAGATGATGATGGACTGTTGGAGGGGGCAGGAATTGGAAAGGAAAGGGAGGCTATTGGGGCAGGGAAAGGAAGGCTAGATGGGGATATGCTGGGCTGTGGAGGAGGGAGAGGAAAAGGAGGAAGGAGATATGCTGAGCTAAGGGGAGGGGGTGATGATGCTGGATGTAAGGGGAAAGGGAAGGGGGGATGCTGAACTGTGGGTAATGAGAGAGGGAAGATGCTGTATTGTAGGTAGGATAGGAGAGAGAAGGGAGAAGCGGGTCATGGTGGAATCATGTGGGAGAGGTTAGCAAAGAGATAAGTGAGAGGTGGATGGAAAGCTGAGGAGGTGGTTAAAGGGAGAAGTCGGAGACTGGGTGGGATACGAGACAAAAGACTGGAGAGAATGACTGACAAGGAAGGAGATGGTGAGCGGGAGAAAGAAAAACGTAGATGAGGGCTGGGAAGGGAGTGAGTACAGAGGGTGCGAGTGGAAGGAGCAAAGGGAATTGGTAAAAGACAGAAAGGAATAAAAGGCTCGGAAAGGCTAGGAAGAGGGGAAGATTCAGTAGGTTGGGAAAGAGAAGAGAGAAGGAAATGGAAACTTGATAGGTGAAAGGTAGAGAGAGATTAAGAAATGGAGGGTAAGGAGTTGTAATTTGAATGGATAGATAGAAAACAAAGACATGGAGAAAAGAGCTGAAAGGAAAAAATAAATGCCCAAGAAGATGTAAGGGAGGAATGGACGAAGACAGGAGGAGAGAGAAAAAAATAGCAAATGGACAGCAGATACTAGCATGCTAGAAAAAAAACAAAGGAAAACAGAAGAGAGAGACTTGGACCAACGCAACTGGAAAAATAAAAAGCCAAGATTAAAAACGTAGTTAGAATATTTTATTTTGAATTTATTAATTGGAATTTGCAGTCTTTGAGAAATGTGCATCTCTTATATCTTTGCATTTTGTACAATACAAGAATAAATGCATTTGTTTCTATTCTTCCAGCTTTTCAGTAAAAATTTGCCCTGCCTATTTCTGTTTATAACTTATGGTCCCTTGTTCTGTATCCGCTTCTGTGTTTTGCTTATGTGACTAAGATGTGGTATTCTGATAACGTGTAGTTTGCCAAAGGCTCTGAGATTTTTGCTACTACTACTACTACTACTGAACGTTTGTATAGCACTACAAGACATATGCAGCGCTGCACAGACGCATGTAAGAGACTGTCCCTGCTCATCAGAGCTTACAATCTATTCAAGACAGACAACACAGTAGCTGTAGACAGGGGATACCTCTAGGGGTAATGGTAAGGAAATCAGGTGAGTCAAGATCCAAAAGCGGCAGCGAAGAGATAGTTTTCAGCCTAGATCTGAAAAGATTCAGAGAAGGTACCTGACGTACAGACTCAGGTAGTTTGCTCCAGGCATAAGGAGTAGCAAGGTGAAAGGAGCAAGCAATAGTAGAGAAGGGCACAGATAGAAGTGATTTGCCAGAAGAGCGGAGTTCCCAAGTAGGGGGGGGGGGGTGTAGGGAGAGACAAGAGAGGAAAGGTATTGAGGAACTGTAGAGTGGAATGCACTTATAGGTCAGCAAGAGAAGTTTTAACTGGATCTGGAAATGGATAAGAAGCCAATGAAGTGACCTGAGAAGAGGAATAATATGAGCATGACAAGACTGGCAGAAGATTAGTCACACAGCAGAGTGTTGAACAGAATGAAGGGGAGAGAGATGATTCAGAGGGAGACCAGCAAGGAGTAGATTACAATAGTCTAGAAAGGAGGTGACTAAGAAGTGGATAAGTATCTTAGTAATGTGTTCAGAAAAGTATGGGCAAATTGTTTTGATGTTGTAGAGAAAGAAACAGCAGGTTTTAGCTATCAGTTGGATCTGTGTGGAAAAGGCGAGAGAGGATCAAAGACGACCCCCAAAGTTGTGAGCTGAAGAGACAGGGAAGAGTAGAGAATTATCTGTCGTGACTGAGAAAAGAGGAAGGGGAGAGGAAGGTTTAGGGGGAAAAATAAAAAGCTCAGTTTTGGCCATGTTCATTTTCATGTGGCAGTGAGATATCCAATCAGCAATGCCAGAAAGGTAGGCAGAGATCCTGGTCTGGAGTGCCGGAGAGATTTCAGGTGTAGAGAGTAGATTTGGGAGTCATCAGTGTAAAGATGGTACTGAAAGCCATGGAAAGAGATGATTGCACCAAGAGAATGGGTATATAGAGAGAAAAGGAGTAGATCCAAGACAGATCCTTGGGTACACCAACTGAGAGCGGGATAGCAGTAGAGGAGAATCCATCAGAACCAACGCTGAAAGAGCACTGGGAGAGATAAGAAGAGAACCAGGATAGCACAGAGCCCTTAAACCCAAGCGAGGACAAGGTATCAAGGAGAAGGTTGTAGTCAACAGTGTCAAAAGCAGCATAAAGGTCAAGAATGATGAGGATTGAGTAAAAGCCCTTGGAATTTGCTAGGAACAGGTCACTGGAGACTTTGGCAAGAGCCGTTTTGGTAGAATTTAAAGAACAAAAGCTGGATTGTAGAGGATCCAGAAGGGCTTGAGAAGAGTGAAAGTTGAGGCAATGGCGGTGAACCACACACTCAAGTAGTTTAGAAATGAAGGAGAAGAGGGAGATGGGTCGATAGAGAGAAGGATAGATAGGGTCTAGTGAGGGTTTCTTGAAGTGAGGCATGACCGTAGCATGCTTTGAAGGCTGCAGGGAAAGTTGCAATGGAGAGCAATAGACTGAGAATATAAGAGATGGAATGGACTAGAGTGGAGGAGATGGAGCTAAGGAGATGGGTGGGAACAGGATCAGATTAGCAGGTAGTGGACGACAGCCAGGGTTGAGGTACAGTACGCCTCACAGGACATGGCATGGGTGGAGCAAGGGCATCCAGAGCAGAGGAGAGTGCAGTGTTATAGGAAGCTACTGCCTCATTAACAAACTCCGATGACAAAGTGGAGGAAAGAGGCGATGAGACAGTGGAGGAGAGAGTCAACGGGTCAATAGCATGAAAATTTCTAAAGAGGTTGGAGGAGACAGAGTGAGGTTGAAGTGGTGAGTGATGAAGAGTGAAGCTCACCGATAAGGAAAGAAGTGAGGTACAGAAGTGTGAGGGTAAGCAATTTGAGAAGAATACAAGGTCAAAGCAGTGGCCTTGCTGTTGAGTAGGGGCAAAAGAGCAAAGCTGGAGGTTGAATGATGAGGTAAGGGAGAGGAGCTTTAAAGAATAAATGTCAGAGGGGTTATCAACATGAAAATTAAAATTGCCAAGAATAAGGGAGGGGGAAGATGAATCCAGAAAGAAGGAAAGCCATGAATCAAAGTCAGAGAGAAAGGTAGAGGTGGACTTGTCAGGGGGGTCGATAAATAACAGCTAATTGGAGAGGAAGTGGAGTAAAAAGCCTAATGGAGTGGACTTCAAAGGAGGGAAAAAAATGAGACTGAGGCAGAAGGAGGGGTTGAAATTGACTGGAAGGAGAGAATAGAAGCTCAACACCTCCAACACGGTCAATGGGATGAGGTGTATGGGAGCATTGACAGCCGTCATGACAGACAGCAGTGACTGAAGCTGAGTCCTCAGGGAGAAGCCAGGTCTCAAGTGGAGAGCATTCGAGATAAATAGATCGTGAGTAAAGTAAGTTTATTTGAGATGCTGTGTGCGTTCCGTAAGGCACATCAGAAAGGGAGAGAGGAGGGGGAAAGGAGAGTGATATGAATAAAATTTGAGCTATAGTATGAGGATGTGTTCTGGGAGTTTGACAAACGTCTAGGGGAGCCAGGGTTGGGGTTGATATCTCCAAAAGAGAGAAGGAGAAGGAGTAGACGAGTGTGGAGCAGAGAGGAAACATAGAAACATGATGACAGAAAAAGACCACAAGGCCCATCTAGTCTGTCCTTCCATAACAACAACTACAACAGTCCACTTTTTACCTTTAGAGATCCTCTGTGTTGGTCCCATGCTTTTTTGAATTCAGTTACTGTCCTCATCTCTACCACCTCCACTGGGAGACTATTCCACGGATCCACTACTCTTTCCGTAAAGAAATATTTCCGCATATCACTCCTGAATCTATCTCCCTTCACCCTCATCCCATGTCCCCTCGTCGCAGAACTTGCTTTCAATTGAAAGAGGCTCTCTCCCTGAACATTTATGCCATGGAGGTATTTAAACATCTCAATCATATCACCTCTATCCCGCCTTTCCTCTAAGGTGTACATATTAAGATCCTTAAGTCTGTCCTCATATGCTTTATAATGAAGACCACTAATCATCTTAGTAGCAACCCTCTGCACCGACTCCATCCTGTTCACATCCTTTTGAAGGTGCGGTCTCCAGAATTGCACACCAATGTCAGTAATGAGGGTGAGGTTGTTGCAGGATTTTGGAGTACTTCATCATGTACCCAGCAGCTGTCATTGGAGGGACGTTGTGTAGAAATCTGGTGCCCTTTCTTTAACCCCAATGCACATGTAAGCGTAAGTGTTCAGACACTTAAGTCATTGTTGGGAGAAAAGTAAGACTTGACAGGATTCATTAGAATTTGTGGGGGTGGAGAACAGCCCAATAATCATTTGCACATGGATACAGAATATAGATTTGGTTTTAATATGATATGGAGAAAATGTGTGTGTTGGAAGATTCAGGAGCGGACTGCAATTCAATGGGGGTTGAATAGTGCAACCTTTTGCACTTCCACCTCCACCCCCCACCCCGATGTGGCCAGCAGGTGCTGAAACTTGCACTGCTGCCATCACTGAAGTTATTTTGGAGAGTGGGGCAAAGCGTGGGGCAGGGGCGGGGCAAGGGCGGCCACAGACATGACATGTGGCAGGTTTTTCTCTTTCAAAAAGTTGGCAACCCTATTATCAACCTGCTAGACCAGTACAGACAAGTGGGTTATGTTCTCCAATCAACAGGTGGAGGCAGACCAGAGCAACTTTCAGTGATGACATCACTAGTACATAGGCCGATGTAGCACTGAGAGAAGTCAGTATTGTCTGCCTCCAGCAGGTGGTAAGGAATGTGTGGAGAGGTCTATCTCCCTTGGCCCAAAGCACAGTTTTGTGCCTGAAAGATTGAGATCAGAGCTTGGGTACACTCTTGTCTCCTCGAGCCGACAGTTGCCCTTTGTTTAGCACTGTTACCCACAGGTTCCAGCAGTGGTAAGCCAGAGAGCATTGAATTCAATGGGGCCGCGGCTCCGATATCACACGGAAGCCGCTACCATTGCTTTGTAAACATACCCCCTAGTATTTTACAAAGATACTTAGGCACTATGTGTCTTTATGAAATAGTCTGAAATAGTTACTCTCTCAGCTTCCTAACCTAAGCGACCTGTTCTAAAATTACTCTCCACAAGGCCAACTAGATGCTTATTTCACAGCTCTTCTATAAAGATACACAGGAACCAATGTATCTTTATCAAAAATAGCCTCACTAAAGCTCCCCAAATTGTGGTTTAAATGTGTGTAGGTGAAGTATGCATATACAGTAGATATGTGTTTTATAAACTATTAATTCACAAAATGTGGTCAGCAAAATACACGCTCAATAATGCTTCTTCCCATTGCTTATTTCAAACAAACGTATGTCACCACACTCAATGTCTCTAAGGCTGTGCAAAGAGCTCAAATTTAACAGTGTTTACTGTCACAAAATTAAATCTTTCTGTTATTACCACTGCTGCATTCATCATGGCCCCCCTTGCAGCCTTAAAACCTTTGAAAAATTGCAGTTTATGATATAATTTCTAATTCCCAAAGTTATTACTGTCCTTTATTAATGCTAAATAAATTACCATTGACCAATCTTAAAGAGTCTTTGTCTTCAAACAATTCCAAAAAATGTAAATAAGACACTTATCTCCACTCTGCAGTGGTCATCTGATGATGCAAATAAGCGCCTCCACTTTCAGAATACCTCCAGTGGTCATCTGATGACATGAACAAGCAGCATTTTCAGAACACCTCCATCCTCAGCTGTTGGTTTCACCACTCCTTCCTGGCTTCCTCAGGGAGATCATTGCACTGGAATAGGAGTACAACACTTAGGTGCTAAACTTTAAAATTCACAAAAAAAACCCCAAAAAACAACAACAAAGCAGTCCTATCATCATGTCTCTGAACTAAAGGTGCCAGGCTCAATATACCTTGCTTGTGTGGTTTACTGTTTGAATGACAGACATCCAGTGCTCATTGGCTCAGTAAAACCATTGCCATTCAATCTGTCCATTCAACCTCCATGGCTGCATAGTGCGTCAAATAAATATCTATCTTTGTTCTCGTTGACACAAGTGACGAGAACAAAAATATATATTTAACTTAAGCTTCTAAATTTAAAACCTATTCAAATGACAAAGAGAGAACATTTTCCCCAAGAAACCACTATTATGCATGCCTACCCGTTTTAATGATTAAAAATAAACCAAATACTTGCAAAAAAGCTGTGCCCCACATAGATCCACCTTCAGAATTAGCATCATCTGGTTATGTCACAGCACAGCTGCTTAAGCACCTCTATTGATGATTGACAACACCGCACTGGTCAGGATAAAACACAGACTTTAAAATTTAGAGTTGCTTTCAGTGCTAAACATCAATAAGTGCAAAAACCTAGCACAACCTTGTACAGTAGGTATTTCAACAAAAGTCCAGTGCAAGTCACAATTTTATTCACACGCCCAACATGCTTTTAGCATATCTGCTTGTGTCAGGGACTGATGGATAATTCTTTATTAGTTGAACAGTTGGTAAACGTTAATTGCAATAGAATCTATTGGAGTGAAGGAGTGGCCTAGTAGCTAGTGGTTAGGACAGTAGTCTAGAGTCAGAAAGACCAGGGTTCAAATCCCCCTGGCACTCCTTGTGGCCTTGGAAAAGTCACTTAACCCTCCATTGCCTCAGGTACAAACTTAGATTGTGAGCCCTTTGGGGACAGGGACATGCGTACTGTTCCTGAATGTAACTCATCTCGATCTTCCCCTGGAAAGGCACAAGCTAAATACTACAAAATAATAATAATAATAATAAGATGCCTCCATGTGAAATGCCTGTGAATGAAAACAAAAGACTTCACCTCAAAAAAAGGGTGAACCTAAAATCCCCCAAAAAATACCAAAGGAGGAGTGAGAAAGGAAAAAGGAATCAATGAAACCACCATGCAACCCTTTAAAGTTCTGCTTCAAACACCTTACACCACTCTGAGTATAGATCAGTGGTTCCCAAACTTGGGGTTGGGACTCCAAATGGGGTCACAGAAACATGGCCATTTCTCCTTCTCTCCGGATTTTCACTGTTACCTATGCCAAGTAGTGGCAATCACCATCCAGCATGTAGCCTGTGAGCCAGTGAACATTTATAGGTCCTTGCCCCTCCCGAGTAAGCTTCCTGTTAGACTAGAAACCCATGCTGAGTACTGGGGTCTGTAAGCACAAACTGCACACTGATACAAGGGCCCCTGTGCTGACTGCTGCCACCCTCCTGCTTTAGATGAGGGAGAGAGGGGAAGGAGGCTGGAGATCTGCCAGTTTGATTTCATCATCATCTGGGGTCACCTGAATTTTCAATTCTTAAAAAGGGGTCATATGAGATAAAAGTTTGAAAAGCACTGGTCTAGACAATCCATGTGTGTGTATGAACGATATGAACGTATCAGGAATTCCATTATCTCACCAGAGCGCACTTACTGATACCCACAATCTGCTCTACACATTTTATGCACAAGAGCAATTCAATACCAGGTATCTTTCAGGCTGATTGGGACTGCAAGGTACAGTACGTCATTGGCAGGGATGTCATCCACCACAATGAAAATGATAAAATACAAAAAGGGGCCAAATGGTGCTGCTTTTCAAATAATAATATTAGGTGCTCTTTTACCAACTGTTCAACTAATAAAGAATTATCCATCAGTCCCTGACATGAGCGGATATGCCAAAGCATGTTGGGCGTGTGAATAAAATTGACTTGCACTGGACGTTTGTTGAAATGCCTATTGTTCAAGGACCCCTATCTATAGTCATTTTTAGGTGTGTTTTGCATAAATAAATGCATAGCACTTACTGTCAAGGGTTCATGGTTTCAAGTGGCAGGGAAACTGTCCATGCGCATATTTGTTGCACATGTTGTAAGCATGCACAAACAAGCATGTGTTTGCTCAGCCAGAGAAGATGACTCACTGCGATGGACTCTCTGCATGGTTGAGCGCGCAGTTTGAAGTTTCAAAAAACTTGAAACTGGGAGATCAGCCCAAACTTCCTTACCTGCGGAGCTCAACCATGCAGAGCACCCATCGTGATGAGGGAACTGTGAAATCCCACAATTTTTTAGAAGCTGCAGCCAGGGGGAAGATTCAGTGAGTAAGAGAACTACTGGATGAAGGGAGGGGGAGATAGAGGTTGAGAGAAACCTGGGTGGGGGGGGGGAAGGGGTATGAGAGAGAGACTAGGAGAAGGCATATAGGAGAGGGTATGAGAGAGAAACTGGAGGAAGCCTCAGAGGGGGTCATGAGAGACAGAGAGGAAGGTGATATATCAAAATAAACAAACATAGATGCCATTCCTAACACAGCTCATGACATACACACACGCAGCTCCCAACACTGTCCATGACATATGGCATCCAACTCTGTCTATGACACATTTGCACCCCGACCCCCCATGACACATACACATGCACCCCCTATATGCCCGATTCTTCAAATGGGGGAAGTGCACCATTGTGTCAAACTGTAAGTGTGCACTTTTCAACTTGTTTTCATGGCTTTTATTGACATTAAAGGGCTTATTGATCCTACTAGTTTGCTCATCCTCTGCTTTGTTTACTATTGTATTATCCCTTGGGCAAAGTGTGTTCTCAAATAGCATTCATATTCAGCTGGTCGGGAAGTTCCCGTTATTTCTGTTCTCACCATCAGATTATTTAAAGCACAATGTTATGGTGCGATTTGGGTGGGAGACAGGATCACCTAGTCCAGCATGTCATCCTTTTGCAGTGGAAAAGCTTTCACTGTATTTCAGTCTTTCAAAATAGTTGGATGGCAAGGTAATATAAAAGGAAAAACAAACAAATAAACACACCAGCCTATCCTATTATCGTTCCAGTCATTCTGTGATACGGAAATTATTGAAAACGTATACCCATATCACCTAGAGCAGAGCAAGTAAAGATAATTCATAAAGCAAAACCGTGAACTATTTAAATATAGATGTAGTAATATGCATAGAAACGGCTGAAATTTATGGTCCTCATCAAAGTGATTCTGCATTGCCTCTGCTTTCTGAGTAATAACTTGAAATTGCATCCGGCATGGCTATATTAAGATGGAAGGCTAGAAAATAATTGAACCTGAGTAGTCTTAGCAGTTGAACTTCAGGAAAAAGGACTGGTTCTTTTAAATGGGAAAACTCTACAGCCATTCACCCCTAAACCTCCCTCTTTGTCTTCATTTTCTTGGCACATCAGGGACTTGATTTACAGCAGACACGGAACGTAAGACAGGCCTTAGTAAATCAGGCCAGTGCTAATTTATTAAATACGAGCAGGTTTATTCCAGTTCATATATTACAGCACAATTAGAGAGACCCTGCTGTGTAAGTTTTATACTGGGTACAGTTGTTCAGTTCTTAATTGGATTACTGAGAATGCTATTTAAAGTAATAGCCAGAGTTTTAATATAGTAAAGGTTTGCAAAACTCTTCAAAGCAAAGTTATGGAGAGTTATTTTTTCTTAGCTTCGTCCTAAATTGATTGAAGCGTGTTTTTTTCATAGCAGACCTATTTTTTTTCCTTATTAAACTGGTGCTCAGATTCAGTTCCATTAAAGTGGTGCTAGCATATTCCAATTAATCCTAAAATCAATCTTGATTATCTGAAAAAATGCAATAGGGAGTTTTCTACTATGTCTATTCTTTGAATCATTATAATGATCAACAGACTGGTGACAGAAAATACATTAGAAAATATGATTTATTTACTGTAATTAAACTGTTAGGGCATGTTTAATAAATAGCGCACCGGTAGTGCATGGTCAGGCCATGAAACCAGTGCAGAGGCCCACACCGGCTTTGGGGGGGGGGGGGTTCATCTGTCCCCCTGCCATCAGTATACTGCTAACATATGACCCTGCAGAAGCTAGCATGCAGATACACTGAATGCCACCCACGCTAATGGCAGCAATTGTGGTTAGCGAGCCTCCATAATGGCCGTGCTAACCGCGATGTGCCTTCAACATCCACGTTCCACCCCAACCAGACATGTCTCTACCCAGTCGTGCACTAAACTGTTAGCATGGGACTTTTAGAACATGGCCCTGTGCTTACGTTTAATGCAACTCTCCTAAATAGCATGGTTTAGTAAATATTCCCTTTTACAAGGAAACTGGAGAGGCAAGATTGCTTCTTTTAAAAGGGCAAGACATTTAGTCTTAAGGCTTGCCTCTTCGCCATCGCAAGGCTTCTTTGGCACCACTGTACAAATTGGCATTAACATGAACCTCCACATGAAAGGGTGCCTACACAGGTGTTAACTGACATTCAGGTGTTGAACCCCTTAATGTTATTTATTTATTTAGCTGCGTTTATATACCACTTTTCGCCATGTCAAAGTAGTTTACACTGAAACAAAGGTATTAACGATTTTTACAGTGTAACAGGAAACTCTATACAGCATGCATTAGGTATAAAGTGTTATTCAAGAGTTTACGTTTTGGGGGTTTAGTTACATTCGGAGGTACCTATATACATTATGCTTAAGTCATGGCAGTCCCAGGGTATTATGTGGTAGGGTTAAAATGTTTGGAGAAAATGTGGGTCTTAAAGTGCTTTCTGAAGGTGCTGAGGTCAGTGATGTTTCTCATTGGGTCTGGTAATGAGTTCCATATTGCAGGTTCGTAGAGTTGGGATGCACGGTTACAGGTCTTTTGGTTGAATTTGGTTCTGGTGGGTGGAATGATGAGGGTGTTCCTTGTAGAAACGCATCTTGATCTGTCATGGTGGGGTATTTGTAGCAGGGAGCAGATGACTGGGGGTGGGGGAGTCAGCGTGTATGGCTTTGTGAACCAGGGGGAGGATTTTGTATTTTATCCGGCTGGGGAGAGGCAGCCTTTGGAGCTGTTTTAGGAAAGGTATAATCTGGTCCTGGCTTCTTGCTCCTTGTAGAATGCATGCAGTTGTATGGAGCGCTGTCCGTAGTGAGTGTAGTGTTGCTTGTGGGAGACCCTGGTAGATTGAGTTGCAGTAATCAAGTTGTGGGAGGATCATAGCCTGGAGTACAGAGCAGAAATGTGGTGGTTCAAGGAATGGTCAGAGATGTTGCATGCTTTATGTTTTGAAATATATTGCTCTGGTGGTTTTATTTATGTGGGCTTTGAAGGAGAGTTGTGGGTCTAGAGTGATGCCAAAGTACTTGAGCTCATCCTGGACTCTAACTTGTGTGTTGTTCAGTGTCACCGTGGGTTGGAAAGAAGAATGCGCTGTCCTTTGTTATGAAGAGGGCTTCTGGTTTTTTATAGTTTATTTCTAGATTGTTGTCCTTCAGCGAGTTGGAGACGTCAGTGAAGCAGCTTTGGTGGGCAGAGTAGGATGGATTTTTCGTGCCAAAGATCCCGTACAGCATGATATCATCTGCGTACATGTAGAAGTTAAGGTCATGATCCTTGATTGAGCACAGAGGTCGAAGGTAGATGTTAATGAGTAACGCTGAGAGGGTAGATCACTGGGGTACTCCTTGTATTTGACGGTAAGGAGCGGTGGTGTTTGGTCCAATTTTTATTTGTTGGTGTCTGTCAGCTAGGTAGGATGTAAACCATTTGAGGACTGTGTTCTGGGGGCCGTTGGCTCATAGGCTTTGAAGGAGGATATACAGTATCCGAATTCAAAAAAGCATGGGACAAACACAGAGGATCTCTAAAGGAAAAAAGGGTTCTGTTGTAGTTGTTGATATGGAAGGACAGACTAGATAGGCCATCTGGTCTTTTTCTGTTGTCATTTTTCTATGCTTCTATTGTGGTTGACTGTATCAAAGGCTGCAGAGATATCCAAGAAGATCAGTAGGAAGCCCTGCTTGGTGTTTTGTATGCCTTTCATAAGGATGTTGATTAATGTGATTAGGAGTGTTTCTACCCCATGCAGAGGGCAAAAGCCATGCACACTATTTTCATGCATGAAGTTTTACCATTGGGAATACATGTTCTCTCCTGTTGGCAGATTCGGGCAGTTCCAAAATCCAAATGGTGCCTAAAGACCAAAGCAGGTGATATTCTTTCTTGTAGCCTTAGTTAAATCTGAAAGAGACCTGTGTGGTCCTGGAAACTTGTGCACTGCAAGATGACTTACAGTAATCCTCCATTATCTCAGTTACAAATTTAGATTGTAAGCCCTCTGGAGGCAAGGGAAATGCTTTCTGTACCTGAATGTAGCTCACCGTAAGCTATTACTGAAAAAGCATGAGCTGAATCCAGATAAATAATTACAATACCAAAATACACAATTTTTCTGTTGATCCTTCAGGTATCATAAACAGGTCTGTTTTTCAGGCTATCCTTAGTAAATATTCATAAGACAGATTTGCATGGCCCAATGACCCAATAGCATGAAAATCTATGTGTATTAGTTATGAATATCCAGAAAACTCCATCAGTTAGTGGCTCTTGAAGACCAAGCTTGAACACCCCTGCTTTAGAAGGTGTCACAGCCTACTTAGGAAGAGACAATATTTTGTTATATTCTAGCTGGGTTCCCAGATGAATAGCAGGTTCTGTAACTTTGATCATAAGAAGGTCATTTTATTAGGAACCAAAGTTCAGCGTCAATGCGTCAATATTTTTAGTGACTTAAATCAGTTGCTATTCTCTAAGCATGCTCATTAAGCAGATGGTGAAGATGTGAACTGTGGGTGTGCACAGAAGCTGGGCTTGGGCAGAGCGTATGTGGAGAGCAAATCTGCATGTGTAAGATATAAAATACTATAATGTATATGCGTTCCTTAAAAATCTAGGCGTGTGAATTAACACCAACCCTAGGGTTGGCGTAAGTTATCACATCTAGATTTGCCACATGTATTCCGCCACTGATGCTCCTATTTTATAAAGTTAAGTATGCACGTGCTTGACTTTATTAAATAGGCGTGATAGATGCATGGCAACCCGTGCATTAACACGACGTGGGGTCACATTGAGTTAACATACAGGTTTCTGCATGTCTATCATGCCTATTTTATGAAGTCAAATACAATCGTACTTGACTTTATAAAACAGAGCTGTGAATGGTTGAATACACTTGACAAATCTAAGAATGATCACTTTCATTAACCTTAGAGCTGGTGCAAATATCCATACCTAGGAACATGTGTAAATAGTAGTATTTTAAAACTTACATGTGTAGATTTGCTCTCCGCCTCTGTGCACACCCACAGTGAAAGTATGCGACATTGGTCTGATATACAAACTTACAGAATAGTGACCAGCTAAAATCTGCGTGTAAAGGCCTGTCTATGCTATATGATTTAAGTGTGTTGATGGCGTGTAACTGTACATAGCTCCTTATAAAATGATCTGTTTGATCTTTATGCCATTAGTAGCTTTGTTCACCTGCAACGTTTCTACCCGTTCAAATGAAAATAAAAAAGATACATTGCATGCACACATTTGCACTTGAGGGGGTAATTTTAAAAAGTTTTTTTGCTTGTAAAGGCTATTTTGCATGTGGGAAAGGACTTTATAAAATTACCTCACTGTGTACATGTACTATATAGGTGTTCATAGCAACATAGTTTGGGTGGAGAAGGGACGGAGTTGCTCTGTATATTACAGAAAGTAAAAGCACACACACAAATACACACCTGTTTCAGAGCAGATGTGTATGGTGTCATTATTTTGCTATTAGGGCTGGTTCTGGGAGTCTGTATTCATAAAGGCCCTTGATATCTGCAGAAAATCAGTTTTTTAATCGGAAAATGTGTCAATTAGTCGAGGTTAAAAAGTCTGGATGATGGGGAGCATAACTGCCTTGGAGAAGGGGACCTCTAGAGGAAAGCTCTTGGCATTCTTATGCTAACTTGCCCATAAAGATAAAATTACATATATTTTTTTAATGAAAACTCATGAGCACCTGCTGCATTCCATGCTAGAAACATAATAAATGGCCAAAGCAAAATAGAGTGTAAGACGAAAGTAAATATTTATTTGCTTCGCTGCCCATACTAACCCAGTGCTCAGTTTGGAAGTTCAATCAAAACAGCGCTCCTTCTACGCTAATCCACTAGATTTTTCTCCAGCAAGAAGGAACTGAAATGTCACGGTACAACACTTGCTATTTTTCATGAAAACATAGCCCAAAATTGAAAGATGAAAATAAAAAGGGAAATCTATGGAGCATGTTTATTAAAGTATGCTAATTAACACGGAACTACGGTAACTGCTTCCACACACTAAAACATCCAGCATGTTAAAAATCCCATGCTAGCTACTTAGCATGCCACAAGTCGGGCAATGGGCAGAGAGCAGGCTTTTACTGTATATTGCGGTTAGCTCGGGGGATTTTGACACAAGCTAATTGTCAATGTTGCAGTTAGCAACGGTACACTTAATATAATCTCAGTGGGTGACATTAAGTGCACCTGCATGAACTCCAAATGCTTCTGACGTGGGATAGGGAACATTTCAGTGTGGTCATTGCTGAAAACATGCTGGGCATGCCCTAAGCAGTTAACGTGGGGCCAACTCTCTTACTGCACATTCGTTTTTGCTCCAAATGTGTGTTAAATGGAAACCCTTTGCACACTTTAGTAAACATACCCATACGTGTACCAGTGCCCACTGTCTTGTTTACAAACTTTTGTCATTTCATGTATCCTATTGAAAGCTGGTTTTCTAATTGTAATGGATGACATGACAGTTTCACACCAGTGGATAGAGGGTTATTAGTGAATAGGTTACATTATATAAAATCAGACTACGTAATGTGCATTCATGCTTATTACTGTGTGGTAATACTGTAGTGCATTTTAGTAAATCCGGCCCATAATTTGTCATAGTGTCACACGTTTTTCAGCAGAATCATGCATTTTTTGTGATGGTCAATTATAATAGTCATTGACTAAAACTAATTGGGGAAAAATTACCCTACAAATTAAAGTTGAAAATATAACGTCTGGTTACTAGTTCCTTGCAAATGCATAAAGTCGAGATGCTATCCTAGGAAACTAAATAAATTCCAAATGCCAGGTTGCTCCGCTTTAACTTATTCCTTCTATTCATTGCTTGGTAAGAAGATCATATGGAATCGAACAGCAGCAAAACTAGGAGGCTTTCTGCCAACTGACGTGCAGATGTCATAAAATGTGATGACAACTGGGGTGAAAAACTGCACCTTTTGTATCAAAATGCATTTAGCTCTATTCATTGAGGCAGAAAAAATTCTACTTAATACCCATATGTTTTCAAATATATTCAGAGTTTAAATTTTAATTTAATTTTCATTTAGATGAATGCAAAATGCTTTGAAATGAATGGAAATGAATTTAAACAATGTTAGGCCGATATTCAAAGCAAGTTAAATGTTCCCCGGTGGCCTGTGAACATATGCCTATCAATGGATTTTCAGTTGCTATACGAATAGCCCGTCTAACCAGTCCAATACTGGCTGTATTAGTAAAGGAGGTGAAGGAGAAAGGGTGGTGCTAGGTTGGGCCACAAAAAGTATCCAGGTAGTGATGATATTCAGCTTCCATCCGATTAAGCTACACATTAGTTAAGGGCCTAAGGTGAACATAGCAGCCGTGGCAGTGACTGCATAATACATATATTCAGCATTGCTGACTATATATATGATGCTAATGAATATATATATATATATATTTATATTTTTATTTAAATGCTAGTATAAGCGTTTATATTACCATTGTTGCCACCACCACTGAAAACTGACCACCTGTTTTCACTAAATGAAATACTTGCTAGTTGTTCAGAAAACTGTAATATAGATGGAAGTGAAAGTTATTGCCTTTTTTTATGCTTTTTTTTTTTTTTATTATGGACCAAAAAATATTGAAAAAATGATTAGGACATCAGGACTCCCATGTCAAATGCTCCAGGTGACCACTTGAAGGATCTCTGTCACCCAGGTATTCTTGTTGGTGGTACGGTATCAGACCATCATGGGATCTATAGTAGCCTCTTACTGGTAGTCTAGAAGTGTACCAGTCAGGGATCTACAACAATTATGGTCCTCCTGAAGACATTCCACAACGGAAAGGGTGCGCATATCTTACTTGAGAAAACCACAAAAATCAGAAGTTGTCCAACCAACCAATAATTATATTTAATCCATATCACCTGCCATCAGCAACACCACAACTGTATTGACATCACTATAGCTGTTCAATATTTAGCTTGTATACATTTTTAATTTTTGAAACTTTTTTAAAGATATTTATATTTAAGAGAGATATCATAAAGCACGAGCTTACACTATCAGCCTTTATAATACGAGGTAGCTCTTTGATTGGCTCAATCTAATAAATTGCCTCTCCATTTGAAACAAATGTCCCAAAATGTGGTAAACAATTTTCTTCACAAAATAAGAAGGCAAACATACTTATCTCTTAACTTTTGCCACTTTCACAAGCAGCTAATCGAACTTTGCTGCATTTAGCACTTCATGAATTGCTGTCACATTAGTCTCGCCTTTGAAATCCCCCAGCATTAGCATTTCGGCAAACTCCTGTGCCGTTGTGAAAGGGTCAAACTCCACAATAGTCTTCCAAATTCAATCACTGGGGATACACACACAAAAAAAACATTTTTAAAGTTCTTCACAAAAATCCACTCAACAAAACAACCTAACAACTTACCTCCTTGAGTTTCTGCAAGCTTCATCAATGCTGCTATCACTCCACACGTGCATATTTGAGTCAAACACTAACCAATCACTGCATATTGCAAAATGATTGATTAGCTTATGGCTGTCAAAAAGCATCAAAACACTGAGAAATCAATTTGCTATTTAATCCTCCTGGGATCATAGTGTCCAGATTAAAAATCCATCAGTGTTCTCGTTGTAAAAGGTGACAATTAATATTGCCATCCCTTAAGGGCAAAGACACCACTTCCCAGGACAAAAAAGCATAATTGAGCAAAAGAATGTTGAAACTGCTGGTAATGGACTACTAAAAGGGCCTCAAATTTGTTTGTAGTGATGCAACTCTAGTGTTCAACCATCTGAGTCTTCAATCATTGTTTAGTTTTTCCAACTTAGCATAAAAAAACAAGGGCAAAAAAACTAAATAAACCCTCCAATAGTGGCAGAAGTAGAACAATTTTTTAAATAAATAATGTTGTCCGATGCACACGTAAATACATTCCCAGAAAAGGATTGCTCACAAACCAAGCATTGACTGCAGGTGTAGTCTCCTTTGACTTGGGGAGAAGACATTGGCAATGATGACTTTAAAACTGAAGACACCAAGCAATCATATAAATTTCGGGCTCTCCTTAAAAAAAAAGTAGGAGGGTCTATAAATTCCTCATGAACCTGTAATACATGCCAATATTTCAAAATTGTCTCTTTCACTTGCATAGTGTCAGTGTTAAAAGACAAAGAGCCCGATCCCAGAAGGGGCACGTCCGCAGGTGCAGAATCAGGCCCTGAGATGACCCGGCATGCCCCTGTGCCGACCCCCATTTCTCCACCACCCAACCCTTGTCAGGGCAGCCGGGCTTGGATCAGGCAGCGGGGACCAACCTGCCTCCGATCCCAGCCCTGACAGTGATTCCCCAACATTTTCTCTGAGGTGGAATAAGCAGGATGTCCATCCCTCACCTGCAGGACGTACGTAGTCATGACCTGTATCGGCCCTGTATGTCCTGCCATCTCGGCCCACCCCTGCACTGCACACTCTGCTCCCTCCCACCCCCTCCGGCTCTGCACACACTGCAGCTCTGGCAGTGCATGGTGGGCATGTGACTGAATTCGGTCAGGATGGCTAGTGGCCACTAGTCGCCTTGCAGAATTGGGCCCAAAGAGTGCTCCATTGGAGATTTAACAGCAGGTAACAATAGCCAGTGCCGTTCAGATTAAGAAGCGTGATGATAAGCTTTTAGAACAATGTGAGATAAATATCTTCACTGCAGAAACTTAATCTTCGTGTCTTGAGCACATATTTGAAATTGAGTCTCTGAAGAACAAAGCCGCTTCAAATATAAAAATTGACCAGTAGGTAAATTACAACTCAAATGACAATGGTGACAGCTAGTTTAATGAAGTAAAGTAGCCCTTGCTAATGGCTTACAATAAATAGAAAAATCAAAATGATTATCAAAAATTGAAATAAGAATATCCAAAAAAGCCACGATGATAACTGACAGTGCAAGTAAAACGTAATTTGGAATCACAATTAGTTAACCACTGGGAAAAAAAAAAGGTAACTCATGCAGTGAACCTTGCCGCACAGTCATCATCTATAAAATATTTTTATAGATTGTTTAAATGGAGAGTTGGTGAAAAAATTCATTTTCAAAATGATTCACATAAATATTTGCCAAATCACGGGCTATTGTTGCTCCCATGACAATTCCTTGGTCTGCAAATAAAACTGCCCATCAAATAAGAACAATTTATTTGTTAACACAATTTTCATGGTCTTCATCAAAAAGGTAGAAGGTACCTCCTGAAGACATGCCAATCAGGGGCTCCACAGTACCTCTCTTCATCTGCCCTGCTAGTATTTTGGCAGGCTGATTGAAAGATATATAGATAGCACAGTCCTTCTAGTAATAACCTAATGCCAGCCAGATTGGCTGGGTTAAATAATGGAAGAGATAAAATGAAACGCACTATTAGGAGTGAAATAGGACATAGCAAAGTACTAAATGATGGCAAAGATCAAAATTGCCCATCTTGCCTATCCAGTTGAAATTCACCCCTTACACAAATATACAACAGTATCTTTTGCTTCTGTCTACCAGATCTGTCAGTCTCTCCACTACCGCCCTCCACATCCATCCCAGATATGCAAAAAAACTGCAACAGTGATGGCTTCCACCACCTTTTCAAGCAGGAAATCCCATATCCTGCCATCTCCAACCATAACTCATAAGATCAACACACAGACTTCTCTCCATATCCTGTTAACATTTCTAATTTTCCCCACAGTCAAAGTAAGTGAGATTGCTGTAACCCCCCCCCCCCCAAAAAACCCCCAAACCTTCTCAGTGGTAAGAATTTTTGGTTATAGCCATAGTCCATCCATGCAGCTCAGCCCCAACTCTCTTGGAAACCTAGTGTTATACCCAGGCTGTCTCAGTAGTTTCTTTTATATCTGTAAGTTGCAGACATACATTTACTAGTTAGAGTTGTAACTACTGCTTCATGATGATTAAACTTGTCTTTTTGGAAGCACAATGCAGTCATACCACTGTTACAAGTTCTAAACTGGGACAAAAAAATATGACTGTAATATGGATCAGTGGATACGTAAGTGATCAATTCTTAATAGGAGTATGCTGGCCAAAAAATGCTCATTTTGTTAGTTTCCTGTGTCATTTGCAGGATTTTTTGTTTTGTTTTGTTTTATTTCGTTTCAAGAGATATGTCATTAGTAGCATCCACTATCCCTCAATGGTGTGTGCTATTGAGCAATAGTGATCTCTATAGGTGAATAGCATGCACTAGCAGGGGCGGCTCAAGGCAATCTGCTGCCTGAGGCGAGGGATAAGATGGCGCTGCCCCCCCCACCCCCCCGAATGGGGATCTTTCTCAAAACTCCAGTCAGGGACTGAACCAAATCAAAAAGTCAATTAGATAATGTAGAGCAAATGCAAGATGTTTGCACACCAAGGAACTAAAAGAAAGAGCGAGAACCTCAGCAGTTTATAACTCCAAATTATAATTCATTTGTATTTTGTTATAAACTGCGTTATGGTACTTGCTTTTTATACATTTTGCATTCACAGAACCCCCTCCTCAACAATGGGTGAAGAGCAGAGGTAGGACATTCACCCACAGAACTCAATATATTAAAAAAAAATCTGATTCTGGTTATCTCACCAACAACAAACATTCTCCAGTACCAGGCATATTGGGAACTAATATAAAACCCTACTAAAGTCATTAAGATCTGCAAGGCCAAATCTACCATACCATACCAGCATACACGTCCAAAACTCATACAATAAGGGGCCTACCCAGACAAGAGCAGCAGTATAAACAGTGTAATGGGCCCCAGAACATCCATACACCTATTTGAAAAGCTGAACAAGTCAAATTATTACAGTACAGACCCCTACATGCAAACTCCATGTTAACAGAACACCTGACCTTGGTCTCACACTCAGAACACAGATCCTCACCAAGTACAGAATAAGTGACCATAACCTAAAGCAAAAATAAAAATAGGCAGATAAAAATTAAAATGAAACCCCAAGAAGCCAGACTCCGCATGCGGTGCCACACCAGATAAGAGATGCATTTCCCCATACTATGTGAAATATAGATAGCACAAAGTCCAGTCACTAAATTGAAAATAATTGTTTTTTCTACCTTTGTTGTCTGATGATTTTTGATCATGCTGGTCCCGATCTGAGGTTTCTGTTTTCCTCTGTCTTCTCTTAGCTCTTTTTTCTGTGGTCTGTAATCCATCTGCCATTTCTTGTCGCTCCTTTTGCTTTCTTCATTTTCTTCCATCAGTTTTTTTTCAGTTCCAGTAACTCTCTCCAGTATCAGCCCCCTTTACATCCTCCACTCCCAGTACCAACCCCCTTGCCTTCCCAGTACCGCCACTGGTGTCTATTCTCTTCCAGGCTCCCTCCATCCCCATCGTCCAGCCCCTTTTAGTTAAAATACCATCCCGGGTATCAGCGAACTTCCAGTCCCAGTGCCCCCTCCCATGTCACTTCCCTTCCAGTCACCCTCTCCCCTGTCCATCCACCTTCCAGTGCCATCCCCGAGTGTCAGCTCCCTTCCAGCTCCCCCCCCATGTCTGCTCTGCTCCTTTCCAGCTCCCTCATGCCTGCTTCCTTCCAGCTCCCGCCCATGCCTGCTTCCTTACAGCTCCCCCCCCCCTGTCTGCTCCCTTCCAGCTCTCCCCATGTCTGCTCCCTTCCAGGCCCCCCTATCTGCTCCCTTCCAGCTTCCCCCCTGTCTGCTCCCTTCCAGCTCCCCTCATGTCTGCTTCCTTCCAGCTCCCCCCATGTCTGCTTCCTTCCAGCTCCCCCTCTGTCTGCTCCCTTCCAGCTCCCTCCATGTCTACTCCCCTCCAGGCCCCCCTGTCTGCTCCCTTCCAACTCCTTTCCCTCACCCCCCTCACTGATTCATCCTTTTAACAAAAATGAAAGTAGCCGTGGGAACATTTCTCTGTTCCCGCGGCTCTGCTTTTAAACTGCTGCGTCCATCTTCCTGGAGCCGGTGCTACCCGGTAAGCCAGGTAAGTGTGGCTTGAGGACGCCGGCAGAGGGGGGAGGGGGAAGGTCGAGGTCATCGCTTTCCGCTTCCGCTGCTGCTGCTTCCTCAAAAAAGAAACTAAATAGTCAAAATACCTTCCACCAAGTTGAAAAAATCAGATAGAAAAGCAAAACCTGGAAAAATTAAGCCCGTTTTTCAAACACTTATACAGTAACCAAGGGTTGATGTCTATAACTTTTTGTCGGAGAGGTCAGCCAAGCTATAAGGAAACAAACCTTAAGCCTTAAGCCGTTGTGGCCCGTCCATTTTTTTATTTAGAAAGACAAGCTCAATTACTTTAAAAACCACAGCGTAATGTGTTACTTAGCTGAGTCCTTGAAAAGGCTGTAGAGAAATAGCAGTAGGACGACGTGAACACGTTTCGGGGTATCTAAAAATAATCCCAAGCTTCAGGTCTAAGTCGCTGTGCCATTCAGCCATTCAAACTTGTAAAACTGAAAAACGACATTTTTATAGAAGTACCGGCCCCATAGGCTTGCACTCAATTAACAGAAATTGCTCCAATCAAAAAGCCCAGAAATTGGGTCTATCAGGGTAGAGATGGGGAGGGATCATTTAACAAAGCTCCGCCCCCTGAAACCCCAGATATTATAAGTGCTGTCAAAAAACTGTGTGCCAATCAATCTGCATGTTCATGCCTTGCGGCCAAACTGGAATTCAGGCAAAAAATCCAACGTTGTTCCAAGTTTTGAAGCACTTGAAGAAGATCGCCTCCTCGGGGATTTTCAGGTATAAAGTCCAAAACACGCCAATGCAAATCTTGAAAAATATGCATAGATAGTAAATAATGCTCAAACAGAGGAGCTGAGAGGGTTTTTGTCCTCAGTCGAGAGGCATGTTCCGCCAATCGTACTTTGAACGGACGAGATATGCAACCAATATAATAAAGGGAACAGGGACAGATTATTAAATACACCACATAACTTGTTGTACAATCAGTGTGCCAATGAGACAAGTAAGTAATCGAAGTATGAGTATTCATCCAAAAAGAACCCAAAAGAGTTTGAGAGCAATATGAACAAGAACCACAAGAATAGTGACCCGGTGACTCATGAGATGTAAGGGGGCAGTCGACTGCCGCCGCCGTATGGACCAAACGATCCCTTAAATTTGCTCCACGAGAATACGCTATTTGGAGTGGGCCACGAAAACAAGCATGGAAGCTGAGAATTGGCCAAAATTTGTGCAGAAGTCCCATTACTGCAGACGAGCCCCTCATGTAAGGGAAAACACCCGTGATCACCGTTTGAGATCGCTGAGATTGTTGAGGAGCCCCAGTGTCCAAAAGCCATTCTCTATACAAATGACAAGCTCGCTTATAGGCCAGATAGATTATCTGTTGGGGATAACCCCGTAAAAATAAGTGCTGACTCAAATCTTGTGCATGTTCCTTAAAATCCCTCATAGTAGTACAGTTCCTACGCAACCGGAGGAACTGGCCAAAAGGTAGAAACATAGAAACATAGAAACATGACGACAGAAAAAGACCACAAGGCCCATCTAGTCTGTCCTTCCATAACAACAACTACAACAGTCCACTTTTTACCTTTAGAGATCCTCTGTGTTGGTCCCATGCTTTTTTGAATTCAGTTACTGTCCTCATCTCCACCACCTCCACTGGGAGACTATTCCACGGATCCACTACTCTTTCCGTAAAGAAATATTTCCGCATATCACTCCTGAATCTATCTCCCTTCACCCTCATCCCATGTCCCCTCGTAGCAGAACTTGCTTTCAATTGAAAGAGGCTCTCTCCCTGAACATTTATGTCACGGAGGTATTTAAACATCTCAATCATATCACCTCTATCCCACCTTTCCTCTAAGGTGTACATATTAAGATCCTTAAGTCTGTCCTCATATGCTTTATAATGAAGCCCATTAATCATTTTAGTAGCAACCCTCTGCACCGACTCCATCCTGTTCACATCCTTTTGAAAGTGCGGTCTCCAGAATTGCACACCATACTCCAAATGAGGTCGCACCAAAGACTTATACAGAGGCATTATCACCTCCTTTTTTCTGCTAGCCATTCCTCTCCCTATGCACCCAAGCATCCTTCTAGCTTTTGCCGTCGCCTTTTCTACCTGTTTAGCTACTTTAGGATCATCAGACACAACCACGCCTAGGTCCCGCTCTTCTTTAGTGGACAAAAGTACTTCACCTCCTATACTGTATTGCTCCCTTGGATTGCTGCAGCCCAAATGCATGACCTTACATTTTTTAACATTAAATCCCAGCTGCCAAATTCTAGACCATTCTTCAAGCTTAGCTAGATCCCTCCTCATGTTATCTACACCTTCCTGGGTGTCTACTCTATTGCAGATTTTGGTATCATCCGCAAAGAGGCAAACCTTACCCGACAGCCCTTCCGCTATATCACTAACAAAGATGTTAAAAAGAATCGGACCAAGGACAGATCCCTGGGGCACACCACTGGTAACATCCTTCTCCTCAGAGTGAGCTCCATTTACTTGTACTCTTTGTCGCCTCCCACCCAACCAATTTCTAACCCAAGCAGTAACTTTAGGGTCCATCCCTAGGGTGCTCAGTTTGTTTATAAGTCGCCTGTGAGGAACAGTGTCAAAGGCTTTACTGAAATCTAAATACACCAGATCTAGAGCTCTCCCTCAGTCCAACTCCCTGGTCACCCAGTCAAAGAAATCAATCAGATTTGTCTGACAAGACCTGCCTCTGGTGAATCCATGCTGCCTCGGATCCTGTAATCCGCCGTACTCCAGAAACCTCACTATTTTCTCTTTCAGCAGCGTTTCCAATAATTTACTCACCACTGAAGTTTAACTAACCGTCCTGTAGTTTTCAACCACATCCTTACTTCCGCTTTTGTGTAAAGGCACCACATGAGCCTCTCTCCAGTCCTTTGGCACCACTCCCGACTCCAACGAGGTATTGAAAAGGTCAGTCAGTGGAGTTGCTAGAACGTCCCCAAGTTCCCTCAGTATTCTAGGGTGTATCCCATCCGGTCCCATCGCTTTGTCTACTTTAAGTTGAGCTAGTTTCTCACGAACACAGTCTTTTGAAAATTGTTCAAGATGTCCCTCGCTTCTGTTCCTATTTGTGGGTGTTTTCTGAGGTCCTGCTCCTGGTTCTTCATCTGTGAACACAGAACAAAAATATTTGTTAAGCAATTCTGCTTTATCCTTATCAGCTTCTACATATTCCCCCCCCTGCACCCTTGAGTCTGACAATACCACTTTTGCCCTTCCTCTTCTCACTAATATATCTGAAAAATGTCTTATCCCCCCATTTTATTGCATTGGCCATTTCCTCCTCCTTTTGAATCTTTGCCTTCTTGACTACTTTGCTAGCTTCTCTAAGTTTTTCCAAATACAGATGCCTGTCTTCCTCTCTCTGTGATCTCTTGTATTTCATGAAGGCCTCCCTCTTTTTCTTCACTTTTTCAGCTACTTCCTTCGAAAACCATAGCGGTCTCCTGTTCCTTTTGCCTTTATTTACCATTTTAACAAAAAGGTTGGTTGCCTTTAAAATACCCCCTTTCAGTTTTGCCCACTGTTTTTCTACATCCCCCAGCTGTTCCCATCCCACTAACGACTCCCTGAGGTATTGGCCCATCTTTGCAAAGTTAGTCTTCCTAAAGTCTAAGATCTTCACCTTGGAATGGATTCTAACAGCCCTAGTCCTAATACTGAACCACACCATCTGGTGATCACTGGATGCAAAATGATCTCCCACTACAACATCAGAAACACTTTCACCATTGGTAAGCACCAAGTCCAGTATGGCCCCTTCACGTGTGGGGTCTGTTACCAATTGCCTGAATAGTTCTCCCTGTAGAGAATCCAGGATCTCCTTACTTCTAGATGATACTGCAGCAGGAATGTGCCAATCAACATCTGGCATATTGAAATCTCCTAGCAGTAGCACTTCCCCTTTCCTAGCAATGCTGCGTATGTCTTCAATTAACTCTCTGTCCACCTCTTCCTCTTGTGAGGGAGGTCTGTATATCACACCAATGCAAATAGATTTCTCTTTCCCTCTTTCTAGTTTAACCCTCAATGCCTCCTCTCTCCCTTTTAAGCTCTGTAATTCCAAAGCTTTAATAGTAGTTTTTAGATATAGGGGCTTGTTTACAAAGCCGCGGTAGCGGTTCGCGATCGTTATCGGAGCCGCGGCCCCATTGATTTCAATGGGGCCGCGGCTCCGATAACGATCGCGAATCGCTACCGCGGCTTTGTAAACAAGCCCCATAGTGCCACTCCTCCTCCCCTTCTTCCTACCCTGTCCTTTCTGAATAAAGTATAGCCAGGTATAGTTACATCCCAGTCATGGTTTTCTGTGAACCATGTTTCTGTAACTGCCACTAAATCCAAGTCAGCCACTCCCACCAAAGCTTCAACTTCAGGTATTTTATTTCCCATGCTACGGGCATTAATACACACTGCTTTCCATATATTACCCCTGTTACCCATTTCCATAAAGGTATTTAATGTATCACCTACCTGGGGGCTTTCACTTGAGTGCTGGCGGATGGAAGCTATCGTAGCGCAAGAGAGTATTTCGCTGGACTGGTTTTCTAAACAAAGAAGTGACAAATCCAGAAGAAGACAACTGAACCGTAATATCCAAAAACTGAATGGCCTGCGTGTCAATTTGAGCCGTAAACTGTATGTTCTGCTTCAACGTATTCAAATCATTTATGAAAAAATCAAATTCAGCTCTAGAGCCAGACCACAAGAAAAAGATATCATCTAGGAATCGTCGCCAGAATGAAATATGTTTGAACAATGGATGAGTATAAATAAAAATTTCTTCATACCAAGCCATATAAATGGTGGCTATGGAAGGTGCCACTGTTGCCCCCATGGCAATACCCAAGATCTGAAGGTAATGCTGTTGTTGATAAATGAAGTAATTATTATTGAGTACCAAATCGAGCAGATCCAACACAAAACTCTTAGGAATCCGATCAGGTAATATGAGAGGAAATTGCTGTAAGCAAATTAAAGCTTCTCTTTGATCTATATTAGTATACAAAGATCGGACATCCAAGGTGACCAGGTGAGTGTAAGATGACAATGCTGTGCAAGTTGCTAGTTGGGTCAAAAAATCCCCAGTGTCACGCACATATGATAAGACCTTGGCCGCTGCTGGCTGCAAAAACAGATCGCAGAATTGAGAGAGTGGCTCCAAAATAGAATCACGGCAAGACACTATCGGATGACCCGGTGGATCCAAGAGCGATTTATGAATTTTAGGCACTAAATAAAATGTAGGTGTCTTTGGATGACGTTTAATCAAAAATTCCGTTTCACTACGTGTTAACCAATTATTAAGGTAAGCCTGATTCACCAGCTCATGAATGCGAACAGATAGCTCCTCTGTAGGATTCAAGATGGGAATATAATGTCTTCGATTGTCAAGGTGTTTATGTATTTCACATTCATATTGTTCAGGGGACCAAATTACTGTCGCCCCACCTTTATCAGCTCTGCGGATAATAAAATCTGAAGCAGACAACTGTTTGAGAGCCACATTTTGGGCACGTGTCAAGTTGTTATAAAAAGGGAAGCCAGTATTTTCTAAACCCTTAAGGTCTGTTAAAACCAGATCCTGAAAGGTGGAAATCGCTGTATCCGCTGGTCCTGGTGGCTGCCAGCGAGAAGGATTTCTTATCAAAGAAACATCAGGTCCACCAACATGAGTAGAAAAATAATGGGCAACCCGTAACTTTTTAAAAAATTTGTGTAATGCCGCTCGCAAAGCGAAAGAATTATATTGTGAGGTAGGAACAAACGATAAACCTAGTTCCAACACCTGAAGCTGTTCCGTAGTAAGGTTCCGTCCTGAAAGTTTTACAACTGTCAATTTTTGGTTTTCGATCGGGTATCTGGACCCTCCAAAAAATCCTGATGGGAAGATCCCCGTGGTCTGGCTCTAGAGCTGAATTAGATTTTTTCATAAATGATTTGAATACGTTGAAGCAGAACATACAGTTTACGGCTCAAATTGACACACAGGCCATTCAGTTTTTGAATATTACGGTTCAGTTGTCTTCTTCTGGATTGGTCACTTCTTTGTTTAGAAAACCAGTCCAGCAAAATACTCTCTTGCGTTACGATAGCTTCCATCTGCCAGCACTCAAGAGGGGATTACCTTTTGGCCAGTTCCTTCGGTTGCATAGGAACTGTACTACTATGAGGGATTTTAAGGAACATGCACAAGATTTGAGTTCGCGCTTATTTTTACAGGGTTATTCCTGACAGATAATCTATCTGGCCTATAAGCGAGCTTGTCATTTGCATAGAGAATGGCTTTTGGACACTGGGGCTCCTCAACAATCTCAGCGATCTCAATCGGTGATCACGGGTGTTTTCCCTTACATGAGGGGCTCGTCTGCAGTAATGGGACTTCTGCACAAATTTTGGCCAATTCTCAGCTTACATGCTTGTTTTCGTGGCCCACTCCGAATAGCGTATTCTCGTGAAGCAAATTTAAGGGATCGTTTGGTCCATACGGCGGCGGCAGTCGACTGCCCCCTTACAGCTCTTGAGTCACCTGGTAACTATTCTTGTGGTTCTTGTTCATATTGCTCTCAAACTCTTTTGGGTTCTTTTTGGATGGATACTCATACTTCGATTACGTACTTGTCTCGTTGGCACACTGATTGTACAACAAGTTATGTGGTGTATTTAATAATCTGTCCCTGTTCCTTTTATTATATTGGTTGCACATCTCGTCCGTTCAAAGTACGATTGGCGGAACATGCCTCTCGACTGAGGACAAAAACCCTCTCAGCTCCTCTGGTTGAGCATTATTTACAGTCTATGCATATTTTTCAAGATTTGCATTGGCGTGTTTTGGACTTTATACCTGAAAATCCCCGAGGAGGCGATCGTCTTCAAGTGCTTCAAAACTTGGAACAACGTTGGATTTTTCGCCTGAATTCAGTTTGGCCGCAAGGCATGAACATGCAGATTGATTGGCACACAGTTTTTTGACAGCACTTATAATATCTTGGGTTTCAGGGGGCGGAGCTTTGTTAAATGATCCCTCCCCGTCTCTACCCTGATAGGGCCCAATTTCTGGGCTTTTTGATTGGAGCAATTTCTGTTAATTGAGTGCAAGCCTATGGGGCCGGTACTTCTATAAAAATGTCGTTTTTCAGTTTTAGAAGTTTGAATGGCTGAAAGCGTACTGCACAGCGGCTTAGACCTGAAGCAGGGGATTATTTTTAGATACCCCGAAACGTGTCACGTCGTCCTACCGCTATTTCTCTACAGCCTTTTCAAGGACTCAGCTAAGTAACACTTTACGCTGTGGTTTTTAAAGTAATTGAGCTTGTCTTTCTAAATAAAAAAATGGACTGGCCACAACGGCTTAAGGCTTAAGGTTTGTTTCCTTATAGCTTGGCTGGCCTCTCCGACAAAAAGTTATAGACATCAACCCTTGGTTACTGTATAAGTGTTTGAAAAACGGGCTTAATTTTTCCAGATCCTCCAAAAAGAAAGCAGCCGCGGGAGCATTTCTCTGTTCCCGCGGCTCTGCTTTAAAAGCAGAGACTAGGGGAGAAAGAGGGTGTAGAAAGGAAAAGAGACTGAGACAGGGATAGAATGAGACAGAGAAAGAGGAGAGGAGAGAATTGATATAGAGGGATAATTTGGATCAGCAGAAAAGATCAAGGAGAGGAAAGGGTTAGGGAGAAAGTATGGTATAAGAGATGGAGGAGAGCAGACCTGGACAGTAAAATGTGCGAAAGGAGTAAAAAGAAGATAGAGGTGAGGGAGGCAGAGATGGGAAAGATGAGGATATAGGGAATTATCAGGGATGGAGAGGGCATGGAGATCTTGGACTGAGTCCAAAGCCAGGACTAGTAATCTTACCTTTGAGGAATCAGATTTCTTTCACAGTGCTGCATGCCTTAAGAATGGGTTGAAAGTCTCACTTATTGGTGGGTATTTGTAAGTTGCTTAGGAAAAGGGCTCGAGAGACCTTTTGCAGAAATTTAGGATACAAATAATCTTCCAGGACCTCTTCTGAGGAATCTTGTTCCAGTGGCGGTGTGGGAATGTCCTCTCAAACTAGTCAGAATGTTGATGCTTCATGGGAGTAAGGGGCAGTCAGGATGGAACAGGCGTCCTTCTCAATTGGTGATGGAGACCTCTATTCAAGCGGGGGAGGGATTCTGGGTGTGTCAATTAGGTGCTGTGGAAAGAGGGGCTCTGATCCTGGGAGTTGCTTGTAGTATGGCACAAACTTTCTGAGGAGAGACAGGAACGTGGAGTTGGGACTAGTGACCTCTGGGATCTGACGAGGGGGTGGGGGGGCTTTTCAACTAAAGAGTAGGCATGATTGGTTCCCGATGCCATGGGCTTTTCTGGAGAGGGATCCTTGTGATCCTTTTGCTCTTTATGGGACAGCCATTTGGGGGCCTTACCTGATAAACTGTCAGTAGGTCCCACAGATGCTGCTGTAGATTGCTGCTTATGGTGTTTAGACTTTACTTTCAATTTTCTTCCTGCCAGCCCCGCTGCTGTAGCATTGTATGAGAAATGTGAAGAATCCATGGGAAGGGAGGGTAGGGCCACTGACCTGAAAAATCGGGCTCTGGTTCCTGTCTCTTGGAGTGCTCTGTGCAGCATTGTCCTGCCCTCAAAGGAAGTTGTAACCCCTTCCTTTGGGGGCGGGACAATGCTGCACAGAGCCCTCCGAGAGATTGGAAGGCTCCGCACCGGCTTTACCAGCACAGCCACGGTTCCCTAAGAGGCAGGGAGCCGCGGCTGCAGAAGAAGACGTTAGGCGGTGAGTTTGCCGCTGACGAGAAGCAGACTCGGCAGCGGCAGCAACAACTTGTGCGTTTTTGGGGTTTTTTGTTTTTTTTTCTTTTTTAACTTTGAAGGCAAAGTGAAACGACTGTTTTGGGGGCATTGCCGCCCTCAAAACTTTGCCGCCTCACTTTGCCGCATTATAGAGCCGCCCCTGTGCACTAGTATCTGCTATTGAATAATAGTGTGCACTATTAAACTACAGTGCACATGATTCATATGCATGAATTGTGTGCACTATCGCTTAATCCCAAAACCCCCCAAAATCAGGACCAGTGAAGAAAGCAATATAGTAAGATCCTGTACCAGAAGACTGCTATATCAAAAATATGGTATTAAATTTCTCCAACAAGTGTCAAAGAACTTTAAATTTATCTTTTTTGTGTCAGAGCGCTAAATAGGAGGGGGCAGGACATCCACCCCCTTTCAAAAACAGCCACACAAAAAATATTTATAAATTGAAAGTTTTTTGACACTTGTTGGAGAAATTTAATGCCATATTTTGATATGGCAGTCTTCTGGTACAGGATCTTACTATATTGCACTATCGCTTAATAGCATGCATTACTGTTCAGTAGGGCACACCATTGAGAGATAGTATTATTATTATTATTAATGACATATCCTGTTCCATGTAAGTTTAAATGTAAATTTCATGTTAATTGTAAATCACTTTGACTTAAGGATGAAGCGGTATGTCTCCCCTTCGCCACATCTTTTGCTGATCACGTCAACAACAAAGTACAAGTGCTCCCTTTTTCTCCCTCCTCTTCCTCCTACCCTCAAGACTCTAATTCCCCTATCCTCACCCATCCCCCAATCCTTCCTTGAATCATACCTGGTTCTCCTTTTCCCTCATCCCCTCCGCCGAGTTCCTGAAAATGATCATGTCATCTTGGAAGATTACTTGCTCTGCAACCCTATTCCTTCCTCCTGGTTTACAACTCTCTCCCTTGCCCTCTTACCTCTAGTTCTTTCCAGTCTCTCCTCTGATACCTTCCCCTCTTTATGGAAACATGTCATTATTTGCTGTATCCTAGAAAAACACTCTTGATCCCTCTGTCCCTGTCCACTACCATCCTGTTTCCACTCTCTTTTCTTTCAAAGATACTTGAGAAACTGGTTTTTCTCTTAGCTCTTTTCTTTTTGGGATTCCACCTATGCTCTGAACCCGAATCAATCCAACTTTCATCCCGGCCACAGTCCTGACAGTAATCTCCTTTCCATTCTCTGTGAACTGCACAGGGTGCACAATTGTGGTGATATCTTGGTGGTGGTTTCTCTTTACTTCTCTAAAGCCTTTGATCTCGTCGATCATGTCAGTCTCCTTTCTCGACTCTATGACTTGGGACTTTGGGGTACAGTTCTTGACTGGTTTTGCTCTTTTCTTTCTCATTTCTCCATTTCCATTGGCGTTTCTTCTCCCTATTCCCCTCGGCCCCTGCCCTGTGATGTTCCCCAGGGTTCCGTTCTGGCCCCTCTGATATCTTCCTAATACCGTTAACTCTCCTGGTTCAACAGCATGACATTTCTATTCATTATTATGCAGATGAAATTCTCCTCCTTCATCACACCAACCCAGTGTCACCTGATCTTTCTTCTCTTAATGCATGTCTTTCTTCCATTTCTGCTTGGCTATCCAATAATTTTTTACATCTTAACCTCAGCAAATCCGCAGCGATTTGGTTCACATTTGGCAGTTCCTTTCCAATCCTGGCTCTCTCCCTCCCTGGCTTTTCAATTCCCTTTATGGACACTATCCGTTATCTGGATGTAACATTAGATTCGTCATTGTCTTTCCATGCATATCTTTCCTTGCTTATCCAATGCTTCTTTCTTGCCCTTCATCAAATTTGTGCTGCCCACCCCTTCCTCCAGCCGCCTTCTTTAATTACACTTCTGCTCACCCTTGTTATTTCCAGATTAGACTATTGCAACGTAGTCCTCCTTGGTCTCTGGCAGTATCCGTTACACCGGTTACAGCTCATCCAGAACACTATAGAGCATATTCTTGCTCATGCTTCTCAGTCTGATCATATCACCCCTCTCTTAATACATTACCTCTGGTTCTCTATCAAATACCGTCTACTTTATGAACTCTACCATGCACGCCATACCAGCTTCCCTTCCTATCTCTCTGATGCCTTAATTCTTCATTCTCCACACTGTGTCCTCCGTAACATCCATTCATTCCTTTTACATTTCCCAGCCGTTTCACTGGCTCGACTGGAATCCACCCCCGCTTCTTGGAATGCTCTGCCCTCAATTTGGAACCCTCATTCCCCATGTTCAATTCCCTTCTGAAAACTCACCTCTTTAACATAGCACACAATTTACCGTTATCATAAGCAGTTTCTTTATTCTATTTCCCCCGCCCTTCTTTTCTCCCCCTCCCCTTTCTTCTTTTCTTTCTCTCCTCTGTATGAATGATTTTAGATCTTTCCTTTTGTAAATGGCATTTTATTTTAATTGATTTTATTTTTGTACACCACTTTGCTGCTATTGTGAAGAGCAGTCAATCAAATCAAATAAACATAAATATAAAATGAGTTAAATAGACAGGAAGTGGTGAAATTTCTTCATTTTTATTTTTGTTTTCACTTGAAAATGACATGAAACCATATTGGAAATGTTTGAATTTCTGATGCCATTTCCAATGATTGTGCAAAAACAGAAATTCTGATGTACATTTGTATATTATCTAGAGATGTGCACAGGGCAAAAAATGTCAGGTCATAAATTGGCTTGTTTGAACTTTTTTCTGATTTTCTGACTTTTTTGTTTCATGTCACACAGTTCACATTTTAATGTGCTAGTCCCTCACTTGGTTTGCAGCTTGTTGTGCTGTGAGGATTTGTGTGTATCAGTGATGCTGAGGGCTAAGCTAACATTAGCTTAACTACTAGCAGGGTCTCCCAAGATACAGGTCTCAGCTGAGGTGCCAGACCAAGACAAACTACCCATATGGGCAGCAGTGTTGGCAGCGGAGGATCACATTCCTGTGACAATGGAAACAACACTAAAATTAAACTCCATGGAAGAAAGGCCTGGCAATCTACTTCTGTATCTTAACACGAAAACACAATGGATAGTCACAACAAAACAAATTGCACTATGGTGCTGCAAGATGAGACCCCCAGGTTGGAAGGCACTCAACTGGCTACTGGGGAGGAGCTGAAGACTTTTCAGAGTAAAGTCAGCATTTATGATGTGGTTGGATCAAAGCCCTCGTGATGTCTGACTGCTGATGTAGTTGCGCATGAAATGAGAGTCAGAAGCTGCAAAGATGTCTTATATACTGGGACATGGAACGCATGAAGCATGAACCAAGGGAAGTTGGAGGTGTTCAAGAAAGAACTGGAATGTGTACAACTCGATCTGTTGGGTGTCAGCGAACTGAAAGGGACTGGTATCGGGCACTTTAATCTGATGATCACATGACAAGTCTTCAACTTTCATACTTTGGGCACATCATGCAAAGAGAGAGATCATTAGAGAAAGATATAATGCTTAGCAAGGTAGAAGGTCAACACAAAAGAGGAAGGCCAGCAATGAGATGGATCGATACAATAACAGCAGCTATGAGTGCAAGTCTGTCAACAATGAGCTGCCTGACCGAAGACCGAACACAGTTTAGGACTACTATCCAGAGGGTCGCCATGAGTCGACACCGACTCGACGGCACTTAATAACAACGATGTGCTAGTAATTTTTAGCACAAGTTTGTTCTTACATTAAATTGATAATATGCATGCAAGAGGCCATTTTGCTAAAGTGCACTATGCAATTATCATGCAATTTGGTATGTGTTAACTGCATTCTCGGGCCTGTGGTAGTAGTTACTATGAAGACATGGCAGTTAATGCATGCTGATTTTTACTCTGTCAATTGCACATAAACATGCCGGATGGGTAGGTTAGGGGCAGAGAGTGGGCATGACGAGCACATTGCAGTTAGCGTGGGGCACATATTGCATGCGGTCAATTTTGCGGATTCACCTAATGCAGTGGTTCTCAACCCAGTCCTCGGTGCACACCCATTTAGTCAAGTTTTCAGGCTATCCACAATGAATATGTATGAGATAGATCTGCTTGCACTGCCTCCTTAGTGTGCAAATCTCATACATATTCATTGTGGATGTCCTGAAAACTTGATTGGATGGGTGGGAACCACTGATTTTACGCCACCTCAATGGGTGGCATTAGGTGTATTCGTGGTAACTCCACACATTAGGGTATTCATTGGCACAGTAACAATTAGTAACTTTCGGGCCGCACCCCTGAAAGTTACCGCAAAGGCTTTGAGTTTTAAGTACTAAATGCATGTTAAGTACAAAAACCTAACTCACTTTAGTAAAAGAGCCCCTACAATTTTTTAAGATGCAGTGATATTCCCAATTTTATCCTCAATATTGTCGTCATTAAAAAGAAATATCTTAAAAGGTAATCAGGTAGGAATGTCGTATTTTGATATTTAATGAGCAAAGGCTATGGAGGTCATTCACGAACACGGGTTGTAGCCCCACAAGTCGCCTGGACCCTATTCCTCCTCCTGCCGTCCCCGCACGTCTTGTGCTGCAAGATTGGGAGAGCTGGCAGGGGGCGTGGTTTAGGCAGAGCAGGGGCAGGCCAGCCCAGCAGCACGTAAAGGGCTGATTCAGTTCACGGCCCTGCACATACTACTGGGCCCATAGAGACGCACTGCTTATACCGCCTCAGAGGTGGTATAGGCAGCGAAAACCCAGCAATCAGGCCCGAGGAGCCCCCCTTTGATCCGGATGTGGGTGGTCCTCGCTTCCTGACCCAGACCACAGCAGACCAGCCATGGGTTGGGCGGCGGGAATAAGGGGGACCGGAGTTACGGATATCAGGGGTGCTTTTGGGGAGGATGTCCCTAGCACGCTGGACCATCCTCGGGCCCGATTATGACTGCCATGGGAATGTGTTCCCACGGACCAGAATCAGGTCCAAACGGGCTCGTCTTGCCTGTGGCCATCTGGATAGCCCAGACGTGCCCCTACAAGAATCCGGCTCCTCTTGATAGATTCTTTTTTTATTAGATGAGTGATTGGCATATACTTTTGTTATTTTCTATGAATACAGAAGTTCTATGTACAAGTAGAAGGCTCACGACAAGACAGGGGATAGGTTACGCAATGAAATACCCCAGGAACTGGTGGGAGCAAAAATGGTGTTAAAATTGAAAAGTTTATGGGGTGGAAATGAGAAGATAATCAAATTGAGACGATGTAAGAAAATTAGCAGACTGGACAGACATTGTACTGGTCTATTCTGTGTTAAGAATAGATTTAAAAAAATTAAGTACTGCTATTTTATATAGTCTAACTATAAATCCAAATACAAATGGTCATTAATGTGTTTTTTTTTCTTGTGTAAATGTGTCAATGTTTGTCAGAGGCTCTAGAACAGTTATTGGTTTAGCTGTGAACAAATTCCAAAGGCCAGGGCTTGTTTCTGGGATGTGTCACTGATATGAGGAGTTGCACAAGGCTGCATTGCAGGGTAGACAGCCTGTTCCCTTTTACTCTATCTGATGGCTTGAGCTGAAGTCATTTTGCAGAGTGGTCTGGTGTGCAGTGTGTGAATTTTAGCGATAAGGCTTTTTTCCTATAAGAGTGAAATCCAGAAATCAATGTCAGATGTAAATCTTGGGTCTTAAGGTTTGGGGATTGGTTGGAGAACTTCAGAAATGTGGAAATTTTAGCTGTCAGGCTTCAGAACTCTGGAATATAGGGCAAGTGTGAAATTCATGGGTACAGATGGCCAGTGGTGATATTTCAAGTTGTGTATATGAAAAGCTCAAATTAAAAGAAACAGTTTGATGAGAAGAAAAATGTTGCTTGCTTTTTGCCTTTAGTAACAGCCTGTGCTAGCATCATGAGTTTTAGTGAATGACGTTCTTGCTTTACTTTCATGAAATAAGCTGATAACACTGCAAATACCTTTCAGCAGGGCGAGCATGCAGCACTGAGTTTAATTGCTTTCATTCAACTAGCTATCTTTTAAAAACAATTTTGACAAATTCCATAAAAAGCGTAGGACACAGAAAGGCTGAGCAGCTTGCAGGAGGGACATAAAACATAAATTATACTGTGGTTCCTTTATTGGACATTTCTTTTTTGTTGTAGTTTATGGGCCCAACAACTTCCTCCTACTCCTGTTCGGGCTTTCAACTGAATCAGAGTTGGCCTCTCCTGAGCTTTTATTTTTCGACTTGCCTGCTGTTTTTTTTAATCTCTTTTAACTCTCTTCCATCCGTCTCTGGTATTCCAGTGACAGTCCTCTAGCTGTGAGACATGGACTGTGGTTCCAGACAGAGTTTTTCACCAGTGCTCCCATAATAAAGCCAGTAATTGATGTAAGTTCATGAAGGTCAATATTCACTGGGTGTGTTGCCCCTCCCCCCCTTGACTGGACTCATTTGTGTAGGTAAATCCTCAAACTGCATGAATTGAATCAGACCACGAACGGCTGGTTTGTGGTGAGCCCACACATGATTTTCAACTTTAGGACCATTGTTACTAACATGCACTCATATTATTAGTAACTAGGTCCCATCGCATAAAATGGGACCTGCAGTAGAATAATGTATATTAGTAACTATAGCCTTGATTAGTGAAATCAGGGCTGGTGCAACCATCAGGGGAACTAGGCAACCACCAGGAGCATCAATGGACAAGGGGTGGCCCTTTGCCCCTGTTTCCGCCCCTCTCTGAGATCTGCAGTGGCAGCAATGGCCACAAAAAGCACCACAGCACTTAGCGGGAGGTGGAGTGGATTAACAGGTGAAAACGCGTCTCTCCTGTCCTTGAAATGTCATCATTTAATCAATGGTTCGACAGTAGATAAGTACACCGAGGGCTCGCAGAGTGTGGTTTTTCAGTTTTTATATGTTATTGTGTGGCAATTGTGTTTGCTGGTAATGAAAGAAAAAGGAGGGTTTGCTATGAGGGAGGATTTTCCGCCCAAGGCAAACAATCTGACAAAAAAACTTTTTTTGACACATTAGATATTTGAATTTTATGAAATTGTAGACATTTGTTAGGGATTACTTTGATGGGTTTGTATTATTGGTGGTTTAGGATTGCACAAACTCAGTCTGAAGTTTGTGAACATTACCTTAAAACTTCGGCATTGTGGGGTTGTTTGCTTCCACCCCCTCGAATCTCCTGATGCCAACTTTCTGTTGGCAAAGATATAGTCAGCATTTGGCATCAGAGGGGGTAGAGGCAAATAGCCCTGGGCTCCAGAGTTTTAAGGTAGGTGCCATGAGGCTGTTTGCGGCCATTGCCGCTGCGGCAGGTCCCGGAAAGGGGCAGCAGTGGTGGCAATGGGTGCTGGAGAGAGGGTGGGGGTTCAAGGAATGAGGTTCACCTAGGGCACCTCATCTCCTTGCTCTGATCCTGAGTGTTATATTCAGTTGGGAAATGTATTCATCTGAAACGACATGCAAAATGTCAATGTTTTTAACCCAAAATTTAGTTTTTTGTTCTTATGTCATTATTGAGGAAGATGGTACACTATTCAAGTATTAGTGTGTACTATTACACAATGGGGTACATTATTGATTGCATACCGTTTTGTCCTCCAGGCTCTCACTACCCCACCTCCTTCCCTGTTCCCCTATCCCTTAGCCCCTTCCCCACTTCTTTCCTTTCCCCCTTTCCCTTAGCCCCTTCCCCACTTCTTCCCCCTTTTTCCGTTCTTTTCACTTGCCAGGAACACACCACTCTGCTCTTCTTACAATGATTTATTGGTGGATTATAAAGGCCACAGCTTGCGGGCCATGCTTATATTTACATCAAGCATAGTAGCAATAACCATGATAACCCTAACAACAATAGTAATAGCAATACAGTAACAATTGTAACCCTAGGACCACCGCAGAGAGGTACCACACCGTTGTTGCCCATTTTGAAACCTCGGCCTGCCCTGTGGCTGGGAGTTCCCTTGTTTGTTCTGCCACCAACTGCTCTGTGTTGGCGCCCAGATGCAACTTTTGTGTTTTGCGTTTTGTGGCAACTGAGGCCAGGCATCCCTGCCCCTGATATCTGCCCCCCCCCCCATTACTGGGCCCAGGCACACCCAAATGCTGCCTGCACCCCCCACCTTTCCTATGTGGTACCCCCTTTTTTCAGTGAGGTCCCACCACCCTATAGTGAGGACCGAACCAACGGCCCTCCGCAGATCTGCATTAAACACATCTAGTCCAATCTCATTCAAGTGTACCCCTTTCCCATGTATATTGAGGCTGCCCCTGCTTCAGTGCCCTCATGTTTCACTGCTATCCCCTTCAAAGCCCGTACAAAATTTCCCATGCTGGTGTTCAACTTCTTTCTGCTGTTTTCAATACACTCCAGCCTCCAGGTCACTACCCATTTTAGCAAAGAGATAATCTGGTACCAGATGACACCCACCCCCAGCTCGGCATCTTTTCAGGCCAGGTCTCTTTTGAACTTGATAATCTAATATATGCCCTTGGTGGACACCAGATTGTTGCCACCCAAATTCAGGATTTGACATCCAGCAGGTGGTCCACCTGATGCCGGCTAATGAGCACAGGCCACAGCTACTCCCAATGCATCCCCCTCTTGCCCATCCATTGTATGGTCATGGTGTTCGGGTGAAAGCTGAGTTGCTTACCAAAATGGCCACCGACTGCTTTCCTTCTCGCCCAGTAGATATAGGAATGATCAACTATCCATTACTGAGATCCTTCCACGACCTATTGGGTAAGAGGAAAGAAGGTGGTTGGAGTTAACTCAGTAACATTACTGCCTGATGTATAGCTTATACCTATCCGAGGTCTATCTACCTATGGCTTGGATCTGATCCTCTCAAAGCACAATTTATGCACGGTGGTTGCTGCACCTGTTTTGAATGAGTGTAGGGTCAGTCCCCTCTGCTCGAACCCTGCCTCCTCTACTGTTTTGAGCCACATGGCCTTGAACTGGTACTGGGATAAGCAAGATCCATCACCATGCCACAGGAGGGCACCCCCCCCAGTGGTGACCAGACCTGCAAATATTCCCCCATGACGGACACTGGGCAGAAGTTAAAATTCTAGTGGCATTTAGCCACACAGTTTGGCCCTTCTGGAGCTGGTCCATCTTAGACTTCCCCAGGAAGAAACCCACCCTGTCTCCCCTGATCGATTCATCCTCCACTCTGATGGCCATGGCTGCTGTATCAGACCAGGACCAAGGAATGGCTTCGCTCATCCTGAAGGCACCGAAAAACATCAACATCAGCAATAGGTCTGCTCTTGTTAGCTGGTATCAGGTGGACCACCTGCTGAATTTCAACATCCTGCATTTGGGAGACAATGATCTGGTGTCCACCAAGGGCATAGATTGGATCATCAAGATCAAACGTTACCTGGCCTGGATACATGCCGAGCTGGGGGCAGGCATCAACAAGAGTTTCTCTTCAAAGCCATCTCTGGTCACTTTCGCTGCCTTCAGGAGGACTCCCTGAAGCATCAGCAGGGTGGCAGGCATATGCCTGTCCAACCGTTATGTGGCCTTCCTATCCGAGCCCTCCATCTTCTTCCTAACCATGAACTCCTTCGTTACATCCTTGCTCCCCCCCCCCCCCTAGTTTCAGGAAAGAAGACCACCCACAACAGCATCAGCTTAGCGTGTTTGAGGTTCCTTCTTCCCTCAGCCATGTCAGGAACTCCAGAAGTTGCCCGAGGTTGGCCCGAGCTGGGCCCAAGTTCTCCAGTATGCTTTCCAAATACTGACTGACAGAAACACCATCAGCATTCTGCCAGCATTCAGCATCCAGTGTTCCACATTTTTGCTAGCATGGGCATTGCCCCATGGGCTGCAGACAGGGTGAGCAGCTGAAAGCGCTGTAGCTGAAAATGAGACAGCGCATCAGCGGTCTCGTTGCTTTCCCCAGGGACATGGCTGGCGGTGATAAAAACATTCAGTTCCAAGCTCAGCAATACTAGCTTCCTAATAACCTCGTAACCCTCCCCACCTTTGTTGACTGCTTGTTTATTGCGTACACTACCTCCATATTGTCACACCGGAAGATTATCAATTTGTTCGCAAACTGGGGCTTCCATATAGCCATTCCTGCCATGATTGGGAACATCTCGAGGAAGGTGATGTCCCTGGTTATGTCCTGCCTGTGCCACTCCTCCAAACATCTGATGTGGCACCACTGACCCTTGAAGTAATCTAGAACCCTATGCCACCGCCACATCTGTGAATGGCTAGTGGGAGGTTCCCTCTGTATATTTCTGCCAATAAGCTTCACCAGGAACTCCTGCCTCATGGCCAGGCCTCACATATACTAGTGGTCACCCTGATAAAGTGGTGCCTCCTGCAAATCCCCTTAGTGGAGTCCGCCAGCTGCCTAATGAAAGCCATGCCCATAGGCATCACCCTGCAAGCAAAGTTCAAGTGCCCAATCAGGGACTGCATCTGTTTCAGGGTGACCTTCCATGCCGCACTGGTTGCCAGGATGGCTACCTTCAACGTCATCATCTTTCGTCTGGGAGGCGCATCACCATCTCCTGGATATCCATCTCGGTCTCTAGGAAAGATAACCGGTGGGCAGGCCCTTCTTTCTTGTTCCCGGCCATGGGGATCCCCAACTCCGCGGCCTTGTACTGGAAGCTCAGGTTCTACTGGCAGCTCTGTGAGTTGCCTGTCATCCATTGCATTGCAGAGCTAAATTCCTCAAAATATGCACATGACATGGAGCATCCCTTTGTGAGGCATTTATCGAAATAATAAAGGCCTCCAAATCAGAATTCGAGAAGGTGGAAGCTATCTGGATGTATAGGCAGTCTGAAAGCTGACTCCACACCTGTCTTTGCCAGTCACGCCCTCTACTCTGCTCTCTCAGCAGATCCAAGGCCTGGTTCACTGATGCATACTTTACCGAGCAGACAGATTGCTCCAAATGGTCGTTGATGGAATTCCCATTGGAGTACGACAAGTGGTGTATGAGTCAGTACTCCCCTGGTGCTTTTGAACATCTCAACAAAACGAAAAATCTTGTAAATGGCATGCAGTCCCATAAGTTCTGAAGAGGGGCCTACAAGGAAAATTTTGCTGAAGGCCCCCCCATTGTCATAATAGTGTGCCTTCCCATTGTCACGGTTGTAGAAAACTTACATTAAAAGGTCTGTTGCACTGTCTCCACTCTTTTAAATTCCCACCAGGCCTGCTTGCTGTTACCTACCATGCCAAAGTCTCATGATGTGGCTGTTATTGTGAAACTTAAGCCCAGTAGGTAATGGTGCAAACGGGCCTGGTGCAAACTTAAAAGAGGAGAGGCAGTGTAGCAAACCAATTAAAGTAGGTTTGCCGTTGTTGTGTGGGGCAGCCTTCCTGCTCAGGCATCCCATGCATTGCAGAATCTAAAATTCAAATCCATATGCTGTGAGCCCAGTTTCCTGTGACTGCACAAGGATGAATTTTGTTGCATCTCTGTGGTGTATTTACATGAGTTGCATACAATTTGCACTAATATCTAAAACTGTTTTACATTATAAAAATAATGTTTACGCTGTTCTGGTGTGTGGAGATATTTTATGGTATTTTTTTTTTTTACCATTTTTTCTCCTTTTCAGTCCTAGTTCTATTTATATTCCATTGTTTTCCTTCTCCACTCTCTTCAGTCTTCTCTTCTGCCAATACAGCCTGGTCCTTTTCTCTCCTAAAAGAGGTCTCTTTTCTTGCACACCTCAATCTCTATTTCTCTACTTTTCTCTCTATTTCCTAAACTTAATTTCTCCTCTCTATCCTATTTGATCCCTTCAGTGTTTTTTCCGTCCTCCACTCATTCCTTGGTCTCCCACTATCACTCTCTGCTTTTGCTTCAATGTATAATCCTCAGTCTTTCACCCAATTCGCCTCTTCTTCCCTATCCATTCCTTCCTTCCCCCCGCCTCCTTGTCCCTTGCTCTTTCCTTCCACATCTTCTTTCTTTTTTTCCTACTTTTCCTACTGCAATCTTCTCCTCTCCTCTGTCTTTCTCCAGGGCCATCATGGGATTAAGCAGTGATCTGTACATTGAGGAGAGGGCAGGAACAGCATGATGTTTCAGGCTAGAGAGCAAGGCAGCTCCCCTCCAGGTAGGGAAAGACCCACAGTGATGGTTGGTGGTGTTGGAGCCTCATGGAAGCAGTCTGCAAGGGCTAAGCTCTTTCACTGCAGTAATGACAACAGAGGCTGCAGTAGCAGCGTGGTGCTCCCCAGGCAACTACTCGTCTCTCTCATCTCTTGTGACAATCTTGCTTCCCTCTAACCCCAGGAAGATACTTTGCTCTCCCTCCCCCAGGTCCATCCTCTTTTCCTCCTTCCTCTCCTATGGTTTTAGGCTCCTATGGTGGAGACTTTGCTTTGTGTATATTTCTCATTAAGCAATCATATTTCTCTAATTACATGGGAGTAGTTTTCTTTCTTCTTATTTTATTTATATGCTTCCTCTTTTTTTCTTCTAGCATCTCCCCAGTTTTCTACTTTTTCTAGCTTCTTGTTTTGATGTCTGCTTGTTTCCTTTTTCCCAGTTTTCCATGTCTTCTTTGTTCTGATCACTTTGGTCTCCTGGTCTCTTCTATCCATTCTGTCTTGCAATTGTCTTCAAGTCTCTTCCCCTTACCTATTCCTGTGCACCTTTATGAGTCTTTCAGCCTTTTTTGTTTCTTTTTCAGTTTTCTGCTTTTGCTTTCTACTTTACCTATCATCCATCCATTTTGGAGGCAATTTTAGAAGGAACTGCATAAAGTTATAGGCCATAGAGGTGCGTAAGTCACCTATTTTTAATGATCAACATGTGCATAAGGACCTTTATGAGAGTGCTTTAGGAGGGCAATGATTTCTAAGTACATGCCTCCAGCCTATGGCACATAATTTTAGTGGCACATGGCCAGGGGCGGAGCATGGGCAGAGCACATATTTACACATGTAAATTATATAATACTATAACTCACGGATGTTCATTACAAATCTAGGTGCAGACATTTACACCTGCCCTAGGGCTGGCATAAGTGATTTCCTCTAGATTTGATACATGTATCTTACCACTTATGCCCCTGTTTTGTAATGTGAAGTATGCGCCTGCCTGATTTTATAAAATAGACAAAAAATGCGTATGTTGTGATGTGCGTTAACCCTGTGGGAGTTTATACAATTACACTCCATTCCTTTGCAGGTCCTAGTTTCATAATTCTTCTCTAGGTCTCCTTGTTGTACTCTGATGTCATTTCCCTGTGTCCCCTCTTCCCTACACAATAATAGAGTCCAGGTTTTATCTGCTCCTTAACCTACAACTGAGGACAAGACATCAAAGAAGCCATGTGCGTAATGATCTAATTAGAGGCTGAAATGGTAACTGAAGAAAAGGTGACTAGCATACACCATACATCTACCATGGACTACTCAAACACACATTAAACCCACTACAGACCCACAACAAACCCACATTACTCCTATCCTAAAGCAACTGTATTGGCTCCCCATCATCTCCAGAATCAAATCTAAAACCATTCTCATCACTTACAAAGTCATACATAATCAATCAGCAGAATGTCTACAATCTCTGTTAAATAGATCCAAGAATGACAGGTCGAGAAGGCACAGCACTCAAAATCTTCTTGAGTACCACCCCAAAGACTCAAGAGAAAACAGAGTACATGCAATTGGGCATTCATCCTCTATGCCCCAACCTCCTGGAACTGTCTACTTTCTAACTTGAGAACCATTGAATCCCTAACAGACTTCCACAAGAAGCTAAAAACCTACCTCTTCTGAGAATATTTTGGCAGAGATCCCCAGCAACATTAAACCTGCGCTACCCTAATAGCAAGATTAAACTCATATCAACACAGAACGATTGAATACCTACTTGCAACATTACCACCACAACACCCCCCTGACCAATGAACAGAATAACCACACAAGGCCATCCCTTCAAAGTTTCTTAGTCATCAAGGAATCCCCCCACTTACCACGTCCCCAATGCCTCTTATCCAAACCAAACAATTAGAGCCGATGGCATGTTCCTGTGCTACGTTGCCATAATCGAACACTGTAAATAACTTACCTTAGCCAATAGACTTCTTCCAGCGGTTACCATGGTTACTGTTGCATAATGTTTCCTGTAAGTTTCAGCTGATACCATTGTTAGCTTGGCATTAAAGTTACCTCTAAGTTGCTTGCTTAACTTGTGCCACCCAGTTTACTGTATGCCGTTTTGACTGGTAGAAAAATGGTATCTAAAATGAGTTAAATAAATAAATTGATAAATAAATCAGTCAATCATGGTGATCACAGGAGTGCTAATGATATGCACCTAGTTTATTATGTTCGCTGTTAAGAAACCTGTTTAATGTAAACCTGTTTAATGTATTGCCCTGTCTACATAGTTTATTATGTTCGCCGTTTAAGAAACCTGTTTAATGTAAACCTGTTTAATGTATTGCCCTGTTCATTGTAAGCACTGATCAATGTTGTGAAGTGTAATTTCTGTTCACTGTAAACCGCGCTGATGTCGAATAGCGCGGTATAAAAGAAACTTTAAATAAATAAATAAATAAATAAAGGGCTTTAATTTAAAAAAAATGATAATACAAGTTTCTTTTAGAGTAATTTGCCCCTCAAACAACATGTGCTTAATTTTTGTATAATATATTTTGCCGCAACCATCTATTGCCTATGTAGCAAAAGGTTTAATTTGGGAAATTGTTCTTGATAGTTCTGAAGGTGCACCAATGTCAACTTGCATGAATCAATAGCGCATTTTATTTTAGCTGAGTTTCCGTGTTATTTAATGGGACTTAGTTACTAAAAATGCATATTAATAGTGAATTAACGTGTTAATGTTAGCACACCTTAGTAACTAGCCCCCCTTAATTTTTTTTCCTTCTAAACCTGAGTTATACTATGGGTATAGTAGATAATTTCCTGCCTGAGGGGCTTACAGATCAAGTTTTGCACCTTGGGCAATAGAGGGTGGATTAACTTTCCCAAGGTTACAAATAGTATGAATGAGAGAAGTAGAGTTTGAACCTAGGTTTTCCGTGTTTTATTTTTCTTTTTACCTACTCAACAAACCACTAGCCATCATCTCCACTGCTGAAAAAACTGGGTTGTTTTCGCTGATAAATCAGGAACAAGTTTTGAGTTGGAGCCAAACTGATACATTTATCCCTGTCACACATAAGAGATTGAATGTTATTAATTTAATTTCCAATGTTTGTGTTTTTCTGCTTGCATTTATTCATATTTATTGTTCCACTATTAAAAGAAAAAGCAGAACTGCTGGCACTTGAATGGATGACTTGTGTGAATTAGTCAGTAATGCTTTGTAATTTGCTATGCAGTTCTGTGCTGCAAGCAACCTGTCTTCTGTCAGAAAGGCTATTTTAGAGCATTTCATTCTTTGGAATTCAAACCAGTTTTGTATGCCCCTGGCGGTTGTGAGACACTTAGACAAGAGCTATGGGAAATAGTTTCCTGCCTGAAACTTCTAATCAGCTTCTCTCCTTTCTTGTGGTTTCTGCTTTGTATTTAGATTGAGCTTTCTTCTTAAGATATCAAAATAACGTTTAGAGTGTCCGGTGTATTTTTTTGAGTCCTGATAGCTATATTCAAGTTCACTGACTGAAGCGTTTTCAAATACATTTGTCTGGACTTCATAGAGAATTTTAGAAAAAGAACTGGAATGTGATCTTCCATGCACATATTTTCTTGATTTGTACACGTTCCAATGCCAGCACATGGGGTCCTGTTCCCCCTCTGCTCACCTGCATGGTTAATGCCTTACCATTTTGGTTCAGCCTTTTCTGAAAGGGATGTTGCCATTCAAAGGTAAGATGTTTCTACGATTACATCATTCCGGTCTGCATCTCGTTTTTAGTAAATTCTTTCATTACCAGAATATTGGTTGGCGCCATTTATAAAATGATTTTTTTTAAGGTGGTCAGCATCTTTAACAAATCTCGGTTTGACTTCACAGTGAAGTTCAAGTAACTGAGACATATACTTAAGCAATGCCAATTAATTAAGGGGGCTGTTATTTAGCCACGATGGTGGCCGGCTGTCGCCACTTTAATTAAGACGCAGATATTAAATGCCAGGGTCATATCTGGCCACCAGCATTGAATACTGGGGTTGGTCGGGTAGTGCTGCAGCTAACTGGACAGCAGTGATATTGAGCCGCTGCCCAGTTAGCTAAAGCAGCTAAAGTTAGGTCAGTCTATTTCCTGCCTAACTTTGGCCACTAACATAACCATGCTGTGGCCGCGTATCACGTCTATTGGGTTATCTTTGGTGCGGTCCCAGGAATGCTCTCAAAATGCCCTAATGTTAAATGATTGGCATTGGGGAGATATTCACAAACTGGCCTTGTGCCATTGAATGCCCCGCTCTGCGTGGTTAATGTGATTAACAGGACTGATCACCATTTTAATCACTTTGAATTTGTCCCTCCCTCAATTTTTCAGTCCTCAAGTCGCATACTGTGTTTATCTAGCATAACTGTGTCTATGATGGTCATCAGCACTCTTTTTCAGGTGAGAGCCACTTTGAAGCTTTTTAAACATTTTTAGTGGCCCTCACTTGAAAAAAAGTGATGGTGACTATCATCACTGAGAACCAAAGCTAGGGCTAGGCCAAGAGGCTGGCTCCCTCAGTAAGGGAGGGGGCCCCCTTCTATAGAGGTGTGTTGCCAGCTGTCTTTCACTTGGGGGGTGTTGGAAGTTTTGTTTTGTTTTTGTTGCATTTCATTTTTCACACAGTAACTTATTTGCAGTTAATAGTGTGTGCTCTTCATCGATTGCACTTGCTAAAAATGAAACAAAATGGACAAAATCCCCTCAGGTGTCTTTCCTTTTCACATCATGTTTGAAATAAAATAAGCCGGTTTCAGAGGTGTTCAGTTCCATTGAAAACAAATGCATTTCCCTATTGTCAAATTATGCAGCTGGTCCACCTGCTCTGACCAGCATAACCTATGTAATTTACAGGTTTATTCTCCACACTCTTTCCATCTTTGAGTCCATCTGAATTCCACACAGTCTGTCTGTCCTCTTTAGCCCATCTCTACCTTTTTCTCGTTCTTCCACCTCAGCTTGTCTCCCCTGCATGCTCTCTTTCCTCAAAACACATTCTCCCCAGTCCCATCCCAGCCAATCTCAATCCCTACCCAGCTCCTTTACCAGCCAGCTTGCATCATGCGAACACCACTCTTATCTCTCCTTGTCAGCTAAAACCTGGTTTCTTAATCCCACTAAATATTCCTGGAAACTTCCAGGCACTACTTCCAAAACAGCTGTTTTCTTCTGGTACCATACAGCTGTCAGTGAGTTTCAACCACATAGCGCTTAAATCCCCTTGCTGTTCTCATGGTGTCATGCAAATAGTGGGAAAGTTTGGGTACCATGCAACTTAAACTCACTGAGAGTTAAGTGATGCGGGTAGAAATCAGTGCAGCGGTTTCAGAGGCCGCACTGGCATCAAATCTCTGGACACGTTGGGAGGAAAGCACACTAGGGGAAGAAGGATGGGTCAATAGTCAGAACCCTTAGCCAGTCGGCCAATGGGAAACTAGCCATCTATGAGTGCTGACTGTGATAATCAACAGAACTATCCAGATAGTGCCGCGGAATATCCCCACAGACAATGCTGGCACTATGCAGCTAGTGCAGGGGTGGTCCAGCAGTGGAGCGAGGGTGGTATTGGGTTATCTGGATAATCTCTGACACTTATCCATTTAGTGGATTTTCAGACAGCACTTAGCTGAGCAAGTTAGGTGACATGAAAAGTTGGCCTAAGTTCCAATGCAGATACGTTTTGACTGAAAATTCAGTAACTAGATAAGCATCGGCACTCATCTGGATAGCACCAGTCGGCCAGAACATTCAGTGTCAGCTCCTATCCAGATACTGGCGCTGTATATTCTGCTAACATTTAAGTGCTATGACTTACCATTGTGGTATTTGAGCATCGTCTATTTTGAATATCGCCCCCTAGCGACTGAGTTGTGCTACGTGTTTAATTTCATTTTTTGATGCTTTCTAACTGTGTGGAACCACATTAACAATTAACATACAGTTCATTAAATATGGCATATGTCAACTGCTCTATTAAACACCTAATTCAGACATTCCTATTAGGGGGCATGGCATTGGTGGGAACTGTGCCTTACAGTTAATGGGGAGGTTCTTATGGTATGTTAACTGCTAATGTGGCAGATGGTGGTACAGTTAGCTAAACCTCTAGACGTGTAACTAACTGCATTCCACGTTATCAATTGTGCTGTTAACACATGGTAGCCATTTGCTCCTCATTAGCTGCATGGCTTCCTTCACCAAAGTGCTGGAACAACCCAACATTTAGAGCAGAGGTTTTGCACCTCCCGCATCATAGGTGCAAAGTCTTGGTACAGAAAGTAAATAGGCCCTTTAGAGTTAATGAGGTCCACTACTGGCCCTTGGGATTTACAAAGAATAACACTGATCTATGTGCTCCTGAAGCCAATATATAGGCATGGGATTGACCATCCAAAGTTTCTGTAAACTGGTATGTCTGACTTCTTGGATGAACTCAATGATATGCATGTCTAGTCCTTGAATCAGGTTTTCAGGCTATTCCTGAGGGTTGAGAAGCATCATGTTAGGGATCTCCTGAAAACTGGGAATCAATAGCACTGGACTAGCTAGTTTCTTAGCTTATAATAACAGAAATGAATTAACTTGTACACCAAAATACTTAGAAATATTAGGTAGTACATTTTTTTTAAAGACATTCATTTGTTTGAGCAGTAATATACATTCTTTGAGCATTAGTGTGCACTATTGCAAGAGTGCAGATCATTGATAACATTGTCCCTTGAAACGGGGAAAAAAAGCAAACCTAAACAAAACAAAAAAATCCCATATATGACATGGGAAACAAAGCAAAATGAAAATCTTTGACCTGTACACCCCTAAAATATATTGGCTTACATATCTGTTGACGTTTTATTTCCTAAGGGAAACATTCTGAATGGGTTTGAAATAGTAGTAGAGATGTGAACTAATAAATTCACAACTTGACGACTAAACTTTTTTGCTGTGTTAATTTCCTTTCATCTGTTCTTGGCTATTATGGTGATTTTCTGAGTAATCTGGGACTCCTTTTATGCCCTTTTATGTAAGATATTGTATCTCTCTCTTTAGTTCTTTGATTACCTGATTAGCATTTTTAGTATTCATTAATTTACAAGAGACTGAAGGGTCTGGTTACTAAGATGGTCATTTTAAAAGGCTTAGTCATGATTTAGGATGTCTGGACATCAAAATTATGGAGACATCTCCAAAGCCATCTCACCCAAATGATGTTTACAGATATCTCCGGTGCAGGGACATCCTCGTAGGCAAGGGATGTGTGCTGGAGGCAAGTCTGGGGAGGTGCAATGGACTTACACATCCCTATTCGATTTCAGGAATGACAGAGACGTCTGCAGGCACGTCCATATTTAGACCTGTTGCAGGCATGAATAGGCATCAAGAAAGTGCTTGTTTTGGCCTTAAAACATCCACTGAGTGTAGAGAAGATAATTAAGGGACTAGTCTAAGATCACAAAGACCCACACTGGGATTTGAACCCTAGCCACTCTGCTCCCAACCCACTACTTTAACCCTTATGCTATTAGACATCCATGTTCTGAGATGCTGTTCTGGAGATGTCTACATAGATGTCTCTATAGACATCCATATTGGGCACGTCCATGTCTCTGAAATTGTGCCTGAACTTGCATGTGCCTGCTTTTTTATCTGGGTTTTGATGTCCCAGATTTTATAATGGGACGTCCAAGTGCAATGTGCCTTTGAGGCATGCAGTCTTTCTTTAACACTTGTTAATTCACTGGTAACATGCATTATTAGTAACTAGGTCCCACTGATGAAGTTAAAATAATGCACATTAACGGTGAATTCACACACCTTAGTAACTAGACCCCTGAGCTCCTTCAAAATCCAAAAACCTTCCATAGTGAACTGTGTAGGATACTGTAAAGAAAACTACAAACTTTGGTCTGGGTTTTCTTCCAATAATGTTTTGTGGGTGTGGGTGTTTCTTTCTAGACACCTGCCTACATAGATATGGATCAAAGGATATCCTGAAGTGAAATTTTGGGTATCTATATTTATAGCATATCAAAAAAGCATGGGACAAACACAGAGGATCTCTAAAGGAAAAAAGTGGACTATTGTAGCAGTTGATATGGAAGAGCAGACTAGATAGGCCATGTGGTCTTTTTCTGTCATATGTTTCTATCAACCTTGTATAGCTAGGCAATTTGCACCTATTATCTCAGGGAAGAGGAGATTGAGAAAAATTTAACAATTACAGACAGTGAACTGGAGCTGGAAATAAAAATCTTTTTGGAGAAACTGCAATTACTACCTTTCTCATATTCAATGGAATTCCAGCTCATTTGAAATTGAATTTAACCATATTCGCTCATATTCATTGTAATGTAGCAAATAGTGGTGGATAAAGGCAAGCGAAGCCCATCTGTTCTGCGCAGTTAGGTGACTAGAGTTGTACCCATCGCTCTGTGCAATGTTATCCTCCTTATGCCTTTATTTCAGGTTGTACCCACTGCTCCATGCTCGTTACCCCCTCTATTTTTTGAATTATAAAAGTTATTTGTTTGCTTTGATTAAATCATCTTGCTATATAAGGATCCTCTATGTCTGTCCCAGGCCTTTTTGGATGTCAGCATTGTTTTTGCCCCCACCATTTCCTTCGGGAGGGATACCACGCATCCACCACTCTTTCCATGAAAAAGTATTTCCTGGCGTTGCCTTTCATATTACATCCTTGCAGCTTCATTTCATGTCTTGTAGTTCTACAGTTTCCCCATCCTTGAAAAAGTGTTGTCTGTTCATTAATACCCTTTACATATTTAAAGGGTATTCGTTCTCAGCTATATCATCATCTTCTTAATCCCTAGGTAATTCTTTTCCCTCCACTACAGTCTAACCCAGCCATGGCAACCACAGTCCTGTGACTGAGCGGCACGGAATGAGGCTCGTTTGAGAACTAGGAACATATGCACCTATAAGGCATACTGCAGATGTCTTTGTAGATCAAGATCTGGAATTCCTTATTCAAACTTACAGGCTGATGTAGAGACCCTGCGCTTGAGCCCAGTGCTTAAAGTTCTAGCGCAGGGTCTCATAGGGCGACTTTAACGCTGACGTTTTGCACAGGAATACAATATTCAAATTACCCAGTGCGCAAAAAGTCAGCATTAAACTGGGAGAACAGGCCAAAAATGAGCAAGTATGGCATGTTGTCCCAGAGAAACAGTGTCATCTTAGGGTAGGTTTGACACTTTACCTCAGATGACCTAGGCAGCAAGGAAAGCCCCCGATGCCATCAGCATATTGCCAGGGGCCCTTGCTTCCCCCGGACACCGACCTCCCGATAGAAGCAAAGTTCACTGTGGCCGAGCGGTCTCTATCCCCCACCCGCCTGATAAAAAATTCCTTGGTGGCCCAACGGCCTCAATCCCATCACCCAATAAAAAAATCCATGGTGGTCCCCGACCCTCCCCCCACCCGCCTGGTGGCCCAGTGGCCACTGAATACCCTTCCCCCTCCTGATACCTTTAAGCCGGAGCAGGAGCGTTGCCCATGCACTCCCACCTCTGTGCCACCGTCTTGAAAAATGGTGGCACCTGGCCTTGCGCTGTGCATTCTGGGATCAGACAGCCATATGAGGCAAAAAATGCTCCCACTCCAGATTAAAGGTACTGGGAAGGAGGTGGGGGATTCAGGGGCCACCAGGGATTTTTGTTATTGGGTGGGATCGGGGCTGCTGGACCACCAGGGATCTTTTTTAGTGGTTTGGGGAATCAGGGCCACCGGGGGTCTGTGTCGGGGGCACTGGCTCCCTGACAGTATCCTGATGGCATCGAAAACTTTCCTCAATGCCTGGATCATCTGAGGTGAAGTGTCAAACTTCACCTCAGATGATACTTTTCTCCCGGCTGGATCTTTACTCTTCCATTAGGTTTCAGTGCAGTATTTTACGTCAGGCAGAATTACTTGTGCAGCGATTTGTATGCCAAGTGCGCTGGTTGTTTTTTGGGCATTTTTCCTGTTCTAGCTTGTTTTCTGCATTGGAGAGTAAGCCTAGTGCAGGAAAGGGGTCAGACAATGCCATGCTAAGCTCTTCTGCATTGGCCCGTTAGTTTCTAGGGATGGGCGTTCATTTGAATTGACATAGGAAATGTTAACAACCCAAAATTACAGGGAAAACCCCAGAAGTTTGTATTGTTCCCTGTGTCATCAATAGTGTGCCCTACTGCTCAATATTGTGCACTGTTTATCGATACGTGCACAATTGAGCAATAGGGAACACATAGATGGCGTTGACCCCAAAATGAAAAAAATAAATACATAAAATGAAAAATTCTCTTAACAACACAGAACTAAGCAAAAGAACATATTTGGGTTGCATGCCCCTAATAGCATGCAACATTCAATGCAAGGCAAATATATGATTTTGTAATCAATTTTTTGTTCTTTTTTCAAAGTTTTACCAGCTCGTTTTCCCTAAACGTAGGACATTTATTCTTACAGCAGCAAAACAACCTTCAGAATTTCATTAGTGCCTTTTCTGAACTTACGCTGACCAAAACTGAATTCCTAATAGTGATGAGTGTGTTTAAAATGAGGGGAAAAATGAGTTTCCCTACATTCAGGCGCAGAATTATTACTTGATGGAGATCTATTTTAGAAGAGAGGCTTTTAGTGAATAAGTGTGACAGTAATTGCATATCATGGAAACAAATGAGACCTTGAATATCGTGGTCTGCTTTAGAGTAAATGACTTCTCTTATTATCCCACCTTTAATTTCCAAGCAAATTTTTACTCTCCTTTCTGAGATTTTAGCGGCGGTTGTCACCACGGGCTACCAGTAGTAAATCACTCTGATCATTTACGATTTCCAGTAGATTTTGAAATGACTTTCCCTTTTACTATGGCAGGAGAAGACAGGCATCCCTTAAAGAAATCAAACAAAAAAAAAAAATCCTCAACAAGGCCTGTGCTTCACCACCTTTGTAGTCACAAGGCATATGGACTTACCTTTCCTTAAAAGTGAAGCCCGACTTGACAGCCGCAGTTGGCAGTGTTGACAATGGCAAGGAATGTGATGGACAGCGCCAAACCTTCCTTGGCCTAGCTCATGCTAATTAGCTCTTCAAAGTAACTTCGGGAGACTAAGGTATACAGGATGTCTTTGCTGTTTTCCCTGGAAGCTGTAGAGCAGCTATTTGGGAGAAGAACTGAAAGGGGTGGACTCGGATTCAAGTGACAGCTCCGCTGCTGTGTGTGAAAGAAATCCCAAGCTAGAATAAACAATGAGAAAGGAGGATAGTAAAAGGTAGGAATTAGAAGGTACAGAATCGGAGCCTTGCAGATGGGAAATAGTGAGTGAGTGAAAGGAAAAAAAAAATAGAGCATAGGGGATGCAGAGCCGTGCGCTCTGGTGATTAATACAGAACTAGGGATTTGCTTATGGATTTAAAGTACACGTGTCCAGACTCCTCTGGAAGTTGTCTGCATGTCCGTGGGTATTAATGAGGAGGCACACATGGGAATCGCACGTGTGAGCAAGTGGTGGTCATGAATAATTTATCACAGTGTTGTAGTTTGGTTTATTTGCCAGACAGATGAGATGGCGTAGAAGAAAACAAACAAAAAGATGATATTTGCATAAGATTGCTTTCTGTGGAGACCGTCTGCCTGGGTCGGAGCGTCATCTTTGGTGGTGCAATTAAGGTTATCAGATTTTTTTGCAGGCAAATCTGGGACACTTATCCTAAGCGTGGTGCGAGGGGGCGGGGGAGGAAGAGACACAGGGACACCTTAGTTCCAGGTTTGAGCAAGAAGACATGAAGGAGGGAAAAGGAGTCATTACCCTGCCTCCCCGTACATCCTATGACAGCAACAATATCACTTCTAAGCAGAGAAAGAAAAACAGTGATGCATGTCCCCTTACTAAAGGATAATGGGTGTAAATTCTAAAAACACACATATTCCAGTCAGTAAACTGAAAATATTCTATCTGCCCTCTCTTTCCCATTGCTAGAATCAGGGACAGGAGGCTGCCAAACAGTTGGGAGATGGAGACTCAGTTCTAAAACTGGGGACATCTAATAACCTCAGGTGTAGTGAAGTCTACCCTTTCGGGGGGGGGGGGGGGGGAAGCAAAACAGGGTAATTGCCCCCAAGTCTTGTGCTGCTATGTTAGTTGAATCCCTAATGTCTGATGTCATTTTTTGGAGTCTTTGTAGATCAAGAGCTGCAGAGTCCCATAGGGCGGAGATTTTTTTGGCTGGCCAGGAAACACATTGCTCTCCTTGCTCTTTAAAATTTGCAGGGGCCCACTTTGTGTGATTTGCCCTGGGCCCTGTGTCCCCCCCCCAAAAAAAAAATAAATTAATAAATAAAAGTTAAATATGACTGCAGTGCATAGCCTTAAGGTGGGTGTTCTCAACCCAGTCCTCGGAATACACCCAGTCAGTCTGGCCTGCAATGTCTCAATGTATGCAAATCTATCTCATGCATATTCATTGTGGACATCTGGAAAGCTTGACTGACTGAATGTGCCCTGAAGAATGGGTTGAGAAAAACAGGTCTAAGGTTAGTGTGAGCTGTCATTTCAGATTCTACAACCTCCAGGATGGTGACCTAACTGTTGGAGACAATCGGAATGACAAAAAAAAAAAAATCTCAAAATCTCTAGTGTTTTTATCTGTTTAGATTTCAGTTCCTCACTAGTAGGTTCTGCTTCATTTTATTTCTTCCTCATATATGCACACATGAACATGTCCTTTTCTATAAAGGCTGTGGTGCCAACAAAAAAATATTGTTCATCAATAGTATTTTAAAAAAAAAGCTGTTCTTACTGCACAGATGTTCCAAGGGGCCATCCTTCCCTCTTATCGTACAGGTACTTTGAAATAGGTTTTGAGTTCATGCTGGGAAATGTCTTATCCATTTCTTTGCCTTATGCTATACTGCAGGCATGTCCAACAGGTAGATCGTGGAGGGGTCAGAGGTAGATCGCCAGCCCCACTTGGCTCCATCTCTCCAGCAGCTCGCCCCGTCGCTAGGAGAGAGCTCGTGCCGGAAGGTCGTCTGCTGAGGGCTTGCCGCCGCTGCTGATCCTTTGCCTGTCTTTTTTCCCTGCCTGCGGGAATCTTGCCTGCGAGTGTATTAGGGCGCTTGTTGTTTTCATGCCAATAGTTTGTGGGTACCCCAGGGGGCTGCCGCCCGCGCCCCATGATGAGACGCCACAGGCCCGGCGTCATACCTGGTCTCCTGTCTCTCATAATCACCCATTCCTGCCCCCGCCCCAATACCCCTTAGAAGTATGTTATATACCGGGCGATTTCCATTCGCCTGGGCTTTACCTGAATACACTTACCATATTAGTTGTGTCGTGTGCTGGTCGTTGGTCGTTTTATAGTTCGCTTTCATTAAACATTTTCGGGCAGACACAACAAAGTGTCAAGAATTTGGTGATTTTGGCGGGCTTTTCCAATTTTGTTCTAACTTGCCTATGCCTTGCCTTCGAATTGGTTCAAATCACTGTGACTTTTGCTTGCCTCTGCAATTTTATTTTGCCTGGCCTTTGCGTTGATTCTACACTGTGCAGAATTTATTAAATCGCGTGTGGTGGTATTTGAACTTGTTTGGCGGTATTTGATTTTATCTGGTTTGCTGGACAGGTGTTTGAGTTTTTTTGATGATTGTTTGGTGGTATTTGATTATTGGTGCCAGTATATGAATTCTTATTTTTACTTTTAGAACTGCATGTGTGGTTTTGGCATCTCCAGTCCTTGTATTGCACATCATCCAGAGGTCTTCAGTTCCTGTTGATCTTTAATACTTTGGGACAGTGACAGTTTTGGATCAGATTCAGCCAGTGTTTATACTAACTTAGCAGATTTGGCTTTCTTACATACAGCCACCCAGTATAACGAAGATGAGTGTTCCAAAGAAGAGCAAAACCTACTACTTTCATGATGAATGGGAAATGGACTACTTCTTTATCATGGTGAAAGACAAGTGTTGTTGTCTAATTTGTAACGCCCCAGTATCCTTGCCCAAAAAGGGTAATCTGGAACGTCATTATAAGGCTGTGCACAGCAATAGGTTTGATGCTGATTTTCCACCCAAAAGAGAAATTTGTAAACTGAAGCTCAAAGAACATAAATCCAAATTGGCTACTCAGCAACAGTTGATGGCGAAGCCAAGGTCACATTCGGTCAATGCAACCATAGCATCCTTCAAGGTCATCAACCTGATTGCAAAGAAATACAAACCTTTCACTGAAGGGGAATTTGTAAAAGATTGTTTTCTTGAAGCAGTTGACAATCTTTTTGAAGGATTTAAAAATAAGGAAGAGATCATAGCTGCTATTCAAGATGTACAATTGTCAAGAAACACCGTTGTGTGGCGAATAGAAAAGATGTGTGGAGACACAACTGAACAGTTGTTGGAGGATGTTTCAAATTGTGTTGCTTTCTCACTCCAACTGGATGAATCTACATACATAAGAGACATAGCCCAGTTACTAGTCTTTATCCGGATGGTTTTTGAAGACTTCAGTGTTAAAGAAGAACTACTTGGAATGATTTCTTTAAAAAAAGACCAGTCAGGAAATATTCAGTTCTTTCTATTCTTTTGTGACAAAGTGTAATCTTCCATTGCATAGACTTTTTTCCATCACTACTGATGGAGCAAGAGCAATGACAGGTGAGGTTAATGGTTTCATAGCCCTCTGTAGACAGCATGATGACTTCCCAGATTTCCTTTCTTACCACTGCATCATTCACCAGCAAGGTTTGGCAAGCAGGAGACTCAATACAAAGAATGTCATGGACATTACTTTCAAAATTGTATGTTCAGTTCATGGAAGATCACTTCAAAGACGGCTTTTCAATCTTACTCTTGATGAAGGGGCAGCGGAAAACATTTTGCACGCAGATGTAAGGTGGCTAAGTAGGCACAAATTTCTGCAAAGATTTCGTGATTTGCTGAATGAAATAAGAAGTTTTTTGAAGAAGAGGGGAGATGACCAAGGAGAGTTGGAAGACGAGGAGTGGTTATGTGATCTGGCATTTCTCGCTGACTTTACAGGCGAACTAAGTGATATGAACCTTGAATGCATTGGCGAGATGAGTACAGTTTCATCCCACAAGAGCAAATTTGAGCTAATGATGACTGACCTTGCAAACAACATTTTTGATCATTTTCCTAATACGCAGGGCCATCTGGGACAGTATCCAAATTCTGTTTTTCAGAACAAGAAGTATGTGACAGAAATCTGTTCTTTTATAAATTGGAGCAGTTGTTGAGTACTTGTCATACCCATTCAAAGTAGATGTGGACATTAAAGGAACTGCAGCTGCTATCAGTAAAAATTACTCATTGAACAAGCCATCTCTTGAAAACAAAATATTAACCCTTAAAAATTACATTTTTCTCAAGACCCGTGCTGAGCAAAAATCGTTTTGGAAGCTAGTGCCTAGAGACAAATTTCCCCTACTTGAGAAGATGCAGTGAAGCTGTACACTCCTGTTTCGGTTCAACTTATTTGTGTGAATCTGCGTTTTCCCATCTGAAAATGACAGAGTACACAACGTTCCAACATGACAGATGAACATCTCTAGGATTCTCTGAGACTGGCCCTCACGCAATATTCACCCAACTTCAAAAAGCTCCCACACGTGTTCTTACATACACATCCAGCTCCTCAACTACCCCCACAAATGCATACATGCACATAGGCGCCCAGCCCTTCATTTCATTCCCACACACTCAACGCGCATGTAACAACACCCATACCCACACTGAAAATACAGACAGATAAACATACAAAGCCACTCACCTCAAGGGCACTCCACTCCAGACCCTCTTACATACTCACCTCACCTCCCAGCCTCTCACACATGCACACAGAGCCCCTCATTCTGCCCTACTCTACCACACATTCTGTTATGCAGTCATACACACACAAGTCCACCCCCCCCCCATCACGCTACCCCCCTACCCTTCCTCCCATATCTTCTCATACAGGCACACATACCCACAACCCCTACATACACACATTGAGTTCTTCAACTTGCCCCCCTCACACAGCTTCTCACTCCATCCCCAGAAATGTTGGTGACGTCTGTGATGCCGTTTACTTTTAGACCTACTCCAGTCAGAAATAGGCATCAGGGAAGTACTTATCTTGGCCCTAAAACTTCTAGAGGGTGTAAAGAGATGGAGTGTAAGTGACTAGGCTTAGATCACAAGGAACAGCACTGGGATTGGAACCCTTGCCGCCCTGGTCCTAACCAGGGGCAGCTCAAGGCAATCTGCTGCCTGAGGTGAGGGATGAGCCGGCGCCCCTCCCACCGCACACCCACCTCCCCCCCCCCCACGCATGCCCCCTCCCCACATGCCCCCCTCCCCCGGGTGGGGATCTTTCTCAAAACTCCAGTCAGGGACTGAACCAAATCAAAAAGTCAATTAGATAATGTAGAGCAAATGCAAGATGTTCACACACCAAGGAACTAAAAGAAAGAGCGAGAACCACAGCAGTTTATAACTCCAAATTATAATTCATTTGTATTTTCTTATAAACTGCATTATGGTGCTTGCTTTTTCTTTTTGAACATACATTTTGCATTCACAGAACCCCCTCCTCAGCAATGGGTGCAGAGCAGAGGTAGGACATTCACCCACAGAACTCAATATATATAAAAAAAAAAAAAAAGCTGATTCTGGTCATCTCACCAACAACAAACATTCTAAAGTACCAGGCATATTGGGAACTAATATAAAACCCTACTAAAGTCACTAAGATCTGCATGGCCAAATCTACCATACCATACGAGCATACACTTCTAAAACTCATACAATAAGGGGCCTACCAAGAAAAAAGCAGCACTATAAACACTGCAATGGACCTCAAAACATCCATACACCTATTTGAAAAGCTGAATAAGTCAAATTACTACAGTACAGATCCCTACGTACAAACTCCATGTTAACAGAACACCTGGCCTTGATCGCACACTCAGAACACAGATCCTCACCAAGTACAGAATAAGTGACCACAACCTAAAGCAAAAATAAAAATATGTAGACAACAATTAAAACGAAACCCCAAGAAGCCAGACTCCACATGCGGTGCGACACCAGATAAGAGATGCAGTTCCCCATACTGTGTGAAATATAGATAGCACAAAGTCCAATCGCTAAACTGAAAATAAAATTATTTTTTCTACCTTTGTTGTCTGATGATTTTTGATCATGCTGGTCCCGATCTGAGGTTTCCATTTTCCTCTGTCTTCTCTTAGCTCTTTTCCTATGGTCTATAGTCCATCTGCCATTTCTTGTCTCTCCTTTTTCTTTCTTCATTTTCTTCCATGAGCCTTTTTTCAGTCCCAGTAACTCTCCCTAGTATCAGCCCCCTTTACAGCCTCCCCTCCCAGTACGAACCCCCTTGCCTTTCCAGTACCGCCACTGGTGTCTATTCTCTTCCAGTCCCCCTCCTTCCCCATCGTCCAGCCCCTTCTAGTTAAAATACAATCCCAGATTTCAGCAAACTTCCAGTCCCAGTGCCCCTTCCCATGTCAGCTCCCTTCCATCTAGCCCCCCATGTCTGCTCTGCTCCTTTCCAGCTCCCCCCCCCATATGCTCCCCTCCAGGCCCCCCTGTCTGCTCCCTTCCAGCTCCCCCCCATGTCTACTCCCCTCCAGGCCCCCCCTTGTCTGCTCCCCCCCTTGTCTGCTCCCTTCCAGCCCCCCCATCTGCTCCCCTCCAGCCCCCCCCTGTCTGCTCCCCTCCAGCTCTCCCCCCCATGTCTGCTCCCTTCCAGGCCCACCATGTCTGCTCCCTTCCAGGCCCCTCCTTGTGTCTGCTCCCTTCCAGGCCCCCCCTCGTGTCTGCTCCCTTCCAGGCCCCCTCCTTGGCTGCTCCCATCCCTCCTCCCCCCCCCACCCTCACCTCACCTCACCGATTCATCCTTTAAAATGAAAGCAGCCGCGGGAACATTTCTCCATTCCTGTGGCTCTGCTGTCAAACTGCTGGGTCGCTGCCTTCAATCTTCCTGGAGCCAGCGAAGTGAGGGGGGTCACAAGGTTATCACTTCTGCCGCCCTTCTGCTTCCGTTACTGAATTTTCCAGCAGCAATGGAAGCAGAAGGGCGGTGTAAGATGACCTCGGGGCCCCCCCCAACCGTGCCGGCTCCAGGAAGATTGAAGGCAGGCAGCGACCCAGCAGTTTGAAAGCAGAGCTGTGGGAACAGAGAAATGTTCCCACGGCTGCTTTCATTTTACGGCGGTTCTATCATAGGCAGTTTCTAGGGATCGGCAAATAGTGCCGCCCCCTAGAAACTGCCACCTGCGGCCACCGCCTCAGTTCGCCTAATGATAGAACCGCCCCTGGTCCTAACCCATTAGGCTATTAGACATTCCCATAGATTTCTATATCAGGCATGTCCACATTTGTGAAATCATGTCAGCCCTTGGACATGCTTGCTTTTTTCTTAGATGTTCTGGCTAGAACATCGCAGATTGCATAGGACGTCCTTTGTAAAATGTCTTCACATGCCTAATAAGCACACAGCATGCAGATTCACAGGCACAAATTTATGTGCTTCAAAGATGGTGTAAGCATTTCCGTATATTCTCTTTTTTAAAATGTATATGTATATCATAATTTCATCACCTCTGTGCCTAGACCATGCCCTTTGGAACGTCTATGCATGGTCATCGTAAAGGTCCACACAATCTTTTGGCATGTGTACTTTTTACATGTGTATGTCTCTGCACAATTTTACTGTACAATAGCCATTTTTCCTTTGTAAAACAGGGTTGACTCATGGAATATATTTTTTATGATTACCCCCTTTATGCCTCCTAATGGCATTCTGATTTATCTTTAGTTACTACTTGCAGGAAAGGTCTATTTTCCTACTGAGAATAGTTGATGCTCTGTAAAATTCATGAATGTGATCACATGCAATAATCCAATGTTGCTTCTTTTCATGTATGTATAATCAAAAGGTGCTTGTCAGTTGTAGATAAAGGTTGCTTAAGGTAAGGAACGTCCATTAGGGCTTTGCTGCATTAACATGGCAGGAGAAAAAGGAAGGAGAAACAAAAGGAAGCAGCTGGATTTAAAATTCCCTCCGGTGGGTAGGGGGCAGTCCTTAGCCAGTTTCGAATGAGGCATGGCAGGGGGCTCCGGAGGAGGCATGGGAGCCACTGAGAGGTCAAACAGCTGGATAGAATTGGTCTCCCTGCTCTCCCTTCACAAGAGTAGTAAGGGGCTGGTTAGGTTGTCACAGCATCAGGGACCTCACCAGCAAAATAGGCGAAGATGGAAGGTTGGAGGCTCAGATGCTAGAAATGGGGCATCTGGGATTAAAGCAAAAGGGGTCCAAGCACCATATTAAGTAGGGCATCTGTGACTAGTGGTGACCTTGGCTGCGTAAAGCAAAGCCAAAGGATGGGATGGTATGCAGCCTAGTACACTGGGTAACCGGAGGCCAATTAATCAAGAGGGAGTCATTGCCAACATGGAGCTGTGGCCAGCTCTGGCACTATGTCAGCAGTCTCCTACCATGGAGCAGGAAGGAAGGCAAAGGCCAAGGCCAGACATATAAACATGGACAAGGGTAATCAGGCAGAAGAGACTTCCCCTGTGATATGATGAGCTCATTCTAGGAGATAAGTTGTTATTAATTGTTATAAAACATTGTGAGTTTGCTGTTGCCAATAAAATTCTTGTCCATTTGTTCTTTCATAATATTTTTGACTGAAGGAGTCAGGCAATGGGAGGGAAGAGGGGGAGGGGGAGGGATAGTGGAGGGAGAGTCAGAGGACAAGGTGGACATTCCAGTAGCACTATGGTGTTAAATCAATATTACATTCTTTAATCCATATAAGGCTGTAAATAGCCTGTGTTTAGAGGTTATGCGGCAGAGCTGTAGAAGCCCCTTCTGCGGTCAGTCTGAGATCTTTATCATGGTTTCCTGTGAGCGGCTGGGAAAATAGGGACACCTTTAAAGCCGTTTTATATACCTCAGTAGTGTGTACTTTCGTCCAATCTTTCCATGTGCAGACGCAATGAGCAGCACCACGGCAGTCAAGCTGAAAAAGCATAAAAGGCAATTTGAAGGATCTATGGAGATTTGCAATTGCAACTCTTGATCAGTCAGGTTTTAGAATTATTTCTGTCCATCGTTCTGTTGCCTTTTTACCTTTCTGAAAAGAGACTGATGGAAATGCTTGCAATAAGAAAATCAAGGGGTCTATTTACGAAGCTGCATCAGTTAGTGCAGGTGGAGATTTAGCAGTTAACATGCATTATCTGCTATAACAGCTTGCAGAAAGAGGGGCAGAGGCTGATTGGAGAATGGGCTGGGGCTATGCTTACATTTAATGTAGGGGTAGATTTGCAATGCAGTTAATGCACAGTATCGACATTTCTCTTGTAGTAACTGACCGTGAAACTGATGGAAACACCCGCGACAATTGATGTGGAGATTTTGCAGCTACCTTGCATTAAATGTGTCCATTCACATACAGAAACTGCAAACCTAATTACACTTTAGTAAACAGGGTCCAAAATACTTCTTACGGATTCTGTAAACCAGTTGTTCCAAAACACAGCTGTCAAGAGCTCCAAATAGGTTAGTATTTTTTTTTTTATTTTATATTTATAGATATACAAAATATTACAAGGAATCAATCACTTGCACAGGAAATTGAGATATCAGGAGATACAAACCATATAACACTAAATTCAGAGGAAATAACATAACCTGAGACACTCGCTCTAGCCCACAATAATGAGATCCAAAGAAATAGGAAAATTATTAACTACAATGAACTCTAATAGGAAATAAGCAGAGACAAATCAACCAACATCATTAAACTGGTGAAACACAAGCAACAGTCCCACCACAACCAACCCCACGGGCATTCAAAAAGGAAATTAACTGAGATGGAAAAAAAATATATAAGAATTACCCTCTAGTTTTACAAGACATTTACAGGGATATTTCTAAAAGAAGAGCCCGCCCAATTGGGAAACCCTCGGGCGCAGGATTAAAAATTCTTTCCTGCGTCTTTGTGTTTCCCTAGCTAAATCAGGGAACATACGGACCAAACAGCCTTTAAAGACATCATTTCTCGTTTTGAAAACCATTTTTAGAAGCCATTCCCCATCTAATGCTAAGGCAAAAGTTACAAAACAAGTAGCCGGGGTAGCTATATCTGTATCCGAAGAATCTAACATAGAGGTAACATTCAAAACGTCTACCACTGGTAAACCAGGTAAATCGATATCTGAGGGAACGTTTTGGCCCGTGGGTATATAATATATCTTAACCAACGGTGGACAGAGCTCAGGGGAGACCCCAAGTACTTCCAACAAATAGGATTTAAACATTTCTTTTGCAGAAATACCAACAACCTTAGGGAAATTAATCATACGTAAATTAGTCATTCATAAGTGATTATCCAGGGCTTCCATCCGGCTCTTCATGTTACCAAAGTCTTTCATCAGTGCTTCAGCCTGAGACTCCAAACGGTCTACTCAAACAGAAGACTTGATAACAGTTAGTTTAAGGGATTCAATAGACTCAGAATTCACCTGACAGTTCCTCTCAGTCTGTAATACCTAAGTTTGCAAAGATTGAACTTGAGGAATAATAGCCTCACCAAGCTGCTTGATTGCTGACCAAATGGTTTCCAAAGTAAACTGCTCCAGTCTCTGCAGCTCAAAGGCAAAGGGCTTTGGCTCTACTATAGCAAATTCCATCTCCGGGGCTGGACCTGGTGGAGAAGCAACTCCAGTTGCTTCAGACGCCGACCGCTGCACTCCCAGCGTCTCCGGGGCTGAAGTAAATCATGAGGGCACTCTCCCACTCGCAAGAACGATCGGTGGTGATCCCAGCAGAGCAGGAGGCCCACCTGCACAAGGCGCCTTCGCTTCCTCACTCTCCGAACCGGCCCCAAGACACGGTTGCTTGGGAGGCCTCACTGGCCTTGGGAGCTCACCGGCTCCAACGCCCTCTCAGCCGGGCTATTCACCCCCAACTGCGGCTGATGCTCCCGACGGAGATATTGATCTCAAGGACCTACTAGAGGTAAATCAGAGGAGGCTGGGAGGGACGGCTGGGAACCTAACCCCCACCGAACCTTCGTCTGACGCAGCATGAGAAAAAGCGTCAGGGAGAGCTGCCTCTGCCAAATAGGTTAGTTTTTCAAATGGATAAATATATAGGTTTGCTAGTTTCTTGTAACATAGAATCATACCGTAAACCACAATAGCAGAAAAAGTCAATTGGGTCTATCTAGACTGGCCATCCACCTCAACTGCCCAGACTCTGCAATGCCTTGCTCTCCTTCAGAGATTCTACGTGGTAGGACCATGCTTTCTCTAGTTCAGACACTGTTTTTGTAAACCGCTAGAATGTGTCTGCAAATAAAAAATAAAATATGTATATTTCTTTGACATAAATATCTATTCTAAATGTCCTGACAATCAGCCCTGCTTGGATATCACTAAGTTTGCATTTGAGAGTCATTATTTTAAATCATGGGTTCTCTAATCAGTCCTTGGGAAACACCCTGCCGGTCAGGTTTTCAGGATCTTCACAATAACTATATGCACGAGATGGATTTTCACGCAGTGAAGGTGGTGCAGGCACATTTATCTCTTCCCTGCTTTCAGCGTCCAATTCCTACATTAAACCTGTTTCTTCAGAATAAAAGACTATGCATCTACAGTATGACATTTTTAGCTGATACTTTATGTTGAACTGAGTACTGCGTATGAAGATTCCAATAATGGAGAGTGCATGTTGCCTAAGTACCATAATTTATAATGTTGCTAAATAGTGGTGAAATCTGACAATACTAAACTGAGTTGAGTTAGATTTAGTAGGGTTTTTTTGTCTTGATGTTAAATAGGTTATATAATGCCATTAACCAAATTAACTGAGAAGAAAGGCTTGTGTGCAAGAATTCCAAATACTTGTGTAGGTTTTCTAAGAATCAGAATTAGGTTTCTTACCTTCTTCACCGTTCCATCTTTCTTCCTCTCTCTCTGCTGTTTTGTGCCCATTTTTCTGATCTTCCTCACCTTAATTCTCCTTCCCTTCTCTCCATTTCCTACTCCTTCTCAAGTCAGCAATTAAGGCACAGGTTACAACAACATCTTATCTCAGTGTTTTCTAGACTTTTTTCTGACGGCAGATACGATCAGATTCTGACCAGTACGATCCATCTAGTCTGCCCAGCAAGGCGGCAAGAGCAGGTTCACCAGCTGCTCATTTAAGGAAGTAAAGATATGCCTGTATCAAGAAGGCATGTTTCTTTTATGTGATCCACTAATGGGCATATTTTGGATGAAGTTTGGATAGTCCATGAGTGTAATTGCAAATCATGCATGTATTTTATGAACTATGTGCAAATGCGCATACTGAGACATGTTTACTAAAATGTGGTAGCTTCCTGTGTGTTCATCCCCACTGAACGTGGGGGTTGGCACTCAACCCACGCTATAAAATGGTGGCATACTTTTCATGTCTACATGTAACTAGTGCAAGTTTCACACCTTGGCCCACGCACATTCTTTTTAGTGCGATCAGCCTAGGTGCATTTAACTTCACCCCCAGAGATGGCAGTTAAGTGCAGCATCGCTAATGAGTGAACATCAAAGAGGCCCATGTTACCCATGATGTGCATGCTGCACTCTTGACTCGGCCAGTCTCTGCACCAACCCATGCTACATGAGGAGCAAATTATTTTTATCACAGCTGCATTTTATGCATGTGGTAAATTTTACCATGGCACACTTGACACGCAATAACCCCCATGTTACCTGTAAACATGACCCTTTTATGTATTAAGACGAATACCTGCCCCTGGGCAGACATTCATGCACATGGGTGCATTCTAGGTGCAGTTTCTGCAGGATTTGCTCGTATTATATAAAGACACATAGGCACCCATGTGTCTTTATAAAATAGGCTTTAAATAGGCACCTACTTGTTCTAAACACATAGAGCCCAATTCAGAGAGGGGGACTTCTGGGCCATCCGGATGTCCCCGAGGAAGATGGGCCTGTTAGGACCCGATTCTGGACTGCAGGAACGAAACATTCCCGTGGTACACAGAATCAGGCCATGGACGGCCCGGCATGCCCTTGCTGCCTACGGGGACGTCCTCCCTGCCAGGTGCCCTGACTCCTGCGGCTTAGATCCCTCTCTTTCCCGCCACCTGAACCACAGTTGGCTAGCTGGGGCCTGGTGGTCAGGACCCTCCCACACCCAGCCCCGACTCTGGGGGGAATCCTTGGGCCCGATCACCAGATTAGTGCTGCTTATTCCACCTTTGACATGGAATAAGTAGCACATCCCCTTTGACCCAGCAGGACGTACAGGGCCGTGACAGGAATTGGCCCTGTATGTCCTGCCGGCTCAGCCTGCCGCCACTCTGCCCAGATCCTGCCACCTCCTGCTCCCCACTGGCTCTCTCCATCTTACTGCTCCGGATGTGTGGGGAGAGCAGGAGGGGGAATAGGGTCCCAATGGTCTGCGGGGCTGCACGTTCCGGCGGGACATGTAGCCCCACAACCCACGTCTCTGAATAGGGCCCATAGAGGGTCATTTTAAAAGGTTTAGTCATGATTTGGAGGTCTGAAAATGTGCACATGGACACTGAAATCATGGACATGTCTTCATAGCCATTCCACACATGACATTCACAGACATCTCTGGTGTAGGGACATCCAAGTACTGCTACTTCTACTACTAATCAGTTGTATAGCACCACAAGGCATATGCAGAACTGGACATATAGATGTAAGACACATTCCCTGCTCTCAGAGCTTACAATCTAATCATGTCAAAACACATAGTGAAACTGGGGACTAGAGTATGGTAAGATGCACATAAGTAGTGGACAAGAGAGAGAGAAGCATCAGGATCCAAAATCAGCCTTGAAGAGGTGGGTTTTTAGCCTGGTTTTGAATAGAGCTAGAGAAGGGGCCCGATGTACAGACTCAGGTAGTTTGTTCCAGGCATATGGAGTAGCAAGGAGGAATGAACGAAATCTGGAGTTGGCAGTGGCAGAGAAACTGATTTATAATGCTAAATGTCTAACCACATCATGCCTCTTCTACGCGAACAACATTAGCTTCCCTTCACTCATCACGCCTTCTACACTGATCTACCAAGCTTTTTTCACTCACATCTCATTCCCTACCCTTCAGTTCTCAACTGGTAATTCTCTGATAATGGCTTTTATGTGTCAGGGCTCCTACCTATGGAACTCGCTATCCCTGGAAATCTGTTTTTTCTCTCAGGCCTTCAGAGAATGGCTTGACTTGCTCTGTGCCACCTTCTTTTCCCCCCTTCCTGATGTGTCCTAGCTGTACTTTCTTTGACGTTCTGTCTTTACGTAGTCACTGTGTTACTGATATTAAACTACTGGGCTTTGTAAACCACAGTGATGTTTACACCATCACCAGTATTTAAATTCCCCAAATAAATAAAAAAATATTTTATAAAAAAACATATATAAATTGTGATTTCACCCGTGTTACACCCAAACCTTTCCTCGGAGCACACCTGCACCTTGGTCATGTAAAAATATGTGCCACCTTTTCACCATGTGTAATGCCAGTAACTCTTGGGGTAATTTTATAAAAGCTGTTTTATGTGCATAAAACAGGGCTTTATGTACAGAATTACTGCATAGGGGTCCTTTTACTAAAGGGCATGGGGTGTTGCCCTTAACGCACTAATAACATACAAATCCATGACACTTTAGGGCAACACCATGGCGCTACCTACCAGGGGATTGGAAAGTATGTTCTTGGTGGTTAATGTAGTGCACGCAGCCTTGCCATGGTGCAACAATAGTGCAGGTGCACCTACATTCTCCTATAGAGGTGGCAGAATCTGCACCTGTGCTACTCGCTTGCCATAGAGGTAGCACAGATGCACTGACTTCATGTCGCTCACCCCACCCATTCTCTGCCCCAGCCCACCCACTTTCAACCCTAAAGCACATGGACAATTAGCGCCTACATCCAGTCACGCTATCTGTCAGCACATGTTAAACATGTGCCTTTAGCACATGCTAGACCTGCGCTGACAGCTAACACCCTTTAATAAAATATCACTATAGTGTTTTGTCGGTCTGTGCAAACCCTTGACTCTGTTTTCTGGCTTTTTGTTTAATTTTTGCAGTCGTGAACGCTATCCCAAATAAGGATTTTGTGGACCCATTAGAGGTCTTGGGAACCATTGCCTAATATCATGTAGATAGAATATAGAGCCATGTCTTCAATGTTTAAAGTGGCACATATAAGGAGAATTTATGAAGACTTTTTCACCTTTTAAAAAGTGTTACCAGACTTGTCACTGAAAATCTCACAGTATTTCCAGAGGGAAAATTGCCGGCATAAACATAGAACAGTTGTTCACTGCAGAAAATCTTTGCTGAATTTCCCACAAGACATATTATATCCCACTGTTAAGTGATACCCCTATAGGACTAGCAGGGAAAATCAGGTGGCGCTATTTCCCCATTATTTATGAAGGTGGCTGAAGAGAGGCTAAAATGTAGGATCAGACTTTGGACTCACGATTGAGAACTTTGATGCTGAACTATAAAAGAATTAATACTGTGGGACATTTATCACTGTTTTGTGGAAAATTTAACATTTTAGAGAAGATGAATATGTTTTGGAAAAGTAAACAAATGTTATATGCACTGGCAAGTTAGATACAGAGCATTGATAAGGCAGGTAAAGAGAGAATTTGAAAAGAAGCTTGCCGTGGAAGCAATTATATAGATAGTCATGGTTTAATAGAAAGTCAACATGGATTAAGTTAAGGAAAATCTTGTCTTACTAATCTGTTATATTTTTTTGGAAGGTGTGAATAAAGACGTAGACCAAATGAGTTGGTTGATATAGTGCACCTGGATTTTCAGAAAGCCTTTGACAAGGTGCCTCATGACTCAGTCAAATTTGCAGATGAGAAAATTATTCAAAGTTGTTAAAACACAAGAGGATTGTGAAAAGTTGCAAGATAAATTGGAAGACTGGACATCCAAATGGCAGATGAAATTTAGTGTGGACAAGTGTAAAATTGTGCACCTAGGAAAGAACAACCCAAACTACAGTTACACAATGCAATTTTCCACACCCATGAAAAAGATTTAGGTGTCATCATGGATAATACGTTGAAACGTTCCACTCATAATGCCTCTGCATTGTTCCATGGTGCAACTGTACCTTGAATATTGTATGCAATTCTGGTCACCATATCTTAAAAAGGATATAGCAGAATTAAAAATGGTACAGCGAAGAACCACCAGAATAGTAAAGGGGATGGAAGGATACCCCTATGAGGAAATGCTTAAAAGGTTGGGGCTTTTCAACTTGTAAAAGAGACAGCTGAGATGAGATATAATAGAGGTCTATAAATTAATGAATGGAATGGGACAAGTAAACATAGATTGGTTGTTTACGCCATCAAAACGTAGAAAGACTAGGGAACACACATTAAATTTACAACATAACCCATTTAAGACTAATAAGAGAAAATATTTTTGCACTCAACGTGTAATCAAAGTCATTACCGGAGGATACAGTGAAAAATGTTAGTGTAGATGGGTTTAAAAAAGGTTTGGACAAGTTCCTGGAGGAACTATTATTAGAGAGGACCCAGGAAATCTACTTCTTGCCCCAGAACAAGCATTGTGGAACCTGTGTGCCTTTTGGGAACCTGCCAGGTACTTGTGACCTGGATTGGCCGCTGTTGGAAACAGGATACTGGGCTTGATGAACCTTATCTGACTATGTATGAAATTTCTTATATTCTTATGTAAAAATATTTAATTTGTACATACAGCAGTTGAATATTTTGAAAACAGTATGTTGTGGACAATTACTAAGATATGTCTCTTCCAGAAGAGGAGAGGCAAATATTTTCTCACCAGATGGGGTTCTTTCTTCAAGGATGCGCAAAGATATGGAAAATGATTTCAACAGAGATTGTTTGTTTCAGGTACGTTTCTCCAAATGGCTTAGTTTTTCATGATGCTGGATTGTATAGTAGTGATTGTTGTTCAAGTGGTTGGATTCCTCCTGTTCTTAGTTGGCTATGTTCGTTAATGGGCTCCCTAAAGAAGCCGTGGATGCGAAACACCCAGTGTCGGAGCTCTGGAAAACCAGCAGAGAACTTTATATGGCAGAGAAATTAAGCCAAGCCAAGCTAAGTATTTAGGAATCTGTTTGAAATACTTTGAACTCAACATTGAGCACTGAGCATGTGGTATTATTTTGGTTGCCATTTAGTGAGCTCTACATAACCTGCGAAACTCAAGGAAATATTTACTCTATTATTGAACGAGCCATATTGGATGTGATAGTAGTGTGCAATCACTGAGTAATTACTGTGGGTTTTGGAAGCATTCAACCTTTGCGGAAGTCATGTATTTCGATAAAACTGGGATTTACAAGTGACACTATCTTGACTTTCTTTTGGGAGATTTTTGTGCTTTCTCCCTTCATTTCATTCTAAGAGGTTTTTGACTGCCTTTTTATTTTTTTAGTCTAGTCAGACATTTCTGAATTGACTGACTAGCTTACCCTCATCTTGTTGGATAAGAGGTCAGCTGAGGTCTTTTCCTCTTTAAAGTGAACACAGTGCTTTGTCTTAGATGCTCTGTTTGATTGAGTGTTAAGAATATTTATTTACTTTTGCCGATATTAGGAGTTTTTTGTTTTGTTTTTGTATTTATATTTTTGGCTCCTAGAGAGGGTTTTTTGTACTTAAATAGTTTTGCAAATGACATGACAGTAATGAACCTAACTTCTAAGCCAGGGTAATATGAAGTATGATCTCAGTCTTTCAAATTTACTGCTAATGCTCGGTGTAGTATTTGCATCATGCTTCTGTTTGGATTATTTCATAACTTATTAATTGTACTCCCCACACTCACAGACCAAAAACCCTTCACCCAACATGTAATTCAAAAAATATTTTTAATATATATAAATCACTTACCATGAACTTAATCCCAACTAGGGTTTGGAGTGAGAGAGACATATCCTCATCAGTTATAGCACCAGTATAGAGAAATCTGTCATGGGAGAATCTGTGAATATCTTCTGGCATTTTTGCAGACCAGCTTTCATGATGATGTGATCTGTGTTGCCATAGCAACTCACATGCAGCTGTAAGATGTCTGAGACCACTAGCACTTTTAAATGGCTGGTTTTGTGGGCTCAATGGAAAGGCATTCCACCCTGGGGCATGTTTATTTCTAGAAATCCTTCAATATTCTATATTTTTGTTCTTTTACATTTTGGTTTCTACCATGACCAATTTAGCTTTTATTATTCAAAAATAGAAACATTGGCAACTCCTGAAGCACTGGCACCTATCACAGGTCTTGACAAATTTTGTTTGAATTTAGGAGCCACCCTAAAAACTTAGGAGCCACCCTAAAAACGTAGGAGCCAATGACTAAGACTTGTTTTACAATGCCTTCTAAGCCTGCCCCCCCCCCCCCACATTCAACTATGACTTCTTTAGGACCTGAATTACTAATTTAATGGCAGAGAAAAAAAGATAAAAGTACCTGTTGATAGCCACATTAAAAATAAACATTTTAAATGAAAGGCTGGCTAGCTCAAATGAAGTGACAAATAAGAAAACATGCCAAATAAATAAATACTGATTCTGAAGGCATAAATGTGTATGGATGTTTGGGGAATCAGACTGCAGTTTCAATGCCCTGATGAAGGAGTTAATGCACAAAGCAAGGCAGGTGCAGGAAGCAGCAGAGCCTGGAGCAAGCATAGGGAGAGCTTACAAGAGATAAGGAGATAAAAAGCATGATCCAGTTCAGTACATAAAACAGATACTAAGCAAACTAAAAAAAATTACCTGTACAGTTACTTTTATGCATGCTAAGGTCTGCTAGGGACATTAGAGCACTGAAATTGTGCTATATGAGTTGAAATGAAGGTAGTAAGAGACTATTTACGGACAGAGCTGGGTATAAAAACACTTTTACTGAAAGGATAGAAACTACATGCAGGAATTTGAGCTGGAGGTTTTTTGGAAAGAAGATTTCTGATAGAGAAATGTTTACAAAACTTAAATTTGTTCATGAGGTTCCTTGTGAGAGAGTTCTTACCCCTTGTTTTTCACCCCTTTGGTAAGTTCTGATTTGAATTTAAGGTTCAAGAAGTTGTAACGTGCATTGAGAAAAAAATTAAAACAATATATTCTTTGTAAGTTGGGAGTTTCCATTCATGGATTAGCTGAGGAAACTCAGCCACCCGTGGCACTCGTAACATCCAGGTAAAGTAGGGTAACTCTCTCGTGGAACCCCGGTTTATACTGACTGATTTTCCACTCTGTATTTTGATGTGACACTGCACAGCAGAAGTCAGCGGCCTCCCTCCACCCCCTCATCATGCTGTCAGCAGCATCCTGAGCTCCCTCTATCTCCCTCATTCTCTCTCTCTCCCTTTCTCATCATGCTGCATCCTCTGCTCTCACTCATTCTTTCTCTCTCTCCCTTCCAAAAGTCCCAAACCTTAATCCTCTCTGTCAATCACTCCTCACATCCCAAGCATCCCTCAGCCACTCACCCTGCAACTCCCCCCAATGGCAGAAGATCATATCATGGGCTTCCACGCAATCGTTTTGGAATGGCTCTCTCCGGGTGGGTGAGTATCCTTCAAGAGATCTGGGGGAAGCTACAAGAGGACCCTCTTCTTCATTGGGGTTCTCTGTATAACAGGGGCTGTTTGGGCTGAATTTATGCTACTTCCCTCCCCCCCCCCACCTCCCAGGCACCCCATTTGTCTCTCTCCTCCTCCACCTCCCAGGCCGTCCCCTCCCCTCCCCTCAGCCAGCAGATGCTGAAGAAAGGTTGCATGTGCTTTGAATTTATCATGGCTCTCTTCACCTTTTAGCTGTGCAGTGCAAAAACTGGTGCAAGTCAGGCAGCCTTACGTTTCAAGAGACGATCCTGCACCACATGTCTTAAAGGTAATTAGAGCCACGATGGATGTAAAGCACATGCAGCCTTTCTTTTGGCAATAGCAGCAATGACAGCAGGCACTTGTTAGGTGACCTAGCACCCATGATTTGTCAAGCCCTGGTCTATTGTTTTCATGAACTATATTCTTGGTCTTTAGTGTCTGTGGAGTTAAAAACTCTGCCTCCCTGCATGCTTGTCTATTTCTGGGTTTGCAGAGAATACAACAACACATTAACCTACATTTAGGTGATAGTTTTATTTTTGCCTCAGTTGTAAATAACCCAGTGTGTAAGAGTTTGCTTCTGTTTTCAAAATAGGTTTAAAAGTTGGAAAGTGTGCACTAGAGCGTGACATAATGGTGTGTTTTCCCTTTTTTCCATTCACAGCCTCGGGCATGTCTTGCTGGGAGACTTGGCTGAAACATCCATAGTAAAGTGTGCCTTAGTAGGGTAACAAGGGAAGTGTGAATGGGTGTCTGGGTGGGTGAACATAGTGTGAGGCTGGATATTGTGAGTATCCATGGGGGGAGGGGGCAGCTATAGGTGTTGGCAGCATGTATGTATGTGAGTGTGTATATCATGAGTTTTTCAGGGGATACAAGTGTTGTCAGTGTGTGTTGAGGCTGCGTGTGTGTTTTTGAATGCGTGTATCATGAGTGTGTGTGTGTCGGGGATGCTTTGTTTGTGTATTCATGTATGTATGTGTCAGAGGAGCTCTAGGTGTGTGTGTGTGTGTGTTTATATATGTCAGTAGCTCTACACTTGTATGAGTGCATGCTTGCATGTGTCAGGGGGCTTTGTGCAAGCATTTGTGTGTGTATGTTATTTACATGTCAGGCTCTATGTGTGTGTGTGTGTGTGTAAATATGGCTTTGTGCATGTTTCAGAGAGCTGCCTGTATGTGTTGGCGACTGTGCATATGTTGGAGGACTGTGTCTGCGTGTATATGTATGTACGTCTGGGACTGTGTGAGTGTGCGTTCATGTGTGTTTTGGGGTCAGCCTAGACTGAGGCATAGGCAACAAAGGCAACTTCCTAGAGCACCAGGCTTTGAAAGCACCAAATACACGAGTTTAGTAGGAGCCTAATTTTGCTTGCTTTAGCATGGCTCCCCACCACTTTCCAGTCCTGCCTATAGGCACCAACATCTACCCCTTGGTTGAGATGTGTGTGTGTGTGTGTGTGTGTGTCAAGGGGGTGCATGGGTGTCCGAAGGTGAGTAAGTCCAAAGGGTAGGTAGATGGGAATGTGTGTGTGTGGAAGATGGGCGGGGGGATGAGTGTGTATGTTTTGCATGTGTGTGTCTGGAAGTAGGTGGATAGTTGTATGTGTGCGTGTATGTCAGGCATATGCGTGAGCGTGTGTACTTTCCCCTGTCCTGCACTCACTCCTTTTCTCCTCTAACCCTGCTACTTCCCTTAAGCCCCATATATTTCTTTCCTCTTAACCCTGCCCTTCCCTTATTTCCCATAGGCTCTGCTCTCCTACCTGGCCCTTGGCTTGTGGCCATCTTCTTGCTGGCAAGATCTGGGACCTCCCACCGGCTCTTCACTGGTCCTCCTCTGATTTTCTTGCTGGCAGGAGCTGGGGACCTCTGCTGGTTCTTCACTGCCAGGCCTCCAGTTTTCTGGCCAGTGGGAGATGGAAACTCACACCAGCACTTCGCTATCACAGCTGCCATTTTGAGACAAAACTCAAAAAAATAAACCCCAAATAAACACTCTAGAGGAAAAACATAAATGACTGAAAAACACCTCTAAGGGCTATTCACCTCCTTAAGTGATTTCAGTGGATACACGCTACTTATCTTCTCTTTGAAAACTAGACCACAGATAGTGCCGAAACGGGCAGAAGAAATATTCAGCTGAATAAATATCCCTCTCCATGGGCCATCAGGTTAGCACGTCTTTCTAAGCAGCTAGCTGTGTCCTTTTAAATATTGACCCTAAAACATATTTGAATAATATCTGGACATTTAGATCACCAAACAATCAGATCTTGTCCATATATTTATGGGCTGCATTAGGAAAGGAATAGGGTCGGTCCAAAAATCTATATGGATAGCAGTGAAGATGAAATTATACATTTAGGGGCATGTTTACCAAAGCGTGCTAACCATTAGCAATGGGTTTACCTATGCGGTAAGCAGCCATACTAAAATTTCCATGCTAACAGGGTAGCCCGTGACTGAGCAGAGACTGGGCAGGTTGGCTGTAAATGTCGGCATTGGCAGTACATTGCGGTTAGCGTGGGCATAATCTGCATGTGCTAATCGTGAATGTTACTGTTAGCACAAGTGTACTTAATGCCACCCCAATGAATGGTATTAAGTGCACCCATGGTGCCATGTGTTAACAATATACTAACAGCAGGGGATGGATGCATATGATCCTTGAAGATGGTGCAAGCCTCCATGCTAGACTGGCAGCCGAAATGCCAGCTTTTCAATTGCCCTGGCTGAAAATCCAGCCCAACACAAATTGTTGCTTTTATTTAGTTTTTTTTTGTTTTTTGCTGTTTCCGTTTGAGTGTTTTTTTCCCAGTTTCCAAAGTTGACTCCAGTGGCATCAATATAACCTCGGGAGGGCAAGGTTCCCATTGCTGGAGCTCAGTAAGTGACAAGAGGGCAATGATGCAGAACCCTTGATTCCACAGGGAATAGCTCAGTTTATGAATCTTGTTAAATGGATTCTTGAGTTTTCTAACCTTCATTCACTTCATAGCTTAAAAAAAAGTTCAGTTAGCAGCCCTGGTGGGCATAAGAATCCCATAGCCAATCAATCAACGCAAATACTCTCACAGTGACGCTCCCTGGTGACCTTGGGCACAGTGACAAATGATTTGGAGGATGATACGGACAGAAGTTTTATGATGAGCCAAAAGAATTATTGCTGCTGAGTAATGAAGAAGAATAAAAACTAAGAGTGAGGGGCAGAAGCGTGTTTGGTTTAAACAAGGCTCTATAAATTCTCTAACTGCTTCTGTATTTCCTTGGACATAGCTGGAAGAGCTCTGCTATCCTATAATCAAGATCTCTGCAATAAACATCAGCAGTCTACTTTCAGTGCTCATTTGCCTGGTATGATATTTTCTTTATGGTTATCTCCATGGAATGTGACTGAAGTCTAGGAGTCACTGATATGCTTCCAGAGGCAATATTTATCTCAGCAAATACACACACTGAGAACGAATCCACTAAAATGAAGCCGTATTTTTTGATTACATTGACTCATTCAGAAACCTGCAACATGACAATTCAGTCTAACGTGATTTACAACATTTTCCTTTACCAGTTCTAGCTTTTCTCTTCCTGTCCTACTTTCTTTTTTTTCAAAAAGGTTGTCATTCAGTGAAATTAGAGGTTACGTTTTTATAGCCCATGCCTTTTTTCTCTTTAATTCATGAAATTATGTTTTACCTGATTATACACAGTAGCAGTGCTAGTAAACTGAGTGGGATTTGAAAAGAGAAGAAAATTAGAGATTATATGCTGTTTTAGCACTCAAGAAATACTGGCCTGCACTGTTAGTTGAATGTCCAGAATTAACACTATTAGTGAGAACTGTTCAGTCTATGAACCTGAGGTTCAATTTGATCCTAATTTGGGACTTTGAAACTTTCTCAATAGAAGGGAATAAAAAGAACCATATACACTGGGGCCTAGCTACTAAAGGTTTGCTCTCATTTTATGTTTATGAGAAAAATACCTAATACCCTGTGTTTAAGACAATATTTCTGCAATTGTCTAATTGTTGGGTCTTTTGATAGGCTCATATTACTGCATGTGGTACCTATCACCTATGTTTGAAACTTTTATTGTAGCTTAGAAATGATCAACTTGTGAAGGGAATTAGCCATATGAATGATAGCGATGCCAAAATAATCAATAAGATTATCAGTAAAACCAAATATAATTCTTAGATGCCAGCTAATAGGGCCCGATATTCAGTACCTGCGGCTAGTGCTAATAGCGCAGTAGCCACCAGCGCTGAAGAGTAAACCTGGATATCCAATGCTGGGTTAGCCGCATAGGCCAATCAGTTACTGGGCAGCAGCGATATTGCGCCATTACTGGTTAGCGATATGCAGCGGAAGTTATGCCAGGGCTACCTGTGCTTGAGGTTTCACTACTTATCGTTAACTGGGCAGCGTCTCATTATTGCCACTGATTGGTTTCCGATCAGCTCCGCCTCAGCTCCACCCTAGAACAGCCCCGAAAGGCCTCGATGCTAAGTGGTTATCATTAGGGCGTGTAGAGCCGGCAACCGCAGATATTCAGTGATATACATTGTCATCATGCTGCTGAATATCCCGTTCACCACAATTAACACAATTAGCAGCTCTGCTAACCGTGTTCATCGCTTTCAGTATCAAGCCCATAGTTTATTATAAAAACTATTCTTCACAGAGAACATTCAGCTTATAGCACATATTTGTGCCGAAATTTAAATATTTGCAGTCATGGGACCTCATGAAAATTATTGCCAGAAAGTAAGGCTCTGCTAATTATTTTTGAAATAATATTAACAGTTGCCAAATGCCTGCAGTAGACTGCAGCAAGGAGAGGTAAAAGAGTTGGTTGTTGACCTTCACACTTGCTTCATGATGGTGATGGCAATTGCTCCAAGCTTTCAGCATATCTCACTCACATTGCATGTGCTTTGAACATAGTCTCTGTAACTATCCCCTCAGAATTTGTTACAACTTTGCAAGGAGATGTGTCTCTAATTGTTTTAGACTGAGAAAAAAACACCATAGCCTTCTCCATCTATAGGTGCCGGCAGTTCTCATAAGCGTTGATTTACATATACTCTGTTACTGCAGTCAACAAACTCAGCATCTTCCCCGCTTCTTTAAGCTTTCATCTTTGTTCAGGAGCATTTATGCTACCTTGTGGCCTATAAGTATCTGGAGCGTGAGTTGTTGGCTTGGATCTCAAGTAGGTGTTAATGTCTGCACACAAAATACACAAGCATGCCGTGTGGATTAGCATATTTCATAATCAATGTGTATACTTCAGGGCCTTGCCCACACTTAACCCAAACAGTAGCCCCGACAATTCCTACGGTAACATAAAAAAATCCAGCTTTCAACTGTGTTATTAAAATTGACAAATGGATTCTGTCAGCGTAACTAAGGGTTTTTCCTAAAGATAGAGATGAGAGACTAAGGCAGTTACAAAAGAATAGTACCTTTTTTTTAATCTTCTTATTGCAAGTTTTACAACTGTGTCCTGTGTGAAACAAGAGCCCACCTTCTCGTTAGTAAAGTGAACACTCTTTTTGCCAGCTGCATATTGGTATCAGCTACAGATAGATATCAGTCTGTCTTTGTTTCTAGGAAACATACGACATCTCACACCTGACTTTCCTAAGAAAGGTTACAGGTAGAATTTCAGATTTAATTCTTCCTCTTACAGGGACTGCCCAGAACTAAGAAGGGGGTAATCCCAAAATCTCCCATAGGTATTCTAGAACACCTCCTTCATGGGGACGTCAAAATGATTATAATCTACGTCGTATTCTTATCAGCAACTATATTATTTCTGTTATACAAGTGTATGGCCATAAGAACAATCAGGCTTATTGGACAGGACAGGCAAAGTGGGTGATTGCAACTAGATGGAAATTGGATGAGACTTCATCCTTCTGCAAAATTTGAGCATATTTTTCAAGCTATCATAAATAATGTTCACATTTTGCTTATCACCGTCTTAATATCTGCTTTTATGACCATTATTTTTCTTTATTAATAACTAGAGGACATGCAATGAAGCTACAATGTAACCTATTTAAGACTAATGTTGTTGTTGTTGTTGTTGTTAAGTGCCGTTGAGTCGGTGTCGACTCATGACGACCCTCTGGATAGTTGTCCTAAATTGTGTTCGGTCTTCAGTCAGGCGGCTCATTGTTGACAGACTGGTACCCGTAGTTGCTGTTATTGTATCGATCCATCTCATTGCTGGCCTTCCTCTTTGCGTTGACCTTCTATCTGGCCAAGCATGATGTCTTTCTCTAATGATCTCTCTCTTTGCATGATGTGTCCAAAGTATGAAAGTCGAAGTCTTGTCATCTGAGCTTCTAAAGAAAACTTAGGTTTGATCTCCTCTATTATTGACTGGTTTGTTCTTCGGGCAGTCCATGGTATACGCAGTATTTGCCGCCGGCACCATAATTCAAAGGCATCAATTTTCTTCCTATCTTTTTCTCTGTCCAGCTTTTGCATCCATATGATGTTATTGAAAATACCATGGCTTAAACAAGTTGAATCTTTGAATGGAGAGAGACATCACTGCTCTTGAGAATCTTGTCTAGGTCTTTCATAGCCATTCTGCCAAGAGCAATGCGTCATCGGATTTTTTTTACTGCTTGTTGCTTCTTTATTGATAGTTGATCCAAGTAGATTAAAGTTGTCCATGATTTCAATTTCTTCTCCTTCAACGATGAACATTGATTTTGCCAGTTGTCAAGATCTTTGTCTTCTGTACATTAAGGTTCAGGCCCATTTTGAGACTATGTTCTTTGATCGTGAGAAGCAAATGTTTCAGATCATCTTCACTTTCAGCCAGTAATGTGGTATAATCAGCATAGCGAAGGTTGTTGATGAGTCTTCCACCAATCTTCATACCTCTGTTGTCTTTATACAATCCTGCTTCCCTGATCATTTGTTCTGCATATAAATTAAACACCTTTGCTTATTTTAAACCATTCTGTTTCTCCTTGTTCTGTTCAAACTGTTGCTTCTTGATCAATGTACAGATTGTGCAAGAGAACGATCAGGTGTTCTGGTATACCCATACTTCTTAATGTGGCCCAGAGTTTCTCATGGTTTACACAGTCAAAAGCCTTGCTATAGTTGATAAAGCATAAAATAGATATCCTTTTGGTATTCTTTAGTCTTTTCAAGGATCCATCTCACATCCGCGATGATGTCTCTTGTTCCTCGCCCTTTTCTGAACCCTGCTTGCACTTCAGGTAGTTCTTGTTCCAGGTATGTTTGTAGTCTCTGTTGAATAATCTTCAGTAGAATCTTGCTGGCATGTGGGATCAGAGCGATTGTGCAATAATTTCAACAGTCAATTGGATCACCTTTCTTTAGTATTGGTATAAACACAGATCTTTTCCAGTCAGTTGGCCATTATGTTTTCAAACTTTCTTGGCAGAGTCTTGTAAGTACGGTAACAGCTGCATCAGATTGCTGTAATACTTCTATGGGAATGACATCAATGGCTGGTGCATTGCTCTTGATAAGGCTTTCAGTGCTGCTTTAAATTCTTCTTTCATTACCAGTGGTTCCGGATCGTAAGGTACAGGTTGAAACGGCTGTTGGTCCACTTGATCTTTATCATATAAAAACTCTGTATATTCTTTCCACCTTTTCTTGATCTTCTCAGCATCATTCAACATACAACCTTGAGCATCTTGTAATATTCCAATTCAAGGCTGGAATTTTTTCTTTAACTCTCGTAGCTTTAGGAAAGCTGATCTTTTTCTTCTTCTAATAGTTTCTTCTTCTGTTTCCTTGCATGTGTCTTTGTATTACTTTTTCCTTGTTGTGTCTTGCTGCACGTTGGAAATCTCTGTCGAGTTCTGCGGTTATCTTTCTTTCTCCTCTGGCTTTAGCTTCTCTACATTTCTGGGCAATTTTCAGAGTTTTTTCCATCATCCATTTTGGCTGTTTTTGCTTTTTCACCTTTTGTAGAGACTTATCGCTTTCTTCCAACACAATTTTCTTGATGTCATTCTATAACTCTTCTGGAGCTCTGTCATTTGTATCTAAAGCAGCAAATCGATTTTGCAGGCAGTCTTTAAATTCCAGTGGTATATTCTCAAGGTCATATTTTGCTACATTCATGAGTGGTTTGCTCTTTTTCAACTTTAGCATGAGTTTGCATACTAGTAGTTGATGATCTGTGCCACAGTCAGCTGCAGGTTTTGTCTTTGTTGATGTTATAGAGCTTTTCCATCATTGACTTCCACAGATGTAGTCAATTTTATTTTTGTACAATCCACTGGGTGAAGTCCATGTGTACAGTCACCACTTGTGTTGCTGGAAGAAGGTGTTTGAGATGAATAGATCATTGGTCTTGCAGAATTCTATCAGTCTTTCTTCAGCTTCATTTCTGTTGCCAAGTCCATATTTTCCAACCACTTTGCCTTCTTCTTTGTTGCCAACTTTTACATTCCAGTCATCCATGACTATCAGATATCCTGTTTGCATGTTCTGACAATTTCAGCTTGAACTGGTTCATAGAACTCTTCAATTTCATCCTCTTCTGCGGCTGTTGTTGGGGCATATACTTGAATTATAGTTGTGTTGATAGGCATTCTTGGTAGACGAATAGAGATTAAGCATTCACTGACTGCATTGTATTTCATTACAGTTCTTGCAAATTTCTTCTTTATTATAAATGCAACACCATTTCTTCTTTGTCTTTCATTTCCAGCATAGTAGACCATGTGATCATCTGATGCAAAGTGCCCAATGCCAGTCCATTTCAGTTCGCTGATACCCAACAGATCAAGTTGTACACATTCCATTTCATTTTTGACCACCTCCAACTTCCCTTGGTTCATGCTTCATTCAGTCCATGTTCCAATATGTAAGACATCTTTACAGCTTCTGACTCTCATTTCATGTGCAGCTACATTAGCAGTCAGGCGTCCCGAGGGTTTTGATCTAACCACATCATAAATGCTGGCTTTACTTTGGAAGGTCTTCAGATCTTCCCCAGTAGCTAGTTGAGTGTCTTCCAACCTGGGGGTCTCATCTTCCAGCACTATAGTGCAATTTGTTTTGTTGTGACTATCCATTGGGTTTTCATGGCAAGATACAGAATTAGATTGCTGGGCCTTTCCTCCGCACAGTTTAAGTTTAGTGTTGTTGCCGTTGTCAGAGAAATGTGATCCTCCGCTGTCAACACCTTCCCATTCTGCTGCTGCCCAGATGGGTTTTCATGGCAAGATTCAGAAGTAGATTGCCGAGCCTTTCCTCCACGCAGTTTATGTTTAGTGTTGTTGCTGTTGTCACAGAAATGTGATCCTCTGCCGTCAACACTGTTCCATTCTGCTGCTGCCCAGATGGATGGTTTGTCTTGTTCTGACACCTCAGCTGAGACCTCTCCATCTTGGGAGACCCTGCCAGTAGTTAAACTACCGATAGCTTAGCCCTCAGCATCACGACAAGCCCTCACAGCACGACAAGCTTCAAACTACGTTAAGGTTAAGACTAATAAGAGAGAATATTTTTTCACTCAATGCGTAATCAAACTCTGAAATTCGTTAGGATGTAGTAAAAGCTGTTAGGGTAGCTGGGTTTAAAAAGGTTTTGGACAAGTTCCTGGAGGTCAGGTCCATAAACCATTATTAAAGAGGACCCTGGAAATACACTGCTTATCCAGGATGAGCATTGCAGGTTAAAAAGCAGTGGACACAGCACAGATCCCTGGGGTATTCCACTATTCACCTTTCTCCATTGGGAAATTGGCCATTAAGCCCTACTCTCTGCTTTCCATCTTTTAACCAGTTTCTGATCCAGATTAGTACACTGCCTCCTATCCCATGACTTTTTAATTGCGCCAATAGGGTAATACACACTAATTTGTCACAATCCAATTGCTGGACTAATACACTAAAAGCAGCTGGTTACAGCAGCTTTGAATGAAAAGGTCTGACAAAAAAATTAAGCTGTGAATAACATTGTTAGGTTGTGAGCTCTTTATTTGTACAGGATAGGTTTTGTTTTGTTTTTAGTGCCATCAAGTCAGTGTTGACTCATAGCGATCCAGCTACCTCTGAGTTTTCTTGGCAATGTATCACTGGAAGTAGATTGCCAGCCTTTTCTTCTGAGGCAATGGAGGGTAAAGTGATTTACCCAACTGATATTGTTAAATGATATTGTCTAGATATTTAGGTAAATGATTGTGGCCGGTAGTGAATATCTGAATAGAGTGACAAGCGCCACCACTCAATGGATAAGTGCAATATTAAGATCACTATCTGGATAGCCATCTCGATAGATTTAGAACAGATTCTTTGTTTTCCTGAATTTAGCTGGATGTTTTTTTGGCTAGCAGACTGAATATCACCACTATCTAGATAATTACCTGGACTTCCCACGCTCCACCATGGCACTATAGAGATAGCAGTGAGATTGTTGGTGGCACTATCCAGATAAGTGGGGTTTTTTTTATATTGGGATGATAAATTATCTATCCATCTTCCCTGTCTGTCTCTCTCTCTCTCCCTATATATGTATATGTACAGATAGATATAGTTAAACATAGACAATTCATCCCTGCAGGACACTAAAAATGACAGAAGAAAGCATTCCACCAGTTTTGAAAGGGTCTATGCTAAATTTACCAAGATGACATGTGCTATCACAGTACAGCAGCTGTGCATCACAAACATTTTAGATAGTAGTCTGCTACTGTGGATTTTAATGGGGTCAGTCACCCAGGCCTGTAGAACAATTAATTTCTGCACCGCCTTCTTGTATATGCTTCGGCACTGAAGAGTGTCCCTAGTTTTGCTCCCTGTGATGTAGCAGTGCTTAGCCTTCACAGAAGGCCAAATTGGCACTGTGTACCTCACATGCCCCCTTTTCCTTATTTACACTAATGAGGCCCCTTAGAGTAGATTCTGCTATGGAAAATGACAGTCAAGTCAGATTTTCAGGATTAGGTAAAAGCAAGAATTATATTTGTTACACTGTGTGTGTAGGCCTCTCTCCTATTTTCTCTCTCTACAGGAGGCAAACAAAAGTAGTCTGTGTATGTGTTTGTGGTATAAATGGCTGCATCAAATATATTTTTTTTATTGTATTTATTTTATTTCATTAAACTGAATTTGTATACCACCTTTCTCCGGGTCAAGGCAGTTTACCTGGAAGAAAGTGTAACTTACATTGAAACAGTGGAATCAGCTATGTATAGCATGCAATTAAAGAGCCTTTTGGTCCTTAACTATGTACAGTTATGACTATATACAACAGTAGTGGTAGGTGGTTGTACATTATTCTGCTGGGGGAGGGGGTTATTTGCTTCTGTTGTTCGGTAAACAGGTGAGTCTTTAATTGTTTGTGGAATGTCTTGAGGTCCGTGATGATCTTGAGCTGGTCCAGTAGTCTGTTCCATATAGAAGGTGCGTAGAGTTGGAAGGCTCTTTTGCATGCCTGCTGGTTTGATTTGGTTCTGATGTGGGGGATGATGAGGGTGTTCATTGCTGAGGTTCGTCTAGATCTGGGTGGTTGGGAGGGCTGTAGAAGTATGCGGAGGTGTGTGGGGGGGTAGGGGTCTGAGTGGTCTTATTTATGAGTTAGCAATCCTTGGAAGATGGCATTGCAGTAGTCCAAGTGGGGTATATTGATGTTTGAAGTGCCATGCGGAAGTCATCTGGTTCGAGGAGTAGTCAGAGGTTTTGGGGTGTCTTTGCTTTGAAGTAAACTGTTCAGGTGATTTTGTTTATGTGCTTTTTGAAGGTTAGGTGTTGGTCAAGGGTGATGCCAAGATATTTGACCTCGGTTTTGGTTTTGATCGTGATGGTTTTCAGAGTTATTTTAGGGGGGGGAATAAATGCAGTGTCTCTTGTTATGTAGAGGGCTTCTGTCTTGTTATAGTTTATTTGTAGGTTGTTGTCAATTAGCCAGTTTGCTACTTCGGTAAATCATTCTTGGTGGGCTGTTAACATTGGTTGGTCTGTGTCAATTGGTCCATATCTCATATCATCGACATAGAAGTGGAGGTTTAAGTTGTGGGTTCTTATGATTGTGCAGAGTGGTGGTAGGTAGAGGTTGAACAACATAGAGGAAAAGGTGGATCCTTGTGGGACTCCTTCAGTTTGCTTGTATGGGGTGGAAGAGTTGCTTCTGATCTTTATTTGTTGGTATCTATCAGTGAGGTAGGATGTGAACCATTAGTGGACAGTTCCTTGGATCCTAATTGAGTGGAGTTGTAGCAGTATTTGGTGGTTTGTGGTGTCAAAGGCTAATGAAATATACAGGACGATTAATAGGAAGCCTTGATAGGCTCGTTGCATTCCTTGCATCAGTGTGTTTATTAAGGTGATTAGTAATGTTTCCACTGCTGAGGTCAAAATCCATGTTGGGGGTCTAGGAGACTGTGTTTGTCAATATGATCTTGCAGTTGGTGCTGCATCATTTTCTTAATGACTTTTGCTGTGAAGGATGATGCTAGGTCTGAGGTACCCAGAGTTGTTTTTTTTTCCAGTGTTGTACATATGGAGGAGATTTTCAAGCATGTGGGCATGGTGCATTGCTGAAGTATTGCTTGTTTGAATTTGGTGATTGCTCCACTGAGTTCACACACATACATTATGGAAATAGATACAGTATATTGTTTTTGCTATCCTTCTGTAAATCACTGCAATACAATGTTTGAAATAATGGGGTAATTTTACAACAGGACACCTACCAAAGAGACACCGATTTTATACAAATAACATAGGCCCCTATGTGTCTTCAGAGAATAGAGTCCTACAATGATTCCCAACTCTATCCAGTGAAGTCCCAAATTTACCCAAATTCTGTTCCAGCAACCTTATTGGATACAATTTTAGAATCCCTATTCATGTTTTGGACATTTGAAAATGGGCATAGAGACATCCAAAGCACAGTGATGTCTCCAGAACCATTTTAGAAGCCAGCCTCCATTGTGAGGATGTCCAAATGAATGGAGCATAGCTGGGGAGTCCCACAGATCAGGACATCTCCGCCTGATTACAGAAATGTCATGGACATCTGGTGTCACGTCTAACTTTCAACCAGCTCCTGTGGCATGCATAGTGATGAACAAGTATCTGGAAAGTGCTTGTTTAGGCAGAAAAACATCCAGAGTGTGTAGAGAGGAAAGTATTCTATCATCCACAGTACTCAGCACAAGTTCAACTATAAAAGCAGTGGGATATGAATCCTGGCTGCCTTGTTTCTAACCCTCTATTCTGACCATTTTGCTATCCTTTTCATCCAAGTTCTGACATACAGTTCTGGAAATGTCTGAGAAGACGTCCCTGCAGACATCTCTATCGGGCACACCCAGGCATATGAAATCATGTCGGCACCTGGACGTGCCTGCATTTTTTTCAGACATTCTGTCTTAGATGTCCCAGATTGCACTTGGACGGATCTTCTAAAATTCCCCCCATTGTGCATAAAAGTATGAACAAATAAGTTCTTTGTGCATATATCCCATGTATTTTTGTAAGACCCTATTTCTGCACATAAAACATTGCTTTGCCTTCAGAAAAGGCATATAACCCTTCCTCCTCTACCCTTATTGTTTGAGGAGTCATTCAGACTAGTAAAGAATAACAAAAAAATAATGGTCCCTTTTATTAAAGTATATTGGACAGTTAATAGGGAAGTTAACACGTGACCATGTTGTTAAGTGCATTGAGTCGGTGTCGACTCATGGCGATTCTCTGGATAGTAGAACTAAACTGTGTAAACATGGCCACAGTAACAGCTAATATGGCAGTTTGCCACTTAGTATCCTACATTGATAGGGTGAAAAGGGACAAGGCATAGGCATGGACTGCACCTTATAGTTAACATACAATGACATACCATATGCTAACTGTTGCCATAAGTAGCCCTTTTTTTAAGTGCCATCAAGTCAATACTGACTTCTGGCAGCTCCTGGGTTTTCTTGGCAAGGGTATGACCAGAAGTAGATTGCTAGGCCTTTTCTTCCAAGGCAGTGGAAGGTAGAGTGACTTGCCCAAGGAGTGCCAATGGGAATCATACCCTAATTTTCTGGATGTTAGGCTGTTGCTCTAACCACTAGGCTACTCCTCCACTCTTATAAGTGGCAATAGGTAGTATTAAGTACATCTGCATTTTCTGCAATGCAGTTGTCACATGATAAGTATATTAGCTCTGTTAACTATATAGGAAGATGCTGGACCATCTTCAACAGTTGCCACAGAGGTTTTGCAGTTAGCGCCCATTCATTTTTTTCAATTAACTTGCGGTAAATGCAAATTTTTACCACATGTTAATAAAACGGCTCCAGTATCTTCTTAAGTTTTAGGCATGGCCCCCTTAACATTTCCCATGCTTTGTCAGTTGAACTGTATGAAACAGCTTGCAGAACAATAAAGAAAAGCTGTCCAAAAAGAGAAGAGGGAAGGAAAGGGAGAAATGTCAGTAAAATATTATTAAGAAAAGAAGTGAACTTTGAATAACCAATAAAAAGAAGAAAAGGTTGCTATTTAGTCATAATTCAATGTATTAGAAGCAAGAGATACTAAGGGGACATTGAGGGCGATTTTCAAAAACTTGAAGGCAGGGTCAAAGTTCTCAGGTACGTCTCATCAATTCCAAAGGAGAAATACTTCACAATCTGTGTCTTACAAGTGACGTTCATGACTGTTATGATATGCACAAAACTTAACCCATTTGGAGAAATTGTCCTGGAGAAATACACAAATGCTTTCTGAAAATTTCCAAAGAAGAATGTACCACAGAGATTTCCACCTCCTAGTTTTGGGAGTACCTTATTTTGACAAAAATTGTGTGTGATGTTTTCCCTGATCCCATCCTTCTCTAAACCATATTCAAGAAAATATGAGCAAAAATCCATATGCTGTGGGTAAATGTGTATCCTTTTACCTACAGATAAATACTTTACAGGAAGAAGTATTCAGGCAACTAGTAACAGAACCCACGCGTGAACGGGTCATACTGGACTTGGTGCTTACTGATGGGGAAAGTGCTTCTGATGTTATAGTGGGAGATCATCTCGCATCCAATGATCACCAGAAGGTGTGGTTCAGTATTAGGACTAGGGCTGATAAAATCCATTCAAAAGCGAGAGTCTTAGCCTTTAGGAAAACTAACTTTGCCATAATGTACCGATACCTCAAGGAGTTGTTAACGGGATGGGAGCAGCTGGGGAAAGTAGAAAAATAGTGGGCAAACCTGAAAAGGGATATTTTAAGGGCAACCAACCTTTTTGTTAGAAAGGTGAAAAAAGGAAAAGGAGGCCACTATGGTACTCAAAAGAGGTAGATGACTAGGTGAAGAAAAAGAGGGAGGTCTTCATGAAATACAAGAGATCACAGAGAGGAAGACGGGCATCTATATTTGGAAAAACTGTAAGAGGCTGGCAAAGTAATCAGGAAAGCAAAGGTATAAAAAGAAGAATAAGTAGCCAATGCAATAAAATCATGGATAAGACATTTTTCAGATTTGTTAGTAAAAGGAAGAAGGGCAAAAGTGGTATTGTCAAGCTCAAGGGTGAAAAGGGAGGAATATGCAGAAGCTGATGACAATAAAATGGAATTGCTTAACACATATTTCTATTCTGTGTTCACAGATGAAGGGCCAGAAGCAGGACCTCAGAAAACACCAACAACCAGGAATAAAAGTAAGGGGCATCTCACACAATTATCATAGGACTGTGTTTGTGAGGAACTGGCTAAACTAAAAGTGGACAAAGCAATGGGACCAGATGGGATACATCCAAGAATACTGAAGGAACTTGGGGACATTCTAGCAGCTCCACTGACTGACCTTTTCAATGCCTCTTTAGAGTCGGGGGTGGTGCCAGAGGACTGGAGAGAGGCACATGTGGTCCCTTTACACAAAAGCGGAAGTAAGAATGTGGTTAAAAACTATAGGTTAGTTTAAACTCAGTGGTGAGTAAATTATTGGAGATGCTGCTGAAAGAGAAAATAGTGAGGCTTCTGGAGCCCAACGGATTGCAGGATCTGAGGCAGCATAGATTCACTAGGGGCAGGTCTTGTCAGACAAATCTGATTGATTTCTTTGACTGGATGACTAGGGAGTTAGACCGAGGGAGAGCCCTAGATGTGGTGTATTTAGATTTCAGTAAAGCATTTGACACTGTTCCGCACAGGCAACATAAGCAAACTAAGCATACTTGGGATGGACCCTAAAGTTACTGTTTGGGTTAGAAATTGGTTGAGTGGGAGGCAACAAAGGGTACAGGTAAATGGAGTTAATTCTGAAGAGGAAGTGGTCACCAGTGGAGTGCCGCAGGGATCTGTCTTTGGTCCAATTCTTTTTAACATCTTTGTTAGTGATATTGCGGAAGTGCTGTCGGGTAAGGTTTGCCTCTTTGTGGATGATGCCAAAATCTGCAACAGAGTAGACACCCAGGAAGGTATAGATCACATGAGGAGGGATCTAACTAAGCTTGAAGAATGGTTTAGAATTTGGCAGCTGAGATTTAATGCCAACAAATGTAGGGTCAAACATTTGGTTGCAACAATCCAAGGGAGCAGTACAGTATAGGGGATGACATACCTCTGTCCATGAAAGAAGAACGGGACCTAAGTGTGATTTTATCTGATGATCTCAAAGTAGCTAAACAGGTAGAAAAGGTGATGGTGATAGCTAGAAGGATGCTTGGGTGCATAGGGAGAGGAATGGCCAGCAGACGAAAGGAGGTGATAGTGCCTCTGTATAAGACATTGGTGCGACCTCATTTGGAGTATTGTCTGCATTTCTGGAGACCGCACCTTCAATAGGATATAAATAGGTTGGAGTCAGTGCAGAGGGTGGCTACTAAAATGGTTAATGGTCTTCATTATAAAGCATATGAGGACAGACTTAAGGATCTTAATATGTGTACTTTAGAGGAAAGGCGGGACAGAGGTAATATGACTGAGACATTTAAATACCTCTGTGGCATAAATGCACAGGAGGAGATCCTCTTTTGATTGAAATCAAACTCTGCTATGAGGGGACATAGGATGAGGGTGAAAGGGGATAGACTCAGGAGTAATATCCAGAAATATTTCTTTACGGAAAGAGTGGTAGATGCATGGAATAGTCTCCCAGTGGAGGTAGTAGAGATGAGGACAGTATCTAAATTCAAAAAAGCTTGGGACAAATACAGTCTTTCTAAAGGCAAAAAGGGGACTCTTGTAGTGGGTGATATGGAAGGGTAGACTAGATAGGCCATGTGGTGTTTTTCTGCTGTCATGTTTCTATGTTCCTATGTTTCTACCCACATACTAGATTGGTAGGAATCAGACATCTTTTTATCCTAATAAACAGTCATTTGCACCGGCCAATGATTTTTGACAATTTGCTGTTTTTAACAAGAAAGTAGACCTTAAACTGCAGGAAGCAGACAATGGAACTGGCTGTTAACTAGATCTAGCCTTAATAAATGTATCTAAATACTCAAGTTCTCTAAACACTGTTATTCCCTTGATACCTAATGGTGCAAATGCCCTTTCTAAAATGTTAATTAGAGAACATAAAGCAATAAACTTTCCGCCTTGTCTGTGTAGCCCAACAAACATTAGGGAATACCCGTGTCTTACAGCCGAGAAACTATAAATCTTTATTTCTGAGAAAAAGTCTCAGTATTGATTCTTTTTCATTTTTCAAAAGAAGAGGAAACCAAAAGAGAACCTCTGCTTCTGAGTGAGATTTAATATTCTAAAAGGAGGTTTGATAATCTTCCCAAACCTGAGAGCCATTTCTGAACTACCTTCGCTGTTGGTACACAGAAAACTCTACAAAAGGAGAAAAGGCTTCCATTGATGTTCTCAGAATACCTTCTTCAAAAATTGTTTTACATTAACTGGGTACAACTTTGACTTTATAAGACAGGTAGTCTAAAGATTATTTTCTTAAAAAGGAGTCTTGAAGTTCTAAATCTTCCTGCATAGAATTGTCATCTGAATTAATGAAATAATAATAATAAGTATTGATGGGGGGGCGGAGCCTGATGTCCAGCGGGTAAGACGCTTCGCGCTGAAGCTCCCGAGAGGCCTACTTAGAATCCTGACATAATACCTATACAAACTTACTATTTCGCTCCGGGCTGACCGGGGTACCTCGGGGGGGATGGCGGCCCATAAACCAGCGCGCTTGGACTTCGGGTCTCCTTCTTCTTCCCACGGAAAACGCTCCAAAACAGAGGTGTCCTCCCCACAGAAGATGGTTCCATTTCGGGAGAACCCCGAAATGCACCTGGAGATTTTAGAGGAAATACGCGGCGTGAAGGAATTGGTGCAGTCCAATGGAGAAGCGCTTAGAGCCCTGCGAGAAGACTTTGGAGTGCTCCAGGACCGACTTGAAAGTCTCTCATCACGGCAGGACAATATGGCGGGGGTCCTCGACTCGCACGCGGTGCGCTTGGGCACAATGGACAAGGCTGAGCGCCAGATACAGAATCTTCAAAAGGAGTTAGAAGATAGCAATAATCGAGCCCGTCGCAACAATGTGAGGCTCATTGGAATACCGGAGGGGGTGGAAGCGGGAGATATGAGAGAATTCCTGCTCAAAACTCTTCCCTCCTTGCTGAAGATCACCTTTCATAAAGAACTGGAAATCGATCGTGCACACCGTGTTCCTACCCACATGGCGCTCAACCGAACGACCCCCCGGCCTATTATCTTTCGCTTGCTACGATATCAACAAGTGGAACAAATTTTAAATGCTGCCCGGGCGAACCATCATTTGGAATTTGAAGGTCACAAAGTCTCCTTCTTCCCTGATTTGGCAAAGCCTACAGTCGACCGACGGAAGAAACTCCTTGCTTTTCGCCCTCGACTTCAACAGCTACAGGCTCGCTTTGGCCTGTTGTATCCCGCGAAGCTCCGAGTGACTCTCCACAACCAAACCAGGACATTCGAAGATCCTGATCTACTATCAACATTTTTGGACACCAAAGAAGCAGAGCAGATGCGCTAATCCAACGACTTGGACTTTTATTTGCCGGCTCTGTCCGCCATTTTGAAGGGCCCGATGCGGCGGTCATAGTTAAGCACAGAGACTACCTGGACTTCCTTTCTTTCTTTCTATGACTTTTGTTTTGTGGTCTCCTATCCCTCCATGATGTGTGCCTCGGTCGGATTCGGAGCACGCACAGTCCTACAGGTTATGTGTTTTTTCAATTTCGGCCTTCTCTGGGGCTTCTCCCCGCAGACACATGGTCGCCAGTAATATTTGGGGTTCTGCTTCTTCTCTACCGCGCTGCGGTTTTTCTTTTTTAATGTGGGGCGCTTCATTGTATTATCTAAGCTTATTTTCTTTTATGCCATATGTACAGCCAGATACAGTCAATATGAGGGACATTGTGAAATTATGTGCGCTATCATGCTCAGAATTTTTAACTTGTCTGAATGGCTTTATGTAAAATCTTATCACTCAACGTAAAGGGCATTAATAGTCCAATCAAAAGAAAGAAAATCCTTAGCTATCTCAGCCATGAGCATGCTGATTTAGCGTTTCTTCAGGAAACGCACTTAAACTCTGCTGAAACACTGAAACTCAATGTTAAGCCTTACATGGTGGCTGCCTATTCTCCCGCCGTTTCCAAACGGTGCGGGGTAGCCATTCTGGTTAAGAAATCTTTGCAAGCTACTGTAATTGATACTAGCGCTGACAAGGAGGGTAGATGGGCCCGAGTACATCTTAAGGTTGGAGATAGTGAATTTACATGTATTTGCATTTATGCCCCGAATGTGGACAACCCTGCTTACTATGCAAGTATTGCGCAGTTGGCACAGGCCTCTGCCAATACTCCATTAATACTTGGTGGTGATTTTAATCAAGTGTTAGACCCTCTGATAGATAGACAGCCGCCTAGAACGAGTAATCCACCCAAGAGTCTTGCTACCCTTACAGCTCTGATGCAAGATCTTGCGCTGGTAGATATATGGAGGCTGCTTCACCCCTCCGACTTAGAGTTCACTTTCTTTTCTGCCCCCCATCACTCCCAATCTAGAATAGATTTCTTTCTCATTTCCAAGGCACTGATTTCTCAAGTAGACACGACTAGGACTCATCCTCTCCATATTTCAGATCATGCTGCCATATCTTTATCATTACGTGTCACTGCGCGGGACGATTCTCCCCGAGCTTGGTTTTTTGATAGATCCCTACTGGGTCAAAAAGATTTTCAGGTTGATATAAAGGCCGCTATCCAAGATTATTTTCATTTTAACTCACCCCAAGACACAGCGAGCTGGGCTTGGTGGGAGGGTTTTAAAGCATCTATCCGCGCCACTATAACTAGCTATCAAATTCGGCAGGGGAAACAAAGAAAGCAGCATTTACTGATTTTAGAGCAGCAGATACAAGCTGGGGAGCGTCTCCTCACGTCCCGTACTGACCCATGTATTTTACTCCGTTTACAACGCTTGCGTTTTCAATACAATCAGCTTTTGTACACTGCTGCTGTTAAAAATATTGAATCACAACAAGGGCTATATTATCGGGAAAATAATCGTGCTGGCAAATTATTAGCAAATGCCCTAAAAGGTCAAAAAGAAGCCAAGCGTGTTACCGCCCTCCGTAATCCGTCGGGGGGGGGCTTGGTCACTAAAGATACCGAAATCTTAGAACTCTTTCGTGATTTTTATACTCGGCTTTATCAATCTGAATGTGATTTTGAGCCAGATGTATTTGAACGCTTACTTTCAGGGGTACAAAGACCGACCCTATCTGACGAAGATAGAGTGGCCTTGGACACACCATTTACTGTCTCAGAAATTCATTCTGCTATTAAGAAATGTGCCTCAGGTCGAGCCGCAGGCCCAGACGGTCTCCCTGCTGAATTCTACAAAACCTTTTACGCTGACTTAGCTCCAGTTTTGAAAATTTATTTTTCTGCTCTGGCCGAGGAGGGTTCTCCTTCTGGGTCCTTTTCAATGGCAAATGTAGTAGTTTTTGAGAAAGAGGGGAGAGACCCGCAACTAACAGCTAATTATCGTCCAATTTCTCTTCTAAACGCGGACTATAAAATATTTGCCACCATTCTCTCTACCCGGCTCTCGGATAGGATGCCTACCTTAATACACCCAGATCAATGCGGTTTCATTCCTGGTAGATCAACTGCTGACAATGCTCGGACTCTATGTCATGTACTGACTACCGCAGTTAATCTTGATCGCCCTTTTGTTGGCCTCTCACTTGATGCTGAGAAGGCCTTTGATCGCTTAGAGTGGCCCTTCCTGTTTGCAGTCCTCCGCTGGTACGGATTCGGGGAAGGTTTTCTCTCTCCGTTGTCTTCGCACCATGTACGCACAGCCTACAGCCAGTATATGTGCCAATGCTTTAAAGTCTCAGCCTTTTCCCCTTCGACGCGGCACTCGCCAGGGCTGCCCACTGTCCCCACTTCTCTTCGATCTTGCACTCGAACCCTTGGCTTTACTAATCCGGCAATCGGAGGAGATTCATGGAGTCCCCTTCACCCATAGGGAAATCAAACTTTCAGCGTATGCTGATGACCTTATGCTTTTTGTCTCTATAGACTCAGTACCGGCTGTCCTAGAGCAAATTGGTAAATACTCACAACTGTCTGGTTATAAGATAAATTGGACCAAGTCGGTAGCCTTTCCATTAAATCCTTTGCTTCATCAGGCAGATATGCAACCCTTCCCCTTTTTATGGCAACCTCGCATGGTCAAATACCTTGGGGTTCACTATTGTTCTCCTTTGGAAGACACTATCTCCTTCAATGCCAAAGACTTAACCTCTAAAGTCCGGGCGCTTACTCACCGCTGGACTCCTTTAACACTCACCTGGTGGGGTCGATTAGAAACCATAAAAATGATGATTGTTCCGAAAGTGAATTATATCTTAGAAATGTTGCCCTGTCTCTTCCCTCGACGTATATATAAAGATATAGAGGGCCTTTTGACTAGATACTTGTGGCAAAACAAGACACCTAGGATAGCGAAACATAAGCTGCAAGCAGATAAGGAAAATGGGGGTGTCAGATTCCCTGATTTCCTGAAGTATCATCAATCTTTTCTTCTCAAACAAGGCGCTCGTTGGCTGGAAGATCCAGTACCGAGTAGACCTGTGTGGCTAGACATAGAAGAGGACCTTTGCAAACCGATTCCTCTTACTTTTCTCCCTGGTATGACTCTCCCATCAGACTCCCACTTTCCACCAATGCTTTTAGACACCTTAGGTGCCTTTAATAATCTTATGCACTCTTTAGACTCCCGACTCTGTCCGTTAGACAAGCTCCCACTTTGGTACAACACTCGATTTCGAATACAAAATAAGCCGATGGCGTGGAGCCCCTGGTACACTAGGGGCATTTGGATTCCTAGTCAGTTGTTCCATGAAGGTCGCTGGAAAACTTTTAGTGAATTGCAAATTGAATTTGGTCTCCCAGCGAAACACTACTTTCAGTTGGTGCAACTTCAGCATTGCCTTCGGAGTGCTAAGGTGCTCCCGCCATCGGCCTCCCCTACACAAGGTTGGTTGGAGACTATCCGATCTATCGGTAGTTCACCGGGTGTAGCATCCAATTTTTACAAAACCTTATGTAATGCTATAACTAGAGATACCCCTATAGCGCAGAAAGCATGGGAGAGAGAATTGCATGTGACTTTGACCCCGGAGCAATGGAGCCTTGTCTGGAGTAGAGTGACACGGGTCTCCCGATCCGCCTCACTCACTCAGACACTCTTCTTTCTAGCCCACCGGTGTTTTTACACTCCTGACAGATTAGCCAAATGGAACACTACTCAGGGCAATAGTTGTTGGACATGTCATGCGGCCATTGGTTCACTACCTCATGTTATGTATGAATGTCCCGCACTACAGTATTACTGGCGTCGGGTCTGGGGTCGTATCCAGTCTATTTTGCACTTTCAAGAGCCCCTTTCTTGGAGGATAGTGGGACTTCGCTCAGCTGCGGGGATCCCCTCTCTTCCAAAAACGGCTTACTTCCTTTTGGACTTTATGCTTGGCATTGCTATTTCCCTAATTACGAAATACTGGAAAAATAGCTCCCAGCTGAGCCCCAATGAATGGTGGAATCATGTCTGTCTCTACAGTAAATATGAACAACTACCTCGTATGTTTGCTTCCCCCATTCCGACTCCTCATCATCGGTCTAAATGGAAGATGCTCAATGACTATGTACATTCTGCTCAATGCTCTCATCTGACTGTCTAAATTTGTATATATCTTTGTCCCATGATTATTCTGTATCGCAGATACTCTTTTGATTGTTTTGATGTATAATCACTGTTGTTTGGAAGCGCTCACATGCTGACATAATCAGCTAGAGAAGAAGCGTGGGGGTGGGGGGTAGTTGGGTTTACTTTTCTTTATTGTATACTTGTCTTGTCTCCTTTGGTGTGTTGTTTCTTTTGTTTGTTGCAAAATGAAAATAAAAGTTTAAAAAAAAAAAAATAAGTATTGATGTTTCAACACTATCCAAATGATGTTCACGGTGACCTACAGTATTATGGAATTCAGGTAAAATGAGGGTAATTCTATAACTGGGCACCTAGCTTTAGGCACCTAGAATGCACCTGTCAAGTTGATAAAGAAAAGCAGTATCCAGGGCTGAGCAGCAGAAATTTTTCAAACTGAATTTATCCAGATAGCAATTTAGGGCAGCTTTACATGCGGCCTAAGTTATTTAGATAGCAGCGATTTTCTATCGGCACTTATCCAGATAGTGGCAACATTTACTCCACCCACGGATCGCCACTGTACTAGCCGGATAGAGCCAGAACAGTCAGCGGCATTATCCCCTCAAATAAAGACTGAATGGGCTCATGTATCTTCAAATAGAGTCTACCTCCGATAGCCAAAACCTTAAATTTTTCTATGCGGAACCGATGTAAATCTTTTAAGACTGGGGACATGGGCTACATGTGCTACGCACCGCACCCCCACTAAAAGATATACTGCAGAATTCTATATGAATTGTATTGCTCATAAGTGATTTTTCAGTAGACCTATATGTAATCCATTGCAATAATCCAGGCTGGAGATTACAGTGGCATGGATAGAGCCAAGGGCTGCGGTGCTGAGTTTTGGAATTTACATCGACTCTCTTTATAGTTTGCACAGTATAGTGGAAATGCATCGCTGTTTCTGTTTCTCTGGTGTTCAATTGCATACATTATTTGACTTCTTGGGATTTCATCTTCACTTTTGTTTACATAATTTTATTGGTTGTTATTTTATTCTATACATGGTGAGGGTCTATCAGTATTCATTGTATGTGACTGAGGCCAGGTATTCAGTTAGCATGGAATTTCTATGTACAGATCTGTAATAATCGAGCTTGTTCAATTTTCCCAGAAGATATATGGATATTCGAGATCCCACTGCAATATTTGTGGTGCTGCCTTTTTCTGGGTGTGCTCCTTGTGTGAGATTAGGTCCTGAGTAACTTTGTAGGATTTTGCATGACTTCATAATATGCCTGGTACTGGAGAGATTTTGTGTTGCTGTCAGTGAGATGGAATCAGAATACAGTATTGTTTTGTATGGTGAGTTCTATAGGGAAATATTCTAGCTTTGTTCTGCACCTGGTGTTGGGTGAGGGGGACTTCTCTGAATACAGAATATATGCTTGTAGTTAATACCATAATGCAAGGTCAGGGGTCAATACTTTTATAGCAGAGTCCTAGACTATATAATTTAACTTCTGTAATTTCTTTTGATTGGAAACAATTGGCTAAGTATAAGTTTTTTCAATTGTATAGCCTGGAATTATAAATTGTATTCTTTCCTCTTAGAACAACCACCTGGCCAGCCTTTTGTGTGTGGAGACCATCCCTCTTGGGAAGATGGGAGCTATCTCATCTCCTGCCTCAGCAGATTGCCTTGAGCCCCTCTATGGGGAAAGCGAGGCATGACTGAAGTTTCACTAGTCCTAGGGCGACAGAAACCCTTGGGCCAGTCCTGGGCTCAGACGAAGGGCATTATTGGAAAGCAGGAAACTGTTTGGAGCAATCCAAAGTCTAACTTGCCTTCCTGCTATCACCCGGAGTCTTTTTTTGCTAATATATTTGCTTTCCAGTCTTTCACTGGTTTATTCCTGTTCCAGTTTTTGCTAGCACTATTCATCTTGTGACCTATCTGACTCCAATTTCAGACCCGAAGCCAAGATGTGGCACCAGTCCCTTTTCCAGTCCAGCAACCTGCTTTCAAACCAGTGCACAAACTATGACATCAGTTTCAATCCAGCTCTTACTATCTACTCGTTCTAGGTCCAGGTATTTATCACTGAGTACAGTTCCCTGAACCCTTTCTGACTTGGCCTGAGCACCCCTGCCCCCAAGCTTGGTACTGTCCAAGCTCCATAAGTTTTCCAAAGGAGACAACCTGACAGATTGTTTCTGTGGACAGTTAGTTTAATCATTTAATTTTGGCCCTCTGAGTGCTTTCAAATGAAAAGTTCTGTAATATCTAAACACATAACATGAAGAAGCTGAGAAATCCTACCTCCCTGTCCTTCTTTATAAAATTAGATATTGGAATTTTCCATCTGGGAAGAAGATAAGACAAATAAAGGACTGTGGCTTTATTTATTGCCCATTGTAAAAGAAAAACTACAGTACCCAAGCCAACCTATTGAGTAAAGCCCCTGTTTGCTCCGGTAACCCACTCTGAAAACTATCATATTAAAATTCCTATTGTGTGCCCTTGTAGTCTGGGACACACAAAGAGAAAATTTAGGCAGCAACTCATTGAGTATAAAGCTAGACTGAATATGGGCAACACATCACCTCCCCATTTCGGAACATCGTATACAGATTTCACCAATTGCATTGGAGAGTATTGGAACGGATACAGTATTACCACCTTGGCAAGGGGGTGATTGGAATAGCTTTCTGAATTTTCAAGAACAGTTGTGGCTTTTTAAATTAGAAACCATGACTCCATGAAGACTGAATGCTGAATTGGAGTGGTTATTGTTGATCTAAAGAAGATGATTGCTAGATAAACAGCGATGAAAAGAGGAAGGACAAGTGAATGACATCAGATGGCCAGTGTTAAATGAATGAGAAGAATGAGGGATGCACAAAAACAGTATAGGTTGCAGAAGAAATAGAGAGAAGTACACAAAAAAATTATAAAATGCATTCCCTGATGGAGATACTTACCGAAATGCAGTGCTATGTCAAATGGTATGTGCAAGGTAAGATTCTGATGAAATATGTAGCAATTGGAGAAAAGTAATAGTATTTGTTGAAGAGTTTGGATGCGCTGTAAGAGGTTTTAAAAGATTAAGGTAAATAAATAGTGTCTTAACAGTGTTATTATTTAGATTTTATTAAATTTTCATACAACTTACATATTCTTCCTCCCTATAAGAGCACAAAACACCCTCCCCCCCCCCACCTTTCAAAACAGGCGGCCCAAAAATGCACATAATAAGCCCTCAAAACTTTGCACCCACTTTCTGAAGTACCAATCTACACAGAAGGCAAACGGATCTCATATTGTAAATCAAAACCCCACAAGAGCTATTTCCTGCGAGATTGTCCCTTAACAGTGTTTCTAAAGAAACGTGGGATTTTAAAGGATGTAATACACAACGGATGAGGAGTAGAAATATTCATCACTGCACTGTGATATGTAATAGAAAAAAATTAACTTGAACCATTAATTGATTTAAACGCCATTGTGTGTTTGAATGATAAAGTTATCCTACAAAAATACAGGTGTGTTAAATAGAAGTATATTTTAGTTTGATGTGTATATTGATTATTTGTAGCCCACCTTAATGTGCCTTAGTGAAAGTGAATTACCCCCAGGCCACCTGAACCTGTGGGAATACAAATACCACCACCCTCTGGGTCCCTGCATCACTCCAGCATGAAGTCCAAAACGGGTGTAATTCCACCCGCTCACATCAATGGTTCCCCGAGTCTCCCAGTGTTGTTTGCGTCATTGATCATTGTCCACTAGCACTAAGATTGCTAAAGAACTATCTCCAGGAACAAGCAGGAATGTAGTCTTCACAAATGGGTATTGTCGGTACCGAAGGAGCCCGTGCGGGAACGCTCCCCAGCGTCCAATAGGAAAGCTTTTGGGACAATCCCATGCGTGCTGCCTTCCCGCCTCTGTACCTCTCTCACTTCAGTTCTTCATTTTCCGTGGAACCAACAGGACGTGGTATCCTGTCACCGCAGAAAATTTACCTTTATTTCTTGTTTTTTGTGGTCGCGTCTGCCTTCATTCGACGCCTACCGGTACCGCCGGTTCTCTTCTTCTTCTTTCCTTAAAAACAAACAAACAAACTTGTATTTCTTCAGGGATCTTTTCCTGCTTCTGGTGCTAGGCGCCATTTTGGGCACTAGGCCCATTTTTCTTCAAGCATGGAGAAACGAGCTAGTGGTTTCAAAAAATGCTCAAAATGTGGCAGTACCATTTCCGTCATCGACACCCATGATTGGTGTCTAAAAGGTTTGGGTCCTGAATAGTGTCCAACGGAGTGTCTCTCCTGCACGAGGATAACCAAAAGGGGCCTGCAGAATAAAGCTGCAAAACTCGGTACCCTTTTTGCCGCCGACACGATGTCAGTTGCATCGACGTCTTCCAGGGCTTCATCTTCCTCCCATGGATCTCAGGTAATCAAATTGAAGTCTTCTAAGACTAGCCGGTCATCGAAGGGTAAATCTCCTTCAAAGTATCGAGATGCCACTGGCGTTTCCCTCGAGGATACTTCACCAGAAAAACAGCCCGGCGGGAGTCTTTGGGCTCCAAAGCACTAATGGGGCTCCAGGATGTTCCAGAAGCCTCCACCTCTACAGAACTACTGGTGCCATGTTATGGGGTCGTAGCCGCTTCCACCAGTACCGGCACCCAGGCATCAACAGGAGCGATGGATCACAGAATCCTCGCTATCAAACGCAGTCTAACAGCTCTCTTTGCGGCTTCGGTACCGCTAAGACCCCAATAGATGGTTCAACATGTATCGGTACCGACAGTGCCTGCTTCGACAGGACTGCTTCCCCCCATGCCAATCTCTGGTATCGGGGATCAGGAACTGAGACATTTCGATACCGACTTCGAGCGGTACCGATATCATTCGTTACAGGAGCACCCGGTGCTTGAGTCTTCCGATTCCGATGATTCTGACGATTCTACCGGTACCAGAGCGAATCTATTAGAAGATTTGGTTCCTTCTCCTCAACGCAGAATGTCTCCTCCAGAGGATATGTCCTTCCAGGATTTCATACGTGATTTAGCAAAGGGTCCTGCAATCACTGTGATTCCAGAAAAGGAACCCAGGGCAGAAGAATTAAGAATTCTACAATACCTATGGCTCCCAAGGAAGCAGCTATGCTTCCCATTCACAAGATCTTACATGATCTAATGTTGAGAATGTGGGAAACTCCTTTAACAATATCTTCACATTCCTGACGCTGAAGCAGCGAAGTGCAGACAATGAATAAATCCAGGAGTCGATTGCAGGGTCCAAGCCAATTTATTGTGCACAAGGCCCAGACAGTCAAGCTTCAAAAAGGACTGAGCAAAGTTCTTACAGAAACATATTCATTTTATACATTTCTTTTCAGTTTGATACATGCAGACTTTCTATTGGTCCCAACGCCCCCTGCATTTGTCCAATCAGAAATCCCTCCTGGGCCTAGCACCCAGCTCCCTCCTCTAGGATTGTTCTAACAATGGCACAGTTTCTAGGTATTGATACAATTCTACTGTGAGGTCATTTCTAGCTCTAGGAATGCAAGTATTGAAACATTTCTATCCTCAGAACACAAGAGAATAATGAAGGTTTTATGAATTCATAAGAAACTTTCCTATTAAGCAGTTTAAAACAGTTTTCTCAGACTTTCACAGATTTTTGGTTCTTTACTAGGATGGGGGTTGGAATCAGGGCCTAATTTACAGGCCTTTCATATTTGCAGGCTATCATAGGCCATAGCCTACCACAACGCCATGACACTATGTACCGAGTGCCAAGTCGTCCTGGTTTTCAAAAGACTCGGTTACCACACCATTCAGTGCTAGTGGAATTGGCCATGCGAAGGATCAAGAGTGCTAAAACACATTCTAATCCTCCAGGCTGTGAATCCAGGACTCTCGATGCCTTTGGCCGTCGATGCTTGCAATCCTCTATGCTAGGAGCCAGGATCAGTTCCTACATTCTTTATATGGGAATGTTCCTGGAAGAAGTCACATAAGACTTAGAGCTCCTTAGTCCTTGTGTTTCAGAGGAAAAAAGAGCAGACTACCTTATTCTGGTCAAGCATGCCCAGAATGTCTCAAAATTCATGAATCATTCTACCTTTGATTGCATTGCTTTGAATGTATTAACAGAACCTCTGCTATATCCATAGGAACACATTGTATTGCTTGGCTTCAAGAATCAGACTTAGAATAGTGGGTGCAAGAAAAGCTGGGAAACATTCCTTGCACAGGAGAAAATCTCTTTGGCAAGAACTGGCAGGACAAGGCTAATCAGCTTGAATCTGACAATACTACTTGAAACAGATTGTCAAAGTCTACAGCCAACCCAGCAAAGAAGAAAATATTCAAAAAAAACTTTTTCAGTAAGAAAAATAAGCCTTACCAATCTTACACCCATCAAACTCACTGTCCGCTCATTCTCACATCACTTCCTGCCTCTTCACCCTTCACTGGCTTCCGGTTAAGTTCAGGTTTATCTTCAAATTGCTCATCATCGCGCACAGAGCTCTTCATGCTAGCACCCCCCAGTATTTGGCTGATATCATCCATCTTCAACCCTCTCCACGTCTTCTTCGCTCGGCTTACGGCAACCGTCTCTTCCTCCCTTCCCCTTCCCAGGCCCATTTGGAACTTACCCGTCACTCTGCTTTCTTCTTTCTAGGCCCCGCTTTATGGAATTCGCTCCCGCTATCGCTCCGCACTGAATTGTCTCACCCACGCTTCAAAGCCCTCCTCAAAACTCATCTCTTTTGTCAATCTTTCGATCTCTCCTCACCTGCCGATGGTACCTTATCCCCCCAACCGCACCCTCCAACCCCCTTAATATCTCCCCCTTATACTTTCCATCCGCCCTTTTCCCTTATTCCCTCCCCATCCCCCGTCATCTTGTTCTCTTTCTCTGGATCTTTTCTGTTTTCTATCTTCTTAACTGTTTCTCCCTGTCCTGTTGTTGATGGCGTTCTTTTCTGACTTTATTTTCAGTAGCCTACTCTTTTTGTATTGTACACCGCCCTGACGCCCTGGCATGGGCAGTTTATCAAATCCTGCAAATAAAGATAAAGATGTTCCCCAGAAGGGGCAACAACAGAACAGACAGCAAAGAAAGCCGCAAGCTCACAAAGCTCAACTGGCTGAACAGACCCAGCCTCCTCAGGGTCTTTGACTTCTATCTAGAGAACTTAGTCATTCTGCTTCTAAAAGGTCCAGAACCCTTGACCATTCCAGGAAGACTATGCTTTTTTGCCAAAAGATGGCAAAAAATAACATCAGAAAATTGGATTCTGTCCATTGTACAACTGCCCCCACCTACAATAATAAAACAGTTCAATTCTCAGAGCCCTGCCATGACCTCTTGTGGCAGGAGGTCACATCACTTCTAGCTCAAGGAGCAATCGAATAAGTACCCATTCCCCAACAAGGGACAGAGTTTTACTCCCCCTACTTACTTACTTACTTATTCCAAAGAAGACAGGGGGACACAGACCTAGACCTCAGAGAATTAAACAAATATTTGTTCCAAGAAAAGTTCAAAATGATCTCCCTCGGAACACTTTTACCATACCTCCAAAGTCAGGACTGGCTATGTTCTCTAGATCTAAGAGATGCGTACACATATATTCTCATCCACTCAGATCACAGGAAGTTCCTTCGATTCCTGGTCCAAGGAAGACACTTCCAGTACAGAGTTCTTCCCTTCGGACTAGCCTCTGCTCCAAGAGTCTTCACAAAATGCATGGCAGTGGTAGCAGCATTTATGAGGACTCTGGGAATATTTGTCTTACCTTACTTAGACGATTGGCTCATTCGAGCATCGACAGCTCCAGAGGCCAACTTCGCTCTCTCTCGAGCAATGAGAATTCTTCAATACTTGGGGCTGGTCATAAACCTCCCAAAATTTCATCTCACCCTCTCTCAATCTCTAGAATTCATAGGGGCTCGTCTAGACACATGGCAGTCAAGGGCTTTCCTGCCCCAGCCACGCTGTCTACGTATAATACAACTGGCATCTCAAGCATCTATGAAGGTATTCCTTACTGCTCGGGAGATGCTTCAACTGCTGGGACACATGGCATCCACTGTCCATGTGGTTCCCTATGCTCGCGTCCACATGCGAGCAGCCCAGTGGACCCTTTCCTCTCAGTGGTCACAAGCCTCGGGTCAACTAACAGACAAAATTGGAACTACCACACATCTGATTTCATCCCTGCAGTGGTGGCAGTCCCTGGAAAACCTCCTTCTAGGCTCTCCTTTCCAGCAGCCTCTATGCCAAACCACTCTGACGACAGCTGCATCCAAGATGGGTTAGGGGGCCCACTTGCATGATCTCTCCACTCAGGGTCTTTGGACCTCACAGGAGGTTTCCCTTCACATAAACCTCCTAGAGCTGAGAGCCATTTTCAGTGCTATTCAAGTCTTTCAGGGCCATCTCAGCAACAAAACAGTTCTGGTCCAAACCGACAATCAGGTAGCTATGTTCTATGTGAACAAGCAAGGTGGGACAGGCTCTCTGTCGCTATGCAACGAAGCTTTGCGAATATGGGCCATTGCCAGAGAGTTACAAATTGACCTGTTTGCGGTATACCTTCCAGACATTCAAAACTTGTGGGCAGACAAACTCAGTTGAATACTGCTGCCACATGAGTGGTCCCTCCACTCAGTTGCTGTTCAGCTGTGGTGGAGTGCAGACCTCTCCCAGAGAAGCTCCTGCTAGGGGGCGGGGCTTAGCAACTACCTGAGCCTGGATGTCGGGTCCTGGGCCACCTCCAGTAGGAGAGGCCCAGGCCCAGAGGCCTACCAAGCCTGGTGGGCCTCCTTCTCTGAACTCGGATGGAGGAACCAGCAGCTTGGAACAGCCGGCGCCCCGGGAGGGGGACTCCCCAGGTAGGACTGCACCTGGCCAGGAAAGAGGGACCCACAGGTATGGAGGTTTGGGCCCGCTACCCCAGGGAGGAGGCTCCTGTCTCCTCCCCAGGCAGGGTGTGGAGGCTGGGTGGCGGCAGGGAGAGGCCCTGGGGAGACCCTGGAGGACCGTGCAGTATAGCACTGGAGGAGGCGGGTTCCCCCCTCCGCCTCGGGTCCTGGAGGAGGCCTCTACCTCCTCCAGTGAGGATGAGGACGGAGGGTCAGGCCTGCCATCCTTCCAGCAGCCAGCTAGGGCCCCAGACGAGGTCGTGGCGGCGGTGCGGCGGCTCCGGGGGTCTCCAGGAGGAGGCGGCCCAGCTGCAAGCCCAGCTCTCCCACCTGGAGAGCCTGCAGGCCACCGTTCCCGGGGAGGAATGGGTGGCCTATAAAACCTATAGAAAGGGGGTGAAGCGGGCCCTGAGAGACAGGTATATACAGCTTATGTCTTTAAAAAACCCAGGGTTGTGGGTCCCTCACAGAAATTTATCAACAGTATGATCGTTGGGCAGCCTTAGGTGCAGTTCAGGGGGGCCCCCGGGGGTGGGACGGCCGGTGGATCCCAGAAGGTTTTGTTACCCACCCTTGCCTGCCCTGGGTAAAGTGGAGAAAGGGTTATCATCATTGGCAGTGGTGCATAATGTTCCAGACCCCAGAGTTCCTTACCTGTCGGCTACTGTGGAAGATGGATCGACGGATGAGGCATCGGTGGCTATGGTGGCATGTCCTGCTGTTCCTTCAGTGTGTTCTCTGAGGTCCGCTGCCCCCGGGGCGGTTGGGGGAGGGGCACTGGCCCAGCGTACTGCACAGGATCCCACAACCGATGTTGCATCCCTGTATCAGGAGGAAGGGCTGGTGGATGAAAACCGAAGCCAGAAACCGGTTCCCGAGGCTCTGTCTCTGTCCATTCTGGCACTCCCTGGGTCTGTGGCAGCTGAACAGAGTGTCCAAGATGGCCGCCGGAGTCCCCGCAGGTGTCTTGGTGTAGCTGATGAAGTTCCTCTACAGGAAGTGCGGTTGGCAGGGCTTTCCCCGGCTCCTTTGCAACCCCAAGATGGCCGCCGTCGGGATGATTACATCATTTCCGGGTCTTCCAGGAAGTCTGCAAGTCACTATGGGTCTGCTGCTCTTCTGATGCCGGCTCTTTGCAGTGATGCTGTGGAGGATTTATTGTTGCTTTCCCAGCGAGGTTTGGTGTCCGATGGTCCTCGGGGGGCTGGCTCTTCTTCGGCAGCAGTTAAAGTCCCGGTGCAGGGTTTTGATAGGGGGATGGCTGGCAGACAGGATTCCCCTGTTTTGGCTGCCCTTCCGGCCCCCAGAAAGCTACAGGGTGCTCGCTCAGCGTCTTCTGCGGTGGCTGGCTGGGGTCGGAAGGGTGCTGGAAGGGGGAAGGAGCAGGATGGGGGCTGCTCTTTCTTTTCTGCGGCCCCCGGAGGGGGTCAGGGAGGGAAGAGTATTGGTCAGCTGTCTCTGCAATCTGGGACCGCGGAGCGGGCTGTGCAGCTGCCTGTCTTGTCTGTTGCTGTGGCCGAGGGAAGCCTGGCTCGCAGGGGGGCGTCCGCCCTTGCTGCTGGAGCCCTGGCTGCCGGTCACGAGGTTCTGGTCTCCTGTGCCACGTCTGGCACCGACAATAAGGTAGGACCTGGGAGGGACGGGGGGCAGGGGGGTGGAGGTTTGGGGGACGTTATTGTTGGGGGCTCTGCCCTGCTGTCTCGGGTAGGTCCTGCCTTATTGCCGGTAGCTGTACAGGGGGTAGCGGACAGTGGGTCGGTGGAGGGTCTGGTGGAGGGAAAGGGGGAGCAGATGACTGGTCTAATAGTGGGGAAGGAGGTAGCGGTTGGTCCTAATTGGGGGAAGGGTCCGTTCTCAGTGGGGTTAGGGGATGGGGTGATCCCCCTGGATCCCGGGAATGGAGGGGAGCGGGGTCCATCCCCGGTAGTAGTGGCCGAGACCCAGGAGCCTTGCGCTGGGTCGGGAACACGGGACGGAGGTTTGGGGGGGCTTTCTGGTCCCCTGGGTGTTACCGAGAACCAGGTCCGTGATGCCCTTCAATTAGCTTTGGAGACCCCGACAGGCCCTCCAGGGGCCTTTGCTGCCTTTCGGCAGCCGGAGGTGGCAGCAGGGGGTGATCTGGGGGTTCTCGGTGGCACCCAGGGATCCGGAAGGGATAGCATCCCTGATTCTGTGTTTGCGGAGCTGACCTTGCCCAGTCCTCAGGTCGCCCCATGTGAGGCGGTTGCGGATCCTGCAGACCAGCAGCAGGGTCCCCCGCAGGTGGATGCAGGAGAAGACCAAGGAGGGCAGGGGCTGGGAGCTGGGGGGTCGGTTCCCCCCCCCCGTACCTTTGCGGAGGCTCTGAGGGGGTCGGGCACCACTCCGGGGATGTCAGGTGGGGCTGGGGGGAGGGGGGGTTCCCAGGGGAATGGTCCTGTAGGAGGGGGAGGAGGTGGGGGAGGGTTCCGAGGGGTAGGGGGTGAGGTCCGACGGCGCAACGTGGCGCAGATCCGGTGGGCTGGGGAGGGGCCCCCTCCAGCCAGGGAACAGGTCTTGAGGATGGTCCTTGGGCTGGGGTTTCTCCCGGGAGATCTCTACGCCTTTATCCACATGAACAACACCATTGAATATGATGTTAGTTTCATGCTGAGACGGGGGCTGGAGATTTTCTGGGACCGATACCAGCAGCAGAGGGGGCAGGGAGGGTGGGCTGACTTTCGTGTTGTGCCTATCTCTCGCCAGGGGACGGTACCTGTGACCATCCTATCCCGGAATGAGTCGCTCCCAGGGCAGGACATCCAGTTTTGGTTGTCGCGCCATGCGGTGCTCCTCGCACCCCTGGTTAAGGGCGCTGGGCCCCCTAGGGGTGTGGGACGGGTCGTGGAAGGTAGGATTTGTTTGCGTGAGGTGGGAAAACGTGGTGCAGCATGTGCCCTCGGCCGGTTTCCTCGGTCGGGATCGCATCTTGTGCTATTACCCCGGGCAACCCCGTGAGTGTCACCGCTGTGGCTCATTTCGCCATTTGAGCATGAACTGTCCCGAGCAGGTCTGCACCCGTTGTGGTGGACGGGGTCACGCCTCGGCCGGGTGTCTGCTAATTCGGTGTAACCTTTGCGGGGAGTTGGGCCACCCCTTCGCCCGCTGCCCCTCCGCGTCACACAATGGACCGGGGGGGGATGCTGTCACTCCACCTCGGGCTTCTGTGCGGGAGGAGGTTGTGGAGGCCCCTCTCCCTCAGGAGGAGTCCGAGGGCCCTAGGGTGGAGGAGTCCATCGAGCCGAGGGAGCCACCAGGGGGAGGGGATTCGGGTAGGAAGGAGGAGAGGGTTGATGTGGTGGAGGTTAATGTATCACGACAGGATAGTGGGTTGAGGGTGGTGCCACCTGAGGAATGGATTACGGTCCCTTCCAAGGGTGGCAAGTCCAAAAGGAAGAAACGGGAGACATCCCCGTTGCCGGATGCAGAGCCCGTGTTGGACATTAACCGTTTCGTCTTTTTGGCTGCTGATGCGGCTGAGGCGGATGAGGGCATGCCTGCGGAGGCAGGGCTTCCTGTGCGGCGCTCGGAACAGTTAGCGGCGGGGGCGGCCCCTCTTCCTCAGCGGCGGCCTTCCAAAGTAACGAAGGCGCGCCGCGGTCAGGGTCCTCCAAACAAGGGGGATACTGGCGCCCGACGGGTGAGGGAGGACGGGTCTTTGCCCCCGCAGTTGGGTGATGGGCCTTTGCAGGAGCCCCCTGCTGACCCGGCCGTCCCGGCCTCCCCCGCGGGGGTGGGCACTGGTACGTTGTCTCAGTCTTTGTCCAGGGAGGGGGGGGAGGCACCGGTGGTGGACCCCACGGAGGAGATCATTCCTCCGACCCCTGACCTGTCCGTGCCCCCTCGCCCCATGGGAACTGGGTTAGCCCCTGCGACAGCTTTGCCTGGTGGTCTCAGGGGCACCAGCACCTCGTGGGGTGACAGGGTCGAGCAGGAGGGGAAGAGATCCTCGAGGTGGTCGACGTGGACTGTGAGGAATTGCTCCAGCTCACGGGCTTATCCTGCAAGCGGGATTCCGGGGATCCCGGGTATGGTGAGAAGAGGAGGAAAGGGTCACTGCACACGAACTAGGCATGGCGTGCACTCCTGCGTTCTCGTGCGCCACCCTCAACGTGGCCAGCATTTTCTCAGACCAGGCGCGGGCTACGGCCTATGATTTTCTTTCCACGAGTGGGCTGGATGTCATCTTCTTGCAGGAGACCAGGCTCACCTCGCTCGCTAGCCTTCATCGGGCGAAGCGGGAGTGGAGGTGGGGCCCTTCGTACTGGTCCCTTGTGGCACAGCCCTACGCAGGAGTGGCGGTTTTGTTCACGTCTAACCGATTTCAGGTGCAGTACGTGTGGGAACTGGAGCAGGGCCGGTGTCTGCTCTTAGACGGCTACTGCGGGCCTCATCGGTTTCGTTTCGTGGTGGTCTACGGCCCCCAGTCTAAGTTGGCACGGAAGACCCTGTTTGGGGTCATCCGCCCCTACTTACACACCTCCCGTTTGGTGGTCCTCGCCGGGGATTTCAACACCACCACCTTTTTGCAGGACCGAGGGGGGGATCGTTGCCCACCCAGTTACGAGGGCCTCTTTTTGGCCGAGATGACCCGGACGGCTGACCTGGTGGATGTTTTCCACCGGGCCTTCCCTAGGTCACCGGGGTTCACCTACTATCATGGGACCTGCAGGAGTCGTATCGATCGGATATATGTGAGTGCCCGGGTGGAGTGTTCCCCTCCGCAGTTGCAGGCGGTTGACTTTTCGGACCACCGCGTCCTCTCCGTGTCCTTCCTGGCTAACCACGAGGAGCTCAGCAGGGGTCCTGGCCTGTGGCGACTGAATGTGCAGTTGTTGGCAACATCAGAGGTGGTCCAGGAGTTCTTGGCCTTTCTCGCAGACCAGGAGACCCTGTTGGGTGTTTTTCCTTCCCGTGGCGCCTGGTGGGACGAGGTGAAGACGCGTGCCCGCCAACTCTTCCGTTCCCGGGGTACCTCCATGGCTCAATCCCGCTACCTCACTTACACTGTCCTCCGGAGGTCGCTGGATCGTTTGGTATCCCGAGGGGCAGCGCGGGAGGAGGTGGAAGAGGTGCGAGTCCAGCTCCGTGGCCTGCTTTACGATCGCCATGCCTCCCTATGCTTCGAGGGGGCGGCCGGTGGGGTCGCTGCTCCAGACCCCTTCCTAACTTGCAGGGAGAGGGTTCGGCGTCGGGAGGTCATGGCCCTGCGGGGCGAGGACGGTACCATTCATACCTCCCAGGAGGACCTTTTGCGGATGGTGGGGGAATACTTCTCGGACCTGTTTGGGGATCGCCCCGTGGACCTCACCCATATCCGAGAGTACTTGGGCCTTCCCCCGGTGTATTCGGCTGTGGTTCAGGCACAGGTTGATGCACTCGCTGCTCCGATTCAGCAGGTGGAGGTGGAGAGGGCGATTCGTGCCATGCCGTTGGGGAAGGTGCCTGGGCGCGATGGGCTCCCTGTGGAGTTCTATCGCACTTTCATCGCCCAGCTGGCCCCCTTCCTGACCTCTCTGTTTTCAGGAGATCATGGATACGGGGTTTCTCCCGCGGTCATTTCGCGAGTCTGTCCTGCTGCTGCTCTCCAAGGGGAAGGACGATAGCTCCTTGGACTTTTGGCGGCCGCTCTCTCTTCTGAACGCGGACCGGAAGATCCTGGCCAAGTGTTTGGCCAACCGACTGGTGGAGGTGTCGGGCGTTTTGCTGTCCCCTTCCCAGTATTGTTCCGTTCGGGGGAGAGGGGTTCTGGACGCTGTCGCCACAGTCCGGGAGGTGGTGGAGAGAGGCCGGTCGCTCCAACGGGACCATTGGTTGGTCTCCTTGGACCAGTCCAAAGCCTTCGATCGAGTCAGTCACCGGTACCTGTGGGTGGTGCTCCAGCACTTCGGCCTCCCCGCAGGTTTCCTCTTCGTCGTGCAGGCGCTGTACCGAGGGGGGGTGAGCTTCCCGTTTATTAACGGGTGGCTCGGACGGCCGTTTGGTGTCGCCTCGGGGGTGCGGCAGGGGTGCCCTTTGAGCCCCCTGCTGTATGTCTTCTCCCTCGACCCCTTCCTCCGTAGATTGTCCTCAGGTGGGTTGCGGGGCCTGGAGGCGCCTGGTGCGCCCCCGGTGTCCGTCGTTGCCTACGCTGACGACATCTCAGTTTACGTGGACGGCACTGAAGGGGTAGAGGCCCTGTGGGAGGCCGTGGAGGAGTACTCGGAGGTAGCCCACTCTGTTGTCAACCACAGCAAGTGCCAGACGCTGTGGTTGGGCCCCTCGGAGGCCTCCCCGCCTTCCTGCGCCCCCTTTCCTCTTCCCGTGGGGGAGGTCCGCGTTTTGGGCCTCATCTTCGGGTCGGAGGACTGTGCGGAGTCCAATTGGGACCGTTGTCTTGAGACTGCACGGTGTCGGGTGCTGCGGTGGCGGGGGTGGAGGTGTACGTACGAGGAGAAGATCAAACTCCTCGGGACGTTTCTGCTTCCTCTCTTTCTGCACGTGGCCACGGTCTTCATCCTTCCGTCGTCCCGTCAGGCGTCTGTCTGTGCTGTCTTTTTCTGTTTTCTGTGGGGTAATCGCCTGAACCCCGTCCAGCGCAACATCGTTTGCCTGGATCGGGCAGAGGGCGGTTTGGGTATGTTGCACCCCCTTGTCTTCCTGTCAGTCTTGTCTATGGCGTTCCACTTGGGTAGGATGCGGGAAGGGGGTGGGGTTTGGTGGGTGGCCTCCTATCGGGAATGGTTCTCCCGCTTCTGGGAGCAGTGGGAGGGGGCGTCCTCGGTCCCACGTGTGCGTCGGAGCGTGGAACAGGCCCCATCGTACGTATATGCGATGGTGGGGCTCATTCGGCGGTGGGGGGTGACCGACCCGCTCGCCCAGTCCTTGGGGCGGAAAGGATTATACCGGATGGTACTCACCTCTCACTTTCAACCACGGTGGGCCCTGCGGGACTGTCCGGCGGATGTGATGCAGTGGGGCCTTCGGCTGTTGAACTCCCCTCGGCTACCGAAGAAGGTTCGGGATGTGGCCTGGTTGTCTTTCCACGGGCGTTTGTACGTGAGGGACAACCTCAAGTACAGGTCACAGGCCGAGCGGGTCTGTCCGAGGGCCGGGTGTGAAGGGCAGACGGAGACCATGGACCATTTCCTCCGGCAGTGCCCCTTTAACGTGGAGGCCTGCCGGTTGGTGTCCGCTGCTCTTCACCTGCGCGACCTTTCCCTCCTCACGTATGCGGAGTGGGTGTACGGGGCCTGGTCCTTTCCTCTAAGGCAGGACTCCGGGACCCTCTACCTCGTCACGGCCGTAGTGCGCTACCACCTGTGGCAAGCGCGCTGTCATGTCTCGACCCGGGGGTTGGTCCTGCCCCTCGATGAGGTGGTGCGGGACATTCTGGAGGAAGTGTCCAGCATGGCGCAACGCGAAAGGCGGGTGGTGGAGGCCCATCGTTGGGAGCGTCTGTGGTGTCACCTCACCCTCCGCCCCCCGTGAGGGGGAGGGGTTCCCTGGGGTTTTCATCCCTGTAGGGCTTTGGGGTTGGTTTGTTTCCCTGGGGGGGGGGTGTGTGTGACAGGAGGGGGAGGGTTCCCTTCCCTGGGGTTTTTGTTTATGGGTAGGTTTTTGGGGTTGTTTTTCTCCCGGAGGGGGGGGGGGGGGTGAGCTGGTGCTGTTGCAGGGGTTGGACCACTTGTCCGCTCTCCCTTTTTCCTTAGGGGTGGCTGTCCCAATTGTTTTTGTGTTTTTGTCTGTTCTTTTTGTGTCCTGGGCATCCCGCTCCGCTGACTGGATTGCAGGGCAGCACAGGGGTTTTGTTTATCTTGTTATTTAGCTTTTGCTTTGTATAATTAGTTATGTTTTGTTTTGGTGGGATTCTGTTGGGGACGGGCTCAAGGTGCCCTTATGTTTTTGTTTGGGGGGGGGGGGTGGGGAGGTTTTGCTTTTGCTGTGTTTGTTTTTGTGGGATGGATGGGGAGGGGGCGGGGATCGGGGTGGAGGGAGAGGGGAGCTGCTGCTCCCTCTGCAGGGGAGGGGATGGGGACAGGGGATGTTGTATTTGGGGGGGTTTGGGGGGGGCTCCGGCAATCCCCACCAACGGACAGTGCGGACAATGTGGACTGGTGGGGGTTGTTGTGAGGGGGAGGGGCTTTTGCGATGCAACATGGACACTGTTTGGACTATTCTGGGGTGTTGCTGCAGGGGGGGGGGGGGTCGGGTCCGGCATGGACATTGGACTGAAGGGGGGGGGACATGGACATTGTCATGGACTATTGCGGATTGTTGTTGGGGGGAGGGGCACGTGTGTTGGGTGCTGGGTGTGGTGGTGGGTTTGGGGAGGTGGGTTACGGGGGGTGTGATTCTTGTTGTGCATTATGTCGGGGGGTGGGGTTTTGGGGGGGGGGTGTGACTTGGTTGGGGTGATTGTTTTTGCTTTTTGTCTGTTTTTCTGTTGCATGACACAATAAACAAAATTTCCACTCATACCAGCTTTATCGAGTGTTTTGTATCTGGGGAACACCAGATATAGATCTCTTTGCAAGTCCACAGAATGCCAAACTTCCCCAATTCTGTTCCAGAATTCCGGCTCAAAATTGTCAGGCAAGAGATGCTTTCCAACTCCACTGGGGACAGGACTTCCTCTATGCCTTCCCACCCATTCCCCTCATTCCCAAGACTTTATTCAAACTTCAGAGAGACAGAGGCTGTATGATACTCATAGCTCCGTGTTGGCCATGGCAAACATGGTATCCTCTTCTTCTGTGTCACTCTCAAACCACTCCTCTGGAGTTGGGGAATGCTCCAGATCTCCTGTCGCAGGAGGACGGATCTTTACTGCATCCCAATCCCCAGTCCCTACATCTCAGGGCCTAGTTACTGAAAGCCTAGAATTCCAGGATGTTAACCTTTCTCAACAAGTAAATGATATCCTCCTGGCTTCCAGAAAATCCTCCACAAGATGTTCCTATGCTTTCAAGTGGAAAAGGTTCTCTATCTGGTGTTCACAAAAGGGACTTAACACCCTTTTAGTACCTGTAGAGTTGCTACTAGAGTATCTTCTACAATTATCAACTTTTGGTCTGAAGACCAATTCAGTTAGGGCCCATCTTAGTGCTATTTCTGCTTTTCATAAACCTTTCGATGGACAACCTATTTCCTCTCAAGATTTATGAGAGGCCTACTTTTGGACAACCTATTTCCTATCAAGATTTATGAGAGGCCTACTTTTAACAAAACCTCCCATTAAACCACCACCGGTGGCATGGGATCTAAATCTTGTTCTTGGTCAGCTTATGAAACTGCCCTTTGAACCTTTAGCCACTTCAGATCTAAAGTTTCTTTCATGGAAAGTTATTTTCTTAATTGCCATCGCTTCTGCAAGACGCATTAGTGAACTACAGGCGTTAGTAGCTGACCCTCCTTATACAAGGTTTCACCATGATAAAGTAGTCCTCAGAACTCATCCTCACTTTCTGCCAAAGGTGGTTTCGCCTTTCATTTAAACCACCTTTGGTTTATCTTCCTATATTCTTCCCTAGGCCTCATGCCTACAGTGCGGAAAGGAATCTTCACACATTGTATTGTAAAAGAGCCTTGGCTTGTTATCTCCAAAAGAACTAAGCCATAGAAAATCTTCCCAGCTTTTTGTGGCCTTTGACTCTAGTCATTTGGGACTTCCAGTTTCTAAAAGAACTCTGTCAAATTGGATTGCAGATTGCATATCCTATACATATCAGAGTAAAGGATTTTCTCTCGAAGGCCATGTCACGGCTCACAATGTCAGAGCAATGGCAGCCTCAATGGCTAACCTTCGTTCTGTCTCTATTGATGACATCTGCAAAGCAGCCACTTGGACTTTGGTACATACCTTCACAGCCCACTATTGCTTAGACAAGGACTCCCGTTGGGATGCCTCGTTTGGCCAGGATGTTCTACAACATCTCTTCCATTCTTAATACAACTCCTACCCACAATCCACAGTTTGGAGATAGGAGATAGAGCAGCTTTTAAACTAGATATTAGGGGAAAGCCGACAGTCGCCCAAGAGCGGATGGTTCGGAAGAATTTATCTTTGAAGGATACTACCAAAAGCAGAGAGGTTCCACAAAAGAGTAAAGTAGCCTAAATGCCCTCAAGTATGGAGCAGACAGAGCTTAAAGATGCCAAATTACCCATGTCTAACAATAGCCAAATTAATACGAATAAAATACATTCTCTAAAATGCTTGTATGCAAATGCTAGAAGTCTAAAAAATAAGATGGGAGAGTTAGAATATATAGCACTAAATGAAAGGTTAGATATGATTGGAATATCAGAGACATGGTGGAAGGAGGACAACCAGTGGGACACTGTGATACCTGGGTACAAACTATATCGTAATGATAGAGCTGATCAAATTGGTGGAGGGGTTGCTCTCTATGTTAGAGAGGGCATTGAGTCAGAAAGGATTAAAGTTTTGCAGGGAACAAAATCTGCTGTAGAATCTATATGGATTGAAATTCCATGTAAAAGGGGGAAGGCAATGGCAGTGGGGGTGTACTATCGAGCGCCTGGCCAGAATGACCAAATGGATGATGGAATGCTCAAAGAAATCAAGGAAGCTAACAAAAGTTACAGCGCAGTAATAATAATGGGTGATTTCAACTACCCCGGTATCGACTGGGTCAGTGTCATGTCAGGACATGCTAGGGAGATAAAGTTCCTAGATGAAATAAATGACTGCTTCTTGGAGCAGCTGGTTCATGAACCGACCAGAGGGGAAGCCATATTAGACCTAGTCCTTAGTGGAACACCAGATCTAGTGCAAGAGATAAGGGTGTTGGGGCCACTTGGCAATAGTGATCATAGCATGATCACCTTTGATTTAATTAGTGGAGGAGAGATAGTAAAGAAATCCACAGTACTACCTTTTAACTTTCGAAAGGGAGACTATGATAAAATGAGGAAAACAGTTAAGAAAAAACTAAAAGGAGCAGTTGCAAAGGTTAAAGATGTACATCAGGCTTGGCTGTTGTTGAAAAATACTATCTTGGAAGCCCAGACCAGCTGTATTCCACGCTTTAAGAAAAGTGGAAGTCCAAAAAACTGCCAGCATGGTTTAAAGGTGAGGTCAGAGAGGCTGTTGTTGCCAAAAAAGAATCTTTCAAGAAATGGAAAAAAGAGCCAAACGATGAAACCTGGAAACAGCACAAGCACTGGCAAGTCAAATGCAAGGCATTAATAAGGCAGGCAAAGGGAGAATTTGAGAAGAAGCTTGCTGCAGAAGCAAAAACGCGAAGTAAAGACCTTTTCAAGTACATTCGTAGCAAAAAACCTGTGAGAGAGTCAGTTGGTCCATTAGATGATAAAGAGGTTAAAGAAGCACTAAGAGGCGACAAGGCGATAGCGGAGAGACTGAATGAATTCTTTGCTTTAGTCTTTACTGAGGAAGATGTAGGGATGTTGCCGATGACTGAAGTGGTATTTAAAGGTGCAGAAGAATTGAAGGAAATATCGATACATCGGAAAGATGTATTACAACTATTAGATAAACTGAAGAGTAGCAAATCACCTGGGCCGGATGGTATACATCCAAGGGTGTTGAAAGAATTGAAATATGAGATAGCAGACCTGCTATTAGTAATCTGTGAACTATCATTAAAATCATCTCTAATACCTGAAGATTGGAGGATCGCCAATGTAACACCAATTTTTAAAAAGGGTTCCAGGGGTGATCCGGGAAACTACAGACCGGTGAGCCTGACATCAGTACCGGGAAAAATGGTAGAAACCATCATAAAGAATAAAATTACTCAGCATGTAGATAGTCATGACCTAATGGGAGACAGCCAACATGGCTTTAGACAAGGAAGATCTTGTCTTACTAATCTGTTATGTTTTTTTGAAGGAGTGAATAATCAGGTGGACAAAGGTGAATCAGTTGATATTGTGTATCTGGACTTTCAGAAAGATTTTGACAAAGTCCCTCATGAGAGACTTTTGGCAAAACTAAAGAGTCATGGGATAGGAGGCAGTGTACTATTGTGGATCAGGAACTGGTTAAAGGATAGAAAGCAGAGGGTAGGGCTAAATGGCCAATTTTCCCAATGGAGAAAGAAGAATAGTGGTGTACCCCAGGGATCTGTGCTGGGTCCGCTGCTTTTTGACATATTCATAAATGACCTGGAAAGTGGAATAATGAGTGAGGTTATCAAATTTGCAGATGACACAAAACTATTTAAAGTTGTTAAAAACCAAGAGGATTGTGGGAAATTGCAAGAGGATCTTGATAAATTGGAAGACTGGGCATCAAAATGGCAGATGAAATTTAATGTGGACAAGTGCAAGGTTATGCACCTAGGGAAGAACAACCCAAACTATGGTTACACGATGCAAGGTTCCACATTAGGAACCACCACCCAGGAAAAAGATTTAGGCGTCATTGTGGATACCATGTTAAAACCCTCGGCCCAGTGTGCAGCAGCGGCCAAGAGAGCAAATAGAATGCTAGGTATGATAAGCAAATGAATGGCAAATATAACAAAATATATTATAATGCCTCTATATCGTTCCATGGTGAGACCGCACCTTGAATATTGTGTGCAATTCTGGTCGCCGTATCTTAAAAAGGATATAGCGATTTTAGAAAAGGTTCAGAGAAGAGCCACCAAAATGGTAAAAGGGATGGAAGGATACTCCTATGAAGAAAGGCTGAAAAGGTTAGGGCTCTTTAACCTGGAAAAGAGACGACTGAGGGGAGATATGATAGAAGTCTATAAATTAATGAACGGAGTGGAACGGGTAAACGTAGATCGATTGTTTACCTTATCAGAATATAGAAAGACTAGGGGACATGCAATGAAGCTACAGGGTAAACTATTTAAGACTAATAAAAGAAAATATTTTTTCACTCAACGTGTAATCAAACTCTGGAATTTGTTACCGGAGGATGTAGTAAAGGCTGTTAGTGTAGGTAGGTTTAAAAAAGGTTTGGACAAGTTCCTGGAGGAAAGGTCCATAAACCATTATTAAGAAGGGACCCAGGATATCAATGCTTGAACCAATACAAGCATTGTGGAACCTGTGTCCCTTGGGGAAACTGCTAGGTACATATGACCTAGATTGGCCACTGCTGGAAACAGAATACTGGGCTTGATGGACCTTGGTCTGACCCAGTATGGCATATCTTATGTTCTTATGTTCTTATGGATGCCTAAGATCTATGGGAGGAAGCATGACCCATCTCACCTGGGTTCGCAGCTAGCTGGGGGTCACCCCTTGGCATCTTTCAGCTGGGGAGTCCCGATATGTAAAGACTACATTCCTGCTTGTTCCTGGAGATAGCGTAGTTACTCACCTGTAAGAGATGATCTCCGGGAACAGCAGGAATTTAGTCTTCACAACCCATCCATCTCCCCTAGGAGTTTGTCTCTTTCTCTCTCTTTCTCTACTTCTCTCATTTGGTCTCAGTTATAAACTCAACTGAAGTGAGAGAGGTACAGAGGCGGGAAGGCAGCACGCATGTGCTGTGGGATGCTCCCAAAAGCTTTCCTATTGGACGCTGCGGAGCGTTCCTGCGCGGGCTCCGTCAGTACCGATGATACCCATATGTGAAGACTAAATTCCTGCTGTTCCAGGAGATCACCTGTTACAGGTAAGTAACTACACTTTACCCCTGCAGCAACATGCAGGAGAAGTAACTTGCAATGAAGATGCATAAGCCAATATAGGAGGGGTGGGAAGGAGGCTTCACAAATAATAGCATGGAAAGAGAGGGCAGGGAAACACTTTCTTTTCATCCATTTCTCTCCCTCACGCCCACAGAAAACTGAGCCAATCCTGCCAGCTTCTTTAAAGCACAAAACTCGACCATAATTCTGGCATAGTGATCCATCCTGTCCATTGATTATGGATGAAATACTGCTTGGCTCTTTTCATATGATTCTTTTCATAGCTTTCTCCTTAGGGGTCTTGCACTAAGTGGCGGTAAGAAGTTACTTTGGAGTTAGCATGTGTTAAATTCCCATAGTAACCTCTACCATGGGACAAGTACTGACTGCAATGTCTGCATTTGCCGAAGGTGGGCAGGATTTGAACCCAAAGGGGCATGTTAGTCGGTGACAGCTAATATGCTCCACAATGGTGAGTGCTAGCTTGCACGACTGTCGATAGCACGGCTGCAATTACTGCCACCCAAAGAGAGTGGAGGAAAGGACCATCATCCGAATAGGCCATGTACATCTGGGGTTCGGCCCTGCCTACTCTCCGCCCCCATACTGCCCCCTCTCCTGCAGCACGTACTGTGGCTCTTTACGTGTAGTGGGGCTGAGGGCGGATAGCGGGACTGGACATCCCATTGAGACCTCCAGCCTTGCTATTCGCCTTACAGAATTGAGGCCATTGTGGATTTATAGGAACAGTGCTTTGAGCCTTTGCAGCTAGAAGTACTCTCAAGAAAACCCTTGCCTGCATCTGGAGTTGGGAGACTTTGAAAACAAAAATGGGGTTTTAGAAATTCAAGGGGGAGGGATCTTTGACTAAAGGGCACTAGCTGTCAACGTGTTCTGGAGCAAATGCCGAAGGAATGCTGGGGTACACCTTAATAAGCTGGTGCAGGGCCATGCCAGTGTGGGCTGATGTCCTTGCTGTGAATGGTGTGTTGGGGTGGTAAAGGGAAGGATTGGGAGTGGAGTGAGGGCATGATGAACACAGCACAGTGAGTGTGGGGTAAACACCATGTGTTAACTGTGATCCTTGCAATTAGCACCTGTTCACCTAATGCCACCTCAGTAGGTGGATTTAAGTGCACCCATGCTCTTTGTATGTCCTGTTTGTATGTCTGTGCTTTCTGCAAGGATCATGCAGTTAACGTGTGGTGGTGGTCTTAACGCACCATGTTTTTTGAACTATTGGTGCATTAGGTAGAGGATCCCTTTGGTTTAGGCTTCCTCTTCTTTTATTATGGTAGCATTTTTTTTAATTTGGTTGCTTTTCTGCTATCTCCTTTTGGTGAGTTTAATTACTGATAAAATAGGACATTTATAATTAGGGTTATTTATGTGTTGTATCTTTTTCTGAATATTCCTATTCCTTTTATTGTATCAAGTGTTTTGTTTGAAAATATTGCTAAATACTGCATATATAAACAAAGAGAGAGAAAATTAAATTTAGAGCTCTATTGCTCTCTCTGTAATTTGTTTTTATTATCACAGGTGAAAAATGCTGTATCCTAAGAAAAAATAAGAAGGAAACCTACATACTCTAAGCCGATGATCTATATGTCCCTGTGGTCACAGCAAAAGAAATAAAAATGGAAAAAGCTTGAACTCTAATGAAATGAATTTTATTTTGCAGGTACAGAGCCCGTGCTATTTCATTTAATTATCAGGACAAGCTGAGTGGGCTGGGATAAGCGAGCACTCCAGGAAGTGCGAGCAGTTGATGAGCATTTCATCATGGTCTTAAACACATTAAATTTATAGATATAAATTTTATCAATAGTATTTATGTGACATTGTATACATTTTTCTGTTGTTTCCTCCCCTTTCCAAGCAACAGATTTCTACCTGTACTGTTTTCATGGGTGACTTATGTTGCATTAACTGATCTACAGTAACAAACTGACCCTGGATACGTTTTTCCTTCTTTGGGTATTATCCCAAAATGTTCTAGAATACAACCATGCACAACAGCGGTGCAATAGCATAAAGGAATAATGACTAAAACTCAAATTTCCTTGAGTATGAGACCAATTCAGTTTTTTTGCCACATCCTTACTAACTCTTGTGGCTGTGGAAAGTTTTCTAAAACTTAGTAATAGAGAACTTTGAGAAGGGGATTGAGGTGTTGACTTAAGTATTGGTTTTGCAAGACGTGAAGTTGAATAGGGCAAGACTTGAAATGATTTACTAATAGAGATGGTAGAGGCTATCACTGTGACAAATTTTGGGGTTGGTGGAGGGCAGTGATGGGAAAAGATTTGAGAGGGCAGGTAAAAGACATAGGGTGGTGGATAGGACCAGCCCCAGAGTTGGTTCGAGGTGGTGGTGCCCTAGGAAAGCCTTAAGTCTTATGAGCCCCCAAATGTCAGAATTTATATTTTTAGCTTTGAATGCCCTGCTCTTACCCTCTGCCTCCAGAGGTTTCCACCCCAGATAACTGCCTAGTTTTGCTAATGGTTAGTCCAGTCCCATAGTGGAATATTGTGTCGTTTTGTATAAAATAATTTATTTATGCATCTTCATGAAACCAATAGTCCATCAAATCCAACATCCTGTCCTTGACAATTACCAAATCAGACTGCTTGGAAAGATTTCCCAAAAGATAGAAATGTGGAGATGCAATTCTTTTTTTTTTTCTCTCCTAGATTTTGGCAGTAAGAGATTGTGTTTCCCAAGACTACCTGGTCAGTAGTTCTTCAAGGACTTTTTCAGAAACCTGCCCAGACCTTTTTGAAACCCAGCTGCTGCAGGCTACTAGAACTGACCACACGGCCAGCAACATTTTATACAACTTACTAATGTTAGAGATGTTTGTGAATATCGGTAGCTCAGGTTGGTGATCATGATGCTGGATTGTTCTCCGAGCTTGATGATTTGATTGCAGATGTTTCATCACCATTTGAGGGGACATCATCAGTGTGGAGTTCCAGATGGTAATGTGCCTAAATGCTTGCATTTGTACTGGGGTTGGTGATGACTCAGCTCTTTGATCTGCAGGAATTGATTGGCTGATTTCCCTGAGAGTTGCTGGGGTGTGGTTGCTGTTTCTGGGCCTTGTTGGTAGTGACTCAGCTCTTTGGTCCACAGGAATAGATTGTTTGGTTTCCCTGAGCGATGCTTGCTTATTTATTTATTTATTTATTTATTTTATTTTATTTAACATTTCTTATATACCGCCTTTCATGATATCAAGGCGGTTTACATTGCCGATGGTGTGGATATGCAAAGAGGCGGAAGATGCTGAGGTATGTTTGCTGTTCCTAAGCACTGTTGGCGGTGCCTCAGCTCTTTGATCTGCAGGGCCACATTTTAGATATCTTTTCTACACTTTCCTTTGTTATATATCTTTTCTACACTTAATACATGAAATGTGGTCACAAGGACGTTTTTCTTCTTGTGTATCACTTTGCACTCATCCATGTTAAATTTCATTTTCTATGAGGATGCTCAGTTCCTCACTTTTTGGTTTTCCTTGATCAACTGCTCTGCAGATTTGGTCCCCTCAATCTTTCTTTTTTTGTAATCATTAATGTATTCATTAAACACTGGTCCCAGTATAGTTCCTTCAAAAGCTTCCCCACAGTGAAGGTAATTTTCTAAGCCGTTTCCTTGAGTAAAGCATGGTTTTACCTGTAGAAGTGAGTTTTCAGAAAACTGCCCTCTCAGGGTGCAGTAAAATTACATGCATAGTGGCCCTACACACGCAACATTACCGGCAGTAAGAAGAGCCTTTCCTGGGCTTGGGGCAGGGCTTGCAGTTTTGTACATACTTTTGAATTTTCAGAAACATGACATTTTTAGCTAGAGAAGCTAACAAACTAACAAGTATAAAGACATTTGGATAGTTCTCCTGACATAATTTTTATGATGATCGCATTGTAGGAGGTAATTTCATAAGGTGCGGCATAAGTCAATGTGTTTTGAATTGACACAAATCATATATTTTGAATGACTTATGCATATAGATGGACGATGGTGTCAATATGCAAAGAGGTGGAGTTTGGACAGACCGAAGAGTTATAAAATACTGTAACTTGTATGCATTCTTTAAAAATCTAAGCACAGGCATTTACGCCAGCCCTAAGGCTGGTGTATGTGCTTGCATGTAGATTTAACACATGTTTTTGACTATTTATGCATCTATTGTATAAAGAAAAGTAGGTAACTCCAAGGAAAGAAGAAGAGCAGCAACCCTCTGCAGAAATCATAGGAGACACCAGAACAGCCCAGGGAGGACACGGCCACACCTCTTAAAAACTGAGAAAGTGAAAGTAGATGTCGAAGGCATACCTGAGAAGTGCTTTTTGAGCTTTCAGCTACTGGCTCTTGTTACAATGTCCTGACTGCCATTGGAATATATATGCAATTGCATCTTAATTGTTATTGCTGACAGCCGAAACTTGGCCAAGTCCTTTGAAGGTTTTATGAAATAAAAGGTTTCTTTGTTTTTAAGAGGTGTGGCTGTGTCCTCCCTGCGCCGTTCTGGTGTCTCCTAAAGAAAAGTAGGTGCCTGGCCTTCTTTATTGAATAAGCTTAGGATAGGTGTATTCTGGGTACATAAAACTCGGCAACCAATTATAAAATTACCCTCTTACTATGAAAATGAGCGCAGAGTAAGTAGTAATGGCAGACTTTGCAGAAGTACAGACAGTTAAACAATTATCCGTTTGGTCCTATTCACTGTTTCTTATTCCTTAATCTTTTGACACTTAATGAGAAGACATTTGGTATTACCTTAGAAGTCTCGTTGGTGATTTCCACGTAGAAAGTCTAGCATTTATAAGGGGAAATGGCACCCATATGTAAATGAAAATTTTAAAAAGATTGAAATTTACAGGTGGATGTCTATAAGATTTAGAAATTGCAAGGCACCATGTCAGGGGTTTGCTTAGGTATGGCTTGTGTAGGTCAAATATCTACATGTGTAATCCTCATTTCATGACCAAGCTGCATACGTTTTTTTAAAAACAGCTTGATTCAGGCAGCCTTTACAGGAGGGATTCATCCAGTCCTTAATTCCCCGTCCTAGTTTAAATGATGGAAAGATAAGGGTCTCTCTAGTTCATGGGTGGGCATGTCATTGTATAGCTTTGTAAAATGGTTCCTCCTACTATGCCAGATGCATATCCACGTGTACTCCTGTACTATCTTATACATACTTTAGAAAAGACTATGTATGTGGCACAGCCTGTTCTAAAATACCACCATAATTATGTACATCCCAACCTAGACATCTTAATCCCAGTCTCCACATACTTTCTACAATATGCCTTATTGCCGCCTGTCCTTATTGGAGCCCAATTCACAAAGGGGCACATCCGGGCTGCCTGGATAACCCCGAGCATGATGAGCCTGTTAAGACCCGATTATAGATTGCGGGAACAAAACGTTCCCGCGGTACACAGAAATGGGCCTGAGGACGGCCCAGCGTGCCCCTGCCTGCGGGGACATCCTCCCCACAGGTGCCCCTGGCTCCTGCAGCTCAGCCCCCCTCTTCTCCATCACATGACCCACAGCTGGCCAGTCGGGACCGGGACCTGGATCTGGCGGCTGGGGCCCTCCTGCACCTGGCCTCAGCCCCAGAGGAGGATCTCCAGCCCTGATCGGCCCGCTGGTGTTGATTATTCCATCTTCGAGGTGGAATAATCAGCACGTCCCTTCTGACCCAGCAGGATGTAAAGGGCCGTGACCTGAATTGGCCCTGTACATCCTGCCAGCTCTGCCCGCACCTGCTCCACTCCAACCCTGACCCCACCCCCTCCCACGTCCTGTCGACTCTCCCTGTCCTGCGGCTCTAACCATGTGGGGAGGACAGGAGGGGGAATACCAGGACATGCAGCCCCACAATCCGCGACTCTGAATCGGGCCCATAGTATATGATGACAGTAAGGTGGTTAGAGTATTTGTACCCACTGCTCCATGCAGGTCACCCCCTCTGTTTAAGTATTTTAAAAGGTATTTACAAGTATTTAATTTGTTTTGAAAACGGTTCAGAGAAAGGCAACCAAAATGATTTGGAGCCTGCCCTAGAGGATGAATGAGAAGAGACTTGAAGACCTAAGTATGTATACGCTAGAGGGGGCAAGGGAAAGGGGAAATATAATACAAATGTTTAAATACTTAAAGGTTATTAATGACCAAATATACCTTTTTCAAAGAAGGGGAAGCTGTAAAACTAGAGGGCATTAAATGAAGTTGCAAGGCAGCAAACTTTAAAAGCAATGTCAGGAAATACTTTTTCACAGAAAGAGTGGTGGATGCTTGGCATACCCTCCTGATGGAAGTGGTGGGGGCAAATACAGTGACAGAATTCAAAATGGCATGGGACAGACACAGTGGATTCCTTTACAGCAAGAGGATGAAATCAAAGCAAACTTAAATATCTTTTATACTTCCTCACTCTTCTACACAGGCTTATTTACAGTGTTGAAAAATCGGGCCGTGACTTCCCTCTACTCAGTTCGTCTGGCTCTACAGCCTTGTTTATCCGTATGCTCAGTGTGTCTGTCCTTGTCAGTTGTTCTTCGGTTTTGCTCAGCACAAATGTCATGCTCAATAGTCTAACTTTCCAACATCACCCCTGGAGCCCTTTTTAAATTGGCATTGCATCAGCAAGTATCATGCAAATATAATTGTAAGCAGGACACCTGCTTGTTTTAACAAATTGTGCTTCTGCTTAGTTCATGGTATTTCTGCTTGAAGAAGAGGAAGAGCTAGGTTGAAAAGGACAGCTGTTTCGAAAAGCAGAAAGCAACTTTCAGGAGTGGAATAAAAGATGCAAGCAAACATTTCTGCACAAAGTGTCATGAAACAGGTCAAAGATTTATTTTTATTTATCTAGGCTTATATACTGCTTTTCTACAAGTCAAAGTGGTGTGCATTTCCCTTGTCCCCGAGGGACTCAAAATCTGTTTTTGTACCTGAAGCAACAGAGGGTTGGGTGGCTTGTTGAAGGCCACTGGGAGTGCCTGTGGGACTAGAATCCCAGTCCTTCTAGCCCAAGGTTGCTGTCCTCTAGTGGGATTTGAACCCCTGGCCCTCCAGCCTGAGGTAACTTGCACAACCACTGGACCACTCCTCCCCCCTTATTTCTAGAACTTTTGTTCAGAGTTGAAGGTTTCTTAAGAAGAATTGACACGTACTAAGTCTAGCTTGGCATTTACTTATTTCCTATCTCCTCAAAGTTGATTGGTTAGTATTCAACTAGTATTTTCCCAGCAAAATTCATCTCTCTCTCTCTTTCTCTCTCTTACTGCCCTTTTTCAAGATTTATGAGGTACTTTATGTATTTTAAAATCATATGGCTAAGTTTCCATTTTAACATGCCTGATGTACTATTGCACCAAGATCAGCAAGGAAGAATCCAAGTGTGAGTGCAGAAAATGAATCTTCAGTGACATGTTCAACTTCATGGTTTTGTATGCTTGAAGCATGTTGTCAAGCAGCTGGATGTAGTTTGGTGTCCTATAATTGCCAAGAAAATTCTCAGCATCCCTGAATACCTTCCATGTGATTTTCTCAGGCCCCACTAACATATCTTTGAATCACTTGTCATTGATGATGTCTCTGACATGTGGACCCATAAAAATGCCTCCCTTAATCTTGGCATCAGTTGTTCTTGGAAACATCTATCTCAAATATCAAAATCCTTCACCTTCCTTGTTCATCGCTTTCAAAAAGTGTTTCATCAGTCTGAGTTTTATATGAAGAGAGGGCAAAAATATCTTGGTTTGACAAGTGGTTTATGTGACACATTTTTTCTATCCTGGAACCAAACGCTTACAGAGCAGCCAGTTCTTTTTAATGTAATGAGACTCTCTAGAACGGGAGTCCCATTTGCAAATGAAACAACTGTACTTGGTGTACCCAAGCTACATTTCTAGAAGCAGCGCCACTACTTTAGATCACCACAGATGTTCCAGTTGCAGTTGTTGTACTGTATGTGTTTCAACAACAGTTCCATGTATTCATAGGGTTCTTTCATGTGCGCTGCATAGGCGATAGGTATTGAAGGGTGGACATTGACATTGCATAACAAGACAGCTTTCAGGCTGTGGTGAATCGATAAAAAGGTGCCATTGTTATGGGTCATGCTCACAACCCAAAGCCATGAACAACCATCAATGTCACTGCACAAAGGAATTTTTCATATATCTTCTAGGCAGGTCCGAAAGACAGACATTTTCATACCTGGCAACAGCAAACACCATCCTTGCAATCCTTGTTATCAGATGAGGCACACTGGATATAAGCAGTTCAAAATCTGGATCAGTTTCATTTTCCATGTCTTGCCCGTGTATTGTGACATCTTCATCTGTCTCATCTAGGCTCCATGTCTCTGGTGGCTTCGGTACTGGCATACTGTCGTCATGCGGCACTAGTCTCATGGCTGAAGGCAGACTGGGGCATTCAACAGATTTTCTGTTTTTAGCAGAGATGCCAAATACATTGATCAGACAGAAGTAACAGTCTGTCATGTGATCCTTCTGTTCTCGCCATATCATTGGGACTGCAAACGGCATGGACTTCTGAGTACTTCTGAGCAAAGCTCTGAGATGGACAGCACATATTGCACAACAAATGTGAGGAGCCCAGGATTTGTCTTGGTTGCCAACTTTACAGCTGAACTAAAGCTCATACATTTTTCTTAATAAGTGCAGTTATGCTGCATCTTTGAGGTTTAAGCGTATACTCACCACAAATGTAACAGAAAATATTGCGGCTGTTGCGACATTGACGAGACATTTCTGCTGTAATAAATTGTCGATTAGACAAGATACTTACATGTAAATGCTATTGTTAAGTACAGAAACTGATATAAACATCATGCATAGCATCTGTGTATGAAAGCTGCTTTTATAGCCTGTACTGCCAGCATCCATCCTGACCAAGCATGCCAACGCATTCCTGAGCAGTAGCATTTCCATTGCACATTGTGAGTCTGCACTGAGTCCATACCCAGGCATGCCTGGATTAAACAAAACAGCTTACTTTCTAGGCAACATGAGTAGACTTAAAATATGTGAGGAAATCACAAAAATAAGTGATTGCATAAATATGGTGTGTGATAGGAAAATTTCAAGGTGATTTTCGTGATCAGCAACCCAAAATCCATAAGATACGCCCAAACGTTTTCAGGAAGCAAAAGTTGCCCAGTGTTTCAATGCTCCTTAGACATATTGGTAAACATAATCATTCCTAGCACTCTCCTACTTCCTGTTTGCGTAATACCGTTATTTTATATCCATCAAACACAGTCATCATGAAATCAGCATGGTGTTAAACCGGGGTGGCAACTTTCTTCAATAATTGTAAGCTAAAATACAATATCATAACTATGTGAATTTCTGTAATATGTAGTCCTCCCCTCATCTGTCTGCCTCATATGGTTGCCCACAGTGCTATTTTAAGAAACTGTGATTAATGCATGGAGATCACAGGGTGTGAAGATTTTAAATGGGTGCAGTTTAAGAAGGCCAAAAAAAGTATACATCCACTTTGCATTTTACAATGGCAATACATGTTATCTTCATTTGCAGCAGCTCAGAGGCCCATGAAAGTGCCAACTATCTGTTCATTTGGACCTGGGGTTTCCACCACTTACTGAAGAGGAAGCTCTGAATTAGAGATTAGTATCTCAGAGACTGGTTATTTAGTAAGAGCACTAGAGATTTGAAGGCTTTGGAAAAAACCCAAAAACATTTTTGAGGGAAATTTTTTTCCCCTTTTATCCCAAGTCTAGAAGTCTACAACACACCTCAAAAATTCTGAAGAATACATTATTTCATTTCTGTCCTTAAGTGGCTCCTTTTGTATGTGCAGGTTTCTAAAATCCACTACCTATACTCTGTAGGCATTGCGAAGTGTACATGTATGCTGCACAATTGGCACGTATGTGTGTACATGCTGGTGCCTACATGTGTATAGCGCCAACACTCTTAAACAACCAGGTACCCTTAAGGTAGACCAGGAATATGTATGAGGGTGGGAGTCTTTCTTGGCGGTTCCCTATGGAGGGTGAGGGGGGGTATTTGGTAAGTGAAGGGGGAGAGTGGAGAGGTAGGATGACCCCTGGACCATGCTTCTTGTGTTCGGTTTCAGGCAGCTGAATAATGCAACTTGCAAGGTTGATCGCAAAGTATGCTATTAATTTACTGCGGGAGTTGACTCCTGTTGTAAATTATGATTTAGTAACATGCTCAGTTTTACTGCAGCTTAGTAACAAGTCCCTTAAGTCATATTTTAAGCAACTTTCTCCTACTATAGCAATATCAGAAATATTATTTATAGGACATCCACTCACCTTTGGCAAGATTACACATCTGAATGCAATAGGGATCCAAACTGAAATGTGGAGGTCACCACATTTACAATCATGCCTGTGTTTTAGAAAAAAGCTCTGCTAAAAGTGTAGCATTTATAAAATACAAATAAGGAGGTACAGGAATGCACGGGAATGTATAGCTATGTGCAGCAGGAGGAGTAATTTCAGAAATGTTCTCATGGGAAAAATCAACTTACTTGTGTAGGTGCCCAGATTTCACAACGTATGCACATACAACTGAGCCTGCAAACCTAGACATGGAGACACTCTTAATTAACTACAGGGGACTCTATCTAGACCTTGCCTCAGTTTGGAGGTGGAAATAGACATATCCCTCTTAATCCCCCCTGTAAAGTGCTGGCCAGAAGGAACACACTTTAATACCTATTTGTGTTGGGGAGCAGGTGTAAATCGGGTGTGGACAATTTTGGCCTTTCACGCAAATTCCCTATATGAAACGGGGAATCGATTTTTGTCCTGCCCAGGACATGCCCCTGGCACATCCCCATGCAATTTTGACTTGGTATGGACAGCCATGTGTAAATTGGATCCTTTCTAAAATGGCCATTTACACGTAGATGCTAAGTTGCCACATTGTCGATATCCATTCTTGGCAACCCTGTGGACCGTCATCCTAAACTGCATCTGCCTGCTTAATACAGCACATGGATAAGTCACGAATACGGCTTCTGAAATAAGCCCCTATACAAAATTATCATGTCTCTTTCAATATATAATTAGTAAAATAAATATTTCCCTTCTGCTTGCAATGAATTTTCCCTAATTAATGGCACAATATAGTCTGCTTACAATATAAACATGTTGCAGAGCTCAGCGCACTTTGCTGCAGAATCTACACTCACTCTATTGCTGAATAATAAAAGACCTTGATTAGACTGATCACATTGTGCCAGAAACAATTGTCATTTAGAAATATCTATAATAAACCTGGAATTTTAAGCCAGTTATCTAGTTAGCACTCATTGTTTAATCAAGTCCTAGAATAATATTGCTGTTGAAGTATTCAGAGTTTTGTAATAACTTCTGAATATGTTTTTTTTCTTTTAATTGTAAGAGCAAGGTCCAGATTTATTAAGCATTTTTCAGCATAGATACAAAATAGAAGAAACCTTTTCATATATCTGAGGGGGTACTTCAAAATCCTGTGTTTTTCAATTGTTTCATACAATATTTAGTTATTTAAAACATTTATGGCCTGCACTATCTAAAACTCTAGGCGGATTACATTATTACATACATAATATCAATCAATCGATAAAAGGATTGGACACATGATATAGAATATATCGTACATGAAATACAATACATAGATTACTCCCAATCCATTCTACCATACAGTAGAGTCAAAATTATAAATTTCATATAACCATATCGTCCATAGCCTTACGTGATCCAACTTAAAAATATATCCGCTCTTAATCTAGTCTAACCCATACTCGCCTTCACATAACAGAGCTCCATACAGCTAAAAATTCTTAAAATTCGAATACAATCTCGATTAAAATCTCAAATATGATCAGACATAGCCCAACTCTCAAAAGCTTGTGTGAAAAAATTAATATACAGCTTGTTCTTGAAAACGGCAAGTTGAGTCACAGACTTCAGTGAATTCCACAATTGCAGAGCTAACTGCAATGGAGAATGCATGGGCTCAAGTTTCACCCAGTTGGGTGCACCGAACAAAGGAGATAGCCAACAACAACAGTTCACTAGCCGAACAGAGTGAAACTGTTCACTAGCCGAAACTGGGTGAAACTGTTCACTAGCCGAAACTGTTGGGTGCACCAAACAGAGGAGATAGCCAACAACAACAGTTCACTAGCCGAACAGATGCTCTGAGTTGCTTCATTATATAACACACTAAACACCAGTGTCAAAATTGTAGTGGGGGAGGATAAACTGGGCAGCAACATTATTGAGCCACTATCCAGTTATAGCAAAGCGGTGCAAGTAAGGCACAGCAATTTCTGGCCTACCTTTTGCTGTGGAAGCTAACTGGGCAGCAGTTGAATATCACCACCGACGAGTTAGCTTCCTGGAAATCTCAATATTCAATGACGGCGCCTGGATTTGACCAAGTTTAAGTTTCAGCGGTGACGACTAGCCTCTGAAGCCATGTTCGCCATCGTTACTTATCCCCCCCCCCCCCAACTTAATTTTATGAGTGGGAACTGGATTCATAGGCTCATAATGATTTTCAAGTAGTAAATAATCCATTAGAGGAGATATTACAGTTTAGCATAGTGCCACTATGTGAGGTATACCATGAAGGCTTTCTGCAATAATGCTGTGTGATTTAGGTTTTGCATAATCTTAACTTTCCAACTGCAACTATGCATCATCACTAAAGCTTTTGGGAGCTTTTCCTTTAAGAACAACTTTGTGCACTTTAATATCTAGGTCAGTGTGCAGGTTGACTTTTCAGTCATTGCATAGTCCCTCTTAAATTGTTGCCTTTCAATTGTATTTGCCTAGATTAACTCAATTTGCATTTTTAAATCATCATTGATGAAATTAACAAAACACATTTGTGGCATTGTTTCTGTTAATTTGAACTCTATCATTTATTTAGAAAGTGTCATGCAAGACATTATCCTTATAATGAGCAATTAGCTCCCATTCTTAATAATAGCATCTCAATTGTTTTGTAAATTTATAGGCCCACTGTATATTTATGCTCTCAGTTGCTAAATGCTGTTAAGTCTGAGTTGACTCATGGTGACCCTCTGGATAGCTGTCCTAAACTGTGTTCAATCTTCAGTCAGGCGATTTATTATTGACAAAGTGGCATCCACAGCTGCTATTATTGTATCAATCCATCTCATTGTTGGCCTTCCTCTTTTGTGTTGACCTTCAACCATGCCAAGCATGATGACGTTCTCTAATGATCTCTTTTTGCATGATGTGTCCAGAATATGAAAGTTGAAGACTTGTCATCTGAGCTTCTAAAGAAAGTTTAGGTTTAATGTCCTCTAGTGTCCTCTAGTGCTGACTGGTTTGGTCTTTGGGAAGTCCATGGTATATACAGTATTCTTCGCCAGCACCATAATTCAAAAGCATTGATTTTCTTCCTATCTTTTTCACTGTCCAACTTTCACATCCATATGATATTATTGAAAATACCATAGCTTGGACAAGTTGAATCTTTGTATGGAGAAAGACATCTCTGCTGTTTAGAGTGTGTCATCAGATTTCTTGACTGCTTGATATTCAGCCTCTGCCCAATTAGTAGCAAACGTCAGGCCAGATTTTACTGCATCCGATTTTCACTGTGTGCCAATAATTGGGCAGTGGCTCAATATTGCTGCTGCTGCCCGGTTAAAATCAATGGGTGTCACTTCTGGCATGCCCCAATGCTAACTGATTAGTATTGAGGCATGCAGCGGTGGCACCCATGTTATTGCTGCTGAATATCCCGGACCAGGGCATTAACATGGTTAGCAGGTCTTCTAAGCATGTTAATCCCTTTGTATATCACCCCCTCCCCCCATAATGTTAATCTTTAATATGATTTGATGAACTACTTTTCAATAAAAAGACAAGGCAGCTTACAATATAGTAATACTCCCTAAAACCACAGCCTAGCTAACATGAGAATCACAAGACAGGTTGGGGGAAGCATGTATTGTATGAGCTTCCATATTGTATTCTATCATAAGAACATAAGAAATGCCATCCTGGGTCAGACCAAAAGTCCTATTGAGTCCAGTATCCTATTATATAGAGGCATTATAGTATCCTTGGTTTTATTTTCTATTCGTAACAGGGCGCGGGCAGGGTCCCGGCGCCCGCATGTAACTGGGTGCCCGGCCCGGCGCAGGACCCTGCGCACGCTGGTGGCATAGGTGAGGAGGTGCATCAGCAAGAGGCTGCTGAGTGCGTTGTTTGAATTGATTGGCTCCGCTTGAGGTTGAGTAGAGCGGAGCCAATCAGTGCTTCGGGATGCGCATGTTCTCTGGCGTCCTTGGCGCGGCCGGAGTACATACGATCGGGCCATAGTAGTGTTGTCTGTGGTTTGTGGGAAGGGGGTGGGGAGGTGGGGGAGGGGCTGAAAAAGGAGTTGGGGGTGAGGGTTGAAAGGGAGGGGGAGTGCCGGGTCCGGCTTCCCGGTTACTTTCCTTATCCCAGCCCCCAGCACAAAAGGAAGGGAAGACACAGAAAGAAAAAGCTGAGCGACCATGACTAGAAAGCTGCAATCCTGATAGATAAGCAAAATAGGGGCATGATTACAAAGAGGCATGCTGCTAGCATGTGATCGTCGCCAAAAATGCATGGCAGTGGCGCTTGATCTGCACTAGCAAATAGAGACATGCACATCATGTTTCCATGGCTTTAGCATAAGTATCGTGTCACCCCTGTGCTTGTTACCTTTGGCACAATTGGGGAGGGTGCACTTAACATCACCCATTGAGGTGGTGTTAAGTGCATCTATGTTCAGTTCCACATCGATAAGGAATATGCACCAATAATGCCCACATTACCACACTATAAAGTTTATTCAGATGCCCCCTAATAAAAAACGCTTTATTGCTTTATAATATGCAATTTTTACTACCAAACTACAATAAATACTTATTGTAACAACTGCAGAGAAGACCGCTTGTGTATTATTATTGGTGTGAGTGTGTAAACTAAAGCAGGAAAGGATTCCCTAGAAGGAAATCTCTCTCCATCTATCCAACCTCTATCTTTATATATATATATATATTAGCAACATGTGCATACCTAGTTATTTCTGTCAATCTCTCTGTTTATCTAAAGCTATCTATATCTATCCATCTATATTAATATGAGTCTCGTTATACATGTATCTATCCTTAGATTTCTGTTATCATGTACTCCAGCTCAGTAAGTGGTGGTTGCTGCAGGCTTTAAGAATCCCCCCATCCCAGAATCCAGCAATCAGGAACCAAAGGGGGGGGGGGGAGATAATTTTGAAAAACATTTTCCATACATTAAAAAGTGTTGCCATATAAAATTCTACATAGTGACGAGAAGGCATGTACTTTTACACGATCTGAGTGTAGGTGTGTTTTGGAGTGGGGTTTTGGGTGGAGCATTGGTGAAGATGTGATTTATGCATATATACTACAAAATACCTGTTAGATACATATTTTATGTGCTAAAATTTAAATCTTTTCCAGAGCAGGCATACAGTACTATTGAAATATTTTGATGACATACCGTTGGAATATTTCCAATTATTTCTCAAGATATTTCACAGTAGTGCAAAGGATCTGGTATAAGGTTTTCTTGTTGTTATTTAAGGTTCCAAATGGAGCTTCAAGTTATTATCTATCCTCTGTGGTTGAAATATACTCACCTGTACGATGCCTTTGGTCTCAGGGTTCTATGAAATTGAGGACTCCTGTGTTAGCCTCCATCCATTATGAAGAATTCAGGCAGCAAATTTTCGCCTTTGCCGGCTCTATACTTTGGAATTGGCTTCTTGGGTCTATGTATACATACAGAAGCCAGTCTGCTGAATTTTCAGAAGTACATCAAGACTCACCCGTTTCTGGAAGCCTTTTGACATAGTTTATCTTTGGGCTTGGCTCTTCTGACTGAACTTTTGGTCATGCTCTTTTACCTTTTGGTCATTTTACTTGTTTTAATTATGGTCTTGTGTTGGTGGTTGTTGTAAACTGCCTAGTTTTAGGCAGTATAAAAAATTTGTAACCATCAAACCACTAAACCATATTGTACACAACATACCTAAAATGCATGGGTGCCAATAATGTTGAGCACAACTGTAAAAGCCACAGCTGCAGTCTAGCCTCGATTTCTTTTAGCTTACTTTTAATATTTGTAGAGATACATAGATATCTATATATCTTCATAAAATAGGCACTACTGGTACTCTTGACTTAGGTGCCCTGTTATAAAGTCACCCCCTGTAGGGCTGATTCTATAATGCACACCCAGAAAATTATGAACTTAAAAAGCATATAAGTCCCTATTCTACTTACGCAATGTGCTTTTTCAGTCACTATTTTGTAAATGCATGAGTATATCCTATCACATGTACTTCCAGTTTTGGTGGGCGTAGGGAGACAGCTCGGGCAGATTGTTGGAGGGGTCTAAATTAACGCGAAAATTATGAAATATTATAACTTACACCCTTTTCTGCACAATCTAAGATGCATGCATTTGCACGTGCATACTTTATAGAATAAGCGTCAAATACACAAATTACACACTCAGCAATGCACATTAAACTAGGGGACCCTTTTAGAATTGCCCTTTTTATGAACATTTACAATGATCTTAAATAATGGTAACGTAGATGAATATGATTCTATAAAATATATTTTAGCATGCTCTTAAAAGCATACTGTAGGTCCAATGATCACAGAACATTGGGGAGTGACATGATATGAACAGCATGTTTGACATAGATTATTGATACTACATAACTAAATAAGGGTGATCTGTGCAGTAAACTTAACCACAAAGTTTAGTTTATTTGGTTTGATAGTTTATTAAAACTTGTTAGACGCCTTTAGCCAAACCATCAAAGTGGTTTTTATAAGCCAAAATCATAGTAAAGAAGGGAGCATAAATAAAGAAGAGCACTTAAAAAATAGGGAGAAGTAAATTGGGATAAAAGTAGTATGAAGAGGAAGGTAGTTTAGATAAAAGTCAAAATAATTTACATTAAAATAAAATAATGCTTCAGTAGAAATAAATTAAGAAAAGTATACAAGTTAAAATGCGAGTAATTCCCTAATTAGGAGGGGTTAGGGAAAAGAGCAGTGCTCTGCTCCCTCTCGGTATTATCAACTAAAGTCACACTCGAACAAATAAGCCTTTAGTGCCCGATATTCAAACGACATTCACATGGTTAACAGCCAGTTAACCATGTAAATGCCTGCTAACTGGATATTCAACGGCACACACGGATAGTGCTGTCAAATATCCCCAACTAAGTCCTCTACGCACCCCAGTCCCCTACGTATTGGAGCATGCCAGGAGGACGTTCCAGGACAGAATGGAGGTGGGGACAGGTACTAACTGTGCATCACCAATATTGGAAGCTGTACAGTTAGTGCTAGGTGCCTATAAGATAGGCGAGGAAAAACATTGCCTATCTTATAGGTGATGAGCGCTAACCGTACAGTATCCAATATTGATGCTGCATGGTTATCCTCCGCGGCTACTGGGCAGTGCAGCCAGACCCAGATATTCACTACCACCGCCGCAGAAGTGAATATCCGGGGTTAAGCGGCCGGCGGGCCAGGTCCTTAGTCTCTTTGTGAATTTCTTAAAGGAGGGTGGGGAAGAGTTCCACAAAGAGGGGGCCAGAAAATAAAAAGCAGTAATATGGGTCGATTCTAAGTGAGCCCGAGAGGGAGAGCAGATAAGTAATAGGTTAGTATTAAGTGAATGTAACAAACAGGTTGGGACCTTTTTAACTAATGCAGAGGAAAGAAACTGTAGAGAGTTTTGTGGGCTAGAATTAGGATTTGAATTTTAATTTATAAATGATTGAAAGACAATGAGTGATGATAAAGAGAGGAGTAACATAGTTAAACTTACTAGCATTGCATTGAAGTTTTGTAACTGTGTTTTGAATATTCTGAAGTTATGCCATGTTTTTTTGCCTAATTCAGTTGTAACAGTTGCAGTAATAGAGACATAAAATGACCAAAGCATGAATTAATGAGTGCAGATCAGAGAGATTCAGAAGTTTTTCACAGAGTAGATCCGTCTGAGGACTACGAATGAAGATTTAATTATTGCAGATCATTGGGTACTGAAGTCAAGTTTGCTGTCAAAGATACATTTTCAGAATCATTAAAAATTCTTGATAGTAATTGAAGTGTCATGGAGGATTAGAGCTAAGGATAGTTTGGTATTGTGGCTGGTGATCCACACTGATACTGTTCTGGATGGATTAACTTTGAGATGGTTGAAGATGAGCAATTTTGCTAACTGCTTTAAGACAGTTCTTCATTGGTATCAGGTTGGGAGAGAGTGGGTTGGTATAATAAACCAACAGTATGTCAACTGCATAATAATCTCCTGTTATTTCGAGATCTTGGAGTATCTAATGGACTGATATACAATAGATGAGGAGGAGCCCTGGGGGACTCCTCATGATAATGGTGGGTAAGAAGATAAGGTGATTTTGAAAGATACTTGGGAGGTGCAATTTTGTAGAAAAGAAGTAAACCATTCTAAGATTTTACCACCTCTACCTGAAGTTGTTCGACGAGATATGAGATATTGCTGGTTAGCTTAATCAAAGGCAAAGAAAGTTGGAAATGCGTGTCAGAGGGGTTCAGAAGCCAAAGAGCCTTGCAGCGCTGGAGATTTAGGTTAAGTGCAGCAGGGCTGTTTGAAGTCATCGCTGCTGCTGCAGGTCCTAGAGAGGAGAGGCAGGCGGTAGCAATGGGCCACCCCCGAACCACTGGCCCTCTAGTGGCTGCTTAGTTCGCTGATGCCATCCATAAGATAGATTCACTCTAGGGAGTCTAGGCCATTACCTAATCTCCGTAATATCGTGCCTTGTTTATTGCCCACATTCTCGAGGACTGAAAACCTGTTCAAGGCAGATTACAATCTCTACTTCTCTTTCATGTTAATTATATCTATATTTATCTATCCATCATCTTTGAAATGAGCTGTATGACAGTGAAATGTATACCAAGTAATTATGAATTACTAATATAGGAGATTACAAATTTGTGAAGTAATGTTATTTGCATTCATTTGCTGGGACCTCAAATATTTAGCTATATCGTTTGATGTACTTTAGGATAGCTATAGATTTTCCTAGCCCTCAGACTCAAATGCTGATGAAGGATCCCTATGTCCTCTCTATCTCCCTAACCCTAAGCCCCAGTTTAAGTGTATTATCAGGAGACCTGACTTTGTTTCCTTTAGTATGTGATCCATGAGGTTCAGATGCACTGTATAAATTATGTGCTTCGGTCCTAACAGTAGAGCTGGAATGCACATGGAGGGAGTAATTTTATAAAGGCATTTTTGTACATATTTGCCTGTTTATGCACATAAACCTAGTAACATAGTACACTGAACCTGTGAGCATTTGCACCTGCTTCTGAGCAGGTGTAGATACAGTATCTGCCACTCCATTTTATAAAGACGCATAGGTAAAATAGGCTTGAAATAGGCAGCTACCTGGCCTTCATACAGAGTGACTCTGTCATAAAATAGTCCTCTTGTGGCTAATTTTATAAAAAGCCACCTACATTTACACGTGAATGTAGTCGCCACTTAACCCTTCATTGCCTCAGGTCCAAAAATAGATTGTGAGCCCTATGGGGACAAGGGAAAAATATAGATACAGTACCTGAATATACACCACTTTGACTGGTAGAAAAGCGGTATATAAGCCTAATTAAATAAAAAATAAATAAAGCAAATTTTAGGAAAAGGCATTTACATCAGTTCTAGGGTTAGCGTAACTGCTAGTGCCTTAAATTAACGTGCTTTCAACCACTTACGCCCCTATTTTATAAAGTTCCTGTCTACTTTACTTTATTGAAAAGGCTTGAAGGTTTGAGGGAGTCATGCTAAATCTCTGAGGAAATGTTTACATGAGGCTTCTGCCAGGAAGGAATTTTGTTTATTTCTGGCAGGTTTAGAAGGTGCTATAGAGCTTTTATTATTGTTGTGATTAATACTTGGGGGGGGGGTGTCTTTTACTAATGGGAACTAGGGTATTGCATCTAATGCACCAAAAGTGCCTATTATGTGTTAGATGCAATACCACTTCATTAACTGTCAGGGATGTGGAAAACATTTCTCTGTCAGTTAGCAAGGAACACTTCCCCCTAACATGTGCTGCATTAGTGTGGGAATGTTTAAAGACACCTACTGAGGTGGTGTTAGGTGAACTGTTCTAATCACACAGGACGCAGTTAGAGAGCAGTCTGAACTTGGCATTAACTGTGCTGAGCTCACCATTTTCACTCTCCACCCCAAACCCACCCACTTGTAACCCTAATGTGAGTTGCACATATAGCACAGGTATTATCCCATGCAAACTGTCATGCCCCTGCGCTAGCTGGAAATGCATTTCCCAGCACGCCTTCGGCGCGTATGCCAAAACACGCGCTGCCAGCTACCGCCCTTTAGAATTTGTCAGTTAGAAACAATTTTGATGTTGTAAAATGAATACTTTGAGGGAACAGGGATTAAGAATGCTAGTTGTCCTCAAGTTAATCTTAGTATTAGTTGAAATGAAGCCAAGAATAATGTTGAGGATAATGCTTCCAAGAGAATGCAGTGAGTCACAGTCTGGAAACAGCAAAGAAGCAGGACTTGCCACACACCGTGGAAAGGAGCAAAGGTTTATTAGGGTATCCAACGAGGTCAACCCTTCATGTGTTTCGGCATCAGCCTTCCTCAGGGGCTTGAGAGCTACAAAGAGGGAAACTCTTAAACTAGCAATTCTGTCAACAAAATGGCTAAAAGGTCAACACTTTGTAATGCACCATGAAAATTAAGAACCAATGAATGAAGACTGGATTTTCCTGTAAAGAGTTGCCCATTTCCTACCGATGCAAGGGGAGCACAGGAAGGGGGACTAGTGTGTAGCTTTCTGTTGCAAACCCAAACACTACGCATTATCATAACCAGCAATGCAGGCAAATTAGTCATCTGAAAATAACTTAATATGCATCTGTTAATCATTCACTTTTCTGTTTCTTAGTATATTTAATATTCTTGTGATATTTAACACCAATCAAGATTAGATAAGACATATGGATCTACTTGTTTCTCTACAATACAGAATAATTTACCATATTTCTACGTCCTGCTTATAGCCAAGGACTAAGACTTTCAGGAGCACTATGGAAACAAGTTTCACAGTGCCTGGGAATCAAAGTAAGAGGTTTCATCAAGAAAAATGTCACTCATTTGTATTTAAGTCTTATTCGCATCTTTTAATATTTCATGTGGATTTTTGGACAAAATTTGTATGGCTTTAGGAGGAATTACAGTTGTGGTTAATTCAAGTCATGCGAGTACTGACAATTGATCACAGGTGCATCTCATTTTATTGCAATGGGAATGTGGTTCTTCTGTTCAAACTGATTTAATTGGTTATAATGCTAGCAATAATCATGTCCTATTCTATTCTACTATTTTCTTTTTTAATTGGTCTTATTTTATTTGATTCTTTCATATGTCAAATATGGGTGCCTATATATTTCAAAGTCATTTCACTGGCCACTTTTTTTAGGAGATATTGGACATTAAGGGAATGAACTTCAAGAGTGCCAATAATGATGACCACAACTGTCTAGAATCTGCAAAATCCTTCAGAAATAATGTGAAAGCAGAAGATGATATAGGCTGGTAATATTTTTGAAGAACAGCAAGAAAACTAAAATCAAAGTCACGTGATTTGGTTTTCTCAAAAATTACAACTAGAACTAAAAAATAAACAAAAAAAATGCAAAGTGGCCATAGAAGATATTGAAAGAAATATATTTTAGTAGATTCTCTAGGTGGTACTGTCCTGGCTCACTGGCCACTATAGCCACAACATCAACTGTTTGAGAAGCAATTGTTCTATATTTTGCTTAACCTGTTGTTGAGTAGCTTGCATCAATCTGTTATGTTTCATAACACTGCAAACTCACCATTACATGGTTAATTTATACATTCTCTAGTGAATGACGTGCCTTCTTGGAAGCAAAGAATAACAGGGCCACCATCCAGTCCTGAACCTGTATGCACATCAATGACTTATTTGACACACTTTTTTATTGGTGTGCAAGCCCATGATTGTTGGCCTGATCCAGAGAAGGAGCCGCTAGGTTTTCTCCAAAACAAAGTAAGCTACAGTCTGCAGGAGCAGACGTTTATCCGTAGTCATGTTTTAGTGACGCAGGGGAAATTGCGGGTTGGAGTTGTGTGTGAAGAGAGAGAGAAAGAGAGAACTGTGTATTGACTATATAAAACTGCAGCAGAGGGAGAATATCCCTGCCTTTCATTTAGAGCTAGAAGATTCAATGTGCAGGAAGAAATTGAAAGCGGATTTGGACAGAGCAAAAAAAACAGTTGCTGCAACTACAAAAGGGGTGATGGAGTACCTAATGGTTAGAGCAACAGCCTGTGAAAAATGGAAGCTAGGATTCAAATCTTTCTGACGCTCTATATGACCTCAGACAAGTCACATCAGATAGATATTTTGGGTCAGATGTTCACAAAACGCTGAACATCTAAATTTGTGCCCTATTTTCAGCCTATTTCATTTTAAGAGCTTAAAAGTTAGGCCTGCTTTTCATTGGCCTGGAATTTTGAGCCTAATTTGTGAGCCTAGTGCTGAAAATCAGTACTAAGATCCTAACTTATTTTCCCTGCCCTAAATCCACCTCTTTTCCCACCTACTTTTTATGCTTCTCAATTTAGGAGGTCGGTTTACTAAAGCACATTAGCTGTTATCACAGCAGATCGTGCACGCTATCTGGCCGAGTTAACAGCTAACACATGCAAAATGCACATAGCACAGAGATTTTGTGCACCATCTACAGAATGCGCATTATCTGCATTAGTGGGCGGGATGAGGGAGGCGAGTGGGCATGTCTGCAATGCGTGGTCACCGTTGGCCTCAACAGTAACCATCAGATTTGAAGACAGCGTGGGTGTTACTATTGCTACCTCGGTGGGTGGCGTTAACTGCATCCAGGCTACTGTTCCATCATGCTCCCTGCAAATTCAGTGTTATCTGCTGAGGCAATGCTATGCACGCCCCCAAAAGATAGCATGCGGCATTTGTAGCCAACATGGTGCTCTCTGCACTTTTGTGCCACGTTAGCTACAACTTAACACGTGCTAGGGCATGCTTTAGTAAACCGACTTTTAGATGTTTAGTGAAATTTAAACTATAAATTGAGTACATTTTCAATGAAGCCAATCTAGGAGCATAACTCTCAAAGTTTGGAAAACAAATCCTTTGAATATATATCAGCCCTTAGATTGTAAACCTTCTGGGGAGCGGGAAATCTCTACTGTACTTGAATGCCGCTTGCCCTGAGCTACTATTGAAAAGGTGTTGGTTAAATCCAAAAAATGTTGGTTTTTTTTCTATTGCATCTCCTCTTCTCTGGTTGTTATCCATTTTCTCTTTTTATTTTGCATATTCTAGTTTTTGTCATTCCTAATCCATAACCCAAACTAACAGTTCATTAGTATTTGCTGAGGAAAGTTCCCTCCATGACACTTTCTCACCCAAAAGAACCCTACTGACTAATACATTAATGGTATGTGTAGGTGCTTTGTGTGCAAATTTAGAAAGATTTGGTTTTATGCTTTCAGAGTATTTGTTGTTTAAAAATGAGAACATATATATATTCCTGCCCTTGTCCTCTCTTGAATTTGACTACTAAGCAGGTAATAAGACATTTTATAAATCAAGAAAACTAACTTTGGGGTATTTGCCATACTATAACTACTGGAAGTTAATAGAGTATGAAAACAACACAATTTCAATCCATGTACACGGATTTTGTCTGCTTCTCCTCCTAAGGGAGCCTATTTACTAAACTGCATTAGCTGTTGAGGCAACAGCGCCTCAGTAGATCTAGTCCTGTAGTATGCGCTAAGTGCAGTGTTAAACAGCCGATATGGAACACGCTATTTTGGGGCATGGAAGGGGTGTGGCGTGCACAGGGAGTTCAATGTGTTAATCATCCATGTGGCAGATCACACAGAGCAGTTCATGCCCCTTCTAGAGTTAGAGCTAACTGCATTGCAGGTTATCTGCTCTGCTGTTAGCACACAGAAACAACTTTTCTCTCAGGTATTTTCATGCCATCCCTCCCAAAAATGCTGGAATTACCCTCAACAGTTAATGTAGAGATTTTGTAGCTATCACATGTGAATTCTGGCCATCACCATGTGTTAACGCAGAACATCACTACAATGAAGTAAACATGAGCCTAGATGTCTACAATATGTTTCATAATGTCATATTGAGTCACAAAGAAGTCCTGCTATTAAAGGCTTGCATATGCTAATCAAATCAGGAGCTGTGACGCGGTGGAAAGCGGGAATCTTTCTTAGAGCTAGATTTACTGAAGAGTGCTACCATTTTGGAGCAAACTAATTCTCTTAGTACTCATTATTAGTAAATAGCTCCCAATGCACAAATAGTAAATGATGTGCATTAGTCTGTGTTATGGCATGCTTGGAGCCTTTTGCAAATATATGCAAAGGCATTCAGGAATACATGTGTTTTTGCCGGCATGGACAGTGGGGAGAGACATATTACAAAACATCATGTGCAAACAAAAGCAGCTTCACGAATGTTGTTGCACATGTACGTGGCCATACTTACACATATGTGTAAATTCTGCAACTTCTGTGTGTGAATATTGGATATTTTTTAAAACTACAAGAGCAGCCTCTACCCTGGGAACACTTTTGGGCTCATCTACTAAGCTGGGCTAACAGCTAGCATGAGTTATTTGTAACCAGGTCCCATTGAATAATATAAGACCTAGATTTATATATCCCATGCTAACCCCCTAGCTTGGAGGCTAACTCGGTGATGTGCACATCTGATTCTGCCCCCATGGGAGCAGAATTGCGGCATAAGGCCAGGACATTCAGAATGTGCCCTGATTCAGGCACCCCGGACATCCCGACACTTACCTGGCTAGCCTTGCCAGTCTCCTGCATGGAGCTACGGCGACATGACGTCATGTTGCCATGGCACTGCTGTTCCATGCAAGAGCTGCAATCCCAGGCGGAACCCACAAATATGCTTTCCCCGCAGTCCGACCCTCAATCGGACCTGCCGTGGCCAGGGTCAGACTGCGGGGTACCCCCCGCGTCCCCTTACTTTGTTTTGCAGTCCTGGGTCTTCAATATTCCTCCATCTAGGGGGACTTATTTTACCTCTGAGGTGGAGTAAATCTCACGTGCAAATGACTGACCCGGGATGTATAGGGCTGACATCTGAATCGGCCCTGTACATCTGGGAACAGGCTTCCGCCCACTACCTGCCTTCGCTGCACCTTCGCCCGCACCTCGCGCCAACAAACAGAGCTCCCCGCACATCTTGCCTGTACATGCGGGGAACTCAGTTGGCTGCATCGGTGCCCCCACATTTAGCAAATCTGGACGTCCAGATTGGATGTCCAGACCTGCTAAAGGCTGCTCAGAATCTACCCCTTAGAAAACATGCCCCTAAGGGTATGTTATGTAAAAGAAGGTGCTCTATTTCTGAGTGCTGATTTTGTATGTGCATATGCCCCTGGTAATTTTCTAAGAAGCTATCTGAGCATGTAAAACACTGTTATACATGTTCAAGTCTCTTCTAAAATTACCCCCATAGAGAGAGAAAACCTTTTCTATTTATATTCTAGGGATGTGCATTCATTAGCTTGCATTTACAGTAGTTCATTAGGGTGACTTAAAAATTGATTTGTGCATTAGCCTACAAATTAATATGCATATATATGGTTAATTTCCATTCTTTAAAAAGATTTTTAAAAATACTGGAGAGGTCAATTTTGTCATCCCCATCAGCCGGTAAACACATAATTGACTTTGAATATCAGCCTCAGAGATTTCAGCCTGAGGCTTCCAATTTCTCCACAGATTTGCCTCAGATCGATTCAGAAACATCTTTTAGATTTATCTGGTGCATCTTTGCAAAGTCTGTGCGTCACAGGATGCGGCAAACTTGGAATCGGTTTGCACATCCCTTATCAGAGATAAATGTTTCTAGTGAAGGGGGCTTTCCATTTTGCAGGAAAAAAAATCAGTTCAGCAGATTTTGGTTGCTTATGCTTAAAAAACTCTTTCAGTTGAGGCATATGGCTTAGCTTTTATTTTGTGAAAAGAGTTTGGATTTTGGCTTGCGCTATTTGTAAACCGTTTCTACATGTGAAATTCTGATATACGTGTGTAGAAGGTCTCTTATAAATTTAGGGCATGCCAAAGAGACTGCGTAGTGCACTCAGAAGAATACCTAGAAGGAAGGCATGCTTAGGGAAGAGATTTGAGTGGAGCTTGGACGGAGTCACAGCTTAGACATGTACTTTACTTGCTAACACTTACGCCATTTCCCAAGCAGGCGTAAATGTTAGCACCACAATATAGGCACTATTTCTGCCGGACTTATGTTAGTATTTTATAAATACACTTAGAGAGTCATTTAAAAGCTTTAACCATGATTTGGATGTCTGAAGACGGGCATGTGGACGTTGAAATCACTGACATGTTTCCATAGCCATTAATGTTTACAGACATCTCCTGTGCAGGGATTTCCAAGTCAACATAGGGGTGTGCTAGTGGCTTGTCCAGAGAGGAGCAATGGACTTAGAATTCCCCATTCGATCTCAGAAACAATGTTTAGACCTGCTCCAGGCACGAATAGGCATCAGGAAAGTGCTTGTTTTCACCTTAAAACATCCAAAAAGTGTAGAATTAAGTGACTAGCCTTAGATCACAAAGGCTCACACTGGGATTTGAAATCTAGTCATCCTGCTCTTAAGCTACCACTCTATCCATTATTTATTTACATTCTCTTATATACCGTGCTATTCTGCATCAGTGCAGTTTACATTGAACAAACTGAAATTACATTGAACAGGGCATTATAACTTGGAGATAACTATTTTACAGGGAACATGGGCAATGGAGGGTTAAGTGGCTTGCCCAAGACCACAAGGAGCACCTGTGGGACTAGAAACCCCAGTCCTTCCGGCCCAAGGTTGCTGTCCTCTAGTGGGATTTGAACCCCTGATCTTCTGGCCTGAAGTACCTTGCCCCAACCACTAGGCCACTCCTCCACTCCATTATGCTATTAGACGTCTTGGTTGTGCAGTATTATCCTGGAGACGTCTGTATAGACACTTGCTATAGGTGCATATCGGTCATGTCCATGTTTCTGAAATCGTGCCTGAACTTCTCTCACCTGCTTTATTTTCAGAAGTTCTGTCTTTGACATCCCATATTGCACTTGGACGTTCTATTGTGAAATGTGCCCCTATGTCACCTATGTGTCTTTATGAAACAGGCTAAAATATGTGTCTTCTCCACTTACAAACCTAGTGCCCTATAATATAATTAGCCCCCCCTCTCCCTCAGAGGGTAGTTTTGTATAGGGCATATAGTAAAAGAAGTGAAAAAGGTCACCTACTTTATGAAGGCAAAATATGCATGTATATTTATATATTACATAGGCTCCCAGATGCATTCTCAGAGGGTTCAAATGATCTTATATAAATTTACCGCTGCCAGGAAAAATCGGAATATATGTTTGTATTTTATATCAGACAGTCATAAGCACTACTTGTGCCCCAATTCTGCCTATTTATAAATCATTTTCTCATGTAAAATGACATTTTATGCACAGAAATATAATTAGGCCACACCAACATGTACTTGTGGTGCAAGCCGGCATGTCCTTGTACAGTTGGCATGCATAGGGGTGGAATTTTGTCAGAGTGTGGGCGGAGTTCAAATGTATATACATATTTTAGAAAATACACTAGTACATGCTTAAAGTATGTTTAAGCGCGTACTAGTGTGTTTTCTAAAATACGCCTGGAATGTAGACATCATTGCGGCTGGATTCACACTAGTATTTTATATAGCCATACAGGTGTCCTTATCTTTATAAAATAGCGACATAATAGGCACCTTCCTGTTCACATCACCTAGGTGCCCTGTTATAAAATTATTCTCATATTGCAGAGGAGTAAGCGCCTCTCCTTAGAAGTACACACTTCCATGCATATATAGCCCTAGATAATTTCATAAGAACATATAGAAGGCTGTTCTGCACGTGTATGTTCCTTACAGAATTATCCCCCCCCCCTCCCCAAATAGCTACATGTTTAGAACTACAGTGTAACAAACTTTTTTCTCTAATAGGCAACAACTGCAAGAAAGTTAGGATAGTATTTTGGTAATGTGATGTAATAGGCCAATTACCTTAGTTTCTCTGTTTTCTGATGTCTGCTAGACTGACTTGATTTCACTCACTTATACTAAATTTAAACCGAAATATGGTAGTTGTGCTAATTAGCCTTCTAGATATTTTCTCTTAATGTTCCTTTTTTTTTTTTTTTAATATCAGTTGGTTGACATCTTGCTGAAATAGAAGCATTTTTCCATTTGAGTGCTTTCTGATGATTCTAGTGCTCCATTTGTTATTCTCCCTTAAATGAATAACATTTTAAATTTGTCTCTGAGTCAGAGAGGATAACAATTTATGATTCAAAAAATGTAAAAAGCTGGGTCCTGATACTCAGCAAGGATGGCGACTAGAATAAGTTAAATGATAGCCTCATAGGTAGTGGCGTGGACTATATGAGCTATGTTTAAATTATCCATGTGAAGACAGATTTTGAATAATATGTGGAGAGGTGAATTCAGGTTGGGAACGCAGAGGATTCCCATAGTATTTTACAAGAGCCTTTTCCAAACATAGAGCCTCTTGTAAAATAGGTGCAGGGCCGCATGTGTATGTCTCTCCGTGGCTAGAGGACAACGATTTTAAAAAGCTGCACAGGGCGGGGGGGGGGGTGCAATTACCCTACACATATACCTAGCAGCAGCTTATAGCAACCTCGCTGTCCTGCAGAAAGCATCCAGTTCCCCCCTGCCATATCCATCCCCAGCCTTGCCAGGCTCCTGCTCGTATGGCCAGGGGTTCCTAAGTGGCACTTGGGGCACCTAGCTTTAATCTAGCGATAGTGACCCCCTAATAGTACCACAAGATTATTGCTTGATGTCTCTGGTGCGATTTTGGAACCTGTGGCCATAAGAGAAGGAGCTACTGGGGATCACTCCTGTTTCCATTAGACACCAGGGACCCCTGATAAGGCTGAGGATCAGGATCAGGATCAGGATGTTGGAGGTATACAGCGGTGGGCTTTTAGAAGGTCAGGTGAGGGGGGTTCTTTATTCCAGTTGGGTTGTGAATGTGTTGGGGGGGATTGGAAGCTTTGGAAGAGAGAGCACCCAGGAAGGGATGTAATTTATTCTTTGAGAATCAGTGGATGAAAGTCAAAGGATGATCTGGGGGAAGCAGACAACAGTATTGACAGTTACCCCTTCCAGCAGGCACCTTGGGGCAGCTATAGATGCCAACGTTTATGCTCTTTCCTAGAGAAGCACACTTTCACTATGGGTGTGTAGAGGGGCGGAGCATAATGTTACTCTTAGAAATTATAAATACTATCATTTGTGTGTGTTCCTAGGAAATCCAGACATGGGCATTCACTGGAGCTGGTAAGCATAATGTCTTACTGAGCCCATCACTGCCAACACTGCTGTTTCCATACTATGATAAGAACAATAATCCGATTGATTGGATGTGTTGGAGGGATCGGATCTGGTGAGCTAATCATGGGAAAGGGGGATTTTCATAAGGAGAGCGAGTGGATCAAGAGGGTGCGATGTTTCATTCTAGTTGAGATAAGGAGGATGGGAGGGGAATCTGTCATCAGCACTTGCTGCCATCATATTTTAGGAGGGGGGGGGAGTTTGAGGCAGTGGCCATACCACCCAACTGCAGGTAATGAAGCTGTAGTTACCGACACCTGATGAGGTGGTGATAAGTGCAGCTACGCCATTGGCCATCATGACGCTAACGCACAGTAATATCTCATATGCTAACTGTCACTGGTTACCACAATCTATATCTATCCCGAGCTCACCCTGATTCTGCTGGAGCAAACACTAAGCATTAATAGGACAGTTTGACCCCTAGCAGTTGTGGGTGCTATTTTGAACCCAGCGCTGGCCCAGAGAACAGCAGGTGGAGATTGCTAGGGACACTTCAAGATAGGCCTGGGGTGGTCTTCAAGGGTTCGAGGGGGTCCTCAGAAAGGGGGTTCTGCATCAGGGTCCTGGAGGTGGAGGTCTTAAGGGGAGAATCTTGGATTATGGAATTGGGGGCTGGGGTCTTTATGGAGAGGGGAGGCATCCTGAAGGAGGTGGACAACTAATGCTAGAAAATACATGACTTGTTGGAATACTGAGTGATTAAAAAGTTCCTTTGCGTTGTTATAAATCTCAAGTATGCCACAAAAAGAAGCCTCATTCTTGGTAGAGCAGATTAAGTACATTTTTATTTTTTACTTTTTCTTTATTAATTCTTAAATCTCCATGCATAAACATTAACATAAATCAATAGACGGTACAAAATCAAAACTTTAGCGAACCAAAAACCAGCAATCACTATAAAAGGAAAAATTAATTATCCTATCCCTATGAAACAGTAAATGTTAGTATTGAGATGGGAGCAAGGAGAGAACGAAAACCCTTTAAATCAAAGAATGGCACAGCTATTGCCTAGCGGATACTTGTCTTACATCGCTCTGCTAATAGAACTGATATCAGTGACTGATGAAAGTTCACCCAGTACCAACCTCAAAGTTCCTGAATTGAAATCAACGATCTTATCCAAGTTTCCAAACATGTATCTCAGCCATTTGAATTTACTTTAATGGAGCAGTTAAAGGAAAATTCTGCCCCATCCCGAAATAACCTAAAGAAGTGTATTGATCCCATTCTTCTGTAAGTGTTCCTTTTTGGCAGTGTTTTTAAATGTCTGAAACCCTTCTAATCTCCGATTAACAGTTTCCATCCATTTCTGCAGGATGCTGCTCTTTGGTTGAAATAACCCAACTACAGAGCATTAATACTGAGGAGTGGAACTTCTTTCATGTGTGTGATCACTTTTCACAGTATTTTCAGGGCAATATCAACTTGAAGCTCCCCAAACGGATGGAAACCAGCAGTGTCAGAAAATGTATCAGCCAATCTCCTGGTGAACTCAGCACTACAGGAACACACAGTCTCAACTTCACCTTTGGGTAAATTAGGGAACATGCGATGAAGCTACAATGTAGCACATTTAAGACAAATCAGAAAATATGTTTTTTTTACTCAGCGTGTAATTGAACTTTGGAATTCATTGCCGGAGGATGCAGTAAAAGCTGTTAGTGTTGCTTGGTTTAAAAGAGGCTTGGGCACGTTTCTCCTGGAAAAATACATAAACCATTATTAAAGTGACTGGGAAATCCACTGCTTATCCCTGGGAATAAGCAGCGTGGAATCTGTCTACCTTTTGGAATCCTGCCAGATACCTGTGGCCTGGATTGGTCACTGCTGGAAACAGGATACTGGGCTTGATGGACCTTTGGTCTGACCTAGTATGGAATATCTTAGTCTAGCATCAGGGCCGGTGCTACCTTTAGGCAAACTGGACATTCGCCTAGAGTGTCTGCCCTCTGGGGCCACCCATTGCCGCCTCTATCACCCCTCTCAGGACAGGCAGCAGCAGAAATTGGTGCCTTACCTTTAAACTTTGGCTCCATGGGGCTGTTTACTTCTGCCCTTCCGATGCTCGATATCGACTTCCTGCTGCCATGGGAGATTCCGTGTCTTTTGGCCACTTTGTTTTGACACAGCGAATAAGATAAGACCATCTTTATAGCAAGTTGTTTTAATCCTATGAGAAAATGAGTTACACATGCAAGCATTTACTTGAGCAGGACGAAAATTTCTAAAAGTACACCTTGTTATTTAAAAAAAACATAAAAGGTCATTGATGTAAATTACGTGCCGTTGTTTGTCAATTTTGACCACGGCAATGTTAAGACTGAGACCTTGTGTGATTGCTTGGGGTTGTACTTTAAACGAACATAGTACCTGTTTGGAAGACTTGAAAGATTTTGTCTACTATTTTTGATATACTTGGAGTGTATTTTTGTATTATTTATTATTATTTATTTATTATTATTATTATTTATTATTTATTTAGCTGTATTTCTATCCCGCTTTTCACCGGGTCAAAGCGGTCAATTGGGGGATACATTATTATCAGCGCCAACAGGGAGTTGACATTGGGCATTGGTGAGGGGGACGGAAGCAAACAATCCCACGTTGCTGAAATTTAAAAGTAAAGGTCGCAGGGCTGTTTGTGTCCTTTGTTGCTGCTGCACATCCCAAAAGAGGGGCAGCAATGGGTGCCGGAGGGGGGCACATGGGATGAGGTTCACCTAGGATGCCTCATCTTCTTATACCAGCCCTGTCTAGCACACACTTTGTCCAACCCATCTCCCTGCAGTTCAGAATCCAAATGTGTACCATCTATAGCAGAAGCCCCCTAGATTCCACCTTCAGTATCCCCTGATAGCAGGTGAGGTACTTACCTCCTGCTGCTTTGCCAATCCTTGCCAAAAAAAAGTCTCTAGTTTAATGTAGGTGTACATTTCAAGCTGTATGTAGTCAAAGTGTGGTATGAAGCTGAGCTGGCACCATTTTGAAGGCAACGGGCATCTTAGCGGGAGTTAAGCATCTCAGTGGCCCTTCCTTGGAGCAAAGATTTAAGGGACTCAGGTTGTTCTGGGGGAGGTCAGATGAGGCTTCCATGGAGTTATGGACAACCTTATTTTGTAGAAAGAGAAGTCAGGGGATTGCGGGTCTGAGCAAGTGTGGGTTTATTATATTGTCGGCTCTTTCATTTTGTATTGGAGGGTGATAGATTCAGACAAGTTTGTGTTGGCTGGGGGAACGCTGAAGAGTCTAGAATGTTGTCCATGTAATGCAGGGTTTGCACACCAACTTCTTTCAGCTCCTTGCTGTCAACTCTTCACAACTACCGAAGTGTGAGAAAATGAATGCCCCTATGTGAATGGAAAATGGAAACTTGGAAGGCCACTCATTTAAATAGCATAAATCCTATTTGTTTTCTGTCAAGTATTTGTTGTTGTCAGGTAGATAGGCTGTTTGCAGTCTGGGCCTTAAAAGAGCCCCTGTCTGAATGGATAGTTTTGAGAATGTGGCGTGTTTCTTACTAAATTAAGTGATGTTCAAACGTAAACAAAAAAGATACTGGAACACAAAAATAAAGACAGGAGAAAACAAAAACAAAAATCAGTGCCAGATGACCCCATGGTTCTGATGGATAACAAGATAGTTTTTATATAATTTAAAAAAAAGAAAGAGAAAATGCACACAAACTTGAGATTTTAAAGAAGATCTTCCGTAGATTTTATTTACTGTGGCGGAGCTGTATGTTCTTCCAAAGAAGAACCAGGTATCGATTCTATTTTTCACCTTTAGTAACCATGGACGGATGCATATGGAGGGTAATTTTATAACAGGCCACTCAGATTGAGAGAACAAGTAGGTGCCTATTTGAAACATCTTTTATAAAGGCATATAGGTACCCTGGTGTCTTTACAGAATAGCAGCACAAATCCTTCAAACGTTACGGCTAGTATTGCATCTGCATACATGTACCTCTGTTTGGCAGAAGGTAAATATGCACAGATCCAGTATGCACATAGATATGTATATAATAACCTATGTGTGCACTTTTCAGCCTCACCCCAGCACATTCCTACCCATGAGTCGCATATCCACTGTGCCTGATGGTAACTCACTTCGAACAAGCGCTGAAAACACATCAGCTAAAATACTGAGGGGCCCGATATTCAGCAGTGGTGGTTAGTACTGCTAAAGCTGCCACCCCAGATATTCAATGCCAAGGTCATACCCAGGCCCTGGGCACTGCTCATATTGCAATGCAGCTCACCAGGTAGCAGTAATATTCAGCCGCTGCCGGTGATGGCTAGGCTGGTACCCAAGATTGCTAACTGTGTTAATCCCTGTTAATATCGGGCCCTAAATAAATAAATACGAGTATGCATGCTCTTGTCACAAATTAACCCCCATTGCTATTAATCTTTGGGCTGGAATCGTAGACAAAATTCTCCTTTGCAAAACTGGTAACACTGCAGAAGCATTTTAAAAAGGACTTGTGAGGCAGCAGAGCTTCGTATTTGTCTTTCCTGTCCATCAAAGCCCAGAGAAGGAGGGAAAAGGGAGGCTGATGTTTGCTGCAATGGCACCCCCTACTGGCAGTTCAGGTGCACTGTCCTCGTCCATTCTTCAGCCAGAGAGGGGCCTGGTTTCCCTGGGGTTTAGACCTAAGAGTGTTAGGAGAAAATGTCCATAATATTTTGCATGGCTGCAATATGTCCTGGTTTGTATATATTATCGTATATATTATAGATATTCACATTAGCCTGTGCTGGTTCAGGAAAAAGTCAAATGGTTAATTTTGATAATGTGGATAAGATCCTGCTAATGTTCTTATTATGCAGCTCCTCACATTTGCCATAACATATATACTTTCAAGATCAGTAATTTTAGATCAGCAATTTTAATAATACGAACTATATAATGATGAGAGGTGCTCCTTTTGACTAGATTGTAAGATCAGACTAGATTGTAAACTCTGATGAGCAGGGACTGTCTTTTACATGTGTCTATACAGTGCTGTGCACATTTTATTGCGCTATACAAATGATAAGTAGTAATTTTCAATTTAAAAATTGTCTAATCATAGATTTTTAACAGTTGAGTCTCTCTCTCTCTGTTTTCTCTTCTCTTCCCATTTCTTGTTGGAAAATGCATCATACCATCTCTCGAATTAAACACGTTATTGTTTTAAAGCTGCCCAAATTCTACCCAACATAGTCTAACAAAGCTTTTATAATACAAATACGTATTTGAGGTTCCCTTCACATTCTCTTCTCCTTCTGTTTAGCTTCCTAACACATTCCTGATTCCTGTTCCATAGTTCTATTATCTCTCCCTTCACCCTCCCTCCACATTTGCTCTCTGTTTACTTCTTTCTCCTTACCTTGTTCTCCCTTGAACAATGGATCTCTAGTCCATCAGGCCCCAAAGTAACTTAATCAACAGCCAGTTCTCATGGCGTTGTTTCTTGCTTCTTCTCCTGTTCATAGCTTGGTGTTTTCAGTTTACTGTAAGTGTGTTTCTTCAGGCAGCTCTCAAAGCTTCTTAATAAGGAGTTATAATGCCGGGCTTTGTGCATGCAACCGATGGCTTTCAACTGCTCTTCTGGCAGCAGAGAATTGGGATGACACTCTTTCTGTGTGGATGGCTTTGGGGAAAATGAATGTACCACAACCCTGTGTTTAGGATAACATTTTAATTCCCTTATACTTTTTTTAGGTGTGTTTGGCATCAGGCGAAATTGCCTATTGTTGAGGGTGAATCCATCTGTCTGTCTAGATGCACAGCTTTGTTTCTGCATGTGCAATTAAAACTATGTGTACGAAGACAGAATGCAGCAGACCACATACCCTTCTCTGCACCACACATAGACACCATACAGAGGCACCACACATGCAAACATAGCCCGCTCTCACACCAAACACACAGACACCCTACCCCTGCACCACACACACTCAAAGACACCTTACCCTTGCATCACACACACTCAGACACCTTACCTCTGAACCACACCCATACCTAACCCATTTGTGATGTGATGTAACCATTTTGATTGTAGGATAAGGTGGTCTACAAGTATGTCTAAATAAATAAATAAATGCCTACAGATATACAGAGATTTCACACAGATGCAGCACACACACACACCCCCATAGCTTGCCGCTACACAACACATACATGCACACACAGATACTTTACCCTGCAGTACACACACACATCCCACTCCCATATCACATTCACAGACATCACACACCCAAAAAACATAGAAACCTCACCCCATAACACACTATGTAATGATAGATACAAATATGTTGACCACTAGTCATAAAGGTGCCACAAATAGCCTCAAAGCTCCTGCTAGAGTAAGGAGGCACACTTTGTCATGTCTCTTCGCTCACACTCCTCCCCACCAGGGCATGTATGAGTTTGCAAAGGGAGGATGGCAAACACATCTTTTTGTCACACTATAAATTCATTAATCCTCTTAGAAGTCTTCCGTACTCCATCTACTCACTCACATATGGCCATCATGCCCTCCATCAGTGAAACACACCTTTCTGCAATGCTCAGAGCATGCACTTTTCAACTTGTATCTATTTGAAGACTACTAGAAGGAAATTTGTTATAAAGCTCTTCAAATAAATTTTTTTATTAATGTGTTTTACCAAAAAACAAGTGCATACAAATATCACCTGTGGCCTGATGCTCCAAGAGAGCAGAATAATGCTGATTGTGAGGTTGATCATAAGCTGTGCTATTCATTCACCGTGGGATTTACTAAGCTGTGGTATTGAGATACCACACTTTAGCAGGTTAGTGATACCCAAGGTAAATAAAGCTTTGTAAAAATGCAGAATTTGATTGCAGGTTAGTAACGATCCCCAAAGGCTCATAGGGGACATGTTTACTAAAATACGGTAAGCACTTAACTCGGGTTTACCAGAAGCTAGCCGTTAGCAGAGGCCCACACAAGCAGGTACCATGTGGTAAAAACACAATCATGGTAAAACAAAACTTGTACTGAGAGCTGAGTGTAGGTTTGCTGGAATCGTAGCAGATTCTCGGAGGAAAATGGGCACATCAGCCAGTGACAGCACATGGCATCAAAGTTTCCAAGTTTATTAAAAGTTTGTTGCACTGCCCTTGATAAAAAAAAATACAGCAGAGCAGCATACAGAAAGGAACTATTTTAAAAACATAGTTTGATGGTAGACGGTAATAGTGTGACGTATACAAATGGCTTGATGGTAGACAATATAAAGTATGAACATTACATGCTACAACGCATGCAAATTACAAGCAGAGGGAAGGAAAGTGGAATGGGACATTTACTGGATTATGCAAGGGGGGATGTTCAGCTAGCATTAGGATGGTCCTGCATGCTAGCTGTAATAACTGCCTTTCAAGGATCCCCCAAAGCCTATAGGGCCTCCAAACCACCAGATCTGCTCTGCTCCCCTTGAGAACCATCCCCATGATGCCTGGCTTCCAAACAGCAGCCCCCCTCCCAAGACAAAACCCCTATCCTCGCGAGCCTCCCTAGTACTCAGAGCTGACTTTAGAGTGTGCCAAAAGGGAAATTGCAAGTCCACCTCGAGCTGAAGGAGGCAGAGCCTGCAGGTGTGTTTTAGGGTCCTCGTTCTGGTTTCTTCCCTAAGCTCTTCCATATCAAACACTGGCCTTGTTGGTGCTGTCACTTAAAGGGACAGAAGCAGTTCCCCTCTGCTGCAGCACCTATATCGCATCATTAACCCCTAGCGGTTCCTCTGTGATACTGTTGAGGCGAGGCTTAGGACTATAAATAGCATTTTGCATAAAGTATGTATTGTCCAATGTTAGAATTAGCCGCAATTACAGCTTTATTCACAAAGTTACTGCAGTTTTGCCTATATTTATTTTGATGAGTTACTGTATGCGGTAATTGATATGACGGGATTATTTTTAATGAAGTTGTTTCACTCACCTGCACACTATAAGCCACAATAAATTTAGCATGACCTGCGTTAACATTCAAACAAATAACCCTGGCATAAACCTCCGTACGTATAGATTAAATTAAATAAACATGCATATGAGAAAACGTATCTTCTTCCTTTTTACTTTTTGTTGGAGTGACCATACAAAAGGGGAAGGAACTCCAACCCGCCCCTCGCCGTGGTCACTCCGGTTTAATCATTTAAATGCTTGAAAAAATTATTCAAAAACTTAACTCAATCCAGCCATTGCAGAATTCATGGAACAAGCACAATGTGCCACGTTTCGGGCCAGCCAAAATCCTATGGCCCTGCATCAGGTGGAAAAGATGAATTCTCAAAATAATGGCTTCTATATGTGAAGGAAAAACAAACGGTCAGGTTTAAAAGCACAGCGTGTGACGTAAAATGCAAAGACTGGAGAACAGCAGCCAATAAGCAATCAGAACGTTGCAAGCATTAGTGAATTGGGGAAACCCCACAAACAAGGGAACCCCCAGAAGCAATGAGCAGTCCATTTAAGGAAATCCGACATCACAGCAAGGTATGCCACTCAACTGAAGCATTCAAGCCCCGAGGGGAGACCGTCTTTAAACGGAAAATCCAGCGCTGCTCCAAGCGCTGCAATTTGGCTATCCGATCACCGCCTCGGGGATCCAAAGGGACAAAATCCAAAACCCGCCAATGTAATTGATGAAACGGATGTGCTGCTTGTAGAAAATGTTCAACCATGGGTGCCGTCAAAGTACTAGTCCGCAGCCGGGAGGCGTGCTCCCCAAGTCGTACCTTAACACTACGAGTAGTGCGGCCGACATAAAACAGTTGGCAAGGACATTGAATCAGATAGACTACAAAAGAGGACTCACATGTGGTATACCAGTGAGATGTATAAGTGATAGAAGTATGGACATCCACCCAAACAGGCCCTGTAAGAGCCATGCCACAATAACTGCAAGAGCCACAAGTGTAATGACCAGGATCAGCATGGGCGGTAGGGGGACGATCCAAAGGAGAAGTTGACTTCACAATTTTGTCCCGTAAATTAGAACCCCTAGAATATGCTGCCCTGAACCTCTTGCCAGCAAAACAAGAATGCACCGCTAATACCGGCCAATAGCGGCATAAAATATGAATTACCTTGGGGGCTCCTGCGTTAACATTAGCAAGGATTACTACCCTTTAGTGAGCAAGGCTGTTAATGACTTCATTTAGCATTTCATATTTTAGAGAATTTCAATAAGTTGTTGGGGCTTTGAAACCCACAAGAGAAAAATATTTTAAGTGATAGTTAGAGCAGACAGTTCCAGTCATGTAGCCGTTTTGTACTAGATTAAGGAGGCAGTTTTAAAGAACTAAGGGCCCTGCTATTCAACTGGGCAGGGCTAAGCGCCATAGCTGCTTAGCCCTGCCCACCGACCCCCAAACCACGGGTATTCACTTACGCGGCAACGGAAATGATTATCTGGGTCTGGCTGCACTGCCTGGAAGCCTCCAAAGCTAACCTTGCAGCATCAATATTGGATGCTACATGTTTAGCCTTAGTGCCTATAAGATAGGCAAGGGTTTTCCTCACCTATCTTATAGGTGCCGAGCACTAACCGTGCAGCTTTCAATATTGGTGCTGCATGGTTAGCGCCGGTCCTCGCCTCTGCTCCACCCCGGAATGCCCCCGGCACGCCCCATCGGGGCGCATAGGGGACTTAGGAATATTCAATGGCACTGCCTGTGTATATGCCGTCAACTATCCGGTTAGCAGGCATTTACATGGTTAACTGGCTGTTAACGGTGTAAATGCATTTTGAATATCGGGAACAAAAATTTGTAAAAAACCAACATTTTAGAACAGTTGATACTTATATCCAGCGGCATGTACAGAATTCAAGGAGTAATCCTGAGGGTAGGGTTTGTGGTGACCTTCTAGATATGCATGCATTTATTTATTTGCTATTTAATTGCAGTCTTGTATATACCACTAGGGCGGTGCGTCTTAGCGGTTTATAATAAATGTGGGTACCAGACGCATCAGCAAACTTCAGATGCATCGGGACAGAGTCATGTCCTGTATAAATGTTCATCTGGAAAACTTTCAGCATCAGCATGCATACCTGTATTGAGTCGCACATTCAGAAATGCCATTTTGTAACCCCTCACGCAGATGATATCTGTCCTCGCGTGTGCGTAGGCACCCTATTGTATTAAAGTGAGACATGTTGCCACGCTTTGTAAAAAAGCTAAGTACTAACCCACCATACTTTAGGCGCTTCAGTTACGCTTTTCCTACCGCAGGCGTAGCTGGCAGTGCCTATAATGCGCATGCATCCCTCTGAGTTACACCTAATTTCCGCCCATGCTACGCCCCCGTGCATGCCCCAATCCAGGATGAACACACAGAGCACTTCCATGCACCCTTAGAGAATCCTGCCGAGTCATTCAGAAGTCCTCATGTACGCACGCTACTTTGGGAGAATGCAGACTTGCGTGTGTAGGAGTTACAGATCCTTCCGTAGTTTCCTTGTAAAATCTCCCTTTAGGTGTGAGCTGACTGCTTGTTTCTACCTGAGTTTAGAATGCTTGAGGAGGGAAATGAATTTAGTTCTCCTGGATTAAGAACCATCTCAATATGCAAAAAAAATTGCATTTCGCAGCTCAACTCCTTAATTGTCTCCCCTTGGGAGGTGCAACTTCCCCAAATATGTAAGTGGTGCCATTTACAGGTACAAAGCTCCAAGTGAGACTGTTAATTTTTTCAGTGTTTTCTTTTGCAAAATCGATTCTTTAGTGCACTGTACCAAATCTACTTCTTTTTTTTGCATCGCTATTCATACTTCACAGAAGTCTGTACATTCAATGAACCTTTTGAAAAAGGCTTTTAAAGTTTTGAACATTCTGACTTGGATGTCAGTCTTCTGGATACCCTATGTATATTTTAGGATGCACATTTTGCATTTATTACACAAAGGGCTGTGTTTGCTCAAGTGTGCTAATGATTAACGCAAGGTTTCTCGCATTCTAAAATGCAGTCATGTTAAAACTTCCCATGGTAACCACAGCACAGGTTGGGCTGGGGACTGAGCAGGTTAAGAGCAGAGTAAGGACATTGACCGTGCATTGTGGTTAGCACGGGTCTCACCGTCAATGCCGCGTTAGCATGCGTGCGCTTACTACCAACTCAATGGATGCAAGTAGCTGCACCTATTTATTTATTTATTTATTTATTTCAATTTTTTATATACCGCGCTATTTACAATCAGCGCGGTTTACAGAGAACCAAAGACCAGAACAACAGGCTGTTCGGTATTACATAAAACAGGAAAATAAATTTGGATAAGATAAACATGGATAATATGGGGGTAAAACTATATACATTGAACTATATACATAGAATATTGATCTGCTAATTCGATCACATGAGAGAAGTATTTATGTAATATTATCAATAATGTTTGGAAAAGGAGGGGATTCTGTTAAGTTTGTGGTGAATATTATGCACATTATGTGGGGTAGTATTTGATGAATAAGTTATGTTTGAGGGCCTTTCTGAATTGGACTATGCCGGTTATGGCACGAATTTTGGGTGGTAGGGAATTCCAATGTTTTGGTGCGCAAAACATGAAGGCTCTGTTCGCTGTTGCTTGGCTACAGGTTGTTATGGCCTTCGGCATTATTAGGGTGTTTGTCGCTATTTTTCTTCTGGTTCTAGTTGGAGGTAAAACTTGTGTGAGATCAGTTAGAGAGTTTGCAGATAAACCATGTATGGCCTTGTATGTGAGAATTAGGGTTTTGAATATGATTCTGCCTTGTATCGGGAGCCAGTGAAGATGTTTGAGAATTGGTGTCACGTGACTACTCCTGGATGCTCCTTGTAGAACCCTTGCAGCAGTGTTCATGGCAAGTTGAAGAGAACTTAGGGTGGATTGTGGGAGACCTTGTAGAATTGAATTTGCGAAATCGAAATGTGGTAGGATGAGTGCTTGGAAGATGGTTCTAAAATCGTCTGGGTCCAGTAATGAGCGTAGATGCCTGAGTGTGCGTATCTTGAAGTATACAGCCTTTGTTATATTGTTAACGTGTGATTTCATATTGAGACGGTGGTCCAGTGTGACTCCAAGGTATCTTATTGCTTCCTTGGTGGATAGATCAGCTCCTTTGACGCTTATTTGTGCTGGTGGAATGAAGTTAGGGTCTCTTGTAACAAAGAGAACCTCAGTTTTCTTATGTTGGATGCAGAGGTTCTGTGAGAGGAGCCACTCTGATACGGCATTGAAGCAATTTATTATGGGAAGTAGATCCAATTGCATTGTAGAAAATGGCATATAAAGTAGGATGTCGTCTGCATATATCATACCTTCCACGTTGAAAGATCTGATGATATTGCAGATGGGCTGCATGTAGATGTTAAACATGAGAGATGAAAGAGATGACCCTTGTGGTACTCCTTGTTTTTGGTGGAAAAGGTTTGATTCTCCTGTTGCAGATTTTACATATTGCATTCTGGTGTCCAGGTAAGATTTGCACCATTCCAGCGCTGAACTACCGATGCCTTTTTCCTTCAATCGTGTAATGAGTATCTCGTGATTTACCGAATCAAACGCTGCTGCAATATCTAAGAAGATTAGCACGACGCCTTGGCGGATGTTGTCTATATTGGTGAGTATGTTATTGAGGAGGGTGGTGAGGAGTGTTTCAACCTATGGTACTTGCGGCAATTGGATTAGCGCACGGGTGCTGCTGAAGTCATGATAACTGCATGGAGTATGCAATACATGCCCCTGTTCATAAGCACGGCCCCAGCACCACTTCTATGCTAATTTTGGGGGCTGAATGCACGGTAGACTATTGTGTTTTAGTGAACATACCCCAAAACCTGGAAGAAAAATTACACGGGTCAACATTGAAATCGTTACTGACTTTAAAAGGCCCTAATCTGTAGTATTTTGGTGAGCTGAACATGAATATAACATTAAAAGTTTTTTATTGGCTCTTGTTTTGAAGATATTGCATGTAGTTCATTTTTGACGTTTCACCGTGTAAATTTATCCAGTAGGACATCAACAACATCCCAAATAAGCCTTGAATGATGTAATATTGCATCACATTGCATAATACGAGCATGCACACATCATCCAGAGTTGATTGCATCATTTTCTGATGCAATGCAATACTATTGTCAGATGGCTGCTGAAGCCATCTGACGTCAGCAATGTACTATACACAGTCGGAAAGGAAAGTAATCTGGTATTCTGTTCCGATATTGAAAGCCTCATGAATGCCTTAAAAATCACTCATGACCCACAAGACTGGAGACTATTTATAGTCTCTTCGAAACTGAGTCTGAAGGCTGTGCTTTTGAACAATGGAAACCGTCTTCCATCTATTCCAGTAGCACATGCCGTCCACATGAAAGAGACATACGGTAACTTAAAGCATCTACTGACTTTCATTAACTATAACAAGTATAGCTGACACCTCTGTGGTGACTTGAAGGTAGTTGCCCTTTTAATGGGACTGCAGCAGGGAAATATAAAATACATGTGTTTCTTATATGAGTGGGATAGCCGAGCAAAGGATTGGCACTACTTGCGGAAGGAATGGAATCGCAGACAAAATGTAACAGTTGGAGAGAAGAATATCCAGCACCCAGCTCTGGTTGAGGCTCACAAAATCCTGCTACCACCCCTTCACATCAAACTAGGTTTGATGAAAAACTTTGTGAAAGCCATGGACCGCACTTTGACAGCTTTCCGATACCTGCATGAAAAATTCCCTCGAAGCAAAGATTAAAGAGGGAGTTTTTGTGAGTCCTCAGATTCGAGAGCTCTTCAAAGATGACTGGTTCAACAGCTTGCTGCAGGGTGATGCGAAACAAGCATGGAATGCTTTTTCCCTAGTGTCAACAAACTTTCTCGGGAATGTTAGGGCCGAAAATTACAAGGAACTAGTAGAAGACATGCTGATGCAGTATCAGAAACTTGGCTGCAATATGTCTCTAAAGATCCATTTCCTTGATTCCCATCTCAATTTCTTTCCTGACATCTGTGGTATGGTTAGTGATGAGCAGGGAAAACGTTTTCACCAGTATATCGCAACGATGGAGCAAAGATACCAGGGAAAATGGTCCACTACAATGCTGGCTGACTACTGCTGGACACTCCCCAGAGAAGCTCCCGAACAGCTGTGCAAGAGACAGGCGAAAAAATCTAAGAAGTAGTCTATGACTTGTTTTTTTATAGGTATTAACCAAAGGCCTATTATATTTACTATTGACATCCATTTCATGATGTAAACATTAATTCTTGTAGATTACAAACAATCTAGAGCCAACTTTGCAATTTCACTGTCATATTCGTGTTCAGCATATAAAAATTGATAAGAAATGACTATTTTTATTTCAGTAACATGACTTTTGTAAAAATTTGTTGACCAGTGATTGGACACTGAATAAAACAAGCTGAATTTTAATATACTGTTAGAAAGCAGTAATTAACATCAGCAGGGCTTCATTTTGTGGCAACTGCACTTTAGTTCAGCTCTTGACCTTAATTGGTAGACTTTGTTTTCATCAACACATTATAAGGTGGGCAAAAATGTCACTTTTCAGCAGTTATGAGTAATACCAAAGTGGCACTTTAGTACTGACAAGGATAATAATGTCCTTAAACCCTAGCACGGTACGATTTTGTGAATCAACAACTAATCATGCAGGCAGTTGCAAACTATAGTTCAATTGTGTTGTCTGCTTTATATACCTAAGGTTTACCAGGAATGCTGTGTGTTAAATTGGTTTTTGTTAACAAAAAAAATTCTCTGGTTTTTAAATCACTGAAATTAGGGGAAAACGGAAGCCTTGTAGTTAACTGGCCAGTTTACAAATGAAAACCATGATTGTGCAGTGAATATGTGCATATAATATGGAGATAGTAAAATAATGCATGGATAAAAGGAAGGCAACCCCTAGCAATATTCAGCTAAACGAAAATATAGTGATAGTGTTCACCTCGTAAACATATTTGTAATCACCAATCGATATTCAATCTTCAATTAAATTGTAAACATGTTTTAACTTTCAGGGGACATGAACTGCATCTCATCTGTCAATGCTATTAATAAAGGTTTCTGATGGCCTAGTGGTTGGGGCAAGGTACTTCAGGCCGGAAGGTCGGGGGTTCAAATCCCACTAGAGGACAGCAACCTTGGGCCGGAAGGACTGGGGTTTCTAGTCCCACAGGTGCTCCTTGTGGTCTTGGGCAAGCCACTTAACCCTCCATAGCCCATGTTCCCTGTAAAATAGTTATCTCCAAGTTATAATGTCCTGTTCAATGTAATTTCAGTTTGTTCAATGTAAACCGCACTGATGCAGAATAGCGTGGTATATAAGAGAATAAAAATAAATAAAATAAATAAATAAATCTGTTTGAAAAATATTTTGCACATTAGGCCTTATTTTAGAAGCAACCTCATGTGCAAATAGAGGCATTTAAACATGTAGATGGGCTACATGTGCATATAGCGATTTTAGAAAGCTACCATTTCCAGATTTCAAGAAGGTATAGTTTTGCCATGGATAAGGTGTGGTTTGGACAAGTCTGAAATATCAATGTAATTTGCTGTTTTATAAGGGGAATACATTGGTTGGAACAATTTTGGACGTTAGCATACCCTGAGGCATGCAGACGTGTGAGTTAGAAACATAGAAATATGACGGCAGAAAAAGATCACATGGCCTATCTAGTCTGCCCTTCCATAACTATAATAGTCCCCTTTTTACCTTTAGAGATCCTCTGTGTTTATCCCATGATTTTTTGAATTCAGATACTGTCCTCATGTCCAATACCTCCACTGGGAGACTATTCCATGCATCTACCACTCTTTCCATAAAGAAATATTTCCGCATATTACTCCTGAGTCTATCCCCTTTCACTCTCATCATATGTCCCCTCATAGCAGAGTTTGCCATCAATTGAAAGAGATCCTCCTGTGCATTTATGCCATGGGGGTATTTAAATGTCTCTATTATATCGCCCCTATCCTGCCTTTCCTCTAAAGTATACATATTAAGATTTTTAAGTCTGTCCTCATATGCTTCATAACGAAGGCCACTAACCATTTTAATAGCCACCCTCTGCACCGACTCCAACCTGCCTATATCCTTCGGATGGTGCGGATTCCAGAATTGCACACAATACTGCAAATGATGTCACTCCAGAGACTTACACAGAGGCTTTATCACCTCCTTATATCTGCTGGCCATTCCTCTCCCTATATACCCAAGCATCCTTCTGGCTTTCGCATTCGCCTTTGCTACCTGTTTAGTTACTTTGAGATTGTCAGACACAATTACACCCAGGTTCTGCTCCTCTTTTGTGGACAGAAGTACCTCACTCCCTACATTGTACAACTCCTTTGGATTTTTGTAGCCCAAAGGCATGACCCTGCATTTTTTAGCATTAAATTTCAGCTGCCATATTCTAGACCATTCTTCAAATTTTAGCTAGATCCCTCCTCATGTTGTTGACTCCTTTTTGTGTGTCTACTCCATTGCAGTCCTCCTGCAATATCACTAACAGAAATGTTAAACAGAATTGGACCAAAGACAGATCCCTGTGGCACACCAGTGGTAACTTCCTTCTCCTCAGAGTGAGCTCCATTTACTTCTACCCTTTGTCGCCTCCCACTCAACCAATTTCTAACACAATCAGTAACTCTAGGGTCCATCCCTACGGTGCTCAGTTTGTTTATAAGTCACCCATGTGGAACGGTGTCAAAGGCTTTACTGAAATCTAAATACACCACATCTAGGTCTCTTCCTTGGTTCACTCCCTGGTCACCCAGTCAAAGAAATCATCAAATTTGTTTGATAAGACCTGCCTCTGGTGAATCCATGCTGCTTCACATCCTTCAATCCACTGGACTCCAGAAACCTCACAATTCTCTCATTTTCCAATAATTTACTAACTACAGAGGTTAGACTAACTGGCTTGTTGTTCTCAATTACATCCTTACATCCGCTTTTGTGTAAAGGGACCACACGTGCCTCTCAGCAGTCCTCTGGCACCACTTTCGACTCCAAAGAGGCACTGAAAAGAAAATGTAAAGAGAAGAGCCACCAGAATGGTAAAGGGGATGGAAGGCTACTCCTATGAAGAGAGGCTAAAAAGGTTAGGGCTCTTCAACCTGGAAAAGAGACGGTTGAGGGGAGATATGATAGAGGTCTATAAATTAATGAATGGAGTGGAATGGGTAAACGTAGATCGATTGTTTATGTTATCAGAATATAAAAATACTAGGGAACATGCAATGAAGCTACAGGGTAAACTATTTAAGACAACTAAGAGAAAATATGTTTTCATTCAACGTGTAATCAAACTCTGGAATTTGTTACCAGAGGATGTAGTGAAGGCTGTTAGTGTAGCTGGGTTTAAAAAAGGTTTGGACAAGTTCCTGGAGGAAAGGTCCATAAACCATTATTAAAGGGGACACAGGATATCAATGCTTGACCCACTACAAGCATTGTGGAACCTGTGTCTTTTGGGGAAACTGCTAGGTACGTATGACCTAGATTGGCCACTGTTGGAAACAGGATACTGGGCTTGATGGACTTTGGTCTGACCCAGTATAGCATATCTTATGTTCTTATGAAAAGGCTGACAGTGGAGCCGCTAGAACCTCCCCAAGTTCCCTCAGTATTATTGGATGTATCCCATCTGGACCCATGGCTTTGTCTACTTATAGTTTAGCTAGTTGCTCTCGAACACAGTCTTCTGAAAATCATTTGAGACTCCCTTCGCTTTTGTTGCTATTTATGGGTGTTCTTTGAGGTCCTGCTCCAGGCCCTTCATCTGTGAACACAGAACAGAAATATTTGTTAATCTATTCTGTTTTATCCTCATCAGTTTCTGAATATTCCTCTACTGCACCCTTGAGTCTGACAATACCACTTTTGCCCTTCCTCCTCTCACTAACATAGCTGAAAAATGTCTTATCTCCACATTTTATTGCATTGACTATTTCTTCTTCTTTTTGTACCTTTGTCTATGTCCCTGTGTGTAGCTAAATGGGGAGTTGCCCTATAAAGCAAGAATACTCAGATGGGGTGGGTGGGTATCAGGCTGGGTAGGGAGGGACTTAACACCTGATGAGGTCAGTGGTTTCAAAGAATTAGCTGTGAATGAATTGACAACCCCACAAGCACACAAAAATGTTCCCCTTTGTTGTATAGAAAAAAAAGACTTAATCCTTTAAAAATGAACAGCAAAACCCCCTTCAAGGATTACCTTTTAAAAAAAAAAGACAGCAAAACCCCTTTAAGAATTAGCTTTTAAAAAAATAATACCTTAACTCCTTTGAGAGCTTTCAGGCAGAGTATTACCTTGCTTTGCAATGGAGTCCTTCAGGAATGCCTTCAGGAGTTTGAAGGGGAAGGTGAAAAATCAGGCATCCATTACCCCCTCCCCCCCCCAATCAGCCTCCCATCAAGCATATCCCCTAATTTAGCCCCTAATTCAACGCAATCATGTTTGTTGTATTTATTAAGGCTCATACCTTTTGTGCATAGTTCACTGATATTTCATGTAAAAAACAGAATTCTGTACATAGTTTACTGATGTTTCATGTAAAAACAGACTTAATGCTCTGTCTCTTAACTTGTTTATTGTAAACCGCACCTGATCTATGGAAAGTGCGGTATATAAGTGATTGTTAAATAAATAAATAAATAAAATCCCTCCCTGATAATTCACCTTCAAGCATATCCCTCCAGAATTGGGCCCCCCCCCCCCCCCCACACACACACAGTCAAAATCCCTCTCTGATCGGCCCTCCTAGCCCTGATCCCACCTCCGGCTCTGACTGGAAGTCCCTGGTGGTGGTGTGGGAACAGAAGCAAGAGTCATTCACACTTATTTGGTAACTTTATCCCTAGTAGTACTACCATGGGACTATAACTAGAGGTCACAGCTTCCATTTTTAGCCCAGAGCCATGGCAATAGGGGCAACTGTGGATTGCTTGTGTTCCCACTATACCACTCGGAACCCCTGGTAAGACCGGGGGATGATATTTGGGTAGGGGGTTTGTGTGCAGGGATAGGCAATCAGTGAATGGTATTAGCTGTCAGGAGGTGATCGTGTATTGGCTGGTGGGGAGGGGCATGATCAGTAAGGAGTACTGATTGTTAAGTTGTGATCACGGAAGGCTATGCTTGACAGGGAAGTGAAGGGGGAATTTTGATGGCATGAATATTGTTGGCGGGGTGGGGGATCACCGCTGTTGTGGGGGTGAGGGTGATGGATGATTTTGGAATGATTTTTAAAAGCTTTTCCTACACATAATAGGGGAAGAGCAGGATGCTCTTTTTTCCCATGCCCATTTTTTAAAAATTGCTGCTTCCACTGAATGTGTTCTGAAATATAAATTTTAGTCCTGCACATCCTTAACTATGTTTTACAGTAGGCTCTGTGTTTGGCAGAACCTTTGTAAAATGCCTAGAGGAACCCTACATGTCTTAATATGCATGGCTCAGTTCCCCTCATGTGCATAAAGAAAATACATGAAAGTACATTTTAGAAAGGATGTGGAGAGGGGAATTCCATGAGTTTACAGATAGGGGTCATCGGCGCTATTTTGAATTCTACCACATGCTGTTCCCAGTGGCTACCAGTGACTCTCCCACTAAGCCTGAGATTGGGGATTGGGGGAGTAGGGAGTGAGTGGTCTACCAGGAACTTCTGGGGGGGGGGGAGGAATTTAGGGGTGTAGCAGGGGGGATTGCCCCCTATTCTGTGGGGGGTAGAGGGAGGAGGTAGTGTCCAGGGTCAATACATGATTGATAAACCAGGGTCAAGGAGGAGGATGACCTCAGTAGTCAAAACAAGCTTGTGCTAGGGACAGGTATAAATGCCAACTTTCAAAATTTGTCAGCGAGACATAGATTCCTTATATGAAATGGGGAATGTATGCCCACCCCGACCACTACCCCTCCCCAACACTTCCCCAGGGGATTTAGACAGGGTGAGCATTCTCATGTCTAAAAACCTCAGTTCAGAAATGGCATTAAATATGTCATCCAATCTATATATGTAAATGCTGCTTTTTAGACAGGAGAATAGTTCTAAAATAACCCCCTCTTCATCTTGGGCTCTTTAACTTGGAAAAGAGATGGTTGAAGGGGGATATGATACAGTAGAAGTCTATAAATGAATGAATGTAGTGGAACAGGTAAACGTAGATGGGTTGTTTACTCCTTCAGAAAGTAGAAAGGCTAGGAGACATTCAAAGAAGCTGCAGTGTAGCCCATTTAGGACTAATAAGAGAAATTATTTTTTTCACTCAATGAGTAAAAACTTTGGAATTCATTACCAAAGGATGCAGTAAAAGCTTTTAGTGTAGCTGGGTTTAAAAAAGGTTTGGATAAGTTTTTGGAAGAAAAGTCCATAAACCATTATTAAAGAGGACCTGGGAAATCCACTGCTTGCCCTGGCATAAGAATTGTGGAATCTGTATACCTTTTTTGGAAACCTCACAGGTACTTGTGATCGGGATTGGCCACTGTTGGAAACAGGATAGTGGGCTTGATGGACTTTGGTCTGACCCAGTATGGCATATCTTATGTTCTTATGTTCCCCTTAGCTTGTTTCAAATGTGCTGTACACCAAGACCCCAATTAATATTTTGACTGCAGTGCCTTCTTCAGGGATCCAAGAGCTACACATCCTCAAAGCCTCTACCGGCCGCCTACCCAAATTGTTAATTCCCCACAGCCCGACCCCCGATCTGCCCCCCTCCCAGCTCCTTCCGCCCCCTGGAGCAGCAAAATTGAAACATACAGGGCTGACATTGGAATTGACCCTGGACATCCAGGGCTGACAATTTCCCACTGCCCACCCACTCTCCAACCCTGTGCTGCCCCTTCCCCACCCTCATATAATTTCCCTGCACAATTGGTAGGGAAGTTATACAGGGGCAGGAGCCGGCACGAATAATGGGGATGAACATCCCGTTGGGATGCCCATCCCCGCTTTTCGTGCCTCAGAATGACCCCCTTAGTAAACAGGTCTCATTGAGAATAATCAGACTTACATTTTTTGTGTATTATTATATAATAATGCATGTTAATATATTAACATGTTAGTAAATATTGTTGTAGTTTTGTACCCGAGGCAATGGACTGTTACATGACTTGACAGACAACACATGGAATGGAAGTAAGATTTGAACCCTGGCTTCTCTATTTCTCAACCTGTAGGCACTAACCAGTAAGATACTTCTATGGAAAATCAAACTTTGAAAATGGTTCCCTTTATATACCCAGGGTTGGGTTCCAAATTAGAAAATACCATACAAAAACTGGACCTTGGATTCATCAATGGCCATATACAGAAGTCCACAGCAGTGGTTAAAAAATCCAAATATAATGTTAGGAATTATTCAGAAACAAATAGAGAATAAAGCAATTTCATAATTTCTCGGTATATATCTCTCCAACATGTTATGCAACACCATCAGTATTGTGTGCGATTCTAGTTGCCTTGTCTGAAAAACATAGCAGATAGTTAATATATTTTTATTTGCTGTTTGTCAAATTAATTCACTGTAAATAAATTGGGAATATATTATTTTCTAGTCTTGCATGCTTTCTATGTTTCTTTATGTACCTAGCTAAATTGAGCCCTGTATTTGGATGAACCAAAATATTGAAATGAAATTGTATTTTCCTATGTTATACCAACTGTATGCAAATTTCAGATTTTCTGAAAATTATAACCATTTGCTGTCTTGCACGATTAAAGTTGGAAACCCTGGATTGTGTATCTTCTTTGCTCATAACAGTCAATTATAATAGTAAATTTCTATTTAAATACCATCTTATTAAGCACCTTATCTGATATTTTGCATCTATTGATTATGTATTCTGAAGTTTACTGGTTGGCCTGATGCAATATACACAGCTGTGCCTGTCTTCATCTACCCAAGTAAATCTATGAATTAGGTGACCATGCCTAATACACATGCTGGAAAATTTAATATGCATGTTAAAATATCACTTAACAAATGATTGAATAGGATTTTACGTGGATATGATTTAAAAAATGTCTCCATACACTCATAGTGTTAATAACCGAGGCAAGCGTACCCGGTGCTCCGGGCCCTGCCACCAATTCTCCCCCCACCTTCCCCGCCAAACCCCCACTTCCAAGAAAACACCACACCATTATTATGGGAAAATAACTGGTCGCAGCTTTATTAAGTAATAACTATTAACAATGTTCAACCACAGAAAACATAACTAGACCCCCTAGCGGAGCAGTGCCACACCAGCCATGCCTTAGCAAAGTGCCTACCACCGCTACGGCCCGACACTTGCCCCCCCGGCAAGTTTTCCCACCCTTCTCCCGACTTCGCCATGCCCATAGCAAAAGCCGGCCAGGGTATATCCGGGTCAGGGGCACCCCAACCCCCGCCCAAGTGTACCTTGAGGCACCGGACCCCGGACCTCCGGGATCCCGCCACCGGCACATGACAATCTGTCGATGCGCCGCCCCCCCAAGCCTAAAGCTGCGACCAGCGTCTGTCCCGCAAAACAACATACTCTAAGGCCTCCTGCCAGTCGTTAAGGAGCAGGTCCAAGCCAACTGGGGACAAATGGACGCCATCACTCCTATAAAGACCAGCGCAACCGACCTCCACCCACGTGTGCATGATCTGATAGCCCCCATTAACACAGACCCACCGGCCTATTTGCCGGTTAATCTTAGTCAGCCCCCTCGACCAGCGCCGCTGTCCCCAACATGCTGGCCGAGGGATAATGTCCGACCACAACAAAATTGTCCCAGGGAGCATTTGCATAACCACTGCCAAGTCGTCCTGCACCGCTCTAATCAGCTGACGACAGGACCACGAGAAAAGGTCATTGCCCCCCAAATGCAGCAGCAGCACCGCCGGTTTCCGCGACGTCCTCATGTGGTGATGGAGCAAAGGAAGCAGCTGCAGCCATCGTAGTCCTCTCTGTCCCAGCCATGAGACCGACACCACAGCAGGATCCATTCGGAAGTTCAGTCCCCCAGGTCGAATGGCAGCGCGCTGACCGGCCCAGTGGACAAAGGAATGCCCCACCACCCAGGCAACACCAGGCTCGATGCCCCCATCTGAAAAACAAATAAACAATCAGCATACCCCCACCCCCAACCAAGACAAGCCCTTATAACGTATGTAACCCTGAAACGCCCTAGACCGCCAAAGACCTATGCACCGCACGTCATCGTCTGACATTCCGGTCCCCGCCGCACTGGTGGCCGCACCTATACGAAACGAGTGAGAGGCAAAGCAGGCGGGGTCCTCACCCAAGGCACCTAGAGCCAACCTCAGCACAGCCACCACTTGGAAACGGGTCAACACCCGATCATTTTCATGACGAAAGAGAACCCCGGCCCGCTCCGGGCGCACCTGCAAGTACCTCCGCACCGCCTGCACTGGGCAAGTAACGAGACCCGCGACCTCCCGCAATACAATCCACAAACCCCGCCCTCGCTGATCCGTCTTGGACTTTTCCAACAGGATCCGCATCTGGCCGTCCCCCAAAAACACGTGGCGCCTGTGCAAACCTCCCCCAGCCCCCAACCTACCCGAATGGGCCACCAGCTCGCCCATGCGAAAAGCCCCGAAAAACGCGAGACAAAAAACGGCCCGGAATAGAACCACCTCAAAAGCTGACGAGGACACCCGGGGCAATGCTTCTAAGAGGCGCATCAGCAATCCATGCGTAATGGGCCTGCAATAATCCGCGGGAGACGGCCGCAGCCGCTCCCACCCACGAAGCAGGTGACGCGCCAAAACCCCCCCAGCAGCACCACCCCAGTCCACGGCGCCGGCAAAAAAGTTAAAACCCGCCAGCTGCGAACGCACCAACGTGCGGGACAGCCTGCGACCCTTAGCCTCCGCTATATAACTACCAATGAGGGCATCAGGCACCCTACCCGCCAACCAACCCCGCTCCCTGAGAAACTCCGCCACCGCATTGCAGCCGCGCCTGTACACCGACCACATCCCCGGCGTTACCGAACTTCGCAGTAAGCTCAGCATCTCTCCAGGCCAATGCTCCACAAGGAATCGGGGACCATGGCTCCCTCCGGGTCCGCCTCCGGGGCCAGTTCGTGAAAACGATCCCACTGCAAACGAGAGAGCGCATCAGCTATATGATTCTTGCAACCAGGAAGGTGCCTGGCACGAACAGATACATTCAAGGACAAGCAGGCTAACACCACTTCGCGCATCAATCGAGTCACCCGCAAGCATTTTGGCGAGAAACGATTAACCACACTGACCACAGATCCGGACTCGCCGCGCCGAGCTGCGCCATCCCCTGCACCTGCGGAGACAAAAAAGAAAAAACAGGGGGGGCACCCGCCGCAGGCCACATAGGGGACCAAGGCGCTCGCCAATCAGCTGAAGAAGTGCCCTGCCCCCCACTCACCCAGTGGTCCCAAGGCGAAGTACCCCTCGCCGGAATATAGCCCCCCAGGAAAGATGGCCACACCGCTGCAGGAGGCGCCCCAGGCAAACCAGGGGGCCCGCCTACCGGCAAGGCACCGCACCGCCTACCTGCACCGCCTACCTGCACCGCTCGGCCAACAGCATCAGCCCCCCCAGCGCCACCATCCCCCTCCTCCATCACCCTCCCCCCGGCACCCGCTCACAGAGCCTCCCCCCTTCCTAGCATAACAGCGCTAGCCCGCTGCCCCCCCCCGCTGCCTCCCTCCTACCTTTCCCTGCGCTTTTCCCCTCTGAGCCCCCCCAACAGATGCCCTCTGCTCCCCCCGAGAGCTCCCACGCCCTCGAGCCAACCCCCGACCCTTCGAGACACCCCTCCTCACAGGCACCCCCCGCGCAACCCCCTTTCCCCAGCTGTATCCCCCACCACCCCTTCAACCCCCCCTACCCCCCCCAGCCCTAGAAGGCACAGGCCGCCGACATGAAGACCTGCTCAGCCCCCTCTCCCTGCCCCCTCGTCCCCCACGTGATGGCATGCTTAAACCCCAAGTGCAATTTACTGCCAATGCCCCACGTATGGGCCGTTTAACACCCAGCCCCTGCCAAGAAGGGCTAGCCTCCACCCTCCTAGTAGCACCACCAGGAGAGGCACTAGGCCCGAACTAGTCCCGTGCTAGCCCCACACCAGCCACCAAAACCCCCCGCAGACCCGCTCACCCCCAGCTCACCGAACAAAAGAGCACCGCCGCCAGCAACCACGAACGACGATCAGCCGCCAAAGAAAGAGCAGGCCCCGGGTAAGGAAACTGCAACACGCCGGTACTCTGCAGGTCTCCAGCGACGACTGACCACGCGGAGACCTGCAGCAGCCCCTCAATCCGCCGCGCTCCCCACCAGCCGCTCACCCATTGGCTCCCGAGCGATCGCATTCGCCGGGAGCCAATGGTTTCAAAGAATAACCTCCCCCCTCCCCCGGCCGCAGGAAGCGGCCGCGCGCAGGGTCCCCGCACCGGGCCGCGCGCCCGGTTAATGCCGGCCGTCGGGACCCTGCCCGCGGCCTTGCTCATAGGTTGAAAAACCCAAGAATGTATTAGTTAAGATAGTGTGATACTTACTTATTGACCTGAGGCTAAATAGTATTATCATACTAACTGAGGTGAGCATGCTTATTTCTTTTACCATTGGCTCTTCCTTGCTTCCAAAGTATATACAAATAAGCCTGGTAAATAGGAATTGTTTGTTCCTGGTGAGGGGAGAAATGGAAGAATTTCTAAACTCAAGAAAAGGAGGTGAGAGGAGAACAGATCTCCAGGACATCAGCAAACTGGCAAGAGTCCATATCTAGAAATCCCTTTCGTTTCTATGTGCCTTCAAATACACTTGTACTCCTGCATGTCCTTATATGTACTTTCCAAAAGGCTCTGCATTTGGAAGAGCCTTTTCTAAAATATGCCAGAAACGTGTATGTCCTGACATTGATGTCTCATTTCAGATCTCCACGGCTATCTAAAATGTGCCTTTTAATTTATAAATTCACAGAAGCATTTTGGTAGAATGAAGACCTCTTTAACTTGTCTCACTGACATCGAGCCAGTTTGCTTTCTTAATTTGTTTGTACTAGTTTTCTTGTTCAAATTAAGAGGCAGGATTATGTGAAATGATTTCTGCAGTTTGCACTCTAAGGAGGTGGAAGGAGACAGTTGTATATTCATCAGAAGCCAAGAAAAATGCATTTTATTTTAAATAGGTTTAAACAGTCTCTACCTAGTATCTCTTAGTGACATTGCCAATTAGATTAATACTTTACCAAGGTGAAAAAAGAGCTACTGTTCTTGGTAATCAAGGCAGAAACAGATGATCTATACAACAGATAGAGCAGGGAGCAATTTAGTAATCTGCCAGTGTTCTTTATATAAAATGATGAGAAGCGTGACCATTTCCATACCTTTTCTCAATGGTGTGATGGAATCAGCTAATATCAAGAATCAAAGCAACTGGTAACGTTATTTTATCTGTCTTTCTGGAATGTAATACATCACATACATTTTCAGTCACTGTTCAAATGGTTTGTATCTGAAAGGTTTCAGTTTCAAATCTAAGATACTTGAGTAAATAAATTACGATATGAGTTTACATAACACATTGATCAGAGGAACAACTGGATAGCAAGTCTTCTGCTTTTCCCCATATTAAAACTCTATGAAAATGTATTTATTTTACTAGTATTAGTATTCAACTGAAGTATTTTCCCCAACATATTAAAAAGTTAGGCAAAAAGGTCTACCCTGAATATTTGGACTTCATGTTTCTCTGTTAACAATTAGGGGTATGTCTACTGACATGCAATAGCTGTCTTTGTGGTGCTAACATGGGACCATCATGCCGCGAAGACAGCTTTTGCAGGAAAAATGCAGCTACTGCAAGCCTTTTTCTGCGATAGCTGCATTTCGGGTGGTGCCTGCTCGAATGGGCAAGATGTGAGCAGAAAGTGAGCCTTCCAGTTTCATGCAGCTATTGCAGGTGTTTACATCGCACGGTAGCCACGCTATCAACAGGCTTTGCGGATTCATCTATCACTAGCTAAAGTTGCCCTTCCTCACGATCCTTGTGTTTTCTCCACTGTATCTGCTGGTGTTAGTTTTTTTCAGCTAACATATATCAGTAAACATACCCATTAGCCGCCTGACTGAAGATCGAACATAGTTTAGGACAGCTATCCACATTGTCACCATGAGCACGTAACAACAAAAATCATGGAACACAAGAATATTATTTATTTATCTAAAAGCTTTTATATATCACCACTTCCAGAGAACAGTGGCAGTCTACATATAACAACAAACTTTACATTGAACAATAATCAACTTACATAACTAACAAAGTTTATAACATAACTATAATACGTTAACGATGTACAATTTGGGTAAGCAAGGGGGAGAGGTTTGGGGTGGGAGAGGAAGGAAAGGGGTCACGCTTGACTGCATATTGATATAGATAGGATTAGTTATCTATGTTATATGGTGTTTTTGACTGTCGGAGGAAGTACCATAATATTCGACGAATAAATGGGTTTTGAGTTCCTTATGGAATGATTGTAAATCTTTTATTGCTCTTAAATTTTCTGGGAGAATAAACAATGACTATGAAGCTTGATCTTATAGAGGAGTCTTGGAGGAAAACATCTGAGCCATGTTATTGATCCCTTCTTAAGATGCAAATCTCAGACTCTCTCTATAAATATCAATGTGAAATTACAAATGCTTGTTGACTAGTAGTTTCGGGTCCTTATTGCCCCTTTTGTCCCTCTCCTTCCATACTACTGTATGTCCAGCCTTTTAGATTGTAAGCTCGATGAGCAGGGACTGTCTTTTCTGTGCCTGTACAGCGCTGCATAGCCTGGAAGCGCTTCATAAATGCTAATTAATAATAAGAAGAACATAAGATATGCCATACTGGATCAGACCAACGTCCATCAAGCCCAGTATCCTCTTTCTAGCAGTGACCAATTCAGGTCACAAGTACCTAGCAGGTTCCCATAAAGGTATACAAGTTCCACAATGCTTGTCCCAGGACAAGCAGTGGATTTCCCAGGTCATCTTTAATAATGTTTTCTGGACCTTTCTTTCAGGAACTTGTCCAAACCTTTTTAAAACCCAGCCACACTAACAGCTTTTACTATGTTTATGTTTATTAAAACTTTATATACCGCCCAATACAAAATAGCATCTGGGCGGTTTACAATACATAAAAGCATTTAAAAGGAAGGCTGCGGAAAAAGAAACAGAAAAGAACGCCATAAAATCAAAGAACAGGGATAGAAACAGATAGCAGTCAGGGGATACAGAAGGCAGACATGGAGGGAAGGAAGGGAGCACATAGACAAAACAAAGAGGCTCAGGAAGGAGGAATTAGGAACTAACATAAGTTGACTAAGTAGGAGAAGAGGGTGGGGCTTGAAGGTGGAGGTTGAGGCAGACAGGAAGGGAGGGGGAAGACATTGACAACACACAAGGTGCAGGAAGGAGGGTTTAAGGATCTGACATGATTAGTCCTGTGACGAAGAAGAGGACAGAACTGGAGGAGGGAGGTTAAAAGCAGAACAGAAACTGTGAGTTTTCAACTTGGCTTTAAAGGATTGATAGGAGGTCTCTAAACGTAGGGAGTGGGGGAGTGAATTCCAAAGCCTTGGACCGAGAAAGAAGAAGAAAGCAGAAGATCGAGTTAGTTCTAAGTGTGCTTGAGAGGGAGGGGGAAGAAACATACGATTAGCGTGGATGGAACGTAGGGAGCGGTGAGGAGTATGAAGACGAACTTGATCAGCAAGATACAAGGGGACACCTGAGTGGATCACCCTGTGAACAAAGATAAGAACTTTAAATTGGACACGAAAAGGAACAGGAAGCCAGTGATAGTGTATTAACAAGGGAGTGACGTGATCAAAACGAGAAGCGTGAGAAAGAATACGAACAGCAGCGTTTTGGACCCGTTGAAGACGACAAATTTGTGATTGGGGAAGCCCAGCAAGACAGACATTACAATAGTCAAGACGCGACATAACAAGGGAGATAAGCAGGGTGGCCAAAGAGGAAGGGGTAAGGAAGGGGCGTACAGTACGAAGTTGTCTTAAAGTAAAGAAAGAACGCTTAACCACAGAAGAAATATGTTCTTTAAAGGACAGGGAGGAATCCAGAGTTACACCCAAGTACCGCATAGAAGAAACAGTGGGAATAGGCGCAGAGGAAAACGTTGGAGAGAGGTTGGGTGGGGAAGAACCAAAGGTGAACCAGATAGCTGAAGTTTTTGCGAGGTTAATGTGCAGAAAGTTGGTCGAAAGCCAGGAGGCAACGGAAGAGAGACAGGAGTTAAAGGCAGTGATGTCAGGTGCAGCAGAGTCAGTGTGAAAGAGGAGAAAGATGTCGTCAGCGTAGAAGTGGGCAGAGACACCGTGCTGTTGAATAAGAAGAGCAAGGGGGGCCAGAAACACATTAAAGAGAAGGGGAGCAAGAACAGAACCTTGGGGAACACCACATGAAAGGGGGGTTGAAGGTGAAGACCCAGAACCAGTGTGAACCGAGAAGGAGCGATTAGACAGGAAGGAGTGAAACCAACGGAGGACCCGGCCAGAGAGGCCGGCATCTTGAAGACGAGATAGGAGAGTGCGATGATCAACCAAGTCGAAAGCGGCGGAGAGGTCTAGTGAAACAGCAAGAGAGAGTAAACCACGGTCATGAGCAATGTGCAGATCGTTGAGGAGGGAAAGAAGAACAGATTCTCTGCTGTGACCTGGGCGAAAACCGGATTGACGGGGGTGAAGAGTGAAAGAAACCTCAAGGTGAGAAGAGAGTTGAGAGAAGACTAGTTTTTCCAAAAGTTTAGAGAGAAAAGGGAGGTTGGAGATAGGGCGCCAGCTGGAGGGAGAGGAAGGATCAAGGGAGCTGTTCTTCAGAATAGGACGGACAGAGGCGTGCTTCCAAGGGGAAGGAAAAGTACCAGAAGAAAGACTAGAGTTAAACAGTGAAAGAATAAAGGGAGACAGAGCAAGAGAGGGTTCAAGTAACCAAGCAGAAGGAATGGGATCAGCGGGGCAAGAGGTTTTACGGGTAGACAAAAAGACCTTAGAGAGAGTAGTGGGAGTGATAGGCTCAAAGGAAGACCAGTGATGTGAGAGAGGAGGAAGGGTGGAGGGGGAAGCGAGCGGAGTAGGAGAGGGGGGTGTCACAGAGGGGGGAGGGGATAGGGGAGGGGGGCAAGAAGGAAAAGAAAGACGAAGAGACTGAACTTTAGAAACAAAGAAAGTAGCCAGAGAAGAGGGATCTGGGATGGAAGGAGCAGAAGAAGGGGTAGGGGAGGAATGAAGAGTGGAAAGAGAGCGGAGGATAGAATGTAATTGGCGGGAGGAATTTGAAGAAGTGGTGATAAGATTTGAAAAATAAGTCTGTTTGGCGGAATGTAGGAGGGAACGGTAATGACGGTGAGCAGAACGGAAGGAAGCTAAGGTAGAAGGGTCAGGGTGTTTACGCCATATACGCTCAGCTCGGCGAAGATACCTACGGTGAAGAAAAAGTCCTGAGTGAAACCAAGGGTGACGAGCAGAACGGTAGGGACGACGGGAGGGTTGTAGAGGGGCAATGGTATCGAGGGCAGTAGAAAGGGTCGTGAACCATGAGTTAGCCTGGGAATCAGGTGAGAGAAGAGGAAAATCTGGGGGGAACAGAGTATCAGAAATAGGAAACTGATAGAGAGTATCAGGAGTGATACGCCGGGAAGGATGGGAAGGAGACTTGGGAGAGAAAACTGAGGAAGAAGAAGGGTATGGAAGAGAAAAAAGGAGACATGAATGGTCTGTCCATGGGAGGGTAATAGAGGAAAGAGAGGAAGGGGAGAAAGGGGAGGATTGAGGGGAGATAAGTAGGTCCAAAGAATGACCAGCAGAATGCGTGGGAAAGGAGACAGATTGAGCTAGAGAAAGATCGGACAGAAAAGTCAAGAAACTACGATCCCGGGTGGTAGAAGGGGAGTCCACATGGACGTTAAAATCGCCTAAAATCAGAAGGTGAGAGTACAGAAGAGTAGCTTCAGAAATTGTGGCAAGAAGAGAATCCCAAAGCTGGGAAGACAAAGAGGGTGGAACATAGACTAGGAGAAAATAGAGGGGAGAAGACGACCCTAAACGGAGAAGTAAAGATTCAGGATAGTGCAGAGCAGGAGAGGTGAGCTCCTGGAAGGGAAGAGAGGAGCGGTATAAAAACGGCAATCCCTCCGCCACTCCTGCCCCGGCGAGGGGTAGATAGAGCGGAGTAGCCAGGGGCCAAGCAGCGGTTAAGAAGTGGCTCCTCGCCATCTCGCAACCAGGTTTCGGTGAGAAAGAAAGCATCAAAAGTATATTGGGAAAGGAGATCTTGGATCAGGATGGTTTTTGAACGGAGGGAACGGCAATTCAGAAGGGCAAGCTGTAAGAGCAGAAAAGACTGAGGGGACGAGAGACATGGAGAATGGCTAGCGCAGGGAACCAGGTTAGAAGGGGTTCGAGAGTGAAAATTGAGGTAAACAGGAGCTGAGGAGATAGGAGAACACCAGTTCCAGTGCACTGGAATTGCAGACATGGTGAAAAGAGACCAAATTAAAAGAAGGGGAAGAAGTGTTGGGGTAAAGCCGCTGAGCAACCTACCACGAAGATAGGGGGCCCAGGAGGCCGGCACACCGGTAGCAGAGAAAGAGGAAGGACGCACGGGTTTGTTACATCCTCCAGTAACAAATTCCAGAGTTTTATTATGCGCTGAGTGAAAGCATATTTTCTTTTATTAGTCTTAAATGGGCTGCATGGAAGCTTTGCTGTGTGCTCCCTAGTCTTTCTACTTTTTGATGCTGTAAACAACTGTTCTATGTTTACCCATTCTCCTCTGTCATATCGCCCCTCAGCCATCTTGTATCCAAGTTGAAGAGCCCTAACCTTTTAAGTCTTTCTTCATAGGGGTATCCTTCCATCCCCTTTACCAGTTTTGGTGGCTCTTCTCTATACCTTTTCTAATTATGCTATATCTTTTTTAAGATATGGCGACCAGAACTGCACACAATATTCAAGGTGCGGTCACACTATGTTACGATAGAGAGATGTTATAATATCCTTAGTTTCATTCTTTATTCCTTTCTTTATATTCTGTCCCTGTTGCCTTCAAACACCATGGTCTGATCCTTTTTAACATTTTTGTTAGTGATATTGTGGAAGGACTGTTGGGTGAGCTTTGCCTCTTTGCAGATGATACCAAAATGCGAAATAGAGTAGACACCCAGGAAGGAGTAGATAACATGAGGAGAGATCAAGAAAAGCTTGAAGAATAGTCGAGAATTTGGCAGCTTGATTTAATGCCAAAAAATGCAGGATGATTCATTGGGGCTGCAAAAATACAAGATACAATATAGGGGGTGAAGTACTTCTGTCTATGAAAGAAGAGCAGGACCCCTGGGCATGATAAGATCATCAGAAACAAAGGTGGCTAATCAGGGAGAAAAGGCAATGGCAGAAGCCAGAAGGGTGCTTGGATGCATAGGGAGAGGAATGGCCAGCAAGAAGAAGGAGGCAATAGTGCCTCTGTATAAGTCTTTAGTGAGACCTTATTTGGAGTATTTTGTGCAATTCTGGAGACCATACCCTCAAAACTCAACGTGTAATCAAACTCTGGAATTTGTTACCGGAGGATGTAGTAAAGACTGTTAGTGTAGCTGGGTTTAAAAAAGGTTTGGACAAGTTCCTGGAGGAAAGGTCCATAAGCCATTATTAAGAAGGGACCCAGGATATCAATGCTTGACCCAGTACAAGCATTGTGGAACCTGTGTCTTTTGGGGAAACTGCTAGGTACATATGACCTAGATTGGCCACTGTTGGAAACAGGATACTGGGCTTGATGGACCTTGGTCTGACCCAGTATGGCATATCTTATGTTCTTATGTTTTTAAAAGGCTATAAACAGGATGGAGTTGGTGCAGAGGATGGCTACAAAAATGGTCAGTGGGCTTTGTCATAAGACATATGGGGATAGACTTAACAATCTCAATATAGATACTTTGGAGGAAAGGAGTTATAAAGGAGATATGATAGAGATGTTTAAATACCTTCATAGCATAAATGCACAAGCGGAGAGTGTCACTCATTTGAAAGAAAGCTCTACAATAAGGTAGGATGAAGGTGAATGGGGATAGACTCAGGAGTAATATGCAGAAATATTTCTTTAATATAATATAGATGTACGGAATAGTCTCCCAGTGGAGGTTGTAGAAACGAGGAAAAAAAATCTGAATTCATGAAAGCATGGGACCAACACAGAAGATCTCTAAAGGAAAAAATAAGGACTATAGTAGTTGGTATAGAAGGGCAGGCTGGATAGGCCATATAGTCTACATTTCTATAAAACACAGGAAATGTAAAATAAATAGACCACTTCAATCTCTAATTAGGGTACATTAGACCACATTCAGGGGGAATGAATGGGAATTCCAATCATGGGAATCTAGGAGAAAGAAATAGGAAACAAGTCCAAAATATCAGAAGGTCCAGTCATACTTCAGGTCATCCTTGTAACTGTTTAGCAACCAAAAAGAAGCAAAGTAGAGAAGGTTCAAAAAATGAGAAGCTTTGTTCTGATACAGCACTATGGCATTTATATGGAAATATCAGCTGGAACATCTGTCCCAGCGCAATAACTTCAGAGCGAGATATCAAGAACTTTTTCCTTCCCTCTTGCATCCACTTAGAGACATCCAGAGAAATCTACATCTTGCCATCAGAAAGCATTACATCTACCTTCTTGAAATAAAAATGCAACAAAGCTATTTTATCTTGCAGGAAAATAAACATAAACAAAAGGGTAGACCTGAGTTCCACCCCCTCTTCTGCTTTTTTCCAGATGTCATTCAAATTAACTAGATCCAGACTGTCTGATGAGACATCCACTAGAGAGGTGTCCATCTTCTGTTATTTTATAGAGTTAGAAGGCAAATAGTAAATTGTCTGAATTAGAAGAAGGCCTGACTTGGGATAGTTAAACACTTCCTTTAGAAACCTGGAGAAAACATCTCTAGGATTCATCAGTGGCATCTGCGGAAGATTTGACAAAAATGACAAAATGCACCGAGAAAACTAGGAACAGAGCCTTCAAGTTCTACGCCCCCAGTTGCTGGAATGCACTTCCACCCACCATCAGAGCTATGACAGACCTAGCCCAATTCAGAAAGGCTCTAAAACATCATCTCTTTCTTATGCATTACTCTAAACCCACTAGTCTAACACCAGCTACCACACACCCAATTAAGAATAAATGAGCTACTATCAATGCATGTACATACTGTAAATAAATTGAAGTTGATGTATATAGTTCCCCCAGTTTAAACCCAAGTTTCACCCTCCTGTTCATTGTAAGTGCCCAATGTGAACCATTCAGCACAAAACCGTTGTATGTAAACCGCACAGATTTTTAAGAGTGCGGTATATAAGGACAAGAAATAAATAAATAAATAAATTTAATGCACAAAGATTTAAGCTCCTATTATAATTCTCCAAATTCTCAGTCTTCCGCTGAAACACCAACCTATCCTGAGCGAAGTTTCCCTGTCTCTTCTTTTATCTTCACTGAAGATAGACTGGCCAACCAGCAAGAGGAGCTATGGTTTTTCAATTCTCTATAGTGATATTTGTTGAGGCATTTTGAATACAACTAGCACATACCTTGGAAGATTCCAAAGCCAGCCAAATAGAGTACATATAGAGTCACTTTCTGGGGTCAGGTCAGTGGAGGAAAATGCCGAGCAAAGGATTGTGTAGAAAAAGCACCACCAATAACTGAACCCTTTCCAGCAGCTTGTTTCTGGACCACCTCCTCAGAGTGCGGGGGACCCTTCCTCCCGCTGATGAAATGCCCCGGCTCTGTGATGTGAAGACCCTCACCAGCCAGAGCAACCTGAATTGCCATTGAGGATCTGATGCCTGACTGCACCTCTGTCATTTTGTCCAGGCTTGGAGGTGTATCTGGGCCCCATCAGGCTGAGCACAACATCGCTCTCCAAGTCAGGGCTCTTCCCTGCCCCGACCGCAGGCGCACCTAAAACAAACTTTGGCACCACAAAGCTGTTCGTAGTTTGCTGCCCCAGCACAAGAGCCGCTGATTTTGGGAAGAGGGCACCCTTCAGTTTGGCTCTGCGTTATGGCATTAAAAGTAAGAAATTTAGCTGAGGAAAAAAGAAGATAAGCCGAAGTTTAGAGCAGCAATGCTAATCGTGTGCTACTCTGTTGTCTTCTTGGACATATCCCACCTAGAAAGAAAGTTTAAAGATCTCAATGAAAGGGCTGCAATACCTTGAAAGCTGCAGCCTGTGGAATCACCTCATAATTGTTGGACTCCTTGAAAAATCTGAGGAAAGAGAATGCAAATAAATTACGTTTCATCCTGGAATCCTCACTTGCTTTGCTTAGAAGTTAAGAGGAACAAAGTAAAATTCATTGTGCTCACCAATGCCAGGCCCCGTGTTTTGAGCCTGCATTGCACAACTGAATAATTTCATGGGTAAGAAGCAGCATCGATATAACTTTAGAAATAACCACATTTCACCTAGCAAAAGATTTACAGTATTTATTCACAATTTATTGCTTTAGCAGAGAATTCTTCTAAAGAAATTTTTAGAATAGTTCAAGGATTATAAGGGAAAAGAGGGGGTAAGATACCTGGGTGGTTGTTTTATTGCAGAGTGTTGGATGACTTTATTGATGCAATTTAATTGGCCTGTTAGATCTTGTTGACAGGGAACATGTCTCCATTATGTCGCATGGCCTGTGCCTGCACCCATGCATGGGCCATGCGCTGGATGTGTGCACAGGCCAGTTGAGTAGCTCTTGGCCCATGTTGTGCCGAACACTTCTCTGATTCTGGACCCACGGACACGCCTACAACCGCAGATGCAGAATTAGGTTCAAACGGTACCTCGCTTTTAATTTAGAAGTGTCTGCAGGCTAGACGTGCATGTTATGGAATTGGACTATATGTGCGCTGAGCTATAGATAGCAGTAGCTAGTATACCAATATTGACGTAATAGAACTGATATTTTTTTTCTTTTCAACTCAAGGGAAGTTGAAAAGAATTAGATGAGATTGAGAATGTCTGTCCATCAGTTTCTCTATCTGCAGGCAAAATAACTGAAAATTTAACAGAATGGGGTGAAACTTGGCCTTTGGGAAAAGCTAGTAAAAAGACACATTGAATTTGAAGATGGGCCAAATCGGACTAGGGCTTCCATAGAAATACCCCCCCCCCCCAAAAAAAGAAATAGTTCAGTGTATGTCTATGGCAGAAGGAGTTCCAGATTCTGTAGCATAGAAACTTGCTTACAGTGAAACACAGCAGTTAGAGAACTGCTTCTTTCAAACTCCCTCTCCTTTTTCTCTACTCTTTCAACCCTCTAAACTGCCCCACCATGAAAAAATGCCCCGGGTGGTTGCCCCATCACCCCACACACTTTCCGTACCTCCCACCCTTTCACTATCCTACCAACCCACCAAATACTGTCACCACAAAAAAAAATACCCCTCACAACTTCCCTACTATGCCAACAACTGTCCCCACCCTAAGAAACCCCCTGCAACTGTCATCACCCTGCAATAACCAGGGTATCCAGATGCTCGGCTTCTCGTGCACTGCTTGAACCCCCAACCCCCATCCAGCCAATTAATCCCCCCCCCCTCGATTCCCCACAAAACACGCATACACTGAATTCTGGAACAACATTTGGTTGCAGCTTTATTAACCATGTTTTAACACCGGCTCAACATGAGCCAACACAACACTCTTATTTACCCAAAGTAACTGGCCCCCCCCCACCACCCCATTCCGGATAATGCCCCCCACCAGCCATTTATTAGCAAGGTGGTGCATCATCCACCCCGCCATGCCCTCCTACCGCCCGCCTCGCCATATTATTAGCAAAGGCCGGCTTCACTTGCCTTACACTGGGCAGAGACCCCTACGGAGACATCTTTCCCCCCCCCCCTGAAGAGCTCTCCACTCTCCTCAATACGGACTCAGCCATATATGCTCCTCTGTGCCGGCGAGTGCTAGCTCGATACCCCCTGACATACCCGATAACCACTTCTCCCCCGCCTACCCCTACCCAGCTGCGACAACCACCTTCCACCTCCCACCACAACATAATGGGTGTGTGGGATGGGACACCTTTCCTTCAGCTGGGCCAAGCAGGAAGAGAAAGACCGCGCTCCGCCGGACTCTCACACTTCCTGCTTGCCCCGCCCACCAGCCTGCCTCAAACCAATCGCATCGCCCCACACATCTGACGTGGGACGATTTGAAGAACGCAAGGCACTCCTCACTCCCCCCACCCTTGCGCAAACTGCCGGTGCGAACCCCTGCCCCGAGCACCCGGTTATTATACCGGCCTCGGGACCGGGCCCTGCGGCGCATCGGAATTAACCGGGGTATCCGGATGCTCGGTTTCTCGTGCACCGCTTGAACCCCCAACCCCCACCCAGCCAATTAATCCCACCCCTTGATTTCCCACAAAACACGCATACACTGAATTCTGGAACAACATTTGGTCGCAGCTTTACTAACCATGTTTTAACACCGGCTCAACATGAGCCAACACAACACTCTTGTTTTCCCAAAGTAACTGCACCCCTCAACACCCCATTCCAGATAATGCCCCCCACCAGCCATTTATTAGCAAGGTGGTGCATCGTCCACCCCCCCATGCCCCTCTACCGCCTGCCTCGCCATATTATTAGCAAAGGCTGGCTCCACTTGCCTTACACCGGGCAGAGACCCCAACGGAGACGTCTCTCCCCCCCTGAGGAGCCCTCCGCTCCCCTCAATGTGGCCTCAGCTGTATATGCTCCGCCGTGCCGGCGAGTGCTAGCTCGATACCCCACCAACGGCACAAGGTAGCCTACCTATCCTTGTGCCCCCCCCCAAAGAAAGCTGCGACCAACACCAACCCTCTAGTACTTCTTGCCGATCATTAAGTAACAAGTCTTGTCCCACCAGAGATAGGTGTACTCCATCTGTGCAGTATAATCCCACGCACTTCACCTCGGCCCAAGGGTGCATAACCTGCAGCCCACCGGTCTGCTGTATCCATCACCCAATCTGCCTATTGATCTTGACCAGGCCTCGAGACCACCTCCGTTGTAGCCAACAGGCAGGACGTGGAATGATATCAAACCAGGCCACCACAACACCAGGTAATAATTCCCTTATGAGTCCAATATCCCTCTGAACAGTCCGAATGAGCTGCCTGCAAGACCAGCTGGATAGGTCATTGCCGCCCAGATGAATCAGCAATCCGACTGGCCGCTGCCGCTGTCCAATCTTCGACTGCACCAAGGATACCAGCTGCCACCATCGCATGCCATGCTCACCCATCCAACACAGTCGAATGCCAGATGTCCCAGCCCGAGATGCACTCCCAGCGGGCGAGACACGGCCCTGCGCTCTGCCCAGTAGATGAATGACTGATGATCCACCACTCTCCAGAGGATGAACCATCTGCAAGAAGACAAATCTGACTGCAACCAGTGGGCAACTCTGCAAAAGGAAGAAAACTGTTAGTACCCACCCCCCTCACCCACCCCTCCCCTCACAACAGAGTTCAGGCCTCCTGTGGGCGCACATATCCCACGTAGGCATCAGAGCACCACCTGCCAATCTGCTGAATCACCTTTCCTTCCAGCCCTGCTGCCGCCACGCTAGTAGCAGCACCAATCCTGAAGGAGTGTGACACGAATCGCCTCTCATCGCAGCCCAAATGCTGCAAAGCCAAACACAGAACAGCAGTAAACTGAAACTGTGTCACAGGCTTGCCATTCTCATGAATAAATACATAGCCCACTGCCGCCCGGTCGCAGATGCAGATACTTCTGCAAATTATGCACTGGACATGATTGCAAGGGAAAAATTGCCTTCAGTATCACCCAACCCCCTTTGCCTGTCTGATCCGTTTTAGATTGCGGGAGAAAGATGTGTGCCTGTGTCGCCTCCACATGCTTGACATCCAAACCCCCGAACACGCCGCTCCTTTCTGACCTAGGTACAAGCTCACATATGCAGAATGCACCAAAAAATGCCGTCACAAACAAGACACTCAAACTCAGAGACTGCAATTTGAGGCATCACTTCGCAAATCTGAAGCAGGAGCTCATGAGACACCGGGAGATGCCCGTCTTGCAACTTGAGGTGCACTCTGGCCCAACCCGCCAACATATGCTTCACCAGAAACGATGCACGGGGTTACCCCAACCCGCCGCCTTAGCAAAAAATGAGAACCCTGCAATCGCCAATGTGGCCGCCGATCTGGACCAGCCCTCCCTTTTTGCCCACAACACAAATTGTGCTAGACAAACTATTTACTGCGGTCACTTATAAGAGCGAACAATCTGTCAAACATATAAAGTTAATATGCTCTAATCAAACATAAATGAGATTTGCTATATTGTTTTTTTTCTAGCGAACGAGGTCTCAGACTAATATGGGGCCTGAATTCAGACTTTAAAACGTCAGACTCTTATATGCCCTCTTTGCATCAATGACCTAAAAAATCGCTTGAATCAAATGTTCATTGTGTTCAAATTATAATCACAAACAGTGCTTAACTTTGGTGTGACATCCCCAACGCCTTGTTCCAGCGCCTCCGCGTTTCACTATCAGGATGTTTCTTCAGGGGGTTAGGTATCTGACCACTCCATATGCACTGTCCTTTGAACTTTATAAACACTAGTAACAAAATAAATATAAATCTCATTCAATTACAATCTCATCACGTTAATATACATATAGAAATTGCGCTCTAATGCCTCAGAATACCATGTTTACCATGTTTAATTAATCCATCGGCTTCTCTCAACCCGAGAGCTTATCAGTTCTTAAGCTTCACAATCACGCATGCGGATTGTGTTGGACATCCATTTTTATGTTATAATCAATTAATACTATTCAGTTGTAATAGATTACTTCTAAATGAGCCATTTTCGTAACCTATATAGTGCTCCACAGTGATCAATGGGCAGACTAATGACCTGTCCACCCAACAACTGATCTCTATTTCCTACCTATGAATTAGCTACGATGCTCAAAAGACGTACGCCCGATGGTTCACTTTAATAAGATGGATCACTCATAACAACCGGTTTCTACATCCTTAGATGTGAATGGATTAAAACATCAAAATACTAACAAGTTATATTAAACACATGCATTCCAATCGATTTGTGCATTCAGCCCGGTTGGATTCACTGACTGCAGGTTATAAATCCACCTTTGTTCCTTCATCAATAAAACTTGATCTTTAGATTTTCCCTGATAACCCGTACTAATCTGGTCAATACAAAAAAAAACGCAGTTCACTGAACGCATGGTTATGTTGTATACAATGATCTACAAATGGTACTTCTTTTTTCTTACAGTTTAACCTACTACGATGCTCATTCATCCTAACCCTAAATGGACGTATCGTTTTACCTAAGTAGATCAGACTACAGGGACATTGGATACAATATACTACATAATTAGAACCACAAGTTGTCTCTTTTGTGAGCTGATAGACTCTGCCATGGTATCGAAAATTTGTGATCTCTAAAGTAATATCGCAGATTTTACAATTACCACATTTTTTGTGGCCACTAATATTGCTTAAGGACGAATTTGATATAGGTTTTAAGACTGACGGACTCAAGCATTCCTTTAAGTTCTTATGGCGTTTCCAGACGCATCGGTATTTTTCTCCTCTAGCCCTGGAATACTATTCATCACATTACTGTGTTTTTTCAAAATCCGTTTAATCTCAAAACTAAATGGAGAATATCTTGTGACTAAATTGGTATTGCTGTCATCAACTTTATCCTTGCTATTAGGATATAACAATAAATCTCAATTCTTAAATTTCACTCTACAATATGCACAATTTATAATGTGCAGGAGATAGCCTCTCTCTTGAAGATTGCTTTTCAAAATGTTTGATTGAGCTTTAAAATCAACCTCGTCAGAACAGTTTCGTCTATACCTGAGAAACTGTGAAAAGGGTAAGCTATCTTTCAACTGTGTAGGATGAGCACTATTGTAGTGCAAAAAGGTATTTTTATCAGTGGGTTTCCTATAAATTGACGTAATCCATGTCTGATTACCTCTTTTAATTTGCACATCCAAAAATGTCAAGGAGGCAGTATCAAATGAATATGTAAATCACAAATTTTCATCTCTATCATTAAGCCAGCCCACAAACTCTTGTAACTGTGCTAGCTGCCCTTTCCATAACATGAAGATATCGTCAATATAACGACACCAAAGTTTCAAATTATTAACATATGGAGAGGAATAGACCCACTTATCTTCAAATGTGCCCATAAATAGATTCGCTATAGAGGGGGCACATGTTGCCCCCATTGCCACTCCGGATATTCGATGATATAGTGAATCTTCAAAAATGAAATAATTGTTAAATAAAGTTAACCTTGTTAATTTCGCTAAAAATGATAACTGGGATTCAGATAGATCACCTCTGTTCCTCAAAGCTGTTATCACGCTATCATATGCCAATGCCTGTGGGATACTAGTATATAAAGAGGTTACATCTAAAGTAACCAGTATGATATCTGTTTCTATCGCCCAATATGAATGTTGCATTAATATTTATAGAAAGTGAGTCGTATCCCTTATATATGATGGTATCAAGGTCATTAAAGGTCTCAAATAAGAATCTAAAAATATCGACAAAGGCTCTAAAACTGTGCCTCTAGTTGATACTATAGGTCTTCCGGGGGGATTGGTGAAGCTTTTATGAATTTTTGGTACCAAATAAAACTTGGCAATTACAGGGTTTATTTCATTTATATGTTTGACACAACACAAATTGGGCAACCAGTTTCTCTGCCACTTTTCCGCCATACCAACCTCTCCCATTCAAAAAGACACCCGAGAGTATCCACATCGATAAGTCACCCACGTTCCTTGCGCCACCGACGCAGACAACAACACCATCACATCAGGGTCCCAACCTGCCAGAGATGATCCGGAACCACCGAGGCCATCTCCTCCGTGTCCAGAGCCAGTAGGCAAAACTGAGTCCACTGAAAATGGAATAAAGCATCAGCAATCAAATTCTGTGTACCCGGCACATGGCGCGCTCTCGCGGTAGCATTCAGTCGCAGGCAAGCCAATACAAATACTCTCATCAATGCCACTACTCGCGGGCACTTGGGCGCATGTCGATTGATAACTTCTACTACCACCGCATTGTTGCACCAGAACACCACCCTCCTATTCCGTAAACGCTCTGGCCACACCCAAAGCGCGACCATGATGGTGAATAACTCCAGAAACGCAATGTTGCAAGTCAGTCCGGACGCCCCCCATTCCACTGGCCATGCCTCTGCACACCAAGCTCCTTAACAGTATGCCCTGAATCCAGAGCTGCCCGCTGCATCCGAAAACAATTGCAAGTCCGCTTTAGATACTTCTGGCAACTGCAATACAGTGCAGCCATTGAAATTGGCTAAAAAGGAATCCCAGACCTGCAAATGTGCTCGCATTCCGGACAACATGTGGATACGGTGATAAGGGCGGGTAACCCCTGACATTGCCAGGAACAGTCGCTGCACAAAGGGGCGCCCCATGGGGATAACCCGACAAGCAAAATTGAGATGCCCAACTAGTGACTGCAGAACCTTGAGAGTAGTCTTGGCGGAAGATCACACCATCGCGACCAATTCCCTCAGCCGTTCAACTTTCTGCACCGGTAAACGTACCACCATGTCCCTAGAGTCTATTTCAACTCCTAAAAAGGTGAGGCACATGATCAGACCCATCATTTTATCAACTGCTATAGGGATACCAAAGTCACCTGCCAAACAAAGAAATGAGTCCAGCAAAGTGGAACACGTCCCCACCTGACAGGGCCCCACAAAGAAAAAAATCATCCAGGTAATGTACTATGGTGGAGAAACCGGTGCGCTTTTCCAAGACCCAATGTACGAAGGTACTAAAGGCTTCAAAATATGCGCAGGATATCGCACAATCCATCGGCATACACGTATCGAAATAAAACTGAGAACGAAATTGAAATCCCAACAGTGGAAATGCCGACGGGTGAACTGGGAACAATCAGAACGCAGATTCGATGTCAACCTTCGCCATCAGTGCGCCTGACCCGCACTGCTGTACTAACGCCACTGCCGTGTCAAATGAAGGATAATGAACCGTGCACAACTCGTGAGGGATGTGATCGTTCACAGAATTCCCAGGCGGGAAAGATAAGTTATGAATTAACCTGTAACTGCCCGGCTCCTTTTTGGGAACCACTCCCAATGGAGAAACAATAAAAGGCGCAAATGGGGGTTTAAGAAATGGACCCGCTACTTTGCCCAAAGCACATTTGGCCTCAATTTTCTTATGAACAACAGCAACCAAAGGCCTTACTGTGCTGGCATTCCTAGACACTCCATCCACTACCATGACTTGAAACGGAATATGGAAACCCTCCAAAAAACCTGACAAAATCTACCCTCCACGACTTGCCCCTCCGGCACCCCCCAAAACAAAGCAACCACGGACGCAACATGTCAACCTTTATAGGGGTAGGGGCCAATGCACGCCAATCTTCCTCACTTATTCCCCACTGGGGCTCCTGTCACCCTTTTTCGGCTACACTTTGTGGCTGCGGGACAACCCTTGCAAAGGAAACAGGCATGTCTGAACTTACAGTCTGGGAAAGGGCAGAAAGATTTGTTAAAACGCCAACACACATCTCCCCCTCCTGTCCCTCCCCTTGGCTGAGGAGTAGAAATGACTGATACTCGAAAGGACCGCGTGCCCACCGACCCCGCTTGAGGCCCTACCCGTGATCCCCCTCCCCCTGCTCCCCCCGACATGTTCTTTGCAGACATTTGATTCAGCCACAGATTAATGTCTTTTGTCCCCCATGAGAGTTGCACATTCTCTTCCATCATGTCCCTGAATTCCTCATCATAGTTTAGCCATGCACAGCCCTCATGGGCCTGCAACGCTGCTAGTATCGCATCCGCGTATGCTAACAATGCACCATATTATCCTGGAAAGTAATGACCCCAAATGCTTGTTAACCTTAAGAAATCCCGTGTCCAATTAAGCGTGTTTCGGGAGACCTTCTGCACCCGACTCGCTTTTTCGTCTTCTTTGCGCTTCTTTCTACTTTCCCCTGAGCGCTTACTTCCATCCAGCAGGCAAAAGATATCGATATACCTGTGCCTTTTAATCCGATGTCTCAACTTCCGAGGTACCCCTTCTCACAGCTCGGCGCAATGGACTACAGTGGGCCCGATTCCACAACCCTCTCGCCTGCCCCTGCTGCAGAACCCACCGAAGAGTCCCCGGACGAAGACAAGGATGACGACGAAGAGGAATTGTGCCGACACCGGCGCCCGCGTCTATGCTTCTCTTTAGCCTTCCTGCCAGCTTTGAGGCCCGCCCCCAACGGATGTGCCCCGCCTCCCGAGCCAGCCGAACCACTTGCATACTCACCGGCTTCTGGGATGGGCCCCGCTTGCTCGCTCACGGCCTGTGATCCCGCCGCCGAACTGGGTTGCGCCAACAATTGGACTGTAGAGACCACTCCACCTGCCCGTCCTGGGTCAGCCATACTCGATCTTCTACCTGAACTCTCTGGCACCTGAACAGACAAAGAAGGAGAAACACCAGCAGCAACAGCCCCAGGAGCCCTAGCTGCCCTACTCTCCTCCCCCCACTCTCCACCCCCCCAGCTCCAAGCTGAAGAGCCCATACCCCCGGACTCCCAACCGACTGTGCCCCTCCCAGGCGTCATCCCTGGCCCACCCCACCCCACTCCCAGCCAATCACACCAACCGCAACCCCACGGCCCCATACCCCCATTGTGCCCTGCCCCAAAGGACCAATTGCCAGGAGTCCTGGTAAATGCTGGATGCGGGAAGTGCCCGCCCAGCTGACCTGGGGAATAATAACCAGGAAAGGGGGATGGAAAAGAAACTCCCGCTGCACCATGCCCAACCATATCAGCACTCTGTCCCTGCACCACCATCGCCCCGTAGGGATGCGCTGATCCCCCCTGCCTCCCACGACTGCTCGTCACTGTCAACCATATTAGACCCCACCGCCCCAGCACCGGCCTCCTCCAACTGTATCATCCCTGACATCTCTGTCCCTGCCACCGGACCTGTGGAACCCCCCATCCTGCCCCTTGGCCCCACACCCCTCCCAATACCCCTGCTTTGCGCCTGCCTTACTCCCTTTCTTGAGCCCCTTACTGCCGGTGAACCTCTGGCCAGCAACCCACTGGGCCCTGCCACCGTGTGCCCACGCAGCGCTGCACCCCGCCCACTAGCCCTTTTTTTTGGAGGGTCCCTGCCCGGAACCTACGCTTCCCTTAGCCACCCCCTGCCCTTTAGGGGTCCGCGCCATGCTTAAGGACCTCGGTAGGACCGAAGAATCCCCCCCTTCTCCCACCACAATGTATCAAACTTAAATGAAATTAAAGCTGCCCCTGACTGCAAAACCCACACACACACTCCCCACTTTTTTTTTTAAACGGAGCTAGTGCTTAAGGCAACGTGGACTCCTGGCCACAAATCCAATAAATTAAACTGTTTGTCCCCTCCAACCAGGGATGGTTATCTGGTTGCCCAGGCTCCAAAAAAAACCCTGTGGGCTCTCTGCTCAACCCCAAGCTCACTTGCACTCCGCAGTTTCTTTTTTTTTTTTTTTGTAATATTAATTTGATTTATTTATGTTGTATCTTGTCCTTACCCGCCGTCATGCACTCCCCCCAAAACTCAGCTCACAACTCCCCATGCACATCCCGATGCAAAAGCACCAAATGCCCCCTTTAAAAGCCCGCTAGTCCCCCCATAGACCCTGCCAAAATTACCCCTCGAGCCCACAACGCGCCTCTGAAGACAGGACCCCCGCTGAGGACACACCTTTTCTTCAGCTGGGCCAAGCAGGAAGAGAAAGACCGTGCTCTGCCAGTCTCCCACGCTTCCTGCTTGCCCCGCCCACCAGCCCGCCTCAAACCAATCGCATCGCCCCACGCAACTGACTTGGGGCGATTTGAAGAATGCATGGCACTCCTCACTCCCCCCCACCCCCGCGCAAACCGCCGGTGTGAATCCGGGCCCCGAGCACCCGGTTATTATACTGGCCTCGCAACCCGGCCCTGCGGCGCGTTGGAATATTGCCCCACTCCCAAAAGTGACACTCCTGCAACTGTTCCAATCCAATAAACAGTCTTCCACAACTATCCCACCACCATGAAAACTGCTGCCCCAAAAATACCCCCTCACAAATACTCTATCACCTCACAAACTGCCCCACCACCCTGCCAATTGCCCACTCCCTAAATCAATTTATTTTATTTATTTTTCAACATACATACAGAAATACCCATCTCCTACTCTTCTCCCAAATCCTCTACCTAATATATTGTGTAACCTATTCCCTAGCAAACAAAACAGCAACATGACTGAATAGAGCACTTAACCATTCACATTGAACAAATACTGTACATTTTCAAGGACCTAGATTGGCCACTGTTGGAAACAGGATACTGGGCTTGATGGACCTTGGTCTGACCCAGTATGACATTGTGTGATTATGTTCTTATGACTTCTTAAAAGTTACCCATCCCCAATGTTCCCCTTCAAACTGCTCTACCCCCCAAAATTACCATACTGCAACTAAAAAAACACTCCTTCAAACTGTGCCACCCCTAAAAAAATCCCTCACAACTGTCACACTATTTTGTCACCTGCCCCCTGCCTCTGCCTTACCACCCCCAAAACTACCCCATTACCAAATACTACTACCCCACAATTCTTCCACCCCCAAAAATGACCCCCTCACAACTATCCCAACCAACTTACACACTGCCCCTACCACTAAAAAATACTCCCTCGCAACTGGCTTACCATCCTATAATCTGCTCTAACTTTGAAAAGTACATCACCCAGGCCTGACCCGGCCACTAGCTGAGCTAGGTGGCCAGCCAAGGTGGGCAGTGGTGGCAGTGCTGGCAGCATCACACATGGGCAGTTGTTGCGCCGATTCTGTTTGGGGGGTGGGAGGCTGCAGTATTTCCAAAAGCGGTGGCAAAAAGCTGCCACTTTTTGGAAATACTGCTGCTGCTCTGTTTCCCCTCCTGAGACAGAATCAGAAGCTGCTTTGGGGGGGGGGGGGGGGCAGTAGCAGTGGCAGTTGAGGAGGGCAGTGGCATCAGCAGGAGATGCGACATCAGCAGGGTGGGGCAGCAAGGCCAGGGTTTCTGCCTAGGGCAGCAGAAACCCTTGGGCCAGCTCTGACACCAACCCAAACTGCCCATTCACCCTGCAAAATGCCTTACCTCCAAAAACTATTTCCTGCAACTGGCCAACCACCTCCAAACCACCGCCTCTATATCTGCCCCAATCCCCCACAAACAGTTTTCCCTCCTGAAAAAAAATCCTATAATTGCTCCATCACCAAAAACTACTCCCTCACACCTGCCTCACCACTGCAAATTACCCCACCAAGCAAGAATATCCCCCCAACTGCCACTCTCAAAAAATGCTCCCATGGAAAAGCCCTAGCCCCTAAAACTCACCACTGTAACTATCCCACCATACTCAAAACAACTTCCCCATAAGTGTCACCCAATTCCAAAACTATGTCCTCTGTAAATACTGCACCACCCAGAGCTGCTGCATGACAGAACAGCACACAGAGAACACACAAACACATGAACACACACATAGGTGCACCCAGACAGGAATTACAAATAATTCTGTAGCTGTGATGTACTGTATTTTAATTTATTCACATATATACCGGTACTTCATTTTCTTTGCTCTGACAGCTACTCATTGAATCGTACTGCTTTCTTACTGGTTGCCCTCTGTAATGTCAGCTAGTATCTGTTCGAGTACTTAGGTCAAAATAACAGAGGGTAAAAATCAACTATATCACTGAATGCCCTCCAAAATATTGAGAAAACTACCTAAGGGAAATACTAATACTATTCCTACTTTAAATATTTTTTTCTTTTTTTATATGCTTTTGTTTATTTTTTCATTGTAAATTTTAAATATTCCTAAAAAATGAATGCAGGTCTCAGACTCACACTGGTGTTGCTCTGTATTACAGAAAGCAAATCACCTTATCGCATCAACGACCTTATAGCATTCATCATTTTCATTAAAGAAATGGTATCTGACTAATTTCTTCTCTCAGAACTTTCTTCAATTATTACCATTTTCATTAAACAGGTTGCTTCCTTTAAACAGATTATTTTAAATACAAGATTGTGCTTATCTTTTCATATTTTTGTGAGTGAATTCCCCGACGCCACCAAAAGGGCACCGCTATGTGCGTTTCGAATCCTTCTTCAGGGGGAAATATTAAAACAGCACGATCTACAAAACAACACAAAGGTTACAAGCTATATCAGTCCCAACTTGCAATAACAGTCCAAAGCATAAAGAAATGTTGTTTTGTGCTTAAATCCAATACCTCACAAGATGTCACGGAGTTTTACATTCTTATTCAGCTCAATGTTTCCGAACTTCCAAAATCATATGGTGTGTGGCAGAAAAACGCCGCGCATGCGGGCTAGCCATCACTGAAAAATTTAAATGGCTATGACCTGTATGGCGGGAACCAATCAATTGGCTCCTATTCAATGCCTGAATTAGAATCTTGAAAAAAATAGCAAAATAATTGCTTCCTTTTAAGACAGACTCGCCAGTCTATAGAACTGTTTAAACCGGTCGTACCTGTTGTCGCTAATCTATAGATCCACTTTTGCTCTTGAATCAATAATGTCTGGGCTCTTGATTTACCATTCCTACCGGTGGATACTGTCTCAATGGCGAAACAACGCAATTCCTGGAAAAGATGCTGGTGAGCAGTGCAATGAGCTACTATCGGGGCTTCTAATACTTTACATTTTAACTTACTACGGTGTTCATTAATTCTGATTTTAAGTTGCCGCTCGGTTTTGCCGACATAGAAAAGATTACAGGGACATTTGATTACATATACAACATGATCAGAGAGGCAGGTTGTAGAATGTTTCAGAAGATACTTCTTCCCATGATAAACAAAACTAACCAATTCTTATGTTATTGCACAGATCGTGCAATTACCACATGCTTTATGTTCAACTTCTACCATTGAAGATGTCATTCCATGTGGACGTAATCGTGTTGGACTAAGTTTTTCCTTTAAATTGGAATGTCTTGTCCAGACACATCTTATGGACTTGTCTCGTAGTCCAGGAACAACATTAAGGATGTTCCGATGTTTTTTCAAAATTCGTTGAATTGCTCCACTAAAGGGAGAAAACTTGGTTACAAAATTTACAGTGTCTGTATCATCCGTTATAGCACGTGGTTTTGGTTTCAACAATAGAGCCCTATTATAATATAATGCCCTCTTATAAGCAATTTGAATTGTTGAATTGGGATACCCTCTCTCATGAAAATCTTTCATTAATTTTTTAGCCTGTATCTTATATTCCATTACGTCGGAACAATTTCTCCGATACCTAATGAACTGGGAAAGTGGCAGGCTATCACACAACTGTTTTGGGTGATTACTAGTGTAATGAAGAATAGTATTTCTATCTGTTGGTTTTTTGTATACAGAAGTAAGCCAACCATTAGGATTTTTTTGGACCACAACATCAAGAAAAACAATCCTTTGAGTATGATAAGTATACGTGAATTGGATATTTGAATCTACCTGATTCAACCAGTCAATAAATAGTTGGAGTTCTGCTGCTGACCCTCCCCATAATAAAAAAATATCGTCAATAAACCTTTTCCATAAAATTAGATAATGTTGATACTCCGATCCCCCTAGCCAGAGACGTTCAAAATTTTGCATATATAGGTTAGCCACAGATGGGGCGCATGTGGCGCCCATGGCAACTCCGGACATCTGCTGGTAAATTTGCCCTTCAAACTCAAAATAATTGTGGAAAATGGTTAAATCTGCCAACTCAGATATAAAGTCCAACAAATTTGCAGAGATATTTCTTTGTTCACGTAATAAAGAAATAATAACTGAATGTGCCTCTCTCTGTGGGATGCTCGTATATAGTGCTGCCACATCCAGGGTCGCTAAAAGCACAGATTCCTTGGACGCCCACTCTGAATATTCCTCCAGAATGGTTAAAAAATGGGAGGTGTCCCTAATATAGGACGGGATAGTGAACATTAAAGGTCTCAAAAATGAATCTATATACATAGATAGGGGCTCTAAAACAGAACCCTTCGTTGAGACAATCGGTCTTCCTGGTGGATTTAAAGCGTCCTTATGTATTTTAGGGACAAGATAAAGTCTAGCAATCACCGGTGAGGATTCGTTTAAAAACTTCCATTCCTTCCTGGTGATGATAGCTGCTTCTAAAGCAGATGTGGTTATACATTTAATCCGTTGTTGTAAACACTTTGTGGGGTCCTGTGACAGGACTTGATAAATGGCCGCTTGCGACAACTGGCGAAAGGCTTCCGCTAGATATTTATCTCTATCCATGATTATTGTAGCTCCTCCCTTGTCTGCCCGTCGTATAACTATGTTGATCTTGGCTTGTAATTCATTCATTGCCTGACGTTCCCTTGATGTTAATGTCTGAGACCTCAGTGAAAACTGCTGTTCTAATTTTTCCACATCTGCCAAAATTAACTCCTTAAATACATTGAGCACTACCGGGGGTGGCTCCGGAGGTATCCAAGTGGATTTGAAAGGTAACGGGACTCTATTCTGTGGCTGAGGAACTGCTGGACTGTGAGATTCAAGTGTATGAGTTGCAAAAAATGCCTTCAAATGTAATTTACGCAATAAACTTTCGAGGTCCACTCGAAATTGAAAACTGTCAAAAAATGTAGTTGGAACAAAAGTGAGCCCTCGATTGAGGAGGTTGATCTGTTCAATGGATAATGACTCTGATGAGATATTGATAACTAGAGATTCAGGTGCTACTATTGCAGGTGAGGATGTCCTAAAAATGCTAGAGGGCGAAGCTGTCACCCGACTCATTGGCGTCCACCGCCTCTGCCACGATTCTTTCCTTTGTAGGGATCTTTCTTTTTGGCCTTTGCATCCTCGTCCTCTTGAAAATCCTCCTTCGATGTTTTACCTGAATCAGATGAACTTAGATCTCCCGAGGAGATGTCAAAATCTACTTTCTTCCGCGGTTTTCGTAACTTTCTCCTCAGGTTCATCCATGGATATACAAAACCTGTCGTGTAGTCCCCGTAATCTCGTTTCAATTTGCGTGTTTTAAGCTGTTTAACTTCCTCATGAACTATCTGTATTTGTGTCTCATTCTCCTTAATTTTACTTGCAAACTGGGCGGCTGTCACCTCTTTTTTCAGACTTGCTGTCATGGTGTCAATATCATGCTTTAAAGATTCTAAACTGGCCGCAGTCGTTTCAGTAATTAATACCATAATATCTAAAGAGCATTTATTAAGGATACCGTTCCATTTTTCAATGAATCCCGGATTATCCAAAAACAGCTTGGGCTCTTTGTATATTCTAAGGCCCCTTGGAATATGCTGGCAACGAATATACTCTATCAGAGATAAACGATGTAATTCCATTCGAACTTCAGGCATTGAATAGGAGCCAATTGATTGGTTCCCGCCATACACGTCATAGCCATTTAAATTTTTCAGTGATGGCTAGCCCGCATGCGCGGCGTTTTTCTGCCACACACCATATGATTTTGGAAGTTCGGAAACATTGAGCTGAATAAGAATGTAAAACTCCGTGACATCTTGTGAGGTATTGGATTTAAGCACAAAACAACATTTCTTTATGCTTTGGACTGTTATTGCAAGTTGGGACTGATATAGCTTGTAACCTTTGTGTTGTTTTGTAGATCGTGCTGTTTTAATATTTCCCCCTGAAGAAGGATTCGAAACGCACATAGCGGTGCCCTTTTGGTGGCGTCGGGGAATTCACTCACAAAAATATGAAAAGATAAGCACAATCTTGTATTTAAAATAATCTGTTTAAAGGAAACAACCTGTTTAATGAAAATGGTAATAATTGAAGAAAGTTCTGAGGGAAGAAATTAGTCAGATACCATTTCTTTAATGAAAATGATGAATGCTATAAGGTCGTTGATGCGATAAGGTGATTTGCTTTCTGTAATACAGAGCAACACCAGTGTGAGTCTGAGACCTGCATTCATTTTTTAGGAATATTTAAAATTTACAATGAAAAAATAAACAAAAGCATATAAAAAAAGAAAAAAATATTTAAAGTAGGAATAGTATTAGTATTTCCCTTAGGTATTTTTCTCAATATTTTGGAGGGCATTCAGTGAGCTAGTATCTGTTGCCATGGCCAGGGCTAGATTAAAGTACTGACAAGATAGGAACATAGGTAGGGTCCAAAGTTTAGATTGGTACTGTCAGATGTGCTCAGCAATCGGGAGGTCAGTATTGACAACTGTCTGGCTTTTTTTCGTGATTCTACTGATTTTTGCATTGATATCTGGAAGCGAAAAGGAAGGCTAACATTTTTGTCAGCGTTTCCAGAGGATCCAGCCAATGGGTAAGCTATAGAGGGGCAAAGCACTGGAATGCTGCTCTAATCACAGGAAGGGAGGAGAGCTGGAAGAAGTTTCTGTCATGTACAAGTTTACTTTCTACATATGGTGGCAGATGGAAGAGAAATTAAGCTCCCAGCCCCCCTGACCCCAAAAAGAAAATGTCTGAATGCATTTCTCTAGGAAAAGTAGTTCCAAAAGCTGCAGCATGCTAACAATAATTCATACTAAGGTAATAATTACACAATTGTACCCGTCAAATAACCCTCCTCTCTTAACTCTTCTTCCAAACACAGAAACATAAATATACTCACATGCACACACACATGGACACATACAAACAAGCATTCACACACACCTGCAAGAATGAAGACAAACATACAAGCACATATGCATTGACATACATATACATGTTCGTATAAACATGCACAGACATATCAACCCATTTCTTGGTACTTCAGGGCCTTCTTCATCTCTGTGCAATTTACAGAATAATCACTCTGAACCTACACCTCTATTATGAATGCTGTTCTGGTGTTTTACTCCTTTACTACTATGGTAGGTTTCCTCACATCCAGTTTCTTATCTGTCAAAATGGGAATGTCTCAGGGTATTTTCAAGGGGGACTTTCCCTTGGTGCTGCTGGTAGAGGCCATGCAGTGGAAGTCAGCTTCCATAGTTGTGTTCCATTTGGGTGGAGAAGGCTTGAGTGGTTTGGTTGTGGGTTAAATTTTGTATGTTGGATTAAGGTGTTCTATGCCTGTCCCACATCAAGGCTTGTTGTAAATGGAGAATACTCTGATCCTATTGCACTAACTAGGGGCACCAAACAAGGTTGTCCACTTTCACCATTGTTGTTTAATCTAGCTCTGGAGTCCTTACTCATTGCAATTAAGTTATCAGAGGAGATCTGTGTTCTTGGTTTGGCTTCATGTAGCTGGAAGCTTGCAGCATATGCAGATGACATCTTGTTATTTTTATCTAATCCAGAAGTCTTGATTCCATTTTTGCTTGATCTAATTAATAACTTTTCTGTTTTCTCTGGCTTTAAGGTAAACTTTGAGAACACGGAAATTATGTCTACGAATGTCTTCACCATGCAAGGGAATCTAAGTAATATTAATTTTACATTTTCTCCATTGAAGATTAAGTATTTGGTATATATTTTTGTAAAGACTTGGCGGTTCCAATACTGTTAAATACCAAATACAGTATTGTCTGGTTTGAAGAATTTGTTGCAGCATTGGTCTCCGCTGAACTTAACATAGGGGAGTAGGTTAAACACTATAAAAATGATGATACTGCCTAGGTTAGTATATGAATTAAGTATGCTTCCTGGTTTATGTAAGATATATTTTTACTCTCAGTTGGATGAATTATTAGCTAAATTTGTATGGAACACTAAGCCTCCATAAATTGCTTTGGCCAAACTCAAGTTGCCTAGGGGAAAATGTGGTGTTAGCTTTCCTGATTTTTTCAAATGCCATGTTGCAGCACTGTTACTATATGGTGCTGTGTGTTTGATGGAAGACCTTGAGTTGGTCCATTGTCCCCCTTGGCTAGAGTTTGAAAAGTCAATGATAAACCCATTTCCACTTACATCATTGCTTATAATGAATTTTCATATGTCTAAGCTTAACACACCTCCCTTTGCAAGTTCAATTAAAGCTTTGAGAGTACTAGATAGTGGTTAATGTAATTCTCATTGGAACTCACTGGGTGCTTCTCTCTGGTACAATCCCATGATATGGAATAATTGGCATAAAATATCTTGGAAGGACTGGCAAAACAAAGAAATATGGGGGCATGTTTACTAAACTGCGGTAATGTGTAGCAGCGGCTACATTAAGGCGCGTTATGTAACGTTAAGGCACCTTAACGTAACGTAACGTTAACGCGCCTCAACGTTACATAACGTGCCTTAACGTTCCCAGCCGCGGTAAGTCCCGCAGAGGGTGGAGAGAGTGCGGAGAGAAGGGGTCAATGGGTAGGGAGTGGGTGGGGAGAGGCCCCTTCCACACTAACACAGAGAAATTAAGGGCTTAATCCTAACGCAACTGAAAACCTGGCGTTAGCACACATTTGCAAGAGAGAGAAACCATTTAAGTGTCAGCAATGTACTGCATAGGCAGGGAGCCCAAGAAAGGTGATAGTAGTGCTCCATTTGCGGCAACAGCATAGTGCCCTGGTATGAGAGTCCACTATGGTGATGGTGCAAATGGGGCATGGGGGCTGCAGGTGGAACATGCAGTGGGGGATACTGGGGCACAGGGTGGACTAGGCAGTTGCCGAGGTGGCACATAGGAACGCAGAAAATGGAAACCAGCAAGACAGCAACTGACCGTGGTCAGACATGCCCATGAGTCTGTGGACCACAGTGTCCCATCCAGGTGACATTACCCAGCAGGCACCCCAAGGGGCGCATAACATTGACAGGTGGTGCCTGGGGAAGCGTGGACATCTATGTAGGCATCCCTACCCCAGAACCCACACCATAGGCAGCCGCCTATCTGCCCCCTAGATGGTCTGGGATGGCGCACCACCGGCACCGACAGCATATGGTCATGGCGGCATGACAGAGGGGGTGGGTGATTGTGCTGGAGGGAGCAGTGGCACCTGCCTGTAGTGGACCTAGGCCATGCCCTGTACCAGAATGTGGTGTGCAGTGCAACAGAAGAGGTCTGGCCGAGGAACATAAGGGTAACCCCAGGGACCACTATGCTGCTGTAGCAACAGTGTGGTGAAATACACTCAACCAGAATGTCCAAGAGCAAAGGGTCAGATGTTCAGGTCCCATCTGTGGATCCGGCAGAGCATCTCCCCATAGTTTTAGCCCACAATGCAGCCGCAACAGCAACATGGGCAAACCCCAACACTGTGGTGCACAGGGGTAAGGACACCCACTCACAAGGGCTCCACTATCCACAGCTTCATGGAGTGTCAGGCTGTTGGCCCCAGCACAGAGCTGCAGTTATCAACAGAGCACTACTACTACCCCCTGCACAGATTAGCAATGTCGGCACTGTGATCAGGACCAGTGCAGCGAGTAGGATTGTCAACCACCTCCATCTCTGCACAATGCTGAGATAGGTGTGGGAGAGTGGGTATGTCTCTCCATTGTTTTGTGTCTGCCAACACCTCACTGAGCCCACATTGCTCACACTGCTTCCAGCTTTAGCCTGCAAATGTGCATAATGAGGAGCAAGGCATTGTGGGTATGGCCCAGACAGGGCGGATTAGAAACATAGAAATAGGCCTGTCTAGTCTGTCCTTCCATATCAAATAGGCCTGTCTAGTCTGTCCTTCCATATCAAACATAGAAATAGGCCTGTCTAGTCTGTCCTTCCATATCAACAACTACAACAGTCCCCTTTTTATCTTTAGAAATCCTCTGTGTTTGTCCCATGGTTTTTTGAATTCAGTTACTGTCCTCATCTCTACCACCTCCACTGGGAGACTATTCCACGGATCCACTACTCTTTCCGTAAAGAAATATTTCCACATATCACTCCTGAATCTATCTCCCTTCACCCTCATCCCATGTCCCCTCGTAGCAGAACTTGCTTTCAATTGAAATAGGCTCTCTCCCTGAACATTTATGCCACGGAGGTATTTAAACATCTCAATCATATCACCTCTATCCCGCCTTTCCTCTAAGGTGTACATATTAAGATCCTTCAGTCTGTCCTCATATGCTTTATAATGAAGACCACTAATCATTTTAGTAGCCACCCTCTGCACCGACTCCATCCTGTTCACATCCTTTTGAAGGTGTGGTCTCCAGAATTGCACACTATACTCCAAATGAGGTCGCACCAATGACTTATACAGAGGCATTATCACCTCCTTTTTTCTGCTAGCCATTCCTCTCCGTATGCACCCAAGCATCCTTTTAGCTTTTGCCGTCGCCTTTTCTACCTGTTTAGCTACTTTAAGATCATCAGACACAACCACGCCTAGGTCCTGCTCTTCTTTAGTGGACAAAAGTACTTCACCCCCTTTACTATATTGCTCCCTTGGATTGCTGCAGCCCAAATGCATGACCTTACATTTTTTAACATTAAATCCCAGCTGCCAAATTCTAGACCATTCTTCAAGCTTAGCTAGATCCCTCCTCATGTTATCTACACCTTCCTGGATGTCTACTATATTGCAGATTTTGGTATCATCCGCAAAGAGGCAAACCTTACCCGACAGCCCTTCCGTTATATCACTAACAAAGATGTTAAAAAGAATCGGACCAAGGACAGATCCCTGGGGCACACCACTGGTAACATCCTTCTCCTCAGAGTGAGCTCCATTTACTCGTACTCTTTGTCGCCTCCCACCCAACCAATTTCTAACCCAAGCAGTAACTTTAGGGTCCATCCCTAGGGTGCTCAGTTTGTTTATTTATTTATTTACATTCTCTTATATACCGCGCTATTCCACATCAGTGCGGTTTACATGGAACTACAAACTTACACATTTCAATTGGTTGATCTGTGTTTACAATTAATGGGTACTCGAACTTGGATCCAAACTTGGGTAACTATTTACATCTGTATAATCTAGTATTGATGCATCATTTGTACTGCATTGGTTAGCTAGTTGATGAGGCTATCATGGTACTGTCTTCCGGGTAATGCAAGAGGAAGAGGTGATGTTTTAAAGCTTTCCTAAACTGGGCTAGGTCAGTGATTGCCCGGATGCTGGGTGGGAGGACGTTCCAGCATCTAGGCACACAGAGTTTGAAGGCCCTGTTTACTGTTGCCTGGGTGCACTTGGTTATCGCTTTTGGGACTATTAATGTGTTGACCGCTAGTGATGATCTAGATCTGTTAGGGGGGTTGCTCTGTATGAGTTCTGTAAGGATGAGGGGGAGAGCCCATTGATGGCTTTGAAAGTCAGTAGTAAGATTTTGAATGTGAGCCTGCCTTGTATGGGGAGCCAGTGGAGCTGTTTCAGGATGGGCATGGTGTGATCTATCCTGGATGCACCATGGAGAACTCTTGCTGCGGAGTTCATCGCCAGCTGTAGTGGGTGCAGAGTTGATTGAGGGAATCCCTAAAGTATGGCATTTGCATAGTCAAAGTGTGGTATGATCAACGCCTGATAGATTGTCCGGATGTCATCTGGTACCAGCAGGAAGCGAAGGTGTCTGAGAGATCGGATTTTATGGTATACTGCTCTTGATATATTGCTTATGTGCGTCTTCATGTCTAGTCGCTGGTCTAGGGTGACTCCAAGGTGTCTGATCATGGGTTTGGTAAGAAGTTCTGCTTCTTTGACTTTCAGGCAGGGTGGTGTGATGAAGTTTGGGTTCCTTGTGATAAATAGGACCTCCGTTTTCTTATGCTGAATTCGAAGATTTTGTGTTTGGAGCCAGCTGGATACTGCGTTAAAACAGTCTGTCAGAGGGGAGAGGTCAGGGTTCTCTGTTGAGAATGGCATCTAAAGGAGAACATCATCAGCATATATCAAGCAATTCACATTGAAAGACTGGATGATGTCACATATAGGTTGCATGTATATGTTAAACATCAGCGCAGAGAGGGAGGATCCTTGTGGGACTCCTTGATTCTGGTGGAAAGGTTCTGATGTTAAATCGCCTGATTGTATGTGCTGCCATCTATCCGAGAGATACGACTTGCACCATTCTAGTGCTGTGTCACATATCCCTTTTTCCTTGAGACGTTGCAGGAGGAGCTCGTGGCAAACTGATTCAAAGGCGGCTGCTATGTCCATGAAGATGAGAACACACTCTTGACGGATGTTATGAATTCCGGCTATTATGTTACTAAAGAGTGTGGTGAGGAGTGTTTCAACACCGTGCGCCTCTCTAAAACCATGGTGACAGGGATCCAGCGGAGTGGACGCTTCAATGTGTTCTTGAATTTGTCTTTGGACATCTTTTTCAATGATTTTGGCCAGAAATGGTATACTTGATATTGGTCTGTATGAGTCTGCCTTCTTGGGGTCAAGTTTGCTATTTTTTTAGAAGCGGTCTTATGGAAGTGCGTTTAAGGGATTGGGGGAATGTGCCTGTTGTGAAGGAGCAATCTATGAGCCTGGCTATAAAAGGGCTGATGGCTGATCATAACTATTTTATCCAGGACATAGGGCAATGGTCAGTTTGTGCGGTGGTTGTGTTGATCTCAACGATTGTGTCCTCAATGTGTTTCTTGGATGGCATGGAGAAAATGGCCTGGGGAGTTATATATCTCGGCTTGATTTCGGTGGTGGGTGCCGATGACTTCTCAGTCTGGCAGAGCTTTGATTGTAAGTAATCCGTGAAATCTTGGGGGTGGATCTCACTTGGTTGCTCGGGTGCTGGTTCCTTCATTAGGTTATTAAGAGCGAACACGTCATGTGGTTTGTTCAGAGACCGCTTTAGTGTGTTCGTGTGGAATCTTTTCATGCTTTCTGTTACTGCCTGGCGATGCGTCACCAGTTGCAAGTTGTATGCATTTAGGTCATCCGTGGAGTGTGATCGGCGCCGTCTTTCCAGCTTTCTTAGGCAGGTGAGTGAGGATCTTAGCTCGGTGGAGTACCAAGCTACGGTGACTCTTTTTCTTGGCGGTTTGTTTGACAGTTTAGATTTGTCTGACAAGACCTGCCTCTGGTGAATCCATGCTGCCTCGGATCCTGTAATCCACTGGATTCCAGAAACCTCACTATTTTCTCTTTCAGCAGCATTTCCAATAATTTACTCACCATTGAAGTTAAACTAACTGGCCTGTAGTTTTCAACCACATCCTTACTTCCGCTTTTGTGTAAAGGCACCACATAAGCCTCTCTCCAGTCCTTTGGCACCACTCCCGACTCCAACGAGGCATTGAAAAGGTCAGTCAGTGGAGCTGCTAGAACGTCCCCAAGTTCCCTCAGTATTCTAGGGTGTATCCCATCCGATCCCATCGCTTTGTCTACTTTAAAGTTGAGCTAGTTTCTCACGAACACAGTCTTCTGAAAATTGTTCAAGATGTCCCTCGCTTCTGTTCCTATATGTGGGTGTTTTCTGAGATCCTGCTCCTGGTTCTTCATCTGTGAACACAGAACAAAAATATTTGTTAAGCAATTCCGCTTTATCCTTATCAGCTTCTACATATTCCTCCCCTGCACCCTTGAGTCTGACAATACCACTTTTGCCCTTCCTCGTCTCACTAATATATCTGAAAAATGTCTTATCCCCCCATTTTATTGCATTGGCTATGTCCTCCTCCTTTTGAATCTTTGCCTTCTTGACTACTTTGCTAGCTTCTCTAAGCTTTTCCAAATATAGATGCCTGTCTTCCTCTCTCTGTGATCTCTTGTATTTCATGAAGGCCTCCCTCTTTTTCTTCACTTTTTCAGCTACTTCTTTCGAAAACCATAGTGGTCTCATTTTCCTTTTACCTTTATTTACCATTTTAACAAAAAGGTTGGTTGCCCTTAAAATATCCCCTTTCAGTTTTGCCCACTGTTTTTCTACATCCCCCAGCTGTTCCCATCCCACTAACGACTCCCTGAGGTATTGGCCCATCTTCGCAAAGTCAGTCTTCCTAAAGTCTAAGATCCTCACCTTTGAATGGATTCTAACAGCCCTGTCCTAATACTGAACCACACCATCTGGTGATCACTGGATGCAAAATGATCTCCCACTACAACATCAGAAACGCTTTCACCATTGGTAAGCACCAAGTCCAGTATGGCCCCTTCACGTGTGGGATCTGTTACCAATTGCCTGAATAGTTCTCCCTGTAGAGAATCCAGGATCTCCTTACTTCTAGATGACACTGCAGCAAGAATGTGCCAATCAACATCTGGCATATTGAAATCTCCTATCAGTAGCACTTCCCCTTTCCTAGCAATGCTGCATATGTCTTCAATTAACTCTCTGTCCACCTCTTCCTCTTGTGAGGGAGGTCTGTATATCACACCAATGCAAATAGATTTATCTTTCCCTCTTTCTAGTTTAACCCACAATGCCTCCTCTTTCCCTTTTAAGCTCTGTAATTCCAAAGCTTTAATAGTAGTTTTTACATATAGTGCCACTCCTCCTCCCCTTCTTCCTACCCTGTCCTTTCTGAATAAAGTATAGCCAGGTATAGTTACATCCCAATCATGGTTTTCTGTGAACCATGTTTCTGTAACTGCCACTAAATCCAAGTCAACCACTCCCACCAAAGCTTCAACATCAGGGATCTTATTTCCCATGATTCTCACCACCACCAAAAAGTTGTCTAATAGACAACATTTTGGTGGTGGTGAGAAGCGAGAAGGAATGTGACAAATTCTATCTACCCTTTTTGATGTCTAGGACATCTGTACCTTGCCCACTCACAATCTTAAATGACAGAGGTGTAAAGCATGGGTCTCCAAATCCAGTCCTGGAGGGCCACAAACCAGTCAGGTTGGTAGGATATCTATAATGCATATATATCTCATGCATATTCATTAGGGCTATCCAAAAAACCTGCCAGGATTGTGGCCCTCCAGGACATGGTTGGACACCCCTGTGCCAGCCCATAGTACCCTCACCACAGTTGCCAGCAATCCTTATAAGGCTTTATAAGGCTCCTAATTAGGCACAGTACAAGGCACATTACAAGGCACCTTATTGGGCATAGTACAAGGCACGTTATAAGGCACCTTATTAGGCACAGTACAAGGCACGTTAAGACACGTGACTTGTACTGTGCCTTATAACGCGCGTTACCTGACATGGCTTGCCATAATAATGCCCCGCCCATGCCTTTATATGGGCATCCGTACCTTTACCGCGGAACCTAACGCGAATGATGTTACCGCAGTTTAGTAAACATGCCCATGGTGTCTTGGACAGTTGTTCGAAGATGGAAGGCTTATTTCCATTCCTCATCTTGTTAAATTTCATTTGACAATGGCTCAGGTGCTCAAATTTGATAGCTTAAGTCAACGTTTAATGCAGGATCATTTTCAATTTAAAAATCTTTGAAGTGATTCAGATTTGTATGTGACTTGTAAAAGTTCTCGCAAAATCTCTGGACTTTTTATGCTTTTGAAGGTGTTTAAGAATCAATCCCTTGTAAGTTTGTATCATACTTGGGAATATGATGCAGAGGTACAAGGAGATGAGATTAACTGGAACAATTTTTGGTGTTCTACAGTGCACTCAATGATGTCCGGTGGCTTCTGCCAATCTTTATACTTTTTATCTCATAGATCAGCATGGACTCCTCAAAAATTGCAAAGGGCTAGTCTATCTCTTTCTGGCATTTTTCTGTTTCCGTAGGAACACTATCTCATATGGTTTATGAATACCCTTTTTTGAAAAGTTTTGGGTGGGTGCTTGATCTTATGTTAAAGGTATTCTTAACGTAAATGTTAATTTATCATTGAAAATTCTACTATTTTGCTCTCTTTAGATTCCTATGGGATTTAGTAAATCTTAGAAAAAAACTGTTTGATATACATGCGTCATTGGCAGTTTAGCAAGTGTTACACAATTGGAAAGATGTATCTTGCTTGAATGTTACCTTTTGGTGGGATTCAGTATGCCTGGTTCACAGGCTTGAGGTTTCTTCATCTGCTCAAATTAGTACTATGTCAAAGGTTGAAAGAATATCGAGGGTGTTGGATGACTACTTCCAATTAGTATAATCACTGCTGTTTTAATTTTATTTTGTTCTGTTTCTGTGGTATTTTTATTTTTTGTTTTACTATGTGTTTTTTATTATTTGATTCTTTATTTTCTTATTTTGTTATTATAGTGGAAAATGCAAAATATATATTTTTAAAAATACCAAAATATCAGAAGTGTTTCTTCATTCCGCTGGCAAAGTACTCCAAAGCCTTGGTGTCTCCAAGTACTGCTTCAAAACCTTTTTTTTTTCAAACCCAGGTGCTCTGCCTGTTTTTACTACATCCTCTGGTATTAAGTTCCAAACCTTAACTATGAGGATCTTTTACTAACGGACACAAAGGTGGTGTACCTGACATACCAATAGTTTCAAAACCATGGTGCCTTAGGCGTAAAATCACTACTTTAACTGTCAAGGATGTTAGTTAACGCCGACCCTGAGCATGCAATTTGCATGAACATCACCATTGTAAAATGACTTTTTGTGGTAAATGAAAATATTATTTAAACCCATTGAAACTATGCTAAATTACGAGTGTGTGCTGTTGACCAGGTATCGGCGGTACAGAAAGTAATGGTATGATTGAAACGAGAGACCAGAAAGTGAGTGTTTGTGTACCACAGTGACTGAATGGAAGGCTGTGAGAGACAGATGGAGGGAATGTAGGAGACGAAGTGGCTGGCAAGAACAGCGTGAGCGTGTTCACATACTGCGTATATGGTAGCAAGAGCTTTCTCTGCCCATCATTTTAAAGCTAGTGAATGCATAACTCACCAGGCTGTAGAAGGGTAGAAAATGTGAAACGGGCACCTGGCACTCTTTTGCTAAATGTGGAGCTAGACATGGAAATACATTAAGAAGAATGTATTTATAAACTCTTAAACCGATTTGGGAAAAAAATATTCCAATGCATTTCTCCCATTTTCTGCCTATAGGAAAAATGCTGAATATATCTAACTCTTAGGGATCTATGTACTAAGCTCCATTATGTGTTCAACATGTTTTTTTTTTAAATAGGGATGTGCATTCATAGCACCATTTGCTTAGTTTGGGCACTTATAACTGTAAAATATGCACAACTTGTTTGTATGTGCAAATACCAGTGAATTAATGTGCATACAATTGATTAGCACGCTTAAAAGTTTTAGTATGCATACAATGCATACCTAGAGAACAAATTTGTTAAACAAACATATTCATTTCAACCTTTTTTTTTTTTTGGGCTGTGCACACCCCTAGCTTTTAATATGTATGCGGAGGATAATTTTATAATAGATCACCTATGTGTGAAGGTCACGTAGGCACCTATTTTAGTCTACTTTATAAAGACACAAAAGCACCTATCTGTTTTTATGAAAATCTTGTGATAAACTGGCAGTCTTTCTGCTCTGGATCTGTGGATCCTTGGCCTTCTCCTGCTGCATCCATGTCTGTTCCCTCTGCTATTGTCATCCTCTCCTGGGATCCTCTGCTGCATCATTGACTGTCTGCTCCCTTTGCCTCCAGATTGTTTGGTATTTCACTTATTGTATACTTTGATTCCTCTTACATTTTATTAACCTACTCTCTTCTCCTACCCCCATTGCTTCTCCTTTCTTATCCTTATATTGGCTCCACTTTAGGTTTGTCTCTCCTTCCCTATTGCTGCTCCCTTGTCTTCTGCCTTCCCTTGTGATGCACAACCTGGCTAATCTCATCCATATCCCTCTAGCATCTCCTTCTCCCTCTCCTCCACCTCCCTCTTCTGGTGATTTTACCCCTATTCCTTCCCTTCCTAGACGTTTGTCTCATTCTGTACTGAGTTCCTCACGCAACATGTCCAATCTTATTCATATCCCCCTTCTTTCCCTTTCCTCTCTCCCTTTCTCTTGTGCCCTTTGGAACGCACATTCTGTCTCTAATAAACTCTCTTTTACATATGATCTTTTCCTCTCCAACGCTTTTCATCTTCTTGCCTTAACCGAGACCTGGCTCCTCCCTGACGATACTGCCTCTGTTGCTGCCCTCTTCTTTGGTGGCCTCCAGTTCTCCCATTCTCCTCGTCCTACAGGACGTGGTGGTGGGGTTGGCCTTCTTCTCTCCCCCTCCAGTCATTTCCAACCTCTTCCCCTGCCTCAGTCTCATTCCTTCCTCTCTTTTGAGGTCCACTCTATTCGCCTCTTTGCCCCACTTCCTCTCTGGGTTGCTGTTGTCCTCCTGACAAGGCTATTTCTTCTTTTTTTCTACGACTTTGACTCTTGGCTTTCCCTCTTTCTTATCCCTACCTCCCCTACTCTTATTCTTGGTGATTTTAACATCCATGTTGATAACCCCTCTGATCCTCTTACCCTGAAGCTCCTCTCTCTTACCTCTTCATTTGGCCTTCAACTTTGTTCCTTTGCTCCCACTCACCTTCGTGGCCATTGTCTGGATCTGGTTTTCTTTTCTTTTCTTGCTCCTCTCCCTCTGACTTCAGTAATATTGTTCTTTCTTTATCTGATCATCACCTTCTCTCCTTTAATCTTCACCTTCCTTCTCCCCCTGCCTTGTCCTGTCTCCTCTACTCTATTTAGGAATCTTCTTGCCATTGATCCCCTGGTTCTCTCCTCTACCATTTCTTCTTCTCTCTCTTCTGTTTTGTCCTCCAAGTCTGTTGATATGGCAGTGATGTCCTATAATGCTGCGCTCTTCTCAGCTCTGGATGTTCTCGCTCCTCTCATCCCTCATCCTGTGAGGCGTCCCTTACTTCAGCCCTGGCTCTCTCCCACTATTGGCTATCTTTGCTCCTGTGCCCGCTCTGTTGAGCGTGCCTGGCTCAAATTCTGCTCCCCTGAAGATTTCCTTCATTTGAAATTCATGCTCTTCTCTTTCAAATCTGCTTTAGCTCTTGCCAAACAAGATTACTTTGTTCGCCTGACTAATTCTCATGCCTCTGATCCTCGCTGTCTCTTCATTGCTCTCAATTCTCTCCTCAAAGTGCCTCCGCCTCTGATCCCTCCTTCCCTTTCTGCCCTAACCCTGGCTGATTACTTCCATGATAAAATCCATAAAATCACTCTCCAATTTCCCTCTAAATCCACGATTTCCCCTTCCTGCTTTCTATCTGCCCCCTCCTTCTCATCCTACCCTCTCTTCCTTTCCTACAATTTCTATTGATGAAACTGCTCTTCTTCTCTCCTCCTCCAAGTTCACCACTTGCTCCTCTGATCCTATCTCCTCCCATCTCCTCTCCTCTATCTCCTCTACTGTTGTCCCCTCAATTTCTCATATTCTCAACCTCTCGCTCTCCACTGCTACTGTCCTGGCTGACTTTAAACATGCTGTGGTCAGGCCTCTCCTTAAGAAACCCTCACTTGATCCCTCTTGTCCTTCTAATTATCGCCCCATTTCTCTCCTTCCTTTCATTTCTAAACTGCTCGAAAGTGCAGTTTACCACCGTTGCCTTGACTTCCTCTCTTCCCATGCTCATCTCAATCCCTTACAATCCAGTTTTCGTCCCTTGCACTCTACTGAAACTGCTCTTGTCAAAGTCTCCAGTGACTTGTTCCTGGCTAAATCTAAAGGCCTTTACTCTGTCCTTATCCTCCTTGACCTTTCTGCTGCTTTTGACACTGTTGACCATGATCTTCTCCTTGACACTTTGCCCTCGCTTGGCTTTAGGGACTCTGTTCTTTCCTGGTTCTCCTCATATCTCTCCCATCGCTCCTTTAGCGTATGTTCTGGTGGCTGCTCCTCCTCTGTTACCCCGCTCTCGGTTTATGTCCCCCAAGGTTCTGTCTTGGGTCCCCTTCTTTTTTCTCTCTATACCCAATCCCTTGGTGCGCTTATTTCCTCTCAGGGTTTTCAGTACCATCTCTATGCTGATGACTCCCAGATCTATCTCTCTACTCCTGATCTTTCTTCTGCTTTCCAGTCCCGGATCTCTTGCTGTCTCTCTGCCATTGCTGCTTGGATGTTCCATCGTCGCCTGAAATTGAACATGGTCAAGACTGAACTTCTTGCTTTTTCTCCTAAAAGTTCCCTTTCTCCTTCTTCTTTTTCAGTCTCTTTAGATGGCTCTGTTCTCCAACCTGTTTCATCTGCTCACAATCTGGGTGTTATTTTTGACTCTTCGCTCTCTTTCTCCTCTCATATCCAACTCATCGCTAAGACCTGTCGCTTCTTTCTCTTCAACATTGGCCAAATCTTACCCTTTCTCTCTGAGCTCACTACTAAAACCCTCATCCATTCCCTAATCACCTCCCGTCTTGATTATTGTAACCTACTTCTTGCTGGTCTCCCTCAGTCTCATCTCTTCCCCCTTCAGTCTATTCAGCACTCCGCTGCCCGTTTGATTTTCCATCAGCCTCGTTTTGCCCACATCACTCCTCTCCTCAGATCTCTTCACTGGCTCCCTACCCGTTTCCGTATTCACTTTAAGCTTTTCCTTCCGACCTATAAGTGCATTCACTCTGTGGCTCCTCTTTCTTCTCTCATTTCTCCCTACTTCCCTCCTCGTGAACTCCATTCTTCTACCCAGTTGCTTCTTGCTTTGCCCTTCTCCTCTATTGCCAACTCCAGATTCTGCTCTTTTCACCTTGCTGCACCTTACGCTTGGAATAAACTTCCTTTGTTTATATGTCAGGCATCTTCTTTGCCCGTCTTCAAACTTAAGTTAAAAGCTCATCTTTTCGCCTCTGCCTTTGGCTCTTGATTTTGCTGTTCTTCTTCCTTCCCCTCTTTTATTTCACCTTTCCTACTTCCTCTTACACTTGTTCTTACCTCTTTCCTTTGTCCTGTCTCTCCTGCTCTTGTCTCTTTGCCCTTGTTCTTATCTTATTCTTCTTTTCTTTCTTTGTCTTTTTTAGATTGTAAGCTCTTTTGAGCAGGGACTGTCTCTTGTGTGTTTTCATTGTACAGCGCTGCGTGCACCTGGTAGTGCTTTATAAATGCTTAATAGTAGTAGTAGTAGAAATTGAGGCTAGTTTGAAGCGTATACATTACTGGTGTTCTTTTCTTATTTGGATTTTATTGCATTTTATTTTAAATCGCTCTGTTGTCCCCACTAAGTTTTAATAAATGAAATAAAAAACAATAATAATAAATGAAAACATAATAATAAATGAAAACATAAAATCCACATATATTTTATAAATATGCATGTAAATTGTGTCTCCTCCCACTCTTTGCAAAACTCCGCCCCAGAACACACTTAGCCATGGGCTGCATAAAAGTATGTACCCAAGGCTGGTCTGTCCATTAGGCAGACCAGGCAGCTGTCTAGGATGGCAGACCCTGTGGGAGGCACCAAAACCTCTTCTTCAAAGCAGTGGTTCCCTGATGCTGATTTGGTGCTGTTGTGCTCTTTGAAGCATGTCTGCTGGAGGGGGAAGATGTAGCAGGCCATGAATGCATGCACACACGCATGTGCTTTAAGACCTGATGAAGCAGTATCAGAAAGCCTGCTGCTTTTTTGAAAAATGGGGCGGGATCATGGTACCAGCTCCCAGGTGAGACAAGGAATGCTGATATCTGGATGGTAGTACCTAGGCCACCCTGGGGATGGCAGCATGGGGGCGGGGCAAGTCATCGGGCCTGCCTAGAATGGCTGAATCCCTTGGACTGTCTCTGTATATACCTTCTAGTCACTGTTCCTACTTTTATGCATGTAATCCTTGGGGTAAAAAGGCCTTTATTTGCAACATATCCTTTATAGAATCACCTCCTAAATGCTTAACTGCATTAAAAAACAAACAGTTAATGCAGAGTGGAAACATTTAGTACATCTTAACCTCTATGTTTTTTACATGGTAATTTACTTGGTTAGATTTGGCTAGAGTCCCACATGAATGTACCTTCATAAATCACAGTATTTTAGTAATCTGTGTGGGTGTGTAGACAGTTGCTATTCTGTTAGTACAGGCATTAGGGCGACAGGGGCAGAACATAGGCAGAATGCAAAATTACATGCATAAGTTGTAAAATACTATAACTTACGTGCCTTTCTGACAAACCTGGATCACAGTGGGCTCTGATAGGTTACGACCTGTAACACAGAGATACACACTCCATCGATATATCCCTGCATATTTCCTTCTCTGCTTTGGAAAATGAGTGTGCTTGATTAGTGGAAACTGAAGTGACCTTAAATGAGAAGATTAACACCCAATCTACAGATAATGCCCCAAAAGTGAACAAAAAAAATCACCAAACAGGAAATTGGTACTACTTGGAGACTCCATCATCAGAGGGATTAACTTGGGAACACAGTCCAAAGCACACAAGATGGTTATATGCCTCCCAGGTTCTTCAGCCATCAGGCATACAAACCAAATTGTTAGCATAGTCGGTGCAGAAAGTAAGCATTCCAAAATGGATGTTGTCATCAACTTGGGTACAAATGTCCTAGCTGGAAACAGTATCTCTACAGTACAAAGGGACTTCCAGATTCTGGGAGAGAAACTTAAACCCATTATCAACACTAGAGCAGTCTCAGAAGTTCTACCTGCTCATGATAAGGGGGAAGAGAGGCCACGTCACATAACCAACTTTAATATGTGTCTCTAAACCTGGTGTAAACAAGAAGGGTTTAGATATACAGTATAGGCATCTGAGGCAATAGATGGAACAACAAGAGGTTATACTGTGTTGATGGACTGCATCTCTCTGTGGCAGAAAAAGGATCTTAAGTGAAAAAATCAGGCAATATATGGACAAGCAGTTAAACTAGGGAAAGGGGGTGATAGATGAACCCCCCCCCCCCAGAAGAAATGGATAGAGACTTGATCATTGATACTGCAAAGGTAGCCATGAAGGGAGAAATGATCAAATTTGGTGACTTTAATCTACCAGACATGGACTCGAGTATTCCTTCTGCAAATCTGGAAAGAAGTAAAAAAGATGTGGATGTCTTCCAAAAAGCATTGCTCAGACAAATGGTGATGGAACCAACCAGGGAAAGTTGGCACTAGATCTAGTACTCACCAGTGGAGCTACCATGTCAAATGTCTGGGTTGGTGGTCGCCACATGAGCAGCAGCGATCATTACATATCAAACTCAAAGTCCAATCGCAGCAAGCTCAGAGTCCTAGACCTCAAAAACACTGACTTCAGTTAATTGACCAAGTGCCTGAAGGAGGAGTTGGCAGGGTGGGAGGATATAAGGGACGTGGCATTGCAGTGGGCTAAACTAAGAGAAGCAATAAAAGGGGCAACAGATAGATATGAAAGGAAAGAAAATAAAAACTAGAGGAAAAGGAAACTTATATGGTTCTACAAAGAAGTGGCTGCACAAAAAAACACAGCTTTCACAAAATTCAGAAGATCACAGAAAAAGAGGAACGCAGAAGAGAATACAGGATAAAGCTGAATGAGACAAAGAGAGCAATAAGGATAGAAAAAGCAAAGGCAGAAAAAAAGATGACTAATAATGTGAAGTGAGGCGACAAAACTTTATTCAGGTATATTCAGTAGAAGAGGAAGATCAGAGGTGGAATTGCAAGACTCAAAAGTGCCGAGGACAGATTGATGGAAGGTAACATTGAAAAAGTGAAAATGCTAAACAAATACTTCTGTTCTGCATTCACTAAAGAAAATCCTGGAAAAGGACCACATGATTGACAAATATACAAATGGGATTGGAGTAGATACCACACTATTAACAGAAGATGATGTTTTTAACAGCTTGGAAAACTGGAAGATTTATACTGTTCCTCATAGGAGGCTTATCAATAAACTCAGCAGCCTGGGGAGGGGTCCCCAGCTGGTGAACTGGATCAGAAATTGGTTACTGACAGATGACAGAAAATGGTGGTGGTAAACGGGGAACCCATTCAGAAGAAAGAAAGGTGAGTAGTGGTGTGCCCTAGGATTTGGTCCTGGGACTGGTACTATTCAATACATTTCTGAGTGATATTGCTGAAGGATTGAAGGGAAAAGTCAGCTTTTTTGCAGATGACATGAAAATTTGCAACAGAGTGGACTCCTCCGAGGAAGTGGACAACATGAGGAAAGATCTACAAAACAGGAAGAATGGTCTAATGTTTGGCAGTTAAGATTTAATGCAAAGAAGTACAGAGCCACATGTTTAGAAAGCATAAATCCAAAGGAATTATATGTGACACAGGGTGAGAGGTTGGTGTGCACTGACCAGGAGAAAGTCCTCGGAGTGATAGTGTCTGAGGATCTCAAGGTGGCGAAACAATGTAAGAAAGTGGTAGCCAAAGCCAGAAGAATGCTGGGCTGCATACACAAGGAAATATGCCAAACAAGGAAGAAGGAACCTCCAAAATACAAGGCAAATGAAAAATAAGTAGAAATGGAGGTGGACACAAGGCGTAGCAACATCTAATTGTTTTACTGCAGAGATCCATCTCAGCTGAGTTTCGGCAAACTAGCCTGCAGCAGGGGTCGATACGGGTAATCACTGTTCCAATAATGCAGTAAATGGTTGCTCATGGGATACTCCGATAGCAGCGAAGCACAACCCCCTTCCTTTCTCTCTCTGTTGCCGCAACACTGTACCGCACATGCACATCGATGTGAAAACGTCAGAGTCTGAAACAAACCATTTGCTTTCTGTTCTGCCTGTTTCAGGCTCTGACATTTTCAACACTGATGAGCATGTGTGGTACAGAGCTGCAGCAACAGAGAGAGAAAGGAAGGGAGGGAGAGGAGTGCTGTCTAAAGTTAATGTGTGCATACCTTTTTTTTTTTTTTGTGCCATCAATTCAGTGTTGACTCATAGCGACCCAGCTACCTCTGGGTTTTCTTGGCAATACCTTAAAGCACATTAATGCAAGTCATGCAGATATTGCAGAACAGTTAACTATACCTCCAAAGGAGTAGTTAACAGCGTCTGCACTATTTGCTGCAATGGGGACATATTTTCATGGTTTGCCTCATTCATTATCTTGACTGATTTCCCCAAAAAGCTGACCATTCCCCCACACAGTACCACAAAGGTTTTACAGTTAACATACATTTAAATTTGACATTTAACGTGCATTAAGTGCCAGACTTTGCCTTGGTTTAGTAAGAAGGCTGCTCAAAGATTTGGAGTGATTCCTTGTCCTTGCAAAGAAGTGCTAGATACAGTTTCCCTTTCTTTGGCATCAGTGCAACATTTGATTTTTAAGTTTTCCTATGAATATCACAATGAACCCTGGTTGTGTATCTTTAAAATAAAGTTACAAATAAATAAAATACCAGATTGATGGAAGGTGCTGCTGATCTCATATAAACATATATATGCAAAGTATAATATATGATAGTATACTCTACTTCTTTGATTACATTATCCTTGAAAGATAAAAATGTTTTAATATAAGTGAAAACTGGCATTGTTTAAGAGAGTATGAAAGGCCTATTCCAAAAGTGAATTATGTCTACACAGCCAACAGGATTATTTCCAACCTGGTTGCTAGTTTAAATATGTCAGGGATATCATCTTAGCTATTTTTCCTTTTCCATTTGAAAAAAAATGAAAAATGAGCTGCAGGTTTCCTACAGAATTAGCTCACTGTTTAACGCCAATCTCCAGAACATAAGATCTCAAGCCCCGCTTGCATTTCCACCATATGTTGAGCAGTTTGTGAGATGAATTAATATGGCCAGTTTCTGATCTGAAAAATAAATTCTTGTGACTTTTTGTTGTGCCAAACATTTTCTTGGATGAGAATTGCAAAAACCAGGACCCAAATGGTATAATGTATTGTGTTTTGTAGTAAGCTGCATTTTTTCTATTTTGATGATAAATCTGGCATCTAAAAAAGGTAATTTTCAAAGCCATTTCCACCGTTAAAACAATGACGTGGCCACAGAAATGGACTTTGATCAAAATAAACCTCCCCCTCCCCCACACTTTGGGTAAACAATACATAATGTGCCATTTTGCAACTATTTTTATGGGGGGGGGGTGGAATTCCTGAGGATTGGGTGGGGCACCTTTTGGAAACACACACGCACTTTTGACTTTCTGAATGTTTACATATATTTCTATTAAAAAAAAACCAACAGACTGGCACAAATTAGCAAGGTTGATGTGTGCAGGTACTTTATCTAGAATAATTTCAAAGCAAAAGTAGAAGGTTACATTTACTTTAAAAATTCTGTAGTCTCAGGAGTGAAACATATACACTATTTTTCATCAGAATAGGCTGTTGTAGAATTATCACCTAAACGAAAAAAATATATATATACATAGGGTGGGATTTTTGAAGACATTTACGCGGGTAACTGCCCTATTTACCCGAGTAAATGCCTTATCCAGGATTTTTGATTGGCACCTACATGGGTAGTGCTTTTCGAGAATTCCAGATAAGTCACTAACGCGCCCAGATGCTATGTGGTTTGCATCGGGGAGTGTTGGAGACATTCCGGGGTGGAGCGGGGGTGGAGGAAAGGGCTAAGCAGGTAGCAGTGATTTTCGATGCTATCTGCTTAGCCCTCTTCCCTTTAAAGATAGGCGAGGTGTTTTCTTGTCTATCTTTAAGGTAGGTAGCATCGAAAATTGCTGCCACTCGCTTAGCCTCGGTGGCTGCCAGCGCATCAAGTATAACCCGGATTTTCACTAACGTCGCCAGTGAAAATCTAGGTTTAGGGGGTCGGCGGGCAGGCTATGCGCCGGCGTGGCGCATAGCCTGCCTAAATCAAAATCGGGCCCATATTGTTCATCTTTTAAAAATTGCCTTTAAAGTTAGACGTCAACACGTATACTACTGAAAATCCATCCAAACACTTCACCACTCATGGTTTCTATTATAAAAGGAGAGAAATGTAAAAATTAAAATAGAAAACGTAGTGGCCTGTTTCTTAAAGGTTAACATGCGTTAATGAAGTTAACGTGCATAAAGTGCAACTGTAGCCATAGAAATAAAAGGCCTGTTGAAACCTAATGCGTGTTAATTTCTTTAACCTGCATTAAAGCCTTTAGTAAATATGCCCACTAGTTTTCAGTTCAAGAAAACCTCTGTAGTTTGTTTTCTTTTTACTTTATTTTATATTCTTGTAGCCCTATAATTCATGTAGAAGTAAAAAATGATTTGCATAGATGATTAGGGACATTACCAGTGAGACACAAAGAATTGTGCATGGGGAGGATAATTTTATAGCAAGTGGCCTAAGTTCTGAGACTAAGAAGGCATCTATTTTAATCCTATTTTATAAAGATTCATAGATGCTTATGTGTCTGAATTAAACTGCCTCAAAGTTGCGACTATAATGGACCCATAACGAACCATGTGTTTATAATAGCTTGTAGCTTGTCTACATGTGCATGTGTATAATATCCATGAATGTGAGTACTTTATAAAGAACACACATAAGGGCCATTGTATTAAATTCCGGTAAGCGGTTACTGCAGCGTTCAGGATGCGCTAAAACAAGGCAGGGTAGAAACCATGCCAACTAAACTTGCAGATTTAGGGCGGGATTGGGGAGGCGTGGGGACCAAAAGGGAGAATGGCAACTGATGACTGCTAACACACATTACATTGTCGCTCACTAGCTGTCACGCCTGCTTATAGTGCTGCTGCAATCATCCCCGCTCCAGAGAGGGAGGTAATAGCAACCACGCCCCCAGCAGCCTTGTGGCATGAATGCAGCCAATGCAACTTTCCAAATAGCATCAACCCCTCACAATCCCCCTAATCATGCTGCCAATGCAATCATTCCCTGAGTAAGGTAACCCCCCCCCCACACACACACACACAAGTATGGTGATGCCCCTGATTAAGGAACCCTCCTCTTAGTGAAGGTCTCTCCTTCAGGACCTCCATGACTAGAAACCATTCCAGCTATGGAGGCTCTGCAGAGAGACCTACCAAACCTAGAGTCTGACCCTCCCAAAGGCCCACCTAGATCCTCCCTCCATCTGAGCATCCACCCGGGATACTAGTGTTGATCAGGGCAGGAACCGGTCCCTCTCCTCTCCTGTCCCTGCTCTGGCAGTCTTTAAAATGGTACCACGAACACCTCATGCTAGTTTCATGATCTTTTGTACTAGTACCATAGTCTAGCTTGTGATGTCCCAGGTGCCATTTCAAAGACTACTGGAGGAGGGGCAGAAACTGAGGCAGACCACTCCTGCCCCAGTCACCACTAGAACCACCAGAGAGCACCCAACCCCTTTGGTTGAGGGTTTGACCCCAGGGTTGTTGGGCCCCTTTGAAGGGCCTCCATGGCTGGAATGTTTTTTGGCCATGCAGGCCCTGAAGAGGGGCCATGACCAAGGGGGTGGGGTTTGGGCTCGGAGGAGGGCTTCTTTATCCAGGGCGGGATCACAGTACTTGTGGGAGGATCACCTTATTTGACGGAACTAGCATAATAGCTAGAGGGATCATGGAGGGGAGACCCTGATCATGCCCAATGTGCAGTCCCCGTATTGGCAGGTGGCGCATGTGTTCCCCTGCTACCTGCTGAGGCAGGGAATGTGGGGCTCGTGCAGTAAGTGTCTGCCCTGTTCGTTATATGTAGTGCAGATACTGGGCACGTTGCCTGCATTTACCACATAGGTAGTGCTCTTACCGTTCAGTGTTGCTGTCAGAAAACATATGGTAAGTGTATAGCCTAACCGCACTTTAGTAAATGGGCACCAAGAATTACAACTCCATCCATGCTCTGTTCAAAACCTGCTCACAAATAAACCTACACCTCCGTCGCATGACAGTACATGAGTTCTTGTCACCATGCCTACTTTTACGCAGGGGTTCATTTCATAAGAGCCATTTTATGTGTGTATAAAGGCATATAAAAGTGAAAAATCCTTTATAAAACTACTCCTAAATGGTATTGTATAATTCCACAGTTACTTAAACCTTTTTGGAAAGCTAAAATATCTTCTACTCAAAAGTTAGAGTCCGAGAGGAATTCTCAGGTATGGCAATGAAAGAAAGGAACATCGGTCCCGATATTGATCTAGATGGTGCTATCCTGCCCCCCCTCCTGCCTAACCCGGATTTTCCATGCCAGGGTCATATGCAGTCCCGGCATTGAAAATCCAGGTATCGCCACACAGCTAGGAGGCCGCAGGAGCTACCCGTACAGCACCGATTTTTGATGCTACACGGTCAGCCCCAGTGCCTTACAGAGAGGCAAGGGTTTCCCTCGCCTATCTTTAAGGCACAGAGCACTAACCATGTAGCATCGAAAATTGATGCTACATGGGTAGCGCCATTACCTGTTAAGATATTACCATGGGTAGCTAGGGCAGTTACCCATGTAAATGCCTTAAAAAATCGGGCCCATCATATTTTCCAAAAAAAATGCTTTGAGGACAATTTAATACCAGGTTTTATTGGATTAAATCAGCAATTCCTTTGAACGTAATCTTGCTTAGTAAAGGAAGCATTTCTTTCAATCTTACAAGAGATGCCATTTCTATTATCAAAGAAGATTCTTTCCTGCATTTAAAATGTTGAGCACCCAAGGTATGTTTTTTTAAAAAAAAACATGATGTAGCTCTGTGAGAACACAGGCATCATGTCTAATATTTTTGCTGTCTGCTGGGAGGACTTGGAAACAGAGGTATGCTTTCTATGGGACTTGACAGCAGTAATTGATTTCAAGTTTTCTGATGTTTCACTCACCATCAGATTGTTAAGAGAAAACAAACAACTCTGAGCAGAATATCAATAAACCCTTGAACATTCAAGATAGAATTTCCCAGTAAAACTATACAGACATAAAGACTTCAAATTCTGATCAGACACATACCCTTTTTCTGAAAAAACAAGGTCCTTTAAAACAACATATAAGGCTGCGTCTGATCAGACGATCAAACAAATGCTGTGCCTCAGTACTAATTATTTTTTAAAAGGGGGTGGGTTCTTTTTTTTATATATATAAGGAGAAGGAACAGAGGTAATTGTCAGTGATGTAGCTCAAGCCATTGTCAGTTGTTAAATGCCTCAGATATCATGTACCCAAGACCCTTCGTCTTACACCATTGTCACACATCTCTTTTTACAGGTTTGCAATATTTCAACTTCTTATGCAAATGCAAAGCATTAAAGATCACAAAGGAAGATACAGTATTTCCCTGGCCATTGTGGTGCTCAGATTTTGGTGATTCCATATTCTTTTATGTTGTATATTGTATGCTGATACATTCACACCATGCTGAAACTCCTATGCCTAAGGCCAGATGTCAGATGCAAACTAGTGCTTTGACCACACCTACTTAGAAACATAAAAATATGATGGCAGATAAAGACCATATGGCTTATATAGTCTGCCTTTCCATATCAACTACTGGAATCCCTTGTTTTCCTTTAGAAATTTATCTGTTTGCCCCAAGCTTTCTTGAATTCAGATACTGACCTCGTCTCTACTAAGATCTGTAAGTCTGTCCCCATATGGTTTATAATAAGGACCACTTACCAGTTTGGTAGCCATCCTCTGCAGCAAAGTTGTGGTCTACAGAATTGTACACAATATTCCAAATGAAGTCTCCCCAAAGACTGATACAGAGGCACTCCTTTTTTTTTTCTGCTGGCCATTAGTTCCTCATGAACATAATCTTTTAAAAAGCATTCAAGATCCCCTTCAATTCTGTTCCTGTGGGAGATTTCCGAGGTCCTGCTCCTGGCCCTTCATCTGTAAACACAGAACAAAAATATTTTTTAAGCAATTCTACTTTATCCTCTCCTTCACCCTTGAGTCTGACAATACCACTTTTGCACTTCCTCCTCTTGCTAACATATCTGAAAAATGTCTTGTCCCCCTCATTTTATTGCATTGACTATTTCTTCTTCTTTTTGTATCTTTGCTTTCCTGCCTACTTTCCTTGCTTCTCTAAGTTTTTCCAGATATTGATGTTTATCTTCCTCTTTCTGTGACCTCTTGTATTTTCTTCACCTTTTCAGCTACTTCTTTTGAAAACCATAGTGGCCTCTTTTTCCTTTTACATTTATTTACCTCTCTAACAAAAAGGTTTGCATCCCCTTTCAGTTGTGCCCATTGCTTTCTACATTCCCCAGCTATGACTCCTTTAAGTATTGCCCTATCTTGCCAAAGTTAGTTTTACTAAAGACCCTCACTTTTGAATGGACTTTATCAGCCCTAGTCCTAATACTGAACCACACCATTTGGTGATCACTGGATGCAAGATGATCTCCCACAATGTGGGTTCTGTTACCAGTTGCCAGAATAGTTTTCCCTGTACAGAATCCATGATCTCCTTACTTCTAGATGACACAACAGCAGGGATGCACCAATCAGTATCTGGCATATTGAAATCACCTATCACTAGCACTTCTCCTTTCATGGCAATACTGTGTAAGTCTTATATTAAATCTCTGCCCTTCTCCCTGTGAAGGAGATCTGTATATCACACCAAAGCAAATGGATTTCCCATTCCCTCTGTCTAGTTTAACCCTCAGTGCATCCTTGTTCCCTTTTAAACCTGTAATTCTATTGCTTTAATATTATTTTTTACATATAGTGCCACTCCTCCTCCCCTTTTTCCTACCCTGTTCTTCCTGAATAAAGTATAGCCTGGTATAATTATATCCCATTCAAAGTTGTCCATGCATCATGTCTCCATAACCACCACTAAATCCAAGTCAGCCTCTTCTATTAAATCAGAGCATAGCTTAACATAGAATGTAAAAGAGTAAATAGTATTTGAGTAGAAAGAAAGAAATGTATTTCTAATGACCTTTACAAGGAGGCATTCCAGTCAGGAGGCAAAAGATTTGTGAAGTTGTCTTAAATCAAGATTGAAGGGGCAATTTGATAGGCCCCCTCTATCAAACCAAGGGTTGTGTGAATCATCCAAGAAATTGTTAAGATATTACCTTAGATGCACAGTTCAGGCCACTGTGTAGAAATCCAGCTTTTATTAAGTTTTCTTTCCCTCCCACCAATCCTAACTCCCACCCACCCCCAGCTTTATAGGCTCTTAAACCTATTGAAGGGAAGGAGGTGATCATATTCATTTTCAGGTTCAGCTGGTTATCCTCATTAGGAATAAATTAATTAAGGACCTGAAATTAATTAATCTTGAGGTGAACAAGATCCATTAAATGTATTAGGAATAGTTGTATTAACACAAGTATCCCCAGCAAAATTAAGTAAGTAAACAGCTAACCAAAACCTTAAAACTAAGATGCAGGCAGCAGTCCAGCAGCAAAATGTGGACTATCCAGTCTTTTGATGAGTATCACATGTATGATTTTCTCCCAGTTGTTGAGGGGTCTTATATGTGCACTAGGTACAAGGAGCTCTTTGCTCTCAGGGAATGTCTGGAGGCTAGAGTAGCAGACTTGGAGGACATAATGGAGACAGAGAGGTATATAGATGAGACCTACAGGGAAATAGTACTGAAGTCCTACCTCCAGTCTGGCAGCCCCCATGTTGCCATGGAGGAGAGAGGTCATGTGACAGGAGAGCATCACTCCCGTGTAGCAGGAAGTGATCCTGTAGCTAGAACTTGTTATCTAGGTGATGTAAAACCCTCCCACATCAAGGAGGCTTCTCCACAACCAGTGTGGGAGGGAGGTTCTGAAGGCCAAATTTAGGCTTTTAGGTAGGAAGTTAAAATTCAGAACTTCCAGGGTAGTATTCTCTGAAATGCTTCCTGTTCTATACACAGGACCCAAAAGGCAGGCAGAGCTCCAGAGTCTCAATGCATGGATGAGACAATGCTGCAAGGAAGAGGGTTTTGGATTTATTAGGAACTGGGCAACATTCTGTGGAAAGGAGGGGCTTTTCCAAAGGGATTGGCACCATGTTAACTGGGATGGAACACGTTTGCTGGCAATAACATTTTAAAAAAGATAGAGCAGCTTTTAAACTAGATAATGGGGGAAAGCCAACAGTCACCCAAGAGCACGTGGTTCAGAAGGATGTGTCCTTGAAAGGACATGCTTTGGTGATAAATTTTCTAGGTGAAATAAATGGCTGCTTCTTGGAGCAGCTATTTCATGAACTGACAAGAGAGGAAGTTACAGTATTTTGGACCCACTCTAGTCCTTAATGAAACACAGGATCTGGTGCAAGAGATAAGGTTGTTGGGGCCACTTAGGAATGGTGATCATAGTGATATAATAAATGGAGGAAAGGACAGCAAGAAAAGCCACAGTACTACTTTTTAACTTCCAAAAGGGAGACGATGATAAAATGAGGAAAATATTTAAGAAAAAACTAAAACAAGCAGCTACAAAGTTTAAAACTTTACATCAAGCATAGGCATTTTTTGAAAGTACTATCTTGGAAGTCCAAACCAGATGTATTCTATGCTTTAAGAAAAATGGAAAGATGGCTAAAAAACTGCCCACATGCTTTAAAGGTGAGGTCAGAGAGAAGGTTGTAGCCAAAAAAAGTATCTTTCAGGGAGAGAGGGAAGTCCTTGCTTTGGATGGTAGCTGTTTCATCTACGCTGCGGGCACATTGGCGCCGATTGGTGACATCCATGAGCCCTTTAAAATCTCGGGTTTTGCCGTGGGATGCGGCTGTGGGCATATCCCTTGGGCATATGCCTGAAGGGGTGTGTCCAAAGGAGCAGGTCACGCCCCTTTGGCACACTTTGGAGAACAGAGAGTGTACTTGGTCTTTGGCAATGGGGAAGCATAGAAAAGATTTGTCCTGTATTACCATCTATGAAATCTTCCAAGGTAGAAGGACCCTTAGATAAACATTTGATAAGGCGAGCAATGCAAGACATGGGATCCGTTTCTTCTATTTCTGTGAGTACCGGGTCACCTTCTGTATTGTTTCTGGAAGGGGGTTTAACTCCAACCCACCCGCCATCAGATATGAATGTGCTGAATGTGGAAGATTTTGCTGGCAATGCACCCTCTAATGTTTTGATGCCTGCTCTCGACCAGTCCCTGGTTGATCAGCGGCCAGATGTTCCGAAAATTGCGATGCCCAAGGTGGTTGATTCCACCTTTAGTGGGGAGATGGTCTGTCAAACATCATGGCCCCCCAGGATGTCTCACTTAAGGAAATTCGTACCATCGTGACCCAAACCGAGGCAGTTTTAATGGGAACACTGAGACAATCTGAGGAATTTACAAAGGACTCAGTAGCTAAATTTGTTGATTATGATATGCATTTTGTCAGACGGGTGCCTGGGTGAGAATGTTCACAGTCTTGGCAAAGGCATATATTATTATGATTTGCAAGGGATTGTGGAAAATGTAGTCCATTCACACCAGACACAGCCGTTCACAATAATTAGTTGTGCTTGAGTGTAAAGCCAATAAGATATTTATTTATGGGGTTATTTCTCCCAACACAGATATGCTTGGTAGCACATAAAACAGGATACTTGCTTTCAGTGTTAAACTTAGAAAAACAAAATCAGGAAAACAACAGCTGAACTTGTCAGGCATTCAAAGCAAAAGAATAAAGACCAGGATGGTAACAGAATGGTCTTTTCTGTAGGCTTTAGCTAATATTTTCTTAGCAGTGCCTCAATCAACAAACAAAACCCACAAAGTAGGGAAAAACTGTTCTTTTCAGGTTAACTTCTTATATCTTCACACATAGACTCAGAAGTGATTTCCTCAGAGCTCACAAGCAATTAGGTAAGGCTCAATTGCTAGCAGTTACCCAGCTGAAACCCCTTAGCTGGCTTGCTTTCTACTGCGTGGCTCAAATCCTACTCAGGAGCTTTTCTGAGTAGATTAAAGAACAAGTTTGTATTTCTTTGTGATGGTTGTTGTACTTTGTAACAGTAAATTACCAAAGGAGTTTAGACAGAGAGCAATCCATGTATTCACAGCCTGTGTCTATAACCTCTCCCCCTTCTTCAACAATCATGGGTTCAATATCATGGATTGGCACAGAGGAATTTCTCAATGGAGCACTCTCAGGAGAATACTTGTTTCCCTGCTGTCTTTCAAGGGTATAGCTAGGGCATAGATCAGTGTTCATACCTGAGCTTCCATTGCTGTTAGAGTTCCTCTCTAAATAGCCTGGCCAGTATGTAGTCCAGTTCTTATGTCCAGCCTTCCAATCCAGATCCCTGGACACTGGATCTCTCTTCACATACCTTCTGGCACGGGTCCTAGGGTCCCTTCCAAGTGCAGCCGTCTCCCTCACAGGTACCATCTGAAGATTCCTAGCTCTGCAGCACCACTCCTCTGGTTTTCCCCAGTCCAATGGTGTATGCTGGCCTTTTGAATGTCTCCCAGTATACATACTGCTCTGGACTCCTTTAGACCTCCCAAATGCTTTTCTCTTCTTTCTTCCAAAGGGTTTCTTGCCCTCTCTGTCCGTCCGCTCTGGCTTCTGCTTCTGATGATCCTCCAGATGATGAAGCTGTCCAAGATCATGAAGATGAAACTGAAGATGATTCTCTGTAGAATAAACTCTACCTTTATTCTGCTTAGATGAGTGCTCCACCCTAGCACAGCGCAGCTGTGCTGAATCAGGCCCTGCCCTTTGAGATGAGTGCTTGGGGATTACCTCATAGCCCTCCTGATTGAACACACGTTTCCCCACTTCAGCTCCTCTAATGGCTGTTGGAAACCTAGTGCATTCTGGGACTGGTAGTCTTTTATGGAAAAATTCTGTTTTCTTATTTCTACCAGAACTGACAGGTTGCTTGTTCAGAGTCACTTCACCTTTTCTATAGCTCCTTCCTGAGCTATGATAAGCTTCCTTATCACAATTTAAATAGTGTGGGGGGCACAGCTTGCTCAAGTGGAAGCTCAGATGGGTACTGTTCAGTCAGTATCCTCGGCTTCTATTAAACATTGTTTGTATTTACACCGTCAATTTGAATTGTTTGAAAACTGGTCTCGCTCTAGGCATTTATGATGTTTAAGTTTTCCCATTACTCATTATTTGTCTCCTTTAATTGTATTTTATAAATATTTAAAAGAGGTTTTGTTGTTTGTGCAACATGAGGATATAAAGGTTGCCAACATTTATTATATTCTGAGAGGAAAGGAAACTGTTAAGGAAGGTTCGGAAGGGCTTGAACAGTTAGATTATCCTGATATTTTGGATGTGTCAGAGTTTTGGAGTCCTCCTCAGACAATATTGCAGCTAGAGTAACTTTGATAGTAACTTTTGTAACAGAGATAGATAAAAACTCTGTTCTTAAGTCATACTTTCCCAAGAAGGATGTAAGTTTTTGTGGACAGAAGATTACTATTTTCCCTGATGTGTCCCGCACTACCCAACTTCACCGTAAGGCTTTTTAGGAGTTAAAATCACATACTTTGGCTGTGGGGGCCACTTTTTTTCTTAAGTTCCCATTCAAATGTGTGGTGGACAATCGAGGGAAAAATTATTGCTTTCTGGATTTGATTCATTTAGAGGATTTTTTTAAGAATCACAGGCCTTGATTTTGTGAGGGTAGGTTTAGCATTTGGGTTACGAATAATTTTTGAAGCACTGTCATTTTATATGTGGTTATGCTTATTTTTTATAGTATATGTTTAGGAACTCCTCTCTTTCATATGTATATGATGTGTTATTTTGCATGGTTTAGATCAGGGGTCTCAAACTCAAATTGCTTTGAGGGCCGAATGAGGACTTGTAAAGTAACCCGGGGGCCGCATAAGACACGGGCCTCATTTGCATAAGGGGCCTCATTTGCATAAATATTTGCATAATGTTGCATAATGAGTGCATGGATAAAGAAAGACTAGAAAATTTCTATATTACTATAATCCAGTGCCAACCGCCAGGCACATTAGGAACTACTACTAACACTGCCCATTTGGAACCCATAGCAAACCCCCCGTATCATAACAGCACTACCAGGACTCACAAAGCACCAGACCCTACCTATCAAAAGGCAACACTGCAAATATTAAATCAATACATTTCAGAGAACAATACATGACCTACTGGGAAAAGAGAACAAGTAGCAATGTCAAATAGGAATTACACAGAATACCTCAGCACTGTAGAAATAAAACTATAAATAATTTCTTGTACCAAAGCACAGACATTAATGATGCACATTTCCCAGAGCTGACATATTCCAGTTAATAAATTCAAAATAAAGAGATATTTTTCTACCTTTTGTGCATTTTTTTTTCAGTTGCAATTGCTCCAGCCACTTCTGGTTTCTTCGTGTCTTCTGCTATCTCCATCGTCTGCTGTCCATTTGTCCTTTCTTCTCTCTTCTAGTTTTTTTCCATTCTCTCTCTCTACATCTGCTTTAACATACTAATCTTTCTCCTTTTGCTCTTTCCTCATTCCTATTTCATCCACTCAAATTTTACCCCTCCATCCTCAATCCCCACTTACTCTCCCAATACCTGGCCAATTGTAGATTTGTCTTCTCTTCCAGACAAAATATTTTTCCCCTCTCCATTTCACTTTCCCAGCTCCATCCCATTCTAATCCTCCCCCAACATCAGCTCCCTTCTAGTTCCAGCCCCACCCAGCATCTGCTCCTTTCTAGTCCCTGCATCAGTCCATTTCCAGTCCTATCCTAGCCTCACCATCAGCCCATTTCCAATCCTAGCCCCCCATCAGCCCATTTCCAATCCTAGCTCCCTCCCCTCACAGCCCATTTCCATTCCAAGCCCCCCTCCCCATCAGCCATTTGCAGTTCAAGCCCCCCTTCCACTCAGCCCATTTCCAGTCCTAGCAACCCCCCCAGCCCATTACCAGTCCTAGACCCCCCATAGCCCATAACCAGTCCTAACCTCCCCATAGCGCACTTCCAGTCTTACCCCCCATCACCCCATTTTCAGTCTTACCCCCCCATAGCCCATTACCAGTCCTAGTCCCCCCCATAGCCCACTTGCAGTCGTATCCCCCATCACCCCATTTTCAGTCTTACCTCCCCTCATAGGCCATTACCAGTCCTAACCCCCCAATCAGCCCACCTCCAGTCCTAACCCCCATCACCCCATTTTCAGTCCTAGCCCCCACCATAGCCCATTACCAGTCATAACCCCCCCTGCCAATAGCCCACTTCCAGTCCTAACCCCCATCTGCCCATTTCCAGTCCTAGCCCCCACCATAGCCCATTACCAGTCATAACCCCCCCCCTGCCGATAGCCCACTTCCAGTCCTAACCACCATCTGCCCATTTCCAGTCCTAGCCCCCACCATAGCCCATTACCAGTCATAACACCCCTCTGCCATTAGCAGACTTCCAGTCCTAACCCCCATCTGCCCATTTCCAGTCCTAGCCCCCACCATAGCCCATTACTAGTTATAACCCCCCCCAGCCCATTACCAGTCATAACCCCCCCTGCCAATAGTCCACTTCCAGTCCTAACCCCCATCTGCCCATTTCCAGTCCTAGCCCCCACCATAGCCCATTACCAGTTATAACCCCCCCCCCAGCCCATTACCAGTTATAACCCCCCCCCACCCCCACTTCCAATAGCCCACTTCCAGTTAAGTCAGCCCCACCATAGCACATTACCGACCAACAAAAAAAAACCCAAAACCCTGGCTTCTGCTGCTGCCATTGCCGCCGTGGCAGCAGCAGAATCAATTGTCAAATTAAAAAAAAAAACTGACTTCTGCTGCTCAAGCAGCTGTCCTGCGGCCCCTTTCCCTCTGCCCGGAGATCCGACTCTGCTCTATCAGCGGCGTGCTTTTCAAGCCGCGACGAGAGTATTCCCCTCTCGCGCGGTTTTTCAAGCCGCGCGAGAGGGGAATACTCTCTTTGCGGCTTGAAAAGCACGCCGCTGAGAGCAGAGTCGGATCTCCGGGCAGAGGGAAAGGGGCCGCAGGACAGCTGCTTGAGCAGCAGAAGTCAGTTTTTTTTTTTAATTTGACAATTGATTCTGCTGCTGCCACGGCGGCAACGGCAGCAGCAGAAGCCAGGGTTTTGGGGGATTTTTGGTTTTCCGCCGTCGCGGGCCGCACAAAGTTGTCTTGCGGGCCGCATGCGGCCCGCGGGCCGCGTGTTTGAGACCCCTGGTTTAGATGGACTCTACTTTAAAAAAAATCCCTGCAGTCTTTTGACAATGTTTATGCTTTGTTATATATTTGAAAATTAAAAATTAAAAGTATCTTTCAGGAAATGAAAAAAGGGACCAAATGACGAAAACTGGAAACAACATAAACACTGGTAAGTTAAATAGCAGGCATTGATACAGCAGGCAAAGACAGAATTTGAAAAAAAGCTTGCCGTGGAAACAAAAACGCATAATAAAAATATTTTCAAGTACATTTGTATCAAAAAACCTGAGAGAGAATCAGTTGGACCACTGGATGATAGAGTGGTAAAAGGGGCACTAAGAGGGGACAAGGCCATGGCAAAGAGATTTAATGAATTCTTTGCTTTGGTCTTAACTGAGAAAGATGCAGGGAAATTACCAATGTCTTAAATGGTATTTAAAGGTGATGCATCCAAAGAACTGAAAGAAATAACGAGAAACCATGAAGATGCATTACAACGAGTAGCAAGTCACCTGGACTTGATGGTATACATCTGAGTTTGTTGAAAGAACTGAAATATGAGATTGCAGACCTACTATTAGTAATCTGTGAACTATCATTCAAATAATCTATAATACCTAAAGATTGGAGAATGGCCAATGTAATGCCAGTTTTTAAAAAGCATTCAAGGGGTGATTCAGGAAACTACAGACCAATGAGCCTAACATCAGTCCCAGGCAAAATGGTAGAAACTACCCTAAAAAACAAAAAGTAGCCTAATGGTTAAGAATACTGGCTTGGGAACACAGAGACCAGGGTTTGATTCCCACTAGCATTCCTTGTGGCCTTGGGCAAGTTACTTAACCCTCCATTGCGTCAGAAAAATCCAAATTATCAATGTCCCTGTTTAATGTACATTACCAAGTTAAAGTTTCAATGTAAACGGCTTTGATTGAAGTGATAAAGTGGTATATAAAAACCTGTTAAATAAAATAAATAAAATTACTGAACATGTAGATAGTTATGGTTTATTGGGAGAAAGCCAACATGGATTTAGCCAAGGACGGTCTTTTCTGACTAATCTGTTATAATTTTTTGAAGGTGTGTATAAACAGGTAGACAAAGGAGAGCCAGTTGATATTGTGTATCTGGATGTTCAAAAAGCTTTTGAGAAGGTCCTTCATGAGAGACTCTAGGCAAAATTAAAAAGTCATGGAATAGGAGGCAGTGTAGTATTGTGGATCAGGAACTGGTTAAAAGATAGAAAGCAGAGGGTAGGGCTAAATGGCCAATTTTCTGAACAGACAAAGGTGAACAGTGGAGTACCCTAGGGATCTGTGCTGGGCTGCTGCTTTTTAACATATTCATAAATGATCTGGAAATGGGAATAACGAGTGAGGTGATCAAATTTGCAGATGACACAAAATTATCCAAAGTTGTTAGAACATAAGAGGATTGTGAAAACTTTCAAGAGGACCTTGATAAATTGGAAGACGGGACATTCAAATGGCTGATGAAATTTAATGTGGAGAAGTGCAAAGTTATGCACCTAGGAAAGAAGAACCCAGACTATGGTTATACAATGCAAGATTCCACATTAGGACCACCACCCAGGGAAAAGATTAAGACAATTCTTTGAAACCCTCTGCCCAGTGTAAAGCGGCAGTCACGAAAACAAATAGAATGCTAAGAATCATAAGGACAGGAATGGAGAATAAAGCAAAGGCGATTATAATGCCTTTGTATCGTTCCATGGTGTGACCGCACCTTGAATATTGTGTGCAATTCTGGTTGCTGTGTCTTAAAAAGGATATAGCAGAATTAGAAAAGATACAGAGAAGAGCCACCAAACTGGTAAAGGGGATGGAAGGATACCCCCTAAGAGGAAAGGCTGAAAAGGTTAGGGCTGAGGGGAGATATGATAGAGGTCTATAATTTTGTGAATGGAGTGGAATGGGTAAACATAAATTGGTCGTTTACTTTACGCCATCAAAAAGTATAAAGAGTAGGGGACATGTATTGAAGCTACAATGTAGCCCATTTAATACTAATAAGAAAAAATATTGTTTCACTTAATGTAATCAAACTCTGGAAGTCATTACCAGAGGATGTAGTAAAAGCTGTTAGTGTAGCTCGATTTTAAAAAGGCTTGGACAAGTTCCTGGAGAAAAAGACCATAAACCATTATTAAAGAAGATCAAGGAAATCCACTTCTTGCACCGGGACAGGCATTGTGGAACCTGTGTGTCTTGTTGGGAATCTGCTAGGTACTTGTGACCTGGATTAGCCACTGTTGGAAACAGGATACTAGGGTCCATGGACCTTGGTCTAACCCAGTATAGCATATCCTATGTTCTTACTATATTATGTTTTACTTACTTACTTGAGGGCTTTTACTTCCCTGGGAGCTTTCTTCACCCATCCCCAATGAATCATTATGAAATCCTTCTTCAGTAGGTCAGTCAGTCTGTTGTGGAAGATAGTTTGACCCTTCTTGGATAGGTGGACACCATCTCTGCTCTGCAGGCCTTGTAAAAACCTCCAATGGTCCAGAAAACCAAAACGCTCTCAATGATACCATCCACGCAGCCATGCATTCATCTCCAGGATGCAAGCTTCTCTGCCTCATACTTTACCCTCAACAGGGATGATTGAAGAGAACACCACTTGCACACCTATCTGCTTCACCCTCTGTCCCTGAGCCATGAAGTCACTCTTAATATGCTCAGAGAGATACCTAGCAGTATCATTTGTGCTGATGGATGAGCAAGATCGGATAATAATTAGAGGCTTAATGAGTCATGACAAACTCTTCATAACATCTTGGATTTGGCACCTGGCAGACAGCATACTTCCCTGGACATCATCTGGTCAGCAGATGGATGCCTTAATACCCCTTAGAAGAGAGTCACCAACCACCTCTACCTTTTGCTTCCTTGTGGTCATTGATTCTGCAACTTTGAGGTGCTTGAGCTCTGGTTCTTCCCTTTCCTGGGATGCTTTCACCTCCTCCACTTCCAGGGCTGCATAATAGTTCTTCAATTCGAGGGCTGTAGGAGTTGGATTGTCGATTCTGTAGGCTCTGGTGACTCGTGTCCAACTCTCTTTATTCTGTAGCATACCATCTTCACCTTTGTCTGAGAATCTGGATGCTTAAAAAGCATTTTATCAATGTACTTCTCACTGTCTTAAATGTTTCTCAGCCTCCCCACCTCTTCTCTGAACTCCTCCACTTGTTTCATGAGGGCTTCAGCTTGCAGGAATTTTGCACATGTAACCGGTCCCTCAACTGGTATCTGGCTGTCTGGATAGAGGCACAAACTGTAATGGGGGCAACATTTCCTAGCCATCATTCAGTTGGTGGAGCTTTGGTACCTGTTGAAGTAAATGAGAGAAACCAGACAGATATGCAGATGAGTGTTCTAGTCCTCTGCTACTGGGGAGAGTATGGGGTCTGTGGTATCTCTTGCCTGGTTGACATGTGGTGACCTCTGGAGTCCGCTGCTGGGATGGATATGCAGATAAGTCTTCTGCTCCTCTGCTACTGGGATGAGTGAGGGAGCTGTAGCAGCTCTGTGGTGACCTCTGGAGTCCTCTGTTGGGGCTACCCAGATGGGTATGAAAATGAGTCTTCCAGGGGCTGTCAAAATAAAGAAATCACACATTTTGAATCAGTACATGTGTACATGACTTTATAAAATAGGCATAAAATACACACATGAAAATGCATTTAACTAGGCATGACTTTGTAAAATTTCCCTGTATGGAGATAATTTTATACTGAGCTGTGTAAAGGTGGTGTTAAGTGCTGTCAAGTCGGTGTCAACTCATGGCGACCCTCTGGATAGTTGTCCTAAATTGTGTTCAGTCTTGTCAGGTGGCTCATTGTTGACAGACTGGTACCCGTAGCTAGCTGTTATTGTATTGATCCATCTCATTGTTGACCTTCCTCTTTTGCGTTGACCTTCTTTCTTGCCAAGCATGATGTCTTTCTCTAATGATCTCTTTCTTCTCATGATGTGTCCAAAGTATGAAAGTCAAAGTCTTGTCATCTGAGCTTCTAAATAAAGCTTAGGTTTGAACTCTAGTACTGATGGGTTTGTTCTTCGGGCTGTCCATGATATATGCAGTATTCGCTGCCATCACCATAATTCAAAGGCATCAATTTTCTTCCAGTCTATCTTTTCACTGTCCAGCTTTCACATCCATATGATGTTATTGAAAATACCATGGCTTGAACAAGTTGAATCTTTGTATGGAGAGAGACATCTCTGCTCTTGAGAATCTTGTCTAGGTCTTTCATAGCCATTCTGCCAAGAGCAATGCATCGTCGGATTTCTTGACTGTTCGTTGCTTCTTTATTGATAGTTGATCCAAGTAGGTTAAAGTTGTCCACAATTTCAATTTCTTCTCCTTCAACGATGAACTTGTTGATTTTGCCAGTTGTCATGATCTTTGTCTTCTTTACATTAAGGTGCAGGCCCATTTTGATTCTATGTTCTTTGATCGTGAGAAGCAGATGTTTCAGATCATCTTCACTTTCAGCCAATAATGTGGTATCATCAGTATAGCTAAGATTGTTGATGAATCTTCCATTAATCTTCACACCTCTGTTGTCTTCATACAATCCTGCTTCTTTGATGATTTGTTCTGTATATAAATTAAACAAGTAGGGGGAAGGTATGCAGCCTTGTCTTATACCTTTGCTTATTTTAAACCATTCTGTTTCTTCTTGTTCCGTTCGTACTGTTGCTTCTTGATCAATGTACAGATTGTGCAAGAGAACTATCAGGTGTTCTAGTATACCCATGCTTCTTAATGTGGCCCAGAGTTTCTCATGGTTTACACCATCAAAAGCCTTGCTATAGTTGCTAAAGCACAATAGATATCCTTTTGGTATTATTTAGTCTTTTCAAGGATCCATCTCACTTTCGCGATGTTGTCTCTCTTTCCTCACCCTTTCTTGAACCCTGCTTGCACTTCAGGTAGTTCTTGTTCCAGGTATGGTTGTAGTCTCTGTTGAATAATCTTCAGTAGAATCTTTCCGCCATGTGGGATCAGAGCGATTGTGTGATAATTTGCACAGTTAGTTGAATCACCTTTCTTTAGTATTGGTATAAACACAGATCTTTTCCAGTCAGTTGGCCAGGATATTGTCTTCCAAATTTCTTGGCAGAGCCTTGTAAGTATGGTAACAGCTGCATCAGATTGCTGTAATACTTCTATGGGAATGCCATCAATGCATGGTGCTTTGTTCTTTGATAAGGCTTTCAATGCTGCTTCAACTTCTTCTTTCATCACCAATGGTTCCGGATCATAAGGTACAGGTTGAAATGGCTGTTGGTCCACTTGATCTTTATCATATAAAAACTATGTATATTCTTTCCACCTTTTCTTGATATTCTCAGCATCATCCAACATAAAACCTTGAGCATCGGGGCTGGAATTTTTTCTTTAACTTTTGTAGCTTCAGGAAAGACAATCTTGTTCTTCCTCTAATAGTTTCTGCTTCTATTTCCTTGCATGTGTCATTGTAGTACTTTTCCTTTTCCTGTCTTGCTGCACATTGGAAATCTCTGTTGAGTTCTGCGATTATCTTTCTTTCTCCTCTGGCTTTAGTTTCTCTGCGTTTCTGGGCATTTTTTTTTTTGTTATATATTTTTATTGCTTTCAACACTCACACTACAACACGACAACACAATAGTGCACTTAACACACAACAACACTAATATTACACAATTTCAAAACATCCTAACCCGATCATCAATCCTTCTACCCCCCACCCTTCATCCCCTCCACCCTCCCCGTCACTCTGGGTTCCCTAAGAAAGCTGATTAGTCAAGCTATATTTATATTAATTTCCACAATTCTACTTGAAATTTGAGAAGCTGCATCTGGCCTTCGCTGCATACTCATCTAAATAATGCCATTTGCCAATGACTTGGCCCTCTCTGCTGTTGCTTTCCTGCAACTGCCTTAGTTTGTTCCTCAGTCCCCATTGAGATTCTCGTTTTTCTTGCGCTTTTTCATATTTAGAGTAGAGGCACACCAAGTTCCACCAATGAAGGCCATCCAGTTTAGCAAAATCTTTCCAGTTAGATACTATAAGTTTTAAAATGATGGCCATCTTGAAATTGAATAGAAAAAGCTTTTCCTTCTCTAGCGCAAAACCGCTCGCACAGGAGCGAAGTATAATTATTTCCCATCTCAATGGAGACTAAAAATCCAAGACAATTTCAATCTTGTTCCATACCAGTTGCCAGAATCTCTGAACATAAATACACTCATAGAAGACATGCATGAAGGTACCCTGGACTTCGCAAGAAGACCAACATTTGTTTTGGGCCTTTGATATCCACTTTGCAACCCTAATTGTAGAATAAAATAAAGGGATTGTGTGAGGGCAACCAAACCTTATTCCACACTTGTGGTGATATGGGGCACTCTAGGTCTACTTCCCAACAGCGCCCTAGAGCGGATGGGAGTGACAGCGAGCTGTCTCTAATTGTAGCATAAAATTTAGACATGATACCCTTTGCATTTAAACACATATTGACAGTCTTCAGTAACTCCCATTGATCAACCGTTTTGTAGGGTTCACCAAGAAGGTCCTTGAGGCAATGCTTTAACTGCAACCATTGTAAGAAACATGACTTTCGGATACCAAACTCCTGCTGGATTTCCTCAAAGGATTTCCACGCCTTCTCTTTGATTAACTGACCTATGGTCCAAAGGCCACATTCCTGCCAAACTTTCCAAGCGAAGGTTCTGTATCCTACCCTCAATCTGGGGTTAGACCATATTGGTGATAGGGCCGAGACCCTACTTTCATGCTCTATTACCGATTCTAACAGATGGAAAGCTTGTTGCGTGGCTTGAATTATTTTGAGATTCTCCCCCTGTTCTGAGAGGTACATGTCCATTAAAAGGTGGGTAGGGATAGGGGCTACCAGTCTTTCCTCTACTTCAACCCAGACCGGCTTCTGACCACTGACTCTGCTGTCGAGCCAATTGGCCCCTTGCTTTAACAGTAGGGCAGTATGATACCAACTGAAATCTGAAACTGTACTCCCTCCTCCTTCTTCACCTTTAGTTTGCTCCCCTCCTTCTTCCCCCCTCCTTGTTCACCTTTAGTTTGCTAACCGCAATCCTAGGGGGCTTCCCTTGCCAGAGGAAGTTTGTTAGATTATGCTCTAGCAACTTATAGAATTTTACTGGAAAAGCTAGCAGGATCATCTCCAAAATATAATTTACTTTAGGCACTAACACCATTTTGATAGAATCTAATCTACCCCACCAGGACAGATGTAAGGGAGACCATTTCAATGTAAAGGTCTGGAGACCATTTCTTTTAAGGTCTTGATGTTCAGCTTCACCGTCTCCTCTAACGAGGGGCAAAATTGAACCCCGAGTTATTTGATAGCATGTGCTTCCCATTTAAAAGGATATTGCGCTACAATGGCTGAGAAGGTCAGTTTATTCATTGGGAATGCTATTGATTTGGTCCAATTTATTTTGGACCCTGACAATTTCGAGTATTGCCCGATCAGTTCCAAAACATCTCCTACTAAATGAGGCTGAAGAAATAGCAAGAGATCGTCCGCATAAGCAGAAAGTTTTATTTGTTTCCCAGCAATCTCTATGCCCCGTATCTTTTTTGACTGTCTTACAAGTATAACTAATGGTTCCAACGCCATGTTGAATAGTAATGGCGATAGGGGGCATCCCTGTCTCGTTCCTCTGCTCAACGAAAAGGAGTTAGAGAGAGATCCATTAAGCAGGATATGAGCCGAGGGGGAAGTGTATAACACTTGTATCATCTGTATAAAGGTTTTCCCGATACCGAACCATTCAAGCGCCTGCATTAAAAACCCCCATTCCAGGCGGTCAAAGGCTTTCTCAGTATCAACTGAGAGTCCTACAAGGGGTTCTTGGATATCCTCTGCGGCCGCAAGCAGGTTTAGGAGGAGACGAGCGTTATCTGCTGTAGACTGCCCTGGTATAAAGCCACACTAATTGGGATGTATAAGATGAGGGACAATTTTAGCTAGCCTATGTGCAAGGATCGAGGAGAATATTTTGTAGTCAGCATTTAATAGGGATATTGGGCGGTAATTCTCAGCTTTATGGGGATCCCTTCCTGGTTTTTCCAGAACTATTATTATTGCTTCACTGAAAGACACTATTGCAGGGGCTTGAGAATGGAGAGCCTGAAAAAAAAAAAGCAAATAGAGGAGAATATCTTCAGCGAATACTTGATAAAAGTCTAACGGTATAGCATCCGGCCCAGCAGCTTTGCCCCCTTTCATAACATGCAGAGTTTCTCTAATCTCCTTATTCGACAGCGGCCTCTCAAGCTCTTCAGATTGAGAAGGGGTTATTGAAGGGTGGGGCACCTGATCCAAAAGCTGTTGAAATGCTTTGGAGTTAGAGTCCGCTTCTGAAGAGTATAAGTTCCTATAAAAAGACAGAAAAAAATCTGCAAGCTCGCCATCTTTCATGAGTAGGCCCATCCTTTCATCCTGAATAGCTTCTATTTTACTTCTGGGAGGGCGTGGCTTAAGCGTGCGCGCCAACATCTGACCTGCTTTGTTACTCTCGCAGTAATACCTTCCCTGGGAGTTATGTATCAGACCACCTGCTTCAGAACTGATGATATCATTATATTGATATCTCAATCTTTGCAAACGAATTAGGATATCTGAATCGTACCTTGTTTTAAAGATTCTCTCTCCGGCTTGAATTTGGGCCTCTAAATCTGTTAGTTTCCCTTTCCTCAACCGCCCCACCTTGATTTTATAACTTGTACATACGGTTCGAATGACAGCTTTAAAAGCCTCCCACCAGGCCCATCCGGGGGTATCATTGAAAGAATTTAATTGGAAGTAATCTTTAATTGCTTTCCTGATTTCCTCACAAAAAAATAGGATCCTGCAATAATTCTCTAGGGAAATACCATGCAGACTTTCGCCAGGGATATCCATCAACATTAAGAGAAAAATTTACAGCTGCATGGTCAGAAATAAGCATTCCAGAGATTTCAGTATGGGTAACCTCCGCAATTAAGGTTTTGGAAATCAGAAAAAAATCAGTTTGTGAATGCGAACCATGGGGTAGAGAATAGAAAGTATACTGTCTATCCTTTGGGTGCCAGAGCCTCCATATATCTGAGAGACCGTATGCTTGTATAATGGAAAGGAGAACTATAGTTGCCCTACTTTGCTTTTGAGAACGGTAAGGTTGACGATCCAACAAAGGATCAATAGCCAAATTGAAATCTCCCCCAAGGATCCATTCATAGGAATCCCATTCCTTCACTTCCTCTGCTAAGGCCTGAAAAAATTTAACATCATCCTGATTGGGACCGTATACATTCATAATGGCGAGTTTACGGTTGCCTAGCTGTAACAGGACTTTGGACCACCTTCCCTCTGTATCAGCCCTATTCTGTAGGATCTTAGGGTCTAGAGCTTTGTTTACTAATATGGCAACCCCATTTTTCTTGGCAAACGCGGGAGAATGACCTACAAGGAGGTATTTTCCTAATCCTAATTTCCTCGTTTCAGTAGTTGACAAGTGGATTTCTTGCAGGAGTACTACATCCGCGGATTCATTTTTGCAAAACACTAGAATTGTTTTCCTCTTAATCGGATTGTTTATTCCTTTAACATTCAGAGACAAAAACTTAACAGGCTTCATGGAACAAGATTATCATAATTAGAGAGACCATAGTGAGCAGCAGTTTGACTATAGCAGCAGCTTCCAGCTAAATTCAATACGAACCCCCAGGGAGACATAACTACTCTCCTGATGAGAGATAACCTGATTGTTGCTTCCTTCCCCCTTTTTTTGTCCCTCCAGATTTCCTTTCAAACGTCCCTCCCCCCCCCCCCCCGCTGACTACAACAGACACCCTACCTATTATACAACCATCCCTACACCACACAGGATTTATCCACAGTGCCCATGTAAACTTCCCTGGTGACAGGGAATCTCAGGGGCAGCTCTAGCACCAATAAACCAGAGCATTTATACCGGGGCACTTTCATTCAGTCAAGATTGGATTCTGACTTGAAGCTTGGCTGCTCCCGAACCACTCTGGCCACCAAGAGTCTCACTGTCCCAAGGGAGGCTAATAAACAACCTGCCAACCCTTGGGAACAATAGGGACCTTTAGAAGGTTAGCCGACTCACTTGCTGGTGAGTAGGGAGGTCACTGCATTGCAAGGGACTCTTTCTCCTCCAGAAACGATCAAAGAGCTTCTGGGTCTTCAAAAGTACGAGTCTGATTATGTAACATGATCCTAATCCTCGCAGGATAAAACATACCATATCTAGCTTGCAGACATTGAAGACGTGGCCGAAGTGCCAATAACTGCTTGCGTTTCTCCACTGTAGCTTTACAAAAGTCTGGGAAAAATGACACATTATAATCCTCAAACTTTGTAGGAGACCTTGCCTTAGCCGCCGTCATAATTTGGATGACCTGGGAATATCGCAAAACCCGCAAAATCAAAGGTCTCGGGTGCCTCTGGTGTGGGCTGACCTGCGTGGGTACCCTGTGCACCCTGTCAATTTCGAAGGGCTAGGTGAATTTTAGCTAGAGGATCTTAGGCAGGGTTCTTTCCAAAAACCCCACAGCGTTTGCGCCTTCCACGCCCTCAGGGAGACCCACCAACCTTATATTGTTCCTATGAGCTCTGTTGCTTTGGTCCTCCAAACTTCGCTCAAGGATGTCGATCTGCTTGCTATATTTTTTCACTTGCTGCAGTTGAACTTCATGGGTAGCCATTTTGGCGTCGATCTCTTCCACTTTCGCAACAAGAGAAGAAAGTTGTACTTTTAGCTCCTTCAGTTCCAGAATGTCTGTTTGGACCTCAGCAAGGGTCTCTCCATTAGCAGTTACCAGCTCTCTCACTGCCCTGATTTCCAATAAAACTTCCTGCATCCTATCACCGCTTTCGCGCACGTTTGTCGACTTCTGCGGGGAAGGCGGGTTGGGCTTAGGCCTTTTGATCACCGGGTTTGCTGCCGCCCCATAATCCAGCCTGATGGGCTTGCTTGCCGCCATCCCCCGCTTTCTTGGGGACAAGGGGAAGAGAAAAGGTTATAAAATTAAACCTAAGGGGATTGGATTTAGACAGGATCTAGCGGAGGACGACAATTATGCGGCCATCTTGGTTCGCTGCAGGCTCGGCCCCCCCCCCCCCCCCCCAATTTCTGGGCAATTTTCAGAGTCTTTTGTCATCCATTTTGGCCGTTTTTGCTTTTTCACCTTTTGTAAAGACTTCTTTCTTTCTTCCAACACAACCTTCTTGATGTCATTCCAAAACCTTTCTGGAGCTCTGTCATTTGTATCTAAAGCAGCAAATCAATTTTGCAGGCAGTCTTTAAATTCCAGTGGTATATTCTCTAAGTCATATTTTGCTGCATTCATGAGTGGTTTGCTCTTTTTCAACTTTAGCTTGAGTTTGCATACTAGTAGTTGATGATCTATACCACAGTCAGCTCCAGGTTTTGTCTTTGTTGATGTATAGAGCTTTTATATCGTTGACTTCCACAGATGTAGTTAATTTTATTTTTGTACAATCCATTGGGTGAAGTCCACTTGTGTTGCTGGAAGAAGGTGTTTGAGATGAATAGATTGTTGGTCTTGCAGAATTCTATCAGTCTTTCTCCAGCTTCATTTCTGTTGCCAAGTCCATATTTTCCAACCGCTTTGCCTTCTTCTTTGTTGCCACCTTTTGTGTTCCAGTCGCCCATGACTATCAGGATATCCTGTCTGCATGTTCTGTCAACTTGTTCATAGAACTCTTCAATTTCATCCTCTTCTGCAGCTGTTGTTTGGGCATATACTTGAATTATAGTTCTGTTGATAGGCATTCCTTGTAGACAAATAGAGATTAAGCATTCACTGACTGCATTGTATTTCATTACAGTTCTTGCAAGTTTCTTCTTTATTATAAATGCAACACCATTTCTTCTTTGTCTTTCATTTCCAGCATAGTAGACCATGTGATCATCTGATGCAAAGTGTCCGATTCCAGTCCATTTCAGTTTGCTGACACCCAACAGATCAAGTTGTACATGTTCCATTTCATTCTTGACCACCTCCAACTTCCCTTGGTTCATGCTTCATACGTTCCATGTTTCAATATGCAAGGCATCTTTACAGCTTCTGACTCTCTTTTCATGTGCAGTCAGACGTCCCGAGGGCTTTGATCCAACCACATCATAAGTCACCTATTTTCAATGACTAACATGTGGCGATTGGCGCTATTCTGTCAGTACACGCATCATGGCGATGGCATATACTTTTGGAGTGAGCAAGCACAGGGACTGAGCTTGGGTAGAGTGTAAGGTGTAGCCTAAATTTACACATTAAGCTATCAAATATTACAACTTATGTACCTATTTTAGAAATCTAGAAAGGGGCATTTTCACCAACTCCAGGGTTGGTGTAAGTGGTCGCGCCTAGATCGGGCACATGTACCTTACTATTTATGACTCTTCTTTATTAAATACACACATATTTTATCAAATCTGTACAAAATTATGTGACAACGTATGTGAAACTAAATGGCCTACTGTACCAACAGAGAAAGATCATTCAGTGATTTTGCAACTAATCTGAATCAGTATTGGATTTTCTCATTTCTGAAATGAAGTGAACACTCACCTCACCTTCTGTAGATCAGAATACAATGACATATGGGGTAAAGGGAGCAGGCATTAGCGAGTGTTAATGGCAATGATAAGGGTTTTACATTCAAAAAGGGCTCTGGGCATGTAGGAGGTGTTTCGGCATTAAGGGTGATATGGGCCATTTAACATGTATTATCGAGACTTCAGTCATTAAGGTGTGAAGCGTGTACACTAATGTCCAAAATCGTTTGTAACCCTAACGCTCCATGAAGGAGCAGCAAGGAAAGTCAATCTGAAGGTGATGGATGGAAGGACAGGTGGGATCTGATGGACCTGCCAGATCTGTTGGCACCCTACATGGCAGTCAGTAAAGTGGACAAGCATGTTGGAGGCAGCTGTACAGGGGGGTGCCAATGTAAAATGGCACAATATCAGTGTGTGGCATAGGATGGGGAAGATGTGTCCCCCAATGGAGTCAGAAGTAGCAGGATGTGTACAGTGACAGGAGGACAGAGTAGGAGTGGTGATGTGCAGATCAGGCACAGAAGAGGCATTCGTGAAGAGCCAAAATGCGGGAAACAGTACCAGTGTAGGCCATAGTATAGCAGCTTTCACAAGAAGACATGACTGCACACAGCTGACAGAGGCAGATGGTTGGGCTGAAGGAAAGATGACAGATGAGAGAGTGATATAGGTTGGCAGCACCTATGTGCTGTAGGTACCTTCCCCACGTATTTGTACTGTGCGTGAAAATGTGCACCAGTGCCACTTGGAAGGCCTGATACCAGCTATGTGGGACTCACACTTGTCCTAGCCACACAGTCACCATACAACACCTCAGACAAATGTGCATATCAACTGTACAGGTGTCATCCAAACTGGGCAAATGGGGCACATATGGACATGAGATGATACCTGCAGATGGCTATCCAAGGGGTAGGATGTGTCTACATGTACTGCAGAGATGTAAAGGAGCCAAAGCTGTACAGGCACAGTCATGATGTCACATATGACTGATGTTAGCCAAGTAGGTTACAGCTGTATGCATGTGACTACCTTTTAGTATATGGCTGTAGCAGTGCAGTCACATCAGGGTACATCTTACCAACAATTGGTAATGTCTGCTGATAACCAGGGGCTGTACGGACCTGCAATCAGCTGAGCAATTGATGGGTTAAGTGATACACTCAAGGTCACAGGTGTTGTCAGTCCATGAAGATTGTGGCAGTCATAAAATGTGACAGTAACACATTCCAAAATATCACATAAGGAGTGGTAGTAGGCCTCAAAATGTGGTATCTTGGCCCCAAGCCATTACCATGATCATCGCACCATACTGCCAACATCACTGGAGCCAGACATTATATAGCACTATGTGGATATACAGCCGTGCCATGGTCACTGCTCGGTTAGAGGGAGAGTGCCCTCTTAGCATGACATGCTGTGGTCATCCAGGCCATGCACTTGGCAGATGGGCACAATGAAGTCTCAGCCTTTGACCCTACCACCAAGGCAGACACATCCTGGCCAATCCGCTCTGTTTCAGGCCATACTCACAATCCTCTGGTCCTCCTCATGCACATTTGCACATTAATGCTGGGAACAGCTTAGGCAATGTGAGGCACAGTGAAGTGCAGAAAGCCACATAGCAATTGAGAGATATACACACACACTCTTGCATCACCATGCTGTGAAAAAGTGAGGATGGTTGGCATTCCTACCTGCCACTTTGGTCTCCATATCAACTCAAGCATTCTTAATATGTGCTCATTGTGCAGGCGATAGTAGGGTGCTCTGACTTTAACTCACATTGTGAGCGCCTGCTCAGTGTGCATCCAGCTGTCGATAATGGAATCTGTCTATGTAGCTGATGTGTGTTTGTACCATTGCTGACCAATTCATTGGGGGTTGCACATGCTGGTGCTGTACCTGCACTGTAGTCTAAAGTTTAGCCACAGGGACATTCAATACATGATCCACAGCTGGGATTTGAACTTGTGACTGTCTGCTCATATATACACCAACTGTATGTGTTGCACCACAGTGCTGCCATATGGATCCAACAGTCCTTGGGGCTGACATGCTCCCCATCAGACAGACCTTGGCACATGTTGCAATGCGCACAACACACAGAACCAGGACATGGCTTTGGTCTGCTGCAGGTGGGTGCCACTGCCCCCCCCACCACTCCCACACCATGCTGACATGTCCGCATGCTGTCAATGGTGGTGGTGCACAGTCCCAGCCTGTCCAACATGTGGGTTTGGCAGGCACCTAGGGCACACGGTGCAGATGGGGTGGGGGTGAGGCACACATGGATGGCCACATCTGCCTCTGCAGGGACCCCATAACCGCCTGCTACTGATACGTCTTGGGGGGAGGATGACAGCCACTGCTGTGGTAGTTCCTCAGGCACTTGCACTTTGCAGCTACCTGGAGGGCTATAGTTGCTGGTGCTATTGGCCTCTCCCTCCACAGCTGGGTTCAGCAGAAGTGGTGGGAGGGGGGCAGCTGGGATCTCTTCCTAGGGGGCCAGGTCCCTTGGACAGCCCCATGTGGCATCACCTTTCTGCAACAGCAGTATGTCTGTGTGTTGCCACTTTCACTGTAGGATCATGACAAACATCACAGATGATAATGCGGATGAAAGGATACCCCTATGAGGAGAAGCTAAAACGGTTAGGGTTCTTCAACCTGGAGAAGAGATAGATGGCTGAGGGGAGATATGATAGAGGTCTATAAATTAATAAATGGAGTAGAATGGTTAAATGTAGCTCGATCAAACTGTGGGAAGACTAGGAGACAGACAATGATGCTACAGTGTAACCCATTTAAGACTAATAAGAGAATCAAATTTGTCACTCAACGTGTAAGTAAACTCTGGAATTCATTACCAGAGGATGTAGTAAAAGCTGTTAATGTCACTGGGTTTAAAAAAGTTTTGGATAGGTTCCTGGAAGAAAGGTGTATAAACCATTATTCAAGGGGACCCAGAAAATGTATTTCTTGCCCAATACAGGCATTGTGGAACCTGTGTGTCTTTTGGGGAAAGTGCTAGGTACTTCTGACCTAGATTGGCCACTGTTGTACACAGGATACAGGGCTTGATGGATCTTGGTCTGATCCAGTATGGCATATCTTAGGATCTTATATTCTTATGTGCCACCTGGGCAGCTGCCTGGTCCACCTGTACACCAGCAACCCCCACTGCATGACCCATGTGCCACCTACTTTGCCCATTTACACCATCAACATAGTGTCCTTTCATATTTGGGCACCATGCTGTTGCTACTAATGGAGCACAACTATCACTAATTGGGGCTCCCCTGTCAGTGCATCACATTGCAGACATTCAAATAGGCTTTCTCCCCTCTAAATACACACTTTACATGAGATTTTACTTGTCGTTAGGGTTCCCAGCGTTAAAGGGTTTTTAAGCTTATTGCACGAGAGGCGCTAAGGGAGCACATGCTTTTAACACTCACTCTCCGCTCCATCAACGCCCACTCTCTGCCTGTTGCACCCTTAACGCTGCTGGAATCTTTAATGCCCATTAAAGCAGCATTTTCGTTGCATTAAGGGCACAAGGGTGCCAAAAATCGGCGTTAACAGCACACTGGCTCCCTTAACGCCCTTTAGTAAACATACCCCTTAGTATTTCTAAAAAACAAAAATACAACAAAAACTGTTTTGTCCACTAGGTGTAAATATTTCAGTCCACTTGCGAATTTTGCTAATGACACTGCCAGAAAAAAAGTGGCATGGCTGCCACACTGAAATAAAATTACACTGCACCAGAAATAAAATAAGAAAAAAAAAAACACTTACAGCATAGATTGCCAGTTTGGGACTGTGCTAGCAATTTGTGTGGCATTTCATTCTGTTTGGAACTCATCTTGATTCGTGTTTTTCTTGAAAAATGTTTAAGCAAAGGCAAATCAAGCCCCATGGAGCTGTGGAACAAGAAAAGGAGATTATTTTCTGTCTAGTCTGTGCTTTTCGGGCAGATGATGCCTGTACAAACATGGCAGGTTACTCCATTGCCCTGTGCCGAGTTTAGTTTTACTCCAACAAATGTCAATTAGAACGTGCTTCAAGCAAATTCATTTGGAAGAAAACAGTTTACTGAGGGCAAAGGAGCACCAAGCTGGGAACACACAGCTACTGGAACGAAGAGCAAGTTCATAAATTTTTGTCATCCTTGAAGCAAGTATGGGTTATGAATCTATGCAGGCTGTCCGAATTTCATATCCATGTGGGGGATATTAGATGTTTGTATGCAGCAGTTAGTGACAGAGTATGAACATCCATTACTGCTCCCACATTAAACACAAATTTAATTGCAATTTTAAAGACCTGCTGTTGTTTCCTTTTAGAGGTTTAGGCTTGATTAATAAAATCTTAATAAAAAACTTAATAGTGCATTAAATTAAAAAAAAAGTTTCATCTTATTATGAGATAACTAATTTTGCTTGGTAGTTCTTTAAACAGAACAATTACAAAAAAACCTGCAGTTTGAAAATCTGATGCCTGATGGCAGCAAAGGGCAGTTTAGTGTCATAAAATCATCTGTCAGCCTTTCTTTTCCATCTTGGGTAGATATTTAGCAGCAACAGCGCAAGTGGCTATCGCTGAATATTCAGATTGGGGATCATTCAGTGGCATGAATAGTGGGGATGGACATCTGGATTGGACGTCCATCACTGCTATTCGCTCCCTTGCTGCCTCGGCTAATGCTTCCCCATACGAACAGCGGGAGGGGGCGGTACCAAGGTAGAGCGAGGGAGGGGCATGGGCGGGCCATGACCCCGGACATATAGGGCTAATTCTGAGGTCGGCCCTGTACGTTCAGGACCATGAACATGGACGGGGGACTTATTCCACCGCAGAGGTGGAATAAGTTCCCCAGGATGTTGGGAGATCATGCTGCTGGATCATGAAAGAAGATAAGGGGGTGCAGGAAGATCCCCGAAGATGGACCCTGGCCTTGGGAGGCCGGATCGAGGGTCCAACTGCGGGGAAAGAAGAGAGTCAGCGGCGGCCGGCATTTGTGGTTCCTGAATGGAGCCTCAGTGCCATGGCGATGGGACATCATGGCACCGCGGCTTCATTCAGGAGCCTGATTGAGGTAGCTGGGGATCTGCTATGCATGCAGGCAGAATGGTGGGATCAGAGTCGGGTCTAACTCTGTATGTCCCACTTCTGGTCGGCTGCATAGGAGGATGGACAGCCAATATAGAATGTGCCTCCGCATGTTTATGTTTATTTAAAAGCTTGCTATACCGCCCTCTACCATGGGGTACCAGTGTGGTTTACAATTCTAAAATCAAGCACAAAACAAGACCACAGAAAAGAACAACAATAAAAACAGAACAGAGAGATTAAGAAACAGAAGGCCATAGAATAGTATCATACAAACTGGTAACCAATCTACCCACTCACGTCATCCCCTGAAAGGTCAAAGTGAACTGATTTGTCTTCAGAAGGGATTTAAATCTCCTCAGAGGATTCCATATTCAGTTCCATAGGGAGGCCATTCCACAAGGATGGGGCTAAAAAATAGAACGCTGTATGGCGCCCTGCCTCAAGGTGACCACGTGATACAGGGACAGCATTCTAAAAGATTAGTGTTTTGTGCACGAAGTAACCTCCTAGGGCAGTAAGGGGTAAGTAGTAATAATAGGTACAGAGGAAGACCCATGTAAAAAGCTTTATGAGTTAATATGAGAACTTTAAACCAAAAACAAAATGAGAGGGGAAGCCAAGAATGTTTGAACAACAGCAGAGAAACATGATGAATCCTTCCAGCATGTGACAGAAGACAGACAACTGTATTTTAAACCAATTGTAATTTCTTGATATTTGAAGCACAAAGACCACAATAAATTGCAGTACAGTAATCCAGTCTAGATAGGACCATAGCTTGAAGAAGAGAGTGTACAGCATTTGTTGAAAAAAAGGGTTTAGCAGAGTGAATCTTACGTAAGGAGAAAAATGAGGAATGGACTGTAGCTGCAACTGGAGTATCAAAAGATAATTATGAATAAAAAATGACTTTAAGGTGAGTTAAAGTACTTACCAATGGTACTACGGTACCAACTATTTTTGGACTATATAGTATTTCAGTGGCACTCTTGATAATCCAAAGTGCTTGGGACTTCTTTGGATTTAATTGCAGATGATGGTTAGCAAGCCATTCCGCAACTGCAGTAAGACATAAATTAAAGGTCATAAGATGGGTCACGCGATTGCTGATTTTAAGGATAGTAGAAGTCCCAACCCAAGACTTTGACTTATAATGGTATGAAGAACCAGAAAAAAACATCTAAATTAGGTGTCTTGATCCAAGAAGATGGTATCAGATCCAATACACAATCCGTAGGCTTCACAGATTCAGTCAAATTCTTTATTGCCAACATTGATAATGCATTAAAAGAGGACCAGGAACTAAAGAAAGTTTAATGAAGAGGAAACTGAATCCAACAGTGAGATATTAACTGCTGTGGGAAAACTATTTTGAATAGCTACAGTTTTAGACTTAAAAAACGTTGGCCAACTCATCTGCTGAGGGGGCATTTTGGGACTCATTAGCTACCTTCTGTGAGGTGATTCAGCAGATTTAAATTTGTGCTGATAAGCTCTATGGACTTTCTGACAACATTCATGCACCCCCAAAGTTTTCAGTCTCCTTCAGGAGCATTTGGCCTTCCGGGCACGTTGCTTCAGAAGGATCAGACCTGAATGAAACCAAGGATAGTTTCTCTGAGACCTACACTGCTTAACACAAACCAGAGCTACTTTATCTGGGCATTGCTTAAGCACTGAGTTCCATGTATTGATCTGCTCTGGCAGAGAGAGATCTGCAAAATTTAAAGGAAAATCTGAAGCTGCTGAAGGAAGAGAATCCATGGAAATATGTCTTAAAGCCCTGGTTACCTTGGTGATAGGTACTGAGATAGAGGAATGCAAGAAAGTCCTAAGAGTAACATGAACTAAATAATGATCTGTCCAAGAAAAAGATGTATTATGATATACTAAGCAAATTTGATAGAGACTGATGCAAAAGTATGCCCAGCACAATGTGTGGGCAGTCTCACTTGCTGAGGTGGTAGAGATGAGGACAGTAACTGAATTCAAAAAAGCATGGGACCAACACAGAGGATCTCTAAAGGTAAAGAGTGGACTGTTGTAGTTGTTGTTATGGAAGGACAGACTAGATAGGCCATGTGGTTTTTGTCTGTCATCATGTTTCTATGTTTCTATGAAAGACCAAGGCCAGACATATAGTCTAAAAAAACAGGACTCTCTAGATTGAGTGGAGTCATCTACATGAATATTAAAATCCCCTATGATCAACAAAGTAGAATAAGATGCATAGATATTTGAAAGACCCATATAAAAGACCCCAAGATGCAGCAGGCATCTCTGAAAGGCAGAAGACTAGCCAATTGTGCATGACAGCTGACTGGGATTCCACCTTAAAAAGTACTGATTTGGGGTAAATGAGCAAGGGGAAGTTACATTTAGAAACTGCAATAGTATCAGAAAAGATAACTGTTAGTCCTCCTCTCTGCCATGCTAAATGTGGGTGAGCAACAAATGAATAATTTGCCGGCACAGCATGAACAAGATAGCCCTCCTCCCCCGGCCGAAGCCAGGTTTCTGTCAGAAAAAGCAGCAAAACCTAGTAATCAGTTAACATGTCATGAATGTGAGCCGATTTCAGATAATGGGATTTTACATTCAAAAGAACTATTTTAAGTGAATCCCTCTTAAAAGAATCAGATGCAGTCACCTTGGACATGGAAGAACAGCTCACCAGATGTCTTACCAGCATAGGTTGGGAATGACTCACATGGTGTTCAGGGCGATGGTCCTAGAAAACAGAAACGGGTTGCATAAGGCTGAAGATAAATGTGGCTAAAGCACAGATCACAATAAACTTTCTGTCACTGGGTCAAGCAGCAGACAAGGAGATGAACAGAGAGGATAGCCATGATGGCCCCAGGAATTGCCCCAAGGAGCTTGCCCAAGGAGCAAGACCTGCTGCTTGGGTGTAAACGCCACACTGAATTAAAATAAATAATGATGGAGCTAGCTGATGTCATCTTGTGATGCTATAGTGGATAGGGCCAAGCAGAGGAAAGATCTTAGAGTGGCTGACAAGTCTCATGATACATAAGCAGTACAGACCCCCAGCATTTCCCAACCACCCATCATTAGCCTACCCTAACTAGATCCATCTTACCTAGGGCCACTATCTTTATTCTCAGTAAAAGCCTCCTCAAACAGCCATGCCTTTACAAGTTTCCTGAAGCACAGATGATCATTCTCAGCATTTACATTATTCAGAAACTGATAACATAAATTTGGTTCAAAACAGCTTTCAAACTTATTTATCGAGAGTGAGGTGCTTCCAAGAGACCTCTCCAGGATAAACTTAAAACCCAGCCCATCATACAAGGTTGAAGCAAGTTTTCCTATCACAAAAACTGAAAGACCAAGCATAGAACCTTAAATTTGACTCTCTGAATTATCAGCAGCCCCAACTCCAATAGAAGAGGTGTAATGTGATCATGTTTGCATTTTATAAACATCACCTTAACTACTGTGTTCAGACTCTTCAGCTGGTACCCTAATAAGCCCTGATACACAGCATTGCAGTAATCTATGCATAATATTTCCAAAGCACAGGTAATTGTCAAAACATCCTTTCTGTCAACAAAAGTGCACAATTTGCAGATTCACTATAGTGATGAAAACGCATGGCATAGAACTCCTGACCCTTGCCTATTCATGCCCAGTTGACCATTTACTTGAGCAACCAAAATTTGAATATATGCCTTATGTTCCATGCCTTAGGTTCATTAGAGTGGAATCTTCAGTTGATAGTTTAAATAAGATCCAGCTGGACTTTATTAATGATAAGGACCAGACTTGCTGAAGACTGGAGGATATTGATTTCTCTGAGAAGTTTGCACTTACGACTTCTTAATTTTCCTAGATTACCTATTGCCTCAGAGGATTTATTTAAGAAGGTACCCAGTAAATCTGTTCCTCCTTTTTTATTTCATTGAAAAAAAATAGAGTCAACTTCTGAGGGAGCAAGAGGGGAAGACAGTTTGGACCTTACTGGATTTCTTGAACAATCCGACTCTGACAATGTGAAAAAGGGAACTTTGTGGTTTTTGTTTTTCTTCAAAACAGGGATTATATACTGCAATTATTTTTGTCACATGACTGAATTATTTAGAGGTTCTAAAGTTTGCACATTTTCAGATTTATCTAGGAATACGCAGGAAATGTCAGAAAGTCTCCTCTTTGGGTGGATAGTTTCAACTTAGATTTCCTGCAAATGTGTTGTTTTTTTGTTTGTTTTTGGAGCCAGATCAGTTTAGATTTCAGTTAAATGAAAAATATTGGAGCTTGTAGTTTCTGAGTAATCCTGGGATCCATTTTAGGGTGTGTCAGATTTACTATATTTTGGCTGCAAAATTGCCTTTTATTTTCCTTTTTATATATTTCCATGTGTTGCCTAGATTCAGGTTTTCTCCTTGGTTCACCACTGTATTATGGCCTCTGTAGTACAATACACTTTTGGTGTATTCTGCAATTATCCTTTCTGCTTTAATTACTACAGTACTTTTCTTTGTCAAGCTATTTAGTTTGTTTAACTTTTGAAAATTAAATAAATATAAAGAAAAATAAAAGATTTGTCAATATTTTTATGAATCTTAGAGACTGTGTAAAAAATGTGAACTCGAGGTTGAGTCACTCTCAAAAATTTATATTCCTGTCGCGTGATGAACCCCTGCTGCAACACATAACTCAGGAGTAGGGTCCTCATCCACTTTCTTATAAAACTTGAGGTCAGACAATTGACGAGAAACTTCCTGCAAATACTGTTCATTATCTTGAATAACTGTCGAGCCATCTTTATCAGCAGGCTTAATGACAAAGCAATCCTGTTGTGCCAAGTGATAAAGGGCTTGATGTTCACTAAAGGATAAATTATGATATTTCCAAGATATAGATAAACGAGACTCAATAACTTGTAAATCCTGTAGTTTTATAAGCAAGTGGATGAAGACCCTACTCCTGAGCTACAATGTATTATTTTTGATCTGTTACAAAATGTGTTGCAATGGGGGTTCATCACTTGACAGGAATATAAATTTTTGAGAGTGATTCAACTCGAGTTCCCATTTTTTACAGGGTCCCTAAGGTTAATAAAACCTTAGTGTCTCCTCCTGGAAGACCAATCGTGTCGGGACAATTTTCTTTATTGGAGCCTTTATCCATTTTCTTGGATTATTTTTTGCAGCCAGTGGTTAAATCGGCATGTCCTTATATCAAGGATACTACTGATTTTTTTAATAAATTATCCCATGTTGATATGTCTTTTGAGTCATGCTTGTTGGTTACTTTTGATATTACATCTTTATATGCTAACATCCCTCAATTACAAGATTTACGTTTGGTCGAGAGAACATTGCAACGACACTATTTTAGTGAAAGAATCCCCTGTTATTTTTTATTGTGTCTGGCTCAGCTTGTTCTACAGAAGAATTATTTTGTTTTTGGGAGACCTATTTTGTTCAAGTTCACGGTGTTTCAATGGGACCCACTGTAGCTCCTAGCATTGTAAATTTATATGTTGCCCACTTTGAAGAGACTTTTCTGTATCCAGTCGAGTGGTTCTCCTTCATTGGATTATGGCTTCATTTTATAGACAGTATTTTTTGCATATGGTTGGGATCACAGAATTCCTTGATTGCATTTACACAATGGTTAAATTTTTGACTCTAACCTCCAATTAACTATGACCTGCTTTACTTCTCATATTTCTTTTTTGGATTTATTGGTCACTTTGGATAATGGGACATTTCGTACTTCCTTATTTAAGAAAGCTGTTGATCTCAACCAACTGTTACATTTTGATAACCATCATCCTTATAAATTGAAACATGTGTTACGAATTGGTCTGTTTTTGCGATTAAGACGCATTTGCTCTTCAGATCTGTCAGGCGAAGATTCTGCAACATAAGTTGCGAGAGCGGGGCTATCCTCAGCAGGTGATACGGGCGGCGTACTTATGAGCTAAATTTGTCAATTGGTCTTTGCTGCTTGGCAATCAAACTACTCCTGCAATGGATAAACAGGTGGTTGTGCTGCAGTACTCTGATGGGGGCGCAACGTTTAGCTTGTGGTATGCCCAAATAGTGGCATGTTTTATCTCTTCATCAGATATTTCAAAATGGCCCATGTTTTGCCTTTCACCGTCCTCACAATTTGAGAGATCTGTTGGTTCATACTGATTTTTCTGGTGTTAAAAGTTCTGGATGTCATCGACCTTGCAATCAATGTTCAATGTGTGCACTTTCACTTCATATTTCTGTTTGGCAAGATCCCCAGTCACTGCGAACGTTCCCTTTACAGCATACTACAGACTTAGACCTCTTAGGTTATTTTTGTGGTCATCTGAGCCTTGTAAGCTGATTTATGTGGGCAGGACGTAAAGTGAAGACCCGCTTACTGGAATATAAACCTTGTTTAACCACCAAATCTATTAATGCTCCTTAGGGAACAGTTGTGTTGGTTAGTAATTGATGTGGTGGACACTTCTTGTGCTGGGGATTGTTTACAAAGACTTGCTCGTATGGAGCAGCGTTGGATATTCATTTTGAATTCTGTACATCCTACTGGGCTGAATGAATCTCTTGATTAGATGACCGCCATTTGATCATTAGACCAATCAGCTTTAGGTCTGTTTGTTCTGCTGCTATGGGCTCCTAAAAATTAGGGATAATGAGTTCCTTTGATTCTAGGAATGTTAGAGATGCTGGTTGTCCTGTCCTAATGCAGCCTTTTGAAATTGGTTGGGCAAAACTCGAGTCGACATTGACAATTATACTGTGATATTTCCAGCGCGACGGAGTGAGTACATCTTTACTGAGGAACCTCTACCTATAGCTAAGTGTTTTATTTGTTTTAAATGCATTTAAAAAAGTAAAATACATTATTGCCTAGGATTGACATTTAGGGAGTTTTAGCGGAGATAGCTTTGCTATAGGCGTTAGGGTCGCCTTAGTGTAATCCCGCTCTCCTTGTTTGAGGCATCCTTTATACATGTTTCCATTTCTCTGACTGGTATGTAGGCTTCTCAGTTTTTCATTACACACTCTTGTTTTGTCTCTGTTTTGAGGGTCTAATATTACGTATCGATTATGATATTGTGTATTTTTAGATGGCCCCTACTTGTTCCCTAAATTTTCTCTCAAGGACTCTTGTTTTTTGAGTAGTTACTGAGTAAGAGTCTGTGGGGATTTTTGTTTTGTTTGTAGTTTTACCTCTATAATTTTAGTCAAGAATGATAAAATACAAGTCAATCTAGAACTGGATTCTTTAGATCAGTTTTGTAATTAATAAATCTCTCTGTGCATATAATGCACATTTATGCCTTTACCACCTGTGAAAGATTATCCCCCTTGAAACCATTCAGTCATATCACCAGCCTGTATTTCTGAAATCTCTAGTGAAAAGCAAATTTTTTCGACTACAAAGACTGCCAAATCGGAATGCTACCTTTCAGTTTTCTTTGGTGATGACTGTGATATCAGAGCACACTATTTTGCTCCACTGGCTTTCTAGGTAATATTGTGGAAATTCATTCCTTGCTTTCTATGATCTTAATATCTAATTCAATAACTATTTAGTTTACCATTCAAAATAACTTGCCACCAGATTAATACTGAATTTTTAGTCTTTTGAACACATGAATCCAGTTCCTCCCTGGAACCTTGCCAAATAAAAAAGATGCCCGCTAAAAATCATCAAGTAAACTTTCAGATGTATAGGGTCCAACTAAGAGCAAACAGTCACGTCACAGTCATATATTGTGTATAGCGGGTTGTATTTTCCATGGTTCTTCATTTGGTCTGATTTGGAACAATGTGTGTTGGTATCTTTTTATTGACGACATTACTTTGTGACTTCTTTGACATTTTGCATGGTGTTTTGAGCTTTGCAATTTGCACATATTTTGCATATATTTTATGGTTATTTATTATTATTATTTTTTATTTTTTATTTATATTTTTATTATTGTAATATATATTTTTTATAAGTATATACGTACATATATTTTTTATGGTAGTTGAGTTTGCCATATTTTAATGTTTTAAATATTTAATGTTATTTTTTCCTCTATGCCTACATTATATATTTATGTTTGTAATACTGTACAATGAATTTTTATCATTTTTTATGATCACATACATAGATATTTATATATTTTTATCATTATGCAAAGTGGTCACATTTTAATGTCTTCATTCTTTAAAAGTTTATACTTTGAGGTGGTAGTATGACGTGCTGTTTTAGATTTTATTTCAATTCATGATTTCGAAAGCTAGTTTTACTATGGTCTTGAGCTGTGGGACATTTTTATCCCTCCTTCGATGATATTCTTGGTGCGGTGATCCTTTATGATTTTTTGCATTTTTAAGATGTATTTATTGTGGCGAATATGTGTTATCACATATGGCATTTGTTTGACTTTTGTGGTTCGATTTCTAAAGCAAGGAGTTTGGCGATTTGAGTCCTTGCTTTTTGACGTCATTGCTGAGCGCCTTCCTTTACTCCAAATGCACATGCGTCGGCGTTTTTATTAAAGGAGTCTTGACGACGATAAAAAAGTTTTGGCATTACTTGAGTTATGCGATGAAACGCATGGAGTAACACGGTAAGGTCCCCTCTTTGAAGGTTAAGTAGTTATTTTGTGATCATTTCAGTTTTAGAAAGCAATTTCATTCTGTTTACTTATTTATTTTTTAGCAGTTTCACGTTTTCAGTGCCGCTATTTCTGCCGCGATTTGTGCCGCGATTTGTGCAGCCCTGTTAGGCTTGTAAAAGTAAGTAAGGTGAAGGACATTTTTATTTGTCTTTTAGCTAGCTTGCTGCAAGGTTAATGTTTCCTTTTGGTTTCTGATATAGTTGTGCTAAAGAAGAGATAATTACAGCTTTGAACAATGAGGTATGGTGTAGTGAGTATTTGAAGGCATCATGGCTGTCATCACAATGTGGTTTATTGTACTTTGTTTTTAGGCACCTTTGGACACATGGTCCAGTTTTTTGTTTTTGTTTTTCTTTGTTTGATTTCTTAAGTCTTTTTTATTTATGATTTTAGCATAATACTGATATCATATTAGTGCACGGATGATCACTCTTCTCTTCTTCTGTTGGTTCATGGTCAATGCACCCGTCTCATTTCCTCCCCTTTTTTTGCTCTTTCCTCAGTCTCTCTTATTTTATTTATATAGCATTCCAACTTATTTTAGGTATTATTATATTTGTATAGTGATTTATTTATTATGATTTTAGTTATTTATTGATTTTTTTTTAAGGCATGTTTTATTGTTATGTATATTTGAGTGTTTTTATTGGATGTTTTTGTTTTTAGTTGCCCTGTACCCCTGATGAAGTTTTATTAAACGAAACACGGCCTGTGTCGGGTGGGCATCATCCATTGGTATTGTGAATAAAGCCTCCTTCAATATTATATGATTATTTTGTTCTTTCCTTGGACACATCACGTTCCTCCACTGTGAACTTTCAGATGTATATACATATATTTCCTCAAATGATGTTACATATAGGGGCATATTTACTAAACAGTGGTAGCAGCTTCCATGCGATATCAGAGTCACGGCCCCATTGAATTCAATGGAGCCGCTGCTCCGATATCACACACAAGTTGCTACCGCTGTTTAGAAAAAAAACATACCCCATAGTGTAGCGATAGAAGGGGTCACAGTCACTTTCATGGCTATGCCACGGGTTTGCAAATCATAGTGCAATGATAGTTGTATTTTTGGACGTTTCACTTAGGTGTCATGATAGGAAATCACCCACATATGTCTCTTTACAGCATGACATATATCTCGCATGTGCTATACAAGCCATGAGGGTCATTTTAGAAGCTCTATTCATGATGTGGACATCTGAAAATGGGCATTTAGACATGCAAATAACAATGAGGTCCCTGGATCCAGTTTAGAAAGAAAAAGGATACATGCGTTTTACGATACGTACTACTAATACCCATCATTTGTGTAAACGTTACAAGGTGTACGCAGTGCTGTAGCTATAGATGTAAGACCCAGTTCCTGCTCATCAAAGCTTACAATCTAATCAAGACAAAGAACATCACAAAACTGGGGACTAGAGTATGGTAAGATGTACATAAGTGGTGAACAAGAGAGTGAGGGGCATCAGGATCCAAAACAAGCCTCAAAGTGGTGTTTTTCTAGCCTGGATTTGAATAGGGCTAGAGATAGAGCCCAATCTACTGACTCAAGTAGTTTGTTCCAGGCATATAGAGCGAAATAGAGTGAAATGAATGGAGTTGGCAGAGAAGGGCACAGATAAAAGGGATCTGCCAGAGGAGCAGAGTCCCGAGGAAGGGTGTAGAGTGAGATAAGAGAGGAAAGTTAGTGAGGAGCTGTAGGATGAATGAATTTGTGATCATGTCAAAGTTGGCCATAAGTGTGACTGGGGCATGGCAAAGGGCAGCTAGGTAAAGATACATGCGTACACACAATTTCCAACTAGTGTTGCACGTCATGGCTATACCTACTCCAGTGCACAAACAAGATGAGTAAAGATGCTCATTTCATCAATGTACTAAAAGTATGATAAGAGGGAAATGCTTGTTTACTCTGCCAGTACTTTTCATTCTTTCAAAGATACCCGTCAGTATGGAAAACATGCATTTCTCTAGGCCCCCATGCTGCAACATGTCCCTGTTTGCGAAATAGTGGGCTGGCGCATGGAAGGGAAAAAGATTCATGATTGTGTTCTCTGATAGGGCATCATGCATGTCTATGTCCCCTTTTCTGTGGACGTGCATATACTACACATTCAATTTTCTATCATAGCGAGAATTACTGCAAAGGCTAGCCGATAACTCTGTGCGTCTCCATTTTTGCTATTATGCAGTGGACATGTGCCTTTCAGGGTAGAGGAAGACCTATTCTACAAGGCACTTATACATGGCCACCTTCTCTGCTGCCCCTCCCACTGTATGTCACACATTTTGACTTGGACATCCTGTTTTGCAGCCCTTCACCCCTTCAAAAATATGTCTTCACATTACTAACAACATTAATATCAACTGGATGTAGTGTTGGCTCAACCATCAGACAAACTAGGCAGTCACCTAGGGCATCAACCTCTGGGGATAGGAGGGGAGGCAAAGAGCAGGGCATTCAAAGCTAAACAGTAGATTCTGACAGCTAGGGGAATGGGGCAGGACTTAAGTTTTGCCTAGGGTGTCAACACCTTGAGCTAGCTCTGGCCCTTTGCCTGCCAACCAAGCTACTCATTAGTGTGATGGTTTTACTGTGGATTTATCCATGCTAAAAGCCTTGCTGCAATAGGAGTAACGTGGGAAAACTGAAAGTAAATTGCTGTGCTAAAGGACAGTGCAGCTTCTCTACATTGGATCTTTAACTTTGAATTGGGAGTTGCCGTTTATTCAGTATATAAAAGTATGGCATTAAAACCACTATCAATATGATAAGTAATTGGTTTAAGTCCAGAATTACATCCATTGTGTAGCTGAAAACCAAGTTTAAACTTTAGAATAAACATTTTCTTACCTCTAGGCAAGAACCTGCAGTTTAAACTCCCCACCGAGCTTAAAGGGAAAAAGCTTGATATCTAATTCAGGTCATCTGTTGGAACAGAAAACTCATTCTATAATATCTATATATAAGTTCTTAGTAACTTAAAGTGGAAATAGCTATCTAGAATACTTTGCAAACTCTTGGACCAAACTGTTAAAAGAAAATCTCAACTCTGAATCTATTTAATATATCCTAAATCCACTAGGTAAAGTTTCCTTTGTCTTTCTTGGAAAGAAAAGTATTTTGAGATTCTTCACTGTTGGTGTATATTATCCCTAGGAGGCTCTTGAAATGGGCTTTATTAAGACTGATGTATGTCAAAAATTCAAAATGGTTATAGCAGGAACCATACCCTGTTTTTGGGTCTGCCCCAGGATGCAAATAATTTGGCAGGAATATATTCTACTCTGCAATATGAAATGCCATCCAGCCATCCCTCCTGACAGCTGTGTTGACACTGCCGGGAATCCTGCCAGGTAAAGTACATCTATCCAAAGACACAATAACAATTTTTGTGCCTTGCTCATTTAAAAATGTTTGTCATTGACTTAAATCTCAGATTCCTCATCCAAATTTTGTTTATTGGAAAATGAGGCTTGTTGATATAATGGAGCAGGCGAGAATCACAGCACAATTATCATATAAAAAAAAATAAGTTGATTTTTAAAAAGATGGAGGGATTCATATATAGTGTACCTAAACAGGATGAAAATATTCGGACCGATATTTAAAAGTACATATCTGGTGTGCAGGACATGCTAACCAGGTAAGTGCTGACCAGTGCAATTTTCAGGGCATGGTGTGGATTAGCTCACACTCTTTCAGCAGTTGGTACTTGCCTTCATGCATCCTTTGTTCACTCTGTGACAACAGAATCGACATCCAAGGCCACGTACAACGTTATGTGTTATTCTGCTTTCTTTTTTATTGCCCCTCTCCCTTTGGAATAGCCTCCCCTCTCAACTTCAGCTGACTACATCGTTCAAAAGTTTTGAAGACGATCTGAAGACATATTTGTTTAATCGTTTCTTTGACATACCCCATTATCGAGGAGCGACTTGTTGGTGATGCAGTTTTGCCACACCTGGGCATCTTTCTCCTTACTTTTTCTCACTTTCATGTATATTAATTGTTGTTCTTTTTCATACAGTTTTAACGTGTTTATATGTAATTTTATTTGTATATTTTGTGAACCACTCTGCTACCTCAGAAGAGCTGTATATTAAGTATTAATAAAGCAAAACCATAATCTATTTAGGCACAATCCGAATTTCCTTGTCTCCAGAGGGCTTTCAATCTACATTAGTACCTGAGCCAATAGAGGGATAAGTGACTCACTCAAGGCCACCCAGGGCATCTTCCTTTATGTGGCATTTCCCCCTCTTGGGTCATGCATTTGTTTCAGTATTCACACTTTTTATTTCTTTTCTATCAGTATTAGAGTTCTTTATGTTCGTAGTTGTTTGCTTTTAGGTTTTATGATTATATTATACTCTGTAAACTGCATAGCTTGTGTCACAGTTTATTTATTTATTTAACGCTTTTCTATACCGCACTCTTTAAAATCAGTGCGGTTTACAAATAACACTTTTGTACAAAGCAGGGGGAGCCTGCTTTGTACTTACATTGAACGGGTAATGTAACTTGGATTTAGAACTGGGGTAACTATATACAGTATGAGCAGGATGTCACTGAGCAGTTATAGTGACGTGGTGTGCCCTAAGAACTATGTACAGGGTTGTAAGTTATTTACAATTAGATGGTTGGACTGATGGGTGGGGGTATGGCGGGCGAAGTTGTATTGTTGGCCTGTGAGTAGTGTAGGAGAAAAAGGTGGTGCTTTAGTGCCTTTCTGAATTGGGCGAGGTATAGTTCGGATGGTAGTTGGGAGCTCATTTCAGAGAGTGGGTATGTAGAACATAAAGGCTCTGTTCTTTGTTGCCTGAGTGCATTTTGTAATTTCACTGGGGGTTATTAGTGTGTTGGTGGTGAAGGTCCTTCTTGATCTCTTTGCAGGAGTGGGGTGGAGAAGGTCCATTAGGGAGGTGGAGGATATTTTGTTGATGGCTTTGAAGGTCAGCAGTACTACTTTGTAGGTGAGCCGGCAGTAGATTGGCAGCCAGTGCAGGTCCTTTAGGATTAGGATGATGTGGTCTCTTCTAGAGGCCCCGTGTAGGAAGTGGGCAGCGGCATTCATTGCTAGCTGTAGTGGGTTTAGTGTGTTCTTCGGGAGCCCATACAGGATCACATTGCCATAGTCGAAGTGGGGGATTACAAGTGCCTGGAAAACTGTTCAGAAGTCATCAAGTCAAAGATTTCAGAAAAAAGCTCAAGACTCACCTTTTCCAGACTCATTACAACTTACCCTAGTCAGCGAGCCCTATTCCTCCTCACTCACCTAGACAAGGCAGACTCACTGTGCCCCGACAGCATGACAAGAGAAATTACAACCGCTGACCTGTTAATATGTATATATGTAAAGACACCCCCTTTTCAATCAAATGTAAATTTAGTAACCCAGCTGCTGTGTAATGTGTGTATCCTCTTAATCAAAATGTATATTCTGTTGATTTCTGTACTGAACAGAACCCTGTATGTATAGTAAACCGCTGCTGATCGCTGGAAGTAGCGGTATACAAATGTACGCTAAATAAATAAATAAATAAATCTGGTTGCAGCAAGGGTCGGAGATGTTGAATTGTCCGCATCTTATGGTACATTGCCTTGATGGTGTTGTCTATGTGCGCTTTCATGTCGAGGTGCTGGTCTAGCGTGATGCCTATGGATTTCAGTGGAAGCCACTACCCAAACACTTCCACTATCTGTTTTCATTTTGTCTATGTTGGCTGCCATTTAATAGATGCTGACAGTCATGGGTTGACTATTGTCGATTATATATAATTCAAATACTCTTATTGGGGCGTTTGAATCCTGATAAACTTTGAGTTAGTGCCAAGCCAGCCATGTTAGAAGGATGGTCCATAACCGGGCTGGGGGTGGAGGAGAGCTCGCTAGAGAGCAAGGCACCGATAGACAGGCAAGCGAAGGGGGGGAGGGGGCCTGCCAAGATAAAGAAAAAGGCATATAGGTGGCCCCTTCATCTTCTGGGTCCAGCGAGGTGAGGTGAGGCAGCAGTGAAAGCAAGGCAGTAGAGATAAGCAGAAGATCCGCGGCGTGCCAGAGCAACTGCATTAAAAGCACTTAGTGGCATCGCAGCGTATATTCAGGCACTGTTGATACGTCAGGCACGCTGGAGGAAGGGCCTTGCAGCGTAGGGCAGGGGGAGCGGAGGCTCAACACAGAATGCTCGCATTACTGAGTAGCATGCAGGAGTAGCATGCAGGGCAATGCTCTCTTTGAGCCCTCCCTCCCTCCTCCTTCCTCCCTTCCTCCAACGCGGGTGCAGCAGCAGCAGAGCAAGCTGCCAAAGAGGTGCATGGCATCAGCACAGACGGGAGGGAGAGCTGGAAAGCCGCATGGGCCGCTGTACCAGGGAGGGCGCCTGGACAGGAGCAAGTGAGAGTGATGATTTTGGGCTTCCACGAGGCAGTGGCCATAGCACAAGGCGGAGCCTAACCCTTAAAAAGGGGGACAATAATAAGCACTATGGGACTAAGGCAAGGGAATGGGCACTGCAATGGCCAGTTCCTGAGTGTGGCAAGTTGGGGGCAAACATGGGCGAGTTCTTGAGTGAAGCAAAGGATTGAGGGGGAGGGCAGATAATATTAAAAAAGCAAAACAAAAACAAAAAAAACAAGCAGCTCTGCCTGGAACATTTAAACTGGTGGCTGGATCCTGACCCATCCACAGTCACTGAGTAAGGCCAGGGCAAGGGAATTTCGGGGCACATTGCTCGAACCCCAGGAGCTGATGGGACAGCAGGAGATTGCCTGGGAGTGTGGGCTTGCTGGGGTAGCCTCGAGTGGGCAGAAGGATCGTAATGGCGAGTGGCATGGCAGTGCATGCCAGAGCAACAGCGCAGGAGGTGATTAGGACAGAGCATGGCTGCGGGCTGTGCAGGCAAAGAGAGTGCAGGCCAGCAGGGAGTGTAGCCAGGAAAGAGCAAGTCAGAGAGAAGGCCATAGGTCTAGCACAGAAAAACAGAGAGCAGAGGTTGGGCAAAAGGGTGGCAAGTGGGGCGAGATCGCAGCAAAAGCAGGCTGGGGCAAGCAAGAGGATATGGGCCTCCAGAGGACTCACAGCAGCAGCAACAAGCAACACGAATAAGCAGTGGCCAGACGTGGGACCAAAGAGCACAGCGGAAACACGGGGAGAAGAGTCGTGAGAGGACCTGGGGATACATGACTTTGTGAACTCAGTGAGGGCCTTGGCGACTGTCCACGGGGCGGGGCACATGCAGGCCCTCCTGAATTTGCTAGAAGGAGCGCAGAGCCTGCCACGTGAGTGAGCGAGGCTCATAGACCACCCCGGGACACAGGAGTCAACACAAGTACAAAGGGGCAAGTACAAAGGGGTGAGTATGCTCAACTAGTAGATGTATTATGGGTTAATCCAGAGTGGCAAAGGCAGACAGGTGGATCTGGGGTGGCCTGCACAGCTGGCAAGGGGGGAAGGGCATGAGCAACAAGGGACTCAGTTTGGACAGGAAGGACATAGACCAGTCCCAAAAAGGGGTTAGAAGTGGCACCCCAAGGCTGCCTCAGTGGCCGGGCAGGAGCATTGGGCTGCAGCAGTCTTTTCAGGGGGAGCCTAAGGGATTCCAATGGGCTACCCTTGGTGGGCTAGGGCACAAGGAAAGAGGTCTGCAGGCTGTATAATGGGTGCTCCTACAAATTTGTAGAGAGCTGCAGACAAATGCATGCATGCTTGATATGTGGCGAGGCTCACTCACAAATCAGATGCGGAAAAAGAGTGGGGAGAGCTGCACAGGGCATGTTGAAATGTGACACTTTGCTCAGGCTCCATGCCAGCGGATGTGATGGCCTTGCACAGAACTTGGTTGGGTATGGTGCGCGGAGATTAGAGTGGTTAGTTTGCGGTTTTGAAGTTTGTTTTTGTATTCCATACTGTGGGCTCCCAGCCCTCAGGAGGTCGGTAACCTGAACTCGGTCCTGGCCAATGAGGCTGAGGTACAATGGAAAATTTACAAAGAAAAGGTGCTTGGTAGGGTGGCATGCCCTTTTGGGAGTAAGCCCCTGGCAAACTTAATAGTGCCTGGTACCGAAGAAGAAGCTGGGCGAGTACCGACTCACTAATTATCTCACCAAGACAGGGAGTCAGTCAACGATGATTTGGTGCAGGCAGTTTGCTCTGTCAAATATGTCTCCATAGACCAAGTGTTCACCTTGCTGTGGGCACATGGTGGGCGGGTGGGGGGGGGGCATGGCTGGCGAAGATGGATGTGGAATCCCCCTTTCGGCTGCTGCCGATTCACCCATCAAGCTTCCATCTGTTGGGTTTTAGCTTCCGGGGACAATACTATTTTGACAAATGCCTTCAGAAGGATTGCACATTCTTCAAGGAGTTCAACTCGGCCATTCAATGGATAGTAGAGAAGGAGATCAGCAAGGGTAATATTATACACTACTTGGATGATTTCTTCTTGCTAGCCGGTAGAGAACAGCCCTGCGCACATGACCTAGCGGTCAAACTGGGGGTTCTGCTGCCTGAAAAGAAAATGGAGGGCCCATCTCAGTGCCTGTCCTTTTTGGGGATCAAGACTGACACAGAGGAAGTGATCACTCAGCTCCCGAGGCTGAAGTTGGCGGCCTTGAGAGAGGTGGTGCACAGGACCACCTTGGCCAAAATGGTCACACTCCAGCAACTGCAATCCCCTATAGGGCACTTAAACTTTACCTGCAGAGTAATGCCAATGGACAGGACCTTCATAAGGCAGCTGGTGGATGCCACAAGAGGCATCTGCAGGGGACATAACTTCATCAGAGTGGGGGCCACCATCCACAGGATTTGGCCATCTGGCAGGATTTTCTGGGCAAGTACAATGGCAGAAATGTATGGAGGGATCCCCCTGTCATAATTGCCAAGCTGGAGCCATTCATGGATGCATCTGGAGGCATTGGCTTTGGCATCTATTTTCAAGGGTGGTAGTGTCATGAGCGATGGCCTGAGGAATGGCATAGGTAGAGAGTAACAAGGGACATCACTTTCCTGGAAATGTTCCCGATAGTGTTAGCGCTGCATCTCTGGGGGCCACTGCTGGCCAACAAAAGGACAGCCTTCAGGTCTGACAATGCCATGGCAGTGTTCGCGATAAGCAAACAATCAGCCAGGTCTGGGAAAACCGTGGAGTTGATTAGGAGGCTATGGTTGCAGAGCCTTGAGCTGAATGCTTTCATTACAGCCAGCCACATGCCAGGGGTAACTAATGATATTGCTGATGCCCTCTCTTCTTTTCAGCTTTGATGCTTCAGGCACCTCGTACCGGCAGCTTACCCTGTGGTGAGCATCATACCGGCACAGATGTGGAGAGTTGGATTCAAAGTGTCGGCAGATTGCTGATAGCATCCTTGTCCAGCAACACGTGGAAGACATATGCAAGAGCCTGTGCTAGGCTCTGGAGCTTTGCAGAATAATGAGGCTTCAGCCCACTGCAGGGACTACTGCTGACCCAGCTGCTAGAGTTCATAACTTGGTTAAAAAGGGAAGGGACAGCAATGAGGCCCGCAAGGCTGATCTTGACTGAAGTGGCATTCTTTCTGAAGATAGGGGGTAGAGGGACACAACTAAGAAATTCCTGGTATTCCTGGTTAAAAAAGTAATGAGGGTTGGTTCAGAGGGAACCCTCCCATCCCCAGCTGGATGGCTGCAGGCCAGTTACCCTGCACATGCTGTTTGGGGTCATCCAGAGGGCACTGAAGGTGGTGAGGGACGAGTTCAAGGAAAGCTTTTTCAGGGTGTCTCTACTCATCATGTTTTTGGCGCTTTCATGATGGGCGAGGCCATATCCAGGTCCAGACGGGATGTCGTGGTCCCGGCCATCAAGGTTGAGGACATCACGGTGGGCAGGGAAAGGATCAGGCTGCGGCTAAGTGGGTCAAAAACTGACCAAGCCTAAACGGGGAGAACCGTATGGCTCCATGCCACTGGAATCAGTGACCTATGGCCAGTTAAAGTGATGGAGCATCTACAGGTTTGTCTGGCTGGGGGAGCCCTGCTAAAACTCTGGGAAGGCTCTTGCCTGTCACAGTTCCAGTTCAGGGCAATGTGGCATCGGACACTGGAGAGAGGCAGTTTCAGCTCTGCTGGCATGACCCTCCATTGCTTTAGAATAGGGGCCACCATGACAGTGCACAGATTACACTTCAAAGAAGAGCAGATCCAGGCTATAGGGTGATGGCCTTCCAATAGGTTCAGGCTGTATATACAATAGGAATGCTGCAGGAATTAACTTTTCATATTTCGTCTCAGCAGGAAAACGAAGGAGAATGAATCTGGGTAGTGGGGCATTCATACATCTTTAGAGTCCGGAGAAGAGCAGTGGACAGCCATTTTGGCAACTAGCTCAGCTTCCCTCCAGACATAGCGAGCATGGAAAGTGGGAGATGCTGTGAAAGTGGCTAGGAAAGTGGGAGATGCTGTGGGAGCAGCTGAGACCCACTCTCATCAACAGCTGTGGAGCGGGACAACCCCCAGATGTTGTGGTGCAGTACTTGGATAACAACGACCTCATTTCAACCAAGGGCATCAACCTGATTGTTAAGATAAAGAAGGACCTGGCATGGATTTGCTCAGGTCTGGGAGCGGGCATCATCTGGTCCCAAATACTCCCCCAGCAGGAATGAAAGGGGGCGACTAGGCAAGAAGGCATTGAGAAGAGTATACAAAAGCTTAAATCAGAAGCTGGGAATTTCATGCCAACCTTGGGGTGATGTGGTCAAGCATGAGGGCATTCTGGAGGGGACTGCAGTGGTGTTCAGCTGGGATGGGGTACACTTGAGTCAGATTGGCTTGGATGTCTTCATTGAGGAGCTGCAGAGGACAGTCAGTTCAGTTTTCACTATGGGGAAGTCAGGCAGGCACCCTCCTGGTGGCGGGATCTCACCGACTTAGAGGGAATACCACAAAAAGAAAAAAGGGGGGCTCAGGCACCGGGGCGGGGGTGCCTGGGGCTCAGTATCAGGAGGTCATGTACCAAAGAAAGGGGTTCCCAGGCTTGGGTGCAAGGCAGCTAATACAAAGGGTATCCCCAGGGGGAGGCTGACATGGAACAGTCAGTAGCGGAGATGGCCTAGGGTGGGTAGTAGGCAGCGGGGTATGGTACTACAGGAGTCCCGGGCCCTGGTAGGGATTAAGGTTGTATTTGATTGTTTTCATTGTTGTTATTTTATATACCTTTAAATTACCGGCATGCTCAAGAGCCGGTCTTTGCTGCCTCCTTCTACCCGATCGGCAGCATCGAGGGAGAGCAGGCAGGTAAGCCCCTTCCCGCTCCCCTCTGACAAGACCAATTGGGCCGACGATCCTACTAGCAACTGGACCTTTAAATTACTGGCGTACTCAGGCATGTCCGTGCCTGAGAGACTCACCAGAGAGCCCTTTGGCGTGGTCCTTAGGCGGGGTCCATCACATAGAGCAAGGATTCTCCACCAACGTTTTGGTCCCTCCACCTCCATTCCATACCATCAGCAACACAGCCCTGCAAAGTGAGAATCAGGTACCCACTGCCAGTCTAGAGAATGAACCACCAAGTTCCAACCCTTGCTATCCAGGAAGCATGGGAAGCATGCAAGAGATTGCGGCCCCCAGCACTGCCCCACATCAACCTGCTCCACGGAACTGCACCCAACTACTCCACAGAGCTGTGCCCCAGGCGCTTCTCCTCCAGAGTGACACCAGAAGCATACTCTCACACAGGGGAGATAGATCTCTGGCTTGAAAAGACACAACTTCTATCTGTTACCATCTGAAAGCCTATGAATGCAGCATATGAATGCACGTGATGATCTCAAAATGAGCGGCTGATAGTGCACAAGACCCCACAGGACTGTCAAGCACTGTCCCATGCAACAGACCAGCACTCCTGACCTGCCACACTGCCCAACACTAGTGATCCCTCTGTGCTGCACTGCACCCAAATCACATGCCACAACATGGATGGAAAAGATTCATGGTATGTGAGCCTTTTCGTATACATCATGCTTCTTTTCACAGCTTCTCTCTTTACCAAGTCATCGGGAATTGCCACCCAATATCACTGGCATCACATCCCCATAATTTACTCCTGCAGGCCACAACCATATGGTGAACATGATATCCGCTTGCATAGGATACTACATCAGAGGCAGTGCTCCTTAATTAATATTCCTCTCATCCCCCCTAGCATAGCCACTCACATACTTTAGCCCAGAATTCTGCATCTATACTGAAGGGTGCACTCATAAATGCACGTTTTGCAAGGAACAAAATTCAGGTACTATCAGACATGATCCAGGATCACAACCTTGACATCCTATGTATAACCAAGACCTGGTGCTCAGCAGTAAGGGTGATGCTCACAAGGGGAGCCGGCTCTTAACTTTACCCACAGACGATCGGAGGTCTGATCCGGCACATTGCACAGTCGGGGAAAAGATAGAGCCCCCTGTGATCTCCCCCGCATGCTCCACGCTCCCGGAGGTAAGCCTTGCCCCTCCTGTACCTTCCAGCCTGCATGCTCTCGATTGCAGAGCCTCCTCTGATGTCCCCTGTGCTGCCAGAATGCTACTTTCAACACCGGAGCTCCCTCTTCTCCTCCAAACATCTGCCCTCGTGCCTGCTTCCTTATCGCGCCACCGGCACCATCGCAGCAACAGGGATTCTTCCTCCACTCGCAGATACCGCCGCAGGCCCAGTCACTCCCACGGCAGCCACAGATCCCCTGATTCGTGCCGCCACCGTGGGATCAATTATGCTCAATGCAGCAGATCCTCCCGACGCAGCAGGTCCTCCAGTCACCCCTCCTCCAAGTGCCATCACTCTCGGAGTCCCCGGCATCGCCAGAATTGCAGGCACAATGGAGCCTCTGCTGCCCCCTTCTGGCCAGGAGACCCCACTGCAGTCTCTAAATCCTGTACTCCCAAACACAGCACCTCTTCACCACCTGCAGGCCTCTACCGGGACTCCTCCAGCTCCTACCTCAGGCCTTTTAACCTACAACTGTGAACCCAGAGCCGCTAGCACCCAGAATTTATGGAGCAATGGGGCAGACTCATGGCGCAGCAACTCCTGGGACCCCAGGACCCTGTACTCCAGCCCTCTGGACCCCCCCCCCCTTCTCAGCCGGACAGAGAATCTCGACCCCTCCCTCTGCAGCCGGACAGAGAATCTGTGGCATCTCACTCGGGGGAGGAGGGAGAGATACTGGACTTTGCCTGGGAATCCGAGGATGAGGCATACCCCCTCTCCAAACCCTCCTCTGGACGTGCCCATGCCTTCCACTATGCCAGCACCCCCCCCCCGCCCCCTGCCAGAAGACTTGGCATACTCCAAATTTCTACAGAAGATCGTGGTGCCCCTGGGGCTGTCTCCGGCAGACAACCCTGACCCTAGCATTGAGGTTCCGGGGATCCTCAGAGGCCTGGAGCCCAACAGGGCTGTGGTGACAGTCCCCATACATCAAGTGCTGCTGGATTGCAGGGAGCACCTCTGGCAGTACCCCGAGTCCACCCCAGCGACCACCAAACATCTTGACCTGAAATACCAGGTCCAACCTGTTCCCGGCTTTGACAAACCACAGCTGCCACACCAGTCCATTGTGGTCGAATCCGCGCTGAAGCGCAACAAAACTTCACACTCTCAGGCCAAAGTGCCCCCGGGTAAAGAAGTGCGCACCTTAGATGAGGTTGGGAAAAAGATCTACCAGGGTGCATTGCTCAATGCAAGAATTGCCGCCCATCAGTTCCAGATGGCGATGTACCACGACATCCTCCTCATCAAGGCCAGAAATGCCCTAGCCTCATCAACCCCGGAAGCCCAAGACACTCTAGGGCCCATCCTCCAACACCTCAGGAACTCATCTAATTTTGGCCAGCCAAGGTAGATTGCTATTGCAAAACCCATACTAGCCAGATCACCTTTATTATCTTCTCATAATGTATTCTAATGGATGCTCATTTTTTAAGCAGCTAAATTGAGCCATCTTGTAAATTTAGGGAGGGGGCAATTTTAGCACTCAGTGCACATTTGGCCTAGTGGTTAGGACACAGTACCTCAGGCCAGTGGGCCAGGGATTCAAGTCCCACCTGGGGACATCAATCAAAGGTCGGAGGGACTGGGGTTTCTAGGCTTTGGGCAAGCCACTTTACCCTACATTGCTTCAGGTACACATAGATTGTGAGCCCTTTGGGGATGAGGGAATATTTTAGATTTAACATTTATTCCAGATAAGATAGTGGGTGCATTGAGGAGGTTTCAATTCTATGGTCAGATCATAATTTAATTATATTTGGATTCTATTTGAGTTCTTTTTCTTGGAATTGGCAAAGGGATCTGGAGAATAAATTTATTTGGAAGCAATTGGAGGGTTCAGATATTGAGAAGTTTAAGGTTGATTGGTCATTCAAGGTGGAGCCCTTCCTCCAAGGACATAGTCCAGAGATGTCATTGGAGCTGTGGGAGGAGACTTTTGGTGAATTGGGATGTAGGGGGGAATTAAACAGATTGATGGATCAGGGAATCACGTTTATAAAGCTCCCTGTTTCTCTAGGGCCATAGTAGAGGATAAGAGAACACTCTGACAGACCGGGTATTAGTGGAAAAAGTCTATGGGATTAGAGGATAAGGAGGCCTATGTTAATAGTTTGCAAGGATATAAGAGATATGTAGATGAGCTAAAAAGAGCCAGGATATTAACAGCCCTAGAGACTTGCATGGTGATGTTAAATCTCTCTCTCATGTTCCTAATGCAAGTTCTAGCTCTTCAAGTGTATCACTCAGTTTTTTTTTTCAGATAAAGTGTAGCAATTGGTTGGGGGGAGGCGGGGGGTTGGATTCCAATTTGCTTGCTCCCTTGATTTATTTCAGCCTGTATCTCATCAATCTTGGAGGACATTCTCACAAAATAGTCAAGAATAGCTTTTGAAAGTGATCTTTGTACGGTGTGTATTTTGAAAATGGCATGGGCGGTGTTGGCAGAATTCCTGCATATATTAATGAGGGGTTTCTCTGTGTGAGAGCTTAGCTCCTTTGCTTTAAATTGATATTTGTCTTGTTTTAAAAAAAATCAGGTCATGGCCCCAAGAAAGTCAAAAACTATTGGCCAATTTCAAATCTCCCATTGCTAGCTAAGCCGGTGGAAAGGTTGGTTAGGAATCAACTGCAAGATGTCTTAGACCCTCATTATTTGCTGGATCCAAACCAACATGAATTTTGTCAGGCCATAGTCCTGAAATGTTAATCGGGGAAGGTACCGTATTTTCCGGCGTATAAGACGACTTTCTAACCCCTGAAAATATGCTCAAAATTCGGGGGTCGTCTTATACGCCGGTATAACTTTTTTTTTTTTTTAACTCTGCAGAAAATTATCAGCTTAGACCCGGGGTCTCAAACACGCGGCCCGCGAGAGAACTTTCTGCGGCCCGCGACGGAGAAGAAACAACAAAAACAACCCCAAACCCTTGGTTTTGCTGCTGCTGCCGCTACCGCCGTGGCAGCAGCAGAATCAACTGTCCCGCGGCCCCTTCCCGTCTGCCCGGCAGAGCCCTCAGCTATTAGCTCCATCAGCGTCAGCTTTCAGAGCCGCGAAGAGAGTAGTATTTCCCTCTCGTGGCTCTGTTAAGCCTGCCGGAGCTGATGAGAATTTCCTTCAGCCCCGGCAGGCTTAACAGAGCCGCGAGAGGGAAATCACTCTTCACAGCCGTCCCGTCCGCAGTCATGATCGGCGTGAACAGCATCAACAGCAGCGCGGGCCGCCTGCGCTCATGCTCCATGTGCTCGGTGCGCTACGGGCGCAACTATCGCGGCATGGAAACCTTCTGCTACGGCTGGCCGCAGCGCTCCCGCACCCTCAAGCCCGTCCTCTACACCGACCTGGTGGTGAGCCGCCTGCAGAATCGCAGGAAGAAGAAAATGGTAATCGGGGGGGGGGGGGGTGGAATGGGAGAGGGCCGATGAATTGCCACAGCATGTTGGCCAGCCTTGGGCTACTGAAGCTGAGCGCACGCTGGGATGGAGCCGGTGGTGCCATGGGATGAACCAGGGTCATCGGGGAACTGGACACCCGCCCCCTCCAGCACCTCTAGCTCTCTGCAATGCCTCTGGATAGCTGTATATACGGTTAATTGTTCTGGTGTGTTTAAACAGCGTGCATGAGGATTCGGATAAAAGAGAGAAAATCCTCCCCCACTCCCTTTCGCATGTTGCTAAACTCTGAAAGCATTCTAAATTCCATTCTCTTTCTCTGAAGAACCCTTTTTTCCTCTCTGGATGGATGCCACAGCATAAAACTGAACTGTTACAAAATTAAGCTTCATTCAAGATTTACAAGCTCATATATGATGCTTAAAACAGTGATGGATTGGGAATAGCCCGCAACAGGATTTTTAGTCTCTCATAGCTTCATGACCTGTGAGTGCTGCAGTGATCCCCCCCCCCCCCCCCGTTATTACAGCCGAGGCTTCTTATAGATGTGAACCCCTTAAAACCTCCCTTCTGCTTTTATAAGTAGCGGCAATAAAAAGGTACAACGGATCGAAGCGAAAGGCCAAAATAGCAGCGCACACCACCCGCCAAAACTAGGCAGAAGATAATCATCTTAAACGGGCATTTTTGGTGTGCGCTGGAAGAGGGGTAGTCTTATACGGCGAGTATAGGCCAAACCCTATATTTTCACAGGAAAAGTAGGGGGTCGTCTTATACGCCTAGTCGTCTTATAATCGGAAAATATGGTAGTTATGGGTTTTTTAAAGTATGTGGCACCTGCTACATTTTGTTTCATAGACATCCAGAGTGAGGTACAGTATTTGCTTCTAAGGTCTGTCATGGTGATATCATGAAAGGCGGTATATAAGAAATGTTAAATAAATAAATCATCTCATAGACTCCATTTTAAGGTGAGAGCTGTCACTTCAGAATTAATAGATTATGAATATAGAGTTCCACGGGGATTTGTCTTTTCCCCACTTGAATTTAAAAGCTATATGTTGCCAGTTTATGCACTATTGCAAAGTTTGGGAATAGCTTTTAGGATATATGTGGATTATGCGATCTGTTTTTGTACCTCTATTCAATCTTCTGCTTTTCCAACTGTGATCTCAGAAGGGTTGTCCACCATTGCTCAGTGGAGGAAAAGGAATAGCTTGGTTTTAAATTGGAATAAATTAGAAGAAGCATTGGTTGCTTATGGTTGTGAGGTACATTAATCCATTGTGGTAGGAAGTAAAATATTTGTGAATTGTATTACTGCTGAGTGGCCAGCGCTGAATCCGGAAATTCAGCTCCAGTCACAATCCAGATACCAGCACTAAATATCCAGATTTTATTTAAACCTTTTGTAGATGAGAATAGCTGTTTGTATTTGTATCTGAAAAAGAAGAGGACAAATAATTTTGATCTACCCAGTAATCTTTTTCAGCTGTCAAGATCTGCGTTCTGATTCTCTAAAGTTTCATTAGCAGTTATTGTCTATCTGAAGTTTGAGCATATATGTTACGGTTTGCACAAACACTTTATTTAACATTCCAGTAGCCAGGCATCAACATTGTATTACTAACTCTGCAGGGGCCAGTCAAATCACAGGCACAGTTCCTCTGTTCTAGTGCTTAAAATAATTGTCTGCAGTGATAGTTCACTTTCCCCAGGCAAGGTTCAAAACCTCACAGCCTGTAAACTCTGAAAATTGTAGCAAATTCTCAGACAATAGGATCTCTTCAAAAAGCTGCAGTCCTTGAGTTCCAGTTGCTGCCTATGCAGCACCATTTTCCTTGGGTCAGTTCACACAATCTTTCTCAGTTTACACTTCCCAAGGCTGCAGCAGAAACTCCTTCACACCCTACAATCTCTGAATTCCTGTTGCTGTAAGAGCAGCCTAGTGTTGTCTGAGACAGCTCAAATTAACTTTCACAGTTCCTTACTTCTCAAACATTCTAAAATAGCAGCTTTCAACTCAGTTTCTCTCTGTCTGGGTGTCTGCTAAACCATTATGTCCTTCTCACTTCTCCATCCCTGGGGCCACATGTCTGTGATCTTTTCTTGCATAGGGACGTCTCCTCCCTATCTGTCCTCTTTACAGACTCCTCCATCAGAAAGCTCAATTGTTATCTGATGTGTGACATCATCCTCAAAGATTTCTGGGTCTTATAGTTTAAGTCCAATTCTGTTTGCTCAAAGACCTCATTATCCAGCACACCCACTTCTCACATTGCAAATACACATCCCTTCATACTAGCACTGAGAAACATATTTGCATGTTTTTTATATGTTTTTGTTGTTGCAAGCAAGGAGAAAAGATGGATAGATAAGGGAGAGGCAGGTAAAAAAGAATGGAAAATGGAGAAGGAGTAAAAAGAAGATCTTGGAGAGTGGGAGAGGCAGTGATGGCAGAGGAGAATAAGAAAACATAGGTTAAAAAGTGACATCTTCTGATTCTTCTGCTTGCTTCTCATATCCAGCAGCTGGGCTTTGTTTAGCTAGGCAACCCAAGATGTAGAAATAGCTGGTCAATGAATTTTCAGGTAAAAAACCATCTGAATTGGTTTTGTCGGGAAACTGGGGTAAAATTCAGATGGTTATTTTTGCCAGTCTATGGCGTTTTACAAATTAATCCATAGTTGTTCCCTACCAAAATCTCAGTGATACTGTCTCCATTTGTTAGTATGATTTCCCATGTTGTCTTGTCATGACTGGTCTCTTCCGTTAGTTGCTTGAGCAGGACTTCTTGCAAGAATTCCAGTACCGCCATATACTTTTAGTTGATTCTGCAGTTGGCACTTTCTAATCTATATTTATTTATTTAATCAGTTTTATATACCACCTTATCCTTCAATCAAAGTGGTCAACAAGACAACAGAGGGACTACATCGAGGGGGGGGGGAGACAACAAGATAGCACATTACAGTAAACTACAGTACATTACATTAAATTATACATAAACTACAGCAAAATTACATTTCATAATTCATTACAATTACATTATTGGGGTTTCTAGCCCCACAGGTGCTCCTTGTGGTCTTGGGCAAGCCACTTAACCCTCCATAGCCCATGTTCCCTGTAAAATAGTTATCTCCAAGTTATAATGCCCTGTTCAATGTAATTTCAGTTTGTTCAATGTAAACCGCACTGATGCAGAATAGTGCGGTATATAAGAGAATGTAAATAAATAAATAAATAAATTAATTAAACAAATAACTGCAATCTTACAAAGTTAAAATAATTTAAACATTATAGGGAAATTGAAATTCAAAGGGTTAAAACATTTTGTTCTATTGGAATTAGATTAATTGCCATATGCTTCGATAAATAGGTACGTTTTAAGGGACTTTCGAAAATCTTTGATATCATACTCATTTCTTAAATCACTAGGAATAGAATTCCATAGTTGTGGTGCCCTAAAGGAGAAAGCCCTATTAGATGTCATTTGTTTGGATCTATTAAACTTCAAGTGGGAATTAAGTCTGTTAGTAGACTGTGAGCATCTGGGCCTTGAGCCTATGTCCTTAGAAATAATAGTTGTTAGAACGTTTGCTGATGACTCATGTAAAATTTTGAAAATATTCATGAGGTTCTTGTATTTCGATCTCATAGTGATTGGAAGCCAGTGCAATTCTTGAAGCAAGGGAGTTATATGATCAAATTTTGGAGAATTCATTATAGTTCTTGTGGTTGTATTTTGTGCCAATTGGAGGGGATGGGTAGTATGTTTTGGAAGACCTTGATAAAGGATATTTCCAAAGTCAAGGAGTGGTGTTATAACTGCTTGACATACCATTCGAAAGTGATTTAGTTGTAAAATTGGCTTGAGGTTCCTAATGATCTTTAAACGATGGTATACTCTAGCTGTAATTTTATTTATATGGGATTTTAAGTTAATATGTTTATCTAAGATTATACCAAGGTATTTTACGTCCTCGCTGACCTTTATGGGTTTGTTTAGTATTTTTATTTCTTTAGGAGTTATTAAGTTCTGATTAAAAATGAACAACGCTTCTGTTTTATCTGGGTTTATTTTAAAGTTAAACTTAGGTCCCCAACATTTGGTAGATTTTGCCAGTAGCCTTTTCCATCAGGGCGTCTCCTTCAAACTCTGATGGACCAACTTGAGTTTTTCCTTTACCTTTCAGGATAATTTAGCTTATATGTGAGGGGATTCCTGGTGTACCCCCTTGCCTACTATTGGGCTCCTGGGGTTTAAATAAACAATTTGATTTATTTGGGGTCCTGAAGAGTGGTGGGAAGACTCATCCAAGGTGCTGATGTGGAGCACAATTCTTTGTGCCATTAAACTCGCTACGCTCTATACCAGAGGTTTTCAACTAGTCCTCTGGGACCCTAGTCCAGTTGAGTTTTCAGGGTATCCACAGTGAATATGCATGAGATAGATTTGCATATAATGGAAGGAGTGCAAGCAAATCTATCTCATGCATATTCATTGGGTTGAGAACCACTTCTCTATACAAAGACCCCTCCCCTGATTTCTCCATAAAGGGAATCCAGCGAGAAAACTCCTGGGCTAGCTATGTTTATGCTGCTATCAGGGCTGATACTACTCCTGAAAAAATATAACCGTTGGCAGGGCATCTAGAGACTCCTTGGTCACATAGCTGAAAACAATTTATATACAGATTTGTCCATATGCTATTCCTTATTGTTCATTCAGGATTTGTTTATGTTTTGTCACTACACTGAATTAAGTATTGTAGTGCAGGGCTGGCACAACCCATCAGGTGAAGCAGGGGGTCGTCTAGAGCAGCAAAGGTCAGAGGTGCCCATTGCCGCCCCTGCCACCCTCTCCGGAATGTGCAGTGACAGCAATACACTTAAAAAGGTACCACAGAGCCAGAGTTACCTTCTCTTCCTGTGCCATTCATGCTTCCGCCCCCCTCCGATTCCACTTTAACAGGAAATGGAATCATAGGACAGCAGATGCACCAACGGCCAGAAGAGAAGGTAACTTTGGAGCCGCGGTGCCTTTTTAAATGTATTGCTGCCACAGAATGTCCTGCAGAGGGGCGGCAACGAGCACGGAGGCAGGATCAGAGTGGCTCTGGGAATGAAGTTTGCCTAGACCTGGCCCTTTTCAAGTGATATCTTCAGCTGTCTTCCGACTCTCTCACGCAGCAGTCTGCCATCATGTGACCTTCTCCTCTTCCTCATTCATTCGTTATATTTAACAATGATAATTGAACACTCCGGTGAAATGTATTTACTTTTTTAAAAGTTTTAATCTTTCGTTGATTAATATGGAATAATTGCATTTTTGAACTAAAGCTTTGCTATATTCTCCCAAGAGTGTTTTCATATATTCTCCCAATAAGTTTTTGTTCCTTGACTCAGTTAAAGCCAACCCCCCTATTTACTCAGACGGCAGCAATAACTATGATATCTCATCATGAATGAGTCTGATGGATTTCTGCTGAGAAGAATAAGAACGACTGCAACTACAGCACTCTGCATGCATTGATGGTTTCTCTAGATGGAAAAATTGGCCCAGGTAATGGGTATTGCCTGTTTTAAATGAGGCTGTTAAACTGAGGCATCAATTAAACCAACAAAATCTTGCTATGCTAGTGTGTGCAGTCAAATGAGAAAAGGCATTTGCGATGTTGACCTTTGATAGGAAAGTCAGGTGAAATGCTTGGAATAAATTCTCATGGGATCACAAAGCACATCCCAGGTTGGGCTTTATCTCTAGGACCTGCCCATACTTTTTTCCATTTAAAGTGAGTATACCGCAGCTCTTTATAGTGTATTAAGCATGTTTTATTTGCATGAAGTAATTTTAGCATACTATGTGTGTGATAAGGATTTTTTTAGTGTAATTCCTTTATTGTAAATGTTTCCATTAAAAAGATAAGATGTATAAGTTTCTGAAGAGATAAGAGAGGCAATAGCATGTGTTTTATACTGGAAAGCCTTATTTTTAAACTTTTTTAGCAGATTAGTAAGAATAACCGATATAAAAACTATCAGCCTAATATTCAAAGCACGTTAAGCATTCACCACCCAACAGCAAATGCATAACTTGCTTATCTGTACCACTACTTCTACTAAGTATTTGTATAGCGTGACAAGACGTACGCAACGCTGCACAAACATGTCAAAGTCTGTCCCTGCTTATCAGAGCTTACAATTTAGTCAAGACAGACAACACAGTAGGTGTAGACATGGGATACATCTAGGGGGAATGGTAAGGAAACACAAAGGAGATCAGGTGAGTCAGGATCCGAAAGCGGCAGAGAAGAGGTGAGTTTTCAGTCTGGCTTTGAAAAGGGCCAGAGAAGGTACCTGATGTAGAAACTTGGGTAGTTTGTTCCAGGCATAAGGAGCAGCAAGGTCTGAAGTTTGCAATATCTGTAGGATTTTAAATATTATCCATATCAAACTGTGTCATTTAAATTGACAAATGGCAAGGCTTTCTACAGAGGAGAAGAAGAGGTACCAGAAATTATCCATTTAGTGGTAATATTTAGCCTAAGTTATCCAGTGTTTGATGTTTAACTTTATTGGCTCAATATCACCCAAAATTCTAAAATTGAAAAATGCATTAGAATATCAAATATAAGAACAACGAAGAATCTATTAAGCTTGCACCTGAATAGCTTCCCATATTTTAATGAAAGGATATTAAAATAAATATAATGTTGCCGTGGTGGCTAGGCAGCAGTTTTGCATTTCAGAGCTGCTCACCCGGGCTTCATTTTCTTGTCTAATTCCTGCTCCGTGGACCCACAAAGTCTGAAAATACTGAGAAGGCAGCTGACCATTCCCTCAGGAAAGTTCCATCTATCGTATAGCGGAAACACCTCTCATGTTCAGAATGTGTGCCTTGGGTTCCAAGGACAGCTGCAGTCAGTACGATGGTGGTGATGTGTGAGCTGTATGGAAGGTGATTAAAAATGGAGAAAAAGAATGCCCGTATGTTCAGGGTCATGGAATTCTTCTCCTAGTTGATTCTGATTGAGCTGAAGACTGGAGAGTGGTCAAAGTAATGGCAGTTTAAAAAAAAAGGGTTCCAGGGGTGATTCACAAAACTACAGATTAGTGAACCTGATGTCAGTATTGGGCAAAATGCTAGAAACCCTTATAAAGAACAAAATTACTGAGCATGTTATTAGTCATGGTTTAATGACAAAAGACCAACATGGTTTTAGCCAAGGAAAGTCTTGTTTCACTAATCTATTATATGTTTTTAAGGTGTGAATGAACAGGTAAATAAAGGCGAGCCTGTTGATATAGAGCCTGATTCAGGAGGGGGACGTCCCTGAGCAAGATGGGGCTGTTTGGACCTGATTCTGGTCCATGGGAACAAAATGTTCCCATGGTAGCCAGAATTGGACCCAAGGATGGCCCAGCATGCCCCCTCCGCCTGTGGAGATGTCCTCCCCACAGGCACCCCCGATATCTGCAGCTCCGGCCCCCCCATTTCCCCGCTGCCTGACCTACGGCTGACCCTGATCACCGCAAAAGTGCTGCTTGTACCACCTCAAAGGTTGTATAAGCAGCACATTCTGACAGGCCCAGCAGGATGTACAGGGTCATGATCTGAATCGGCCCTGTATGTGCTGACGGGCTGGCCCGCCCCCTCTCCACCCAGATCCCACCCCCTCCTTCCCCCCGCCGGCTCTCCCCATCTTACAGCACAAGACATGCAGGGAGGGAAGGAGGGTGAATAGGGTCCAGGTGGCTTGAGGGACTGCACATCACACTGGGACATGCAGCCTCACAACACACATTCATGAATGACTTCCATAGTGTTTCTCGATTTTCAGAAAGCCTTTGACATGATCCCTTATGAGAGACTCTTGGGAAAATTAAAAAGTCATAGGATAGGAGGTTGTGTACTATTGTGGATCAGGAACTGTTAAAAGTTTGAAAACAGAGAGCTAAATGGCCAATTTTCTTAATGGAGAAAGGTGAATGGTGGACTACCTCAGGGATCTGTGCTGGGCCTGCTGCTTTTTAACATATTTCTAAATAACCTGGAAACTGGAATAACAGGTAAGGTCATCAAATTTGCAGATGACACAAAATTATTAAAAGTTGTGTAAACACTATGGGCCCGAATCCAAATGAGGAACATCCTGCCCGCCTGGATGTCCAGGATCTGGATGGGCTGGTCTAGACCCCGATTCTGAGTCCGCAGGACCTAGACGTTCCCACAAGATCAGAATTGGGCTAGACAGTCGGTCTATGCCTGGATGGGCAGGTCATCTCCCGATTCTGTGCCGCCAGACGTCCAATCTTCTCCCTGCACAGGCCTGCCCCAGCTCCTGCATGGAGCCACAGTGCCGTGGCATCCTGTTGCCATGGCACCGCGGCTCCATTAAGAAGTCATGATCTCTGGCCGCCACAGCAAAGTATTTTCCCCACACCCCGACCCCCGATGCAGCCTTCCAAAGGCAGGCACAGGCTGCGGGGAAGCTCCTAAACCCCTTTGCCACACTGACCTCACTTGTGCCACCTTCCCCCGACCTTCAGGGGGACTTATTCCACCCCAAAGATAATAAGATTAAGAGTGTCAATAGGGCATGGTCTGCTCTGACAGATATTACTTGGTTGGTTGGTTGCAGTGCAGTAGTTATCATAGAAACATAGAAAATGATGCCAGAAAAAGACCACATAGCCTATCTAGACTGCCCTTCTATATCCACAACAACAGTCCCCTTTTATCATGTAGAGATCTTCTGCGCTTGTCCCGTGCTTTCTTGAATTCAGATACCGTCCTTGTCTCCACTATCTTCAGTGGAAGATTAGTTCACACATTTACCACTCTTTCCGTAAAGAAATATTTCCTCATATTACTCCTAAGTTTATCCCCTTTCACTCTCATCCTATGTCCCCTCGTAGCAGAGCTTGATTTCAATCAAAATAGGCTCTCCTTTTGGTTATTTATGCCAAGGAGGTATTTAAACATGTCTATTGTATCTGCTCTATCCTGCCTTTCTTCTGACGTGAACATATTAAGATCTTTATTTGTATCCCCATATGCTTTATAACGAAAACCTCTACCATCTTAGTTGCCACCTTCTTCAGTGACTCCATCCAGCTTGTATCCTTTTGAAGGTGCTGTCTCCAGAATTGCTACTCCAAATGTGATTCCACCAGACACTTATTCTGAGGCACTATCACCTCCTTTTTTTCTGCTGGCCATTCCTCTCCATATGCACCCAAGCATCCTTCTGGCTTTTGCCGTCACCTTTTCTACCTGTTTAGCCACTTTCAGATCATCAGAAACAATCATGCCCAGGTCACACTCTTCTTTCATAGAAGTATTTGCCCCCTACACTGTACCGCTCCCTTGGAGTTTTGCAGCCCAAATGCAATTTTTAGCACTAAATCTCAGTTGCCAAATTATTGACCATTCTTCAAGCTTAGCTAGATCCCTCCTCATGTTCCTTCCTGGGTTTCTACTCTATTGCTGATAACACAGGTGTTCTTAACATCACCTCAAGATTTAAAAAAAAAAGGCATACTGTACCAAAAGCTAATCGCCCAACGAATCAGCACCCGCTGTCTGAGCAAAACCCTCTAAGATGTGCAGCTCCCTTCAAGATGAACACCAGCCAAAAGGATCTCCCCTCAAGATTAGCACCCCCCAACAGAAACCCCCAGGACACAGGTCCTCCCAAATGCCATACCCCAACTCTCTCTCTCTGCCCCAACACTCCCCACTCACCTGGGGAGAGTGGGAAAGAGTGGTCCCAATCTATTTTTGTCCTATTCCTACTAAGGTTCAAAATTACAGCAGTGCAGTGACATCTAGGGGTAGTCTTGTGCTACTGCCGTTAAGGGTCAGTTATGAGCAATTGCTTGGATGAGGCTGCTATTTTTTTTTTTTTTGGAGGGGGGCGGTCTTGCTTATATGGTTGAGTGCTGTTATGGGAGGGGGTTGGGTTGCACAGCTGCAAAACACTACAGCAGTATTTTGCACCCGGGCCATGTCCTATGCCTCGGCAGGTAGTGCTGGCTCACTTGTATTATCTGCCGAGACATGGACCACAGGCCCATGTAGTAGGAATCTGCCCTGTGTGGTAAAATGCTGGTGGACATTTGCCATGCCCCATGAATTTGTTGCAACTTCTTTGCATTTACCACACCTTAGGTTTTTCACTTAAGACACGAAAATGCAAAAAATGAACACACTTTAGTAAAGATGACCCCTAGATTTGGATACCCTAAAAAACAAAACAAAAAATAATTTACCATCCCCAGAATCTGCACTTTGTTTGTACTGCAGTGATACGTCAGCTGTGTCAATTGGGGATCTGCAATTTTGTCCAGTTTTACAGTCAATGTAAGACGGGCTAGGGCAGTGCAACACAAGTCAAAGAGGAAGTGAAGGAGAAAAACTTAAGTTAAAGGAGCACCAGCCAGCATGTCAGGAGGACATCTAGTAGAACCCATCGTTGGGGAATGATCAGAACCTGAAATAAGATAGAATTGGAATGTAGCACCTGTTTTATGGTTTGGAGTAGTGACAGAAGGCAACTTGGTTGTATGAAGTGTTCTGACTAGAAGCCAAATGTACCCTGGTGTCGAATGTTGCCAGAGAGCTGTGTGTAAACTGTGGGGGGTCTTAAACCAAAGGGCACAAGCTGGCAGCGCGTGTTCCGGCTCACGCTGAATGTGCGTTGGGACATGCTTAGTCAACTAGTGCAAGGCAATGACAGTTAATGTGGAATGATTCCCATGCTAACTGCACGACCCACGGTATGATTGTGAGTGGGCGGGTTAGGGGTGGAGCGTGGACATGGTGAGTTCAGTGCCATTAACACTGTGTTCACACCGTGTGCTACCTGCATTAGCATGGGATCACCTAACACCTCTCAGTAGGTGGAGTTAAGTGCACCCATGCTGATGTGGTGTGTGCTAAGGGACAGCACTCCATGTTAAATGCCTGGGAAATGCTTTCCATGCCCCCAACACTTAACGCAGTGGTGTTGCACCTAACGCACCATCGTTTCAGAGCTTTTGCCATGCTAGGTGCAACACTACAGTGCCCTTTAGTAAAAGGGCCCCTGTGTGTGTTGCTGAAGGGAAGAATCATATCTTGGAAATGTTGCAACCAGTCTGGAAAATGTGCTGTAAGATATAATCATGCATTTATTTTAGAAGCTGGAAGTGTGCTGTTTAAAGCTATATGCTGTAAGTTTGATGTCTGAATCTACAAAATGTAAGTTTGATAAATTAGATCCACACACTTAAAATTTGCTGTTTAAAGCTATAGAGGCACATTCCGATCTGGCCATCCAGCCCCTTGTGCTACCAACCAGAAGTGGGACGCACAAAGGTAGACCCGATTCTGATCCCGCAGAGCTAGACATGCTCACGGGATCAAAATCGGGTCTATGGCCCAAATGTGCAGGCCAGACTCCAACTCCGCTCGGCCTGCATGCCCAACAGATCCCCAGCTACCTCAGTCAGGCTCCTGAATGGAGCTATAGTGTCATGGGGTCCTGTTGCCATGGCACCACAGCTCCAATCAGGAGCCGTAAATGCCAGCCGCCGCAGATATTTTTCTTTCCCTGCAGCCAGACTCTCGATCCGGCTTCTCATGCCCAGGGTCCAGCTGCGGGAATTTTCCTGCACCCCCTACCTCTTTGTGCCAGCCCAGCTGCAGAATCCTCTGATGTCCAGGGGGATTTATTCCACCCCTGTGGTGGAATAAGTCCCCCATTCATGTTCACTGTCCCGGACATACAGGGCCAACCTCAGAATTGCCCCTGTATGTCCAGTGTTGCGACCCGCCCGTGCCCTGCCCTCACTCTGCCTCAGACACCCCCCCCCCCCCCCCCCCGTCTAAGACTCCCCATACAAATGAGCTGTTTGTATGAGGAGGCATTAGCCGGGGCCGGCAGGGGAGCAAATAGTGGGGATGGACTCCAATACGGACGTCCACCCCCACTATTCGCTATACTGAATGACTCCCATAGGCTACAGTTTAGACCCAGAAGGGTCTGATAAATGTTATGCTTTGAGGAAATCATTTTGAATAAAGTTGTGCAAGTGGCTATGTAAGTAGCAGCATATTAACCGTGAGCTTGTTTCTTCATAGACATCTTACTAATTATTCCTGTTTAAAGTTGTAAATAAAGCATGCAAATACTGCACTGGTGTCATGCTCGTTCATGAAAGAGGAAGTTTGTGCTGAGTTCCTGTCCTAGAGCTGAACTAGAAGGCTCTGCTGTGCATTTATATGTGCAAGGCCCCAAATGATATTGTTCTGCTTTAGAATATATAGGTTTGTAAAATTGATATTTCCACTTTTTGTGCCAGAACCTTTTATAAAATGCTTGGGGAACTGCTAACATCCTGACCTGAATGTCCCAATTCTTACCTAGATTTCCTGTCCAAATGCTACATAAGAGCTGATGCAATAAAGTGTACTAGGCTTTCCTGAGGAGGAATAAAGGGTTATCTCCTTTTGCTGTGTTCAGCGCTAGTAAGGAATTTATGCCTGGGTTTTTTTCTTTACTTCAGGCATATAAAACCCCAAACCTTTTCTGGCTTTTTTGAAGAGGAGGTGCTGGGGAAGGTATTGGAGGGGAGGGGTATCTTTCTGGAACAAAGATAGGCTGAACTGTGGCAAAATTGGTATTTGCAGAAATTGTGTATCAGCACTTCGAAGTTGCAGGTGCCTACATCTGCCGATGTGTTCCTATGCTATTCTGTACATGAATAATAATAACACAGAAATGATATGTACAGAATAGCATTCCAGCACGTGCACAGAGTTTATGCGCACTCAACTCCAGCTGCCAATATTATTTTCTTATTCACCAAATATAGCTGCCCCTACTGTAGAGCCATGTGTACATGTATCTGGCACGCTCTCTCATGTCACTGTAGGTTTTTTGCACACAGCCCATTTGGATTCTGTTTGTTTTCTGCTTTAGGCAGTCATATTTTTCTTTTGCTCGTGCATTAGAAAACCCTGCACTGAGCTTTAGCACAGCCAGAACACGCACTTTCTGCATTGGCCCCTAAGCGACTCTTATGGGGCCAAATTTTCCACTCTGATCTTCTCAGTCTTCAGAGGCTTTGATCTGTCTACAGAATTATTTAATTAGCCAGATGCATTCCTTTGAATACTGACCTATTAATGACTGATTGTTAACTAAAATTATTTTAAAATGGGGGAGCTGCTGCTGCTGCTTTAACGCAGTTCAAAAGAATGGTTTCTTCGGAGATCAGATCAGGGAATGTCGAGTCTCCCAGCAGGAACATGTGCAGGAAACTGGATGTCCAACCCCCTGGCTAAATTTGACCTTCTAGGCAGCACTAAGTGACTAAGGGCCTCTTTTACTAAAGCCTGCTAAAGATTTGCAATTAATGCACCAAAAACAATGCATGCTACTTGTAAAGCCTCCATGTTAGCTATTGAGGGCATGACTAATATATTCCTGGTAGCTTATGCATGATGAGCCAATCTAACGTGTGCTCCACCATGGTAGGTTCACTTAATGAATCCCATAAAGGATGTTAAGAGTCATGTTACCACTGAGTGCACAGCAATTTCCCTAGCGTTGGTGTTAATGAACTTTCCACACCCACACTATGTCCATTCCCCACCCCATACTGCGATTGCCGATTAATGTACATTTTAGTGTGTGGTGGCAGACATGTTCGACATTAGTCTTCCCATCTGCCAGATGCTACGCATTAAAACGCATGTTAACCAGTGAATGGACCTTAGTAAATGGGGCACTAAATGAAGCTTGGCTGTTTCTGGGAGGAGGGAGAGTGGTAGCCTAGCGGTCAGAGCATCAGCAGGAGAACCAGGGAGGTCAGGATTTAAATCCTGCTGACATTCCTTGTGACTTTATGCAAGTCACTTTACTTTCTGTTGCTTCAGGTACAAACTAAGGTTTTCATTTAATGTCAGTTAATGTATTTTAATTCCCGCCCCATTAATCATAATAGGGCCTATTTGCTAACGAAAGGGGCCATTTTCAAATCCCTATTCGTGATTTGGATCTCTGAAAATGCCTATTCGTATGTCCTAATCACATTCATGTTCTAAGAACCATTTTAGAATGTTCCAAGTGTACACGCGTGTGGCGCGATCACATCTATGTCACACAGAGGCACATAGGTATGTCTGGGAAGTTCCCAAAAAAGATGCACATGTGCAGCCAATTTTAGAGTCCTGTTGTACATTTAAATCTGCCAGCAGACACATTCATGCCTATACCTGCCCCTGCGTTCTCATTCCCTCAGAATCCTAGTAGGTAAATATCGAGGCCTCGTGGTCTACCTCTGCGCTACTGCAAGTCTCCAGGACACACTTGTGGTGACATACACACTTGCATATTCTGAAATACAGGCGCTGGCACATCTCTGTGGACAGTCCATGCACATCCATGTTTCTGTACATGCCTGTGCTCTTATTCTACACGTTCCCCACTGTCTTGATATTGCAAGGGACATATTTATTTTTGGGGGGCAGAGACATGCCTATTTTGCAATGCACTTACACATGTCTACCTTTACTGCTCCCCCTCCCCCCCAAAAAAATTTCAGAGGTTTGGATATGCATTAACATGTTCATGCTTGTTAGTAAATGAGGCCCTTAGATTGTAAGCCCTCAGGGACAGAACAACAGCTACTGTACAATTCATGTATAACTCCCCTTGATCTACCAATGAAAAGGCAAGACCTAAATAATCATTTTAGAAATTATTCAAAGGTCTGCTGTTTTAAAAGGTTCTCATCATTTGCTGTTCACGTGACTGGTTTGACACTCTACCTGAGAGTGCATTTTTATTGTTGAATGCAAACAGAGAGCCTTTATTTACTTTCTATATGTCGCTATATAATGTTCCTAATGATATTCTTTCTGAAGTGTTCTGAATTAGACTTCTTGTGGTGATTCTAGCAGCTTTAATGAGGTGAAAGGAACAACAGTTACTGTATGTTAAAGAGTTTGAACTGTTGCTAGAACTGCTTATGAAGTGTCGGATATGAAAGCGTTCAACATAAGCATCAATGTAAGAGTCAATCGATAATCATCTTAAGAATGGTTGAAATAAATGCAGGCAAACAAGGTGCTCTTTTCTGCCCCCAAGGGCTCAGAGTGAACTGTAGTGATTGAGGGCGCTATTTTTATCTTCCTTCAGTCCTCCCTAATTAGGTCTGTACTTTTCTGATATATGACTCGCCCCTCAGTTCTTGAACCTTTGCTTGGGGATTTCCCAGCTGTTATGCACTCCTGCTGTAATTGAAATCAAACTTGTTCTAGCCCCTAATTGATAGTGAATCTAACCATTCTATGTTTGCCATGAGACAGATGTACAGAAGGAACTTGGGAAACAGCATATGGAAATAAAGAGCCCTACTGGGGTGCAAACAGATTGAATCCTGCCTGCATAACAGAACAATTCATTTATGGAATATACAGTATATGTCTTTTGCACATACATACACAGATACGTATCTAGCAGATGCAGTTCCTTGGAAATGGAATATATAGATATAAATGTGTATATATATGTGCTGGATTCTTACCAAGGTTTTTTCTAAGTACCCAGCATGTCAACAACATTTTTATTTAGAGACTATAAGCCCCGTTTTGCACAGGTTGTATAGGTAGGAATCGGACAACCACTTAATCACAGCTCTCTCTCTCTCTCTTGGAGTGTAAGAACATACAAACAAAAATACTGAAAAGACACTCCAATCTACTTGACACCAAAAAACGCTTTAAGTTAATTGCATGAGAATCTCATAGGGGAGAAAAATGTTATTTTATATAAGCCAAATTGCTTCCTCTTCTATTCTTCCCGAGTGAACCGTGGCTCCTCCACATGTGCGTATCCAGTCGTGAACATTTCTTGAAGCTTCTCATTGATGTCACTTATCTGAATATTCATGATGCGAGATTCTCCACAATGCAAGGTTTTGTTTTATATATTTACAGCATATTTACAAATTAAAATATGTGTTTATAGTTTTATGCCTTCCTATTCTAAACCGCCTGGTACCAGAGGGGGTATATCAAATGAATAAAACTAAATTACAAAACTGGAAATCTGCGATGGGGGGTTAGAAGTGGAAGATACAGTGATGCAGCATCGGCATGTGCAGATAAGCACTGCGTCACAGTTTGTCGCTGCTGAAGGGGTGAGGGGGTAGCAGGATGGAGAGCTGACCTAGGATGTCTTCAATCCTTGCACTAGCCCTGGACAGGGCTGAAGTTGCACAGCAATAAAAAAACAAAATAGTGGGTTAAATGGGCCACAAATGGTAGGGAAACACATTGTCTCACTGGTTGCACCTAGCCATGGAAGAAAGTCTGCTCAAAATGTTTTAAGACTTGATTTAAATGTAGCTTGAGAGTGTTCTGAGTGAAGTAAATTCCACCATGAAGTAGCCAGGCATGTTCAATAAGATCTGTGAATAGATTCTTGACAGAGAACTCTGTAGGAAGGAACCAGGCGACAATTTGCCTGGGAAAAACCTAGAGAGTGACTAGTAATATAGGGAGTCAATAGTCTAGATCTAGTGGCTGTCTAGAGTGAATAACACAGAATATAAGGAAAATGATCTTATATTTTATTCTATTGGTCGCTGCTAGCCAATGTTTTTCCTTAAGTAATGGAGTTACATGATCATATTTCCTAGCTCTGTAGATCAACTTTACCGTAGTATCCTGTAGTAATTGCAACCTTCAAAGATGTACCTAGGGTACTCTCACTAAGAGAGAATTGCAGTAATCCAATTTTGTCAAAACTAGTGAGGTCAACAATGTCTTCCAGGTCTTTTGATCCAAACACAATCTCAATGAATACGTTAGGAGCCATCACACAGGAAAAGGATCTAGGTTTCATCCTGGGTAATATGTTGAAATCTTTTGCTCAATGTACAGTGGCAGCCAAGAAGGCTAATAGAATGCTAGAAATTATAAGAAAAGGAATGGAGAATAAAACAAAGGACATCATAATGCCTTTATATTGTTCTGTGGTGCATCCACACCTTGGGCATTGCGTGCAGTTCTGGTCACCACATTTAAATAAAATATCTAGCAGAAATGGAAAAGGTACAGAGCAGAGCAACTAAAATGTTAAAGGAGATGGATGGAAAGACTTAAAAGTTAGGGTTCTTCAGCATGGAGAAGAGACAGCTGAGTGGAGATATGATAAAGGACCACATGAATAAATGTGTATCAGTTGTTTAATCCTTCAAAAAGGAGAATGACTAGGAGACATGCAATGAAACTACAAAGTAGTACATTAAAGAGTAATTGTAGAAAATATTTTTTCACTCAGCATCTAATTAAGCTCTCAGATTCATTGACAGAGGATGTAGTAAAAGCTGTTAGTGTAGCTGAGCTTAAAAAAGATTTGGACAAGTTCCTGGTGCAAAAGTCCATAAATCATTATTAAAGTGGACTGGGGGAAATCCATTGCTTATCCTTGGGGTAAGCAGCATGGAATCTGACAAACCTTTTGGGTTCCTCCCAAGCACTTATAACTTAGATTGGCCATTGTTGGAAAAACAATACTAGACCTAATGGACCATTGGTCTGATCCAGTATGGCAAATCTTATGTTCTTATTCCAGCCTTAGACCAACCAACCTTCCTTCCTCAACCCGAGTTTTGTCATATACAGTGACTGCCTGCATCAAGGGTATTGCTTGTCCTTCTTCCAAGAATGACCATATCTCTGCTTTGACTTCTGAAAGTGTTCCAAAAAACAGCATTATTCAAGTAAAAAATAATGGAGGTAAAAGCTGGCGTTATATGTCATGGCTGGGAGCATTAGGTTACCAACACCCAGTCGGATGTTTCCAGCCACCATCTTAAAAGGGCTGGTACAAGTCTTAAAATCACAAGGTCCCCTATCCCCAGGCCAGAGCCCACAATTCCAGAAACCAAGCCATCATACCTCTAGTCCAGACCTCTTACCCCTCCGAAGTCATTCTTTGGACACCCCCAGATCCCCCTGTAGGCCTCTCAGGCTACCTGAATACTTTTCTGTTGATCTACAGAGAACTAGGCATGAGCAATTCCCAGTTGCTTCTGCCAGTTCTGGTGCTGGCCTTAAAATGGCATCCATGCCCTTAAGTGGTATCCTCATGGTACTACCATATAGGTTCAAGATGCCATATAAGGGCCCTTTCAAAAATTAAGTATATGAATATAAGGACCCTCAAAAGGCAGCTTGACCCCTAGTAGAAATACTACGTTTTTCACCATTTATGCCCCTATTTTATAAAGCAAAGTACACTCATACCTTACTTTACAATATAGGCCTGAAATCTAGCCACCATTATAAAATAACCCTCTATTGGTATTTTTATCTTGCTCTTTGGAGGTCATTTTATAAAACTCCTCCTAAGTATACATATGAAGAACTGATGCCAATCTAAGCATTTTAATCTTATGTGTGCATAAATGGACATTTACATGCGTAAACGTACATGCATTGGTCTGATCACACATGCTTTCACTAGGGTGGGTGAAGCATAGGGAGAGCGCACAAGTTTGCATGTAATTTATGAAATACTATACTTTATGCAACGTTCCTTTCAAATTAGGTGCTGGCGTGTATGCCACACTTTTTCAGTCATTTATGTTGGTATTTTATAAATTCAACCAAACACATATTAGACACAGGTGTGCAATGCATGAATAAATATGTATATTTATGTGAGACTTTATAATATTATTCGCTATGGGGTAACTTATAAAAAGCCATCTAGATTTGCACACAGACAACCCATGCAAAGTTAGATATTTTAGTCATATCTGCGCCAAAATAGTCACTTATGGGCATAAATGATGTTGTCACCATACTGTAAGTATGCACACTCAAAGGCAAAGTTTCACGTGCAAAGAGGCAGAGTATGGATAAATAGCAAGGCTACACACATTAAGGGTAAAGTCCTATAATGTATGTGTGCTCCTTACTAATTGACGGTCCGCTGTTTACACTAGGGCTGGTTGAACTGAACACACCTTAAATTAATACATCCTTTTGGTCTTTTATGCTAGTATTTTATAAAGCCAAGTGCACACATAATTGACTTATGAAATAGGTGTGAAATATGGGCATAGAAACACACATTAATTATGTGGGAATTTATAAAATTACCATACATGAGGATAATTTTATAACAGGGTACCTAAGTTAAATAAGCAAGAAGGCACCTATTTTGGCACTATTTTTAAGGACACACTTATGAGGTCATTCTTGAATGAGTGCGTAAAAGGTTACATGCTATTTACGCACATAAGTCTGTATTTTAAAGGCCTTACATGAGTGAAAGGGCACTTATGCGCACACTTAAGGTGGTCACTATTCTCTAAAGCTTACACGTAAGTCCCATTGTATGTACTTTTGGTTAGGATGTATATGGAGCAGAGGACAGGTGGGGCCTAAATTAGTGCACGTAAATTATAGAATATAATGTACATAAATTTTATACAAATCTAGGCACAGACATTTATGCCTACAGTAGAGCACATGTAACTGCTGCGCCTATGTTAAGGAACATACTTTACTTTTTAAAGTAGGCCCTGCATAACTGGTGGGAAATTATAGAATTGCTCTTTTAGTGCCTATAGGCCTGATTCTAAGTTGTGACTTGCAGGACTGCATGTCCCCGCAAGCCATCCTGCCCCTATTTCCCCTCCAACTCCCTGCACAGCTAGAGCAGCAGGATGGGGAGAACCAGCGGGGGGTGGGCGGAGTCTGGATGGAGCAGGGGCGGGCCGTGGCGGCAAGATGTACAGGGCCATTTCCGGTCATGGCCCTGTACGTACTGCGGGGTCAGGGGGAAGGTACTGATTATTTTACCTCAAAGGTGGAATAATCAGCACAAACCGGGCGATCGAAGTTGGATATCCCCCCCGGGGTCCAGTGTAGGGAGGTCCCTGCTGCCTGATCCAGGACCTGGCTGGCCAGTCGTGTGTTGGGCAGAGGGGAAGAGGAGGGTTGTTGTGCCACAGGAGCCAGTGGAGCCTGCGGGGAGCCGTCTTCGGGCCTGATTCTGTATGCTGTGAGAATGTCTTGCTCCCGCGGTACAGAATCAAGTCCTAATGGGCCCATCCTGCTCCGGGCCGTCCGGACAGCCCGGATGTGCCCCCTAATAGAATTAGATTCCATGTAACCTTATACAATTCTAGGGCAAATCCAGCAGCAATAGCACTGACATTCAGATGTTTATTCTTATATAATTTGGGGGTCATTCCAAGCTATGAGTAGTTGGGATCTATGCCCTGCCTGGACATACATCCCCGCTATTCATCCCCCCTTGCTGTCCCCGTGCAAGGCTCCCTGTACGAACAGTAGAGTTGTATGGGGAGCCTTAGACGGGGGCAAGAGGAAGGCAGAGTGAGGAAGGTGCATGGGTAGGGCAGTCACCCTGGACATAAAGGGCTGATTCTGAGGTCGGCCCTGTATGTCTGGGGTATGCCGGTCAAACAGGGGACTTATTCCACCTCAGAGGTAGAATAATTCCCCCTGGATGTGGGGTAGCAGTGGTGGCCAGCAGGGACAAAGCAGGGAGGCATGCAGGAGGTTCCCCGCAGCCAGACCCTGGCAATGGGAGTCCGGATCGGGGATCTGGCTGCAGGGAAAGGACGATCTCGACAGTGGGTGGTGTTTGCGGTTCCGTAATGGAGCCGTGGTGCCATGGCAATGAGACGCCATGGCATTTTGGCTCCATTATGGAGCCAGGCTGAGTTAGTTGGCTATGTGGCTGAGTGTGCAGCTGATCAGAATCAAGGTCAGCCTGCATGTCCAGGGTGGTAGACCTGATTCTGATCTCGCAGGGGCTAGATGACCTGCAGGATCAGAATCAGGTCTACCACTGTACGCCTTGATTCTGCCCGACTGCACAAGGTGCTGGATGTCCATCTGTGAATAGGCCTCCACGTGTATAAATTGTGACTCCACCCCTGTGCATGCTTTTTGTACATGTACATGCCAGCTTGCACCTCATGTACTTTTAGGCATGATCTAATTTTATAAGAGCCCATTTACATGCATAAAGTACCCTTTTACGTGAAAAAAATAGTTTATAAAATATAAGCTTGAAATTCAAATGATGCTCTAAATCCAACTTAGGCTCCTAAGTTAGGCGCCCAGTAGATGCACCTTTATTTTGGTGTGAATATAGACATCTAAATGATATCAAAGGTGACTTCAACTGAGAACTTTAGTTTGCTACTGTAACTTAGGTGTCCTGTGCCGGAAATGAGTGCTGAATTCTTCTCATTTCCCCAACCTGGTCCCACTTTATTTGAGATTTCAGAGCCGGCAAATTTTTTTAAATTAAAAAGTCTAGGCAACTAACTCATAAAGTTAAATGCCTAGACCTTTTGCAAATTGACCTTTAACTCAGCATAAGTGAAAAATGCACACATACTTTTTACTCCCCAGACTTTGAAATTAAAATTTTGTGCATACTTTTACTTTGAATTTGTTTTCCAGAAAAAGAGCAACACATATATATATACTTGCTAGAAAGTGGGGATAATTTTTCTGAGTTAAAATTCATGAATAATTTTGGAAATTCTAAAGTATGTACATAGTTTCACACCCCATTCCTGAGTACAGAGTGGATGATTTTATAAAAGCCTCTTTTTATGGGCAATGCAGTATTTTATCAAGGAAATGGCTTCTAGAATTACCGTTTCTGGTGTAAATTTCTGACTGCTCTCTATTTTTTTTTCTTTGGCATGAAAGTGTGCTTGTATTTTCACACCAAAAATGAGCTCAGAAACATTACCTGGGCGCACACATTTCTGCTAAGCTGTATTATATGCATATTTTAGGAATTTGAAATGTGTACATTTAAATGCAAAAACTTCCCTATCCCTAGAAATGCCTCCTCTCACTGTGAATAAAGTGCATCTCAATATACTACACTTGCTGAGGATAGTTTTCTGAAAATTCATTTTTGCAGGTTAAACACTCTTTTACTCACAGAAATAGCACAGGAAATGACCTTCCCTATATAGACTAGTAAATACTAACAGAGAACAAGAACTGATACCAGGACATATTTGGCAGTGAACTGGAGATGCAAAATTTGCCATCCAAAGAACAGTGGTGGGATATAAGGGCGTACGTAATATTTTTACATTGGCAACCTCAGCATTCAGGGCTCAATTTTGTATTAATAACTACTTATTTAGTTAAGCGAATAACCACTTAGGGTAAAATACTAGAAAAAGGTATTTGTATATGTTGTGAATGGAATGCATTATAATTGTTAATTAGATGCATGTTTGAGTGCCACTGTTTAGTGAGACATTTGCATAGCTATCTTATAATGTTTACGCCTGTCAGTAGTGCAGTACAGTTATGCAGTATTTCTTTAAAAGGTTCTGGAGTACCCCATAACCCATCTGGTTTCCAGGTTATCCACAACAAATATGCTTTAGACAAATTAGCCTAAAATTGAAATAGCTCATATGGATCTATTTCATCCATATTCATATTGGATTGTTCTGAATTCCAATAATGACATCATCTAAAATAGTTTTTCCTCTCTCAGTTACTGGATTAGCTGCTCTATGAAACAGTCTTTTATGGCATCTAGAAATTTTATTTCCATAGCCTGCACTAAAGATATCCTTATCCAATGAACATTGGGGCAATAGAATGTTATCTAATTTGATAGCCTTCCTAATTTCAGTAGGTATTTCACTATTGAGGTCATTTTAGAAACCCTATTTGTGTTTGGGATGTCCGAAAACGGATATAGAGACATCCAAATCACAGAGAGGTCTCCAGAGCCATTTTAGAAGCCATCTTTCTGGACATTCCCAGTGTGAGGACGTCCTAGTATGAACAGGGGCATGGTAGAGGTATGGCATTCCCAGGAACCTGGATACCCCCACCGGATCTCACAAACATCATGGATGTCCAGCATTGCATCTAAATTTAGTCCTGATCCAGACATGATCTGAAAAGTGCTCATTTTGGATGAAAAAACATCCAGAGGGTATAGAGAAGATAGCACGCCATCGTCTCTACTACTTACTACAATGTCAATGATAGCAGAGCATGACACACCTGGTTATTATAAATACATGTATACCAGTGACGATGTGAGAATGGAATACCTGAACCTGTCATACTGTGTTTTAAATTCTGGTTTTAAGTTCACTACCTCTTATTATTTATAGTCCTCTATTTAAATATATATATATGTTGATTTGTACTGTTTAGTTTCAACTTTTTATATATGGAACCTTTTTCATTGCTATTTTTGTATATGGTCGTTTTACAGGTTTTTATAATGATTTTATTTTATAACTATTTTTTATAATTCTTTTATTATACAAATCTTTTTTTGTGTGTATTTATGATTTGTAGACCTCTGATGCAGGTGTGTTTGCTGAAATTTGGCTTTCAGTAAACACCTACTATAGATCATCTATGTCTCTGTCCACGGCCTTAGTCTTGCTCCGATTTATTTTCTGCTCTTTCGACTTGTTTGTTAGAGAGGTTTCCTTTCATTTTTTCCTTCAACATTCCTTTCTTTAACCTGATCATCTTTTCTAAGTTCAAATACGGTACACTCATTCAAGCTGGGAGGTTCAAAGTTAGGGAAAATTCAAACTGAGCCAGATTCCAACAGGGGCACGTCCGGGCCATCCCGATGTCCAAAAAATGGACAGCCTCAAAATCGCACCCGATTCTGCAACCATGGGAGCTAGATAGATCCGCAGTTGCTGGATCGGGCACGGAATGGCCCCGATTCAGTGGCACAGGATGTCCTCCCTACAGCCTGTCCTATGCTCCTGCTGGTGCACCAGTGCCGTGGCGTCCTGTTGCCATGGCACCAGGACACCCAGCAGGAGTGCATAAATGCCACAACAGAGGAAACTCTCATTTCCCTGCTGCTTGACCCTTGGAGTGGACAGCCAGGGCCAGGATCGGGCAGTGGAGACATGTCAGCATCTGCCTGGCCATTTTGGTGGGGCTGCCTAGCCTGAATCCCACAATTGATGGGAATTATTCCACCTCTGAGGTGGAATAAGTCCCACTTCTATCTCTCCCCTGCTGGAAGTACAGGGCTATGACCTGAATAGGCCCTGTATGTCAGGGTGCTTTGGCCTGCCCCCGCTCTGCTCAGTCCCCACCTCCAGCCCTCCCCCTCCTGCCCCCATCCAGGTCTCCCCGCACTACCCCTCAGTACGTGCGGGGAGGGCTGGACTCATGATTGAGTGCCAGGCCAGAACGGGGGGTTGGCCGACCTACCAGGACGTCCAACCCCACTATTTGCGTCTCTGCATCGGGCCCAATAAGTTTATAAATATTATTTTAATTTTAGCCCAAAATTTTAATCAGTAGGCCAGGTTTATAACTTTACTTACAAATGTGCCAGTCAGACCTACTTGTTGTACTTATCTACATAGTGAATTTTGTTCAAAATAGCAAGATTTCCACCAGGGCCATACTGAGCGTGAATTGCGCCCTGTGCGACTTGCACATCGAGCGCGTGCAACCCCCCCCCATCCAGTCACTTTCTGGATGGTGGCGGTGGAGAAGAGGCGCGCCTGATGTGCAAGTTGCCGGCGTGCTAAGCAGATCTGTCTCTCCTTGCTCTGATGCTGCGTCAGAGGAGGGAGGAACCAGACCTGCTTGGCATACCGCGAGAAGGCATAAGGGGTGCATTTCAGCTGCCTGCCGCCGCTGAGAGAAGAAAAAGTGGTGACAGCAGGCAACAGCAGATAGCTGTAATGCGCCCCTTAAGCCGTTGCGCCCTGTGCGGCTGCACCTCTCACACAGGGCTAGGTACGGTCCTTATTTCCACTAAGATAATTAAAAAAAATGGGCAAATTAACTCATATTTGTACTTTACAATCATTAGACATCTGAGAGTCTCTACATGCAGTTGTTTTTTTTCTGTAGACCGCGCTTTGTTCATGATTGAAAAGCACCTTTCAGTTGGAGCATTGGAACCTGGAAAAACATAAAAATAATTCAACTAGTTTGCAGAATTTTTTATATGGTACCTCATTACTTTTGAGGTAGCCAAACACCTCCTTCCATTTTTTGTCAACCTTGGTGTCTGTTTTTTTTTCTATTCTTGAACTTTTTCTTCAGAAACAAATGACTTAAGACAAGAAAACTCATCAAACCATTCAGTATCATTTATCACTGACTCTAGGCCAGGTCTTGTAGACAAAACGTTTTCTAAAGACGACTCTAGCTCACCACTCTGGTTGTTTTTGAAAGAGAGTCCACTGTTGTTTCCCAGTTTCCTGGAAGTGAGTGGTCCACACATTGCTTGAAATCTGCTTCATCAAAGCTGCCCTCTTCTTTAAGGTCTTCAAGATTGTCAGAGGCAAAAATACTTCATTCTTCCTAGTTACTAACTTGTTTTGAAGGTCACTGATTACTCCAGTCACTTCTGTCATAAAGATTTTTTTGAGAGTCAATTTTTAAAGTAGCATTTTGGAAAATCACTGCCTGACTGTTCAGAAAGTACAGCCAGACTTCTGCTGATTCACTCAAAAAGGTGTCTGATGATAACTGGGCATTTTTCCTCACTCAAAAAATATGATCTCAGTGGTTGGAACATTTTAATTAACCTTTCTATCTCTGATTGTAAAGCCAGCCACCTAGTGTTACTGTATCCAGAGAACATTTGATATTCACTCTCAACAAAATCACACATCTCTTTAAGGTCTTCGCTTCTCACTGTATAAATGTGAAAATGTCTGAATATTTTGTCAACAATAACTTCAGTGTCGCACGGCAGATATTAGGCAACAGTGCTGATACAATTGTGAGCAATGTGAGCTGCACATTGTACCAATTAAATTGCTTCCTAAATCTTTTTGCAGCTTGTAAAAAGTATTGTTATTACCCCTCCTAGCGGCCCTACCAAAATTCAATTGGCATTGTCAGCACACAGTGCCAAAACTTTGGATCTTAGCCCATTGGACTCAGCTGTATCAAGAATGCACTTGGAAAGAATGAGGTTTTGCCTTTAACTTCATGGACATCAAGTACTTTTACCTGAACCTCTCTCAGGAAGAAAGTACCTTACTAAAATAGGGCACACTTTAATGCTTCTATGGTTTGAGCAATCACCAAAAACTGTTAAAAAACGTGTCGGAAAGGTCTCTTTTGAGGGAATCAGTAAAGTCGGTTTTGAAAACATTACATTTTGGTTCGTGCACAAGAGAATTTTTCATCAAAGCATTTTTTCAACAACTTTGAGGTATAGTCTAATGACTGAAAAGAATGATTGTGGACAACACAGTGATAAGCCCTTGTACCATCAGTTGTAGCTAGTGACTGAGTCTTCTCATCAAAAGTTTAACTTTTAAAAAAAGAAGTCACAGTTCTACATGAAGAAGCACTTACATCTGCTGTCTTGTGTTTGTCCGTCCTTAGGTGCTGAACAACGTCACCTTTTCCTGCATGTGCAATAGAAAAAGAAGACGGGCATTTGTTACAACACACTGTTCTATCACCAGAATGTTTCTTAATGAAGGGGTATTCATTTTGTAGGTGATCATTAAAAACGCACTTTATTTTCAACATTTTAAAATGAAAATGAAGTCTAAAGAACAAATAGAAACATGCATCCTAGGCTAAGAGCCTACACAGATAACAGAAACAATGAAATCAGCTGCCACTGACCGTGATACTGATACTGATGTTGGCCCCAGGATCATAGGCGGCAGCTCTGTGGGTGCTGTGGTGCTTGAGCACCTCCAATACTTTCTCCTGTAAATCTATATATCTGTAGCAAAAAAAAGAACATTCTCCAGAGCTGCAGGACAAGGGAGAAAGGAAGGTTTCTCTATCTTAGCTACTGTTCCCACCTCCCCCCTGCTTCCTATTGGCTGGCTTTATCTGACTGATGATTGCCTGGGTCCTGGGGAGGAATGAGAGCCAGATCTGTCAGATGTGCTGAGGACTCAGAAGTTTAGGATTGCCAACCATCTAAATTATTTTAGGATTCTACAACTTTGTAAAGTAGCTGTCTTAGAATGATGTTTAAAGTGTCTGGGTATTTTTTAGAGTTTAACTCTACAGCTTCAGCCCCCCCCCCCCCCCCCACTGTGCAGAGTAAGTGGTAGGTTCCAGCCAATGATTTTCTGCACAAGGTCTGGGAGAAAGTCAGTGGAATAAGTGGGTTTCTTGGTGGGGTGAGTGGGGTTGCTGAGAGGGTAGAAATGTAAGAGGAATGGGGTAAAGTGTGAGGAGGCTATTGCAGGCTGAGAAAAAGAACTTGTATCAAAAGCAAGAACTGGGGGCATTGAAGTAGAAGAGTGAAAAAGCAGTACAGCACCAGTAGACAGAGACAGAATCTATCTGTCTGAAAAGTGCTAGTGTGCATGTGTGTACCTGATTTGAGTGGTGGGGGGGGGGGGGAATGCATGTGCATGTGTGTGTGACTGAAGTACTACAGAGTTCATGCATATGCATATGTTTCTGTGTCTCTGATGGAAATAGTCTCATATAAATAGAGTTTCCCTTTGAAAATTTCAGCTAGAGTGGAGAAGTTCACTGGTACAAATGTGGAGGAGTTTAGGAGTGGTCCAAGTGTTTTAAAATAGGGGGCATTTAGGTGTCCCAAAAGAAGTAAAACGATTCCAGAGACAAATCCTTAAAATACAGAACTGTCCCTGTATAATAGAGGATGGTTGGTTACTTTATTTAAATGCACCTGGGCTACTTCAGTCTTTATCACAACCTCCCTGTTTCATCTTTAGCATTGTGCCAATATCTTTTGAAGGTCATATGTTCCTGGGTGATTGTTAGCTTTCCCCCAAGATTTAATTTAAAATCTGCTCTATCTGATCTGGTCCTTGTTGCTAACTTCCATGGATCAGCAATGAAATTTTCAAGTGTTTGTGGCTAATACTAGACTATGAACTATGGCTTATGCACTTATGGACAAAAAACAGCAGGTGCGCCAACAAGTGGTAGAAGGCACTTTGATTCACCAAGGAAATCCCCAACACATTTCAGCCACTAAGGCCTTATTCAGGGGGTAGCAAACCTTGAAAATGGCAACAAACATCAAGTAATAAAATAATTCAACTGATGTCATCAGGGATTAATAAATAAATAAATAAGTAAAACACAGATTAAAAACAAACATCATTATGTAAAATCGTTAATGAATCCTTAACATCAATAAGTACTATTCTAGAAACAATCCAGACAAGGGTGCAAGGCTGAAAACACATACAAAACACAGAAAAGGGGGAGGGGGGTTGAGATACTTTTGAGATAGGGAAAGGGGGACCACTGATAATCGAGCATTGCACCACACTGTGCACGATGTGTAGACGGACAACTCAGAAATGGAGAACAGAGCACACATGAAATGTGTCATCAACAGACTTATCAGGACTTGCAATACCTGGACTTCAAAGTGTCACTACAAAGTGTATTCAAAATAAATTAGAGGAAAGAACATCAAGGTGGATGTGATATACGCAAAACTGCACAGATTAATATAACTGAATGGTTCTACATGTCTCTTTTGATCTTAGACGGCTGTATTTAAAGGACACACCATAATAAACGTTATTTTGTGTAAACACTATTTGAATGTAAAACAGCTCCCTTGGCTGACATAGCAATATATGAATCCAAGGTAAGAGGAGCAAGATGAAGCCCTTATTATTCATATGTTGTGGAAAAAATAATAACTTTTGTACTGTCTCTAGCACAACTGGTATTATTCAGATTAAGTAGGGCGATGTCATATATAAACCAAGGTGACGATACTGATTCATTTAGTTGTGACAGCCTGAACTTTGAACCCAGTTTCGACACAAATTTGCTCATTTAAATACAACCGTTCCAGCGGGGAGTCCCCAATGCTGTTAGTGCTTTGAAGTTGCCAGTTTACGAATTCAGCTTGTCTGATGACCCTAAATTTGGTGAGTACCTATGGGCATTTATTTCATACGTTGACATCGGTCACTACTTACAACATGTACTATTTACTGATATAGTGAATGATGAGTCCAGTTTGAAAGCTTAATCTTCGCCGGTGGCTTTCTTAACTGCTTCACATAAAACAACTGATGACCCATTCGTAGAATAGTTCACAATTTCCGCATTCTTAAATTTATCTCAATTCTTTATAGATCTTATTTTCTAGGTATTTCAGCAGACTTAATCTGAATAATACCAGTTGTTCTAGACATAGTACAGAAGTTATTATTTTTTCCACAACATATGTTTTTTGTCCTTTGTTCCTGAGTGGGTGTTTGCTCTCTGTTGGACTCCTATGCACTTAAGGACCTGGGTTTTCTGCTTACCAAGTTAGCTGTGGCTGGAGATGTTATGGTGACAGTATTTGTATTCCCCAAGAGTGGACTTAAAGGTGACACCTAGTGGCCAAATCCATGGCAAATATTTGTAGTGTTCCTCAAGGGGCTCTAGTACTGTTTTTCATAGGTAAATAACAACATGGTTTTAACAAGTAGCATCATCATAACAGACAACATAAATCCCCAAAAGTGAAATATGCAGATATAATTCATACTCATAAAAAGTCTTCTGAGGTAAAATATTCTAGAACGAAGGAGAGAACAAGAGATTGATGATAAAAGCATAACAAAACAGTTCCTCCGAGGCAGCACAGGGCCCCCTTAAAAAGATCAGTGGGAAACAAGCATAAAGAAAAAACTCAGTAAAATGCAGCATTAAGCAGATATGTCTTCAAAGCAACTTTAAATTTTAAATGATCTCACTCTCCTTTAGCCTCTGCAGGGAGTTTATTGAAGAGTAGTGGAGCCGCATAAAAAAGGAGGAGCTATGTATTTAAGGCCACAAGGACATAAGAAATGCCATACTGGGTCAGACCAAAGGTCCATTAAGCCTAGTATTCTGTTTCCAACAGCGGCCAATCCAGGTCACAAGTACCTGTCGGCACTGTTCCCTCTAAGCTGTGCGCGTGTGCGTGCTCACACACCTCGCCGAGTGAGCGCACATACTTTACAACAGAGCGCACAAAAATTACGGTTCTGATTCTGATAGAAAATGACACAGACGTCTTAAAATTTAAAAGTTGTGATTGTAATTACTAGAAATTTTCCGCTTCATTTAGTAATCGTCTTTTTTTCATTTAATTTAATTAAAATCAATGTGGTGTACATACTGTATCCTGACGTGTAGTCAAATTTTAAAGTATATAACTCCGAGTGTCGTTATGTGGCGCACAAAAATGTAACCTTCCTTCAAAAGCTGCACAGCTGATATTTTATGCGCACACAGCCTACAGAAAATTAGAGGGAACATTGCCTGTCGGGTTCCTAAAAGGTAGACAGATTCCATGTTGCTTATCCCCAGAGTAAGTAGTAGATTTCCCCAGTTCAATTTAATAATGGTTTATGGACCTTTCCTCCAAGAACTCATCCAAACCTCTTTTAAATCCAGCTATTCTAACAGCTTTTACTACATTCTCTGGTAATGAATTAGAATTTGATTAGGCATTCAGTGAAAATATATTTTCTCTGATTAGTCTTAAATGTTCTACATTGTAACTTCATTGCATATCCCCTAGTCTATCTAATTTTTGAAGAAGTAAAACACCGATATACATTTACCCATTCCATTCCAGTAATTATTTTATAGACCTCCATCATATCTCCCCTCAGTCATCTCTTTTCCAAGATGAAGAGACCCAACCTTTTAATCCTTTCCTTGTGGGGATATCCTTCCAGCCCCTTTGCCATTTTGTTTGTTCTTCTCTGTACATTTTCTAATTGCGACCAGAATTGCACACGATATTCAAGATGCAGTTGCACCATGAAGCAATACAGAGGCATTATAATATCCTGTGTTTTATTCTCCATTCCTTTTGTTATGATTCCTAGCATTCTATTTGTTTTCTTGGCTGATGCTGCACACTAGGCAGAAGGTTTCAATATATTATCCATGAAGATACCCAGATACTTTCCCTGCATAGTGATTCCTAATGTGGAGCCTTGTATTGTGTATCATAGTTTGGGTTTTCTTTCCTAAGGGCCTGATTCCATTCCTTATGTCTGGGCCCGCTGTGCATCTGGCCGGAACCAGACACACACAGCGAGTTGCGATTCCGATTCTGCGGGATCGGAATTGCGAACAGGCCTGTACGTGCAGGCTGGGACCCCGATTTTGTCCGGCCTGCATGTACAGGTCTTCCCCGGCTAACTCAGTCAGCGCTCGTCAATGGAGCCACGGCACCATGGCATCCGGTTGCCATGGCATCATGGCTCCATTGAAGAGCCATGATCCCCGGCCGCCAGCTTTAAAAGTGAATTCCCCACAGCCCGACCCCTGATCTGGCCTCCTAAGGCCAGGGTCGGACTGTGGGGAATGTCCTCAGCCTCCCCCTGCCCCATCCTCACCTCAGGCCCACCGTCCTCTGACAACTAGGGGAACTTATTCGGACATACAGGGCTGACCTTGGAATCGGCCCTGTACATCTGGGGCCGGCAACCGCCCACTGCCCACCCCAATGCCACCCCCGATCCACCCCCTCCCCGCCCCTGTCTAACTTCCCGTACAATTGGCGGGGAAGTTAGACACTGATGGGAAGGCCCACGAATAGCGGGGACAGAATAACCCTCTAAGTGCATAACTTTGCACTTGTCCACATTAAAGTTCAACTGTCATTTGGATGCCAAGTCTCCCAATTTTGTAAGGTCTTTGTTCTGTCTTGGGTGTAGTCCAGTCTACAGCCTCTTTAAAGATCATACACCCCTCCCCCACCATGAAGTAAACAATGAATAAGACACTATGGTCCCGATATTGAGATGGGCAGGCTATGTGCCACTACGGCGCATAGCCTTCCCACTGACCCTTAAGTCCAGATATTCAATGCCGGAGTCATATGTTGCAGACACAGGAAGCCGCATTAGCTAACCGGGCAGCAGCAATATTGCATGTTGCCTAGTTAGCTCCAGTGCCTTAAAGATAGACAAGGGTTTGCCTCGCCTATCTTTAACCAAAACTATACAAACCAATGAAACAGAACAACCACTCTATAAACAAAAATCCAAAAGGAGGGGGGCGGAGCCTGATGTCCAGCGGGTAAGACGCTTCGCGCTGAAGCTCCCGAGAGGCCTACTCAGAATCCTGACTTAATACCTATACAAACTTAATATTTTGCTCCGAGCTTACCGGGGTACCTCGGGGGGGATGGCGGCCCATAAACCAGCGCGCTTGGACTTCGGGTCTCCTTCTTCTTCACACGGAAAACGCTCCAAAACAGAGGTGTCTTCCCCACAGAAGATGGTTCCACTTCGTGAAAACCCCGAAATGCACCTGGAGATTTTAGAGTAAATACGCGGCGTGAAGGAACTGGTGCAGTCCAATGGAGAAGCGCTTCGAGCCATGCCATTATCGTCCAATTTCCCTCCTAAACGCGGACTATAAAATATTTGCCACCATTCTCTCCACCCGGCTCTCTGATAGGATGACACAGCGAGCTGGGCTTGGTGGGAGGGTTTTAAGGCATCTATCCGTGCAACTATAACCAGCTATCAAATTCGGCAGGGGAAACAAAGAAAGCAGCACTTACTGATTCTAGAGCAACAGATACAAGCTGGGGAGCGTCTCCTCACGTCCCGTACTGACCCATGTATTTTACTCCGCTTACAACGCTTGCGTTTTCAATACAATCAGCTTTTGTATACTGCTGCTGCTAAAAATATTGAATCACAACAAGGGATATATTACCGGGAAAATAACCGTGCTGGCAAATTGTTAGCAAATGCCCTGAAAGGTCAAAAAGAAGCCAAGCGTGTTCCCGCTCTCCGTAATCCGTCGGGGGGGGGGGGGGGGCTTGGTCACTAAAGATACAGAAATCTTAGAACTCTTTCGTGATTTTTATACTCGGCTTTATCAATCTGAATGTGATTTTGAGCCAGAAGTATTTGAACGTTTACTTTCAGGGGTACAAAGACCGACCCTATCTGACGAAGATAGAGTGGCCATGGACAAACCATTCACTTTATCAGAAATTCATTCTGCTATCAAGAAATATGCCACAGGTCGAGCTGCAGGCCCAGACGGTCTCCCTGCTGAATTCTACAAAACCTTTAACGCTGACTTAGCTCCTGTTTTGAAACTTTATTTTTCTGCTCTGGCCGAGGAGGGATCTCCTTCTGGGTCCTTTTCAATGGCAAATGTAGTAGTTTTTGAGAAAGAGGGGAGAGACCCGCAACTAACAGCTAATTATCGTCCAATTTCCCTCCTAAACGCGGACTATAAAATATTTGCCACCATTCTCTCCACCCGGCTCTCTGATAGGATGTCTACCTTAATACACCCAGATCAATGCGGTTTCATTCCCGGTAGATCAACTGCTGACAATGCTCGGACTCTATGTCATGTACTGACTGCCGCAGTTAATCTTGATCGCCCATTTGTTGGCCTCTCACTTGATGCTGAGAAGGCCTTTGATCGCTTAGAATGGCCCTTCCTGTTTGCAGCCCTCCGCTGGTACGGATTCGGAGAAGGTTTTCTCCGCTGTCTCCGCACCATGTATGCACAGCCTACAGCCAGTATCTGTGCTAATGCTTTAAAGTCTCAGCCATTTCCCCTTCAACGCGGTACTCGCCAGGGATGCCCATTGTCTCCACTTCTTTTCGATCTTGCACTCGAACCCTTAGCTTTACTAATCCGGCAATCGGAGGAGATTCATGGAGTCCCCTTCTCTCATAGGGAAATCAAAATTTCAGCATATGCTGATGACCTTATGCTCTTTGTCTCTATAGACTCAGTGCCGGCTGTCCTAGAGCAAATTGGTAAATATTCACAACTCTCCGGTTATAAGATAAATTGGACCAAGTCGGTAGCCTTTCCACTAAATCCTCTGCTTCATCAGGCAGATATGCAACCCTTTCCCTTTTTATGGCAACCTCGCATGGTCAAATACCTTGGGGTTCACTACTGCTCTCCTTTGGAAGACACTATCTCTTTTAATGCCAAAGACTTAACCTCTAAAGTCCGGGCGCTTACTCACCGTTGGACTCCTTTAACACTTACCTGGTGGGGTCGCCTAGAAACCATAAAAATGATGATTGTTCCGAAAGTGAATTATATTTTAGAAATGTTGCCCTGTCTCCTACCTCGACGTACATATAAAGATATAGAGGGCCTTCTGACTAGATACCTATGGCAAAACAAGACACCTAGGATAGCGAAACATAAGCTGCAAGCAGATAAGGAAAATGGGGGTGTCAGATTCCCTGATTTCCTGAAATACCATCAATCTTTTCTTCTCAAACAAGGCGCTCGTTGGCTGGAAGATCTAGCACCGAGTAGACCTGTGTGGCTAGACATAGAGGAGGACCTTTGCAAACCGATTCCTCTTACTTTTCTCCCTGGTATGACTCTCCCATCAGACTCCCACTATCCACCAATGCTTTTAGACACTTTAGGTGCCTTTAATACTCTTATGCAATCTTTAGACTCCCGACTCTGTCCGTTAGACAGGCTCCCGCTTTGGTACAATACTCGATTTCAAATACAAAATAAACCGATGGCGTGGAGCCCCTGGTACACTAGGGGCATTTGGATTCCTAACCCATGATGGTCGCTGGAAAACTTTTAGTGAATTGCAAATTGAATTTGGTCTCCCAGCAAAACACTACTTTCAGTTGGTGCAACTTCAGCATTGTCTTCGGAGTGCTAAAGTGCTCCCGCCATCGGCATCCCCTACACAAGGATTGTCGGAGACTATCCGATCTATCGGGAGTTCACCGGGTGTAGCATCTAACTTTTACAAAACCTTATGTAATGCTATAATTAGAGGTACCCCTATAGCACAGAAAGCATGGGAGCGAGAATTGCATGTAACTTTGACCCCGGAGCAATGGAGCCTTGTCTGGAGTAGATTGACACGGGTTTCTCGATCCGCCTCACTCACACAGACACTCTTCTTTCTAGCCCACCGGTGTTTCTACACTCCTGACAGATTAGCCAAATGGAACACCACTCAGGGCAATAGCTGTTGGACATGCCATGCGGCCATTGGTTCACTACCTCATGTTATGTATGAATGTCCCGCACTACAGTATTACTGGCGTCGGGTCTGGGGTCGTATCCAATCTATTTTGCACTTTCAAGAGCCCCTCTCTTGGAGGATAGTGGGACTTCGCTCAGCTGCGGGGATCCCCTCTCTTCCAAAAACGGCTTACTTCCTTTTGGACTTTATGCTAGGCATCGCTATTTCCCTAATTACGAAATACTGGAAAAATAGCTCCCATCTGAGCCCCAATGAATGGTGGAATCATGTCTGTCTCTACAGTAAATATGAACAAATACCTCGTATGTTTGCTTCTTCCGTTCAGACTCCTCATCATCTGTCTAAATGGAAGATGCTCAATGACTATGTTCACACTGCTAAATGCTCTCATCTGACTGTTTAAATTTGTATAAATCTCTGTCCCATGATCATTCTGTATCGTAGATACTCTTTTGTTCGTTTTGATGTACAATCACTGTTGTTTGGAAGTGCTCACATGCTGATATTATCGGCTTAGAGAAGAAGCATGGGGGTGGGGGGTAATAGGGTTTGCTTTTCCTTATTGTATACTTGTTTTGTCTCCTTTGGTGTGTTGTTTCTTTTGTTTGTTGCAAAATGAAAATAAAAGTTTAAAAAAAAAAAAAATCCAAAAGGATTGTCTGTGAAACAAGCAAAGTGTGTCAGTGTAACTTGTTTGTCGGGTCTCACACAACAGGGGAGAGTAATTATAATTTAACTTCCAATGTGAGCGTGACCCATTTTAATAATACACAAAAATTCAAAACAAAACGCGAAAACTGCTAAACTTAGCTGTGCAATCCAGAATCTCCACTGCTACCACATTCCACAGACACTCGTGTTTCAGGCTCAGAAGCCTTGCTTCAAGTGCGACCCACTTCTGAGAAACGAATCTGGTGCCAAAAAGTGCCGAGTCCCATGGCGTTTTTGGCACTCAAGTGGAGGTTTTTGATTTGGGGTTATCTTTTGTCCCTACGGTCAGTTATGATCCGTTTTTAACACGTGTGGCCTTACATAGGTTTTTCAGAAAACTGAGGATTCAATTGTTTTTTTGCAGATAGGGTATCCACCCGAGATGATTCAGTGGTGCGTCCCTTGTCCAGATGGACTCCTCTGGGTCCGGTAGATGCCGCCTTGCAAACCTATCAATCCTTGGTTTTGAGGGATTTGTCCTTATTGGAGGAGGGGGGCACCTCCCGATGATATTCTAATGTGACAAGGCTTCAGCGTGAGGCTATATCTCATTTGGCCTCGGATCCTAGATTTGTGATTCGTAACGCTGACAAAGGCGGGGCAGTGGTTCTTCAATCCCTCTCTTCTTAAAGCGAAGGGATCACTCAACAACTGGGGGACTTACGATATTATGAAGCCCTACCACATGATCCAACCCCACAATTGGGCATAATTATCAAGTCTTTGATTCATGAAGCCCAGAATCGGGGTTGGATCACTTCTAGTGAGGCGTCTTTTCTTATTACTCCACATTCTAGGATTCTGACTTTTTACACTGTTCCAAAGGTCCATAAATCTATGCAAGACCCAACGGGGAGGCCGATTGTGTCGTGCAGGGGGTCCATACTTGAACCTCTGTCGAAATTTTGTGACATCTTTTTGAAGGAAGAAGCTCGGAAAGTACGTTCATATCTTCGTGACACCTCTCACTTCTTGGAAAAATTGATGAATTTCACTGGTCCTGTTGATAGTTTAATACTGGTAACGCTGGATGTGGCGTCCCTTTACACAAATATCCATCAGGAGAAAGCTTTAGGACTCCTGGGTTCTGCCTTCACTACAGCTCCCCAATGCCTAGCTAGATCCTTTTTGTTGGACCTTATCCATTTAGTTTTGACAAAAAATTACTTTTTGTTCCAGGGCAAGTTTTACCAACAGTGCGGGGTCATTGCAATGGGGGCAACAGTGGCTCCCTCCATTGCTACTCTATACTTGGGTGATTTTGAAGAATCTTTGATCTATCCAGCGGAGGCTTTTGTAAATGTTCCATTATGGCTGAGATTTCTGGATGATATTTTCTTCCTTTGGACATCTTTGCTGGAAGCACTTCATGAGTTTGTCACATGGCTAAAAACTCTGAAACCTAACATCCAGTTTACCTCCCACATCCACCAACACAGTTTGGAATTTTTGGATGTATGGATTGTAAAAATGGAGGATGGATTTTCTACCACCTTATTTAGTAAGCCTAGTCAACGTAACAGTATACTGCGATTCCACAGTCACCATCTGGCCCCTCTGCGAAGGGGTTTGCCATATGGCCAGTTTTTGAGGATCCGCTGCATCTGTTCTACAGTAGAGGAATACAAACATCAGGCTATGAATTTATGGGCACGCCTGGCAGCATGGGGTTATCTTCAGAGGATTATCAAGAGGGCATACATCTGTGCCCGATATACGGACAGAGATTGGCTCCTTCAGCCTTCAGTAAGGGCACCTACTCTAGAAAGTGATAGAACTGAGAGTGACAGAATTGTGGGCATTCTCCCCTTTATGCGCAATTCTTCCCAACTGGTAACAATTTTGAGACGACAATGGGACATTCTCAACCTCCATCCTTGTTTTTGGACTTCAATTAGTTTCACCTTTACTAGAGGCCGTAATCTCTGAGATTATGTGGTACATTCAGCTATGCCCACGGACTGTCCACTAAGACAAGAGGATGGCAGGGGTCATGTAGCCTGTCAGGCCTGTCAATTCTGTGCTAACACTTTGGAAGGTGTTGATTGGGTGAATTCTGCCACTGGCCCAATTATAGATTTTTAGGGGAGAGCTCCTGTAGTAGCAGCTTCATAATGTATCTGCTACAATGCCCCTGTAATCTGCTGTATATTGGCCGCACTAGTCGTCCGGTGAAGGTTTGCCTCACTGAACATGCCTCTCGAATTAGAACTTCCACACTTTCTGCTCCTTTAATGGAACATTGCATTTCACTGGGTCATGTGTTTCTGGACTTCAAATGGTGAGTGACAGACATTGTCCCAGTAGACCCGAGAGGAGGAGATCGGATACGTCGTTTATAGTGGCTTGAACAGAGGTGAATTTACCATCTGCGAAGTGTTATACCGGGGGGTTTAAATTTGGAATTGGAATGGGGGAGTTTATAGGCATTTTCATTCATGTTTTTATTCATTGGTTCACCAGCTTTTTCCTCGTAGTACGTCATTTTCAGCAGCCAATCACAACGCAAGCAGGCATGGTGACATACGAGCCATGGGACTCGGCGGTTTTTTGGCACCAGATTCTTTTTTCTGAAGCGGGTCGCACTTGAAGCAGGGCTTCTGAGCCTGAAACACGTGTGTCTGCGGAATGTGGTAGCAGTGGAGATTCTGGTTTGCACAGCTAAGTTTAGCGGTTTTCGAGTTTCGTTTTGAATTTTTGTGTATTATTAAAATGGGTCACGCTCACATTGGGAGTTAAATTATAATTACTCTCCCCTGTTGTGTGAGACCCGACAAAAAAGTTACACTGACACACTTTGCTTGTTTCACAGACAATCCTTTTGGGTTTTTGTTTCGCCTATCTTTAAGGCATAGATCGCTAACCGGGCAGCATGCAATAGTGCTCCTCCCGGTTAGCGCTTGTCCTCACCTCTGCTCCACCCCAGAATACCCCCAACATGCCCCGATGCTAGCTGGATAGCATCGGGCGCGTAGGGGAGTTAGGAGGGTATATTCAATGGCACTAACCATGTAATTGCCATTGAATATCCCCATTTACGACATTTGGGCTGTAAACCATGAAAATGCCTTTTGAATATCGGGCCCTATAAGTCTCTTTTATCAAGAAAGGATCTAACTGCCCAATTTTCCCTAAGCGGACAGAAAGAAAATCGAGTAAGCCATTAATCAAAACTCAGATGTAAATATAACTGAACTAATAGCATGAAAAAATCCTGGGAAGTGGTAATGGAAGGTTCATGGTACAGGGATCCCAGTATTGGTTCAATTTGAGTCTGATATGCAATGGAGCAAGGGGAAACTGTGTACTTTGAAGTGATGTGGGCTATTGAGACGTGCTGCTTAAAGTTACAAGCTCCTAAGATGTAACGTAAGATTTTACGTATGTTTATTTTTGTAGAGAAAAGAAGTTGAAATCAACATTGAATAATGTTGATCACGCTGTCCAAGTCCAGTCCTCAAGGGCTGCAAACAGGTCAGATTTTCAGAATAACACATACCATGAGACATATTTGCATGCAAATCTATTTCCTGCATATTCGTTAAGGACATCCTGAAAAACTGGCCTGTTTGCAGCACTTGAGGACTAAACTCGTGCTAACCTAGTATATATAAACGTGTAGCAGTGCAAAAAGATGCTCTTCTATTTTTTCAAAGAGGAATTCATGCTCCTAAATTGGCCTGCATCTCAAGTACTGTAATAGAGGATGGGCCTGTGTGTTGATCAATAAAGATGGAAGTTCCCATTCTGTATGTTGGAGGGAGTTGTAAAAGGCCTTCCTTGATCTGGGTCTGAGAGGTTGAGAATTTGCATTTAACCATGGCTGGGCTTGAAGGCTGTTGGATCTCTGGGGCTCAGGGATGCTGTAGGGTGCTGCCTTTCTTCATGGCCAGCTAAACCTTGCAACAGAGAGAGAAGGTCTCTCATGCTGTCTTGGCCTAAGCAATAAAGAATAATTGAGACCTGGGGAGGGTCTGGAGATGGAGTTTCAGCTGAGAGCAGCTGTTGTAAGCAGCAGAAGTTATAAAGTGAACTATCTATCTGTAGCCTTCTGCCTCAATATATATGTTCATTCTAGCTATCTATGTTTGTAAAGTGTGTGTATATACTATATATATGCTGTAGATCTCTATCTTTCTATATACATAGATAAAGATCAGTATAGATATAGAAAGACAGATATCTGCACAGATATGAAGATAGATAAATTACTGCTGATTTAGAACATGATGATGACATTCAGAGGCGGCAGCCAAGCGCATGTAAACCGTCTGGCCACTGCTGTTTTAACTAAACCAGATATTCAGCGCTGGAACTTATCCAGCATCGTGGTTTTGCCGGACAGTGTAGTAGCTGTACGGTCAGTGGCACAATTAAGCTGCTAATTGGATAGTGAAAATCAGTTAAAGTTAGGGCAGCCATCTTTTCTGTGGTCCATGGTGATACTCAGCGACACTATCCTGACGGTGCAGCTGAATATTTGGATTGCCATGGTTTAGCTGGGTAGCAGAGTTTAAAGATTCCAAATTAACCCTGTCATCAAATAGCCAGACAGCAAAAAACAAATTTAAAATGCCTGTATGTAAATTCTAGAATTCTAAAAAATAAGATGGGAGAGTTATAATATATAGCAGTGAATCAAAAGTTAGATACAATTGGCATTTCAGAGACCTGGTGGAAGGAGGATAACCAATGGGACACTGTGATACCAGGCTACAAACTATATCACAATGATAGGGTAAATCACATTGGTGGAGAGATGGCTCTATATATAAAAGAGGGCATCAAGTCAAACAGGATAAAGGTTTTGCAGGAAACAAAATACACAGTAGAATCTCTTTGGATAGACATTCCATGTAAAAAGGGGAAGGGAATGGCAGTGGGGTGGTGCTACTGTTCACCTGGACAGAATGAACAGACAGATGATGAAATGCTAATAGAAATTAGGACATGCTAGAGAGATAAAGTTTCTACATGAAATAAATGATTGCTTCATGGAGCAGCTGGTTCAGGAACCAACACATGGGGATTCTATTTTAGACCTAGTCCTCAGTGGAATGTAGGAACTAATGTGAGAGGTAATTGTTTTGGGGCTGCATGGCAATAGCAATTACAAAATGATCACACTGGATTTAATAAATGGAGGAAGGATAGCAAGGAAATTGACTGCACTAGCATTCAACTTTCAAAAAGGAGACTAATAAAATTAGAAAAATGGTTAAGAAAAAACTAAAAGGAGCAACTGCAAAGGTTAAGAGTTTACATCAGGCCTGGACATTATTTAAAAATCTGTCTCGGAAGCCCAGACCAGATGTATTCCATGCTTTAATAAACGTGGAAGGAAGGCCACTACTACTACTACTTGTCATTTGTATAGAGCTACAAGGCATATGTAGTGCTTTACAAAATGCAATGTGTGCCTTTGAGTCAATGCTGACTCCTGGCGTCCCAGAAGCTCCTGGGTTTTCTTGGCAGCGTGACCGGAAGTAGATTGCCAGGCCTTTCTTCCGAGGCAATGGAGGGTTAAGTAACTTGCCCAAGGCCACAAGGAGTGCTAGTGGGAATCAAACTACATGTAAAAAATGGCCCCTGCTCACCAGAGCTTACAGTCTAGTCAAGACAGAAAATACAACAGATGAGGATAAGGACACATCTAGGGGAGTGGCCAGGAAACACATAGGAGACCAAGCAGATCAGGATCCAAAAACAGACTCAAAGAGGCAATCTTTAGCCTCAATTTGACAATGGCCAGAGATGAAGCCTGACGCACAGACTCATGTAGTTTGTTCCAGGCGTAAGAAGCAGCAAGATGGAAGGACTGAAGTCTGGAGTTGGCAGTAGAAGAGAAGGACACAGATAAAAGGGATCTGCCAGAAATGCTGAGCACCCGAGGAGAGGTGTAGGGAGAGATAAGAGAGGAAAGGTAGTGAGGAGCAGCAGAATGAATGCATTTATAGGTCAGTAGGAGAAGTTTGAACTCAATACGGAACAGATAGGGAGCCAGCAAAACAACTTGAGAAGGGGGGTTATATAAGCATGTAGAGGCTGGCAGAAGATTAGCCATGCAACTGAGTTTTGAACAGATTGAAAGGGAGAGACATGTTTCAGAGAGAGACCAACAAGGAGGATGTTGCAATAGTCTAGACAAGAAGTGACTGAAGAATGGATAAGTGTCTTAGTAGTATGTGTAGAAAGGAAAGAGACACGTTTTTCAATGTTATAGAGAAAGAAGCGAAAGGTTTTAGCTGTCTGTTGGATGTGTGCAGAGAAAGAGAATGTAGAATCAAAGATGACCCCAAGATTCTGAGCTGAGGAAACAGAGAGGAGAGTAGTATTATCCACAGAAAGAGAGAAGGGAGGTAGTTTTAGGGGGAAAGATAAGGAGCTCACTTTTGGCCATGTTCAGTTTCAGACTGTGGTAAGATATCCAGGCAGCAATGTTGGATAAGCAGGCAGAGATCCGGATCTGGATTCTTCAAGAGATTTCAGGTGCAGAGTGGTAGATCTGAGAGTCATTAACATAAAAATGGTACTGAAAACCATGTGAGGAAATAAGTGCACCAAGGGACCGAGAGAGAAAAGAAGAGGTCCCAAGAAAGAGCCCTGAGGTACACCAACTGAAAGCAGGATGGTGGTAGAGGAGGAATCACCAGAACATAAACTAAAAATGCAATGGGAGAGAGAAAAAGAAATTCAGAATAGAACAGAGCCTCCAAATCCAAGCAAGGACAGGGAATCGAGGAGAAGGTGCTGATCGATCGTGTCAAAAACAGCAGAAAGGTCAAAAAGGATGAGAATCGAGTAGAGGTCTTTGGATTTGGCAAGCAACAAGTCACTGGAGACATTTCTATGGAATGTAGAGAACGAAAGCCAGATTGCAGTGGGTCCAGAAGGTCTTGACAGGAAAGAAAGTCAAGATAGCAGCAATGAACCGCTCATTCAAGTACATAAGAACATAAGATATGCCATACTGGGTCAGACCAAGGTCCATCAAGCCCAGTATTCTGTTTCCAACAGTGGCCAATCTAGGTCATATGTACCTAGCAGTTTCCCCAAGGGACACAGGTTCCACAATGCTTGTATTGGTTCAAGCATTGATATCCTGGGTCACTTCTTAATAATGGTTTATGGACCTTTCCTCCAGGAACTTGTCCAAACCTTTTTTAAACCCAGCTACACTAACAGCCTTTACTACATCCTCTGGTAACAAATTCCAGAGTTTGATTACACGTTGAGTGAAAAAATATTTTCTTTTATTAGTCTTAAATAGTTTACCCTGTAACCAAAGATACATATGTCATTTTCAAGGTTTTATTCAGGAAACAATATATATGTCAATATTTGATAGGTTGTCCATGATTTTTCAGCACAGCCTGGATTCTTGTAGGCATACTGTTAACTAGCGTTTTACAGTATGCCGGAGTGATTTTGTTGACCCATACATGCTTGAGTATGTCCTTTAAATCTGCTTCTGAAGTTGGACGGTGTGCTGCCACCTTTTTCTTCGTAAGATTCCAACAGTTTTCAATTACATTGAGATCCGGAGAGTTTAATGGCCAACTTGGTAGCAGTTCGATCTTGTTGTCCACGAACCATTTTTTTGACTATTTTTGCAGTGTGGCACGGTGCCGAGTCCTACTGAAATATAGTTGTGCCAGAAGCATTCATGTGTATTTTAACTTTACTATTCAGCACGGATATGTATTTTGCAGTATTTACTCTTTCACCTTTCTCAAAAATGTGCAGGCCACATCGTCCATTCGCCGAGATACCACCCCATACCATGACCAATGGTGGGTGTTTAACAGTCTTGATCGTGTACTTCGGATTTAGTCTCTCGCCTGCTAGTCGACGGACGTAGTCGTAACCACTCCCACGTACTTGTTGAAATGTACTTTCATCTGTGAACATTACCCTCTCCCACCATTCAGCAGATTTGTCTTTCATCTTGCTACAAAACTGTATGTGGGCAGCAATTTGTTTCCTGGTCATCATAGGCTTCTTGGCAGGTCTTCTGGCCACGAGTCTGAATTCATCCAAAAGCCGTCGGACATATCTGGCACTTATCTTTATTCCTCAATCATTAGCTAACTGAGCCACATGTTGAGATGAAGTATGTAGACTAGATGTAATAATGCTTTTGAGGAATCGGTCATCTCATCCAGTAGTTATCTGTCTGCGTCCACATTTCGAACGACGTGTACGGCCACCTGATATCAGAACATTCAGAACCGCATACCTTGATATATGCAAATGTTTTGCAATAGTAACATAGTAACATAGTAAATGACAGCAGATAAAGACCAGCATGGTCCACCCAGTCTGCTCAGCAATACGGCAAGAGTAGGTGCACCTGTCGCTCTATGCAGGCCACCCCTCCCCATGTCTCTGTCTAGGGGTGGACCCACCACTCCATGTAGGACACCCCTATTTGTTGAGAAGTTAGATGGTACCGTTTATTTTGTTTTTATCCTGTTTCTGTAAAGGGATCCGCTGTGCTAGTACATTGTGAATATCCTTCAGCATGGAGTGTGACAACTTGTCCCTTTACAAAGTCATTAATATCGCACTTTCTACCCATCTTGATTGTATATTTTACATGTAACTTTTAATCTTTTCCTAGTTGTAAAAATTCAAAACTTCATCCAAGAAACCTACTACAGAGTGTAAGTAAACTAAAATGGACGCCAGACGCATGGTGTGACTAATCGCCATGCTGATTAAATAAGTAAGCACATGTGACATCTCCACAGTACATTATTTAACAATAAATTGTAGAAAAAGATACCTGCCTTAATTTTTTGGCCACTACTATATAGCTTCTGTTAAAATCACTCCCTTATCTTGTAGCTTTCTTGAATGTCAGCAAGGACTGAAGTCTTTTCTACCAAAAGAAATACGATTAAAAGTACCCTTACCTTTGCTACATGCTCTAGCCACCGGCTCAGCGCAGTGAAGACAAACAGCATGGGAGGAGTGTCAAAGAAAGTGATGGGATTCACTTTAGCTTTCTCATACATTGCGACCAACAGAATGACGAGAGAGTACACAAAAGCGATGGTAGTGGCCAGGACAATCAACACATCCATGTTAGCTGTCTTATGTTTCAGGGCTTTGTATGCTTGGATATAGAAGTACCAGCCCCCTATAATCTATACCATAGGTGTCAAACTCTGGCCCGCGGGCCAAATTTGGCCCGTAGTGTAATTATATTTGGCCCGCGAGGCTATACCAAATGACTACTAGAGCTAGCCCGCCGGTATTATACAGCGCATTCATTCATCGCTAATACTACAAATCCCATAATGCCTTGCTGTTGTTTTGGCGCGTCAATCAGGACAGGTCCCAGAAACACCCTCTCCTGTGTGACAGAAGTCATAGCGATCTCAAGCTACAACTGTCACTGTGGAACCCCTTCCCAAAAATGGCAAAAAGAAAGGCAGACAACAGGAACTTTCTGGACAGGTGGGAGACAGAATATTTGTTTACATATGTAAAAGACAGACCTGTTTGTCTGATTTGTGGAGTCAACGTGGCTATAACTAAGGAGTATAACATTTGACAACACTATGAAACAAAACACCATGACAAGTACAAGGACCTGGACATGACTCAAAGGAGCCAGAAAGTGGAGGAGATGAAAAGAAGTTTGGTTTCACAACAGAATATGTTCAAAAAAGCCACATCACAAAGTGAGGCTGCTGTAAAGGCTAGTTATATTGTGGCAGCAGAGATCGCAAAATCAGCCCGGTCCTTTAATGAGGGAGAGTTTGTGAAAAAGTGCATGTTGAAAGTTTGTGACATCGTGTGCCCAGAGAAAAAGCAAGCCTTTTCAAACGTGAGCCTGAGCAGAAACACAGTAGCTGATCGCACATGTGATCTTGCCACCAATCTGTATGACCAGCTTTTGGAAAAGAGAAAAGATTTTGTTGCATTCTCCCTTGCTGTGGATGAGAGCAGCGACGCATCTGATACTGCTCAGCTGTCAGTCTTCATCCGTGGAGTGGACTCAAATATGTGTGTTACGGAGGAGCTATTGGGATTCAAATCAATGCATGGCACAACCACAGGAAAGGAAATTTTTGAGGAGGTTTCCAAATGCGTAACTGAAATAAAGCTGCCGTGGGATAAACTCGTGGGATTAACGACAGATGGTGCGCCAGCGATGTGCGGTAAAACAAGTGGACTGGTGGGCCGGGTCCGGGAGAAGATGCAGGAAGAGAACTGTGCAGGTGAACTAACTGTTTATCACTGCATCATACATCAGGAATCATTGTGTGGCAAAGCCCTAAAGATGGAACATGTTATGACCACAGTAACACAAGTAGTTAACTTTATAAGAGCCAAAGGTCTGAATCACCGCCAGTTTAAGTCTTTTCTGGAGGAGTGTGGTTCGGAATACGCAGACGTGCCGTATCACACAGAGGTGAGATGGTTAAGCCGAGGAAAAGTACTGAATAGATGTTTTGAGCTGCATGAGGAAATATGTCAGTTTCTGGAAAGCAAAGGGAAGGACACAGCAGAGCTTCGGGAGAAAAAGTTTCTGTGTGAGCTGGCCTTTCTGTGTGACATCTCGAGCCATCTCGATGCGCTGAACCTGCAGCTTCAGGGACGGGGGCGCATCATCACAGACATGTACGCTGCAGTGAGGGCTTTTAAAACTAAACTGTGCCTGTGGGAGAATCAGATGCTGCAAGGAAACCTTGGCCATTTTCCCTGCTGCCAAACCATGAAAACGCAGTTCTTTACCAACTTGTTCCCATGCGCACAGTTTGCTGAAAAACTCAGTGTACTCGGCGCTGAGTTTAGCCGGCGATTTGCCGACTTTGATGTCCAGAAATGTAGGTTTGAACTGCTCAGTAATCCCTTTGCAGTTAATGTGGAAAACGCACCAACCAACCTCCAAATGGAGCTAATTGAACTCCAGTGTAATGACACGCTGAAGTCAAAGTATGATGCTGTGGGCGCCGCCCAGTTTCCACAGTTCATCCCTGACACAATACCTCAGCTCCGCACCCAAGCTGCTCAGATGCTCTCCATGTTCGGCAGCACTTATCTATGTGAGCAACTTTTCTCCTCGATGAAGATGACCAAAACATCTCACAGGAGACGTCTGACTGATGAACACCTTCGCTCGATACTGAGGATTTCCTCAGCTCAAAGCCTGAGCCCAGACATTGATGAACTATCATCCAAGAAGAGATGCCAGGTATCTGGCTTGGGCACATCAGATTAGATCAGTGTGCAGCAAACTGAGCAATAATTAACGTTTTCTTTATGCACTTTTTCTTGCTACTCCAAGACATGGGCTTGAATGGTTGATTAATTTTATTATTGTTATTTTATTTTAAAAATTATTATTTATTATTATTTAAATCTTATTTAATAAATGAATGTCATTGATGTTTTTTTTTATTTGAAATTGGTTTTTGCATATCTGAACTATTAAGTTATAAATTGTATAGTAATAAGTGTTGCTTCATATTCAATGTTAAAGCAAATCTTGTTTGGGTCCATATTAAAAGGTTCATTTGTTCAATGCTGGCCCGCGACTTTGTTCAAGTTTTACATTTTGGCCCACTGTGTATTTGAGTTTGACACCCCTGATCTATACCAACAAAAAATAATAGATCAAGCTAAACAAAAAAGGAAACACATCGTTTTACTTAAACTATATTATTTCTTTAGATAGAAGAATTAGGGAAAAAACATTTAGGGGGTAGTTTCATAACAGTACACCTAGAGGAAATGCCCCAAAACATATCTATTTTATAAAATCCCAGAAAACATTTTAAAATGAGAATACTTGGATAGATGGTTATCACAAAACTTATACCAGAGAAGGAAGAAAACCCTCAGACAAGCCCAGGTAAGGGCAACATATACAACTATATGACTTTACATGCAATAACCTCTAGTGCAGAGAAATTTACAGCTGCTCTGAAAGTGCATGTGTGTGCATGTACTTTATCTTCATTATTAGCCTTGATTAACCGCCCTTCACAACATCAGGGCGGTTTACAAAGTTGCAAAATGCACAGTGGTCATGACCAGAAACAGAAAAAGAACTACAATTCTGACAGGAAAGCACACAGACACACCAGAGGAGAGGAAAGAGAGGAAGGGGAGCAGAAACCCAGGAGACTAGTATCCTCACAGGTCGGAGGAGGGAAGGTCATAAGCTAAGCAGAAGAGATGCATTTTGAGAAGAGCCTTAAATTTGGGATAGCATTGTTCTTGGTGGAGGGCAGAGGGAAGTGAGTTCCATAGGGTGGAACCCAGAAAGAAAAATGCTCAATGGCAAGTCTATTCCAAATGGGCACGTGCTGGAGATGGGAGATGCAATCGGGGATTGTGAACAGAACGGAGACTACAGGGCACAGAGTGAAATTGCACGGTGTCAGCCAGGTACTGCGGGATGTGCGTGTGGAGTGCCTTGGGTGAGAATAAGGAATTTATAAGTGATGCGGTAAGAAACAGGTAACCAGTGCAGATTGATGAGATGAGGCGTGATATGACCGAGTGGTATGTGAAAGAATTCTTGCTGCTGTGTTTTGGATCAGTTGAAGATGGTGAAGTTGATGTTGGGGAGGCCTGCAAAAATAATATTGCAATAATCAACCTGGGAGATCACCAAAGAGAGCAAAAGAGTGCTAAGAGTGGCTGGGGGCCGGACAGCTCGAACTGTGCGGATATGATGGAGATAGAAATATGAGCGACAAGAAAGGGCAGAGATATGGTCATGGAAGGACAGGGATGGGTCCAGGATTACCTCAAGGTAATGTATGAAGGAAACCAGTGGGATCAGGGCACCAAGAAGGGTGGGGGACTGTGCCAAGAAAGAACCACATCGCCGAAGTCTTAGAAGGATTAAGATGTAGGAGGTTTGTAGACAGCTAGTTGGCAATGTGAGACAGGCAAGTATTAAGGGGGGAGAGGTCAGGATGACAGGAGAAGTATCATCAGCAGGCATTCCTGGGGCAGAGAGCTGGCATGGGATCAGGATAACATCATCAGCATAGATCCTGGATCCTTCCCAGCATGGGTTCAGAGAAGCACATGGGGTTGAAACCCTCCTCACCAACCTATTTGACCATCTAGTCTCTGGAACCGACAAAATTCATCAAGGATTCGCCCTCATATTTCTCGACATTGCGGCAGCTTTCGACTCGATGAGTCACGAGATACTCATACAACGCCTCAGCGAGAAAGGAATTCAGGGAACAGCCCTAAAGTGGTGCAAGTCATACCTGACTAATAGATGGCAACATGTAAGGTCAGGCTCCACAACCTCCGAACCATTTTTACAAAACCAGGGTGTACCACAGGGCTCGTCACTATCTGCATTGATGTTTAACATCTACATGCAGCCCATATGTGCCCTAGCACGTTCATTCAAGGTCAACTGTTTAGCCTACGCAGATGACATCCTCCTATACATCCCATTCAGGACTAACCAACCAGACCTCTCCCCTCTAACAAGATGTTTTGAGGCAGTAGCAGAATGGTTCAGCACACAAAACATGAGAATCAACTACAGTAAAACAGATGTCCTTTTCATCTCAAGGAACCAGGACTTCACCCCTCCACTCTCTTTAAAAATCGGCAACACAGAACTGAAAACCAAACCCACAATCCGCTACCTTGGCGTTACACTGGATCAACATCTGGATCTGAAAACCCACATAAAAAACACAGTAAAAACAGTATACATGAAAATAAAGACCTTAAAACATCTCCGACCGCTACTCGACTTCAGCGACTACCGATCGATCTATCAGGCATTAATATTACCTCATTTCGACTATGCCAACGTAATTCTACACGGTCTCCCTCAAGCAACGCTAGCTCCTCTCCAGCTTGCAATGAACACTGCTGCAAGAGTACTAACAGGGGCTTCACGGAGAGAGCACATAACGCCAGTACTGATGAACCTCCATTGGTTACCGGTTCAAGCAAGAACCCTCCACAAAGTTCTAACCTTAACTTTCAAAGCCGCAAACACTCTGACCCCCACAGCCCTCAGCAAGATGATACATAAAGTACCACAGAACAGAAATAGAAGACCCATGATGCAAAACACCCTAGAGGTCCCAAAAGTAATAACAAAATGCACAAGAGCAACAACAAATAGGGCCTTTACGATTTACGCTCCCAGAGCATGGAATGCTCTCCCCACCTCTATTCGAAACATCACTTACCTAACCCACTTCAGGAAGGCAATAAAGCAGCACCTGTTCACTACATACTACCCTGAATCTAGCCTTAGTAACCATACATATGGCCCCTCAGACAATCACTCATTACAATTAAACAATCAGACTCAGCATGAAAAAGGATAATCAACTGATCGCTCAGAATGTACCCACTGAAATAGAATTAAGACCCCAGTGTAAATAAGATGTAGATATGTTCTGCCTGAAATCAGGTACCAGTGTAATACAATGTATAGAGTTATAGAATGTACATAGTTTCCCCCAGTTACTTCCAAGTTGATCTCCCTGTTTATTGTAAATACAACTCAAAGTTCCCTGTGTTGTATAGTTGATGTTAAATGTAAACCGCTCTGATCTAAAATAGAGCGGTATAGAAGAACTGTTAAATAAATAAATAAATAATAGTAGTATGCAGAAATGCCAGACTGCTGCACCAGGAGAGTAAGGGGAGCCATAAAGATGTTAAAGATCAATGGCGCAAGGACAGAACCTTGAGGTACCCCACAGTGCAGAGGGATGGGATCAGAGGTGCAAGACTCATAGGTAACAGAGAAAGAGCGAGAGTAGAGGAATGAGTGAAACCACTGAAGTACAGTGCTCCGGAGACCTGCATCCCTAAGACGAGAGGGAAGAATGGTGTGATCAACAAGATCGAAGGCAGCCGATAGGTCCAACGAAACAGCTATAGAGATTTCACCCCGGTTGTGAGAGATGTGAAGCTCATTAAGAAATGAAAGGAGGATAGTCCCTGTGCTGTGACCTCAGTGGAATCCTGATTTTTGGGGATGTAAAGGGGATGTTAGAAACGGGACGATAGGGGGCAGGAGTACTGGGGTCAAGGGAGGGCTGTTCAAGAAGGGGACAGACCAATGCATGTTTCCAGGGCTTGGGAAAGTTACTGGATGAAAGACATTGAGCACAGAGAGCCGGGGGGGGGGGGGGGGCGGGGAGAAGGAGATCAAGGGAAGGTTCCAAAATCCAGCGTGAGGGGATCGGATTGAGAGGACAGGTTGTTTTCTGAGTGGTAGAGATGGATCTGAAGCGTTCGGAGGAAATGATGGGCTGAAAAGGTGTGGGACAGAGAGAGACAGAGAGGAGGTTGGCAAAGGAGGAAGAGGGGACAAGGAGGGGGAGTGACCGAGAAGGAGGAGCGGAGGTGCTGAAGTAGTTTTGAAACAAAGAGGAGGAGAGAGATAGGTTGATAAGTGGAAAGACAGGTAGGATCTAATGAAGGCTTTTTGAGGAGAGGCGTAACCACAGCATGTTTGAGGGCCACAGGAACAGTTGCAGTGGAAAGCGAAAGGTTAAGGATATAAACAGATGGAAGGGAAGATGGCAGAAGAGAGAGCTTAGTAGAAGGGAAGGAATGGGTTCAGAGGAGCAGGTAGTTAGGTTGGAGGAGAAAAGAAGATTTGCCAAAAAAAGGGTGCCCGAAGGTGAGGGAAGGATTTGGGATTGAAGAGGGGGAAGATGAGGTAGAGATGACTCTGCAGAAAATTCAAGGCTAATCTTCTGGACTTTGTCATGGAAGTAGTCAGCCAAGGTTTGTGAAAACAATGAAGGAGGGATTGGGAGAGGAGGGACCTTGAAGAGAGAGTTGAATATAGCAAAGTGATGGCGAGGGTCAGAGGGAAGAGAGCTCATTAGATGGACATAGTACTCTTGCTTTACAAGTGCTATGGCCACCTGGAAGGAGGTTACCATGAATTTGAAATGTAGGTAGTCAAGGGTACGTGATTTAAGCCAAAGGCGCTCAGCTGAGCGAGCACAGGAATATAGGTAGCGGGTTGTCGAGAACAGCCAGGGTAGAGATACGGTATGCCTCACAGGATGTGGAATGAGAGGAGCAAGTGCATCTAGAGTAGAGAGTATAGTATTATAGGAGGATACTGCCCCATCAATGGACTCAGATGACATAGTGAAGGAAAGAGATGATAAGACAGCAGTGGAGAGAGCTGAAGGGTCGACAGTGTGAAGATTCTTAAATATGTTGGTGGAGATCAGGCAAAACCAAGATGGGGGATGATTGAGGGTGAAGGTTAGCAGGTGATGGGCAGAACTGAGGTGGAGAAGAATGAAGGTGAGCAGTTGGAGGAGAAGACAAGGTCAAGACAGTGGCCATATTTGTGAGTAGCAGTGGTAGAGCACAAATAGAGGTTGAATGAGGAGGTTAGGGAAAGGAGCTGTAAGGCAGAAGGGTCATCAACTTGAATGTTAAAATTCCCAGAAATAAGGCATTAGAGCGGTTTACAAATGCTGCAAGCAGGTATTGGATATATTCCCTCATCCCTGAAGGGCTCACAATCTACATGCATACCGGAGGGTTAAGTTGCTTGCCCAAGGCCACACGGAGAGCCTGTAGGACTAGAGACCTCAATCTCTCCAACTCGAGATTGCTATCCCTGAGCAGGAATTGAACCCCTGGCTCTTCTGCCTGAGGTAACTTGTCCCAACCACTAGGTCACTTCAGAAAATGGCAAAAGGAGCCAAATAACGAAAACAGGAAAAAAGCATAAGTACTGGCAAGTATTCCACCACTTGGAACCAGCTAACCCCTGCAATACATTGCATTCAATCTCACAATCTATTCAAAAAGCATCTCAAGACTCTCCTCTTCAAAGAATATTATGGTGCATCCCTTAAAACAAACTCCCAGCAAGAGCATCCTCCACTCCCACATACCATTCTCATTACCCCCCCCCCCCCTTAACCACCTAAGGCTGTTCAGCCCCCCCCCCTTCTACTTCCCACTTCAAACACCCTTCCTTGTCCGCCTCTCCAACCCCCTTCGATATCACAAGCATTCTGTAATATAGGTTCTAAAGTTATACCATCCCTGTATTTTACCCCCTCCCCTTGTTAAAAGCTGTTTCTAATTTAGCTGTACCAAACTTAAAGTTGCCTGTACACATTTTTCCTTGTAAACTGTTTCTTTTTGTTCCATGTAAACCGTTTTGCCTGGTAGAAAAACAGTATTTTAAAACCAGTTAAATAAATAAATAAATAAGTTAAATGCAAGATAAGTTAAATGCAAGGCATTAATAAGGTAGGTACAGAGAAGTTTTGAAAAGAAGCTTGCTGTAGAAGAAAAAGTGCATAATAAAAACTTTTTAATGTATATTCGTAGCAAAACACCAGTGAGGGAGTCAGTTGGACAATTAGACGAGAGAGGGGTAAAAGGTGTACTGAGAGAGGACAAGGCCATAGTGGAGAGACTGAGGGCCCGATATTGAGGTGGGCAGGCTAAGTGCGGTGGCAGCACATATTGGCCTGCCTGCCAACCCCCTTAACCCGGATATTCACTTCTGCACCAGTGGAAGTGAATCTCCAGGTTAGCCTGGATGCCCTGGCAGCCGCAGAGGCGACACAGGTAGCAGCAATTTTTGTTGTTATCCACATAGCCTCTGCATCTTAAAGATTGGTGAGGTTTTTTCTCACCTATCTTTAAGGCGTAGAAGGCTAAGCGGGTAGCAATGAAAATCGCTGCTACCCATGTAACCCCTTCCCCTGCTCCGCCCCATAATGCCCCTAATACGCCCTGATGCAATGCAGGTAGCATCTGGGCATGTTAGGGACTTAGCCAGGATATTCAAAGGGCACTACCCATGTAAGGACCTTTGAATATCGGGCCCTGAATGAATTTTTGCTTCAGTCTTTATTGAAGAAAACGTACCCATGCCAGAAATGATTTCTAAAGGTGATGTATCAGAGGAATTGAAACAAATCTTGATAAATCAGGAAGATGTAATACAGCTAATTGATAAACTAAAGAGCAGCAAATCACCAGGACTGGATGGCATGCATCCCAGTGTGCTGAAAGAACTGAAATATGAGATTCTAGAATTACTATTAGTAATGTGTGATCTATTATTAACATCATCTGTAGTACCCGAAGACTGGAGAGTGGCCAATGTAATGCACATTTTTAAAAAGGGTTCCAGTGGTGATCTGTTAAATTACAGACCAGTGAGCCTGACATCAGTACCAAGCAAAATGGTTGAAAACATTAAAAAAAAAAAATAGTGAGCAAGTCAACATGGCTTTAGCCAAGGAAGGTCTTGTCTTACTAATCTGTTATGTTTTTTTGAAGGTGTGAATAAACAGGTAGACAAAGGTTAGTTGGTTGATATGGTATATCTGGACTTTCAGAAAGCCTTTGACAAGGTCCCTCATGAGAGACGTTTGTCAAAATTAAAATGTCATGGGATAGGAGGCAGTGTATTATTGTGGATCAGGAACTGGTTAAAAATAGAAAGCAGAGGGTAGGGCTAAATGGCTAATTTTCCCAATGGAGAAAGGTGAATAGTGGAGTACCCCCGGGGATCTGCGCTGGGCCCGCTGCTTTTTAACATATTTATAAATGACCTGGAAATGGGAATAATGAGGGAGGTGATCAAATCTGCAAATGATACCAAATTATTCAAAGTTGTTAAAACACAAGAGGAGTGTAAAAAATTGTTACTTGATAAATTGAGAGACTGGGCATCTAAATTTCAGATTACATTTAATGTGGACAAGTGCAAAATTATGCATGTGGAGGCCGATTCTGACAGGGGGCCATCCAAAAAATGTATGGGGCCAATCTGGACCCGATTCTGACACCATGGGAGTTAGACGTTCCCGTGGTGGCAGAATCAGGACTCCTGGAAACCCTGGCATGCTCCCAGTTCTGCTGCAGGAGACATCCACCTATCTGCCTGGCCAGCCCGCCCTATGCTCCTGCTGGTGTGCTGGTGCAATGGTGTCCAGTCGCCATGGCACCAGCATGTCCAGCAGGAGTACTCAATACCGACCCCACAAACATACCTTTTTCTCGCCGCCCGACCTTCTGCGGAGGGCAGCCGGGGCCTGGATCAGGCAGTAGGGCATCTCCCGCAGTGGCACAAGGTATTTGGAGGGGCTGCAGGGCCCAATCCCTCCTGTGCCTAGCACTTTTTCACTCAATGTGTAATCAAACTCTGGAATTCATTACCAGAGAATGTAGTAAAAGCTATTAGTGGAGCTGGATTTATAAGAGGTTTAGACAAGTTTGTGGAGGAAAAATCCATAAACCACTATTAAAGAGAACTGGGGAAATCCACTGCTTACCCATTGGAAAAGCAGCTTGAAATCAGGATATATTTTGGGAACCTGACAGGTACCTGTGACCTAGATTGGCCACTGTTGGAAAACAGGATATTGGGCTTGATGTGACTCAGTATGACATATCTTATCTTTTCTTTAGCATCTCTGCTAATCAGCTAAATAGTTTGAATCTGACCCCCCCCCCCATATATTATAGGGGCATTCCGTGCCGCGAATGGTGGGGTTGGACGTGCGGGTTGGACATCCAACCTGTGCTCAGATCCTAACCCTGAATCTGTCGCCAGCGCTCCCCGTATGTACAGAGCGTTTGTGTGGGGAGAGCTGTACATGGGCAGGAGGGGGCAGATCGGGAGAGTGGCCTGCTGCTGGAACATTCAGAACCTATTCAGGACAGATCTCTGTATGTTCCCCAGCACCCTTAAGGATGTCCAGGCTATTCTACCCATCGCATGCTGCACCCCCCCGCACCCCATGGCATTGTCCTTGCCGTGGCCCTGCAGCCTCGATCCGGGCCACAAGGGCCACCAGTGCAGCCCAGACAGTGATTTGCGGGGGCTGTTGTGGGACATGGCATTCCAAGGCATCATGTAGATGTCTTGTTGCCATGGTGCGAGGACACCACTGCCCCGCGCCCCAGCAGTGGCATTCTGGCGTGGGGAAGGGCAGCTTCCCGTACACCGATCTAATCAGAATATGGGGAGTGCCCAGATGTGCATCTCCCCGATTCCACCATCGCGGGTACGTCCGGACCCTGTGGCGGTAGAATCAGGTTTATCTCGGGCCCATCTACGTTTTGGCCAGGCATGTGGGAAGCAGAATTGACCTCCACATGTATAACATGCACACACCCACATATGCACACGGTCACACACACATGCACACACACATATATATACAGATGTTTCCATCCTAAATAGTTTCAAGAAATCTATTTGCTAATGTGAATGTATTTAGATATAGATAAACAATATATTAAGTTCAAGAGTTTTGCTGAAGTATTTCTTTGTAAGTTTGGCACATTATTTTCAAATATTAATGCAAAATTACGACTATGACCTGTAGCATCAGCAAATATTTAAAAAAATTATCAAGAGAATCTTTCTTATTCTGTTCACAATGTGAAAGTATTACTAGAGATTCCTTACACTGTGTGCATATGCTTGACATATGTTTAATAGCAATCATTCTGCTTGCAGAGCATTGATATCTACAAAAAGAGATAAATACAGTTGTCCTTTATGAAAAACTGGCCGGCAGCCAGGTAAGTTGCGAAGATGGTCTGTTGGAACAGAATGCGACTGTTATAATGACCAATACACAAAATTTACTTTGATGACATGATAACGTGAACGTTTTTTCTATCTGGAATTTGTTATAAGAAAGGACCATTCAAGTTTATTCGAACTGTATGGCAGTGTGCTGCTCAATGTGGTATGATCAGATTTGAACAGATGGAGAGTATAAAAACACATAGTGGGGAGGAAGGGTGTTGAGAAGTGTATGGAAGCTGCATCCATGTCTTACACTACAGTATAAGGGAATCTACTGGTTCTGCAGAAGAGTTTACCACTCTATTTGAAGCCCTTGGAAGGATAATACATAACCATGATAATAAAACACAATAGATGCTCCATTGAGTCTTTTAAGTATCCATTTTTTTTTAGACTGGCCCTTCAGTTCTTATTTTATGTTGTCCTGTGGTTGGCTTTATGGAATTCTTTGAGCCTCTTTTAAGCGGTGTGGTTTTAATTGTATTCAGTTGTAGTGACTTTTCTATTCATGATCAGTTTTCTTGATGTTAATGAGGTTTGGGACTCTGAGGACATACAGAGAAAATATTCAAAGTAAAATGATATTATATATCTATAGTCTCTAGAATATTTATTTAAAAGCCTTTTCGCATAGCCTGTTGAGGGAGAAATTGAGATGTCCATCTCAGGGCGTGCACCAGTCCTCTTGTACTTTACAACAGGCTCTGCAGGACTATGTGACCATTTCCCAGAATGCCAAGCTGGAGCACTGATTTTACAAAAAAAATAGGTGTATCCCATTCTCTGCCATTTTGCATTGTTGCTGCCAAGAATATCACAGATTCTTGGCTGTAGCAATGGGATTACAAGCACCAACTATGGACACTATCTCTGAAAGAGATGTTGAGAGAATTAGGGTCTTCCACATCCCCTGAAGCAACCAAAGCTCTCCTCCCAGGACACCCCCTCCCAACACAGACATGGATGCCCCCTATACAAATTGAAGCCCCACATCCTTGGATGCCCCTCTAGATACAATCTTACTCTTCTGCTGCCCTCTAGACACAGGGATCCCCCTATCCCTCTGATGTCCCTGGACCTTATCAGGAGTTTCCCTGATAGGCTGGCAGGGAGCAAATTGCACCTGCTCCATCAGATGCCGAGTTCAAAATGGCATCTCGGACATCTAGCAGCAGTTTTACACTAGGGGTAAAGCTGCCAAAGAGCGAGTACATATCTTATTTAGCAACTCAACCCCTAGCAGTAGTACTGTGAGACTACTAGTAAGGGTCCAAGGTGCCATTTTGAATCCAGGCACTTGAAGGATTAAGAGAAATTGCTCTTGCTCCTCACCAGGCCACCAGGGAAACCCCCAGTAAGATCCAGGTGGGGGTCAGTGGGTAGGTTGGTGGTCTTTGTATCTGGAGGAGACATTGAGGGGCATACTTGTTCTGGGGGGGGGGTGTCTTTGGGGGATGTGGGTTTACTTATTTATTTATTTTACATTTCTTATATACTGCCTTTCATGATATCAAGGCAGTTTACATTGAACAAACTGAAATTACAATGAACAGGGCATTATAACTTGGAGATAACAATTTTACAGGGAACATGGGCAACAGAGGGTTAAGTGGCTTGCCCAAGACCACAAGAAGTGCCTGTGGGACTAGAAACCCCAGTCCTTCTGGCCCAAGGTTGCTGTCCTCTAGTGGGATTTGAACCCCCAACCTTCCAGCCTGAGGTACCTTGCCCCAACCACTAGGCCACTCCTCCACTCCTTGCTTGCCCCAACCACTAGGCCACTCCTCCACTCCTTGCTTTCATTTTTCTACCTCCCTCTTTAGGCTGGCATTGTGCGTGCCTCGGGGCAGTGCAAAAGCTGATGTGCATATTGTTTAATATAGATGTGGCTTCCCATTGTAAAATGCTGAATGTAGGCATTGGCATTTATACCTGCTCCAGAGCAGGTACACCTGCCACAACTAGACTGAAAAAAGTCAGTGCATGTTTTGAAATGCCAGTAATTTACAACAAAATGTTTCTTGTTATATATCCACAGGGATGATTTTATAACTATGCACATGTAAACAGCACCGTACAGGATACAAAAAAAATAGGGGCACAATTGGGGTTGCCAACTGCCAGCCTTGGCTCCCCCAAGCACTATCTACCCAGCCTGCCCTTGCCCTGCTGCCGCTTTCCTGTTCTCCTAGCAGTGGAGGCAGTGGACCTCCTTCAATTAAAAAAACAAACAAGAGTCTTTGCAACTCCATGTTTGCATGGCTGGTCTGGTCCCTCCCTTCTCAGAGGTGGGAGGGATCAGACCAGCCTTGCACGCTCAGAGTCAGAAAGACCCATGCGCTGGGGGTGGAATCAGGGTTAGGAGCTGGAGAATGAGAGGTGAAGCAAGATGAGAAGATGCTGAGCATGGGAGAATGGAACAGCACCAGGTTTGCAGGTCACACAGGGCACATGCGAAACATAAGCACATACTTTTCTCTGTGTGGACTTTGGAGTTTTCGTAACGAAAGTGAGTGCTTTTAGTTTGAAAATTACCCCCCAGACTTTACATACTTGCATTTGTAACTGTTCATCAGCATACACAACTTTTCAAGGCTAATTTACAAGCATATGGCCCACTTTTCAGTGGTTTGTGCGTAAATGAACCCCCACCCCTGGGAACACCTTCACTGCATCTATGTAAAGTTATGCTGTTCATGCGTTAATTGGCAAGCAATTTCGTATTGACCAATTACTGCATGTAAAGCACTGTTGTGCCCATGGAAGTCTTTTTGAAAATTACCCTCTTCGTTTTTCAAGGCGCAGTGCCAATGTAATGACATCTTAATATAAACAACAGCGACGTGTGGTACACATGTGCAGGGCTGAGAATATTGGAATATGATTCAGGAGAAGTCCTTGGAAAGAGTTCAAGGTCTCCTTTTGCCATTGGCTCATTGGGATCTTAGGGATGCAACTTTCTCCCTGTGCCTCCAGAATCCAATTGAAAATCAGGGGTGTCAATTCACCCAATGTGAAGCCAGAAAGAAGGCTATTATGAATAACTATTCAGGAAGGCCAAAAACAAAATAAATTCATCCATCCATCACTATTCAAAATTGGTGGTTGTATTAGAAGCTTGCTATGGTCCTCATGGTGCCATTATCATGTGCTAAGCATTAGTAAACCCAAGCTGTAGTGAAGCCTACTCAGCTCTTTGGTTCAAATCAGTCCTATATAGAAATAAGAGTCAGGAAACTGCATTGAACAGACATGGGCTGCGACACGGTAAAGACAAAGGGGCCCTTTTACTAAAGTGCACTGTGCAGTTAACATGCAAGTTAATGCATGGTAACCGTTAATGTAAGCCCATGGTAACGGCTACTGCACGTTAAGAGCAGCAAGTGTGATAAAACTCCTGTGTTAACTGCTTAATGCACAATGGGGAGGGACTGGGCAGGTTATGGCAGAGAGTGGGCACAGACTACCCTTTGCAGTACTTATCATGTGCTGTCAATTCTGCCTTTAACATGGGTGCACTTAATATGTGTAAAATTTGAGGTGATATAAGCAGCATGTCCCCACGGGCCCGGCAGGATGTACAGGACCATGACCCGCCGGCTCTCCCCGTCCTGATGCACAAGCCATACAGGGAGAGCTGGAGGGTGCATCGGCCCCGGACGCCTTGTGGGGTTGTTCGTCCCTGCAGGACGTGCAGCCCCGCAACCCACGTTCAGGAATGACCTCCATAATATCTTAAATACTATTCCATGCTACTCAGTCCTAGCATTAATTCTGCCAGTGCCACATAGCACATAACACAAACATAGCAGATTGGCCATGTAAATAGGAGGGGGGGGATCGTGGGGCGAAGGGAGGGAAAAACACTGAGGTAGTGGTTGGTACTGTGTGAATGGAAAAAGAAGGGAAGAATGGAAAGTAAAAGGGATGACACAACTGGAGGAAAGAAGCTGAAATGCATGAAGGGAAGAGAATAGATACAAGATAGTACAAATAGAGAAGCATATGCAGTATAATTGCTAATATTTTAATCATTCCCAATTTTTTTTTCTGTATCATAGCCCATTACATCATTATTCCTTTCTGAATATTGATCTTTAGGAAGTTATAATAACTGATTGAGGTCAGTCTTCCTTTCCATATGTAATGTTTTTCATTGAAGATCTTTTCAGCAGATTCAGTAGACGGGCTGACAGGCAGTTCACATCCCCTTCTTCTCCTTAGTATTCCGATAGATGCATATTAGTCCTCCATAGAACGAGTGCAGTATGATAAGTGCATTGCCTAGTCTCTCTTTATTTGGTTAATTAATAGACAAATAACTAGATTAATGAAGTGAGAATGAGCTGTCAGTTGTTTAAACATACATTACATAGAGATTTTGCTTTTTTTTGCTTGTTTTTTTTCACTTGTCAAAGCAGATCTTGTTCCTTTAAATAAAATAAGCCCGCATTAACAGCACTAAAGAAAACAAAAACTAAGGAGCTTCACCCAGTTTTCCGCACTTCATTAATCTCTCACTCTGGCATCAAACAGAACTGTAAAATGTTGTAGGCACTGCTATGTTTTAGATATTAATTGCACATAATCATGAAAAATGTGTGTAACAAGTTTTCTCAGAGCTGTGTTAATATATCCAGTGTTCACTAAATATCACAATGCACACCCTTGGCAACTATATTTCATTTAATTTATTTCATTTAGGGCCAAATTCTATGCCACAAATAGGGGGGATGGATGTCCCAACATGCCTTTTCCAGCCGCGTCTAACTCCCCTCCGATTGTACGGGGAAGTTAGACAGGGGCAGGGAAGGGGCAACTCGGGGGCAGAGTCTGCACGGTCATTGGTCCTGGATGTACAGGGCCGATACTACTGGATGATTTCTTTTTGTACTGCCAGGGCGCAAATGGGGCAGGGGGCCGGAGGACATTCCCTGCAGCCCGACCCTGGCCTTAGGAGGCCAGATCGGGAGTCGGGCTGCGGGGACTAAACACTTTTATCCAGCAGCTGGCATCGCGGCTTTTAAATGGAGCCACGGTGCCATGGCTCCATTTAAAAGCCCTGACTGAGTTAGTCGGGCAGATTATATACATGCAGGCTGGACTGAATCATAGTCCTGACCTGCACGTACATGACTGATCATGATTCTGATCCTACAGCGCTAGACGTGCCCCTCTGTACGTCCGATTAAGACCGGACTTACAGAAGGGATCTACGCTCGGAACAGAATGAGCCCTGTATTCTGCTTATATAATATATCTATGCAGTTTACAGGTTTATACCCATAATGTTGTACAAGGACAATACAATTAAATGCCAAGTGATATAAAATAGCCAGAAATCCAATACAATCCACCCCATTGAAATGCTTAAATTAAATTTGTTATCAGACCATACAAATCATTTACAACTTAACATTATATATAGGTGCTAATAAAAAGATAAGTTTTCAAATTCTTACGGAAGTTCAAAAGATCTGGTTCTTGACATAACAAAAGAGGTAGTGTATTCCAGTTTCTTCAAGCAATCATAGAAAATGCCTATTTCTTGTGCAAGCTGTTTATCCTGGAGTGAGGGAATATCTAATTAATCTTGTGTTGCGTTGAATGTGTTCTTACCAAGTCGGGCATAAATTGAGCATGACTCAGAGAATTCTTTCCTAGCCCCGTGTGGGTATGTGTGTATGCATGCCTGTGTGAGGACATATGTTTTTATCTCTACTGTCTCTTTGTGTGGGTCTCTGACCTAGAGATGGTTTGAATGGAGCAGTTCCCAGACATTCCATTGGTTTGGAAAGAATAGTAGAATGAAACCGAATATGTTGATATATCTAACCATTCGATGTTGCTGTGAACAGATTTTGAAGAATGCATTGTATATTTAAACACAAGGTGTCATTGTACCAGGCATCAGAAATTGCGGTGCTTCTCCACCATTTGGAGGCTGAAGATCAAACACGGTTTAGGTCAGTGATGGCTAACCTTTTTGAGCCCGAGTGCCCAAACTGCCGCACAAAACCAAAGAATTTCCTCAAAGTGCCAGCACGTCAATTTGCATAAATATTTGCATAATGCTAACATACACTAACTTTTAGTAAACATGTCTCTTAATGAGTGTATGGATAAAGACAGACTAAAAGATTTCTACATTACTATAATCCAGTGCCAACCGCCAGGCACATTAGGAACTACTACAAACACTGCCCATTTAGAACCAATAGCAAACCCGCCGTATCCTAACAGCACTACCAGGACTCACAAAGCACCACACCATACCTATCAAAAGGCAACACTGCAAATATTAAACCAATACATTTCAGACAATAACAATACATGACCTACTGGGGAAAGAGAACAAGTGGCAATGTCAAAAAGGAATTACATAAACAGAATACCTCAGCTCAGTTACACAGTTGCAATTGCTCCAGCCACTTTCTTCTGGTTTCTTCATGTTTTCTGCTAACTCTCCATCATCTGCTGTCCATTTGTCCTTTCTTCTCTCTTCTAGTTTTTTTTTTCCATTCTCTCTCTCTACATCCGCTTTAACATACTAATCTTTCTCCTTTTGCTCTTTCCTCATTCCTATTTCATCCACTCAAATTTTACCCCTCCATCCTCAATCCCCACTTACTCTCCCAATACCCGGCCAATTGTAGATTTTTTATCCCTCCCACACAAAATATTTTTCCCCTCTCCATTTTACTCTCCCAGCCCCATCCCATTCTAATCCTCCCACAACATCAGCTCCCTTCTAGTTCCAGCCTCACCCAGCATCCATTCCCTTCTAGTCCCTGCATCAGCCCATTTCCAGTCCTAGCCCCCCATCAGCCCATTTCCAGTCCTAGCAACCCCCCAACCCAATACCAGTCCTAGCCCCCCCATCAACCCACTTCCAGTCCTAAACCCCCATCACCCCATTTCCAGACAGCCCCCATCAGCCCACAGCCCATTAGCAGTCCTACCCCCCCAGCCCATTAGCAGTCCTAACCCCCCCTCCCTGCCCATTAGCAGTCCTAACCCCCCCTCCCTGCCTCCCTCCCTGCCCATTAGCAGTCCTAACCCCCCCTCCCTGCCTCCCTCCCTGCCCTTCAGCAGTCCTCACCCCCCTTCCTGCCTCCCTCCCTCCCCACTAGCTGTCCTACACCCCCCCTGCCCATTAGCAGTCCTACCCCCCCCTCCCTGCCCATTAGCAGTCCTAACCCCCCCCTGCCCATTAGCAGTCCTAACCCCCCCTGCCCATTAGCAGTCCTAACCCCCCTCCCTGCCTCCCTCCCTGCCCATTAGCAGTCCTAACCCCCCCCTGCCCATTAGCAGTCCTAACCCCCCCCTGCCTCCCTCCCTGCCCATTAGCAGTCCTAACCCCCCCCTGCCCATTATCAGTCCTCCCCCCCCCCTAGCCCATTAGCAGTCCTAACCCCCCCCCCCCTGCCTGCCCATTAGCAGTCCTAACCCCCCCCCCTTGGCAAATTTTTTTTTTAAAAAAGCAGGCTCTGGCTGCTGCCGCGGCAGATTGCAATGTCCCGCGGGGCCCCCTCCGCCCGCTAAGCCCCTCTGCAAGGGCTTTCAGATTCGCGAGGGAGAGCATCTCCCTCGCGTCTCTGTTAAGCCCGCAGGGGCTAATGGGAAATTTCCCATCAGTCCCTCGCGACTAAAGGGCCTGATGGGAAATTTCCCCTTAGCCCCTGCGGGCTTAACAGAGACGCGAGGGAGACGCTCTCCCTCGCGAATCTGAAAGCTCTTGCAGAGGGGCTTAGCGGGCGGAGGGGGCCCCGCGGGACGCTGCATTCTGCCCTTGCCGCGTCAGCAGTCAGAGCCAGCTTTTTCTTTTTTTGCGGACCTTCCCGCGTGCCAGCTGCAAGGCCTTCGCGTGCCACAGCTGGCACGCGTGCCATAGGTTCGCCATCGCTGGTTTAGGTCAACTATTCAGAGGGTCACCAGGAGCTGACACTGACTCCACAGCACTTAACAACAAGACCACATAGCAAGTAGTAGCAAACTACATGGTTCGGTCATTAGATATCACTGTACATAACAACCATTAAGAAAGGTATTGAGTTCAGTCACTAGTGTCACTGTATATAACTATTAAGGGAGGTATGGAGTTTAGTTACTAGATTTCACAGAAAATGAAATACACATCAAAATCGCTATGTGCCAGCCCAGCAGGGTTAGGAATAGGGTAGTGAGGGGGTTCAGAAAGCATGCAGAACATGTCTTATGGAATGATTTCCAGTTCCTCTGCAAGAGTATATGTATGTGTGTGTGTGTGTTTGTGTGTGTGTGTGTCTGTATGCATGCAAGCATCTATGCATGTGTGTATATGTGTGCACAAACGCTTGTGTGTGTGTGTCAGTGTTTGTCTCCATTTGTGGCTTTGGGGCATGCTTATTAAATGTGGTAGATTAAGTCCCAAGATTTAGTGCGTGGGTGTTACTGGAACCTGTGATAAGGAAGCTTATCATAGTTCAGGAAGGAGCTATAGTAAAGGTGAAGTGTCTCTGAACAAGCAACCTGTCTGTTCTGGTAGAAATAATAAAACAGAATGTTTCCATAAAAGACTACCAGTCCCAGAATGCACCAGGTTTCCAACAGCCATTAGAAGAGCTGAAGTGGGGAAACGTGTGTTCAATCAGGAGGGCTATGAGGTAATCCCCAAGCACTCATCTCCAAGGGCAGGGCTTGATTCAGCACAGCTGCGCTGTGCTAGGGTGGAGCATTCATCTAAGCAGGATAAAAGAAAAGCTTATTCTACAGAGAATCATCTTGATCATCAGAAGCACCTTGATCATCCTGACCATCATCATCAGCAGAAGCCAGAGCTGACGGACAGAGAGAGCAAGAAACACTTTGGAAGAAGGAAGAGAAAAGCATTTGGGAGGTCTAGAGGAGTCCATAGCAGTACGTATACTGGGAGGCATTCCAGAGGAAAGCATACACCATTGGACTGGAGAAGGCCAGAGGAGTGGGGTTGCAGAGCCAGGAATCCCCGGACGGCACCTGTGAGGGAGACGGCTGCACTTGGAAGGGACCCTAAGACCAGTGCAAGAAGGTATGTGAAGAGAGATCCAGTGTCCAGAGATCTTGATTGGAAGGCTGGACATAAGAACTGGACTACATACTGGCCAGGATATTTAGAGAGGAACTCTAACAGCAATGGAAGCTCAGGTATGAACACTGATCTATGCCCTAGCTCTTCACTGGGAAGACAGCAGGGAAACAAGTATTGTCCTGAGAGTGTTCCATTGAGAAATTCCTCTGTGCCAATCCATGATATTGAACCCATGATAGTTGAAGAAGGGGAAGATGTTATAAATGGGGACTTTGAATACATGGATTGCTCTCTGTCTAAACTTCTGTGGTAATATGCTGTCACAAAATACAACAACCATCACAAAGAAATATAAACTTGTTCTTTAATCTACTCAGAAAAGCTTCTGAGTAGGATTTGAGCCACGTAATAGAAAGTAAACCAGCCAAGAGGGTTTCAGCTGGTAATGGTTAGCAATTGAGCCTTGCCTAATTGCCTGTGAGCTCTGGAGGGACACTTCTGAGTGTGTGTGAAGATACAGGAAGATATCCCTGAAAAAGAACAGTTTTTTTCCTACTTTGTGGGTTTTGTTTGTTCTTTGAAGCACTGCTAAGGAGAATTAGCAGGAGCTTACAGAAAAGACCTTTCTGTTCCCATCAAGGTCTTTATGCTTTGATTTGATTGCTTAACAAGTTCAGCTGTTGTTTTTTCCTTATTTGTTTTTCTAAGTATAATACTGAAAGCAAGTATTCCTTTTTATGTGCTACCAAGTATATCTGTGTTGGGAGAAATAACCCCATAAATAAAATATCTTCTTTGCTTTACATTCGAGCAAGCACAACTAATTTATTGTGAACGGCTGAGTCTGGTATGAATGGACTACATTTCCCACAATCCTTTGCAAGTCATATTAATATTTGCCTTTGCCAAGACTGTGGACATTCTCACCCAGCGCCCCCGTTTACAAACCACACTAACAAATAGAGGCATGTCGAGCATGTCCTCATGTAGTTAATATTTTATTTATATTTTATTTATTTACATTTCTTATATACCGCACTATTTGACATCAGCGCGGTTTACATCAAACAAAACATTTCAGTACACAAAAATGTCTGAGTTACATTAAACAGGGTTAACAACTTGGACAACAGGGTAATTTTACAACTCAGGTAAATAAACTTTGATTGTAGTGTAAACTATTTACATCAATAAGTTAGGGCACCGTTGAGACGTAATGGTCAGTTGAGCGTTGAATATGGCTTCCATGCCATCGCCACGCTAAGCCGGTTGCCATGATTACTATGGATACACTTAAAGTCACCCACTGAGGTGGTGGTATTCAAGGAAGAGTTGGGTCTTAATAGCTTTCCTGAAGTCTAGGAGGTCTTTGATTGCACGTATTGAGACAGGCAGGTTGTTCCACAGCTGGGGAGCGTAAAGCTTATAGAGCGAGCATTCAAGATGCCCATGCTAACCACAACGCACACACTTCACCCCTGAACCATCCATTCATCCCCCCAACCCACGCTAAGCATTTAGCATGGGATTCTTAGCACGACTGTGTATTTGGCATATGGTACATTTAACATAGCACACTTAGCATGTACTAAATCCCCACACTAACTGTTCCCATGGTTTAGTAAACATGCCCCTTTGTGTGTCTGTGGCTGGTTTGTGTGTGTGTGTCTGTGTTGTGTGCGACTGTATTGTGTGTGTGTGTGTGTGTGTGTGTGTGTGTGTGTTTAGGCTTTGGCTCTATTAATCCATGTTACCAAGAGAATATAGAAGATTAAAGATACAGTTTGAATGGAGTAATTCCCTAATGGCTACATATCTGTGACTCAAACTGTATGTGCTTCATAAGCTGGAACTACTTCACTCATAAAAATTAATTGGGCCTTTTTTTGGGAGGGGGGGGGCTTTTTACTCTGGCCTACTTTTGAACTTCATGTGTCTTTTCACCGTATCCCCCCCCCCACACACACACACACACTTTTTGCCCCAGACGGACCAAGAACCATTTTTGATGCCTTATGTATAATTCCTTTCCAACATCCACGGGGTAGGAAAGAATAAAAAGATAGCAAACTGACCCCATCAGTGCTTGACTGCTGCGCTTCTAGAAAGAGATGAATTGCCATCTGCCGTAATCTATTTGGAACCATGAATGATCATATTCAAAATATTGATCTTTATAAATTACTTTAGGATGACAAGCAAAATCTATTTTGTCAATGACACTGTTAAAAGATTATTAAAAGCACGAATAGTTGAACCAATTCAATGCTGGCAATCATACCTTGTCCATAAAGTAACTATTTATGACAAAGATTTGTCCATTCTTCTAAGACCAAAGTAAGACCCTGAAATAAACGTTTTGATGTTTGTAATTCCCCCAATGGAGAATATTATGTTATATGATTTAGTAATTACATAAACCCTGGACATATGTCATGGTGGTTGTTCTTACGCCTAATATGAAAGCCAGTGTCTTTTCAAGTTTTATTGACATCTTTCACACATGATATTTTATTCACTGAATTTCAATAAAACATATGAATAATGCAATTATATTTATTTAATTATTTGTAAGCATTTGCTATACTGCTATTTGAGCAGAGATGTAATTGCCAAGTGGCATCAGTTGTTAAAAATACATAAATTAAATGAGCAAAATGAAGTCAATATAAAACAAAACAAACAATAATAGTCACAGACCCAAAAAGAAGGGACAGTGAATGGAATGAATAATTTTTACCTGAAAAGACGTGGAGCCCGATGCTGAATGGGGCCCGTCTGGCCCGTTCAGATGTCCAAAATCTGGATGGGCAGGATCTGCACCCGATTCCAATTCCGCAGGAGCTAAATGGCCCCGCGGGATCAGAATTGGGTGTACAGGGCCTGGACGGGCAGGACGTGCCCCGATTCAGGCCCCTTGGATGCCACGCGCTCTCCCCGTCCAACTTTGCTACAGCTTCTGCATGGAGCCAGTGCCAGGGCATCCTCTTGCCATGGCACTGGGACAGCATGCGGTAGTTGTGCACTCCCCCGGACCCAGAATAGCCTGCTTTCCCTGCAGCCCGACCCCTAAAGGTGGAATAAGGCACCCATCCATGTCATCCAGCCTGGGTGTGCAGGGCCACGGCCGGAATCAGCCCTGTATGTCCAGGTCAGGGTCCCGCCTCCGGCCCGCTTTGTCTCCTCCCCCTGCCTGCCCCCTCCTGCCCCTGTCTAGAGCTCCCCTCGCAGCCTGGAATCGGGCCCAAGCAGCTACAGGGGTTTGGACGTCCACCCCGGAGGTCCAAGCCCTCTAGTCACCACTCCACATGCCGCCCTTATGGAGTGGCCAGAGACACAAAGGAGCCCTTTTACTAAAGTGTGTTGTGCAGTCACAGTGGGTTCTGGCACATGTTAAGCACATGCTGAAGCCTACAATGTCTGACAGTACAAGGCCAGAAAGGCGAGTGCATGTTGATTTCTATATTATCAGCATGTCGTGCATCGGGGTGCTGAAGGGGCAGTTTAGGGGAAGAGAGTGGGCATGGTGAGCCCAGTACAAGTAGGATCTGGGTACACATTGCGCAATACTTGCGCCTCTCGCAATTAGTGCAGGTGCACACATTGTCAACTCAGTAGGTGACATTCAGGGCATTTGCCATGGCACATCAGGGTGCTGCTCTATATGGTAACTGCCTGGAACATGCTGGCCACGCGCCGGCAGTTAACACACAGAGGCTGCAACTATGACACATTATTTTTAGCATTAACACGCGTTAGTTGCCGTACCCTAGCACTCTTAATAATGGGCCCCAAAGGTCATGAAAAAAAAGGGACATAGTCCCAGGCCATAAAATATCTTAACAGTGAAATATTCCACTATTACCCTTTCTCCTCTGACAAGACTGGCCTTTAATTGAATTTAATCCCAGTTCTGTTTCCTGTCTTTTAGCCGGTTCTGAAGCCATAGTAGCACATTGCTTCTTATCCCGTAGCTGTTTAATTTCCTCAGGAGAGTCTAATGAGGGACTTTGCCAAATGCTTTCTGAATATCCAGACACATTATATCAACCAGTTTATCTTTATCTACGTGTTTATTAACACCTTCAAAAAACTCTAATGTTTAAGGGATGGCATCGCTTTGCTAAAGCCATATTGGCTGTGCTCCAATAAGCCCCCATCTATCCATATGGATGTTTTTTGTTATTTTTTTAATTTATATATTTGTAATTTTACAAATTAATCAAGCAACACCTCTTGTACAGAAAAGATATATGTTTGCAAAAAAAAACCCAAGGAAAACAATGCACAGCAATATAAGTAAACAAGAAATACCTGTAGGCCCCCTAGGGGGTATAAAGGAATAACACAAATAGGGCGGGACCTCCTACTAATTTAAAAAGAACATTTTATCAAAATTAGATAACAGCTGAGGGCCCAAGACTAAATCCTACATATGGATGACATTATCCTCAACAGGGGAAGAGATTACAGGCAATCAAGCACTGATAAATGAAGAAAGATCTTCTGGTTGAAAGAAAATATACTTCTGAGATGGAATAAGTTCCCCTAGATGCTGGGAGACGGCAGGCCCATGGAGCAGCAAAGGTAGGAGGAGGTGCAGGAGATTTCTCACAACCCAACCCTGGCCTTGGGAAGTCAGATCGGGATCGGGCTGCGGGGAATAAAAATAGTCATTGGTGGCTGGGGAACGCATCTCCTGAATGGAGCCGCAGTGCCGCAGCAACCGGATGACATGGCGCCGCAGCTCCATTCAGAAGCCATGACTGAGCTAGCCGGGTAGAGGCCTGTATGTGCAGGCTGACTAGAATCAGGTCTCGGCCTGCATGTACAGGCCTAGTCTGGATTCTAATCCCGCGGGGGCTAGATGTGCCACGCGGGATCAGAATCCCGTATACCTCTGTGTGTCCGGTTCCGATCATATGCACAGTGGGCCAGGACGTCCAAAAAAGAAGAGGCCTCTTTGTGTTTATCCATTCCACATCAAAATTATGGAATGGCCTGAAATAACAACTAAAGAATTGAAGATCCCAAATTGTGAGAGCCATATCCCTAATGTAATGCTCCATTTTTAACTCGAACAGTTAACATTCCTTCCTCAAGATTAGACAAACTGCAAAAATCTAATGTTCAAATACCTAGAATCAATGCCGCAATGGTTAATAACAGAAAAAACACATTTCAAAAGGAGACCCAAGTAATATCCCCCCAAATTACCACCCCATAGCTTGCTTGCCAACAGTTTATATGTTGTTCAGTGCATTACATGCAGATAGAATATACACTCACAAAGATTCCAATAAAATTCTGGCAGCTGAATAGAAGGGCAATAGAAGAGAAGCATACAGAGACATAAGGCCTGATATCGAGTGGCGGCGGCATCTAGCCACTGCCACTGAACTTTACACCCGGATCCAGCCACCGACATTGAATATCCAGGTCAGCTGCATAGCATAGCAGTGGCGATATTCAGCCGCTGCCTGATTAGTTTCTGCAATGAAAGTTAGGCCAGTCTTTAAAATGCCAAACTTTCACCTCTTAGAAACAACCGGGCAGCGGCTCAATATCACCGCTGCCCGTTTATCGCTGGGTGCCGCCTTCGCTCCACCTCCAGAATGCCCCAATGCTAGCCAGTTACATTTGGGGCGTGCAGCAGCAACATCCATGGATATTCATGGAGTCTGGAACTGAGATGGAGAACTGAGAGTAGACAGTTTCCTCCGATCAGGATGAAGGATCAAAGGCGAGGGAGTGAGAGAGATTCTGCTTCCATGGAAGGCTGGATTCCCTTGAATTAAATTCCAGGGTTGAATCGCATTCCCCCTATCAGGACCTTGGTCCAGAGGATTTGGAACGTCTAACTGGAGCTTCTTCTCACCTCTACCTGCCAATCACCTGCCCTGCATAACGGCTTGAAAACCGCCGCTCCGGAGGCCCTCATTCGAACGGGGAGAGCAACGGCAGCAGAAGCCATGATCGGGGAGTGTGGGTGGGAGCTTCTTCTCATCTCTACCTGCCAATCACCTGCCCTGCACAACAGCTTGAAAACCGCCGCTCCGGAGGCGTGCCCGCGCCTTGCGGGCCTGTGCCTGAGGGCCTCGCCAGAGGGCCCTTTGCAATGGCCCTTAGGCGTGAGTCCGTGGTGATTGATCAATCTCGTACAACAAAAGCTGTGAGTGTATTGGTATATTGTGGTTGTAATCTGCTGTTTCCTTCCCTTTTACTTCATCTTTTCCTTTATGTCAAATCATTTTTATTGATTTCCAAGTATACATACAGAACATTGGAGCAGTTAAGTCCAAGAAGGCACAAAGAACAGCTCAAGTACAGGTCAAGTAACAGATCCGCATTGACCTGAGTTGCAGGGCTAAAACAGCAGAACTAACCATAACAATAGCATGAACAAACTATAGAGCATAATCAGTTATATAGTTAACTTCCAATCCCACCCTGAGCTTCCCCCATCCCATCCCCTCTCCATCTTCTCACCCTCTCCTCCCAACTCCCACCCCCCAAGTCCCCTCCCCCTATTCCCTCCCGCACGAGCCCCGTCCCACCAACTAAACCTCGTCAGTGCCGTGAGAGCCCTGCCCAATGCATGCATTACCCTTTCAAACTCCTGAATCCAGCACTCACTCAATCTGCGCATTCAGAACCTCAAACATCCTCAAGAAACTCCTCTTGTCCTTCAGAGTGCTCCCCAATGACCCCCTTCCAGATTTTCTCAAATTCCACCTGTTTCTTGGCTCCAAGAATCTGGGCAGTGCGCAACTCAAGGCCCTTCAAGGTCAATAGAGCTCGGCGCCACTCCCGGATCCCCGGGGGTCGGTCCTCCACCCAATGCCGGAGTATACAGTGTTTCGCTATCATAAAGCCCCTGGCATACAGCTTTCGAGTACACATATCCATTGCTTCATCCCTCTCTCTACCCTCTCCCGTCTCAGATCCACTTCTATAGTTGCTGGTACTTTTGCCGGGCTTACTACTGTCACGGTTACCAGCAGTTACATTAGGGTTAGAAGTGGTAAGGGAAGTGCTATTGGAAGTGATATTGGAAGTGGTAGTGGAAGTGGCATCCGAAGAGGCAGTGGTAGGTATACTGGAGGTGACACTGGAGACAATATCGGAGGTAATACTGGTGACGCCAAATAAGCACCATTCTGGCGATAGATCCCCCCCTGGGGGTCTACATATCCGTAACTCATTGTGTACTGTAAACGGGGGCGCTGGGCATGAATGTCCACAGTCTTGGCAAAGGCAAAATACTATTATGACTTGCAAAGGATTGTGGGGAATGTAGTCCATTCATACCAGAATCAGCCGTTCACAAAATAATGAGTTGTGTTGCTCGAGTGTAAGCAAAGAAAAATATACTTTATTCATGGGGTTAATTCTCCCACACAGATTTACTTGGTAACACAAAAGGATACTTGCTTTCAGTATTATACTTAGGAAAAACAAATCATGATATCAGCAACTGAACTTCTTAAGCAATCACACAAACAATAAAGACCTTGATGGGGAAACAGAAAAGGTCTTTTTGAGTGCTCCTGCTAATAACCTTTAGCAGTGCTCCAAAAGCAAAAACAAAACCCAAAAAGTAACCAAAAACTGTTTTTTTTCAAGGATAACTTTCTTGTATTTTCACACACAAACAGTAGTTTCCTTTCAGAGCTCACGTGCAACTGTGCATGGCTTAATTATCAATTAGCCAGCTGCAAACCCCTTTGCTGGTTCACTTTCTCTACGTGGCTCAAATCCTACCCTAAAGCTTTCTTGTAAACTTTTCTGGGTAGATAAAAGAACAAGTTATATTTCCTTTTGATGGTTGTTGTATTTCTGAAAGTATTTTACCACAGCAGCTTATTCAGAGAGCAATCCATGTATTCATTCTGATCATTTAAAATATCTCCTTCTTCTTCAACTATCATAGAATCAATATCATGGTCTGACTCAGAGGAATTCTTTAATGGATCACTCTCAGGATAACACTTGTTTCCCTGCTGTCTTCCAGGTAAAGAGCTAGGGCTTAGATCAGAGTTCATACCTGAGCTTCCTTTGCTGTTAGGGTTCCTCTCCAGATATCCTGGCCAATAAGTAGTCCAGCTTTTATGTCCAGCCTTCCAATCAAGATCCCTGGACACTGGGTCTCTCTTCACATACCTTCTTGCACTGGTCTTAGGGCCCCTTCCAAATGCAGCCATCTCCTTCACAGGTGCCGTCCGGGAATTCCTGGCTCTGTAACCCCACTCCGCTGGCTTCCTCCAGTCCAATGGAGTATGCTTGCCTCTGGAATGACTCCCAACACACGTACTGCTATGGGCTCCTTCTTTAGACCTCCAAGATGTTTCCTCTTCTTCCTTCCACTTTGATGCTGCTGCTTCCTCTCTCTGTCCTTGAGCTCTGAGTTCCTCCTCTGATTATGTGTAGAATATGTTTTACTTTTAACTTGTTTAGAGGGATACTCCACCCTAGCACAGCTCAGCTGTGCTGAATCAAGCCCTGCCCTTGGAGATGAGTGATTGGGGACTACCTCATAGCTCTCCTGATTGAACACACATTTCCCCACTTCAGCTCTTCTAGAGGCTGTTTGAAACCTGGTGCATTCTGGGACTGGTAGTCTTTTATGAAAACATTCTGTTTTATTATTTCTACCAGCAAAGACAGGTTGCTTGTTCAGAGCCAATTCACCTCTATTATAGCTCCCTCCTGAACTATGATAAACTGCTTTATCGGCACACAATCCCAAAAGCGATGCAACAATGTTCCTCTGTAAATCCCACACAATTGACACACATATGTCGAGATCAGCCCCATCCTAGCCGCCCAAATATTGGGTACATACGCCCTCCATAGGAACTTATATTGAAGTTCTTGGAACCTAATTGACTCAGAGAGAAGCCTGATATGCTGGAAAGCGTTCTGTAGAGCGAAAACTGTAATCTGTACTTTCCCATCTCTACTCCATTTCTGAACTAGGTTCTCTAGAGGGGCCCACTCCCCCCCCCGGACACCATTCCTCACGCCAGGTCCGCAGCGAATATTTCCCGTCGGGATCCGCTATAAAGTCCCATACCCCTTTACCACGGAACTGGAAACCACTATTTTGCTGTAGCGCTCGGATGTAATGACGCACCTGTAAGTAAAAATGGAACGACCAAGGCGCAATTTGATATCTCCGTGTCAGGGATTGAAAGGAGTCCAATTCCCCCTGCGACTGCATTCAAAGTTGACCAAGATACCCCAGACCGGCCACCGCCCAACTCGCTGGAATCCCTCCTTGTCTCCCGGGTTCAAAGTCGGCGTTAGCACGTAGTGGGAGACATTCTGTGGCATACCAATGCATACCCTTTTTCTGGCATAGGAACCTCCATGCCTGTCGTAATGCACCAAGATAAATCGACTCCCTCCACCATTTCGGTAAAACTTTGTTCCTGCCATGTAGCAAGTAGGCCGCATGATAGGGTGTCGACATCCAGAGAATTTCCGCTCTCCCTAGAACTAGGTCCCGCAGTGGCCTAAGTAAGGACAAAAAATTGTAATCTCTTATCGAAAACAGTCCGAGCCCTCCTTCGGATCTACTGCTCATCAGCACGGACACTGGAATCCGTGATTTCCTTCCCTTCCACAAAAATTGTTTAATATGTCTCTGCAAAAGTAGTACATCTCGGCGCAACATCCAAATAGGTAGGTGGCACAACAGGTACATCCATCGGGGCACCTCCATCATCTGAAATAGCACGAGACGTCCCATAAGCGAGAGTGGGAGATCTCTCCATTTCTGTAAAGTAGCTGCCGTTTTATGCATCATAGGTCGAATGTTAGCTTCATACAATTTCAAGACATGATCTGGTATCTGAATCCCCAGGTACCGGAATTCCCCTGGTGCCCAGTGTAAGGGAAAATGCCCCCGCCACTCGTGTTTCGCCCTACCACCCACATCCAACGCTACCGACTTACTAACATTAATCCGGAGCCCCGAGAAAGAACCAAACCGCTGAATCAGTCCCAGGGCCTGCTCCAGAGAGGGCTGCGGATTACACAAACATAACAACATATCGTCTGCAAACGCGCTGACCTTAATTCCTCCCTGTGGCCATTCGATACCCCGAATCCCTCCACCTCTATGAGCGAAAGCAGTAAAGGTTCCAACTGTAAGACAAATAGCAATGGCGATAGCGGGCAACCCTGACGCGTGCCTCTTCTCAGCTCAAAAGGCAAGGAGCAGGTTCCACCACTTGCTACACACGCCATCGGATTCGCATACAACGCTTTCACCCAGGACAAAAAGGCTCCATCAAATCCAAATTTCGCTAAGACTTCGAACATATAGGACCATGATACTCTGTCAAAGGCCTTTTCAGCGTCTAGGCTTACCAAAATCAAAGGCATCGCCTGGTTTAAGCATTTCTCCATTCCAAGCAACACCTTACTGATATTGGAAAAGGCTCCTCTCTCCCTCACAAAACCTGACTGGTGACTGCCAATCAGCCGAGGCAAAATCACCTGTAAACGGGCCGCCAGCACCGAGGCCACAAGTTTCATATCATAGTTAATTAATGAAATGGGGCGGTACGAAGCCGGATCCTCCGGATCTCGGCCCTCCTTTGGGATGATAGTAATCGCCGCAGTCCGCATATCTCTCGGATATGACCCAAGTTCTTGGGCTTCCTGATACAGGGCCATCAAAGTGGGTGTCAACTGAGGCATCAAAATCTTATAGAATTCAGATCCATAGCCGTCTGGACCCGGAGCTTTATGGGGCTTCCCCACCTTAATCACTTTCTGAATTTCTTCGCAAGTTACCCTCGCATTAAGCACCTGGAGTTCTTCCCCCGTTAACCGGGGCAGTGACACTGTCGCCAAAAATTCCCGCTCCTGCTCTCTGTTCTCGACATCAGGCGTATATAAATCCTGATAGTATTGACTAAACACCTGCACAATCCGCTGCAACTCAGTGTGTTGCACACCCTGCTTATCGCGCACCCGGGCCACACCCTGAATGCCACCCCTTCGTTTTACCAATTGCGCCAATAGGCACCCTGCGCGATCTCCATAGCGAAACAATTGATGGCTATAATACTGCAATGACTGAACTGCGCGCTCGTGTAGCACCTCGTTGAGAGCCCTCTGTACCACAAAATACTTAGAGTCTCTTCTGCCTTGCCACAGCGGTCCGCTTGGCCTCCTGTAATTGGCGCGCCAGGTCCAAAATCCGAGTATTAAGACGTTTCCTCTCTTTCGCTACATATGCTATAATATGCCCACTCAGAACTGCTTTCCCCGCCTCCCAAAATGTCACCACCCCCACATCTCCCGTATCATTCAACCTGAAGTACTCCTCCCAATGACGTATCAGATATGCCCGAAAGTCCTCATTCTGCCAAAGATACCCCGGGAAAGACCAACGGGCCCCCCCTGAGAGGCGCCCCCTCCAATCTAACACCACTTTAGCATGATCAGACACTACCTAGGGTTCAATCTCTACTCTAATCACTTTTCCCAAACTCTCTCTCGAAATCAGTATATAGTCAATCCTAGACCAGGTTTGATGCACTCTCGACAGATGCGTGTAATCCCTCTCTACTCCATGCAAGATTCTCCATGAGTCAATCAAGCCACCCATATTACAAAGGTATCCTATCCCTTTCTTGCTCCAGGCCCTGCTGGGACCTCCAGTGTTAGACTTATCTAAAGTTGGGTCATGAGGGCAGTTGTAATCCCCCGCCAGTATCAAAGGTATCTTCGGCGCCCCCAGTATTTTCCGCAGCAACATCTGAAAGAACTGATGGTCATAAGTATTGGGTTGGCATAGATATTTCCCAGAAATAGTTCCTCTCCTTGTATTTTAAAATGCAAAAAGAAGAATCTGCCTTGTGGGTCCGCTTCCTCTCTAATGATCTCTACCGCTAGGCCTTTCTTCACCAGAATCGCCACTCCTTGTTTCTTAATACCTGCGGATGCTGCAAAAACCTGACCCACCCAATCTTTTTTTAAGTTTAGTGTGCTCCACTGCACTCAAATGTGTTTCCTGCAGTAGAGCAATTTGTGCATGTCCCCTCTTCAGGGCCTGCAGTACCTTTGTCCGTTTAACAGGGGTGTTGAGACCGCCTACATTCCAGGAAACTATCCCTAAATCATCTCTCATTCTCCCCGTACAGCAGTCTCACAAACAAGCAATACCACCAGTCACACCTCTGTTCTGGGTCGCCCAGCCTCGACCCAGAACTCATCAGCACCCGGGGGTCTCTCCAAAAAAAAAACCATGCTCTCTCTTTCCAGGCTCTGAAGTCTATAGATTAACACATATCTGGTAGTTTCCCGGCTCTCAGCTCTCAGCACGTGCGCATACAACCCTCCCCCCCTACCTCCCCCCTCCTCCCTCCCTGCACCCCCACCTACCCAACACCCCCTATCGTCCCCCCCCCTCTTACTCCATAAAAGCCAGCCCCCCTTCTCTTCTCTCTTACCGGCTGGACTCTCCCCTGCATGAACTGGTCACACCCCATAAAACACCGTTAATCAAAACCTCAGTTACCTCACTGAGGTTAGGACCCCAAAGCAGTGCTTCAGGGCTGTCTCAAGCACCCCTCCTCTTTCCCCCCTCCCCCACCCCCACCCCCATCATCAAATTGGATATGCATAGCAACTAATAAACTACAGGAGAAAAATACCTCTTACAGGCCTAGGATGCAAACAGTGTAACCCTACGGATATTGGCAATAACGTTATTAGCTACAACACTATTGAGATGATTAGCAACAAGAAAATAGGTAACAGTAGCCATTGAGCATATAATATAAGTTCAGTCTTTCTTAGGCGGCAGCTACTTAAGCTCTACATGATATTCTCCCAGTCATAGTCCAAAGGGAGACACACCACGTCGCGGCGATAAGACCATCACCGCCAATGCGCGGGCCAAAACCCAGGATACTCATCCACCGCTCCTAAGATAGAGTTAGGTCAGGGGCAGGTCTCAGCCGTGTCAGCGGGTGGGTGCTGTGCCAAAAACGTCTTTGCAGTCGCCGCTTGCTCAAACGTGTGGCTCTGGCCATGGAGAGAGACCCGTAGTACTGCCGGGTAGGCCAATGTAAAGCGGGCGCGCCTACAAAACAACTCTGTGCAGATCAGTGAAAACTCTCGCCGCTTAGCTGCAACCGCCGCAGAGTAATCTTGAAATAATAAAATCCTTTTGTTGTCCAACTTGATCTACCTCTCTTCTGATAGGCTTGCAGTATACACCATTTGTGCTGGAAATTAAGCACGCGGATGATCACCACACGTGGTCCGTCCCCGTCCTCTCTTCGGACACCCAGCCTATGTGCTCTTTCAATTTGAAAACTGCCTTTAAGCTCCGGCAAATCTAGCACTTCAGGCAGCCAGGTCTCCAGAAAAACAAGCAACTCACGATCAGGCCTATCTTCTCCCAATCCCACCAGGCGCAGGTTGTTCCGACGTGAGCGATTCTCTAGGTCCTCAAGCTTGTTTTGCATCTCTAGCAAGGTTTGCCTCTGGGCCTCCAGCTCTCGATCGCGGCGACCCTCCCCCTCTTCCACACCAGCCACACGATGCTCTAACTCATCCATGCGTTTACCAAAATCAGTCAGCGATTCTTCCATTCCCTCAAGCTTTTGCATGAGGCGATCAAACTTCGGATCAAGGAGCCGGACTACCTCCCTCGCTAACTCCTCCGAGGTGGAGTCTGTACTGTCCGCGCTTGGGGAGGCAGGTTGCAGTGTGGCCGCAGCAGAGGGCCCCGCTCTGGTCGGCTTTTCCTGCTCTTTTCTCGCTGGCAAAGGCATCTCTCTCACCAGTCGTAATTCCTTTTTACGCCTGAGTTGATAGGACACAGCTTCCTAAAGTTGGGTGGAGGAGGGAGTCCAAAAAGACAGATTAATTGACAGATTTAGTGCCGAGGCAGCCCCGGAGCGAGAGAGACACGTCTTCCCTCACTCACGCATCGCCGGAAGTCCCCCTCATCTTTTCCTTTAACTATCACTGTGTCTCTTATTCTGTCCTATCTTATAAATGGCGTTCTTTTCTTATTTTCCGTAATTTTTAATATTGTATTGTAAACCGCTGTGATGTTTCGGCCTGAGCGGTATATCAAATGTAATAATAAACATAAACATATTCAGTAGCACTGGGTTAGTGCTGCTGAATATTCTAGTCAGCACCATTAACACCATTAGCAGGTCTGCTTATGACCTTAACCACGCTGAATATTGGGCCTATAGAAACATGACGGCAGATAAAGGTCATGCAGTCTGCCTTTCCATAACAACTACTAAGCTCTACAATTTTTTTTCCTTTAGAGATCCTCTGTGTTTGTCCTATGTTTTCTTATTTATTTATTTATTTAATTTTCTTATATACCACGCTATTTGTCATCAGTGCGGTTTACATTGAAACAATACATCAATTGGTCAGATATAACAGACCTATTACAAGTAACAGGAAAATTAACATGGAAGTAAACAGGGAAATCATTTATATTTCTAGAAAATACATGTTGGAGATATATAAAATCTATACAGTTAGTTAGGGTAGGTATGAGGTTAAAAGGATGGGGGAGGGGAAGGGGTGTTTAGGTGTTTGAAGTGTGCGATGAAAAGGTGGTGTTTAAGGGCTTTTTTGAATTGTTTGATGTCTTGAATACAGATACAGTTTTTGTCTCTACTACCTCCACTGGGAGACTATTCCACGCATCTACCACTCTTTCAGTAACACAATATTTCTGCAAATTGCTCCTGAGTCTATCTCCTTTCACCTTCATCCAATCCCCCTTGTTGCAGAGCTTTCTTTTACTTGAAAGAGGCTCTTCTCTTGTGCATTTATGCCCTGGAGGTACTTTGCTTCCAAGTATATATTTTTATTTATTTATTTATTTATTTAACAGTCGCTTATATACCGCTACCTTCCAAAGGTCAGGTGCGGTTTACAGAAAACTGGTAAAGAAACAGTGTAACATATCTGTTTTTACATTAAACATCGCTTGAATTATGTACATCTTAACTTTAACAATTAAACTTTAGTGAACTATGTACAAGCAACGGATGTTAAAGTAAACCAAAAGGTAACTATTTACAAACATCGTAAACCGTGTATAATGGTCATGTTTTCATAGGTCATTATGGAACCATACTCAAAGTGTTATATATTATCCCTTTTCGTTTTGGGATTGGGAATTCGCAAGTGGACCTTAGTGGGAGCTAAACAAGTAAGTTTTTAATGTTTTACGTAGTTCTTTAAGATCAGTTAAGGCTCTTATTTCTTCAGGTAGGGAGTTCCAGAGTATAGGGGCTGCATGAGAAAACGCTTTTTTATTTGTTGTTTTTTTAGTCTTTGTGAACTCTTTTGGAATCCTTATTTTATTAGTGTTGCATCTTCTGTGAACAGTTTGGGGTGTGTCTTTAGTGGGGAGTTTGTTTAGTGTAGCTGGGGCAGTATTATTTAAAGCTTTGAAGGTGGTTATTATTAATTTATAGTTTATTCTGCATTGAATTGGGAGCCAGTGTAGTTTAGCTAATAAGGGTGATATGTGCTCAAATGGGTGTACCTTCATTATAGTTCTAGCTGCTGCATTTTCTGGCAAGTTGGAGCCTTTTGATGTTTTGATTTGTTGTGCCTAGTAGAATGAGGTTGGCAAAATCGAAGTGCGGTGTAATAATGGCTTGTATTATGCTCAAGAAGTCATGCAAGTGGACCAGTGGACGTAATTGTTTTAGGACTTTGAGCTTAAAGTATATTTTTTTTGTAGTGTTTCTTATGTGGGTGTTCATGCTAAGGTGTGTGTCTAAGGTCACACCTAGGTATTTTATTTCGTTTTTTATGTTAATATCGTGTTTCTGAAGTGTGATGTGAGTTGGGGGAATGTACGATTGTTTTTTTGTTACAATTAATATGTCTGTTTTGGAATGGTTGATATGAAGATTGTGGTCTTCTAGCCAAGTTGTTAATTCATTGAAGCAGTCAGCTAATAATTGTAGTGGAAGTGTAGGGATCGTGAATGGAATGTACATCATTATATCGTCTGCATATATGTGGTAGGGGATTTTGAATTTTTTAAAGATGTTGCAAATTGGTTGTATATAGATATTAAAAAGGAGAGCAGAGAGGGCAGATCCTTGAGGGAGGCCAATTTCCTGTTTGTATGTATTAGAGGTTTGGGTGCAGATCCTGACAGTTTGAGTTCTGTTAGATAGATAAGAAGTGAACCATTAATGTACTGTTGAATTAGCACCTATTTGTCTGAGCCTGTTGAGCATTACAGTATGGTGTACACTGTCAAACGCTGCGGATATGTCAAGGAAAAGAAGTAAGAATGCTTTTCTAGGGCTGTCAATTCCTCTTACAAGGGTGTCAAGGAGTACTGTTAAAACTGTATCTACTCCATGACCGGGGCGAAAGCCATATTGCTGGTCATCGAGGGGAGCTGAGGTGTCAATGTGTTCCTGTGTTTGAGTTTGAACTACTTTTTCTATGAGTTTAGCCATGAAAGGTATACTTGAAATAGGTCTGTAAGAGTTCGGTGATGTTTTGTCCAGGGTGTTGTTTTTTAGTATTGGACGAATTTGTGCATGTTTTAGGATGGGTGGAAGGTATCCTTGACTTAATGAGAGATTGATTAAAGGGAGAATAAAGAGGGTTAATGTTGGAAGGGTATTCTTTATCCAGGTTATAGGGCAGGGATCTAGGTGAGAAGTTGTAGTATTTAGGTTTGACATAATATTCTTGAGTGTGTCTTTAGTTATGGGGTAGAATTCATTCCAATCATCTGATAGATGTTGGTGAGAAATGGCTTGTGTATTTGGTGTGAATGTATATATTTTTGATTTATTTATATAATGATTTGCTAAGGTTTGAGCGGATATATCGTTAACTTCGTAGCAAGAGTTGTATGTGTTATTAGTTAAGTTTTGGACGATGGAGAATAGTTCTCTTGGTCTGTTTATAGATTTGGTTAGAATGGCTGAATGGACGTTTTTCTTTGCGCTGTCAGTAGCCTCTTTGTAATTTTTAAAGTGGATATGATATATTTCATAGCATGATGTAGATTTAGTTTTGCGCCATCTTAATTTGATTTTCCTCAGTGCTCTTTTCATTGCTTTTAAGGTGGTGTTGAACCAGGGGGCATCGCCATTTCTGGGTCGGTTGCTCAATATATATATTGAGATATTTAAGTCTGTCCCCATATGCCTTATGAAAAAGACCTCTGACCATTTTCTTAGCTACCCTCTGCACTGACTCCATCCTGCTTACATCCTTTTGAAGGCATGGTCTCCAGAATTGTGCACAGTACTCTAAATGAGGTCTCCTCAAAGATTTATACAGAAGCACTATCACGTCTTTCTTCTGGCCATTCCTCTCTGTGTGCACCCAAGAATTTTTCTGGCTTTTGTTGTTACCTTTTCTACTTCTTTAGCCACCTTGGCATAATCAAAAACAATCACTCCCAGGTCCTGCTGTTCTTTCATGGACAGCTGATGCTGAATAAATCTGTTATGACAAGCAGTCAGAGAAATAGAGCCCATGGTATACCAGTCCAGACAAGTGGGTTGTGTTCCCAGCAGACTGGTGGAGACAAAGAACTAATGGAAATCCCATGCCTCTATGACATCACTCCCATGCCTCTTTTTTCCTCAGCCACCAGATATCCCTTCAGTATTTGTCCCGAAGTATATGGGAGAAACATGGCAAGCCTCATACAACCTCAACCATTGACAGCAATGAGTGATCGACAGTAGAGAACTATGTAGAGGAAAGCATAAACATAAAGTTGTCGGTAGACGATGAATCTGCAGAGCGAAGTATAAAAATCTGAATAGACCCAAAGGGTACCGCAGCAGAAGAACAAAGCAGTACAGTTTCAGGCGCAGGCCCTGGACTGGCTTACCAGGACTCAAGGAAAGGACATTAACTGAAAAGTAAAATGTCATCTTCCATATCATCCAGCTAGACCAGGCCAGACAAGTGGGATGTACCAAAGCTACAACTCCACTGGGCAGAAGACACAGCAGCTCGCAAAATCCTTGAGCCAAAGGCCATGTCCACCGTCGCATGGACATTCAAGTGGTAATGCTTGACAAAAGTGGAAAGTGACGCCCACGTTGCTGCCTGACAAATGTCTACACTGATTACTGAGCTCCGCTCCGCCCATGAGGATGCCTGCGCTGGAGTAGAATGGGCGCACAAACCCTCCAGAACTGGCCGCTTCTGTAACAGTTATGCCGAGGCAAAGGCCTCCTTAATCCAGTACCCCAAAATTGACTTAGTCGCCGTGTCACCCTTGTGGGGGCCAGCAAACAGCACAAAAAGATGGTCAAACTTACAAAAGGAATTTGTAATCTCCAAGCAATGAAGGAGCACCCTCTGGACAACAACAAGGGGGAGATCCTTATCCTTCCCTTGACACTACTCCTTAAAGAAGGAGGGCAGGCATACCACCTGGTTCACATGAAAGGGAGAAGTCACCTTAGGCAAGAAAAAAGGCATAGGCTGAATGGAAATGGTCTCCTTGAAAAAGACAGATAAGGATCTCGGCAAGAGAAACTGCAGCTTGGAAATCCACCTTGTAGAACAAATCACCTTACCTCTTTCCTTACAGAGATAGCAATCTTCCACCTAGTTCCTTTTAAACTACACCAAAATCATGTAGAAACTATTACTTGATTTGATTCACATATGATTTTCTCCCCCTCCCCTCCCCCAACAAAGATGTCATTCAAAGTTCTGCACAGTCAGAAACATCAGAAACACTGATAAGGATACATTTGCCACAGAGTGTTTAGCTTTTCCATCATCCTTCTCTATTCTTCCTTTGGAGGATAAGGTATCCTCTTAGAACTCTTTGCTAGTTGCAACTCTTTATCAACATGCACCCACTAAGCTGCTCAAGGATTCACATAGATGCCACGCACGATTCTCTCATGAATTACAAGAATTTAGGAAGAAAGTTTGACACTCTGAACACCAATGGCATAAGACACTCATTGCCATCAACAAAGCTTCATATCATTCCCTCCAGAAAGAATACAGACAACTCATCCTGAAGACTAAGTCCTCCTATTACTCTAGTCTGATACGTGGACACGAGAATTTTCCTAAACAGCTTTTCTCAGTTTTCAATAAATTGGCACCAAAGACTTGTCAGATTCCTGATTGCATTCCCATCAGCCTAAATCAGATAGCCTTTTCTTTTACACATAAGATCCCAGCATTTCATGGTGAGGAAGATGCGACAGCCCATTTCAATTCTCTCCTCTTCTGCTCTCCCCACTAGAGCATTATCCTGATGACCTGGAATCTGCTCCAGCTCTTTTCAGTCATTTGTTACCCTAACACAACTTTACCTTACTAAGATTTTACACTCAATTAATCAAATCACATACAAGCTGATATTGTTCCTCCTCTCTTACTAAAGAAGTGTTGAGATCATTTTGCCTCTACAATCAATGAAAGCCTCTCCAATGGGCTCGTCCCCTTCACTTGGAAACAGTCTGTTGTCCATCCATTATTAAAATAGTACAACTCTGAGCCATGATGTATTTATTTAACAGGTTTTCTTTAAATCAAAGTGGTTTACATTGGAACTAAACAGGAGTTACACAGCAAATAGAAAAAAAAAAGGGGAGGGAATGCAGGAAACGCTTAATAGTGCAACATTACATTAAAAGGTATATACAGAATATACAGCAGGTAAAAGTTTATAGTTTGAGGCTGGTAGGATGTCCTAGGTGGGTGTTTCAAAGTGACCTTTGAAGAGTAGTGTTTTTAAATGCTTCCGAAATTCCTTGATGTCTTATAACTCTCAAGGCATCTGGTAGGCAGTTCCAAAAGGTTGGTGCTAATAGGGAGAGAGCTCTTGCAGATGTAGCATTGATCATTGAAAATAGGATGATAGTTGAGAAGCAATCTTCCATTCCTAGCCATATTATTTGAAAAGGCTGTTTATGAACAAGTCTCCCACTTTTGGGAACACAAAATTCTTTCCATCTCAATCAAGTTTTCACCCACAACACAGTACAGAGACTACTCTAGAGGGACTATTAAATGAAATTATCATCCATTTAGATAATCTCAAAGATATAATGATCATTCAAATGGATTTCAGTTCTGTTTTTGATGTCATTGATCACTCTCTCCTTCTTGACTGCTTGAGAACTTCCAGTATATCTGCTGTTGCTCTAAATTGGTTCATTCATATCTCTCCAGCCGTACTTTCCATGTTTCAGTCGATTGTCATCTATGTTTCTTACCCACAATCTTTGGTGTCTCACAGGGATCCATCCTTGCGCCTATTCTTTTCAACCTCTTTATCTTGCCCCTTGTCACACTTATTCAGGATCTCAACATTAGTGCTTATTTCTGTGTGGATGACATCCAATTGGTTATTGCACATGACACCTGGGATCCTTCTCTCCGATCAACACTAGACACAAAACTTGAGTCCACTTCATCATGGCTCTGAACCCATCAAATGATACTTAATCCCGCCAAGACTGAAGCCATCTGGATCTCTCATGATCCCAAATCTCCCCCTCCTCAGCCTAGAATTTCTTCTACTCTTACTGCATTTAAAAGCTCCATCCTTTCACTTGGAATTTTGATCAACGAACACCTCACCTTCGGCCCCTATATCTCAAATACAGTTCAGAGCTGGTTATTTTCCTTGAGATGAATAAAGACAATAAAGACATGTCTTGATACCCAAGTGCTAAAAATTGTTCTTCATAATTTTGTGATTAATAAGCTAGACTATTGTAATTCTTTACTATCCGGTACTCCACAATTTCAATTAAAGCATCTGCAGACAATTCAGAATACCTCTGTAAAACCTCTCTACAATGCAGCCCGCAATGATCATGCTACCCTGTTTCTCTTTGAGCAGCACTGTATTCCTATTTCTTTTATATTTTTTTTATTATTTATCAATTTTATAAATCCAAGCATTAACACTTGTAATGGAAATAGAAAGGACACATAAAATACCATAGGTAATACATTCAAACAAAAAATAAAGGAAAGAGTTTTACATTCAGTGTTGATTTCTCTCTAGTCCTTCACCACCAAGAAAGCGAAATCAAATTAACATACATGTAGGAAGTAAGTCAGCTTGTATCAGCTAGCACTAATTAAATACACTGCTGACAAACCTACAGCTTGAAAACCAGCAGATTTACGAGCAGCTGGCTTCCTATTTCTTACCGTTTTAAATTCAAAATCCTTCTGCTAGCACATCATGCCTTCTATGCCATCCTACCTATCTACTTGTGCTCACTTCTTATCTCTTATCATCCTGTTCGTGCACTTTAGTCCGCAACTGCCTACCTACCTACCTAGTTATTCCTAGCAAACGTGTACTGCGCCTAGAGAAATAGAACCATAATCTCAGTTATCAAATTCCCTATTTATGGAATTCCCTGCCTTGTGAAATTCATTCTGAATCATCATATAAAAAACTTAAGACAGCTTTGAAAACCTGTTTCTTCACACAGGCGTTTCAGTAATTTATCTACTTTTTTCTTTTCCCTTTGATCATTTATGCTTCCCCACTGAATCATGCAATATCCGGTCTTTTTCTTTGAATTGTTGTGCTACCACATTCCCTCCGTTTGTGTCCAAAGTTTATTTGACATGTTCGTACTATGTCGGTAATTTGTCTCTGTACTGCATATTAATATTTGGAAGCTGTAAACAGCCATGATGCAAACGGCATTGGTGGTATATCAAATTCTATAAAGAAATAAAGAAATAAAGAAATAAAACACAGCAGAAAGATCAAGAAGAATGAGGACTGGATTTGGTGAGGAACAAGTCATGAGAGATATTGGCAGAGGACAGAAAGTCCAGAAAATGGTGGTGAATTGAGAAGCAAAGGAGAGGAGGGTTATGGACCAATAATTAGAAGGACAAATATAATCTACAGTAGTGACGTTTTTTGAGAAGGGCTGTAACTAGAACTTGTTTGAAGTCTGCAGGAATGGTTGCAGACTGAGCATATGACAGATGGAAGGAATGACAGTGGAAGAGATAAAACTTAGTAGTTGGGTGGGAATGGGATCTAAGGAATAGGTAGGTAGTATGGAGGAGAAGAGAAGAACAGTTTCTTCCTTGGTGATTTTAGTAAAGGAAGAAAGAGTGACAGAGGCTGAGGGAAGGTTTTGAGAGTGCAGAAGGTGAACTTGAAGGGGGAGGGGATGGAAGTGAGTCTTTGGAGAACTAAACTAATCTTATGGACTTTATCATGGAATTAGTCAGCCAGAGTCTGGGCGGAAAAGGACAGAGAGGTTGGATGTGGAGGCATCTTGAGAAGAGAGTTGAGTGTAGCAAAGAGGCGGCGAGGATCAAAGGAAAGTGAGTTAGGTGAACATAGTACTCTTGCTTTGTGAGTGCTATGGCCGACTGGAATGAGATTAGCATGAATTTGAAATGCAGGAAATCAGCAAGAGTATGGGATTTAAGCCAGACATGCTTAGCTGAGTGGGTACAAGAACAAAGGTAGTGGGTTTTAGAGGACAGCCAGAGTTGAGGTACAGTACACCTCGCAGAAGGAACAGAAGGAGTGAGTGCATCCAGAGCAGAGGATAGTGTTATAAGAAGACAAAGCCTCATCGACAGATTCAGATGACATGGTAGAGGAAAATGATGATGAGATAGCAGTGGAGAGCACTGAAGGGTTGACAGCATGAAGATTTATTTATTTAAACATTTTTATATACCACCCCTTCCAGTGATCATGAGTGGTTTACAAAGAACATAGAACATATCAAACTATATTACAAGATACTATTTACAAATCAGCTGTTCACACATACAGCAGAATAACAGATTCCTAAACATGTTGGTGGAGATTGGGTGAGACTGTGGTGGGGGGTGGTTAAGAGTGAAGGTTAGTAGGTGATGGTCACATAAGGGAAGGACTGGCATGAGAACACCCCCTTCTGAACTTCCACGTACAAGGTTCTGAGGGCATGCACTTCAGGGATGTCCACATTTGAAAAATGGCCTATCCCCTTGCATGTATTCGGCCTTGCTGTCTGCGTGGGTCCTGTCTCCAGAACAGGTTACTGAAACATTCAGTTTTTGGGGTAGAAGCGGAACAACTATGGAAGGCACTGCTGTCACTCCCCTGGTTTTTCGATGTCCTGCTCTGGACGTCCCAAATTCATCCTAGATATCCATTCTAAAATGCCACTTTATATTCACACATCTAAACTAACTGGAAATATTTTTGAGGCAGGGACTCTGGATTCTGCATAGTCATGCAAGATAAATGCTAATAGCAAAGTAATTTTGGAATTAGAAACAAATACAATGATCCCTAGGAGTGAGCTTCCAATTTATCTTTCACGCTGACTACAGATTTAAAAAAAAAATGAAATCTGATGGCAGATGGAGACTGTAAGGCATAATCTTACTAAGTGCAATGCTGCAGACATCACTTGAACCTCAGCCTCACCCCTGCTCTCCAGACATGATAAAAGATTAAGTATGCATGCCGACTCTCTTCATATGCATGTATAACTGGCATCTTGACTGTTCTTTGTTTTACGGGAAACTGTGTTCTTTCATAGGGACAGTTTTGATATCTACTATTGCCATATGCTGCTTTACAAAGTGTTTGCATTTCAATATTGAGTGCTGACTAAATTAATTTAAAATTGTTGCCTCCGAGAGAACATTTTTCACAACAGACCTTCTTCGACTTGGTGGCTTATGCAAAGCCTGAGAGATTGTGATTTTGTTTTTTCCTTTGGCAGTTAAGAATGAATTGCTGTTCAGGACAGTGAGCAAGAATAAAAAATTGTTGCTAAAGAAACATGGCATTTCGAAGTTGGCAGACATTTCTCAAGAATTGAACAAAACTGGCATATGCCATAGGGAACTCTGTTGCATCATTTCTTTTCCTGGAGGACTTAATCTGCTATTGGTCTAGAAGAGAGAAGAGTGAATAAAGAAAAACAAAGTGACATTGAAAAGAAGGAATGTTATCTGTCCTTAGCCAGCAACTCCCAAGAACCAAAAAAAGGGCCTATTTCCTGTTTGGAACTTCATAAACAATGTGAAGCATTCAGAAATGGAGAGTAGTGGTGCCCTTTGGATGTTCCTGGCACTGTAACTGTCAATTTCTTTGTCCTATCGGGATTTGCAAAATGGACAGAGCACTACTGCATTAATGCAGGTAACTTGCTTGTAAATAACAGACTAACATGCATCAGCGCAAAAATTTTCAGCAGGTCCCATTTAATGCAATAGAAGACATTTACGAGTAGCCTGCATTAATAACGTTAGCACACCCTAACGCAGCTTCACGTTTTAGTAACTCTATCTTAATATTATCTGCCTTATTCTAAAGCAGGCGTTCTCCACTCAGTCCTCGGGACACACCTAGCCAGTCAGGTTTCAAGGATAAGCACAACGAATATGCATGAGACAGATTTGCATACAATGGAGGAAGTGCCAGCAAATCTGCCTCACTCATATTCACTGTGGTTATCCGGAAAAACTGACTGGCTAGGTTTGTTCCGAGGACTGGGTTGAGAACCACTCTTCTAAAGCAATAATTAAAATAACTCTCTCCAGCCAGCTCTTCTAGCCCCATTTTGAAGCCCCCTTTTCATTTTTTAGTTTCTTTCTCTCCTTTTCAACTCTTCTGGTAATGTAACGTTCGTCTTTCATATTAGCAACTCCTTCATCCATTTAAGCTGTCTCAAAGTCCTACTTAATTGCTCTTGGCATATGGCAGCATGACTTTTTGACAATATACTGACATTCCTCATGTCCTAGGCTGTTTTTCAGGATGTCTCAGCTCTGTAGGATGTCTAGCAAGAGAAGGCAGATGAAGCATTAATCTGTATATTGATTAGGTATTCCCGTCTTAGTACTTTTCATTTGTTGATTTAGAATGAATTACCTTCTTTTTGTTTATATGAAGACAAGGTTAATTATTTTATCTTGGGATGGGGCAGGAAAAGTAATTCTGTGTATTTTCAGTGATTCTGCGAAATGTCTAGTACAAACTGTATTTATCAGGTACTGATTTGAATTGTCTCTGTAAAGTTAATCTGCTTGTAATGAAAAATGTATAAAAAATCTAATTTGAAACTAACCTTTTTTATATATCTCAAGTGCACAAGTCCAAAGTCACAAGACATATGGTTTTACGGTGCCTTTGGGGGATTTGAGCAAAGTTTATTATTTGACATGTCTTTATTAAAATGCAGATTTTGGCATTCTCCCAAGCTTGTGAGCTGTCATTGCCGAGAAAGGGACAACTAAAAACAGAAATCATACAACTGAATAAATCACAATTTAAAAATATATATATACAGAGAGAAAGTGTGTGCCATTCTGTCAATGCTGACTCCTTGCAACTCAGCTGCCCCTAAGTTTTCTTGATAAGCTGTGACCAGAAGTAGATTTCCAGGCCTTTCTTCCGAGGCAATGGAGGGTAAAGGGACTTGCCCAAGGCCACAAGGCATGCCAGTGGGAATTGTACTCTGGTCTCAAAAGAGAAGGAGTGAGATTTCTTTTAGCATTGTGAACCATTTAGCCTTTAATTAGATGTGTGATACAAAAGGCAATGTGTGCCTTTGAGTCAGGGCAGACTCCTGGCAAACCAGTAGCTCCTGGGTTTTCTTGGCAGCATGACCGGAAGTGGATTGCCAGGCCTTTCTTCTGAGGCAATGGATATTTAAGTGACTTGCTCAAGGCATGCTAGTGGAAGTCAAATACTGGTTGCTGGGTTACTAAGCCAGTGCTCTAACCACTAGGCTACCCCTCCACTCTAGATGTGTGATATATCAAATAAATTTAATCTAACCTAACGTATGTATGTATGGATAGATAAATAGGTATCACCTAGTAGGACATTTGGAAAAAAAGTGATTAAAATACTAAACAATGTCATCCCTGGATCTAATAGTACAGAATTAAAGCATAACCAGGGGCATGCTGTATCTCCTCCTGGCTCCTTCCCCCCTTCTCCCGATCACAAGGTTCAGTCTTTTAGCATGAACAACTTTATTGTGGAATTAATTACAGGCCACAGCTTTCAAACTTTACCCAGTTACAAGTGTCAACGCAATATCAACTCAACAATAATACACAAATTACAGAACCTGAAATTAATAGTTACAACAATTCCAATAATACTGCCTGGGACCTCCCTGCAGAGGAGTACCATAGCACTGTTATCAGCATCCCAGCTCCAGGGCCCACTCCATGGCCTGTGGGTGCCTTCACTGTCACCGACCGCCCTGTGTCAGTACCTCGGCTTACAGTATGCTTGCATTGAACCATTGCACTGACCACAGGCACCCCTGTTTCTGGTGCTTGATCTTCCAATTGCCCGGGCCCCCCCAACCCAGTACCCAGGCCCCTCCATTTCCATACTCCGCTAAGTCAGTGAGGTCCCACCTCCCTACTGACCAGCTGTGACATAACCCCCTCGTATCTGCCTTGCTGCTAAGAGGAGGGTGCAGAAGATGGGACTTGCCCACCTCCTGAGAAAGTGGAAGAGGGGGCTCTCTTTGCCCTCTCTTAGCCCCAGGATCACCCCATCCTCCTCCTCACTATGCGACCAATCCTCCTTGGGAGCCCTCTCCCATCATCAGCCTGATTTTGGGCCCTCCCCTCCGTGTCTGGCTTCGCATAACCACAGACATGCTGTATCTCCTCTGGGCTCCTGCCCTGCCCCCCGCCCCACTACCCTACCTTTCTCTCCACCTCCCTCCCACCGTCCCAGACAGATCACAAGGTTTAGCCTTTTCGCATAAACAACTTTATTGTGAGAATTACAGGCTTCCAACCTTTACGAAGTTGCAACAGTCTCAACGCAACAACTCAACAATAATACACAAATTACAGTACCTGAAATTAATAGTTACAACAATTCCAATAATACTGCCAGGAACCCCCTCCCCCCTTCCCCGCAGAGGAGTACCATAGCACTGTTACCAGCATCTTGGCCCCAGGGCCCGCTTCATGGCCTGTGGGTGCCTTCCCCCACCGCTGACTGCTCCATGATGGCACTTGGGGTTACTGTATGCTTGCACTGAACTATTGCACTGAGCCCAGGCACACCTGTTTCTGGTGCCTGACCTCCCAATCCTGGGCCCAGGCACCCTGACCCAGTACCCGTCCCCCCCTTTACATACCACGGTACTCCCCTAAGTCAGTGAGGTCCCACCACTAGGAGGGCGGAGGCCTGACTTTCCCAACATAAGAACCAAGTTGACTGCCCTCCGTAAACCCTCAATGAAGAGATCTAAACTTATATCATTCAAATACACCCTGTCCCCATGATACACTGCTGTGGCCCCTGCCAGAATACCCTCATGCCTGACCACAACTGCCCCCCAGAGACCTCACAAACTTCCCAACTTCTAAGTTTAGCTTTCTTTGGCTCCTCCTTTCCATGTTGGCCGGGGCAGTGTTTGGGACTAGATGATATCCGCTCCCATGCCTGCATGGATCTAAGCCAGGTCCCTAGTCTAGTAAATACCAGGTCATTGACGCCTAGATGAAGCACTATAACATCTGGGGGCTGGCTCACCTTCCATTCATTCATGAGTGCCAGTCTTAGCTGGTCCAACTGCATCCCGCGCTTACCCAGCCACCGAATGCTCACGGTGCCAGGAGAAAAGCTGAGTTGCTTGCCGAAACGGCCACCCATCGCTGACCCCAAAGATGTATGAATGATCCACTATCCAGACTGTCCTCATCTCCATATCTGCTGGGAAAAAATAAGAAAGTGTGTTAAATACTAGGGGCTCCTTTATCGAATATACAGCCTGAACCTATTAGATGCTCATCTCCTGATTCTTTGGATCTGCTCTTCTCCAAACTGCAACCTATGTGTCGTGGTAGCTGTGCCTATCTTAAATGAATGGAGGGTCAACCCCTCTGCACTAAACCCAGCTCTTTCTAGCAACTGGGCCACATCGCCTTCAACTGATACTGCGACAGGCAAGAGTCATCCCGGTGTTGCAACAGCGCCTCCCCCCCAGGCCGCACCTGCTGCTACTCCCTCATCGCCTTGACCCAGCAGAGGTCCTTGATTCCAGCGACATGGAACCAAGTCATCTTACCCTTGTAGCCGTGATGAATCTTGGATTTCCCCAGCCTCAGACTGATCCGGTTGCCACCCAACACAACGACCTCAATTCCAAGGGCAGGATTCTTGGTGTCTGATCTGGACCTGGCAATAGCCATGATCATCCTGAAGGCGCCGAAGAACATGATCGGCAGGGCCACCCTAAGTAGGCACACTTCAAACTCATCCCTCACTACCTCCGGTATTCTTAGGATAATTGTTCTCAGCATCTACAGGGTAACAGGTCGGTGCCCATCCGTGCAGGGGGGTCGATCCCTGGACTATCCCTCCATGACCTTCCTTACTACAAAATCTTTTGTCATGTCCCTCCAACCCCTGAGCTTCAGAAAGGATGCCACACTGGCCATCAGCAGCCTGACATATCTCACTGAGGTCCCCTTCTCCCACAGTTGTGTCATGAACTCCACCAACTGGCCCAGAGTTACTCCCTGTAGAAGGCTGAAGCCCTGGCATTCAGAGAGGCTCCGGAGCTTGGCCCAGGCTCTCTCATAAGCCTTCCAGGTGCTTTTGGATAGGGACGCTCTCAGCATAGGAAACATTTCCAGGAATGTAATATCCCTGGTTACCCCTTGTCTATGCCAATCCTCCGGCAAGTTCTCTTGGCACCACTGTTCCCTGAAATATATGTCAAAACCAATGCCCCCCTGACACGTCCATAAACAGCTCCAACTCCCCGTTACTAACAGGAGGTCCCTCCATATGTTCCTGGTGTTGCACTTTGCAAGGAACTCTCACCAGATGGCCAAATCCTGCTGGATGGCCAGGCCCACCCTGATGAAGTGGTGCCTCCTATGGACACCTGGTGGAGTCTGCTAGGTGGCATGTGAAGGCCCTTCCTTTCAGCATCACCCTGCAAGCCATGCTCAAGTGTCTGATCAGGGACTGCATTTTCTTAAGCGTGACCTTTTTTGCCATGGCAATCGTGTGCACTGCCTTCCACAGCACAATCAGCTTCTTGACAGGCAGGCGAGTCACCATCTCCATGGTGTCAATCTCAATCCCCAAGAAAGACAGGCACTGCAATGGCCCCTCCATCTTCTTCCTTGCTAGTGTAACCCTCAGCTCTGCTGCCTTGTGTTGGAAAACTTTCAAGAAGCACATGCAGGACCACTCACTTCCAGCAAGCAACATGAAGTTGTCGAGGAAGCGAATCATGTTGCTTTTGCCGATAACTCCCTCTACCATCCACTGTAGGGCCGAGCTGACTTTCTCAAAGAACGCAGAGGACACCAAGCAACCCATTGGAAGTCATTTGTCAAAGTAGTAGTAACCCCCAAAGTAAAACCGAGCAAGTGGAAACCCAACGGCTGAATTGGTAACAGATAGAACGCTGCTTCCATGTCCATCTTTGCCAACCAGGCCCCTCTGTCATGCACCTTAAGCAGGTTTAGCTCCTGGTTGACAGACTTGTATTTGACCGAGCTCACCGCCTGCTCCAAATGATCATTTACCAACGCCCCGTTGGGGTAAGACAAGTGGTGTATTAACTGGTACTCTTCCGGCTCTTTCTTCATACCAAGCCAAGTGGTGATACTATCAGGTCTGGCAGGGGCCTGTTGCCAAAGGGGCCTGCCACCCTGTCGAGCCTCAGCTTATTATCAATGTTTTGCTGCACTTCTGCCTTGTTCTGTACTGCCAACTTCAATTTACCCGCTGCCAGAGGGCCTGTGGGGCCCTTTTAGGGAATCACAAAACCGACTGAAAATCCTTGAAATAACCAATTCAAGTTCTGCATATCATAACCCACAAGGTTACGCCGCAGTGCCTCCACATTGATTGGTGTGAGTGCCCTGGAAAAAGCTCTGAAGTCAGCATGCCCATGGTGGCTCAACTCCTGGCCTTTCGCCGCATCCGTGGGTGTGTCTCTCTGCATAAAGTGCAAGAGTGCATATACTTGCAGATGCTATTGAATCTACAGGAACCCCCGTTGAACATTTTCAGGCCCCCTTTCTGGGTGTTCTGCACCAACAAGGGTGGTTTATGGCCCTCCCATCCCTGGACCCAGGCTCACTTCAAAAGGGCTGCTATGACCCAGCACTCCTGTTTGGCCATTGATGTAGAGAGGTGGTGCTGCTCTGCCCCCCCCCCCCCCTTTGGCCCTGCATCATCAGCCATATCCATAAGTCTATGTCCTTCATATCCCAACTACACCCTTTGTTCACCACCATGTTCCTGCGGAAATGCTTGTCATATTCGAGCCATTCTCTCCCCCTGTATACCCTGTATGCCTCGCAAATGCAGTCCTGGTACTTGAACAAGCCCCTGCACTGATCTGGGTACTTCTCAGCCACCACAATTGCCAAAAGGTGAAAGGCCATGCACCAATTCGCTATTGTCCTTCGTATGCTATCTGCCTTCCAGCTGGCCAGCTTGCATTTATTTTGACAGCCCGTACAGTTACAATTGATTTCGCTCCTCTGAACCAGCAGGGGAATATGTCTATGCATTCACCTTTCCAGATATTTTCCTTCTGTGTTAAAGGCACATGGCTGTTGAGAATGCTAATAAGGTAGGTGTACTCTGCCAGCCTATCCTCGTATACCAACTGCCCGTCGCCCTCCCCCGCGGCTGCTGTAGTGCCACTGACCATCCCCTGAAGAACCTTATCCAGGGAGCCTGCTTGAGAGCCCTTGATGGGTCCACTACTCCGATCTATGAGTCAGCCAGTGACTGTGTCCACCTCCGGCTTCGTAATCACTTGATTTAGCAAGAGAGCTAACTGCTGCAGCAGCTCTAATATAGCTGTTTGCCCCTCACTGCCCCCTTCCATGCTCCCAGACCCCCTCACCCCATATCTGTATCACCACTGTTACTGCTTCACTTTCTTCTTCATCACCCGCTGTACGCTGAACAGAGAGCAACTGTCCACCTGCCAGGCAACCCTTTGCCCTCCCCCATACTCCTGCCTATCAGCTGCTGCCCCTCCTCCACCCTGGTCCCCCTGCCCCCTTTCTTATGCCCCCCCCAAATGAACCCGTAACACAACCAGCAACTGAGACTACTCATTCCTTGGTTCCTGTCAGGGCCCTCATGAGGTTGCGCAGCCTTGTTTCCTCAGCGTTGTCGTTGCCAAGGGGGGCCAGAGACCGTTTGCTCCCTCCGTCACCTCTGCTGCCAGACCCCTTCTTGCTGCCCCATTGCTTGGCTGTGCTCTGTTTTTGTCTGTTCACCACCTTCTGCTTCTTCCCTTCCGGCTCCTTTCCTTTGTCCTTTATGGCCATCTTCTTACCTCCTGTATCATGCCATTGGCTTGCAATCTTTTTGTCTGCCTGTCCTGCCGCTATGCTTTTTTAGGCCTTCCCAGTGCAGTGCCAACTTTGCTGCTCAGCTTTGCTGAACGATGACTTTAAAATTCCCTCTGTAACACTCCTTGCTGTTTTGAAGTGCAGCAGCCTGCGTGCTGCCACGGCCATTTTCCTTTCAGGCCAGGTCTCTGCCTCCCTGCATGTCTTCCACTATGCAAGGCCCACCCTCCCGTGCCACTGGGGCAGCAACCCTTGTCCCCCTTCTGGCTACTCACGGAAAGGCCCAATACGACCGGAGCTGAGTATCGCCGCGGCTGGCTCAACTTGATGTCCGCTACTGGAGGCTTTTCCTGCCCTTCCACTGGAGGCCTTCCTCCTCCTGCCACCACCGCGGAGGGCCTTCCCTGAAACACGTGGCCAGCACGCCAGACTGTTCAGACGATCCAGCTTGCTGCTTCTGGAGACTGTAAGGGATGCCGCTGCAGACCGCGGACTTAACTGTGTGGCCGAGCTCTACTGCAGTGAGGATCAGGTGAGCAGGCTGCGACTAGAGGGGTGTGCAGGGATTGGAACTTGCCCCGCTGACTTGCCCTGCTGGCTGATAAAGAGGAGGAGGGGCTCTCTTTGCGTCTCTTAACCACAGGTTCACCCCACCCTCCTCCTCGCCGTGCCACCAATCTCTCCTTGGGAGTCCTCCCCCATCATCAGCCCAGTTATGAGCCCTACCCTCCGTGTCTGACCTCGCAATTCCTTTGGGCAAATGCAATAAGAATAATCCTTTGGTGCACATTCTTCAAGTTCTCGCCCCAGTTTTTCTTTGGTGCAAATATAACTTCAGTTTGTCCATGGTACAAATGTGGAGACTACAGTCCAATCTCAGGCTCACTGTCCCTCTGTTAAGGAATTTAAATTGGTTTCAACTAGAGATTGAAGCTTGGCAGGAGCTGTTCCCTAGAGGCGGAATGACATACCTGTAAAACTCAAGACTGATATGTCTGACCTGCTATTTACAAAGAAATTGAAGACCTGCTTTTTGGTAGTTAATTGACTCAAAATTAAATTGATATAAATAGAGCTAATGAGGCATGTATTACTAGATGTCTATGGTGAGAATCTTAATTGGCGAGCTTATTGGATAGAATTTCAAATTAGGTATTAGCAGAGCCTAGAAGGCATGTCTTATGGTTGTGTGGAGGGGTTATTAATTTGGAAGGGTTAATAGAGATATATGTTATCTGATTTTTTTAAGTTGACTTGATTATTTTATAATTCTTATGCTTCTTTAATTTTTGTTTTTTAACATTGGGGTATGTCTACTAAGTTGGTGTAACAGTTAACCCAGGCTATCTGCACCTAGGTCATATGTTATTCAATGGGACCTTGTAGCAGATAACCCCGGGTTAACTATTAGCCCAGCTTAGTAGACACACCCCTTAGTGTATTATGTATTTTTAGATATAAGTATTTTCTACTTGTCCACCTCTCCAGTTTCTTAGGCTATGAAGCAACTTGTAAATGCCTGACTAAATTGAATTAATTTATCTCGTTTTTTCAGAAAAGCTATGTCAATTCCCTTCCCATCGAGGTTCAAATATCAGCATTGATTTTTCAGATTTTATATATCGTATGGTTAAATCACTTAACTATATAAAAGTTGAAAGATTCTAATTCATTTACATATATGGTGTAATTTGTGCATTGGAAATAAGGCCAAACAATGGTGAAACTGCCTCATCATATTGTACTCTGGACAAACCTTTCCTGGATTTTTTGTGAGTGCGTGCATAGTTTTGCTTTGAAAATGATCCTAATGAAACGGTGCACATATATTACACATGTTCTTTGGCACACACAGTTTTTCAGGATTAATTTATGGACATATGCTCAAAAGTATGCCTGCAAATGCAACATCTTCCCCAACACCTCTCCTGGCAACTCCTCCTCTCAGTCTACGCATACAGGCTATACGTGCAAACATTTACAGAGGGGATTTTCAAAGCATTTTAGCTGGTTAGCAGACCTAGTGCCTTTTTGAATGGGGAGTGTCACATTTGTTTTGGTAAAGCAACCATGACAGAGATTGTAATTTAAATGGCATGAACCTTGTGAACTCCTATGAGTCTGGTTGAGACTTCCCGCTGTGATTGATAGAGGCATAAGGCAGAAATAAGTATTTTGTCTTTTAATCGATTTATTTAAATAAAATTAAGAGACTTGATATATGTACAGTACATTTAAGCTTGTCTGTTATGATACCTCATGATACAATTTTTTCTTAAACTATGGATTAGGTGTGGTTGCTCTGTGAATTTTTTGCAAGAAAGGCCATACAAAATTATAATTGATTGTTTGGATACCTTTTTGCTTGTTTGCTGATTTTTTTGAGAAAGGTGTGTGCACCCTTGTTTCTGTGGTTCTCCATATTTTACAGTCATGCCTACTCCCTGCCCTGCTCCACTTCCTCATATGAATTTCTATGCTATATTTTTAATGGAACAATTAACACATACAAACCGTTACCATGGCACATTAACTTTTTTTTTCTTTACCCTTAATGTGCATTAAAATCTAACATGCTTTAATAAATAAGCCCAGAATTGCTTGAGGCAATTATGGACAGGTCAAATGCAAGTCTGCTTCTGACCTGTTTTGCAAGTGTTAGCATTCCGTAGAGCCTTCAACTAAGAAATGTCTTTATGGTGTACCTAGGGTCAACAGCAATAACCTGGAAGGATAAGCAGACTATGGAAAAACATAATTTGAAAACTGACAAGGCCTAGATGGGAGGAGCATTTTGCTTAAGATAAAATCCCTTGACCCCAGCCCAGGGCAGAACTTCCAGGCATTATGGGAAGAGGGTTCCATGGGTAGGCAGCAGATGCTACTGGTGCATTATGGGAAGAGGGTTCCATGGGTAGGCAGCAGATGCTGCTGGTGCATTATGGGAAGAGGGTTCAATGGGTAGGCAGCAGATGCTGCTGGTGCATTATGGGAAGAGGGTTCCATGGGTCGACAGCAGATGCTGCTGGTGCATTATGGGAAGAGGGTTCCATGGGTAGGCATTAGATGCTGCTGGTGCATTATGGGAAGAGGGTTCCATGGGTCGACAGCAGATGCTGCTGGTGCATCATGATCTCAGTTCTGTCATACATTTCAGCTATGTCTCAGTTTCTATTCAGATTGCATATAGCAAAGGAAAGCAGGACTGAGTGGACACTATAGAGAATATTGCTCATACCTCTATTTTTAGCTGGGTATTTGCACACTACTGCCACTGAGGTTACTTAAAGAAACTTAAAACCATCCAACAGAGTTGGTTTAAGGACAACTGCTGTATCCAGGAAGATTGTGCGTTGGTTGAGAGGTCAGGTTGATGAAGATCAGATATTTATCTTTGCCAGGCTGGTTAGTTCTGTTTTTTTATTGTCCTTTGAGAGACATTAGCTAATATTCAGCGGTGGCGGCCAGTGCTATTAAAGTAGCTGGCCTTCACTACTTTAATTTATGCCTGGATATTTAGTGCCGGGGCCATATCCGGCCAGCTGCACTTAATATTCGGTTTGCCTGGATAGCGTTTTAGCTATCCAGTCAGTGGCGAAATTAAGCCTTGGCAGGGTAGCTAAACCACATTTTAGTTGGCCAGTTAGTGGCTCAGTATCCCTAATGACCACCTAGCTAATGTTGCCACCCCTGCTCTGCAGCTATGTGTTTAGCATGTGGTGTTTAGTGGCACAAACTGGATATGTGAGCTGAATATCCTGGTCAGCGGGATTATTGCAGTTTGCAGGTCTTCGAACTGCATTAATCCTTTTGAATATGCCCCCCCCCCACACCCATTCATCTAGATTTCATTTTTGGCCATAGCTTTAGGTGATGGGTGGAGGGTTTATGCAAGTTGAGAGCTATCCTGATACTGTGATGGGATACTGTAGTCAATGGCTTAGAATAGGAGTTTTGCAGTGTTAACAAAGAATGAGGAATGTGCTTGAGGTGGGTGTCATCTGAGGGGGAAGAGGGATTAAAGGTAGTGGATTTTATTTATAGCCTATGGTGGCACAAGACAGAGCAACCTGACTGGTTGTGGTTGCAGTGTCAGAGGTCTTTGGACAGTGCCTGGAATGCATTGGATTCAGCCATGCCAGGAAGAAAGGCAATTGTGATTAGAAACAAGGTAGAGGAGCACCTGCCAATGTCATGTCACAACCCAGCTTCATGTTGCAGGTTATGATTGAAGTAGCCTCGACTGGCTTGTTAGCTTGACAGCAGACAGGCAGCTTCTGTTCATGGTGTAGCTGATAGGATGGGGTAGGGATTAGGGAGTATATTGCTACGTTATGTATTAATAAAGTTGTAGCCCATTATTATCCACTAATGAGTCTGTGTCATTCTGTGGATAATGTTTGGAAGTTTATGAGGGTGTTTAGTGCTGGAAAGCCATTACTTTTACTATGGCTCCATAACATAAGCAAATATATCTCTAATCCTGTCAATTAAGGAACATCATATAAAAATGAGGCTTTAAAGTGTTCATGGGAAGTAATGTGGTGTACACTTGGTTTACTGTGCCATCCTATGCCAAAAATGTACACCTGCCCCAGGTGAGGTGTTTACATTTTATCATGCATGTTATTTCAAGAGTAGCTGCCGGGAAGACTTGAAGTTAAAAGGTAAAGGGCATGTACAAAGGATGGCACTGAAAACAGGAGGTGTCAATATGCAATCTCAGATGGCTGAAAGCCAGTCGGGTTTTCAGGATATCCCTAATGAATATTTAGGGAACAGTGCCTCCAAATATATTTCCACAACTGGATGGCAATCAGCAGGGTACACCGGGGGGCTCTGGGCCTAGCTAATGCATAGTCACCTAAAATAGTCTCCCTTTCCTTTGGATTGATCCCTCTGGTACTCAGACGTTGCTCCTTAGTACAAGTCCCAGTGTGTTCGCATGAGGTTAACATAGTTGCTGGTCACCAGAGAGTAGGAAACCGGAGAAGTACAGAAACAAAGGGCAGACATTTGGGGCCCGATTTTCAGCTGTCCGGATTTTGGAAGGGCTGTGCGCCTTGTCGGTGCATAGCCCTCCCTGTCGACCTCTAAACTGGATATTCAGTGCTGTGGCAATGGCTTTGAATATCCGGTGATCAACACAGACCTAGGAAGGTGCCGAGGCTAACTGTACAGCAACGATATTGGATGTTGCCCAATTAGCTCCTGCACCTTAAAAATAGGTGAGGGTTTTCCACACCTATCTTTTAGGAAGAGACCACTAACTGGGCAGCATGCAATATCGCTGCTGCAGGGTTAGCGACAGTTTCCACCTGCACTCCACCTCAGAATGCCCCCAACATGCCCCGATGCTAACTGGACAGCATCGGGGCACATAGGGGACTTAGAGCGGATATTCTATGGCGCTAACCATGTAGGTGCCGTTGAATATCCCCATGTAAGGCATTTGCTTGGTTTACTGGGCTGTAAACCATGTAAATGCCAATCAAATATCGGGCCCAGGGCCTCCCATTCAAGTGCTAACCTGGCATGATCTTGCTTAGCTTCCAAGATCAAACATCCTCAGGGCGGTGGACCAAAGGTAAGCAAATGTCAGTAACAGAAGGCAAATGGAAGTAGCAGCACTCCCTCAGAATCTCATAAGAGACCTTTCAAAGGGCAAGGCAAAGAAGGCATTCATGCATTTAAAGAGTTTCAGGAAACCTCTCAGAGGAAGCCATATCATCAAGATGCCACTTCAAATGGATTAAAAGGGAGGGAGGAAGCCATGACCCGATATTGCATGAAGAGAATACCTTGGGCATAAATATGTAGGATATATATCATGTGTATTCATTAGGGGGCTGAATATTCAATGGAGGCAGTGCATGCAAATATATCTCATGTTGGTTTGTCACCCTCCAGGACTGTGGTTTATTTATTTTATTATTTATTTTATTACAGGCTCTTATATACCGCTCTATTCAGAATCAGCGCGGTTCACAATATAACAACATACCATAACAACAAACTGTTAGGTTTTACAGAGAACAAGGTCAGAGAACTTGGATAAAACATGGGACGTCATTACTGCAACTATTTACAAGAGTATTTACAAGAGTATTTACAAGTATACATAACAGGATTTGTTCTTAGTTTGGGTAGTGATTAAGATTGGTTAGTTGGTCAAGTAATATTGGGGGAAGAGGTGGGATTTGAGTCTCTGCTGTAAAAACATCCCCACAGGCCCTTGCAGTTTGCCATACTTCTTTTTGGAAACCAAAAGATACCACTATACACAACTTTTAATGATGTCCTACAGCAATCCACATGTATTCACATTGCAAAAATGACAAAAGGTTTATGATTGTGATAATCATTTCTGTCTTCACTGGGCAAAGACTTTTGCAGGCAATCCGAGACTTGAGTTAGAATAGCAGTTTTGTGGGGAGCCCACACTTCTTTATTAGTCACTGATGCATACGGTCCAACGCTCTTACACTAATACTTATGCATCCCATGGGCAAGCAACTTTAGCAGGCAAGCCCTCCTAATATCTAAGAGTAGCCGACCTGGTGTTCTTCTGGGGATATTTAAATCTTAGGCCCCCGACATTACAGGGTGCACTTAAAAATATTACAGCTGCCACTCCTGCTTTATCTCTAAGCATCAGGCATCCTGTTATCTGAACAGCATTTGTCAGACTTTCTAAAAAGTAGAAGCTCTGGCAAATATCCATAGATGAGAACTTAGTTTAGCAGTTCTCTGTCTCCTCTAAGGATGAAGCTGAGGAATTGATTGTACCATTTTGATTGGCGCCGTATCAAAGAGTGCTTGCTAGTATATAATCCATTTTGCCACAAATTCCATTTCTGCATATATCAATATATTGTGGGTTTTGTGTTTGTATGAAAAGTAGAGAAGGCTGGGAAATTTTCATTAATAAAACATGAATTATCTTAGAACAACCTCTGACTCAGTGCTAGCTTTTGTCAATGTCTATTTCTTTTCCATGTGTTTTTACATGTGCAAGTGATTTGGATGTGAGATGTAATATCCCAGGTTTGTTGTGATGGAAGATCATTATTGCATGTTGACCACCCACTCAGGGGTTATCACAATAGAACAAATGATAAGCCAGCATTGTGATTGGTCCTGTTCCATAATAATGAAATCTTGGGTTCGGAAGTCAGACATCATCACGCTGATGATCATAGGCAATCATGGAACCACTGATGCCTAATTGTCTTTTAGAGACCAGTACCCATTACCTGATTCTATTTAGTCTTCTCAAAAGTCTATATACCTTCAATAATGTAATTGCTAATGTGTTCCAAGGCAAGATTAATATGTTCAAAGCTAGAAAGTCATCTGCTACAGAGGTTTGTATGCAGTGTCTCGATTCCTTCAGCTGCCGGCCCTGCACCAACTGAGATTCTTGCTGGAGCTTAACCTTATACTTTTGTTAGATATTTAGCTAGAAATGAAAGAAAAAGCTGAGCCTTATTGTTACTATTGTGCTAACTTCAAAACCATCATTGGACTGTGGTAGAAATTGTCCTTAAATTGAAAGATCATTTACGCTTCATTCCTTGATCCCTTAATTAAATCAGAGCCTAACTTTATATCGTCATGGAGAATCTTTAAAAAAAGACATATTTGTAAGCCTATGCTAAAATCTTCTTACAATTATGCAAATAATTTTTTGAAACATTCAGGAGGTTTTAACCTTTTGCTAATCATAAAATCAAGCATTCTGTGCCATCCACTCTAGCACTATGAAGAATGCCAAATTTTGTCAGATTTTAAAGTATTTTTGGAATGTTTCTGTTTATAGCTGCACAGCTTTAAAATTATTTCTTTTGAAAAATTATTTTTAAAAAGGAATGGACCAGTGACTAAATGAAAATGTCATTTTAGTGGCTAGTTAAACAAAATCATTAGTGTTTCCTTTTTCTGGTTTTGATTAGATACATTAGAGGAGATTAGTTTAGGAGATTTCAAGAAAATGTAAGGCGATGTTTAGTAAGCCTTACCTCAGTGGCGGGAAAAGTAATGGAGGCGCTCCTGAAAGAGCGAATAGTGGACTTCCTCGAAACCAACAAGTTGCATGATCCGAGGCAACATGGTTTTACCAAAGCATGATCTTGTCAAAACAAATCTGATTGAGTTCTTTGACTGGGTGACCAGAAAACTAGATCAAGGGTATGCAATGGATGTGATCTACCTAGATTTCAGCAAAGACTTTGATACTGTTCTTCATAGGAGGCTTATCAATAACAGCTTGGGGATGGATCCCAAGGGGGTGAACTGGATCAGAAATTGGTTGACTGACAGATGACAGAAGGTGACGGTAAACGGAACTCACTCAGATGAAAGGAAGGTGATTAGCGGTGTGCCCCAGGGTTCGATCCTGGGACCGGTACTGTTCAATATATTTATGAGTGATATTGCTGAAAGTTCTGAAAGGAAAAGTCTGTCTTTTTGCAGATGACACGAACATTTGCAACAGAGTGGACTCCCCTGAGGGAGTGGAGAATATGAGGAAAGATCTAGAAAAGCTGGAAGAAAGATCTAATGATTGGCAATTAAGATTTAATGTGAAGAAGTACAGTGTCATGCACTTGGGAAGCAGAAATCTAAGTGAATTGTATGCGATAGGGAGCAAGAGATTGGTGTGTACGGACCAGGAGAAGGACCTCGGAGTGATTGTTTCTGAGGATCTCAAGGTGGTGAAACAGTGTGACAAGGCAGTGGCAAAAGCCAGAAGGATGCTGGGCTGCATACAGGAATTACCAGCAGAAAGGAAGAGGTACTAATGCCACCGTGCAAGTCGCTGGTGAGGCCTCACTTGGAACACTGTGTTCAGTTTTGGAGACCATATCTCACAAAGGATATAAAAAGACTGGAAGCAGTTTAGAGGAAAGCAACCAAAATGATTTGGAGCCTGTGTCAGAAGACTTATGAGAAAAGACTTGAAGACCTAAATATGTACATCCTGGAGGAGAGAAGGGACAGGGGATATATGATTCAGATCTTTATGTACTTAAAGAATATTAATGAACAAACTTCTTCCAAAGACGGGGAAGCTGTAAAACTAGAGGGCATAACATGAAGCTGCAAGGGGGTAAATTGAAAGGTAATGTCAGGAAATACTTTTTCACTGAAAGGGTGGTGGATGCTTGGAATGCCCTCCCGATGGAAGTGGTGGGGGCAAATACAGTGACAGAATTAAAAATGGCATGGGACAGACACAGTGGATCCCTTTATAGCAACAGGATAAAATCAAAATAAACGTAATTATCTCTTATATCTGAACAAATAGGGGTGACCTACACGGAGTGGTGGGTACACCCCTAAAGAAAGGCATGGGCAGGGGTGACATGCACATAGCGGCAGGTGCACCTACTCTTGCCTCCTTGCTGGGCAGACTAGATGGACCATACTGGTCTTTATCTGCCATCATACACTATGTTACTGTGTGAGATAATACATGGCAATCATAATTAAAATATCGAAGTTGGGGGATACACAGTTCTGTTGGTATTTTAGGAAAGGCTTTGCCAAACATTGAGTCTTTTCTAAAATATGCATAAGGACATACAGGATTGCATGTGTATTTGACAACACTTAGGGGTATGTTTACTAAGCAGCAGTAGTGGCTTCCGTGCGATATTGAAGCTGTGGCCCCTGAAGGTGGAATAAGTGCCTGGCACTGCGGAGTTCATGTGCTGCAGCCCCTACCCTATTGTGCCGCCACCGGAGAGCTCCCACTGCCTGATCCAGGCCTTGGGGGGGCCCCCGCTGAGGGTCGGACAGTGGTGTGCTGGGGCCACCCCAGTACCGGGCATTCAGTGCCTCTGGCTGGACGTCTCATTGCCATGTGGTGTGGACAGGCAGACTAGGGGATGTCTGCCACAGAGGAATATGGTGCATGCCGGGAAGTCTAGGTGCGTCCAGCTCCTGCGGTTGCGGAATCGGGGACATCTTGACCCTGTCGAATTAGCTGTCCCAACGGCCCAGGCATGCACAATATGGAATCGGCCACCATACATTTAACACAGGATATAACATGCTACATTTAATATCACCCAAAGAGATGGAGCTAATTGCATCACATGCTATGAGGAAATTCTTTCTTGGTTAACTATATGGGAAGATACTGGGAATGCCCCATTAACGCAAAGGCTCTGCAGTTACTGCACGGTACTTTTGGCCACTGATGCATGGTAATTGTAAATCCGTACAACACTTTAGTAAATAAGCCTCCTAAAAAGAAGAGCAGTGAACACAAACCACAGAAACTAAGCAATGCAATGCATCTTATTGCTTTTAAACATGCCCCTTTCTTTCTCCACTTTGTTCTTGTCCTCTCTTAGTATTACTTTAACCTCTCTATCATCTAATGGGCTAACTTATTTCCTCACAGGCTTCTTACCTGAAAAAGTTTTTAATATGAGCTTTTTTACCATGGTCAGCTTCTTTTCAGATTCTCTCTGTACCTACTTATCAATCTGTTGCATCTAACTTGACAGTGCTTATGCTATTTTCTGTTTTCTTTATTGGGATCTTTTTCCATTTTTTGTAAGATGCTTTTTGGCTATAACAGCTATATTATTCAAGTAGATCAAGAACATACTTGAATTGAAAAGCAGAGCAAGAAGGATATTCAAAGCACGGAATAAATAATTTCACACTCACTTTGGACCTGAAATGGAGATAGTCCAAGAGCCAAAATGGGAGACTAAGTGCAAAAAGAAATAAGAAAAATGGAAAAGTCAAATACAGAATGGAGAATTCAATAGTAATATGTAGGCATGATCAGTTTTCAAACTACTTGGACTCCCCCTACCCCCATGGATTACAACATTGCTCAGCTGACACCTACTTTCCAGGAAGACCTTCAATTGCTCTGGCTCATAAAATATAGATATGTCATTTTCAAAGTCTATAACAACTTGCAGGGAAAGCTAACCAGAAGGTGAGCCCCAATGGAGCTAGTCTTCTGCCTCATTGTCTGAAACTCTTTACATCTCTTCAGAGTTATTTTATATGATTTGAGAAGCAATTTTCAAAGCCCTTTACTCATGTAGATAGTGATTTACACATATGCAATGGTTTTCTGAAAACTGTCAGTCCTCAAAGTGGATAAAAGGGTGTATTTTGTTCTACAAGGCATGAAGTTTCAGCCAAATATCGAGAAGGCATTCCCAGGGCATCTTTAGGTCAGGGGAGGAAAATAAGAAGTGTAGATTATATTTTCATTTTTATACGTAACGACGGGCTTTGCCCCAAAGTGAATATTTTAAAACCCTCCCCTTACTGGATTTTCTTCTGCTTTTAACTCATTCTTATCTATTCATTCTCTTTGTTTCTTCCCTGTATATATTAGGAACTACCTTCAGCCATGGCAGCCATCATGTTTTTTTAGATGACAGCCACCATGGTTAATAAAATCTGGAGAGTCCGTGCCAGTATCCGGATAGTGCCCTGAACACAATATCTGGATTCTGCAGTGACTGGCACCGCTGTGTGGATTGTTATCCGAATAGCTAACGACATAAAGTTAGGACTGCTTTTATTCTGTCCTACCTTTCTGTGGATAGTTATGTCAGTATGAATATTGCCACTAACCGGATACCTTAGAACTCCACCCTAGTTCCATCCATGGATCCCTTCCCCCCCCCCTCCCCCAGTGCTATCCATGTAAGGCAGAGGTGGACAGAGGAAATAGTCAGTGGACTGTAACACCATTGAATATCTCGCTGGTAGACACCTATCCAGTTAGCAGGTGCTGCTAACTAGTTAAGTGCTTTTATCGGTCCCATTGTTTTCATAGCTGCTCTTACATTGAACTTTGTTTTGTTGTCATTGTCGTGAACCCAAAATTAGAACCAGCATAGACATTCAGACTAGATGACAGTGAAAAATATTGGCTCTGTGCTCCAGTGGGAGGAGAAATGCTTGTAGGAAAACTGCAGGCACTTCTGCTAAGGATTCATGACGGTTTGAATCGTTCTGGGAAAATGCAGGCATTTATTGCCCTGACAGACTCAAGACTCTGGGGAAGCCTTTCTGTGCATCAAAGCCAGGTGGCGGGTGAGAATCAGTCTCTTTACCCTTTTCAAGACATACCATTTATGCGGCGTCTTCTCTTGTTACTTTAAAAGGGAACTTAAACTCCCCTCCCCCACCAAATGGCAAAAAGGAATGGATGAAACTTAACTGACAACTTCTGAACATGTCTTTCTCAGAGCAGTGCAACACGGTCTTCAGTAGTAGATACATTAGAACAATCTTATTTACCCCCGTGACTGTCAGTTTCAACTTAGAAAAAGTAATTGTTGAAGATAATCACAGGAATGCCTTGTTTTCTTGAGCTTCATGAAATTCAGTCATAAGAGAGTAACTCCTAAGTGACATGACCGGATAGTGTGACTTGCACAGATATGTTGTGTATTTAAGATGCTACTTACTAAGCTGCAGTAAATGTTCTCATTTTACCGCAGTTTAATTTACTGCAGGAGTTAGTAACCTGAGGTAGTGCCTTATATGGCAGCTTAATCCCAAGTCGTAATACCATGACACTACCACTAGGGTTCAAGCAGCACCATATTGCACCTGACGCTGGAGGTGCCTGCCCTTGAAACGCTAGACTATCAGGAAAGGTGGCAATAGGGGTGAAGGATCATCGAAGGGGGCTTCTTCAGATTAGATCAGGGTTGGGAGGACCTTCTTTGGGAGGGAAGAGGGGTCTGAGCAGGGACATCAGGGCTTGGGAGTCTTTGAAATATTAACATGCCTTGGCTGTTTTAAAGATGATGGTTGGGAGAATTGGGCTGCATGTTAGTGCTTTGAGCTGGTATTAATTTTTCCACTCATAATAGCATAGCTTATGAAGTTCAACACAGGCCACTTTATTCGATTTAGAAAGTAATGAGGTATTTGCATGCTTTGCATCTCATTATTGTGTAACACACATTGTGGCAAACTAACCTGCGTTATGGTACTATAATGCATGATTCTGCATTTTAACATACATTATGATGCAAAAATTGTTCATTATTCCCATAATGCATGTTAATAACTATCTCCCTAAGTCTCCTATGTTAAGTTTCCTTGATTCTGTGCTTTCCACTTTTGTGCTAAGATTTTGAACTTTTATAAAGTTTGTAAGGTTTGTGGTATAATCTATACTAATACAGTTTCATCACACAGTTCAATATACTAAGAAGCACCATACACTGCTGTAATGCTGCTGAAGAATATATATTGCCTGGCTATATTTTTTTTGTGTGGCAATATCATAAATCACATGATAAAATTTAAGGGCCCAATATTGAAAGGGATTAATGTGGTTAGTAAACCATCTAACCATGTTAATCCCCTTGGCTGGGATGTATAAGGGCACTAATGTGGTTAATGCCGCTGCTATAATCGTACTAGCCACCATTGTTGCTGAATATCAGGTCCTAAATGTCTTAACAGTAAACACAATAACATTTATTTTATATTATCAAGCTTTATATACCATCTCTTTGAAGAAATTCATCCAAGAGGGTTTACAGAAAGTATAACTGGACATAGACATTTTACAATTATAGTGACAGTGTGACTATGATAAAATGCTCAGATATCAGCATAGTAGATCCACCAAGTCTGTTGGATTGTTTTGTCCTATGCTGCTCAAGATAAAGATACTGTCCAGCTGTGATACATACTGTACACTATGGGGATCATCCAGAACTGCAAATAGCAGGGATGGAAGTCTGACTTGGACATCCCCCCCCCCCCCCCCGCCAGCTATTCGCAGAGACCAGGGGAGCTCTAGACGAGGGCAGGAGGGGGAGTGCCGGAGGCAGAGAGGAGGCAGAGTGAGAGTGGACCCACAAACCCAGATGTATAAGGCCGATTCAGGTCATGGGTAAGTCTTGTGTTGACAAGATGGACAGAGGACTTATTCTACCTCAGATGGTGATTGGGCCCGACAGCCAACCTCCAATCCACAAGCCACGTAAGGTAGGCCCCCTCCACCCAATCCTGACTCTAGCAGGCCACACTGAAAGCTGGGTGGAGAGGAATAGGGGCTTGGGGCTGGGGCTGCACTTCCAATCTCCTGTTGTGCGTTCCAGTGCCATGGCGATGCAATGCTGCAGCATCGGCACACGTGCAGGGGCTCTGTGCGAGGAGGATGGGGAGGCACTTGGATGTCTGCCGGTACAAAATGCTGCTCATGCCAGCCTGCCCAAGTTCCATGATTCTGTAACCGCAGGAATGTACAGATCCCATGGCTGCAGAATCGGGTTTGCCTTGGGTCTGTCTTTGAAAACTGGCCTCTTGAGCCGCCAAATGCTTTGAAATAAACGTATCTTCATAAAATATTATAGGCCAATATTGAGTTGGCCTATCTTTACGGCACAGATTGCTGGTTATCGCTTGTCACTGCCTCCGCTCTGTCCCCAACACGCTCCGATGCTAGCCCGATAACATCGGAGCACGTAGGAGAGTTACAAGGGGATATTCAATGGCACTAACCATGTAACTGCCATTATATATCCTCATTTAAGGCATTTATTGGCTCTAAACTGTGTAAATGCCTTTCCAAAATCAGGCCTGATGTTGATAGTACTCTAAATTTCAGTATAACATTTTCCTAGATGAATGTTTTATTTAGATATTATATACAGTGCTTCTTAACAGAAATTGTTCAATATAAATTTTAGGGGGTCTTATTAAAGGCTGTTAATTGGTTAATGCATATTTTACAATGCCAGTTACTAGCTGCTAAAATGCATAGTAAGAGGGGAATTTTAGAACCTTAGTCGTGATTTGGACATCCGAAAACGTGCATGCAGACATCCAAATCACAGAGACAACCCCAGAGCTATTTTACAAATGGTTTTTAAATATGTCTCTGGTGCAGGGACGTCCAAGTAGGCAGGTGGTGTAGCAGAGGCATGTATGAAGCAGTGCAATGGACTGAGACATTCCCGCTTGAGTTCAGAATAGTCAAGGATGTTTGCAACCCTATCCAAGTTTAAACCTCCAGGCATGAAGGAAAAAGATTTAGGCATCATTGTGGATACCATGTTAAAACCCTCGGCTCAGTGTGCAGCAGCGGCCAAGAGAGCAAATAGGAGGCAGTGTACTATTGTTGATCAGTAACTGGTTAAAAGATAGAAAGCAGAGGATAGGGCTAAATGGCCAATTTTCCCAATGGAGAAAGGTGAATAGTGGTGTACCCCAGGGATCTGTGCTGGGTCCACTGCTTTTTGACATATTCATAAATGACTTGGAAAATGGAATAACGAGTGAGGTTATCAAATTTGCAGATGACACAAAACTATTTAAAGTTGTTAAAACCCAAGAGGATTGTGAAAAATTGCAAGAGGATCTGATAAATTGGAAGACTGGGCATCAAAATGGCAGATGAAATTTAATGTGGACAAGTGCAAGGTTATGCACCTAGGGAAGAACAACCCAAACTATGGTTACACGATGCAAGGTTCCACATTAGGAACCACCACCCAGGAAAAAGATTTAGGCGTCATTGTGGATACCATGTTAAAACCCTCGGCCCAGTATGCAGCGGCGGCCAAGAGAGCAAATAGAATGCTAGGTATGATAAGGAAAGGAATGGAAAATAAAACAAAAGATATTATAATGCCTCTATATCGTTCCATGGTGAGACCGCACCTTGAATATTGTGTGCAATTCTGGTCGCCATATCTTAAAAAGGATATAGCGATTTTAGAAAAGGTTCAGAGAAGAGCCACCAAAATGGTAAAGGGGATGGAAGGATACTCCTATGAAGAAAGGCTAAAAAGGTTAGAGCTCTTTAACCTGGAAAAGAGACGGCTGAGGGGAGATATGATAGAAGTCTATAAATTAATGAACGGAGTGGAACGGGTAAACGTAGATCGATTGTTTACCTTATCAGAATATAGAAAGACTAGGGGACATGCAATGAAGCTACAGGGTAAACTATTTAAGACCAATAAAAGAAAATATTTTTTCACTCAACGTGTAATCAAACTCTGGAATTTGTTACCGGAGGATGTAGTAAAGGCTGTTAGTGTAGCTGGGTTTAAAAAAGGTTTGGACAAGTTCCTGGAGGAAAGGTCCATAAACCATTATTAAGAAGTGACCCAGGATATCAATGCTTGAACCAATACAAGCATTGTGGAACCTGTGTCCCTTGGAGAAACTGCTAGGTACATATGACCTAGATTGGCCACTGTTGGAAACAGAATACTGGGCTTGATGGACCTTGGTCTGACCCAGTATGGCATATCTTATGTTCTTATGTTCATTGGGAAAGCGCTTTAACCATAAAACATCCAGAGAGTGTAGAGTTATATGACTTGCCCAAGGTCACAAGGAGAGCAGTGGGATCTGAACCCTAGCTGTGTCTGGTGTTAGCCCATTACTCTAGTCATTAGGCTATTAGACATCTCCAGTCTTGGATGCTATTCTGAGGATGTCTATGTAGATAGCCTTGCAGATGTCCATACTCAGCATTTGTGATATCGTACCTGAATTGAACGTGCCTGCTTTTTTTTCAGATGTTCTGGCTTGAACGGTCCAGATTGCACTTGGATGTCATTTCTAAAATGTGCCTTCACGTGACTCTATTGTGCAAGGGAGGAAAGTGGGTGGGTTAGTTGTAGAGTGTGGTCATGGAGAGCATAATGCCACTAGTGCAAAAGCAGTTGTGTACGTAACGATACCCCTATAGGTGCCATTAGATGTACCCCTGTTAATGACACCATACATTCTGGTGAGCAATTGTGTTTTAACTGTTGGAAACTTGCTGGGCACGCCCATGACAGGCAGTGTGTGATAGTTGCACTTATCACGTATTAGTATTTCTACTAATTGCACAGTAAGTGCAGACCATTAATAAAAGGGTCCCTTAGACACTTATGTACTATTTTACATTTCAGCACACACTATTCGGTATTTTGCTTGCATGTTTTGCTCTGTACACAAATGAAGTGAGTGGAAAACTAAACAGTGGTCAGAAGCGGCCATGTTTTAAGTAGAGATTGTTGGGGCAGGGGTGAGTGGGGTTGCTCCTGGATTTGCAAGAGGTGAGTCCTTTTTCATAGGAAGTCTGGGAACAGGAGGAGGGGGCTCTTGGGCCAGGGATTGGATTTGCCTCAAGGGAATGAGGCTTAGCAGGGAGCCCACATTTTTTCCACACTCAGCCCCGCACTGTGGGTTTCAAGGTGGATATTAGCAGGTTACCAGTGCATTGAGAATTTGAGACCTCTTTAATGGCCTCTGACATAGGACTAGCAGACTCTTTAGACTTATGTCTACACCACCCTGCAAAAAGGTGTTTTTAAACACATTTTTTGCACATTCCCATGTTTGGAAAACTCCTGATTGTGACAGAATGTGAAGAATTTCTTACAGAATGTAGCTACTAATGCGGATGAGCCAGGAGCTCTTTTGAATATTTAGCTAAATCACGAGAGATGGCTACCAACATACACGTGTTTTTGTAGGTTAGTACATCGGTTTAAGTGGCTAGATTTAGCAACAGAAAGGAAACTATTCCAAGGGCAAAGATGGATCAGGAAGGAAAAATCTGTGCCTGAATTAGATTTTCAAATGTATACATATATTTTCAAGCATGCAGTCAATCCACAGGAATAGGAAATGAAAGGTCTTTAGGTATTTTCATACCAGTGTACTCTTTAGTACACTGGTATGCTTCTCCTTAAAAATGACCTTCAAGGATCATGAACCTCACACCTAAATGGGTCTGATACAGGGCTAGCAGACCTGAGGGCATAGCAGCTGCTCTCACACTAGTGGCATTGTGCTCTGCATGCCCACATTTTACATTTAGCCCACCCACTTTTCTCTCTAGCACAGGATAGTCACGTAAAGGCACATTTGACTCAATAAAGCAAACATAATTTGTATAATATGCAATTAGTGACTTTTGTAAGCTTTTTATGGGATTGAAGATGTTTGTTTTTATAAGATCGAGGCTGAACCTGAAAGAGCAACATAGTGTAAGTCGGGAATTATCTCATTCCTTTTGGAGTGCACTTATTGAACCAGTGCAGTTGGAAGCTCTAGGTGCATGGCCAAAGTTGTATTAGTAGTTGTGATCTTACTCCTTTCTGGACTGCGTAGGCTAATACATTTCAATGTACACTTACATAAAGCCATGAATTTCTGTAGAAAACCTATAAGCAGATGCCGAGTGATCAATAAACTCATGATGAAGTGGACTCCTCCTTGAAGCTTCATGCCTTAAGAAACTGATCGATAAATTGCATAAACCAAAAGTCTGTGCTGGAGAGGTGTGGAAGCTAAAACTAGTAAAAGAATGAAACCTCAGTGCTGCGGTGAAGCCCCAAGGTAAGAGCTGCATTGCGCTTTGTAACCATTGCCGTCGCTGAAGACCCTGGAGGTGGAAGCAGTGGGAATGGAGTGGCACAATGGAGACCCCCTAGGGTGCTTCCAGTCCTTTCATCGGCCCTGCCTACGCACCACACAAAACGCCTATATAACCCAGTTGCCCCTTACAGCCATATCTTTCCATAGCTCCACCGCACAGACACATACAGAGACAAATATGTGGCTGTGTGTTTGCATAGGTATCCATCTGAGCAAAGCCCACTCTTGCTGGTTTTCTTTCTAAAGTTTAAATTCATATCAAAATGAATTTGTAGAGACGGAGAAAATCAGGATACTGCTTCAGTTTTATGCTGAATTAGGCCAATGTGTTGGAACACTAAGAGTTTTTCCGAATTAAGCACTTGCCAACATTCTATGTTCCTATCTGACTCCTACAGCTATTACAATCCTACATAAGGACACACACACACAATTATATTTCGTTGCTGTTCTCTTTTGCTTCGACCCCATTAAACTATTGGGCCGATAGTCAGCTCTTAATGGTCAGTGTTTTTTTTTTAATCCCTGCATGCTGCAGGCAAAATGAAAACAGATATTTGGCGGATGTGTCTGGGTAGCGGCTTCTGCAGAATATCTGGTTTCAGCAGTGACCACTGCAGGCCTCCTGGATACTGGCAATGTTCAGCTGCTACCGGATAGCAAAACTGCATAAAATTAAGCCTGCTTTGTTTGGCTGGAATTTGTGCGCTTTGTAATCTAGTTAGCAGATTGAAAATCATTGCTAACCAGATAACATCTTCCACTGCTCTCACCTACCCATAGGCCACCTTGGCAATCTACGGACAGCGCTGTGGTAGTCAAAAGAGATATTCAATGGCACGATTCTGATATTTCTACACTCCTCTTTTAATTTGCAATGTTCCTTCTGAATAACAAATGGCTATTCAATTATTTTGATCGTTACATAGATTCTGTTCTAGCAGATTTTGACTTGTAGGAGAAATATTGCACTCAATATGCTGGGGAAGGCAGACGAGATGATGGTTCTTGTTGTTGTAGCCAAGATAAGATATATGACATGACAAACAAAAAGTCACTGTTTTCTAGGGTGCCTATGCTGATCAGGGATTCATCTTCCTCTTTTTAAGACAAATAAAAGAAAATATTTTTTCACTCAACTTGTAATCAAACTCTGGAATTCGTTACCGGAGGATGTAGTAAAAGCTGTTGGTGTAGCTGGGTTTAAAAAAGGTTTGGACAAGTTCCTGGAGGAAATGTCCATAAACCATTATTAAAGAGAACCCGGGAAATGAACTGCTTATCCCATAACGAGCATTGTGGAAGCTGTGGATTTTGGGTACCTGCCAGGTACTTGTGACCTGGATTGGCCACTGTTGGAAACAGGATACTGGGCTTGATGGGCCTTGGTCTGACCCGGTATGGCATTTCATATGTTCTTATGTTCATGGCTGTCTATGTGTTCAATGTAATTGCATGTATCCTGAGATTTCAATGTTTGGAAGACTTTGGTTTTGGTGCTACCTATTGGCTTACCCTAATTCTAATCAAATTTTGATATAAAGATACATTAGTTGATTTTCTGTTGTGTTTTATCACTTTTGAAAAGCTTGAGAAATTATTGTTCCACATGCTTTACAGTTGGGTATACTGCATAGAGTTGATACAGTAGGAGCTGGAGAGGAGATATGTTGTTGAAATTATTGTATTATTTTGCCCTATATTTTGGCTTGACTGTGTCTTGTTTATATTTGTATAAGCATGTTCCTAGTAGAGTTATAGAAATTATAAATAGCATTAGTAGTAGATTTCAGTTGTAGTGCAGTAGGAACACTATGGGGTTTTATGTGGTAAATGGTATTTTCGATTTTCTTAGTTTCATTGTTTGTACATTGCATAGATTGCAATGCACCATTCCGGTATATTAAATAAAGTGTAACCATAACCATGACTAAGCCAGGCCTCTATCCATGTTATTTAATGCAGACCAGTGTGAATCAACATGTTACCTATATTTCTGGTACTGCTAACCTAGATATACTGTGATTAAAGGTGGAAAATATAAATGAGATAACATGTGCAAATACCTGCTAAGCATCTCATGAATAATTCATGCGCTACTACAAATTGTGCATTGTTAATGCAAAAAACGTAACTGTTTCTCTGAAGCTTAGTACACTGTGAGGTCAGCCAGCACTTGCAAATCGAGAAGGAACCCTTCTTCATCTTGCTTCATGCCTCTTGGAAAAGATGTCGGAAGTATTAGGCACTGGGAAAAGGTTCTTTCAGAGGTTCATGTGAGGGGCTGCTGCAATGGGAGTTTCTTTTTTATGCTGGCCTCACGGGGGGTTCCCTTTAGGGGGAAATACTTCTCTGCGGGGTTGATGGTGAACTGTTGCAAGAGGGGCTGGTTCTCTGTGTGGATGTGTTCATGGGGCAAGCTGCCTCAGTGCTGGGAGTGGGTAGGGTTTCAGGTCCTGCTATCAATTTTTATTACATTTTTAACATGGGGGGGGGGCAGAATTGCTTTTAAGGATAAGGCACCTGTCTGAATAGGGGCTTGAGAAAATTGCTAAAACCCTTAACTCTTCCCCTATAGGGCAGTCATGCTGAGACTGAGGGGTTCCCCACAGTGAGTGAACATGGAATTGGGGAAAAGAGGAGAAAGGGGGTTCTTGACTTTGTGTGCCAATATCTATCCCTGGACATCACAAGTTGTGATTAGATGCAAGCAGTTTGCTTGGTACTTGTACCTCATTATGACTATTTTCTCACCAACTAGGGTTGCCAACTTTTTCACCGAGAAAAACCCGACACCTGTGGCTTGCCATGCTCCACCCATTCTCCGCCCCTAGTCCCACCCCTGCCACGCCCCCAGCCCCACCCACAAAAATTACCGAGGATACGTGTAGGCTAACTTCCTTGGTCAGATAATAATTAAACTGGGAACCCCAAAATCCAAACATGAAATGTACAACACTGGAGAAATAAAACTATAAAGTAATTTTCTCTTGCACTAAACAAAAACGCAAAGATGTTAGCAATACACACTTCCCAGACCAGACATATTCCAGTTAATAAATTCAAAATAAAAAGTATTTTTCTACCTTCTGTTTGGGCGTTTTATTTTTCAGTTGCAATTGCTCCAGTCACTTTCTTCTGGTTTCTTCGTGTCTTCTGCGAGCTATCCATTTGTCCTTTCTTCTCTTTTAGATGTTTTCCATTCTCTCTCTATTTCTGCTTTAACATACTGATTGTTTCCCTTTTGCTCTTTCCCCCAATTCTTTCCTTATTCCTTTATCATCCGTTTAAATTTCACCCTTCCATTCTCAAGCCCCTCTTACTCTCCCAATACCGGCCCATCATAGACTTTTCTTCCACACAAAATATTTTTTCCCCTCTCCATTCTCATTCCCCATCCATTCTAGTCCTCCCCCCAAATCAATTCCCTTATAGTTCTAGGCCCACCCAGCATCCACTCCCTTCTAGTCCCATTCTCCCATGCCCCACATCAGCCCATTTCCAGTCCTATTCCAGCTCTTCATCAGCCCATTTCCAGTGCTAGCCCTCACATCACAGGCCATTTCCAGTCCTAGCTCCCCCCCCCCAATCACAGCCCATTTCCAGTCCAAGTCCCCCATCACAGCCTATTTCCAGTCCTAGGCCCCCCCCCCACCATCACAGCCCATTTGCAGTCCGAGTCCCCCCGCACCATCACAGCCCATTTGCAGTCCGAGTCCCCCTGCACCATCACAGCCCATTTGCAGTCCTAGCCCCCCTAATCACAGCCTATTTCCAGTCCAAGATCCCCCTTCCTCCACCATAGCCCATTTCCAGTCCAGGTCCCCTCCACCCCCATCACAACCCATTTCCATTCCATGTCCCCCCCCCCCCATAACCCTTTTACAGTCCAGGTCCCCCCCCCATCACAGCCTATTTCCAGTCCAAGTCCCCCCCCCTTTTACCTTTTCCAGTACAAGTTCCCCCACTAGCCCTTTTCAAGTCCAAGTCCCCCCCCATTAGCCCTTCTCCAGTCCAAGACCCACCCCCTTAGCCCTTTTCCAGTCCAAGTCCCCCCCCCTTAGCCCTTTTCCCGTCCAAGTCCCCCCCTTAGCCCTTTTCCAGTCCAAGTCCCCCCCCCCCTTAGCCCTTTTCCAGTCCAGGTCCCCCCCATCACAGCCAATGCAGTCCTTGCCCCCCCCCCCGACCAGCATCGCGGCTGTCTGAGGCTTCAGAGGGAGCCGGGGAAGCCCGCGCGAGGCCCCGGCTCCCTCTGAACAGCCACCAGCGTGAAGAGCCTTTACCTTCACGCTGGCGGCTGTTCCTGTGAAGCCGCGAATGCTGGGAAAGGTTAAAGGTTGCCCTTTAACCTTTCCCAGCATTCGCGGGCTTCCCCGGCTCCCTCTGAAGCGGAGAAAAGCCGGTTTTTTGCTCTGGCCACTCCCGATCTTGCGGCCAGAGCAAAAAAACCGGCTTTTAAAGGGCCGGTTTTGCCTCTGCGCCGGCAGCCGGCCTGGCTGTGGAAAAACCGGCCAGGCCGGCTGAAAACCGGCCAGTTGGCAACCCTATCACCAACTAATATGGGTTGGTCAGACTAAGGAGGTCATTTTAGAAAGCTCGTGCATCATTTGAACATGTAAACAGTGGATTCACACATGCAAATATCTATACATCTAAATATCATTTATAGATAACATGCGTAGATCTTCAGCACATACAGTTTTGAGGAGGCATGTTTGAGATGACGCATGGGGTTTTGAGGAATGAGTGAGGGGACAATTGTGCTTATCATCCTGGCCTTACAAACCACCTCAAAAAGCCAAAAACTGAGGTTTAGAACTTTGCTCCTTAACTGGCTCCTCTTGTACATATAGTTTCACAAAATGCTGCACTTACATGTGTATTTGCTGGTACTTATACGTGTAAGTAGCAAAATTGACACTTACACCTGTAAGTACTGTCGCTTACATGTATAACATCCTGCATGAAGCTGTTCTGTTTTGCACACTTTTTTGTGTAATGTAACCTGAGGGTTAAAATAAAATACATTTTGCCTGGCTAGGCTGGGGAAGTGCTGTCCAGGGCTATCTGTGGCAGCTAGAAATGTTTCTTTTCTCTCTAGGGAAGTTTTGCAGCCTCTAGAGCTGTGTGTTCATGTGGGGATGGTACAGGTATCTCTGCAGGAATCTTTTGAGTGAGCAGGCCTTTCTAGAGGCTGAGGCAGAGAACTGAAATTAAAAGCAGCAGTTGGGGCTTGCTCGTGGAGACGGTAAGATGTCTGAGAGATTACTGAGTGAAAAGAGGGCTGAAAAGAGTGTTTTTGAAGGGTGCTGAGTAAAGAAAAGGGTTGAACTGGTGATTGGTGAATATGAAAGGGTGGTTTAATTCTCTGAACACTAAATTAAATGAAATTCTTCTTGGAATCCTGTCTAGGTTTGGAGAAGCCATTTATACTCAGAGCTGGAACTTTAATTCTGAATATGTCTTTAAGCTCCTGAGAGTGGATGAGAGGACCGATTTTATAAGAAATATCCTCTTGGACTAAAAAAAAATAAAACTCTGAATTTCCAGAAGTGAGTAATTTTTGGCTGAAGTGACTGAAAGTGCACTGAGAAAAGAAGGGGAAATTCAAACCTAAGTTGTGACTGAACTATTTGTGTGCAACTGAAGCGGAACACAAAGCTTAAACATTCTGCTGGGCTCTGTTCTTGGTTAACTGAGACTGATCCTTAATGAGCCTGAGTAGATAGTCTCATTCCTGGATTGAAACAGCAGTCTCCACCCGGCTCAGTTAAGGGAAGTTTGTTTGGGGGTTTGCTGCATGTGGGTATGGTTGGGCTGCAGTCCAGAGCATGGAGGTGTGGAGTGGATGTATTCAAAGAAACAAAGGAAAACAGGGTGTATTAATTATCCTTTTATTTAATTAGATAGGGAAAGTGATACAGTTGCTGAATGAAAAAAAAACCCCCAATATTCTTTCTTAAAGAGAAAGATATTTTGCCCCATCTTATAGGATAGAGAGGGTTTTCCCTTGTTGATTTGTTCAAGGTAGGGAGTAGGATCCAGCGCAGAAGAGGACATCTAAAGAATCTGAGAAGATCTTCAATCCAGTAGCAGAAGGACCCATAGTCCTAGGCCCCTTCACAAGAAAGGGAACACCCTAGCCCTAGACAAACAGGGAAAATATATTTGAGCTCAAATAAAACAGACACTGGGGAAAAACCCACAAGGAACATTAGGAATTCCAAAAAGGAAAATGTATCTGTTAGAAGGAGAAAAGTTTGAACATTTTGAAAAGGAAGATAAGAATTCCTTAGTAGGAATTGACCTGGAAATTTCTGTGTAAAAGTTTCACCAGCAGATCTAAAGACTTGCCTGTTACTTGAAATGACTAAATACACTAATTACACTTGTTATATTAATGTAAGCAAAATATTGCTGTGAGTTAAGAAGAATATTTTGGATGGTTATACTATTGTAGTATTTAATAAATTGCACTAAAAATCCTTTTCCTGAAAGTAAATGTCATCTATGTATTCCATTATTACAAACCACTACCTAGCAACAATGAAAACCTGTAACATCACTTAATAGTGGAGGAGTGGCCTAGTGGTTGGGGCAAGGTACTTCGGGCCAGAAGGTCGGGGGTTCAAATCCCACTAGAAGACAGCAAACTTGGGCCAGAAGGACTGGGGTTTCTAGTCCCACAGGTGCTCCTTGTGGTCTTGGGTAAGCCACTTAACCCTCCATAGCCCATGTTCCCTGTAAAATAGTTCTCTGTGTGCTGTGCTTTCCTGTCTAATCAATGTGTTTATACCTCAAAAATTTCCTGTCATGATTTGACAATTTCCAATCTGTAATCAAAACCGCTGCTGATCGTTGGAAGTAGCGGTATACTAAATAAATAAATAAATAAATAAATAGTGGCTTATCCACTTTAGTTTATTTTCCTTTTGCTCTCCAAGTGCCTCATAGTAAAGGGAGAGTAAGACAAGGTTAGTAAAATCTGTCAGCTTCCACCTGAAGAAACTGGCAGACTCTGACCACTCGGGTCATCTGACTACATGTAAACATGATTAGTGCTGTTGCAAGTGAGTATGGCGGTAAGCTCTTCAGGATAAGGTGGGGGCTACAGTAAAATGGCTCTTTCCATTGTGCATGTTAGCAAATATATATGTACTTCTTCACGAGCTTATACGTTTTTTACAAAAGGGCCAAGTTTCAGTGAGCCTTTTTTAAAATACTGAGGTATTTTCAATGGCCTGACTTTGATGAACCTTTTCTGATGTGAGTACTTTTTCCAACCAAAACAAAGTGCGTGTTTTTTTTAATTACAATGTATGTGCTGGAATCTCTGCTAAAACTCCACAGCTGAATGCATGTGCTGTGTTTCACAACATACATACTTTCACCAACATGCAAGGTGGACAATTTTCAATAGGCAATTTTTATAGATGAAATACTGCTCTATCCAGGAAATGGCTTTGAAAACTTCCCTCTATTTGTGAAAAGATGTTTTAGTTGACCAATAAGGAGAAATGTGAAGGCAGATTTTAGATAGAGCATGGAGAGGGGAATCTATATATCCAGGTCGTGATGTGAAAAATTCCCATAATATTTTACAAAAGGCTCTGCCAAATGTAGAGCTTCTTATAAAATGAGGCAGAACTTCAGGTTGATGGCTCTCCATGTCTAGAGGACTCGTGTGGGAGCAGCTTTTTAAAATTGCAGCTGCCCATACCATAATCCTATGGCCTCTGTCCTCCCAATCATCCCTCCTGAACCCCTATTGTATCATAGCCGATATGGACCCCCCATCCATACAATACCCCACAAAAAATTGCAACCATCAAGAGCACCCCCACTTGACCCCCCGCAACAAGGAAAAAACACTCACAGCCCCCATTCCCATCCTCAACCTTACCAGAGGTCGCTGGTGTCTAGGCCGAGCAGCAGTGATCCCCGAAGTTCTGCTTTCTAAATGGTGCCCTTGATCCCAATTGGAGATCTCATGGTATTACTGCTTGAGTTCAGGCAGCCAAATAAAGCAAAGTAAGCATGAAATTGAAGAGAGAGATAACGAATTGATTAAAGATATTGCCAAGATAGCAGCAAAGGGGGAAGCGATCAAATTGGGTGACTTTAATCTACCTGATGTGGATTGGATTACTCCGTCTGTGCATCTGGAAAGAAGCAAAAAGATTGTGGATGCTCTCCAGGATGCATTATTTAGACAAATGGTGATGGAACCAACCAGGGAAAGCTCAACGCTGGATGTAGTGCTCACCAACAGTGATAGTGTGTTGAATGTCTGCGTGAGTGCCCCTGTGAGCAACAGCGACCATCACACGGTGTGGTTTGAGATAAAAGCCATGGTACAGGCCAATCATAGCAAGCTCAAAGTCCTAAACTTCAAATACACTGACTTCAATAAAATGGCAGAGTACTTAAAGGAGGAGATGACGGGGTGGAAGGAGATAAAGAAAGTGGAATTGCAATGGGCTAAACTAAAGAAGGCAATAAATGGGGCAACAGATAAATATGTAGGTAAAGTAAATAAAAACAAGAGGAGAAGGAAACCTATTTGGTTTTCCAAAGAGGTGGCTGCTCAAATAAAGGCAAAAAACACAACTTTCGCAAAATTCAAAAGCTTGCAAACAGAAGAACATAGAAATGAATACAGGATCCAACTCAAAGAGTCTAAAAGAGTAATAAGGATAGCAAAATCAAAGGCAGAGGAAAGAATGGCTAAAGATGTTAAGGGTAGCAACAAAACTTTCTTCAGGTATATTCGGGAAAGGAAGAAGATCAGAGTTGGAATTGCAGGACTCAGAAGTGCTGGGAAAGGACTCGTCAAAAGTGACACTGAAAAAGCGGAATTGCTAAATAAATACTTCTGCTCTGTTTTTACTAAAGAAGATCCTGGAGATGGACCAGCTGTGACTCCCAAATATAAAAATGGGAATGAAGTAGATACCACACCATTCACAGAAGACGAGGTGTTAGAACAACTTGCTAAACTGAAAGTGGACAAAACCATGTGACCGGATGGGATACATCCTAGGATACTGAAAGAGCTCAGAGAGGTTCTTGCAGGACCGTTAAAGGATGTCTTCAACAGATCCTGGGAAACAGGAGAGGTTCCTCAGGACTGGAGAATGGCTGATGTCGTACCTCTACACAAAAGTGGTGACAGGGAAGAAGTGTCAAACTACAGGCCCGTGAGCCTTACCTCGGTGGCGGGAAAAGTAATGGAGGCGCTCCTGAAACAGCGAATAGTGAACTTTCTCAAAACCAACAGGATGCAAGATCCGAGGCAACATGGTTTTACCGAAGGACAGTCTTGCCAAACAAATCTGATTGAGTTCTTTGACTGGGTGACCAAGGAACTAGATCAGGGGCATGCGATGGAAGTCATCTACCTGGATTTCAGCAAAGCCTTTGATACTGTTCCTCATAGGAGGCTTGTCAACAAACTCAGTAGCTTGGGGATGGGTCCCAAGATGGTAAACTGGATTAGAAATTGGTTGAATGACAGACGACAGAAGGTGATTGTTCATGGAGCTCACTCCAATGAGAGGAAGGTAATTAGCGGGGTGCCCCAGGGTTCGGTCCTGGGTCCGGCACTGTTCAATGTATTTGTGAGTGATATTGCTGAAGGACTGAATGGAAAAGTCTGTCTTTTTGCAGACACAAAAATTTGCAACAGAGTGGACTCCCCTGAGGGAGTGGTTAACATGAGGAAAGATCTACAAAAGCTGGAAGACTGGTCTAATGCTTGGCAACTACGATTTAATGTGAAAAAGTGCAGTGTCATGCACTTGGGTAGCAGAAATCCAAGGGAAATGTACACGATAGGGGGCGAGAGGTTGGTATGCACGGTTCAGGAGAAAGACCTTGGTGTGATTATCTCTGATGATCTCAAGGTGGCAAAACAGTGCGACAAGGCGGTGGCAAATGCCAGGAGGATGTTGGGCTGCATACAGAGAGGGATTACCAGCAGAAAGGAAGAGGTATTTATGCCACTGTATAAGTCACTGGTGAGGCCTCACTTGGAATACTGTGTTCCGTTTTGGAGACCATATCTTGCAAAAGATGTAAAAAGACTGGAAACTGTTCAGAGGAAAGCGACCAAAATGATTTGGAGCCTGCATCAGAAGCCTTATGAGAAGAGACTTGAAGACCTAAATATGTACACTTTGTAGGAGAGGAGGGACAGGGGAGATATGATTCAGACCTTTAAATACTTAAAGAGAAATGATGAACAAACAAACCTCTTCCAAAGACGGGGAAGCTGTAAAACTAGAGGGCATAACATGAAACTGTAAGGTGGTAAATTGAAGGGCAATATCAGGAAATATTTTTTCACTGAAAGGGTGGTGGATGCTTGGAATACCCTCCCGAAGGAAGTGGTGGGGGCAAACATGGTGAGGAAATTCAAAACAGCATGGGACAAACACAGTGGATCCCTTTACAGCAATAGGATAAAACCAAAATAAACGGTACCATCTAACTTCTGAACCATATAACGTCTCAACAAATAGGGGTGTCCTACATGGAGTGGTGGGTTTACCCCTAAACAAAGACATGGGGAGGGGTGGCCTGCACAGAGTGACAGGTGCACCTACTCTTGCCATCTTGCTGGGCAGACTAGATGGACCATGCTGGTCTTTATCTGCCGTCATTTACTATGTTACTATGTTACTATGATGAACATCACACTATGCAAATAGCTTTACATATGTATGCGTCTAAAATAACCTTCGTAAGATATACCTGTTCACAGATCAAATGGACTTGAGACTTTTTCTTTTTAATTGTAACGCGTTTGAATGAAACCAGAAATTAAGTTCTGTGGCTTTTATTTCCTATAGTATTAAATGGAAACATTTTTTAAGGGATTCCAGTTAAGCTGTACTATAGCATGGTTTATTTACCACCAGTGCTGGATAGTTCAGTACTGGTTCCTAAAGGAATATGATTAACTTGTTTAAATATAAACTCATAATAGGCTGGAAAGTATCTTCTGAAACATTTGCTACAAAAAAGGAAATTCACAACTGTATTGCAATTTTGTCCCTGTACAATGTAGGGAAACAGTACAGATATGAAAGAGATCATTTTGACCATCTGAACAGCTAAGGATAAAGTGCAATTGTGATAGAATAGAAAGAAGTATAGGGCCCGATTCCATCCTGGACATAGATCCCCTCTGTGCGTCCGGTCTGAACCGGACGCACAGAGGGGATCGCGATTCTGATCCCACAGGGCACATTTAGCCCTGCAAGATCAGAATTGCGAACAGTCCTGCATGTGCAGACCGGGACTACGATTCAGTCTGGCCAGCATGTACAGGACTGTCCCCGGCTAACTCAATCAGGGCTTTTAGATGGAGCCACGGCGCCATGGCATCAAGTTGCCATGGCACCGCAGCTCCATTTAAAAGCTGCGATGCCGACCGCCAGCAAAAAGAGGTTATTCCATGCAGCCCACCCCCCATCTGGCCTCCTAAGGCCATGGTCGGGTGTGGGGAATAAACCTTGGCCCCTCTGCCCCATCGGCACCCTGGGCCGTCAAAAAAGAACATGTCCAGGAAAGTTATTCTACCTCGGAGGTGGAATAACTCCCCCGAATATTTTGCCAGCCCTGGATACAGGGCCGACAGAATCAGCCCTGTATGTCCAGGCCCAGCGTCCGCCCACTGCCTGCCCAGACTCCTCCCCTGGGCCACCCATTCCCCGCCCCCGTCTAACTTCCCCGCACAACTGGCAGGGAAGTTATTCGGGGGTAGAAGAAGCCACAAATAGCCTCCATAGCCTATTAAGAAATGTCAAGAAAATCAACCACATTAAAAATGATCAAATATCTAAGCACTTGGATGCTATTATAAACTAGTAATTATTAAGGGTTTAATTTTGTAATAGGGAGCCTATGTTAAAGGCCCAATAAGGCACATATTTCACTAATTCCAATAAGGCACCTATATTCCTTTAAAAAATTGGCTCCCAGATCTAACCTCATTAGTGTACAAATACCAATGCACACATTTGCTCCGAAGCTATGTCAATGTGTACTCTATGCTTGTACCCACATTGCAGCTCCACGTCCACTCCACCTAAGCTAGGCCTCTGGGAATATTTGCATGACGTACATGTAAGCACCAGTGGCATAAATTCTGCCCAAGCAGCCTCTGCAGTGCTGGGGGCCTGGGCAGAAGGGGGGTCCACACAGTGGTGGTAAGGCAGCATGGCAAACTTACTTTATCATGTTTGTTTTGATTCCACCACTCTTATTTTATTTATTTATTTAGCAACTTTTTTATACCTCTGTATCTACCAGTCACAGCGGTTTACAGGGAATAAAAGAACAAGTAACTTTATATCAAACTTTACATCAAACACAGGAAAGAATAGGTAACAACTAGGTGCAAAATAACTATTTACATAACTCTGAATTGGAGTTGTGGGAGATCCATTAGATGATGTGCTAGGAGGGTAGCCGAGATTCTGTACCAAAGTGTTCCTACGTCAAAATTCACCTAAGTCTGTGAGGGCATGGATTGCTGGGATGAGGGAGTTCCAGATGAATAGTGCATAAAAGGAGAAGGCTCTGTTAGTAGTAGTATTGTTGGAGCGGGTGAAAGAATCTGAAATTGAGAGGAGGTTGTGGCTGGTGGACCATGTTCATCACTTGTTGAGTGGGTGTTGAAGAAGGGGGTGAAGGATGTCAGCAGAGAGGTGGTGGATTGTCTTGAATATGGTTAGTGCAACTTTATATTTAATCCTCATGTGGATGGGCAGCCAGTGCAGATGTTTCAGAGTGGGGGTGATGTGCTGTCACAGTTCCGTGCCTGTGATTATTCTGGCTGCAGAGTTTTGGGCAAGTGATAAGGAGAGTAAAGTGGCTTTGGGGGAGTCCCTGGTATATTATGTTTGCATAGTCCAGGATGGGGCTGATGAGTGCATGGCAGACGTTTCTGAAATTGTTATGGTCCAACAGTGGGTTTAGGTGTCGGAGTGTTCTCATCTTGAAGTAGACAGCTTTGGTAACTTGCTTAATGTGGTGGTGGAAGCTCAGGTGCCAGTCCAGGGTGATGCCCAAATATTTTACTTGTTGTTTGATGTGTAGGGTTAAATTGGCCAGATTGATGGAGTTTGGAGGAGTGAAGGATGGGTGTTTGGTCATAAAAAAGACTTCTGTTTTGCTGGGGTTGATGTGCATGTTGTGTTTGTTGAGCCATTTGATGGTTGCTTCTAGGTATCCACTGATTATGTAGTGGTCCGGGTTGGTAGTGGAGAATGGAATGTAGATCAGTATGTCATCTGCGTACAGATGATAGTGGATCTTACTGTGTTTTGGGAGTGTGCATAGAGACTGTATGAAGATATGAACGGAAGTGATGATAAGGCGGAACTTTGAGATAATCCTTGCAAAAAAATGTGAAAGTTTGGAGGTTTCAGTTCCGATTCTTACTTGTTGGGATCAGTTGGAAAGTATGATTAGAACCACTGTAGTGCTGTGTCTGATTCCGATTGAGTGGAGATGGGAGCATAGTTCGGTGTGGGTGATTGAATTGAAGGCTGCAGAGATGTTGAGAAAGATGAGAATAAATCCTTGGATGATTTTCTGTATGCCCCTGATTAAGCTATCCAGAAGGGAGGTCAGAAGGGTTTCAGCACTGTGGAATGGCCTGAATCCGTGCTGGTGTACGTTGAGAGGGGTGTGAGTTTCAATTAATTCCTATAACTGAAGTTGCACTGCCTTTTCTATGATTTTAGCTAGAGAGGGGATCAATATGGGTCTGTAGGAGGCTGGGACTGAGGAGTCGGCTGCGTATTTTTTTTGTAGGGGCCCGATTGAGGCTTGCTTAAGAGCAGCTGGCATATAACTGATTGTCAGAGATGCGTGGACCAATTGGAGAATGGTTGGGGCAAGGTCATATCTGGTCATCTTGATACAAGAGATGGGGCAGGGGTCGAGTGGTGAGGATGTGCAGTTGAGGTTTGGCATAATATCGATATCTCACACTGGTTGACAAGTTTTTTTTACTGGGGTGTTGCTGAGGTCAGAGACCGGCAGATATTGAACTGTGATAGCCGGATGTCTGGATTGGAGGAATTGCACCAAGGCATCATGCACTAAGGTGGGGTTAGATTTTATACTTGTTGGAGCTTGAAGCAGGTTCATGGCTATATTGAAAAGTTCTCTGGGGTGGTTGAGGGAGGTGTTTAGAAGAGTGGAGTGATATTCTTTTTTCTTGCAGAGCATGAATTCGGAGTAGTCTGCCTATGCGCTTGCATAGGCTGATTGGTTGGTTGAGTTTTTTTGTTGTCTCTATCTGCACTTGATCAGTCTGAGTTTATTTTTTAGAGTTTTAAATTGAGGGGTAAACCATGGAGCTTGGTGAAGTCACTTTATCCTGGTTGTATTGTCTGGCAGAATGGCATATGCAGAGATGCATGTGTTTCATTCGGAGATGAAGGTGTCAGTACTGGTCAGATTTACCTGAGAAGGAGGTAGGATCATACTGGTGAAGATGTCTTTATCGACAGTCCTGAATCTCTGTGAGTTGGGTGAGGGTCACTTGAGGGTGTTGCTTTAGTTAAGTGCGGAAGGTAGAAGGTGATTAGGCTGTGGTCTGACCAGGGCACGGATGTGATGTGGGTCATGTAGGAAAGATCTCGGTGTGGCCAGGTGGTTAGAGTGAAAATAAGGTCAAGGGTTTCTCTTTTGCTCTGCATTGGTCCTGTGATTATCTGATTGAGCTGTAGTGCTTCAAATGCTTGGAGAAAGGGAGTGGTTTGGCTGGTCGGTAAGGAGGGAAGATTGGAGTCATCCAGGAGGATGAGCCATTTGTTTTTGTGGTGCTCTGAGCATGCTTCTTCAATGAGTGGTGAGAGATTAGTGGGCCCTGTTGATGGAGCTCTGTATCTAAGGCATATTGATAAGTAAGAGTTGGTTATAGAGATGATATACAGGGTGCCTTGAGAGAATGACATAATGGCCTTAAAGTAGAGGTCTTTTCTAGCCATAATGATTACTCCTCCTCCTCTGTTATGCGATCTTGGTTGGTGGAAAAGCTGGTACGAAGGGATGGTTAAGTAGGGCACTATCCTCTTCCTCGAGCCATGATTCCGTTATGCAGATGATGTCAATATAGTTTTCTTTTATGTAGTCTATCAGTATGGGAATCTTGTTGCGGACTGACCTGGTGTTTATAAGGACACATGTGAACGGTTAGGTAGGGAGTAGAATGCTATTCATTGAGGGGGGTGCGTGAGAGGATTGTGTGTTGATTAGGTTATGGGTGTTCCTTGATCCAGGTTTGAGTATAGTGGGCTGGAGCTTATTGTGATGTGTATTAGGGATGAATGACATGATAAAACCTGAGGACTGAATGATGGTGTGGCTGGCAAGGAGTAGGATGATGATGTATGAGGCTATTTAGAACATTATAGTAGAGGAAATAAGAATTATGGACCGTAATGGACTAGTGTGTTGTAGAGGAGTCCTGTCTGGCAGCCTATGTTCAGTACTGAGAACTGGTAATGAGGTAGTTGGGGAAGGATCTGTTTGTTGCATGTGGGCAGGCTACTGTGGTCTGACAGGTGGAGGTACTGTAGCTAGCTTCAGTAGCACAAGATCCACCGTTGATGAAGTTGCATTTGGGGTGTCTTAGGAGGGAGGGTGATGGAGCACCAGTGGTGGACAGAGTGAGTTAAGTTACAGATGCATATGTAATGGCAAACCTGTTTTCAGTGATCATCTTGTTAATTCTGGTCTGCTGAAAGCTGTGCATGTATTGCTTCCATCTGCATAGTTGCTGGAAAGAAGCTGTAGCTCGATCCCGCAGGTTCGCTTAGTCCTCGCCTAAGGGCCATGCCAAAGGGTCCTCTGGTGAGGCCCTCAGGCACAGGCACACCTGGAGGCATGCTGTTTTTAAGTCCTTGGTGCAGCTGCAGAAGGCCTGATTGGCCTTGTGGAGGAGGCAGGGAGGGGTTGTCCTTCTGGACCCTTTCCAAGGCTGATTGGGGACTGCAGCAGAGGGCGGTTTGGTGCTGTCCCCACACCCGGAGGTGCGCTGTTTTTAAGTCCTTGGTGCAGTTGCAAAGGGTCTGATTGGTCTTGTGAAGGGGGCAGGGAGGGGTTGTCTTTCAGGCTCCCTCCCTGATGCCAATATGGGGCTGGAACTGAAGGTGGTTCAGTGCTGTTCCCATGCCTGGAGGCACGCTGCCTTTACCATGGGATGTTCTCCACTGACACCAAACACCAGCCGTAAAGAGCAATCTAATAAGCAAAACACACAACAAGCTCTAAATATAAGAATAAACTCTCAATCAAGTTACTCAAAAAACTATTTCTAAAACAATTATATTATCAAATCAATCAAGGCAATAATGACCTCAGGATGGCTAAGACCCTACATGTAGTGAAAAAATCACCATAGGGAATAGCTGACGCTCACATCATAGGTCAATTAGCCAACATACTCACACATCCATTCTATAATACTTTTAATAATTTCCAAAACCACAAAATTACTTCTGGGAAACCACAAACACCAACTCAGCTAAATACAAACATACACCATTCACGACATACAAAAATGCATTTAAAGCGTCATTCCGATATAATAGAACAATGATGTCATAGGAACGGACTGTAACTTCCTAAACAGAGGAAAGATACAAAAATTAGGACCTTGCATATACAAATTCTACTAGATAGGCCATTCAATACTTATCTCAAAGAGATCTTCAAAGCAGCCGTTCCATTACTGTTCAGCCATACCGCTGCAAAGTCACTTAGCCAAAGAACTACGACGCAAAAATCCAGAGAGTACAATACTTTCATAAATTGCTCACGATAGTAGGTTGCACCCTACGAAAGCTCTCGTTTCGCCACATACAGGCTTCTTCAGGGGGAACCAATTCATAATGCAAAAATTCGTAAATTCTTGTGCTCTCTGGATTTTTGCGTTGTAGTTCTTCAGCTAAGTGACTTTGCAGTGGTATGGCTGAACAGTAATGGAACGGCTACTTTGAAGATCTCTTTGAGATAAGTATTGAATGGCCTATCTAGTAGAATTTGTATGTGCAAGGTCCTAATTTTTGTATCTTTCCTCTGTTTAGGAAGTTACAGTCTGTTCCTATGACATCATTGTTCTATTATATCGGAATGACGCTTTGAATGCATTTTTGTATGTCGTGAATGGTGTATGTTTGTATTTAGCTGAGTTGGTGTTTGTGGTTTCCCAGAAGTAATTTTGTAGTTTTGGAAATTATTAAAAGTATTATAGAATGGATGTGTGAGTATGTTGGCTAATTGACCTATGATGTGAGCGTCAGCTATTCCCTATGGTGATTTTTTCACTACATGTAGGGTCTTAGCCATCCTGAGGTCATTATTGCCTTGATTGATTTGATAATATAATTGTTTTAGAAATAGTTTTTTGAGTAAATTGATTGAGAGTTTATTCTTATATTTAGAGCTTGTTGCAGGTTCTCCACTGAGCCATACCAGGAATTTATCAGAAGATCCACAATGGACTTAACTTTTTTCCTGTTCAGTGATTGCTAATCTTGATCATTTCTATGACTCAAATATTCCTTGAAGTTGTCCAGTTTTCTCATTAAAAATATCATTCGCTGATCAACTTTGTTCATCTTTTAATCAATGTTTATGAATGGTTCAGGCGCTGAGGAGAAGAGTTACGCACACTGGAAGGAAGAGTTAAAATAAGAGTTCCTGAGGGTTTTTGATATGGCAGGTCCCCCTGCACAGGACCATTCAAGCACGTCTTTAGGCAGTGACCCACAAGACAGCACCAGCATCAGCTACAAGAGGTGGATTGGGGGTGGTCACTACTCAGGACTGTCCAAAGAACAAACCAGTCAGTACAAGAGGAGATCAAATCTAAGCTTTCCTTAGAAGCTCAGATGACAAGACTTTGACATTCATATTTTGGACACATCATGCAAAGAGAGAAATCATTAGAGAAAGACATTATGCTTGGCAAGGTAGGTCAACACAAGAGAGGAAGGCCAACAATGAGATGGATCGATACAATAACAGCAACTATGGGTACCTCTCTATCAACAATGAGCCGCCTGACTGAAGACCAAACACAGTTTAGGGCAACTATCCAGAGGGTCGCCATGAGTTGACACCAACTTGATGGCACTTAACAACAACAACCTCACTATTCAGAGACCTAATTAGTTCAAGGCCGAGGGGAAGGACTCTAGTGAATGGTATAATCCTCTCCCCTCCCATGGGCTCATTGGAGTGAATGACAAAGACTGCCATGGCTTCCAAAGTGGACTAGGGATCTATGGAGGGATAACACTTCACCCTGTTCTTCCTCCTTCCCAATATATAAGAAACTAAGGAAATCAGAAAAAAAATGTAAAAGACCATAAAAGTCAGGGGAATCAGAACCAACCTTGGAATTTAACGTAGCAGTGGCTATGTCCATTTTGGAACCTCTCTCACCATTTACTTATAGTGATTTAGGTCTATGTTTTCTCGCTTCTGTTGCTATTATTTTTCAAGATAGAAATACTTGCAAACTGTAGTATAATTTGTATTCTCTTTTAAAGTGCCTTTCAGAGAGCAATGCTATTGCGTGTCTTAAACCTAATGCTTTGTTTTTATTGATAAACCAGCAAGTCCACAAGTTGAAAGACCTCGCAATAATTCATTTCCCCTCCTCATCTGCTTGCTGCATTCTGGTTAAATGCCAGGATCTAAAGGTAGTTTGAAGAGACGGTGATGTTATCCTCTCTAAAGCACACCCCGTTGATAGGAGGGAGGGCGAGCAGCACAATACTGCCGCAGGACTCCATTGATTTTAAAGTGAACAAAGCTGGGGATTTCATCAGGGTGGGTTGTGGCTATTCAGTGCTCTGTCGCAGACTGCAGGCAGAGATTTTGAGAAGTTGCTGGCACCCAGTGAGCCAGAGACAACTGGTTATTATACCAAGCAAATCACTCAAATCACTTAACAGCAGGTCTCCCTCAGTCAAATGGAAAACAAATTCACATTATGTGGATTATATAGCAAGCTGGCACAGCAGAAAGATTGAGTTGTAGGAATTGTCTAGCTACTGCTTAAAAACCTCTCTTTTCCCTGGCTAAAGGATAGCGCTGATGGTTGACACTATAAAGCAATCTTAATCCGGAACATTATCCACCCGTCCCCAAAGTCATTTATAATAGTCAAATGAACGTAAGCACAGTTGGGATCACATTTTAACTACCTCGGTGTAGCGATAGTGGGTAAGGGATGTACAAAGGAAAGATTCAATAAAACCTCTCTTCTATGAGACTGAAGGTTGACAGCGTTAGGGAAAATATTATTTAAGTGCTACATGGCTCTGACAATAGCAGAAGCATTAAGTTCCTTGTGGGATTTATGTCATCCCCTCTCTAATACATATATAATAGGTTGGTATTGCAGCTGTTGAGCTGGTAGATGGAAGTTTCTGGATCCAAGAACATTATCGAATTGCAGTTGTGCGGAATCAAATTGATAGCCTTGTGGTCTAATTGTTTGGTAGCAGGGAGCAGTTGCTTTGTAAATGTGGCTCCACTTCAGCAATATGCATATGGTGCTCTTCCAAGACTGTTCCCTATGACAGGCATTGCATCGAAGCACAAGAAAAGGGATTACAAAGATACAGTTGTTGGTACAGCAGAAGGCAGAAGAAAACATCCTTGCTCTGTACCTCTGCTCGCACTTGTCGGCCTTCTCTAGGGAGGTTGACACCATAATTAATTATATCCATTTGTTTCGTAGTAGCAGAATTCAGTGTTGGCTTTCCCATGGACTCAGAGTTGATCCCATTTGCAAAACTGTGTAATTCACTCTAATAACCTGAATGCAAAAGTATGCTTTGAGATTAGGAACAGCTTCTGTACTTTACAAGTACAGTATTAAATTAAAAAGCTGTCTGCTAGGATAGTCCCTAAACAGAGTGATGAATTAAAAAATATGAAATGTCTGCATAATTTGTAGAATCATGTGCCATAGTCATGTCAGTTTTCTTCTGCCTTCTAAGCTGTTCCCAGTTTATCAGAACAGGTGCCATAAATGGTCGATTTGAAATGCGATTTTCAGGGGAAATCTCTTGCCATTTTCTTATCTGTTATAAAGTGTTGAATGGAGAGTAAAACAGACATCAAATACAGGCTGACACAAGGGATTCAATATTTTCAGCATTTCTTTTCATGCTAAGTAGAGTATTAAAACATTTGTGAAAAGGAACTGGAGGGATTTCTTATTAATGTGTGTTAAGCGGAATGGAACACATTGCATCTGCTATGGCCTTTTTTATGGGGGAAAGGAGTGGTTGTGGTTTTACCTCTATGGTATAAGTACTGATGTGACAATATCTATGAACATGTGATTCATAAGTGACATAGCGGTCTAGTTACTAAGGTGCATTAATTCACCATTATGAGAGTTCTTAGTAACTGGGTCCCACCAAATAACGCATTATAAACTGTTAAAATAACACATTAATAACGCATTAATAATGCATTAATAACGCATTATAATGTGTTAAAATAACGTGTTATAAACAGTGAATTAATGTGTGCTAACATAAGAACATAAGAAATGCTATACTGGGTCAGATCAAAGGTCCATTGAACCCAGTATCCAACAGTGGCCAAGCCAGGTCACAGGTACCTGTCAGGTTCCCAAAAGGTAGAAAGATTCCATGTTGCTAATCCCAGGGGTAAGCAGTGTTCCCCAGTCCAATTTAATAATGGTTTATGGACTTTTCCTCCAGGAACTCATCCAAACTTCTTAAATCTAGCTGTACTAATAGCTTTTATTACATGTGTTGATGTTAGCATACCATAGTAACTAGACCACATAGTCTAATTTTTCCAAGAAACTTCTTCCCACTCTAATCTCTAAGCATATTTGACAGTGCCACTAAGAAGAGACATGCAAGTAGCCTGTAGATTTAAGCTAAGGACAGAAACAGAGGACCTAATAACAAAATCGCTTAAACAGATAGCAGGTACTACTACTATATGGCTAAGTGGCACAGGCTGGGGCTATCCATTGATACTTGGCAGACTACAGCACCTAGCATTCCAAGGTGGTCTCCTATCCAAGTATTAGCCAGGCCTAACCCTTCTTAGCTCCTGAAAGCAGCTGGGATCGGGTTTATTCAAGGCAGCAAAGCCATTATTAGATAGAGTCATTCTATCCAGTCTTTTAGAAGAGCAAGCCATTAGAGTTCTCACACGTTCACTTCTCTTAAGTCACCTAGACTACTGCAACACCTTGTATTGTGGTCTTCTGTTATCTTATTTGAAGTTACTCCATTCTGCTAAAAAAATAGATAATGTTACTCCTTTACTAGTCCATGAGCACTGGCTACCAATAATACATCAACTTAAAGATACTTCTCCTAGTTCATCAGGCTGTCTTTCAGTATTTTTCCTCTAATTTATCAAAACACCTTATTCCAATAAAATCTGCTTTTCCCACTTATGCTCAAAATAAGGATCTTTGGCATCTGCCCCCAGTATCACAGATACATTTTTCAAACGTTGAGTAAGGAGTTTCCTTACACAGATATACTGGTATAAATTCCAAAATATGGGTGCAAAAAAAGGAAAAACAGTTCTCTGAGTTCTTTCAAAGGCCTCACATCCTTTTATTGCTCCCTACTTATGATGAGAAGTTGGATAGCGGCTCAGTTATGTGGAGCCCGGTTCTGAAGGGGACACGTCCAGATGGTCCTGAGAAGGATGGACCTATTAGGATCTGATTTTGTATTGTGGGAGCAAATCGTTCCCGTGGCATACAGAATCGGGCCCGAGGGCGGCCTGGCATGCCCCTGCATGCCTGTGGGGAGGTTCTCCCCGCAAGCTCCCCTTGCTCCCACGGCACTGACCCTTTTCGTCCTTGCCACCCGACCCACAGCTGGATCAGGTGGTGGGGACCTACCCACACCCAGCCTTGGCCCCGGGGAGGGGAGGGATCTGGCTCCAATCACCCAGTTTGTGCTGCTTACTTCCTCTTCAAGGACATGCAGCACCGCAAGTCATGACTCTGAATCGGGGCTATAGTCTGATTTCCCATCTTGTTTTGTATGTAGTTTGTGTTTGGTTACATTTGATTGCGGTTTCTCCTGCCTCCTTATATTTAATGCTGTAGACCATTTTATGGAAGGCAGCATATCAAATAAGTTAAAACCGAAATTTCCAGAGTTTGCCACTGAATATCTTACGATCTGGCAGATAGGGCTGGAGCAAAACATGGGCAGAACAGCAAATTATCTGTTTAACTTATGACAGGAAAAGGCTGTCCTAAATTATCCAGATAATTACCCAAATACCCAGGGCCAGCGCAAGGAGATGAGGTGTGAACCTCATCCTTTGCGCCTCCCCGCCCCTCACTGCGGCCTTTTTCACCCCTCACCGGGACCTTCCGTGGGGACTATGGATTCAAACAGCACCGCGGTGCTTACTGGCAAACTTTGACGCCATGGGACTGTCTGCTTCTGCTCCTACCAATGGCCGACTTCCTGTTTACGTGGCCTCTTTGTGAGATAACAGAGTAAACAGATTTGCTGTTCTCTATTGTATATTTCCATGCTAATTCAGGAATGGCTCAGAAAATGGAGTCTTTTAAATGCTCAATTGTAGAACAGTGAAGAAAATGCAGATATATTTTTTAGAACCACACCAAGGCATTATTCGTAAATGTTGACTCTGCAAATTTACTAGTCTGCAAAGCTTCATTGGCTTCATTAATATAGAGGTTTTGCTGATTTTCCTCAGAATGGATTTGATCATTCTAGTCTCAAAGATACTCAAGCAATGTTAAAAAAGACGACTGCTACCGTATTTATTGCCAATTTCTTTTTCAGTTACACAGATTTTAAGGCTAATTATTTGTTGATAATACATATGAATGATCTGGAAAAATAGAAAATAAAATCTCATTATTACAAAATTAATGATTTTATTTAATTGCTTTACTTAATGTCATTTGTGGGGGAGAGGGTTGTATTCATTTTTTAAGAAAACATTTATGTTTTGTATGTGCAATCAGATACAATTACAAATTCTGGCAGTGGTGCAATTTGCATAAAAATTGGTCACAAAGAGTAATTAGCACTTCATTAATATGCAATGCAGTGCTAATTTGCACAGTGCCTGAAGCAATTGTAAACTTCAATTTGCTTTCAGATGGAAATTTGTTACAGTGCAAATATCACAGGATATAATTTTGTTAATCAGCTCCAAAGACTAACCAATCCTGGAATCTAGATTGTTCTTTTCTTGCTGACCTACGGTTTGACAAAAACAGGAATTCACCAGGGCCAACAAACTGTTGCGTCTTGAGACATTTTTTGGCAAATATTTTAATAAACCCTGAGGAATCTTTTACAATGAGATAAGCTTAAATAAGAACATGTGTAGGAGATGATGCTTTCTTTAACTGTGTGTAGAGCAAAATTGGTTTCCTGTAATGGTGCAGCCAAAAGAAGATGAACATGTCTCAATTCAGTATCTTCTGTTTAGTTTGACTGACTGATTTTGTAATTTCTACATCTCACTTTTCTGGGACAGGAAGGGCCCCTTATACTAAAGTTTAGCTCGCTCCAGTGGCACTAGCACATGCTACCTTCTGCCTCAGCCCATTTTATTCCTATGGGTGTGGTGGCCAATTGCGGATGCTAATGCTTATTAGCATGTGCTAAGTGTTATGAAAAAGGGGCCCAAAGTATATTTACTCTGGCTTTAAACCTCAGAGCACCTTGGAATGATATTACAGATGGAGGATTAGACATTGCAAATGCAATGTGTGCCTTTGAGTCAGTCCTGACTCCTGGTGACCCAGAAGCTCCTGAGTTTTCCTGGCAGTGTCACCGGAAGTAGATTGCCAGGCCTTTCTTCTGAGGCAATGGAGGGTTAAGTGACTTGCCCAAGGCCACAAGGAGTGCTAGCAGGAATCAAACCCTGGTTGCTTGGTTACCAAGCCAGTGTTCTAACCACTAGGCTACTCCTCCACTCCAGATTAGACCTTAGGGGCCTGATATTCGAAAGGCATTTACACAGTTTACAGCCCAGTAAACCGTTAGCATCAGGACGTGTTGGAGCATTCAGGGCAGAGAGGAGGTAGGAGTACCGCTAACCGGGTAGCGGCGATATTGTACCGCTACCCGGTTAGCAATCCGTGGCTAAAATTAGGCCAGCTTTTGCCTTACCTAGTTTTGGCCGTGGATGCTAACTGGGTAGCAATGCTATATCGCTGCTACCCGGTTAGGTTCTGCAGCGATTTTCCCTGTGAACCAAAACCAGATATTCATTGCCGTCGCCACAGCAATGAATATCGGGGGTTAGGGGTGAGTGGGCTGGGCTCATAGCCTGCCTACTCAAATATCGTACCCAGACGTATACAGTTACATTTTTACCTTTCATTTTGTTTTTGGTGACTTTTCTGAGTTGGTTTAAAAAACATTGTTTTGGTTTTAAGTGTTGTTAATTGTGTACACTAGTCTTCGAGAGTGCACAAAGAGGCATTGCACTATTTTTCCAGAGTGCACAATGATGCATGTTTACTAAAGTGCACTAAGATTCGGCATGTGTTAAGTGCCGAAAATTAGAGCGTGAGGTATAACAGACCCATGCTAATCAGTGTCTGGTATATTCCCATGCAGTTAATGTGATGAAAAGCACCTTTCCGCTCTAAGCCGTCAGTCAGAATTAAGGTAGCAGTTATGTGCACCCATGCTAACTGCAATATTGGCAATTAGTGCATGCTACTGACCTCCGTGCTAATTGCAATGTGCAGTTGATACCCATTCTCTGTCCCTAACCTATCTAGTTCCCACCCTGTCATGCCCTAAGCAGTTAGCATGGTATTTTTACCACATTGACATTTTTATCACACAGTTTTTGTGGTCCTGAGCTGACTGCTTTGCATATGGTAAATGTTAGAAGATTTTAATAAACACGCCTGAACTGCTTCTCAGTAACACACTATTCTTTAATAATGCACACTATTTCTTACTAGAAAAGGCGAAATTGCTAAACAAATACTTCTGCTCTGTTTTTACTAAAGAAAATCCTGGAGATGGACCAGCAGTGACTCTCAAATATAAAAATGGGAATGAAGTAGATACCACACCATTCACAGAAGATGAGGTGTTGGAACAACTTGCGAAACTGAAAGTGGACAAGGCCATGGGACCAGATGGGATACATCCCAGGATACTGAGAGACCTCAGAGAGGTTCTTGCAGGGCCGTTAAAGGATATATTCAACAGATCCTTGGAAACAGGAGAGATTCCTCAGGACTGGAGAATGGCTGATGTCCTACCTCTACACAAAAGCGGTGACAGGGAAGAAGTGTCAAACTACAGACCCGTGAGCCTTACCTCGGTGGCGGGAAAAGTAATGGAGGCGCTCCTGAAAGAGCGAATAGTGAACTTTCTCAAAACCAACAGGTTGCAAGATCCGAGGCAACATGGTTTTACTGAAGGATGGTCTTGCCATACAAATCTGATTGAGTTCTTTGACTGGGTGACCAAGGAACTAGATCAGGGGCATGCAATGGATGTCATCTACCTGGATTTCAGCAAAGCCTTTGATACTGTCCCTCATAGGAGGCTTGTCAATAAACTCAGTAGCTTGGGGATGGGTACCAAGATGGTAAACTGGATTAGAAATTGGCTGGCTGACTGACAGACGACAGAAGGTGATGGTACATGGAGCTCACTCGGATGAAAGGAAGGTGATTAGTGAGGTGCCCCAGGGTTCGGTCCTGGGCCCGGCAATGTTCAATATATTTGTGAGTGATATTGCTGAAGGACTGAATGGAAAAGTCTGTCTTTTTGCAGATGACACAAAAATTTGCAACAGAGTGGACTCCCCCGAGGGAGTGGATAACATGAGGAAAGATCTACAAAAGCTAGAAGAATGGTCTAATGCTTGGCAATTACGATTTAATGAAAAAAAGTGTAGTGTCATGCACTTAGGTAGCAGAAATCCAAGAGAAATGTATGCGATAGGGGGCGAGAGATTGGTGTGCATGGTTCAGGAGAAAGACCTTGGTGTGATTATCTCTGATGATCTCAAGGTGGCAAAACAGTGCGACAAGGCGGTGGCAAAAGCCAGGAGGATGTTGGGCTGCATACAAAGAGGGATTACCAGCAGAAAGGAAGAGCTACTTATGCCACTGTACAGGTTGCTGGTGAGGCCTCACCTGGAATACTGTGTTCAGTTTTGGAGACCACATCTTGCAAAAGATGTAAAAAGACTGGAAACTGTTCAGAGGAAGGTGATCAAAATGATTTGGAGCCTGCGTAAGAAACCTTATGAGGAGAGACTTGAAGACCTAAATATGTACACTTTGGAGGAGAGGAGGGACAGGGGAGATATGATTCAGACCTTTAAATACTTAAAAGGAACAATGAACAAACAGACCTCTTCCAAAGACGGGAAAACTGCAAAACTAGAGAGCATAACATGAAGCTGCAAGGTGGAAAATTGAAAGGCAATGTCAGGAAATATTTTTTCACTGAAAGGGTGGTGGATACTTGGAATGCTCTCCCTATGGAAGTGGTGGGGGCAAACACAGTGACGGAATTCAAAACAGCATGGGACAAGCACAGCGGATCCCTTTACAGCAACAGGATAAAACCAAAATAAACGGAACCATCTAACTTCTCAACAAATAGGGGTGTCCTACATGGAGTGGTGGGTCCACCCATAAACAAAGACATGGGGAGGGGTGGTCTGTGCAAAGAGAAAGGTGCACCTACTCTTGCCGTATTGCTGGGCAGACTGGATGGACCATGCTGGTCTTTATCTGCCGTCATTTACTATGTTACTAGTGCACATGGTGCATGCTATTGAGAAATGGTGTGCACTATACTAGAATGGTGCATGCTTTTGAAGGCACAAGTGAAAAATCATTGCTGTGTCGTTTCAAATGTGCGTCAAATGAAGGCACATTCCTTATGGCTATCAGTAATACACTATGGGGCCCTTTTAAAAAGGTTTAAATGGGCATTAATGAACTTAAGGCGCATTAAGGGCCCACAGACTTTTTTAATTATAAGGGTGCAGTGCCACGTTAACCTTTAGAAAAAGAACCCCTGTGATGCCATAAGTTTGTGCAATCCTCACATTCTGTGTAGGTAGCATGGCTTAGGCAGGTCACGGACATAATGTGCTTGGGATCCAGAGAAAGGAGAGATTTGTTAATGTGATGTTGACCCCTAATGGAAGAACGGCAATATGAGGTTTAGCCCCAGGACAGTTTTCTTCCGGTTTGTGGCCAGTGAGGAAACTTAAATTTACTCTAGGGATGCAAAGAAAGAAAGAAAATCAGGTTATTTTTGGTTTGTTTATCCTTTCTTCCTGATTATCAGGAGTTTTTTGGGTCATTTTAGGCATTTTTGTTATGAAAAATGTTTTAACAGATGATTAATTTTTTAACCTGCACAAATTGCATTAATTTGTTTTGTACATACTAATATGCTGGTATTAAGTCCACCAGAATCACCATTTTTTTTAAAATGTTGATCTCCACTGATAAAAAATATCAAATATTCAGTGTGAGTATCCCGATAGAGGCCAATTCAGCACGCTGTCGTTTAGAAAATGGATGGGCTATATGTTCCCGCGGTTGCAGAATCAGGGCACATAGATGGCGTGGTGTCCAGGGACTTACCCGTCCAGCCTTCTCAGCACTCCTACTGGTGAGCCAGTGCTGTGGCTTCCTGTCGCCATGGCACCGGCATGTCCAGGCAGCACACAATGCCTGACCGCTGACACTTTCCTCACTGCCCAACACTCGGCGGGGGCAGCCAGAGCCAGGATCGTGTGGCGGGATTGCACCTGTGGAAGCTCGGAAGGTTTGTGGGGGCTGCATTCCCCGGTCGCCCCGGTGCCTGGCACTTAAGTCGGGTGTGCAGTAGACTGCCGGTGGATGTACAGACCCTGATCTGAATAGGCCCTTTACATCCGAGTGCTTCGGCCTGCCCCCACTCCCCCCCTATCTTCCTCCATCCTGTCCCCCTCTCTTCCTCCATCCCGTCCCCCTCCTGCCCCTGTGCAGTGCTCCCCGCACAAAACCCCTGTACGTGCAGGGAGCAGCTGGCAGAGAATACGGTCCCAGCGAATATTGGGGGATGCACGTTCCACCTGGATGTACAACCCCGCTATTCGGGGAGCAGACTCTACCTCATAAAGGCTGGTGCTGAATATCCAGATACTGTGATCAGGGCCGGCAGCACCATTAGAAAAACTAGGCAGCTGCCTAGAGCACCAGCCCAATGGGGACATCCATTGCCCCTGCTTCCAGCCTGCTCGGGGATGTATAGTGATGGCAATACTATTAAACCAGCAACAAAGTGCTGGAGTTACCTTCAATTGCGATGCTGTAGTGCCGTTTTAAAACTATTGCTGCTGCTGCTGCTGCACATCCCAGAACAGCAGCAATTGGAGCGGGGACTAGTGCTTGAAATGAGGTCCGCCTAGGGCACCTCATATCCTTGCCCTGGCCCTGACTGCGGTGAGATAGCTTATCCAGATAGCACTCGGGGCAGCTATGTTAGTGTGCTGAGTTGTCCAACTAGTTATCTGGACAGCAGTTAAACAACAATAGTATTCTCACAGTTTAATGGCATTGTTAGCTTGTTTAGGGATTGGGGATATCGCTCTTCAGGCTAGGAAGTGTTAGAACTACTTAAACGTCTAAACGGTAATTGTACAGTATATTGACCTGCATTAGTGAAAGGTACCCTTATAGTCTGACAGAATCTTCACAGTAAACTGTGCCAAAGCAAAAGTATGCATGCTCTGCTTTGAAGATTGCCCCAGGAAAAATATGCATACACATTTACACCTGTTCTGCTCTAAGCAAGAGGTAATAATGTGTTACTGAGAAATACTTCCAGGCGTTCTTGGAAGCAACAGTGGGTATATTAATTACAGCGGCCTGTGCATTTCATGTTGCTAACCTGCTTGAAGGTGTGATACCTGTCTCGTTTGCCAGCTCTCTGCTAATGGTGCGTCTGATCACAGATCTCTTTCAGCATGCTGACTACCTTTACCATGAAGCCCATGTGTTTCATTTGTTAATCTTTTATTTTGAATACTAAGAAGAAAAAATAACTTTTCATAGCAGGAGGCAAATACCTGCAGCACTTAGGATTGGCTCTTGGTTATAGAGAGCCGGGGAAGGTTTGCCTTTTTGCTGAAGTCACAAAAATCTGCAAAGAGGTAGACAACCTGGAAGTTGTAGAAAACATGAAGAGGTTTTATTGAAGCTTGAGGAATGGTCCAGAGCTTGGGAATGTAAGGCGATGCATTTGGAATCTGGAAACCAAAGGGACTGATAAGTTCTTATGTGGACGAACAAGAATAGAACTTTAGGCGTGATCTTATCTGATAACCTTGAGGTGGTCACACATTTATATGGTATGATGGGAAAATCTATAAGTCATGAGTAATCTAAGGAATATTTCTTTACAGAAAGGATGGTGGACATCAGCAACAGCCTCCCAGTGGAGGTGGTGGAGATTAGGACTGTATCAGAAAGGAGTTGTAGATTTTGAGCTACTGGTTGAAGAGGCAGATTGGATAGGTCAATTGCCTTTTTATGTCATCATATTCTGTGTTGAGAAATTCCACAGTTAAAGTATGGAATTCAATGAGGGAGGATGAAGAAAAAGCAGCTAGCACAACTGAGTTTAAAAAACATTTGGACAAATTCCTTGAGGACAAGTCCATAAACTGGGTGGATTTAGGGTAAGCCACTACTTATCTCTGGGAATAAGCAGCATGAAGTCACGCTACTTTTTTGGAGTCCTGCCAGGAAACTGTGATCTAGGTTGGCCAATGTTGGAAACAGGATATTCTGACTCAGTATGTCAATTCTTATGTTCCTATGTTGGTCACACCTTGCCAAGAAAATCCAGGGGCTGGGTTGCCAGGAGTCGGTATTGAGTCAACAGCACACATTGCATTGCATGTTTAACTATTTTCTTTTTAAGAACCCGTATTATTTCTATTATAGTGATCAGGTTATATTTTATGATTTTATAACATATATTCTTCCAAAAAATGTGTTAATCCTAGTTGTATGTGACTGTCCAAATGCAGTTATATAAGGTGACTCAGACCAATATCCTTTTTTTGCAGCTAAAAACTATAGAGACAATATTCAGGTGAAGCAGCCAACGTTTAGAATAAAGTGCAGGCCCTGGTGCTTAATGAGTGGAATTTGGCAAGTTGCCTATGCATGAAGGCCACGTAGGCACCTATTTTTACTCTATTTTATAAAGATACATAGGCACATATGTGTCTTTATAAAATACTAGTACAAATCCTGCACAAATAGCAGCTAGATTGAAGCCATGGACCTCTATGTCTGCTCGGGAGCAGGTATAAATATAAGCATATAAATTACACGCCTAAATCATGACTCTGCTTGTGCTCCACCTAAATTCCCCTGATCACACCTAGCATAAAATTGAATACAGGTACATGGCTAATTGCACCATGCATAGTTTTACACGAGAGATAATTTTATACTGTAAGAGGCCTTTCATGCGTTAAAAATCCTTTTGTAAAAGTACCTCTGGTGTATATATCCAGGGCACTATCAGTTTAAGTAGTATCAATAAATGTACATATTGGTGACCATTATAACACTGTCCATTTAGATTCAAGGCCACTATTCAGCAGGCCCTAAATTAGACCGATAACTTATTCATGTGGAGCACAATTCTATGACAGCCATGTCCAGCTGACAGAAACGCCTAACCTGAAAATGGGCATGCAATAAACTTGATTCCGAAACCACAGGTATAGACGCACCCACAGTTCCGGAATCAGGGAGATTATGTGTCACCAGCGCGGCATACGTCGCTGTGCCCACAGTGTTCTGACAAGATAGACATCTCAGATGCTTCCTGTCTCCGTGCAGCCACATCCCCAGTGGCAAAATGTACATCTCCTAAGCTGATGCTCACACTGACAGTGCTGTGCTCATGCAAACAGCACATTAATATGGATGAAACAGATATGGTCATACAAACCAGCCTATAAACAGTGTACAAGTCTGCTGCATGCCTATAACACTACAAGGCTATGTACGTGCACCAAAGCTATTGTATAAGCAAGTGGAAATTGAGATGTTTGTCCAGATAGACCCTGCAGCAAAACAAACATGGCATTTGCCGAACCCCTTAGTAATTGCAGTCACAAATAAAGTAGTGCAGTCAGTTATGTATTAGTGCTGTTTGCACTGCAGCATGCCCCCACTCCGAGGGTCCCCCACCATTGACAGGGATATGCTCTGCTATGTTGATGCAGACCAGCTTTTCAAAATATACTACCCATTCACACTGGCCCTTGGTGATGCTGCTGTCAGCCCCACGATCCAGGTACTGGCTAGGCATATATATCCCCCAGGGTTGCGGATCAGCACACCATGGCCTTCCTTGCACCCCCATACCACACACACACACTCTCTTGCTTGCGGTCACAAATAACATACCTCTCCAAAAACCATGCCCTGCACCTATAAACAACTGCTGGTAAGATATAATGGCATGGCGTCTCAGGACAACACATCTGCTCTGTATTTCTCAGCCCAACATGAATCTGCTGCATACTACCTCACCTCTCTGTAGTTTGCCACGCCCCCATTCCACATGCTCCCGCCTATGTTCTGAGATCCCCGTTTTTGTGCCAAGTATGTGCAGGCTGTGTGGTTTAGGAATATGGGTCTAGATGTTTTTGCGAGGAAAACCTCTATCCCGCTCGTCCAGGTGGCCTATTTGTGTTTCGGAAGGACCCCCTTAGATAATAATTTAAGAACGGTTCTAGAGCATGCAAATCATGCCTATTTTATGCATAAAAGTGGGCATTTGCTTTTCTTTATAAAATAGGGGCATAAGGCATAAGATTCACATGCCAAAGCTAGGCACGGGCATTTTCAGCAGGCCTAGACATGGTGTAAATATACACGCGCAGATTTGTAACTTACATAAATTTAAGCTCTGTCTATACTCTGCCCAAGCTCTGCGCCTGTGCTCGTTCACTCTGAAAATACATGTCATACATACTTACTGAATAGTAACCACCTAAAGTACTCATATAGGTGCTCTTTGTGCATGTAAGTCATGGAAGATACATAAATTAGGTTTTAGCATTAGTTTGTCTTTTTTCTCCTTCTTGAGCTGTCATAAGTTAAATGGTGCATCAGATCTAACATAATAATATCAGAACAATAAAATAATATCAGGCTATCACTAACATATAAGCCCCCTTATTTGTTGATTTTCAGCAGCACTAATACATATACTGTAAAGACATATTTTAGAATTTGGAATGTCCATGTGAAAACATTTCAAAAAAGGTTTGGCATGTCCAAGTTTGGGCACAGTTTCAGAAACATGGATGTACCTTGTATGGATGTCGTTGGGAAGCTACATAGATGTCCCCGCAACAGTATTCCAGACAGCGGAAGCATCCCATCCTGCCGTTCTGCTAGCGGAGACATTCGGCAGCGTGACAATCACAAAACAGATTTGTCCAATACCTATTAATTGTCTTTACAGTTGTGGACAGCACTGAGGATATTAGAGTACTATCTCCTTTAGACCCTTCGGATGTGTTACAGGCTAAACAAGGACTTTTTGATGCCTATTCGTGCCCAGGAGAAGGTATAGACTTGGACGAAGGCAAAGAGGTGCCAGCCATTTCTGAAATCAGACCCTCACATCCAAGGTTTTCAGAATGCCCCGGACACCTCCAACCATGCCCCAATCCTAGATGGACACCCCCGGCACTGGGATGCCTCTATAACCATTTTGTAAAATAGCTCAAGAGATGTCTGTGATTTGGACGTCTGCGTACCCATTTTCAGATGACCAAAGCACGGCTAGAGCTTCTAAAATGACCCCATAGGGCATAATTTTATAAAGTCATTTTATCACAAATGTGGTAATGTGTACATCAAAAATGTTTTTTATAAAATTAGATAAGACATAGGAGTACACATCTGGGCAAGCAGGCTCGTAATTTTATAGTAGGCTTTGCCGGACGCACAGTTTGGGCAGAGTGCGGGTGGAGTTGGGAAGCGCATGCATAAATTATAAAATACCATCATCTGCACACGTACGTTATCTATGCATGGACATTTGTACCTGCTCTCCCATCTTCAGTGCAGCTGCTACTACTGCAGGACTTGCTGTGGTACTTTATGAAGACAAATAGGCTTAAAATGAACACATTCCAGCTGCCTTAATCTTAAGATTACCCTTACAGAGAGTAATTTTAAAACAGGGCTAGGGTTTCTGCAATCCCTCTGCATTGTACAAATTGATGTCCTCCTCCCCCCCCCCCCCCAGGCCAGATCAAGGAAATCAATACGGTGCAGCAAAGACCTACGCCGCAGTGCTGCTACATCCCGCCCTCTCTGACGACTTCTTGATAGCAGGCGCAACACAGCGAGCTAAGCACGGGTGACTGGTAGGGCATCCCTCTACCGTGCTTTCCTCGTTTATGATACCACCTTCTTCTATAATCAAAGCGGTTTACAAGGCAATTCAAACTCATTACATAGTAAGACGGGAGGGGGAGACATGCGGGAGGTGCTTAGTAGTACCTTATTTACAAGGAGGAGTATATACAATATGTACAAGAGAGTGTCATGAGATAGAGGGGAGCGAGTGTTGTAGGGGAGGGGGATTCATTGTGGAATCGGCAGAGGGAGGGGGGATGCTATGCATTAGGTGATGGTTCTGAATTGATCTCTGAAGAGGAAGAGTTGGATACTGGATGGGCTCCAACACTGAATATCCAGTGTTAGTTAATGCACCAGCGACTAGTCACTTTAAAGGCACTGTCTGCTGCTGCTGAATATCGACCCCTTTATTTTAAAATTTTCTCTTGATGTGCTTGAAGCGTTAGACCATGTGGACTGTGAGCTAACTGGCTTCTGCATTTTTGCTAATAGCCTGACTATATTGGGTCATTTGCACAGATTAAATGCTGCTTACCGGAAATTGTTAACCTGCTGTACTAGATGTAGATGTCAAATTCCGTTTATTGTGCTTGGAGAGATTTCTCTTTGCCAATGAAGTTGCAAGAAAAATATGAAAGAGCTGCAGTACCAGGAGATTTCACACGTTCTTTTATTGTAAATTCCTACTAGGATACTGACAGTCAACAAAACATTAAGAATAAATCAAAGCTACCATAAAAATATCATAGGGATGCTAAAGTAATACTACAGAATCAATTCAGAAATAAACTGGTATGTTTAGGTTTGCAACTAAAGCCAGACACCTAAACTGGACCTTGACCAAAGTTCCTCAGGCAGGTAGTTCTGAAAAACGTGACTATTAGCATTCCTTGATCTAATGCAGAAAATGAGGTGTACACTGTATAGAGAGGGGCGTGGCCTTTTAAGTAATGAAAAGTTCTTAGATGTAAAGTAAAATGGCTCTTCCCATAGCATATTCCATTCCTGCCTTATTTAGATGTTGCTGGCAAACTGTGACAGCAGCTAAAATCTTCTCAGAAACTAAAAGGCATGAGGAAAAAAATTCAGAATGCTAATTTAGCATTTTCCTCTGGAGAAAAAAAAAGGAAATGTTATCTCACGTGGCGGTGGTGTCTCAATTTTTGTTTGATTTCCTTTAAACATATTGGTCCCTGATATTCAAACTGAGTTACGCATGTACTGGCAGATGGAAAACACGTGAGTCACTTATCTTATTATTTTCACGATTATACAGATATCACCAAAGAACAGTGTTTAGGACTTTGGTCCTCAGGGTTTACAAATAGAAGAGGAACTGAAATATACCTGCAATACCAAATCTGAACCAAGTTTAGAAAAGATATAGGCGAAGAATACTCATTATGGACATCCTGAATACTAGAAAAGACCGCTCCATTAAGGCAAAGATTTAAAAAGAAAGCATGACATAGAAACAACCAATGCTTTTCCACTGTTCGGGCCTTGTGCTAAGTTGTGCTAAGGTTTTGCAGTCACCGCACAGTAATTACCAGAATTACCATGTGATGACTGCAGAACGTTTGCACTAAAAGACATGTTTTACTAACAGTTAAAGTGCTTTTCCGTGATCTGTGGCAGTACTTAACACACATTAACTTTAATTAATGCGTGTTAGCCTTTAGTAAAATTGCCCCAGATTGTTGGGCTATTGCTAGCATTTTTCCATGCAGTTTACACAGAGAAAAAGTTGTTAGCACAGTTTACCTGAACACATTTAATTTGCCACATCTCTTGAGGTGACAATAACATCTCTGCATTATCTGCCGCATTAAGAGTTGACATGGTAACTATCTGTACATTAAATATAAAGTGCAATCCCCTCCTATTCTCCCATCTGTCGTCGTCCCCATCCCCGACCTCCACATTAGCTGTTTTGTAGAGGAACTACCTGTTAAGGAGCTGTGTAACTGTTTAGCACAGGCCCACGCTGTGAGTTCATGGTAATGCCAGCATCAAACAGTAACACAGCTTAGTAATTAGATCCATTTTTGTTTGTAATAGCAGATAGGTTTCATTTATAGACTATCCACGCACGATATATTTGCATAGTAACACAGTACATGATTGCAGAGAAAGGACCATAATGGTTCATTCAGTCTGCATAGTTGAGATTTATCCAATTTGCTTAAAGATGCATATACATTTTCATAAGCAACTCAACATTAGCTTCTCCCCTCTCATGTCTTTTATGTGATCTTTCAACCCCTTTCCTGCCACTGCTCTCCACTGGCAAGAGAGGAGGGTTGGAAAGTAGTTGAAAGATCAAATGGGGGAGGTTGTCTGGAATGATGATGAGGATTCTCTCTTCCTAGAAGGTGAGCCTATGGAAGAAGAGGAGATGTCCCTCATGGAAGGTGAGGATTCATCTGTGATCGGCTCGGCCTATGTCACAGAGAGGATCTCCTTATAGTGGTGAAGGATCCAATGGCAGCTCTGCAGATAACTGGAATTTCTTTGGTGCAAGCTTTACAAGTGGACTGTATTATCAGGTGCATCAGGCACTCATCGAGATATTTTCCCCTTCCAGAATCTATGCATCAGCTCCTGGTGTCCCAGTGGGAGACTCTGGAACTAAGTCTTAGGGGCCTTTAGGTACTATTCTGTAGGTACCCACTAACCCAGAGCAAGCTAGATCAACATTTGGGGCTGCTTCAGATGGACACTGTGGTCATGGTGGTGACAAAGTGCACAACCATCCCAGTGGAAGAAGGCACTGTGCTCAATGAAAATCTTGACAGGAGAGCGGAGGCCCTATTCAATAATGTCTTTATGGCCTCTGTGTTGAGCTGTCAGGTGGTGCTGTGTGTGTGCCTGGTAACTGGAGCTGTGAGACTGGAGTCAGGTGCTGCATATATGGCAGACGCCCTGTAGAAATTTATCAGGTCCTCCTCTGGCAGCAGTTATTGTGGCCAGGCAGTGGATATGGCTCTGTCATCAGTTTGATGATGCTATCTTGAAGTTGTATCTTTCGGAGCAGGTGCTTTATGGGGATGACAAGGATAAGTTGGTGAAGGACCTTGGAGAGACTCATTCTTAAAAGGTTTCTTGAGGATAGGACTAGGTTTGACAGAAATGTTCCCCACAGGGCATTAAATGGAGCATGGAGATGCCCTCCAACTGCTAGGAGTCCAGATAAGGCCTCCTTAGCCTATACTGCTAGGTTTAAGAAGGCTCAGTCCTTTTGGAACTCTCAGTTGCCTTGAAATTTATCCACGACCCTCACCAGTGCTGTCAAGTCCCGACAGTGAGATATAGTGGGCCTCTTCTGAGATGAATCAAGTTGGAGATCAGCTACAGTTCTTTCTCTCAGAGTGCAAGTCATAAGTCAGGGAAATGCCTTGGAGTTCAAGGAACCTCTGTGGGACATCTTTGTAGAGTTTCTCTGGCTCCCTGCTCAAGCAGATGGCAATTGAAGAAACTCTTCAGTGCCTCTTTCAATTGAAGACTGTTTCACTTGTTCCCTCCACAGAGCAGGGTCATGGGCATTTTTCAATTTACTTTGTGGTGCCCAAGAAGTAAAGATCCTTTTTGAACCTGAAGGTAGTTAATGCCAAGCTCCATGTTCTGCATTTCAGTACAGAGACCATTCAGTTGGTAATTATTCTGTCCAGCGAGGAGAGTTTCTTACCTCCCTAGATCTTGCTGAGTATTACTTTCATATTCCTATCAGGGAGCAGCACTAGTGATTCCTCCACAACTGTATCCAAGGCAACCATTTCCAGTTTCAAGCTTTGCCCTTTGGCTAGGCCACAGCTCCTCACATCTTCAAGAAATCCAGGTTCACCTGTACTTGAAAAACTGGCTGATTTGGTCAGATTCTCTGGAGAAGTCTAGGGAGAACACAACCCTAGTGACTCAGCAGCTAGAAAGGCTAGGAGGCATAATCAACTAACCCAAGAGAAGTCTATTGCCTTTCTCAGAACCTGGAATATCTCAGAGCCTGTTGAACACACTCCTGGATGAGGTGTTCCTGATGCTGGAGAGGTCTCTCAAGCTGCAGAGCCAGCTCAGGAACGTTTGTGTTCAGTTAGCTCCCCCAGGCAGGGGACTACCTCCAACTCTCAGAGATCATGGCATCGACTCTGGAGCACCTCTTCAGAGGTACCTCTTGTCTCTCTGTTCACCCTGCTCGCAACTGTTAAACCATATCTCTTCTCTCAGAGATCAAGAAGCAGCTGACACGATGGCTGCAATCACACAAATTGATGTCAGAGTTGGTAATAGTCACCATGGATGACAGCCTGAAAGGCTGGGGTGCTCACTACCTGGGTCAAATGGTCCAGGGACATTGATTCCAGCTCAAGGCTTCCTGGTTGATTAACCAGTTGGAGACCAGAGAAATCTACCCAGCCCTGGAAAGGCTTCTGACAGTTCTGGAGGGCAAAGCAGACCAGGTGTTTTTGGACAATTCCACGGAGGTGGACTACATCAACTAGCAGAGCTGAACTATCAGTGCTGGAGTAGCTTGCGAGATGGTGGAACTATGCAGTTGGGTAGAGATTCATCTGCTTGCTCTGTTGGTGGCCCGCATGTCAAGGATTAACACTGTGCAAGTGGATTTCTTAAGTCAAAACACTAGGGATCCTGGCAAGTGGGAAGTAAGCCCATATGCATTCAAAATTATAGTGTGGAAGTGGGACCTTCCAGTATTTGACCCGATGGTCACTCAGGAGAATGCCAAAATGCAGAACTTTTTCAGTCACAGAAGGGGCCTGCATATGGCGGGTTTGAGTACCCTACTTCAGGTATGGCCTCAGGAGTGTTTCCTATATGTCTTCTCTCTTTAGCACTTGGTGAGCCACCTTCTGTACAAGATTCACTCTCACTCAGGCTTAGTGATTCTGGTGGTTTTGGATTGGCCCCACAGACCATAGCACATGGATCTTCTAAGCCTTTTGGAAGGGACTCCTTTCCTGTTGCCTCAGGAGAGGAACCTTCTTCAGCAAGGCCCCCTGGTGATGGAAAACCCTGCTCCCTTTTCACTTACAGCTTGGACCTTGAGAGGCATAAGCTGTCCATGAAGGGATACTCGGTGGCAGTAGTGGATACACTGCTCAAGGTCCCTAGGGCCTCTACTTCCTTGGCCTATGTGAGAGTATGGAGAACTTCTTTAGAGAGGTGGGCTCCTCTCAGACTTTAGAGGCCAGGATGGGAGATATTGTCATTGTGTTGCCTTTCTTACAGTCTGGTTTGGACTAGGGTTTGGCTTTGAGCTCTCTTTTCAGGTAGCAGTTCTGACATGTACAAGTGGTGTGTTCAGGGTGTATCTTTCACAGTGCACCCTAATGTCTCTCTTTCTTCAAGGAAGTGAAGTAAATCCATCTACAAGTGCACCTAGTGGTTCCCCAATGGAGTCTCACTCTGGTTCTGAAGGCACTTAAAGACCTCCTGTTTGAGCCTTTGCATAAAGTCTCGCTCAAGGATTTGACCTTTACTGCAGTTCTCCTGGTGGCTATTGTGTCTGTTAGATGAGTGTTAGAGATGCAGGCCTTGACCTGCCATTGTCCTGCTGGGAGCCATTTTTGGTCATTTTGTCAGCATAGGTCTCATTGAGAACAGTGCCATCCTTTCTTTCAAAGGTGCTATCCCCATTTCCCCTCAATGAAGCTCTCCAGACGTGTGGATATAATTGTTGTATTCAGTTTGCTTTTAAACGAGCTGTCATGTTGCCCTCCTTGAAGGAGGACTTTAGGGCTGGTCTATCTCTGCATCTGCTGGATGTGAGGAGGCTTTTGGTCAGATATCTAGATATCAGAAAACGTTTTCAATAGTCGGACCATTCTCTTCAGTGGGCCGTGGAAAGGACTGGCTGCACCCAAGTCCTCTACTGCCTGCTGAACTAAGGAGGCTATTGAATCAGCATATCTTCTAGCTGGTAGGTTTGTTCCAGAGGGAGTCAGAGCTCACTCCACTAGGGTACAGACTTTCTATTAGGTGGAGTCTGCTTTTTGGTGCTCAGAAGACATCTGTAAGGTGACAACTTAGTCATCTCTGAGTACCTTTGTGAAACAATACAGATTGCAGGTGAGAGGTAGAGAAGAGGACACCTTTGGTAGGGCTGTTCTCTCCAGAGCTTCATCTTTCTCCCACCCTATGTCCTGACTGCTTAGGTATGTCCCAACCATATGAACTGGTCTAACAAGATGATAAGGAAGGAGATATTTTACATGCCTGATCATTTTCATTCCTTGAATCTTGTTAAACCAGTCCAGAACCCATGCTAGAAGACTTCGTCTGCAGGCTTGAAAGCTACACTGCCTCTTGATTGCCTTGCCAGTATCAGTATCTCCTGTAAACGAATTCACGGGTATTATGTTTTGACTTTGTTTTTTGATTTGGAGTATCAGTATCTGACAGAGGGTAAGAGAGCCAAATATTTGTTCCAAATGTTTATTCTCACTTATAGCTGCTTACTAATGTTTGATGTCTCTGAATTTCTTAGTTTTTCAGCCTTGTTTACTGCTTGGGAAATGTCAAACTGGTTTCTCTCAGTGCTGTCCCTGTACATACACAAAGGGATGACATCACTGCAAGTCTGTCTCAATCTGCTGGCAAGAGATCATAATCCACTCTAGCTGGATTCAAGAAAAGAAAATGATCAGGTATGTAAAATTTCTCTATAATCAGCATGCATAATTGCTTTCTTAGCCTATGTTCCACTCAAACAATGCCCATGTGCATGCCCAGAGTAAAAGCACATGTGATGCAATATTAGGGAGGAGTGGCCTAGTGGTCGGGCAAGTTTCCGCTGGCCAGGGGTTCAAATCCCATTAGAGGACAGCAACCTTGGGCCACAAGAACTGGGGTTTCTAGTTCCACAGGTGTTCCTTGTGGCCTTGGACAAACCACTTAACCCTCCATTGCCTCAGGTACAAAAGCATAGATTGTGAGCCCTTTGGGGACAAAGGAAAAAAATATATACAGCACCTGAATGTGCACCACTTTGAATGGTAGAAAAGCAGTATATATGCCTAGTTAAATACATAAATTAGACATACAATTGGCTAAAATACCAGCATTTATTTGCATTCCTTGTGCATAAATCTAAATGGCACCTTATAAAATTATCCCCTGTATGTGTCCCAAGCATGCCCAAAATCTTTGAAAGCAATGGCATCTTCCACCAGTGCTGGAAAAGCATTTCAGTCCTTGCGATCTTCAGCTTTGATTTGGCTTAGGAAACAGCTGAATGTGCATATTTTTTGTTATCCTGAAGATCAGTTCTGTTTCATGTAGAGAACCACTGTTGTCCACCTCTGCTATAAGCTGTTTGCCAGAAATAAACTACTGAACAGTTGGCACAATTTTCTATGGAAGGAGGTAGATAAACATTTTTCAAATGCAACATGACAAAATGTTTAAAATCACCGCAATAGGCTTCTGCATAGTTCAGTCTCAATGTAAAGAGCAGTGCTGTGCTAACATTCTAGTACGTTAGAGTTTTCCCATGATAGAAATATTATCTTTAACTATTGTGTCGTGAAATGTTGCCAGATACCTTGTTTTTGTAGTTAAGCTGCTCTGTTGTAGAGAAATATGGAGCATTTTCTATGTTCCTCTAATTGAATGGTTTCCCTGAAAATATAACAAGTCATCTGGCCAAGTGGTAAATGACCATCACTAACAGATGTGGACCATCGTATTTAAAAAAGCAAGCACGCAATCACTAAGGAGCTATGGGGCACGTTTAGTAAAGTGCACTAACGGCATGAGGTTTAGTGTTCAGTGAATGATTAGCGTGGGGCCAGTGTGGTAAAAATCCCATGTTAACGGTTTAGCATGTGATTGAGCGGAATCTGGGCGGATTAGAGGCAGAGAGCAAGCATTGTCTGCACATTGCAGTTAGCATGAGTATCAGTGCCGTACTCATCAATGCAACAGTTAGTGAGGGTTCACTCACCTTCCACCTCAAGAGGTGATGGTAAGTTCCCCCATGTTAATCACAGTGCAGGTTCAACTTGATGAGGTGTTTCCCACCACGTTAACTGCATGGGGACAATGCCTCCGACAATTACTGCAGGTTGTCCACAATCCCACTCTAATTTCTGGTACTAAATGCATGCTAAAATGCTAATTCTTGGTGTGGTTTCGTAAACATTGCCCTTTGTGAACAACGTGGATACTTGGATTATTTTGTGTTATTCATAATTGTATTTATTCATTGGCGGTGATTAGCACAATTGCACTGCCTAACCATCGCCACTGAATACTAAACCCGGATAGTCAATGCTGGGGTGATATCCGGCCACCAGTATTGAATATCCGGGTCAGCTGCACAGTCCGGAAGCTAACCAGGCAATGGCGATATTGAGCCACTGCCTGGCTAGCTTCCATGGGTAAAGAGAGGCCAGCTTTTATCATGCCTATCTTTACCCGTGGGTCGCTAACCAGAGAGTGGCTCAATAGCGCTGCTGACCAGTTAGCAACAGGTACCACTCCCAGAACGCCCCGATGCTAACCACGTAGCATTGGCATATCTAGTGTCAGTATCCGGGGATATTCAGCGGCACTAACCTGCTTCTGCCACTGAAAATCCTGCTTAGAGTCATTTATATGGTTTAGAGGACTGCAAACCATGTAAATGCCTTTGAATATCAAGTTCAACAACTTAAACAGATTTTTTTTAGTACTGTCATCAGTGCTGACTCCTGGCGACCCAGTTGCCTCTGGGTTTTCTTGGCAATGTATCACCAGAAGTAGATTCCCAGGCCTTTTCTTCCGAGGCAATGGAGGGTAAAGTGACTTGCCCAAGGTCACAGAGTGCCAGTGGGTAAACAGATTTAAAGGATACTAATTTACCCAAAAATGAAACTTGGAACAAACTCATTCCAGTACTTCTTTCATCCTTAGGATAGCTTCAATTGTTGTTGGTTGCAGTGATGTGGTTGGACTTTAGATTACTTTGTTGGAATAGTGCAGTGATACTTTCTACATAGGACTGAAGAAGGTCACAAGCATTTCAGATTGAAGTAGTTCTGTAGAGTGCCCATATCTTTGTAAATGCTGCCACAATCTACAGACATTCAAACTCATGCTGTCTGTTTTTCATTCTTATCTACATGCATTTCCACTTCCTTAAGGAGAGTATTTTAAAAGCGCTATTCGTGCTTTGGACATCTGCAAACTATCATGCAGACATTTAACCCACAGAGATGTCTCGGGGGCATTTTAGAAACCGGCTTCAGAGACATCCCCGGCACAAAGATATCTAGGTCATTAAGGAGGTGTGGCAGAGGTGTGTCTAGGGTGTTCCCAAGAACTTGGACATCCTTACCCAGTTTCAGAAACTCCCTGCATGTCCCAAGCTGTGTCAAATGTTATACCTGCTCCAGGCACAAATAGGCATCGGTAAAGTGCTGGTCTTGAAAGTCAGACATCTGGAGGCTGAGAAAGAGGTACACTCATATTCTGTATATTTTTCATGTTAACAATGAATATTGATGGGGTTACAGCTTGAATATGTGTTGTGAATCTTATAGTGCAATGAACGCCAATATCTGGGATCCCGAATGCTTGTAGTTCTGTGATTCTGTGCTGGTGTTCATTGCACCATAAGATTCACAACACATATACAAACTGTAACCCCTTGAGAAGGCATTAGCCGAAATGTGTAGGGGTAGTTCTACAATAAAGGATATAAATTCCCTACTGCTATAGACTCTTCACTCCTTTGTGTGCTCTAGTGACTGAATATTGCCACTATCTGGATAATTTTCTGGCTTGCCCTCACTCCAACCCTGACATGTCGCATAAGTATACAGACAATATTTGGCCATTCTGCAATTGAAACAGCCTGGTGTTATCTGTATATATTTTTTAAAATGCAAAGTTATGTGTTTGCCAGTGAATGCCTAATTGCTTTTGAATATCAGTCTCAAAGGACACAATAATTCATTCAAATGAAACACTCCCAGACTCATCAATAAAACTGTCCCAAGAACTGATGTAAAGAAGTAGGGTGTTCACTTTACAACTCAACATACAAAAAAAACCTGTATACAAATTCTAGTCTCAAATCAGTGATACCACCATTAACTCCTTCTACTGCTAGACATTGTGCATCTTAGCACAAAACCCTACAAATTGACACTCAACACCTGCATCAAGAACTCAAATTGCACCAACCCTACCTATGGAAAATCAGCACTGCAAATATTCTAGAACACCCAGGGCTGGCCCAGGAGTTTCTGCCGCCCTGGGCAGAAACCCCAGCCTTGCTGCTACCCCTCCCCCCAGCTGATGCCACCATGGCCACCCCCTCAGCTACCGCCGATTCCGTCTCGGGAGGGGAGGCAGGCAGCAGCAGCAGTATTTCCAAAAGCGGTGGCAAAAAGCTTTTGGAAACACTGCTGCTGCCCGCCTCCCCCCTCTTTGTATCCAGCTTATCTTAGAGTCTTTTGTCTGTTTTCTCATCCAGTCTTATTCTTTACCTGTCAGAGTCCCTGCTTTCCCACATCCCTAGTATCTTCCCTCCTGCCTCCTACTCCCCTTCACAAGAAGCCACCTGTCTACTTCCTTTTCCAATATTCATTAATCTTGTCTTTCCTCCTACATACCCCAGCATAGATTCTTATACACCTCTCTTTCAACCTTCCCCTAGTTATGACATTGCTTCTTTCCCCCTCCTTATAATATCTGTCCTCGTCTCTCTTCTCAGTCCCCCAGCATCTCCCTTTTTCCCACCCCGGATCTAACATTTGTCAGCATCAGCCCCCTTTCACTCCCAGGACTGAAGCCCTAGAATTAGCTTCCTTCCAGTCTTAGATCCCCACTGCCATTGCCCTTCCACTCGCAGCCCATTTCCTGTTGCAGCCTCCCCCAGCCCCAGACTCAGCTCATTTCCAGTATCTGCCCATTTCCAGTCCCATTCCATCAGCTGCGGCATTAGCTCCTTTTCAGTCCCCCTCCCATCCCCAGTATCTGCCCATTTCCAGTCCCAGTCCCTAGCCTATGCCTGGTATCATTCCATTTACAGTCCCAGCACCCCATCCCCAGTATCAGCCAGCCCCCAGCCCCTGTCTCAGCACATTTCCAGTCATACACCCCCAGCATCAGTCCATTTACTGTATCAGCCAGCCCCCAGACCCTGTATCAGTCCATTTCCAGTCCTCCCAGAACCAGTATTAGCCCATTTCCAGTCCCCTGAGCCGTAGTGTTAGCCTCTTTTGAGTTCTAGCCCCCTCCTCAAGACCCAGTAACAGTCAATTTACAGTCTCAGACCGCATCTTTAGTCCCAGCCCCCCCCCCCCCTCCAGCCACCAGCTCCAGTCCCAGCCACCTTCTCCACTCTTAGAAACACAGCCACAGGAGCATTTGCTTTTGTGTGTGCTCCCGCGGCTGTATTAGTATGCTCCTGTGGCTATGCTAATATTTATTCACAATGAAAATTTTAGGTCAATTTCAAAGTGAAAATAAGCAATCAAAAGGAAAAACTCCACTCCACTGATATTCAGACTTCAAATTTGTTGCACATCAAAAAATTACATAGAGGAGAAAAAGGCCTCAGAACTGTTGAAAACATAGAGCTATCACAATGGACAACAAGTGCCCTAAGCTCTTCACAGAAAACATCAGTGGCTTAAAATAACTCCTCAGACATATAATTCTTTCCCCCTCTGGAGCAATGACAGTGTAAAACACATATTACAAACCAAGGTGCACTTAGCTGAAATGCATTCACACATATACCAGCATGGAACCCCCGACGCCACCAACGATAACGGCTAGGTGTTTCACTAACACTTTATCAAGGGGAGCCCCAACACTCTGAAATAGCAACGGGAATCATTCAAACACGTTGCAAGCTCAGACACCCACTTTCACTGACGATCCAGCTCTGACGCCTCTTTGTTGATAGCCAAATGAAAAGTCAACTGAAAGCAAACAAATGGAAAATGTTAGTCCAAGCAGCGTCTCACATTCAGATTCTCCAGATGACAATTTTTATAGTTTATTTAACCAGTTACCTCTTAATGTTTAGTTTTTATTTATACATCCTGATCTCTCAGTCTTGCTCTTTTTCTCATTTTTACATAGCTATAGATATAGATACACTGATAAAGATTATTGAAAATGTCTGGAACTATAAAACTGAATATTGGTTAAAAAAAATTCCTAACTTGATTTGAAGCAGGGTTTTGAGAATCCCTCTGTATGTTCATTCCCAAGGTAGACGGAATGTTGTATTGGGTTCTCTTTCAGCATCATGATGACTATTACATTTGGTGATAGAATACTTCAATTAAGATTATGCCTGTTTCATAGTAACATAGTAAGTGACGGCAGATAAAGACCAGCATGGTCCATCTAGTCTGCCCAGCAAGATGGCAAGATTAGGTGCACCTGTCGCTCTGTGCAGGCCACCCCCTCCCAATGTCTTTGTTTAGGGGTGAACCCACCACTCCATGTAGGACACCCCTATTTGTTGAGACGTTAGATGGTTCAGAAGTTAGATGGTACTGTTTATTTTGTTTTTATCCTGTTGCGGTAAAGGGATCCACTGTGTTTGTCCCATACCGTTTGGAATTCCGTCACCATGTTTGCCCCCACCACTTCCATCGGGAGGGCATTCCAAGCATCCACCACCCTTTCAGTGAAGAAATATTTCCTGAGATTGTCTTTCAATTTACCACCTTGCAACTTCATGTTATGCCCTCTAGTTTTACAGTTTCCCCGTCTTTGGAAGAGGTTTGTTTGTTCATCATTTCTCTTTAAGTATTTAAAGGTCTGAATCATATCTCCCCTGTCCCTCCTCTCCTCCAAAGTGTACATATTTAGGTCTTCAAGTCTCTTCTCATAAGGATTCTGACGCAGGCTCCAAATCATTTTGGTCACCTTTCTGTGAACAGTTTCCAGTCTTTTTACATCTTTTGCAAGATATGGTCTCCAAAACTGAACACAGTATTCCAAGTGAGGCCTCACCAGTGACTTGTACAGTGGCATAAGTACCTCTTCCTTTCTGCTGGTAATCCCTCTTTGTATGCAGCCCAACATCCTCCTGGCTTTTGCCACCGCTTTGTCGCACTGTTTTGCCACCTTGAGATCATCAGAGATAATCACACCAAGGTCTTTCTCCTGAACTGTGCATACCAACCTCTCGCCCCCTATCATGTACATTTTCCTTGGATTTCTGCTACCCAAGTGCATGACACTGCACTTTTTCGCATTAAATCATAGTTGCCAAGCATTAGACCAGTCTTCCAGCTTTTGTAGATCTTTCCTCATGTTAATCACTCCCTCGGGGGAGTCCACTGTGTTGCAAATTTTTGTGTCATCTGCAAAAAGACAGACTTTTCCATTCAGTCCTTCAGCAATATCACTCACAAATATATCGAACAGTGCCAGGCCCAGGACCGAACCCTGGGACACCTCGCTAATCACCTTCCTTTCATCCGAGTGAGCTCCATGTACCTTCCCCTTCTGTTGTCTGTCAGTCAACCAGTTTCTAATCCAGTTTACCATCTTGGGACCCATCCCCAAGCTACTGAGTTTGACAAGCCTCCTATGAGGAACAGTATCAAAGGCTTTGCTGAAATCCAGATAGATGGCATCCATTGCGTGCCCTTGATCTAGTTCCTTGGTCACCCAGTCAAAGAACTCACTCAGATTTGTTCGGCAAGACCGTCCTTCGGTAAAACCATGTTGCCTCGGATCTTGCAACCTGTTGGTTTTGAGAAAGTTCACTATTCGCTCTTTCAGGAGCGCCTCCATTACTTTTCCTGCCACCGAGGTAAGGGTCACGGGCCTGTAGCTTGACACTTCTTCCCTGTCACCACTTTTGTGCAGAGGTACAACATCAGCCATTCTCCAGTCCTGAGGAACCTCTCCTGTTTCCAAGGATCTGCTGAAGACATCCTTTAACGGTCCTGCAAGAACCTCTCAGAACAACTTGCTAAACTGAAAGTGGACAAAGCCATGGGACCGGATGGGATACATCCCAGGATACTGAAAGAGCTCAAACACCTCATCTTCTGTGAATGGTGTGGTATCTACTTCATTCCCATTTTTATATTTGGGAGTCACAGCTGGTCCATCTCCTGGATCTTCTTTAGTAAAAACAGAGCAGAAGTATTTGTTTAGCAATTTCACTTTTTCAGTGTCACTTTCCACGAGTCCTTTCCCAGGACTTCTGAGTCCTGCAATTCCAACTCTGATCTTCTTCCTTTCCCGAATATACCTGAAGAAAGTTTTGTTGCCACCCTTAACATCTTTAGCCATCTTTTCCTCTGCCTTTGATTTTGCTATCCTTATTTCTCTTTTAGACTCTTTGAGCTTGATCCTGTATTCATTTCTGTGTTCTTCTGTTTGCAAGCTTTTGAATTTTGCAATACTGTATTTTTTGCCTTTATTTGAGCAGCCACCTCTTTGGAAAACCAAATAGGTTTCCTTCTCCTCTTGTTTTTATTTACTTTTCTTACATATTTATCTGTTGCCCCTTTTATTGCTGCCTTTAGTTTAGCCCATTGCAATTCCACTTCCCTTATCTCCTTCCACCCCGTCATCTCCTCCTTTAAGTACTCGGCCATTTTATTGAAGTCAGTGTTTTTGAAGTTTAGGACTTTGAGCTTGCTATGATTGGCCTGTACCATGGCTTTTATCTCAAACCACACCGTGTGATGGTCACTGTTGCTCACAGGGGCACTCATGTAGACATTCAACATGCTATCACCGTTGGTGAGCACTACATCCAGTGTTGAGCTTTCCCTGGTTGGTTCCATCACCATTTGTCTAAGTAATGCATCTTGGAGAGCATCCACGATTTTTTTGCTTCTTTCCAGATGTGCAGAAGGAGCAATCCAATCCACATCAGGTAGATTAAAGTCACCCAATATGATCACATCCCCCTTTGTTGCTATCTTGGCTATATCTATAATCAATTCATTATCTCTATCTTCAATTTGAGTCGGAGGTCTGTAGACTACAGCAATATGGATGACAGTGCCATCTCCTCTTTCCAATGCAATCCAGAGCGCTTCTTCTTTTCCCCATGTCCCCTGCATTTCAGTAGCTTTAATATTGCTTTTGACATACAAAGCTACTCCTCCTCCTTTTCCATTTTCTCTATCTCTTCTGAATAGATTATAGCCAGCTATGGCTATATCCCAATCATGCGATTCATTAAACCATGTTTCTGTAATGGCCATTTTGACCAAATCCGTTTCCACCATTAGGACTTACAGGACTGGAATTTTGTTGGCTAAGCTTCGAGCATTTGTGCTCATTGCTTTCCAGCATTTAAATGGCTTGTGTGTATTTTGCATTTATTTTGTTCTGCCCACTTCTTCCCACTTGTTTTTGATGTGTGGTTTAAAAGTGTGGCTGTTTCTGATGTTATTCTGCTTTTGCAGGGGGTGGCATGCAGATGTTGATCTTCCACATCCGACACCCCCTTTTCCTAGTTTAAATGCATATCCACATACTGCCTGAATTTCTCACTTAGGTTTCTTTTCCATGCGACAGAGAGATGTAGTCCTTAAGCACAGTATAGTCTCTTGTTGGTCCATCTGTTGCCCCAGTTGCCAATAAATCTGAATCCTTCTTGTTTGCACCAGCCATGTATTAAAGCTGTTAATGCGATGCAGCCTTTTTGTCCCCTTACCAAGAACAGGTAGAACTTCTGAGAATGCAACAGTGTTAAGAATGGGCTTGAGTTTCTCTCCCAGAGATTGGAAGTCCTTTTGGGCTGTAGAGGCACTGTTTCTAGCCAGGTCATTTGTGCCCAAGTGGATAATAACATCAAGTTTGGAGTGTTCACTTTTTGCGCTAAGTATTTCAACAACTTGGTTTGTATTCCTGCTGGCTGAAGAGCCTGGTAGGCACATGACTATCTTCTCTCCTTTGAACTGTGTTCCCAAGTTGGTGCCTCTGATGATGGAATCTCCAAGTAGTAATAGTTTTCTGTTTGGTGAGGTTTTCTTCATATTTGGTGCTTTAGCAGGAGATTGGGCATTGTCTGACTCATTTAAGGGCCCTTCACTTTCTTTGGATTGGGCATCCTCATTAGCCAAGGCAGAGAAGGCATTGTGCAGGGATATCTCTTGATGTATAGGATGTCTCTGTGTTACAGGTCGCAATCTACCAGAACCCACTGTGATCCATTTGTTCCTGTGGTGTATGATTCTTTGTGGGAGCAGTGGTGGACTTTGTTTAATTTGTATCCTAGAAGAGGTGTGCTTCATTGCAGCCAATTCCTCCCTCAGTAGAGACATTTATGCATGGCAGCTAGGTCTTTCCTTAGTAGAGTCAGCTCTTCATGCATGGAAGCTGACTTTAGGCATATAGGACAAGCTCTTAGGTCTAAATGATTCGTCTTTGAATGAAAGTACCACAGTTATTGCACTGAATACATGACATGTTGATTAAGCAGTCCCAGAAGAGGAAGAAGAAGAAGAAAAGATGAAGAAGATGTGGGCTTTAACCCAAGTTAGGAATGATAGATGGCACGTATGTGACCACTATATAGGCAATGTAGCCCCTGGGGTGGGCGGTGTGAGGGGTAGGGTGGGCGGGAGCCTAAGTGTCTCTGACCAGTAGGCTGTTCCTGAGCTGTGGGCACACACAATGGAGTAGGTAAGGGAACCCACCAATACAGACAAATAGATAAATATTTGGAGACAAACAGACAGACAGAGAACTCACAGTTAAGCAGCCAATTCAGCAAAAATCACCTTTTGAGAGAGCTCTGGAAAGCACTCCTCTTCTCAAGGAACAGAAAGGCAATCTGAGCAAGCCCACATGCAGAACAGGAAATGGAGGTCTACAACAATACCTCAGCAGGGGGGAGGGGTAGTCACTCAGGTAGACTAAGAGAAAGATAGTTTAAAACTCTACAGCAATAGAGTAGGTAAGGGAACCCAGCAATAATGGCAAATAGATAGATAAATATGTGGAGACAAACAGACAGACAGAACTCACAGTTAAGCAGCAAATTCAGCAAAAATAACCTTTTGGGAGAGCTCTGGAAAGCACTCCTCAAGGAACAGAAAGGCAATCTGAGCAAATATAATGAACTCAATATAGTGTTCACACAGTAGATATAATTGTAATCAGCAGTGTCAGTTTTAGAGATTCATGTGGCTAGGAGGGAGACCATGTTTGTGTAAGAACTAATTTAATGAATACGATGTTTGTGTCAAGTCCATATCGACTCCTGGTGACCCTATGGATAGTTGTCCATTTAATGAGTATACTTCTGTTTAAAATCCATTACCATCTTAGCACCTTACTTTATTTAATATTGTATTGAACCCTATAGCATTTACTCTATTTGCTTGACTATACTGTAGTCTTTTTAAGAAACCTATGAAAACACTGCTTCCATAATCAACTGCTTCTAGTTATGAATGCATACAGTGTAATTCTTTCTTTAAAGAAAACATTTTTTTAAAATTTCCCTACCCCAACATCCTTTTCACTTTGAAATTATAAACTTAATTTATTTTAGCAACTCAAGAAGTAAGAAAACTTTGCAATTGATCCATCTCCAAAAAAATCACTCTTAAAGAGCATAATAGATCAAGAGGAAAATCCATTGGTTTCAGATTCTATGAAGAAGATGAAAGGCTAATTTCCTTGTATGTCTAAAGTACTAAAGCTGATACATCTACCAGACGGGACTCGATTAAATAAGAGATTGTCCTGCCTGCCAAAGAGGGCAGACATGAAAACCAGCAATGGCACTAGACTATTGGTCTCTGCAGAGATATACATTGACATCAAATAGCAATATAGTTATCTTACAAATTTCCATCTCATACACTTTTATCAGGTAAAGATCTTTGATAAATAATATCTTAAAATCACAGTTTCCAAAACCGGCATCTCAAAATCACCTCTTTTCTCTCTTCTCCCTACATACCCCAGTCCAAAATGAGCTATAGTTCTATGCCTATAATGGGGTGCCATGGGTAGGTGCTTAGATAGATGCTGTTTTATAGGGGCAAGTAGGCACCCACTTGTCTTTGTAAAATACTAGCATATGAGGCAGAAAGTGTACCTTGAATGCAAGGTTGATCCCTTAAACCTTCTCACGAGCAGGTCTAAATGAATGTGCATACCTTACACACTTATACATGCAGATTAAGGTATTTTATAATGTACATGAATACATGCAAACTCTGCTCATATTTCACTCAGATAACACCCCCAGCTATCGATACTGGCAAGTACATGCCTTCATTTATAAAATCAGCTTTGGTGCCAGTGCTTGATTCATCAATTGCAGAGAGATATTTTTTATTTGTTTTACTACCTTCAACAATTTTGTTTGTTCTACAGCGTATTTCATAAAGGAAAGAAAAGAGCATGAAACTATTTGAGAGGACTGAGGCTGCCATTTTGAGGCTAGACGCTGCCAGGACAGGAGCATCCATTGATTGATCCTGCCCCCACACTATCCACCAAGGGTTCCATTCGTAGGTGCCAGGAGGTGGGTTTGGGTTCTTTCTACAGAGCATCAGGGATGGAAGGATCTTTGTAAAGCGGATTGAAGGGTTTAAAGTCTTTCTAAAGTGGATGGAGGGTTGGTCGGTCTTGGTAAAGGATACCAGGGAGTGGGGCTGATAAAATTTGGTTGGGGATGGGAGGCAGGCCTTGACAGATTTTCTTGGAATCTAGGAGCCAGACACCAATATCTAGGTCACAGTGCGTGCCCCCACCCCCCAAAAAAGTATATCACAGCTTCTGTTTTAGGTTTTAGGGCCTGATTTACTGTTTTCCCATTTTCTATGAGGAAAAAACTCTTCATAAATCAGACTTTTAATGGGCCACTGCACAGTGTTATCAGAAGGCAGTGGCCCCAGTCCTTTTCCTCCCTTCCCCACCACACCTACTGACCCTTTAAGCTACACCTGTATGTGTGTGTGTGTGTGTGATGCGGAGGTGGGGATGCCTGTATGTATATATTTGTGTGCTTGCACACGTGCATGTGTGTGGGGCAGAGGTGGGGTGCCTGTCTGTATTTGTGTAGTTTGAGGGTGGGGTGCTTGTGTGTGTGCGCACACGCATGTGTAGGGTGTGGCGGTGATGTGCACGCATGTCTGTGGTTCGGAAGTGGAGTGCCTGCCTGTGTGTCTGCTGTGCAGAGGCGCATGCCTGTTTGTGTGTCCACGTGTGTAGGTGGGGTGCTTGTATATGTTTTGGTTGGGATGGAGGAACGCACCATTTGGCATATACAGATTGTGTTCTTTAGTCCCCATGCATTCATCATTTTAACCTGCAACCCTTGAACTCTTCCCTCTTCCCTTCAATCCCTCCCCACTCTCTTCCATTCTCCCTACCACAGCACTCCCACCCCCTGTCCTCCTGATCCCTACTGTCCTCTGTATGCAAGAGATGGGATTCCTGGGGGCAGCTGTCCCCTCCTATTCTGCTGGCAGGAACCTGATCTCCTGCATTCAAACAGAAAGGGCCTTAGCCGTGATCACGGCTCTCTTGTCTTCTGCCTGCGGGGAATGGGATCCCTGTGGGCAGTGAGTTGCTTTGAAGCTGTGATTGCCTTCCCCCTCCTTTCCTGCCCATGGGGATCTGCTCTCCCGCGGGCGGACAGAAGGGGTCTTATGCGCAATTGCAGTTCTGTTCTTGTCTTCTGCCCGCAGGGGATGGGGTACCCGCAGGTAGCCAGCTGCCTCTGAGACACGATCGCCTTTAGAGTGATGCCAAGAGAGCGCTAGCACTTCTACTACTTATCATTTCTATAGTGCTACTTGGCTCAGGCACTGCTGTACATAGACACGTAAGACATAGTCTCTGCTCTACAGAGCTTACAAACCGTATAAGATGGACAGACAGAGCATTTAAGAGACTGTGGAGTTCCATTTATAGGGAATGGTCAAAACACACATAGATATTAAACAGGAGAATAAGGATCCCAAAGCAACCTCAAAAATGTGGTTTTTAGCTTGGATATGAATAAGACCGGACTGTCTTTTCCAGATGTACACTTGTGGTCAACATTATTGGCACCCTTGCATTTTAGGTATGTTCTGTACAATATCTTGAGAAGTAATTGGGAAAAATTCCAACTGTATGTCATCATAATATTTGAATAGTATGTTCCTGTGCAACATAGACATAGTAATTTCTGAGAAAAACAAAAACAAAATATGATCTGGACAGGATTAATGGCACCCTTCACTAGTATTTGGTTTCACAACTTTTGGCAGCCTCCAAAAATTTCTTGTAGCCATCTGTAAGTTTTGTACATGTCTGCTGGTAGTTTCTCCCACTCTTCAACTGTGATTTGTTCCAGCTCATGAATGTTTCCAGGATTTCCGATTGGATTGAGATCAGGACTCATTGTTAGCCAGTTTAAAACAGTCCATTTGTTCCTTTTTAACCATTCTTTTGTACTTTTGGATGTATGTTTTGGGTCATTGTCCTGCTGGAGGACCCATGACCTTCGAACCAAACTTAGCTTTCTGACACCTAGATAGCACCTTTCTCTCCAAAATACCTTGGTAGTCCTCTGACTTAATGATTCCTTTAATATGTTTCAGGCCTCCAGTTCCTGAGGCAGCAAAACAGACCCACAACATTATGGAACCTCCACCTTATTTAACTATAAGCTTCATTTCTTTACCTGTAAATGTATCTTTGGTCTGCATTGCGAAAGAGCTCAACTTTGGTTTCATCTGTCCATAGAATATTTTCCCAGAAGGTGGATTTGGGCAAAGATCAGGCATGCCTTTTTATGTCTGTCTTTGAGCAGTGGGTCTTGCATGTCCTCTGGCCATGAAATCCTTCTTTGTTTAGTGTGTGGCATATTGTGTGGGTTGAAACAACCATTCCAGATTGCTCCAGGTCAGCCTTAAACTCGTTGGATGCAGGATGTGGTATTTTTCCAACAGTTCTCACTAACCTTTTAAGACTTTGTTGTTTAGTTTTGCTCTTCCCACCACATTCTGGGAGGTTCTTGACAGTTCCATGAGCAGAAAACGTCTTAATAACATTGTAAACTTCAGACACAGGAATCCCAAAATCTTTGGAGATGGCCTTGTACCCCTATGAAGTTTGATGTTTGGTGATAATGGCATTTCTGACAGTCTCAGGCAGCTCTCTTGTCTTCCAAATGGTGAAAATAGAACATGGAGTGAATGTGGATATTTTAAACACTAGAACCATCATTCATTGGTTAATTCAAGTCATGTGAGCACAGACAATTGATCACAGGTGCATCTAATTTTACTGTAATGGAATTGTGGTCCTTCTGTTCAAACTGCTTTGAATTGTTTATAAGGGTGCCAATAATCATGTCCTGAAATGAAAAAGACCCTAATGGCTTACTACAAAATTATTCTCAATCAACAAGTAAAACCAACACTTTGAACTCTAGTTCCCCTAATGCTAATTTCAACACACTAATAGCTAATTTTTAAAATTTTCTGTCGTACCATTTGCCATGGAAGGAAAAACAACTCCTCGCAGCAAACCTCTCTTTTATTCTTTATGAAGAGCTATGGTCGCTCAAGTAATTTAGTAGTAGTTTCATTACTTGAGCGGTCACAGCTCTTCATAAACAATAAAAGGAAGGTTTGCTGCGAGAAGGGGTATTCCCTTCCATGGCAAATGGTCAGACAGAAAATTTTAGCAATTAGCTATTAGAGTGTTGAAGTTAGCATTAGGGGACCTGGAGTACAAAGTGTTGGTTTTACTTATTGATTGAGAATAATCATCTCCTGGCAATGTCCGAGTAATTATACTATGTTCTTTTTTAATTGGTCTTCTTTTATTTGATTTTTTTTGTGTGTCAAATATGTGTGCATTTATACTCCAAAGCCATTTCATTGGCCACTTTTTTTTTTTTAGAAGATATTGGACATTAAGAGGTTGAACTGCAAGGGTGCCAATAATGTTGACCACAACTGTATGGTGCAAAAGGTTAAAAGGAGTAGAGTTAGGAATTGGCAGTCGAGAACAAGCGATGAGAGGTGAGGTAACGAGGAGCCACAGAACGAATGCACATAGGTCAGAAGGAGAATGTGGAAATGCATAGGGAGCCAAAGAAGTGACTTGAGAAGAGGGTTTATGTGAGTGTAACAACCTTGGTGGAAGATCAATCATGCAGCTACTCGTTTAATAGATCAAAGAAGAGATAGATGGGAGACTGGTGAGGAGCAGGTTGCAGTATTTGGATTAAGTTTCCCTACAGAATCTAGCAGTGTTACTTCAGTTGCACTTCCATTCCATAATACAGCAGTCCAAGGCTTGATACAGGATGTGGGCTGCCAGGCTGCTTGATATATTTTGAGATGCTACTGAAAATGAACCTGGATGGGAACATACAATAGAGACTGAAATATTGGCAGTTCTTCATTATTTACAAGAGTAACTCAGATCAGAATCCTTGAAACAATGGTTAATTGCATTATTCTACTTATCCTGACACTTTTATACCTCCCCCCCCCCCCCACCAAATAACATACAAATTAGGCTCTTCCATTTCTGTTACTGGGTAGGATATTGAATACCAGAGTCAAATACTACTGTGTTAATTACTGTATGCTTGCTGTTGTCTAAAAAGGATCTTGGCTACTGGAAAACTAATCTTTTATTGCATTCCCTTCGAATAGCTATCTTTTCAGCTTCTTATAAAGATCTTTTGTCCTTGAATTTTTCATTCTATGGGAAGTGCAACCTTTTGGTGGTGTGATTTTCTGAAATAAAATGAAAAGGATTGAAACATTCATGCATACAAAAAATGTCAGGTACCAGAATATTCAGCCCATAGACTGAGCCGTTTGCATAGTCACAGATGGTGTGTGATTTTCTGTAATCTCCAATGTATTCAGCTAATAGAATGTAAAATACTGGGGAATAATTCTCAGGGTCCAAATATTTATTAGTGCAATATGATATGAAAAGGAACTGATGTTCATGCATATATGTTTATTATCGTGGCCCGAATTTTTGATAGTGTTAAAAGCAACACATGAATGAATAAAGCAGTTGGCATAAGGTCCAGAATCACTAACAATTACAAATGAGCCTGAGCTAATGATAGACTTTGAAACCTCAAATATCAGCACCAGCTCTGCCAATTTGCCAAATAAATGTGATTAAAATCAGAATGCAGTGTATAGAAACCATTATTTTTATTGTGTCAGATGACCTAACTTGCTTTAATTCAACATATACTTAATTTGTTAATGCCACAGATTCAGAATAGAATTTTTTCCTAATAATACTCAATTGTTTGAATCATCTAATTATTTTTCCCCATAATTTTCAGTAGTGTGTTCAGCAAGGCAGTTCTGCATTTAGCTGTGGACCCATGGCATAAGTAGAATATTTTCAAAGCCAAGCTGTGCAAGTGGCATTGTTTATAAAAATCTGCCTATATCCTTATAAAAATCTACAGTATGTATTGTCTGACACCAAAAATCCCTGAAAGTTATATAGAAATGATTCTTAAAGGGGCAGTCATAAAGGTTTTTAGACCAATGTGTCTTGACACCAGTCCTAGGTTCTGAAATTATTAAGTCCCATAATTAGTTTTAAGTTATTTTCACTTCATATGTATTAAGCCATTGGAAAGTTCTGCATTCACATTATTTTATTTTATAGGTTTTATATACTGCTTTATCATTTCAATCAAAGTGGTTTACATTGAAACTTAAACTTGGTAATGTACTATACATTAAACAAGGACATTGATAACTTGGATTTTTTTGAGGCAATGGAGGGTTAAGTGACTTTCCCAAGGCCACAAGGAGTTCTAGTGGGAATTGAACCCTGGCCTCTTCCAATCCAGTGCTCTTAACCATTAGGCTACTCCTCCACTCCGTTATGATATAGGTCTGAACCAGGCATTTAGATAAGGAGCCAGCAGTGTAAAGCTCAGATCATACTGAGGTCTTTTTCTTCCCTTTTTAAGTTTTGAGAAAAAATTAAGCGTAATAAGGACATGATGAACTAGTTTTGGATCACTGTTAGTGATATGTGGTTTTATGTAGCATTCTGTATATATTTTGGAAACTTAAGCTGCTACATTATTTGAGGTGTTTTCAGCTTGTGAACCAGACAAAAACATTTGTGGGGTTATTTTGGAAGCCCTTTTCATGAATTACACATATATAATCAAGCATATATACATGTGTAAATCGTATCCAGAAAGGGTCCAATTTACAGGGGGATATCTTTAGAATGTGGAGTTTTGAGGGGCGTCTCGGGGGGGGGGGGGGGCATGGTTTGGACATGGCCTGAAGTGGACAAAAATCTACACATGCGTTCTCCCTTTCCAATAGAGCAGCGGTTCTCAACCTTTTTTGTACCACGACCCCTTTTACCACTGGTCAACTTGTGATGACCCCCAATGATAAAATCAAATGTGTCTCTCTTCCTTTACCGTTAACGCATTGTCACTGTAATCATTTGTTGATTTACTAATATATTATAGGCCTTTGCAATATGTTTTTATTTATAAAATGTACTTATTTAAACCACAATAATTAATCACAATAACAAGTAACAATATTTGATTTTGAAATTATTATGATTTTGTAGTCAACAGTTTTAGGATGCTTTATTCAAAAAGAATGACGAAGGGCAATGGTGTGAGCTTTCTTGGCTTTGGCGATTCTGAGAGCCACCATATATGAAGCTTCAACAGCGGCTATGTTTTGCTGGTAGAACTTTCCGCCAATATCAAGTCTGTTTTTCTTGATTCCATTAGCTTTGTTCTTAAAATACCAAATATCCTTGCCTACAAAGGTGGGATGCTTACTGTCAAAATGCCATTTCAGTTTGTTTGGCTTCATGGATTCCGCTGATAGAACTTTGCTATAAATAACGCATTGTGATTTCTCAATTCCTGCTGAAAATATGGAGGTAAAACCATAACTTAAAGTCATCACAATATTTTCTTTTCTTGGTATTCTTCTCTCTGTCATTCATTTTCAATGGAGACACCGGTGTTATATAATATTACATAGAAAATTTAATTTTAGTAGGACCCATGTCTGCCATTACAAAACCGGAAGTGATCTAAATAACGTCTCGAGGTGCATCGTTTCTGGTGAACAGGTAAAAGTAAGTAAGGATAGCCTAAGTAATATATAAATTGATTAAATTCAAAGTATTTGGCATTTTAGGCTTTGCAATCAAATTAGAACAATAAATTCAAAAAGAAATAATAATTCCCGGGATTTATCAGGCGACCCCTGGTAAATCCTGAGGCGACCCCCATGGGGGTCCTGATCCACAGTTTGAGAACCACTGCAATAGAGGATGCATGTGCAAGCCCAAATTTGACTTTAAGATAAAGTGGTATATAAACAAAGTTAAATAAATAAATATATTTCTCCCTGGCACTTGTGGGATTTTAAAAAGTGTGTGTTCTAAGCAGCCCTTACAGGGGGTCTTATGGGGGGGGGTGGGGTTCATTTCATTTATTAGATATTTTACCTGCCCATACAAAAGCCCAAGTTGTATACAATAAAATACACATAAAATACATACAATTTGTCACACTATATAACAATACAGTGGCAATACAATACAGTAGTAGCAACGCCAAGAGTATCCTTGAGATATTCTACAGTGTTCACTTAACAACTCTGGGGGAGTAGAAATGTTTTTACCGCCCTCCTAAATCCCATGAGATCATCAAGAAAGCAAATGGGCACATGAAAGACAGGGAGCAAGCTAGTGCCCTGGTCCGAAGCCTGAGTGAATGGAATAAATTAGCCCTAGGAAGCTTAAACAAATGAGCTTCTTGAGAAGGGGGCAACCTGTAAGAGGTTATGTTTCTGCAAATAAACTGACAGATAAGGCACAACTGAAGAAAGATCTTAAAAGCAATAATCAATACCTTAGATTTAATCTGCCCTAGTTTATTTCCCCTTCCAAAATGAAATGAGTTCAAGACACCATCCTCTGTAGGTATATAGCAGCAGTTACATTTATTTATTTAACAGGTTTTCTATACCGCCTTTTCCTTAAATCAAAGCGGTTACCAAGACACAAGAAGGGAGAACAGAGACAGGGGGGCATACACTGACTAAACTAAAGAGTGAAGGTAAAATTGGGATACATGTTTAAGGGCCCTTTTATTAAAGTTTCGGAAGTGGTTAGCACACATTTTAGTGAGTGGTAAATTACTATGCAGGCATGACAAATGCTGCAAATCACGTGTTGGAGCACGGAGTGGGCACATTGCAGTTAGCACCATATTCCCCCGCACCAATTGCACATTGCAGCTAGTGTGAGGAAACAACACACGCTGTTAATGTTGCAGTTAGCAAGATGAGGTGCCATTAAGTCTGCCTACATTAATTGTGCAGTGCATTATGGTATGCATCTGCATGGCAAATGCTGGGGACAGGCTGGTCACACCCCCAACAGTTATTGTGGAGACTTTGCACTTAACCATATGATAGTTTTAGTGCTAAATACCCCTTAAATGCAAAACCTAACCAACTTTATTAAAAGGGCCCCTATGTTTGTAGAATGGCTCACACGGACATGTAAGTGCAATGTTTATATGTGCAAATTGCAAAATGCTAGCACTTATATGTATAACACTGGACAACGAAGATTTTGCTTCCTGAACATTTTTGGGTGTATCTTATGGATTTTGGGTTGCTGATCACAAAAATCACCTTGAAATTTTCCTACGATGCAATCGCTTATTTTTGTGATTTCTTCACATATTTTAAGCCTACTCATATGTTGCCTAGAAGTAAGTTGTTTTGTTTAGTCCAGGCATGCCTGGGCATGCACTCAGTGCATGCTCACAATGTGCAATGGAAATGCTCCTGCTCAGAAATGTGTGGGCATGCTTAGGATGGATGCTGGCAGTACAAGCTATAAAAGCACCTTTCATACACAGATGCTATGCATGACATTGATATCAGTTTTTGTACTTAACAATAGCATTTACATGTGAGCTTCTTGTCTAAATGATAATTCATTACCGCAGAAATGTCTCGTGAATGCTGCAACGGCCGCGATACATTCTGTTACATTTTGTTACATGTGACAGAATGTATCACGGCCGTTGCAGCATTCAGTACTGTCATATGGGTAAGTGCTTAAGCCTCAAAGACACAACATGACTGCACCTATTAAGAAAGCATATGAGTTATACTTCAGTTGTAAAGTTGGCGATCAAGACAAATCCTGGGCTCCTAACATTTGCTGTGCAACATGTGCTGTCCATCTCATAGTTTGTCTCAGAGGTACGCAGAAGTCAATGCCATTTGCAGTCCTGATGATATGGCGAGAACAGAAGGATCACATGACCAGCTATTACCTCTGTCTGACCAATGTATCTGACTTCTCTGCTAAAAATAAGAAATCTATTGAATACCCCAGTCTGCCTTCAGCCATGAGACTAGTGCTGCATGACGACAGTATGCCAGTACGGAAGCCACCAGAGACATGGAGCCCAGATGAGACAGACGAAGATGCCACAATACATGGGTCAGACATGAAAAATGACATGGATCCAGATTTTGAACCGTACTGTATATGTCCAGTGTGCCTCATCTGATAACACAGTCAGAATTGAATGACCTGGTAGGGACTCAAATTTGTCAAAAACAAAAACGGAACTACTTGACTCAAGTTTGCAAGTATGAAAATTTGTCTTTTGGACATGAAAAATTTCCTATTATAGGTTGGCAACTTCTTTTTCTGTATTGATATTGATGGGTTGTTCATGGCTTTGAGTTGTGAGCATGACCCACAACAATGGCACCTTTTATCAATTTGTCACTGTTAACCTGAAAGCTTTCTTGTTACACGATGGCAATGTTCACCCTTCAATACCTATTGCCTATACAGTGCACATAAAAGAAGCCTATGAAAACATGAAACTGTTGTTGAAACACAATGCTGTACAACAACTACAATTGGAACATCTTTGGTGATCTGAAAGTAGTGCCACTGCTACTAAGAATGCAGCTTGGGTATACCAAGTACTGTTTCATTTGCGAATGGGACACCCGTGCTAGAGAGTCTCATTAGATTAAAAAGAACTGGCCCTACATAAGCATTTGGTTCCAGGACAGAAAAATGTGGCACATGAGCCACTTGTTGACACAAATAAGATATTTTAGCCTCCTCTTCATATAAAACTTGGACTGATGAAAAACTTTGTGAAAGCGATGAACAAGGAAGGTGAATAATTTTGTTATTTGAGAAAGATGTTTCCAAGAATAACCGATGCCAAGATTAAGGAAGGCATTTTTGTGGGTCCCCAAGTCAGATACATCTTCAGTGACAAGTGGTTTGAATTCTGCCAGTGGGGCCTGAGAAAACTGCATGGAAAGCATTCAGGGATGTTGAGAATTTTCTTGGCAATTACAGGACACCAAACTGCATCCAGCTGGTTGACAACATGCTTCAAGCATTCAAAACGATGAAGTGCAACATGTCTCTGAAGATTGATGTTCTGCATTCAGACTTGGATCTTCCCTGCTAATCTTGGTGCAGTCAACGACAAACATGGTAGGGTGCCCAGATTTGGAGATGGAGAAGGCACTTATTTTAAGCCTCTGTTATAAAGATACATGGATGCCTATGCATCGTTATAAAATACTAACACAAATATTGCAGAAATAATGCCTAGATTGAAGATGAGACATTACACCTTTTTCAGAGCAGGCATAAAATAAGCTATTGAAATTGTGGCTCCACCCATGCTACTCTCAAACTCCGCCCCTGTGCCCACCTACTGTACAAGTAGAAGCCATCTTGTACCACACATAGTTTTATGAGCCCATTATATGTGTAAAATGGTGTTTTACATGCAAAAATTGTTTATAAAATTACCCCCTATTAGTCCAGTCAGTAAAAGCCTTTATAACTCTCTGCAGACCTCATCTGGCCTATTGTACCTCAGGCAGTCTGAGGAACATGACTGGTAGTAGGAGGTGGGGGGATCAGGATGCTGTTTTGAATGTACATGTGATTTGTCTAGTTAGTCATGAGGTTGCAGTGGTGCAAGTTTCTCTGAAATCACAGAGACAAATGGCAGATTTGATACCAAGTGATATTGAAAGGATAATGAAGTATCTAAGGATAATGACATTTTTCAGATGAGGATGAACAGTCACGTCTTTCCATAATTTAGGAACTTTTCCTAGTGATAGACTAGTTTTCATTTTTTGAGAGAAAACAGGGGTAGGGCTTATGCAAACCAGAAGTCTTCACCAGAGGGGGGCGGAAGCGGAAGATACAAAATAAAAAAAACTGTGACGCAGCACCGGCAAGGGCAGGTAAATGCTACATCATGGTTTGGGATCCTTTGCCACCACTGCAGGCCCCGGAAAAGGGTTGTAGCAGCAGCAACGTTTGCCCCCTGTAGGACAGGTGCTCTAGGCAACCCCCTAGTGTGCCTAATGGAGGCAATGGTCCTGGTTCTAGGAGCCAATTTTATAAAGTTGCATAGGTGCTTACACTTCCTTTATAAATAGGCGTCTTTCGGGACTTCTACCTTTGGCATTCCGTTATAAGATCACATACAGCTTTTAAAACAACACGGAGTCAAATATGGGTTTCCTAAGCTGTGCTAATATTTTGCAATGTTCTGTTTTAAGATCATGCTCCAAATGCCTAAGGCTTTCTGTAGACGAATCATCGTCGAAAGATTAAAAGCTGCAAAAGAATTTGAATTTACAAAATGAAAGTGTTGATCAGCAATTGAGACATCCAGGGCGCATATACTGGGAACATTTCATAAAATATATGCTCAGAAAAAGAGTATTATCTGGGCTTTCTATGGGTAAGTAGTGGACTCTATAGATGTGAGTGTGTGTGTGTGGGGGGGGGGGGGGTGTCCCAAACTCCTGTTTTTAGACCAGTTTTGTTACCTACGCCTATTTGTGTTGCCACCTCCATGTGTAAGTCCAGATTTTCTAAAATTACATGGAAAGCCTATCAAGAAGCCACACTCTGAAACTCAAATTTTTGGCATTTTGAGGTGTTTTTCACCACCTGAGGAGTAAGCACATCCAGGGCCATAACAAGCCAGAATCACACCCTGTGCAACTTGCACATCGGATGTGTGCCCGCCCCTCCTCCTCATACCTCCATCCAGCCACTGCCTGTTCTTGCCCGGTTGCTTCCGCCCTCTGTTTTCTCCACTGTGGTGCCGGCAGCAGGGCAAGAAGCAGGTAGCGGCTGAACGGAGGTATGGGAAGGAGGTGGGATACGCCCGATGTGCAAGTCGCTGGCAGCAGCATAACACAGCAGAGCAGACCTAACTTTAAGCAGATCTGATCCCTCTCTGCTGTGACGTCGTGTCAGAGCAGGGAGTGACTAGACCTGCGGAAAGACCCGCGCAAAGGTTTAGGGTGCATATTCCGGCTGCCTGATGTTGCGCTGCTGCTACTGAGAGAACAAAAAGTAGTGGTGGCAGGGCAGCAGCAGGCATCCAAAATGCACTCCCTAAGCCTTTGCACCCTGTGCAGCTGCACCGCTCGCACAGGGCCAGGTACAGTACTGAACACATCTCTTTCCTCCAACCAAACTCTCCTCTCATGCCCATGCCCAAATAAGTTAGCCCACAGTTATGCATAAATCGATGCACTTGTAAATGTCATTATAGATATTATTTGAAATATATGTCCACTAAAAACACATTTAGAACATGCTCACTTTAAATCTGCACATGTTGCTGTGCCCAGAAATAAAGCCTGTTGTAAAATTGCTCTGCACGCATGTGAATTTATGTGTAAATGGCATCTTTTTACATCTGCAAATCTTCTGAAATTGCCATCTCCTAAACTTTTAAGTTAAGCATCTAAGCCATTTGAAAATTGACCCATTAGGTTTCTAAAGAGCCCCTTCACTAAAGCACATTATGTGGTTCATGTGCATTAACTGCTTCCATAGGCAATTACTGCATGTGCATCAAATAATGGGGCAGGGTCTCGGAGGGGTCAGGATGGAAAGTGGATGTTGACTGCACATTGCAGTTAATGTGAGTGCCAGTAGTGCACATTAATCTCCAATGTGGCGATTGCCATGGGCTGGAATGCACGATAAGGGGTTTGGCACCGCGGTAATTGTTGGGCTCATGCTGGCCATACCCTTTACATTTACCACAGAGGTCTTTCACTTACTGTGCATTAGTTTTAGCCCTAAATGCACCAACACAGTAGGTTCAAATCTTTCTGCACTTTCATGAAAGGGCCCCTAAGTTAGGAGGCTAAGCACTTAGGGGGGCTATTCAGCGATGGCGACTAGCGCAGCTGACACAGCTAGCTATTGCCATTGGAAACTAACCCCAGATAGTCAATTCTAGAGCCATATCTAGCCACCTTCATTGAATATCCACGTCTCCGCAGACCCCGGAAGCAAAGCACGCTTGATAAATTACTCATACATAACCTTTGCTGTGCCTTACCTTTACCCAAAGGTCGCTAACCAGGCTCAGTTTCACCACTGCCCAGTTAGCAATGGGCGCCACTTCTGCTTCACCCAGGAACACTCCCAGAATGCCCTGATGCTAACCGCGCATCATCAGGGTGTGTAGCGGTGGCATCTGTGGATATCCAGCGGGAATAACTCTTTGTGGCATTTACACAGTTTGCAGGTCTCAAAACCATGTAAATGCCTTTGAATATGCCCTCCTTAGAAACTATCCATACAGCCTTTTCTCTTCAGAGCAACGTCTCCGAATGGGTGGGTTTGCGCAATTAAGCTCGTTTCTATGCATAGTATATAGGAGATGATCTCAGTCTCTCAGATTTACTGCTATTGCTCATCTCAGTACTTACATTGAGCTTCTGAAATTCATAAGGTGATTATGCACAAGTAACATATTTCTCCTTGGGGCAATTATTCCAAATGGGTTTTGTTTTGCGCATTTATACAGCAATACCCTGTGTTAGCATACTATTATGCTGACGACATAATCCTTCTTTATCACACTTCTCCTGCTGTGACTGATCTGTCTCCAATTAATGACTGTCTCACACATATTTCCACTTGGATCTCAACTATTTACACCTTGGCCCCTCTAAATCAGCAGCCACGTGGTTCTCATTTAGTACCCTCTGCCCCCCCATGGCTCCTCTTCTCAATTCTGCCCCATCCCTTTGGTGTCCTCCCTCTGCTACCTAGGTGTCAATTTGGATTCAGCACTCTCATTCCAAGAGCATCTGTCCCACCTCATCCACTGCTCCTTCTGTTCACTATGTCAGATCAGAGTGGTTGGACCATTTCTGTCCCCTTCCTCGGTCACTACACTCCTATTGTCCTTAGTAATGAGTGGACTGGACTACTGCAATGTTGTATTGGCAGGCCTGCTTCAGTATCAATTGCAGCACCTACAACTGCTGCAAAATAGTGCAGCACGCATTATCACTCATGCCAAGCATTCAGACCACATCACTCCTCTTCTCGTTCACCTCCATTGGCTTCCCCTCCATTTTAGAATTCAATATAAAATTTTGATCATGACACACAAAGCTCTTAATACTTCCACACCCCAATATCTGGCTAATCGTATATGTTTACATACCCTCTACCACCAGCTCTGGTTTTTCCTACCTTCACCGTTACAAGCTCACCTAGAACTTACTCATTATGCTGCCTTCTTTTTTTGTCAGTCCCGCACTCTGGAACTTCTTGCCATCCATACTCCGCCTTGAGCCTTCCTACCAGGAATTCAAAGCACAACTGAAAACCCGCCTATTTCACCAAGCCTTTAGCACTCCATTTACTGATCCACATTAACTCCCCACCTTCCTAACTATCCTGCTGCTCTTCTCTAGCTGCTGTCCTGAATATCCCACTTCTATCCTATTAATTTATGTCATTCTTTTCCATTTCTTAGCTCTGCAGCATTGTTATTGGTATTGTGAACCGTCCTGATGCCATGGCCTGGGCAGTATATCAAATGTGAAATAAAGATAAAGATACCATGACAGTCCTGAACCTCACTTCTAAGCCAAGGTGTGTGGAGTATGATCTTAGACTCTCAAATTTACTGCTAGTGCTCGGCATAGTACCTGCTTCATGCCAAAGAGAGCCTCCTCCTGGAGTTTATTAGATATAATGGGGGATCATTCCAAGACACAAATAGCGGGGATGGACATCCCCCTCTGCATCTCTGGCTAACCTCCCCATATGAACAAACTATTTGTACGGGGGTGGAGTTAGGGCAGACAGTGGGAGGTCCGCGGTCCCGGATGAACAGGGCCGATTCTGATGTTGACCCTGTACATCCGGAGCTGGTGGGTTGAACAGGGAACTTATTCCACACCTGAAGTGGAATAAGTTCCCCATACAGCGGGGGACAGCTAGCCGGGGCGATGGAAGGGCTTGGAGTGGGTGCAGGTGATTCCCCGCAGCCCAACCCTGACCTTATGAGGTCAGATCCAGGGTCAGGCTGCGGGGAATCGCAGAACAGGTTGGCAGCCAGGAATTACAGCTCCTGAATTGAGCTGTGGTGCCATGGCACCACGGCTCCATTCAGGAGCCCAGACTGAGTTCGCTGGGTGGAAGACCTGTACATGCAGGCTGACTGGGATCAGGTCCCAGGCCTGCACGTACAGGCCTAATAGAGATTCTGATCCCGCGGGGCTAGATATGATTGTGATTGGGCGTACAGGGGCATGGACGTCCCAGAAGGAATGCCACTCAGTATGTATGGGTAATTTATCAAGGTGTTCTCCTCCGGGGCAGTTTCTCTAAATGGGTTTGTGCATTGATCAATAGAAAGCACTGCACAAAGGGATACTAAATGCAAAAAAAAGTAGAAAACCCTGAGATGAACTCCAGACTACTCTCACACTTAAATAAAATGCAACACACTCCCACACTTAACAAATAAGGCTACAGCCATATACAATGTATCAATTCTAAAAGGAGAAAAAGACCTCAGGATGGCTATATTCCCTCTATGTGGCGAAGTCAATTGCCATAAGGAAATGCAGATCTCTCACATCACCGATCTCAAAAAACACCCTTTAAAATTAAAGCCCAACTCGGCTTAATCACGTTATTATTTTTATCTCAAGAAAGTACTCCGCACGGAGTCTACTATTGCTGTTTAGTAAACACCCTCCCCCCCTTAGTCTCTCAAATTTACTGCTAATGCTCAGCGTAGTACTTGCATCGTGCCAAAGAGAGCCTCCCTCTGCAGTTCGCAAGATGTTACGTGTATGGGTAATTTATCAAGGTGCGCTTGGAAATTCCTCTTAATTAGGCCTGTAGCACCCTCCTTCTTTATGGGTGCACCTGTTCTCTTCCTACTGGTTGCAATTGGTTTTCAGCGGCTGTGGGCTTGATTCCTTTGAGATCAGATATATATTTTCAAGTGGATGCATACTAATTTTCTTCTTTAGTAAGCTATAGAGTTACCTAGATATTTTGCAAACTCTTTCTCACATGCCAAGGATAGAATTTAAGTTCTGAACTAATAAACCCTAAAGAGATAAAGTCCCATCTAATTATGGTCTAATTTCCTATGCTTCTTTTCTATTCCTTTGTAATCTCAGTAACAGTTTTAACACCTTGTCAGGCATTCAGGAACTTCCATCTGTGCAGCCTAGTGCATTTGTGAAATAAACCCATCTGTACAGCTGATTAGAATTTGGATATAGTCCATGATTTTCTTCACAATGGAGGGAGAAGGATTTTTTTGCAGCAATTCTCAAAGGAGGGGCAAATTTTAGAGAGGAATGCATGAAGCTAATGGAGGAAAATATATTTTAGTGTATTCATTTGGAATTTAATAATAGTTTGAAATGAAACCAAGAAAAAATAAGTGTGAAACTGAGCCTATTAGAACGTCTCAAATTTATGTCTGCAAATACTTTATGCTGGGAAGTCTTATATCGGTGCCATTTAAAATATTTTTTGAGACAGCATGATGAATCTAGTACTCGCAGTATTGTTTCTGTCACTTACTACATTCATAGTAAATAGCAAAGCTTTTATATTGTCTGGCTCTATTGCAACATATTTCTAGTAACGTTTGCGGCACATAAGCTTGGTGGGCTCAGGTGCTATGTTCATAGTGTGTGGAATTTTGCTTTCAAAGACAGTTTTTCATCTGCGTTATGACACATGAAGTGTCATTTTAGAAAGAGCGTCCAAGTGCAGTCTGGGATGTTCAGGGCAGAACAAGCAGTGAAATACCGTGGATGTCTGTGTTTTGGTCTGTTTTAGAAATGTAGATGCCCTGACATGGATGCCTTTGCCAGCGTCCATATGTCCATCTCAAGCAAGTCTGCATAGGGAGATGTCCAGTGGCATGGCAAAATGAAAACATGAACCCTCATTCCCCGTAAGTGTTCTTTGTTAAATTGAAAAAATAAATCCAGACCTTTGCCTGACAAAACAAGCACATTTCAGCTGCCTATTTGTACATGGAGTAGACATAACCTTAAAAAATGGCTTGGGATGTCCAGAAGGTTTCTGAAGTTCTTAGGTATGCCCCGACAACATCATCACCATGCCCCTGTTCTGTCTTGGATGTCCTCGCGATAGGGACATCCAAGTCCCAGCTTCTAAAAAATGGCTCCAGGGACCTCTCTGTCCTTTGGACATCTCAATGCCCATTTTCAGACATCCAAAGCATGAATTGAATAGGGCTTCTAAAATAACCCTTGTGGCCTGTTTACTGTCATCAGTGTTTATTTTGTTGCATTGGGGGGGGGGCGGGGGCTCCACCACTCCTCTAATCACTGGGCAAGCTTCAGACATCTTGTGTGTTGTAGGAATCCACACAATTCAATCTGCAAGATGGCTGAAACATACCCAGTAATTAGATTGCTGTGTGAGTGTTGTCCACTGTGAAGTTTAGAGAACATGAATCTCAGCCTCCAGCCTTTCAAGAAAGTGAGATTCCATACTGGTGTACAGTGAATGACAGAATAACGTATTGGCCATAGGAATAGAATATTGACTTCTAGGGAATAAAATCCAGCTTCCTTTTCGTCCCTCTAGTCCAGTCCCGGAACCATTGAGTTTAGAATCTCCTCCAGCAGCTTTGGAGACTGAAACACGTCATCGCTTTGACGTCCCCTGCATAAATAGGCAAGGACTGCCCCTTTCCTCCAGTAGTTTCAGGCTCCAAGCAGCTGGAGAAAGTTCTGAGCCTGGGTCTGGGCTCTCTCAGCACAAATAAGCAGAGCTACTTTAAACTCTTAAATTTAACTTAAATTTACCTTAAATTATCTCTTAAACTTTTAGATTTGTTGTTTTAAAAGCAGAGTCAGTTTTTTGCTTACCGGTTTTCTTATTGCAGGGCAGAAGGGGCGGCTGTTTGAGGTGTCCTTCGCTGTTGCTGACAGCGTCTGTTTCTTTCTTTTTCTCCCCCCCCCCCTCTGATTTTCTTCCCCGACACTATAACGAGCGTCGGGGGACGGATCCGGTACTACTGCCTCCCTGCTCCCGAACCCGCTTGAAGGGGTGAGGAGCAGGTAGCAGGCTTGAGCCGCAGCACCGGAGAGCAGGGAGAAGCAGGTGCTTTCAGGTGGCGGCTGCAGCGCCGGAGCCGAAGCCACGGTTCGGCTGAGCTCCAACGCGGTTTAACGCCCTTCCCCTCCCCGCGGAAGAGGTGAATCTGAGGTAGGTGATAGTGCGGGTGAGGGGGGAGGACTGGAGGCCTCATTGGTTAGGGGCCTTGCAAATCGAGCGTTTCGGCAGGGCCGCATGAGTTCGCGCGGGAAGCGTGCCGGTGGCCATTTTATCACGGCAGACTTGGAGGGGTTAGTGTGAGTGCCTGCAGGCTCCAAAAATCTCAGTTTAATTGTGGAATTGTGCAACAGAATATAATTTGATATCTGTGCAGTGTAGTTTATACAAAAAAAAAAAGATTTCACTTGGAAATTGCAAGTTAGTATGCCGGCTCGGCCACGCTGTTTAGTTTGTGGCATGAGGCGCAGCACAGTGTTGGAGTCCGGGGTGTGCAGGGGCTGCACCCACGAGGCAGCCATCATGGAAAAAGTGCTGGACTTGAGGACCGGAGAGCAATTGGCGGTTACTCAGGAAGAAGGAGAAGTCCTGCCCTTGTCGCTAGTCCCCTCGGAGCCAGTAGCCGGGCTGTCTTCTGGAATAGGACCTTCTCCTCCGCTAGGCTGGGCCCAAGTGGGGGGGTCTACCGTAGTCGTGCCGGATTTCTTCAAATTTATGCAGCAGGCTTTTGCCTTGTTGCAACCCGGAATGGCGGCACCTCCTCCAGTAGCTCAAGGGGTGAAGCGGCTTGGTTCCTCATTGTGATTGGAGGAGGGGTCTTCCCCTGCCAAGAAGAGTAAGGGGGTGGGGGTTGAGGGCCCAGCATCTCCGCTCTGGGGGAATCTAGAAGCGGCTGACGGAGAAGTAGAGGAGGTCTTGGGTGACGAGTTAGAAGAAGGGGAGTTGCCTGACTCAGAACAGCAGGCTAGAGTAGTCAGAGTGTTCAGACGAGAGGCACTGCCAGCTCTGATCGTCGAGACTCTCAAAGCGTTGAACATGCCCTCAGCGGTACCGTCTTCGGAAGAAGTGTTGGAGGATCCGCTGCTGCAGGCGGTGCGGACGTCCCAGCGAGTGTTCCCCATTCATAGAGTATTTAGGAACATGATTCAGGAGGAGTGGGATTTGCCGGAAGCTGCTCTAAGAGGTTCTAGGGCTTTGGCTAGGCTATATCCACTCTCCGACCAGGATAGGGAGCTTTTTCACTCTCCTAAGGTAGATGCGGCAGTATCCGCAGTTACTAAGAAGACTACGATTCCGGTGGAGGGCGCCGCAGCATTGAAAGATGTTCAAGACAGGAAATTAAATACCGTGTTGAAGCAGGTGTTTGATATTAGCGCTCTGTCCATGCAGGCCTCGATAGCGGGGGCATGGGTGGTGAGAGGCTGCCTGCGATGCTCCCAGATGTTACCGGGGGATCAGTTGGGTGAGCAGGTTGCTGAAATAGCGCGGATGGAGTCAGGGACCGCCTATCTAGCATATATCCATTACGACCTCATTAGGGGGCTAGCTAAGAGTCTGGCTTCCATAGTGGCGGCGCGGCGCTATCTATGGTTGAGAAACTGGTCTGCCGACGGTTCCTCTAAGGCTCGTCGGAGCAAGCTTCCTTTTAGGGAGAAGCTTTTGTTTGGAGAGGATTTAGATAAGTTGGTTAAGGATCTCAGGGAATCTAAAGGGGGATGATTGCCTGAGGACAAACCTAAGCAGGGCCGGATGTCTATAGGGCCCAAGGGGGTTCAGAGAGAATTTTGTAGGTTTCAGTCCTCTCGCTTTGGCCAGGGGCAGCGCGGAAGGTTTCCAGTGCGAGGCCGGGGATTTCGGGGGGCGGGCAGAGGTTTTGCGCCCTTTCAATCCTCAAGCCTTAAAAAGCCACAATGAGATAAGGGGGGCTCAGGTGGGGTTCGTGCCCGTGGGGGGTTGTTTGCGGGAGTTTTACCCTGCCTGGGTCCACCTTACGTCAGACCAGTGGGTGCTGGAGATCATTCGAGAGGGCTATGCGCTAGAGCTCCATCGACTGGTGTTAGATTCTTTTGTCCAGTTGTCTTGCAGAACCCCACAAAAGGTCCGGGCAGTTCGGGAGACACTGCTGCCGCTGCTGAAGCTCAGGGCAGTGGTGCCCGTTCCCTCAGACCAGTGGTTCCAAAGAAGGAAGGCACTTTTCGGCCGATTCTAGATTTGAAAAGAGTGAATCGATGTCTCCGGGTAGTCCATTTTTGTATGGAGACGTTGCAATCCGTGATTGTGGTGGTCAGAAAGGGAGAGTTCTTGACGTCTTTGGACCTCATGGAGGCTTATCTGCATAACCCCGTTCGGCAGGAGTATCAACAATTTCTGCGATTTGCGGTTCCCATGGGACATTTTCAATTCCAGGCCTTGCCTTTTGGTCTGGCGATGGCGCCTTGAACTTTCACCAAGATCATGGTGGTGGTGGCAGCAGCACTCCGCAAGGAAGGGGTGCTGGTGCACCCATATTTGGACGATTGGTTGATTCGAGCAAAGTCAAAGGAAGAGAGCACCACCGCCAGGGTAGTACAGGTATTAGAGAGCCTGGGCTGGGTGGTCAACTTTGTGAAGAGCAGGTTGGTCCCCTCGCAGTCTCTGGAGTATTTGGGGGCGTGGTTTGAGACATAGCAGGGAGCAGTGTTTCTCCCGGATCAGCGAGCCCGCGGTTTGCGAGAGCTCGTGAGGAGTTTCCTATCTTGGCAGGCGCCGACTGCGTGGCAGTAATCTGCAGGTGCTCGGGACGATGGCGGCCACGATCGAGGTGGTGCCCTGGGCCAGAGCTCACATGAGACCGTTGCAGAGGGTCCTGCTCCGGCGATGGTCTCATCAATCGAATGCGTTATCCCGGCAGTTGGTCTGTCCGCCGGAGGTGCGACAGGAACTTCGCTGGTGGTTATGGACGGAGAGTTTTGAGACAGGGATGCCTCTGGAGCCTCCATCCTGGAGACTTTTGATGGCGGATGCCAGTCTGTTGGGATGGGGAGCGCATTGCGAAGGGAGATTAGCCCAGGGGCAGTGGTCTCTGATAGAGAAGGAGTGGTCGATCAACAGGTTGGAGATGAGAGCGGTGTATTTGGTCCTTCTGGAGTTTCAGCCGTGGCTGCGTGGGACGGCGGTGCGGGTGCTGTCCGACAATGCAACGACAGTAGCCTACATCAATTGACAGGGCGGCACAGGAAGTGTAGCGTTAGAGGAAGAGGCGAGTCAGCTGTTGAACTGGGCCAAGCTGAATTTGAGGAGTCTGTCGGTGCAGCACGTGGCTGGAGTAGACAATGTCGAGGCGGATTTTCTAAGTCGCCGCAGGGTGGATCCCGGAGAGTGGGTGCTTCACCTGGAAGTCTTTGCTCTGGTAGTGCAGCACTGGGGACCTCCCATCATGGATCTAATGGCGACATTCGACTCGGCAAAGGCAGCCCGATTTTACAGCAGAAGGTGAGAACAGATGTCGGAGGGGCTCGATACGTTGGCGCAGAGGTGGCCGGCGGAGGGCCTTCTCTATGTCTTTCCGCCTTGGGCTCTCATAGGCCGAGTGGTACAGTGCATAGAGGGGCACGCAGGCCGTGTAGTTCTGGTGGCGCCCAATTGGCCCAGAAGGCCTTGGCATGCGGACATGGTGCAGCTCTTAGTGGACAAGCCGTGGAGACTGCCGCAGCGGGAGGATCTGTTGCTTCAGGGGCCATTACGTATGCCCCGGGTGAATCGGTTCTCGCTTACGGCATGGTTCTTGAAAGGGCTAGGATGAAGGCCAAGGGTTATTCCGCGGCAGTCTTTTCTACATTGTTGAAGGTGCGGAAGCGATCTACGTCATTGGCGTATATTCGGGTCTGACGCATTTTTGAGGCCTGGTGTGCACAGCGGAAGCTGCGGCCCTTAGGAGCGTCAGTTCCACAAATTCTTTCATTCTTGCAGGATGGTGTGGAGAAGGGTCTCACGGCTAGTTCTTTGCAAGTGCAGTTGGCAGCGATATCTTGTTTCCAGGGTAAGATACAAGGTCAGCTGTTAGGGACGCACAGGGACATTCGGAGATTTTTGCATGCTGTGTTACTCATGTGTCCTCTGCGTCGGTGTTCGGTGCCGACATGTGATCTGAATTTGGTGTTGGATGCCTTGGTCAGAGAACCATTTGAGCCTTTAGGTAAGGCCTCGCTGAAGGATGTGACGTTGAAGACTATTTTTCTGGTAGCGATTTGCTCCGCTCGCAGAATTTCAGAGTTACAGACTTTGTCCTGTAAGGAGCCGTATCTTTCCTTCTTCAATCACAAGGTGGTGTTGCGTACGGTGCCAGCATTCTTACCTAAGGTGGTTTTGGTGTTTCATGTTAATCAGGTGGTGTCTCTTCTGGTATTCTTGGGGGAACAGGAGGAAACAAAGGAAAGTAGATTGCATTTGCTTGATGTTAGGCGCATGCTCAAGAGATACCTCCGTGGAACGGCGGCCTTCCGAAGATCGGACAGGTTCTTTGTATCATTTGGAGGGCCGTGGAAAGGGGAGGCGGCTGCGAAGTCATCCATTTCCAGATGGTTGAAAAATTTAATTTAATTTAATTAGCAGGTTTTTATATACCGCAACTTCCATAGATCAGCTGCGGTTTACAAAGAACAACAATGAACAAGCAAGGCTGTTTTACAAGGAACGGCAGTAAACATCATGCTGTTTTTACATATAACAGTGTTAACAGTAATAACAATTTCGGTAATAACAATAATGGGTTCAATCTATCAGAACAGGTTGATAGTTGAGAACTATATACATTGAACATGTTTAGAACTAAATACAGTTTTAAATAGAATCTCTGGTTATTTTACAAGGTATTAGTACACATTCCAGGTCGAGGGTCAATTATCATTGCTGGTGCGGCTATCCCTTTTCATGTTGTGTTGGTGAGTTTGATACGGAAGCATAATGTGTTGAGAATAGGTATGTTTTGAGTTTTTTCCTAAACTCTATGATTTGGGGTAATGATCTTAGTTCAGCTGGGGTGTTGTTCCACAGTATGGGGGCGGCATGGGAGAAAGCTTTCTTGTTCGTTGATTTTTTGGCTTTTATAAATTCCTTTGGTGTTATTAACTTATTTAATTGGTCTCGTCTTTGAAGGTTGTGACTGAGTTCCTTGGTGATTAGGTTATTTACAGTACAGGGTGCCGTATTATTTAGGGCTTTGTATGTGGTTAACAGGGTTTTGTACTGTATGCGGCATTGGATTGGGAGCCAGTGTAGGGATTCTAAGATAGGCGTAATATGTTGGAAGGGAACTGTTTTTATGATGGTCTTGGCTGCTGCATTTTGTGCTAGTTGTAGTTTTTTTAAGTTTTGATTTGTTACGCCTAATAAGGTTAGGTTTGCAAAGTCAAAGTGGGGGGTTATGATAGCTTGTATTATGCGTTGAAAATCCTGGAGGTGCAATAGGGGGCGGAGTTGCTTTAATATTTTAAGTTTGAAATAAACTTTCTTTGTTATATTTCTTATCTGTGAGTCCATACTAAGGTGTTTGTCCAGTATTACTCCTAGGTACCGTATTTCAGTTTTTATTTTGATATCATTGTTTTGCAGTGAGATATGTGGTGGAGGGGTGAATGAAGTGTTTTTGGTTACTATTAGGGCTTCCGTTTTTGCGTGGTTAATATATAAGTTATTTTTGTTTAGCCAATTGTTTATTTCGCTGAGGCAAGTATTGATAAGTAATGTAGGGATGTTTGGTATAGTGAAAGGTACATACAACATTATATCGTCTGCGTAGATGTGATATAATACATTGTGTTTTTTGAATATTTGGCAAATGTGTTTTATGTATATATTAAATAGAAGCGCTGACAGGGCAGAGCCTTGGGGGAGTCCTAGTTCCTGATTGTATGTTTTTGATGTAAGGTCACCGATGCGGACCGTTTGGGTTCTGTTGCTTAAGTATGAGGAAAACCATTTTAGAACAGTGGATTTTATTCCTATTTGTTGCAATTTACTTATCATCGTTGTATGGTGAACACTGTCAAAAGCAGCAGATATGTCAATGAAAATGAGTAGGAATGCCTGTTTTGAGCTATCAATGCCTCTTACGAGCGTATCAATTAGGACTGTTAGCAGAGTCTCCACCCCATGTCGAGGGCGGAACCCATACTGCTGATTGTCAAGGGGGGCTGAGCTGTCGATGTATTCCTGTGTCTGGATTTGAACTGCTTTTTCGATCAATTTAGCCAGAAATGGAATACTTGATATGGGTCTGTAGGACTTAGGTGATGATTTATCAAGAGTGGAGTTTTTTAAGATAGGTCGGATTTGAGCATGCTTTAGTGATGGGGGTAAGTACCCATTTTTTAGTGAAAGATTTATTATGGGGAGTATGAATTGGGATAGTATAGATATTGAGTTTTTTAGCCAATTCACTGGGCATGGGTCCAGGAGTGAGGTTGTGGTATTAATATTTGTTATAATGTTCTTGAGTGAGACAGTAGTTAGGGGTTGGAAGTCCGTCCATTCGTCAGTATGTTGGATTTGAGGTGGTTGTTTAGGACTTGGTAACTGGGGGTTGGACGTGATTTTATTCATGTAATAGTTTGCCATTTCCTGTGGTGAGATTTCTACAGTGTCGTTGCTGGAGTTGTGGTTGGTGTTTGTTAGTTTTTGGGCTATTGAGAATAGTTCCCTAGGTTTATTTATTGCATTGTTTATTATAGAGGTATGGTAGTTTTTCTTGGCATTGTTAGTTGCTTGTTTGTATGAGTTAAGGAGAGTGAAGTATGAGTCCTTATTAATGGTGTTTTTATTTTTTCTCCATTTGCATTCAGCTTTCCTTAGTTTTCTTTTTAGTAGGTGTAATGTGTTATTATACCAAGGAGCTTGTGCAGCTTTAGTACGAGTGTTTTTCTTGGTCACCTGTTTATTAGCAGCTGCATTGTGAATGATTTCGTGCCAGTTTGTTACTGCCGTGTCGAGGTCCTGCGGAGTGTTAGATAGTTTGGGGATTATTAGGTCTAGGAATTCTTCTTCATTATATCTTTTTTTTTTGTAAACTCTATTTATTGAAAACCAAATAATACAGAACATGCAAAACAATATTTAAAAAATAACAACAAATACATCAAAAAATGGCATTTCTACTGATCTCCCAGACCTGGATTCCTCAGCAAATCAATCATACAAATACAGCAAGAAAAAAGAATTTACAATATTCCCCTCTCCCCCCCTTTCCCCACCAACCTCCCTGCCACCCCACAGCCTCCCCCTTCAGCAACCAACCCCCCATAGTGAACATGCATATTAATTATATTATTAATATCCTACGACCTTCTCATCCCAATTGAAGATATCTTTTAAATCTGTGGGGTAGTGTGGATGTTTGTGTTCGTCTTACTGTCGTGTTGTTTATTGTGATATTGAAGTTAATGAGGTGATGGTCTGACCAAGGGGTTGGGGTGCATTTGAGGGAGTTGGGGTTATAGATTTTGTGAAGGACATCTGGCAGCAGGACCAGGTCAAGTATATTACCTTTCCTGTGTGTGCTGTTGGTTATTATTTGGTGAAAATCCATGTCTGTGGTGGCATCGAGAAAGAGAGAGGCATTCGATGCTGCTAAGGAGGGGAGGTTAAAATCACCGAGCATTAGTATAGGGTTCTGATCAGTGGAGGAGCTTAGGTAATCGATTAAAGGGTCAAGTCCTTCTGCTGATTGGTCTGGGGGTCTATATATCAGACAGATTGTTATTGAGCCAATTTTCATAATGATTGTATCGATGTTTGTGGGTAGTTTGGATTGTAATTTTTTTGCTTTGAGTTCTTTTTTGGACATTATTAGCACTCCACCGCCTTTTTTGTGGGTTCTATGGGTGTAAAAGGTGTCATAGTTATTATTGTTTAGTTGGTTTATGTAGACGTTATCAGATTCTGTTAGCCATGTCTCAGTTACACATAAAACGTCTGGGGTGTTGTTTTCTAGTATATCTGTGAAAATGGGTAGCTTATTCTTCATTGATCTGGCGTTAATTAGGGTTATAGATAAGTAATCAGTACTTATACATGGGTTAAGGTTTTTAGTCTGAGTGTGTGCTGTGTATTTTAAATGGATTAGTCTACTGTGGTTCACCTTGGGATGGTGTTCTTGGTAAGGTTGCCATTCTGAGGGGCTGTTTCTTATTGGGCTGTGTATGATTGGTATGTTTTTGAAGTTATTTTTATTTAGGCTGTTGGCAATGATAGTTAGTATAGAGATAGTGAGGCAAATTATTGATAATCTAGTTTTGGAGAAGCTAATTAATGGCATTTTGGCTTGAGTGGTGAGGGATAGTGTACTGTCAATTGTGGGTATAGGGTGAGGTAGGGTATTAGGAGGTATTGTTAGTAGTGAAAAGGGTTTTACTGAAAACGGTAGCCCAGTTGGGATGGGCTGGCAGTAGTAATAGTATGTGTGAATGAAACTGGTCGCAGAGACTGATTGTGAAGCTGAGGAGGTAATATGACAATAATGTAACAGTAGAGTTGTGTTCAACAGTATTAGGTATAGTATATCCAGTACTGGCTACTGGCAACAGTATTAGGTATAGTATATCCAGTACTGGCTACTGACAACAGTATTAGGTATAGTATATCTAGTACTGGCTACTGACAACAGTAATTAAATATTGTTTATCTATTACTGGCTACTGACAACAGTAATTATATATGGGGTCACTGATAACATTGGATAATAAAATAAAGATTGGTACCATCTACAGTCGTGGATTGTGTTGTAACTACTTACAACTGTAATTATTGGAACTAACAACAGCTACTGGCAACAGTAGTAGGATGAAAAGCTACTTGCACCTGTAGTTAGGTATAATTATCGGTACTGACAACAGTATCAGCTTAAATAACAGTACTAACAATAGTAACGATACCGGCATTGGCAACAGTTAAGGATTGAGGTAATACTGCTATCAACAGTAATGGTGTATCAAATCAGATTAGTCTGTGGCAGTGTCAGTTAAGTAGCGTTTGTCGAAGGTATACTTGCTGTGATTAGGAATCCTTATAGATGTGGTATGCGAGCTCGACCTAGAGGGAGCTCAGCAGTTCTTGTACGTAGGTGTTGAGCGATGTGACTTTCTTCGTTGATTCTTTAGCAATCTGGGAGATTTTCGGTGCCTTAGCCTAAGGGCCGTGCCAAAGGGCCCTCTGGCGAGGCCCTCAGGCGCGGGTGCGCCTGACGGCGCGAACTTTTAAAGTCCCTTGCTCGCCCCCGATTGGACGCTGCGATGCCGGTGCTTTTCCAGCTACCGGAGGCTCTATCCCCCGACTGGGGAGAGCTGCTGATGGTAGCAGGGATGAAGAGGACCACGCGCCCGACGGCGCGAACTTTTAAAGTCCCTTGCTCGCCCCCGATTGGACGCTGCGATGCCGGTGCTTTTCCAGCTACCGGAGGCTCTATCCCCTGACTGGGGAGAGCTGCTGATGCTAGCAGGGATGAAGAGGACCACGCGCCCGACGGCGCGAACTTTTAAAGTCCCTTGCTCGCCCCCAATTGGACGCTGCGATGCCGGTGCTTTTCCAGCTACCGGAGGCTCTATCCCCCGACTGGGGAGAGCTGCTGATGGTAGCAGGGATGAAGAGGACCACGCGCCCGACGGCGCAAACTTATAAACACACTTGATAACACCCAAATGCACGATGCGAAGCCGGTGCTTTTCCAGCTACCGGAGGCTCTATCCCCCGACTGGGGAGAGCTGCTGATGGTAGCAGGGATGAAGAGGACCACGCGCCCGACGGCGCGAACTTTTAAAGTCCCTTGCTCGCCCCCGATTGGACGCTGCGATGCCGGTGCTTTTCCAGCTACCGGAGGCTCTATCCCCCGACTGGGGAGAGCTGCTGATGGTAGCAGGGATGAAGAGACGATTGAAGGAGACGATTGCGGCTGCGTATATTTTGAAAGGAAAGGTGGTGCCGGAGGGTCTGCGAGCTCATTTGACTAGGGCGCAGGCGGCGTCTTGGGCAGAGTTCAGTTTAGTTCCGGCCGAAGACATCTGTAGGGTGGCGACTTGGTCGTCGTTGCATTCCTTTGCCAAGCATTATAGTCTGGATGTGCAGGTGGCTGGAGATGTCTGTTTTGGATCTGCAGTATTTCAGGCTGGGCTTGCAGAGCCCTCCCGTTGATATTCACTGATCTGTTACATTCTCAATGATTCTGGGACTGGACTAGAGGGACGAAAAGGAAGATGACATTAGACTTACCTGCTAATTGTTGTTCCTTAAGGAACTCTAGTCCAGTCCCGGATACCTCCCGGTATATTGTTTGTTTGTTTTTTCAGCCTGAAGTTACTGGTGGGCAGTGACGTATTTTTTAAGGAGGGTTCTCTGTAGAGCTCAGTTGGAGGGAGCGGCTGGCTTCCTCTTGCAGCAGTACTTTCTTGCCTTTGGAGGTACATTTGCGTCCAGTAAGGCGTTGTTTTACCTGTTTAGGCTGCTGCCTTAAGGATGCGAAGATTTAAAAAAAAAAAAAGGTGTTTGGTTCAGTTTAGTGAGTTATTTAATTATTAATTTAACTACTTATTTGTTGCTCTGCTGAGTCTGCTTTGTCAATAGGTACTGGAGGAAAGGGGCAGTCCTTGCCTATTTATGCAGGGGTCGTCAAAACGATGACGTGTTTCAGTCTCCTAAGCTGCTGGAGGAGATTCTAAACTCAATGGTTCCGGGACTGGACTAGAGTTCCTTAAGGAACAACAATTAGCAGGTAAGTCTAATTTCATCTTTCTTCAGAAATTCCCTGGCACTCAGGACAGTTTATTGTTTTACTTGGAGCTGCTTACAGGTTTCTACAGATATTTGGATTTTTTAGTGATGCAGCGCCCCAATTTGTAAAATTCCTAACCTGCCCAAATGGTTGACCAGCACATTTTTTATCATGCTGGGAAGGAAAATTCATGTAGCTGAGGTGGTATTCATCCATCAGTCCCTTAGATTTGCTCTTCTGCTTTTTTGAGAATTTGACAGAATCCCTAGAGTATTATAGATCAGAAGTCCAATGGCTACATTGTTTTCTAAATAAAACTTTGGAAAACACAGTTATCCAGTAGGAAAAATTTTCCAGGTCAAATATGTGAGTAAAGCTGTATAACTGAAGCTTAGCAGATATATACGATTCTTTAATAACACGCAGCTTTTAAAGCAACATGGAGTTAAATACGGACTTCCTAACTTGGTATCGCAAGTATTGCATCTTGAGAGTAAAGATTTTTGCATGGTATATGCAGCAGTCGTGTGTCACCTGTTGTGGTTGTGTACCGCATGACCTTAGCAGAAACTGCAACGCTTCATACCCTAATGTGTGCTAGCGGCACTCGCACTTAACGCCACCTCAGTGGGTGGCCTTAAGTATGTCTGTATTAAGTGCACCTGTGCAAATTACAAAGCTGATGATGAATACATTAGTAACCCCGTGCTAACTGTAATATGCAGTCCAAGCCTACTCTCTGCTCCTACCTCATTATGCAGTAGCATGGAATTAACCACGCTCTTTTTGGTGTGCTAGTTGTACTAGAGCTCTGGACAAGCTGTCAAACAAAATAGGTTAGAAAATATCTATAAAGATGCTATGGTAATTGAAAGCAAAAGTGACCCTTCACCGTGACTGCTGTAATGTAACTGTGAGGATTTCTAAGTTGGGGCGTCACTGGGCGCTGTGCAGAGAGCTATAAAGAGCCAGGCTTTTGCCAAAGCATTAGCAATGTTTGGTATAAAAACAAGTCCTAATTAGAGCATGCAGGCAGAAAGACATAATTACACAAGCTTGCAATGGCATAGACTCGGCAAGGAAATAACATCCCAGTGTAATAGGAGAAACAGCACATACATAATTCTAGATGCTCATGTTGTTAAAAAAAGAAAATAAAAAGTTGGGCATAGACAAGGAACTGTTTAAATGTTAAATCACAGCTCTCTGCATGAAGCTTCGTAGACAAATATGAGGAGATTGAATGTTGGGATACGGAAAAGGAATTGTAATTATACACAATGGAATTGCTGCCTATCGGGTGCTATTTTGCCTGAATATGGTTCACTTTAGTCCCTCTATGCTAATAACAATGCGTCATTTGGTGTATTGTGAACATGCCTAGAGGGAATCCCATTACAACCTTAAGAACTAAGTGAAGTCCAAATGCTGACACCTGACTTTCACAATTCCCTGCAAAAGCCTGCAACACTGATACTTAAAAAGGAGGCACTAAAAGTTGCACTAAACATTTTTGTTCATGCATGCGATGAAAACATAACATGTGCACAAGCATTTATTTAATTTCAAAAGGTTTTTAGATTCTGCGTCTCCATACAGTTTCACATGGATTACACAAAAGAGACTAGCATTCTCCATCACAAGGTACAATCTAAAGGGTTGCTATTTAAATTCTGCTTAAATAAAATATGCTCCATATAGTGAGCAATGCTGAATATATGTGGAAGTAGAGTGTTCAGCGCCAGAGTTATCTGGATGGCAGCTTTTTTGCTTTCCTAAATTTATCTGGATGGTTCTCTGGATAGCAGATGTAATATCGCTGCTCTATGGCTAACTCGCACTCCGGCCAGTCTTCATCAACACATTGCACCAATAGTGCTGTGGCAGTCTGGAAGCACTACCCATATAGTGCTATTGAAAACACAAGGATGATGCCACCCAATGGAATTATCTGGATAATAGCTTCCATTATCCTAATAATTCTTTTTAAATATTGACCCGTAAAAGATTAAAATACAATTCAAAAATTGCAATAGGTATCTCCTTCACCCAACAATATCCATACAAATTTTGAAAATCTATGGATAGTGGAATTATATATTCACTGGCCATTGATGGATGTACAGCTTCTTTGGAATATCAGCCTAGTGATTGCTAGAGAGCTGCCAGCCAAGTCCATTGACTTATTTGATTATAACACCTTTTCCGAGACTTCGCTGTGTGTCAGCATTTGTGCAAATTATCATCCCACATCAAACGTGCCCTTTCTGGCAAAAGTCATTAAGGAAATTATGGCAATTCAAGTGATTACTTATCTGGAAGACTAGGGGGGGGGGGGGATGTGTTTGGTCCCGTGCCAGGCAGAATTAGACTGAGTGTGAGCACAGAAACTGCCGTAGCTGCTATCGATGATTTTATGGGATAGTTAAATAAGGAAGAAACAGTTCGCTTAGTTCCGACTTGAATCATCATGCAAAAATTCAAAGCAAGCCTTAAAACTTATTTTTTTGAGTGTGCCTTTCAATGAAAATCTGGCCCACTGTTAATTTTTTCTTTCTTATCCCTCGTTGCTCCTTTTATTCTCCCGTTTCTAAGTTTGGTTGTCTTTTGGCACATATTTGGTGTTCAATTACACTCCTCCCCTCATGTCTCCACTGTCTTGTCTAGGAATGTTACATGTCTGTTTTTTAGAAGATGTTGCTTTTTTTATTGTCTGTCTCCAGTTTCTTTTCTTGAGCTGTAAACTGCTATGATGTGTATAGTATTAGCAGTATAACAAATGTGAAATAAATAACTAAAGATGGTAAGTGTTTTTGATTTAGTGCTTCTTGATCTTCAGTGCAACTAATGTGAGGAAGTGGGTATTGATGATGTTATGTTTCAGTTGATATCTTCATTTTTTGAGAGAATGGTCCTCTTCCGTTAGGGTGAGAGGGTCGCTGTTTAGATCACAAGAGATGGTCTGTAGGGTGACTCAAGGGTCATCATTGTCCACATTGTTTTGTAATATTTTGATGATCTTGTCTTTGAGCCTAATAGCAGACGAAATACAGTGGGTGGTCCTGATGTAAACGACGTGTCTAGGTCAATGGATCACAAGGAGATAGAATGATGGATTGAGGATAGACATCTATTTCTGAGTGAAGCAAAGACTGAACTATTTTGGATTCTCTGAACAGGGTAAATTGATACCAAGTTAATAAAGTGGAAGTGGAAACAGTGAAGAAAGTAAGATATTTTGGGGATGCTGTTGAATGGGTGTGGTGATTTGAACTTCCAGATTTTCATGGTGACAAATATGACCTTTTGGAGGCTCCAATAAGTAGGTAAATTGAGGCCATATTTGGATGTGGCCTCATTCAGGATCATGATGCAGGTAGCTTATTTTAACCATGTTGGACTATAGAAATAGTCTGTTAAGCTGCCAGGAAGATCTGTGAAACAACTTCAGGTTTTTCAGAATACAGTAATGTGGATGAATATATGTAAAAGGAAACAACGTGCAGTACCATTTTTACCTAGATTACATTGGTTTGTGGCTTGGGAATGAGGTTTGTTTAACCTGTTTAGACTAGTTTTTAGCAAGTTTTAGCTATTTTTTAATTTTGGAGTAGTGGGCGACTTAAAAAGAATAATTTATGAGTGGAGTGCTGAGTTGAGGATGTGTGGGAGGTGAAGGTATTTTATGATTTAAAATTGTATATGTGAAGTTTGTATTGCTTTATTTAATCTCTAATAGTGAACTGCACAGACCAGCGAGTCCTAGCTGCTGGGGGCAGTATATAAGAGAAAAATAAGATGCGTTTGCATTGGAATTTGAAAAGAGTGGTGGGGACAGACTAGAGGATTCTTTCTGTGAATGCTCTGTGGATCTTTGCCATCACTATTATCTATCTTCAAATCTGTGCTGATTCAACTCCCTTTTATGTATCTACTACCATGTGCTCTATCTTAATATCGGTGGAGCAGCATAGCATTGAGGGCCACCACAGGAGCCATCTTTCATTCTCTTACTTACTTACTCTCCCTGCAGTTGGAGAAGAAGGCACACTTTCCTGCTACTGACTCCTAGGGGCTGTACAAGGATGAGAGGTGCTCTAAGCGAACCTTCCATCCTGCCACCCCTTCCCTTTGTCATTGCCGCTGCCACCCCGTCTCCAGGGCGGTGGGTTTAAAACTGTATCACGTGCTTGCCTAAACTTGCTGGCGCTGTGTCGTGGTTCTTGGCTTATGCAAACCAGAAGTCTGCATCGGATGGGGGCGGAAGCGGCTGCTCATACAAGCTGGGAACCGCGACGCAGCACCTGTGAGGATTGGTAAGTGCTGCGTCGTGGTTTTAAACCGATTGCCACCATTGCAGGACACCGATGCTCTAGGCGACCACTTAGTTTGCCTAATGGTAACTCCCACCCTTCTGATTCCACAGCACCTCTTCTTAAGCTCAATGGGCTACACAGTCCTTTTTTAAACTCACAGACCCGCTGATTTCTTGATGAAAAGTGAGGTCTGTGGTAACAAATGGATTGTGTTTCAAAAATGTCTATGAGATCCGCAGTATTTGGAGCCAGAGGAAAGTCAGGCAGATAGATGTCAGAAACAGTTGGCATTAGGGGTTATAACGGAGGATGAAGAAAAGGTGTTGAGAGTTTATGTTCAGAAATACGGGTCCTTCCCCTACATCGTGGTAAGAGATTGGGGAGAGGCCCTTTCAACTCTTGTTAAAATTATGATGAACTTTAATTTTGAACCTGACTACGCTGATGTTCCTCCATGTAACTTTCTTCAGATCACTTACCCTCCATTCATTCAAAAGTTTTTAATTTGTTTGTTTTAGTCAACGGATGACTAAAGTGATGATGGAATCAGAAGAACTATCCTGTATAGCTCTGTGCGGTCTGATGGCATTGTGTAAATAGAACATTTAATATTTTCAGCGTTTGAGGTGACCCTGAGACCTTCTGGATTTTCTTTTCAGCTCAAGTTGTTTTTATTTACATAGATGCTTGCTTTACCTGGTACACTTCAAACTCAAAGGGTCTGATTTATAAATATGGATATGAAAGAGAAGCAAATCCTTTCCAAGACAAACAACAGATATACAAGTGCACGTATGGAAGACAATTCTATAGCAGGGTGTCTCTAAAGGAGATCACATTGGCGCATATGTGGACCCTAAAGAACCATATGCTCCAATGAACCTGTATAAAACTGACTCCCAAAAACTCCCGCTCATTACACCTGCTCTGAGTGTGTATCTGTAGGTACACACTCAGAGCCAATACCTGTGTTTTATAAAGTTCGCTCCTGAGTGCTGATCCCACTCCCACTCTGCCTCTTAGACCATTGCCCCGTAGGAATACTTCCATGTATTTTGCATAAAAGAAGGCATTATATTTTCTGAGTTCCTACTTTTATGTATGTATACCCCCAGACAATTGTATAAGTATTGTGATGGGGCCTGTGGTTAGAGGCCTATTTAGCCCTATATAGGCGGTTGCCTAGGGCGTATGCACAAGTAATTGCTCTGGCCTTGTAAATAAAAAGTCTTTCAGAGCAACTTGAAATGAAAAGTGGGTTTTATTCCCCGTCCCGCTCGGACATTGTCAAAGGAAACAGAAACTTTAAATCAGATAAGCTTAGCAACAAAAGTGGTGACACACGTATTTTCTCTTGTTATATTCACAGAGTTCTCTTCATCCAGTATTTACATCATACGGTTGCATTTAACACAGACACTGCAATCCATAGGAATATCCTCTTGCAGACTAGCAGCGTCTTCCCATATCATTTCCCCAGCACTACTCACACTGCTGGTATCAGACCCTTCATGAGAATGGTATTCCGCTATAGTGTCTTGTGACACTTCACTATAACAGTCAATGGAGGCTTTTCTCCCTTTGGGTCTATATCTCTCTCTGTAGCTGGTTCTGCCTGGGCTTGCCTCCCAGAACATTAGCTCTGAAACATCTTGCTTCTTATGTCTGTAATCAGAACCCCGCCCTTTGCAGTTATAAGCTGTAAACTTCTCTTTGTTATTATAGGGAAGTTTCCTTCTCTCTGCAGGGCTTGTCTTTATGCTTGGCTCTCTATAGCCTTTGCTTCTAGCCTCCCGGGCTGGTTGAACAGGAATATATTTGTTCCTAACTTTACACCTATTTCTTAAACTGTAGCCATGCATGGAGTGCCCATCCCCCAACACTTCCCTCTCACCGTGACCTCTGCCTTGAGCTGGCAAATACTGGCCTCTGGGGTAGTGAGGTAATCCTGGCTTCTCTCCAAAGCTATTCTTGGTAGCAGGTCTTCCCTTAGTGCAGCTTGCCTTGAACCTTCCTTCTCGAGAGCTGGAGACAGACTCACTTCCTGACTCCTCGTGAGAAGAATTTCCTCCCAGCAATCCCCTGGGGCTTCTGTTCAGCTGACCTGGGACACACCTCCTGCTCCTCTCTCTCCTACTGCTTCCCGTGGTGATCCTGCTTCTGACTCTTCTCTCCAACTGACTGGAACCCTGCCCTAAATAATCCCTAGCTCTACACGTGACCTGGGGACTCTCACTCAGGTGTTCCTGATGGGACTTTTGTTTGCTACGTAGCAAGAATTTCCCTTGCTGCAGTGAATCATGGTGCCTAGTGCTGCTTTCTACAGCTGACTCTGAGGTAAGTCTTTCTTTTATCTTATTTTCCCTGGGCTGTGTGCCCCTTGCTGCATCACATATCCCCCCTCTTAAGATATTCCGTGCTGGTGCACTTTCATGCTCCCAGCCCGGAATACGCGACAAAGCGTCTGCATTAGTATGTAGCTTTCCCGCCCTATGGTGTATAGTAAAATTGAAAGCCTGCAGCGCCAGGTGCCAACGGGTGAGGCGAGGGTTGTGGTTCCTCATGGTACCTAACCATTTCAATGGTGCATGATCAGTAATCAGCACGAAATGTCTGCCGGTAAGGTAAAAGCGAAGTGATTCGATGGCCCACTTGATGGCCAAACATTCCTTCTCAATGGTTGAGTAGTTGCCCTCAGCCTTGGTCAATTTCCTACTCAAGTAGATGACGGGGTGCTCAGTACCCTCAAACTCCTGGGATAGGACGGCTCCCAGCCCCGATTCCGAGGCGTCCGTCTGCAGGATAAAAGTACGGTTAAAATCCACCCCATATAAAACTGGCGCCTTGCATAACTTCCCCTTTAGAAGTGTGAAAGCGTCCTCCGCTGCCTGTGTCCATTGTAAATTATTAGGCGCGTTTTTCCTCAACATATTTGTTAACACTGTACTCTCCTCCGCGAATCTAGGTATAAAACGCCTATAATATCCGATTAAGCCTAGGAAACTTCTCAGTTGTTTCTTATTTAGGGGACGCCTAAAATTCTGTACACTTTCCACTTTATCATGTAGTGGTCGGACCGTCCCATTTCCCACTAAGTGTCCTAGATACCTAACCTCGGTACCTCCAAATAGGCATTTTTCGGGATTTAGAGTCAGTCCAGCATCTCGCAAAGCCTTCAATACGGCCTCTACACGTGGAAGGTGCTGTGCCCAGGTGGTGCTGTGGATGACTATATCATCCATATATGCTACGGCGTAGCTGTGGTGAGGCCGTAGGACTTGGTCTACCAACCTTTGGCATGTTGCCGCAGCACCGTGTAGACCGAACGGCATGCGTTTAAACTGGAATAAACCCAGTGGTGTACTGAATGCTGTCTTGGGTCTGGAAGCACGGGTCAACGGTATCTGCCAATAACCCTTGGTAAGGTCGAGGGTGGTCAGATACCGTGCCTGCCCCAGTCTATCCAACAACTCCTCGATCCTTGGCATAGGGTAGGCATCGAAGAGTGATATGGTATTGACCTGCCTAAAGTCAATGCAGAAACGGAGACTGCCATCCGGTTTCGGTACCAGGACTACCGGACTACACCAGGGACTTTTAGACTCTTCAATCACGCCTAGTTGTAGCATCTCCTGAACTTGTGCAATAATCTCGCTCTTGCGAGCCTCCGGTAAGCGATAAGGTCGCAGTCGCACAATTTTCCCCGGGGGTGTGAGAATTTCGTGTGCGACCAGATTGGTCTCTCCCGGGACGGGCGTAAGGACATCCCTAAACCGTGTCAACAACTGGTCTAACTGGCCCCGTTGCTGCAAAGACAACCCTAGGCCAACCTTCGGTGCAGGGACTGTTTTACAGTCTGCAATTTGGGGACCTAAATCCTCTTCTAGATTTGTCTTAGCAGAGGCAGTAAGACCCTGTACCTCCCTCTGTCCGGTGGATCCAAACCCTTGGCCTCCCCTGCTGGTAGGGACTAGGTGGGTTACCTCCTCCACCTCTGGCGACCCAAATCGTTCACATATAAATTGTGCAACGCGGTCTCCTCTTTTGACCTCAAAGTCCTGCTCTCCAAAGTTAAACAGCAGTACTTTGACCTCTCCCCTGTAATCGGGGTCCACAACCCCCGCTCCGACATCGACAAAGTGCTTCGATGCTAAACCCGATCGGGGAGCGATCCGCCCGTAGCACCCAGGTGGCAGCTGGACTTGTAGGCCTGTATTAATTAAAGTCTTTCCTTTCTTCGGTACCACCCCTTCCACAGCACTAAAAAGATCAAAGCCAGCCGCATCGGCGGTTGCTTTCTGGGGGACCTGTGCGTCTGGGGACATTTTACAGACCTTTAATACAAAACCCTTTTTACCAGGTGTCACTACCTCTATTGGTGCTTTTTGGACAATTTCTTTCCTTGGGGTTTTAGCAAATAAAGGCTGGGGAATTACATTTACCAGGGCTTCCCCTTCATCATTGCTTTTTCCCATGACCTGGTCTTCTTCCTCTCCTTCCTTAGGTTGCCCTTGGGGTTCCTTTTCCTTAACCAGGCCTTTCTTTAGGCCTTCACCAAATGGGGGCCAGTCCCGGCCTAACACCAAATCAAAGGGTAGTTTGGGGACTACCGCTACCAAAATCTTTCTCCGAACCCCTAATCCTTGTATCCTCAGCTGGTACAGCGGATAACCAGTGGAAGATCCATGGATACACCTGATATTGGCTACTCCTTCGGCGTGACTCGGGGGAAAACCCCTCTGGGCCTGTATGGTTTCCCAAAAACGGCGAGAGACCATACTTTGGTCGGCCCCCGAGTCAAGCAAGGCCTTAGCTGGGACTCCCTGTATCTCTACATCCACTCGGAAACCTGCAGCTGTGTGGTGAACCTGGCCAGTAACAAGTGCTGTGCGAGACCTGCATTCCCTTTTAAAGTGTCCACTTTTCCCACACTTAAAACACTTTAACACCTTGTTACCTTCTGCTTTTATATACCTGGATTCCTGTGAACCCACCTTGTTCCTTAAAGACATATTAGCATTTCTTACAGAGTTGTCTAACCCTGACCTGCTGCTAGCGCTGGCTCCTTTGATTAGTTCAGCCTCAAAGAATCTTTCCGTTAGGTGCGCTGCTTCAGCAGAGGTTCTACAATTCTGTAGAGTAAGAAATGTTCTAACCTCTTCAGGTACTGCGTCAAAGAACTGCTCTAGTACAATTAGATCAAGTACTTCCTCCATTCGTTTACCCTCGGGTTCAAGCCACTTTAAAACCAACCCATGCACTCTGTGATACAGTGCCTTTGGTGTTTCCTCTGGTTGAATCCGGGTAGACCTTAGCATGCGTCTGTACATGGTAGGGGTTAAGCCCAACCTATCCCGTACAGCTCTCTTAACCTCTTGATAGTCACTTACAAGAGCTGCTGGCATGGCCCTATAGGCTGCCTGAGCCTCACCAGTTAATGCTGAGGCCAGCCTAACGGCTAACTGCTCTTGTGGCCACTTAGCATTACTAGCTATTCGTTCAAATGTTTGCACAAAGTCATCAAAATTGTCACTAGCATGCATTTGTCCTAAAGTCCAAATCCCACAGCTCTGTGGGCCTACCCCACAGATAGGAACGGCTGCTGGTGATTCGTCCTTCTTAGGCTCCTTCAGGATAGTCCGCATTAAGTCCGTCAGGGGCTTCTGTTGCTCCACCAGGGCAGCGATGGCCTGCTCCTGGTTCTGCCGAGCTAGCTCTCCCTGTTTCTCGAACTGGCTGCTCATCCACCTGAGAACCTCCCGTGCATCCATCGTCGTCGTCATCTCCTTTCCTGAAACAAATCAGAAACACACCAAACCAAGTGCGGCACAATAACAAGGATAAAAATTTCTCCTCCCAAGCCTCCTCTTCTCACCAGCGATCCTCCCCAACCTGTGCCCAAATACCCGTTACCTGAGCAAGGTGGAGGGTCTTATTTTGAGAAGGTGCTTGCGGTCGCACTCCTGGAACCTGGATCCTCCTCCGTGCGTGCCAACTCCGCTCGTCCCGCGTTGTCGCTCTGCACTGTAGCTCCTTGTTTCCTGGACTGGATCCTGCCAACTACGCCAACCTGTGATGGGGCCTGTGGTTAGAGGCCTATTTAGCCCTATATAGGCGGTTGCCTAGGGCGTATGCACAAGTAATTGCTCTGGCCTTGTAAATAAAAAGTCTTTCAGAGCAACTTGAAATGAAAAGTGGGTTTTATTCCCCGTCCCGCTCGGACATTGTCAAAGGAAACAGAAACTTTAAATCAGATAAGCTTAGCAACAAAAGTGGTGACACACGTATTTTCTCTTGTTATATTCACAGAGTTCTCTTCATCCAGTATTTACATCATACGGTTGCATTTAACACAGACACTGCAATCCATAGGAATATCCTCTTGCAGACTAGCAGCGTCTTCCCATATCATTTCCCCAGCACTACTCACACTGCTGGTATCAGACCCTTCATGAGAACGGTATTCCGCTATAGTGTCTTGTGACACTTCACTATAACAGTCAATGGAGGCTTTTCCCCCTTTGGGTCTATATCTCTCTCTGTAGCTGGTTCTGCCTGGGCTTGCCTCCCAGAACATTAGCTCTGAAACATCTTGCTTCTTATGTCTGTAATCAGAACCCCGCCCTTTGCAGTTATAAGCTGTAAACTTCTCTTTGTTATTATAGGGAAGTTTCCTTCTCTCTGCAGGGCTTGTCTTTATGCTTGGCTCTCTATAGCCTTTGCTTCTAGCCTCCCGGGCTGGTTGAACAGGAATATATTTGTTCCTAACTTTACACCTATTTCTTAAACTGTAGCCATGCATGGAGTGCCCATCCCCCAACACTTCCCTCTCACCGTGACCTCTGCCTTGAGCTGGCGAATACTGGCCTCTGGGGTAGTGAGGTAATCCTGGCTTCTCTCCAAAGCTATTCTTGGTAGCAGGTCTTCCCTTAGTGCAGCTTGCCTTGAACCTTCCTTCTCGAGAGCTGGAGACAGACTCACTTCCTGACTCCTCGTGAGAAGAATTTCCTCCCAGCAATCCCCTGGGGCTTCTGTTCAGCTGACCTGGGACACACCTCCTGCTCCTCTCTCTCCTACTGCTTCCCGTGGTGATCCTGCTTCTGACTCTTCTCTCCAACTGACTGGAACCCTGCCCTAAATAATCCCTAGCTCTACACGTGACCTGGGGACTCTCACTCAGGTGTTCCTGATGGGACTTTTGTTTGCTACGTAGCAAGAATTTCCCTTGCTGCAGTGAATCATGGTGCCTAGTGCTGCTTTCTACAGCTGACTCTGAGGTAAGTCTTTCTTTTATCTTATTTTCCCTGGGCTGTGTGCCCCTTGCTGCATCACAGTATGTACTCGAGCACATAAAGCACTGTTCTGCACACTGAAGCTGCTTTTAAATTACTCCCATTTTCAACAAGAATGTCGGAACCACACAATCTAATATGCTGTGAAGTGTTTGGTTAGATGTATAGGCTAGTGCCTCATGGAGTATTCATCAGCTTACAATTATAGCTAAACCAGCATCTTGCTTGGTTTTATATTCCAAGTTTGTTGTGAACTTGTGAATTACTGCATACTGTATACAGTGATGACGCATCACTGCTGGCAAGGGTTCAGGGTGTTTCACGTGATTTCTCAGCCAAATAAATCTGCAAGGATTTATGTTATCAGTTTTACAATAATTTAATTTCAGAAGGCTGAAACTATTGTGTTGCACTTTTCTCTGAAATAGGCAGTATTGTGTCTTTTTATAGTCATCCCCTTTGAGCAGCCCAGCATTACAACATGAAACATGCTGATATTGATCTGTTGACTTTAGTAAATGTGTTATAAGGATGGTGTCAACAGGCAAAATGAACAACAATTTTGCCTCCCAATATGCTTTGTCCGGTCCTTTTCATAGTATGTTGTAGTGTTGCATCTATGTGTGTGTGCATGGGTAAAGACTTAAAAGTGGGTCATCGCAGGCCTTATATTTTGAAGTTTTTTACTCTAGGAAATTTTTGTTAGAATTCTAATCTTTTATATGTGATCTTTTTTTTTTTTGATCAGTGTGTTTAGTACTATCGGGGGGGGGGGGGGGTGATTGAAGGCCTTAATAGAGACCAGATGATGAAGCCATATTATCAAAATTAGGAGTAATCAGACTTTTGTAAACTAACGGCTTTAGCTGTGTTTCTATTAAGACTAGGTGCAGTGCCTAACACATTGACTACATGTTGTGCCATCTTCAGATACTGTCAAGCCCATTTTAGAAAGGTTGCTTATGTGTTGGAAGGAACGTGAAAGTGAAAACATCCACAAATCTATGTCAACTTTCGAAGAGAGGCTGTGCACGTGTTAGGCTTATGTAAAATTGTCATATCTCCACCCCTCACACACTTGCAGTGGGAGGAGGCATTCCCCACAAATATAAAAGTGGGAAAATTTGATGGGGGAAACCTGGCCATTTCTGGGTGTAAGTGCCAGCATTGCACAGTGCGCACATGTAAACGTTGAAACTTACATGTGTATCTTGGTCATTTTGCAAATCTAGACATGCAGTCACTTGTAATCGATTATAGAGGCCTCTATTTTTACCTAATTTCAATTTGGAAGTTCTAGAATGCATCATACCCTGGCAGGCCCGTACCTAACCCTGTGCGAGCGGTGCGGCCACACAGGGCGCAAAGGCTTAAGGGGCACATTTTAGCTATCTGCCATTGCCTGCCACCGCCACTTTTTCTTCTCTCAGCAGCGGCAGGCAATGACAGACAGCTAAAATGTGCCCCTGAAGCCTTCTTGCTGGCATGCAAAGCAGATCTGTCCCTCCTTGCAGGGAGGGACAGATCTGCTTTGCATGCCGGTGACTTGCACATCAGGCGTGCCTCTTCTCTCCCACTGCAGGGGTGGGGCACACACCCGATGTGCAAGTCGCACAGGGCACGATTTACACTCGGTACGGCCCTGTACCCTGGCAACTCTGCACCTTTCTCAAACGCACTTTCACCCTCTACTGTACAAGCCAGTTTTCATGTCGACCATAGCATTGAAACACCTCACTATACTTCTCAGTGAAATCTGATCTGCCTTTGATCATGGTCACTCTGTTAATCTTGCCTCTCTTGATCTTTCTTCTGTTTTTGATCTTGTAGAACACTGTCTCCTTCTACAATGCCCTAAGACACATTTTAGAAAGGCCTTTTATGTAGTGGGAGGGATGTGGAAGTGAAAAGAGTGGAAGAGTAGTCCCACTGTGGCTCCTTGTGATCTTGGCCGTCACTGGACCCTCCATTGCCTCAGGTATGTAATCCCTCCAGGAACAGAAAAATACCTAAAATACCTGAATGTAGCTCACCTTGCACTTCTGAGAAAGGCACAGCCAAAATCCAGTACTCTTTTCCCTTATTATACTGGGATTTGGGATACTGCCCTTTAATTGTTCAGTTTCTACCTGCGCAACTGCTCCTTCCCAGTTTCTTCAGGTTCCAACTCTCTTCCTCGTTTCCTTTGGCATCTGGTATTCCTCAGGGCTCTCTTTTGGACTCCACCCTCTTCAGTATCTTTTTGGCTCTCCTTCCACATTTCCACATCTGATCCAATCTTTAGGTTACACCCACCTTCTTTACGCAGATGATTTATTTATTTATTTAGACAGATTTGTATGCCACCTTTTCCTTCAATCAAGGTGGTCACATCACATCACAATTGGAGGGTTACATTTAACAGTAGGGTACGTGTAATCATTTAGACAGCACAGTTACGTAACAGTATTTAGACATTTAGACAATATTTAGACAGTACAATTGAAGTAACATTTAACATAAAGGTATTTACTAATGAGGTGTGTTGAATTTGTGTGTGTGGATGGGATGGGTATGTGTTTAGTTGGCGAAGGTAGTAGTTTTGCTGTTTGGGTAAGAGATGTTGCTTGAATGCTCATAGGTTTCTATAAATAACCATGTTTTGAGGTCTTTACGGAATTCTGTGAGGTCTTCTAAAGCTCTCAGGCTCAATGGTAGGGAGTTCCATATTGAGGATGCAAGTAGTGATGGTGCTCTTTTTGAGGTTGTTTGTTTCGTTTTGTGGTAGCCTGCAGGTGTGCCGATCGTGTTGTTGTTGTTGGTTCTTCTTGGTCTATTGCTGATGTCTCTTGTTATAACGTTTTGGAGTACGTCTGCTGAGAGATGGTGAATGACTTTGAAGATTATCATGATTGTTTTGTATTTAGCTCTTGCCACCATTGGAAGCCAGTGTAGTTGTTGTAGGATGGGAGTGATGTGCTTGGTTCTTGGGGTGTCTGTGATGATGTGTGCTGTGGTGTTTTGTACCATCTGTAGTGAGTGTAGTGTCTGATGAGGAAGGCCTTGATATAGTGAGTTTCCATAATCAAGCAATGGTGTAATGAGTGCTTGGCACACTGTGCGGAAGTGGTCTTGACGGAGCATTGGTTTGATTTGTCTGACTATTTTCAATCTATGATATGCCTTGTTTGCAGTTTTGGTGATGTGGGATTTTAGGTTCAGAGCTCTGTCTAGTGTTATGCCCAGATACCTAACTTCTTCTTTGACTACTTAAATGTGTTTGTCCAGGATGCTGATAGTTTATGGAGGCATGAAGGTGGGGTTCCTGGTGACGAACATTGCCTCAGTTTTTTCGTAGTTGACTGTTAAGTTGTTGGCTATGAGCCATTCATTCATGTCTTTGAGGCATTTTGTTATTGTAGTGTTTAGTGCTAGCAAGTTGATTGGAGCATACACCATGATGTTGTCAGCATAAATGTGGTAGTGTAATTTGTGGTGCTTGATGATGTTGCAAATGGGCTGTATGTAGATGTTGAAGAGCATTGAGGATAGGGCTGAGCTTTGAGGTATTCCCTGCATGACAGGGAATTGTAGGGATTTCTTTTGATCGCATTTGACTTGTTGCGATCGCCCTTCCAGGTATGATGTGAACCATTTCAGGGTATTCTTGCAAAGTCCTATCTGTTGTAAGCGTTGCAATAGCTTAAGGTGTGACACAGTGTCAAAGGCCGCAGAGATGTACATGAACACTAGCAGGAAGCCATTTTTTATGTTATCTATGCCTTTTAGGAGATTGTCAAAGAGTAGTGAGTGGTGAGTAGTGTTTCCACTCCGTGTTGGGGCTTGAATCCATGCTGATGTATGTCCAGTGGGGCATTGATATCTATGTGGTCTTGAAGTTGCCTTTGGACTGCTTTTTCCATGACTTTAGCAAGGAATGGCAGGCTGGAGATAGGACGGTATAATTTTGGTTCAGATAGGCTCAGATTGCTACTTTTAAGTATTGGTCATATCATTGCGTGCTTTAGGGGTTGTGGCATGTATCCTTGTTGGAGTGAATCTTTGACGATTTTTTGAATGTGATGAGAGAGCTGACTTTTTGTGACTTTGATCCATGACACTGGGCATGGGTCTGATGGTGAAGTTGTTGTGTTTAGTCCAGATATGATGTCTTCTACTTGCTGTTTTGTTGGTATATTGAAGCTTTCCCATGCTTGGTGTTGCTTTTTTATCGTGTGGTCATTTGTTTGTGGTGAAGCAGAGTATGTTTGGTTAGTGTTTTTTGACTTCATGTAGTCTGCATATTTTTGTGGATCAAGATGGTGGGTGCTTTGTTGCGTGTCGTCTTTGGTGAGCTTTTGTACAATGCTGAAAAGCTCTCTTGGTCTATTGGTAGATTTCATGATTAGGTTGGTATGGTGTTGCTGTTTACGCTCATTTATTAGATTGTTGTATTCCTGTTGCTTGTCTCTGTATTGTGTTAGGAGGTTGTGTGATTTGTTTCATCTCCATTTTCTTTCTATTCTTCTTAGTGTGCGCTTTTCGACTCTGACTTTGTGCGAGTACCATGGGGCGTTGCATCTTTTGCGGGTTTGTGGTTCTTTAATGGCTGGGGCAGATGCTGCATTGGATATTATTGTGTTCCATTCTTCTATGTTTAGGTCCAGGGTGTCGTGATCCTGTTGAAGTTGTGTGGTGATGTCGTTTATGAATGAGTCTCTGTTAAATGTTTTAAACCATCTGGTTATTCTTTCTTCTTCTTTGCGTTGGGTGGGGCTATTCAGGGTCATGATGAATTCAATTACATGGTGATTCGACCAAGGGACTGGGGTGATTGTTGTTTTTGTGGTTTTGTTCTGTTCCACTAGTTGTGTTGGCTTGAATACAATGCTGGAGTTGAACCATGTTGGTGTGTTGGGGCGTTAATTGTCTGGCAGTATTTTAATGACTCCATGGCTTTTAGGAACGTTGCAGATTCTCTGGTGGGTGCAGATGATAGGTAGTGCAACGATGGGTTTGTGCTTTCTGCTATGTGTGCATATCATTTCAGTTATTGTGGATAAGTATTCAGTTGTGGTTCCAAGTGGTCTGTATCTGAGGGAGAGGGTTAGATATTTGTTGGTTATAGTTAATGTGTTGGCTTTACTTGTGTTAGTGGTGGCGATTGTTTTGAATCTGAATTACTTTCTGGTAAGTATTAGTACTCCTCCCCCTCTCTTTTGTGCTTTGATGCAGTTAAATGCTGAGTAGCCTGTTGGGGTTACTTGATTTAATATGACTTGGTCTGAGTCGTCTAGTCAGGTCTCAGTGATGCATATTATATCAAGCTTCTTGTCGTGGATTAGGTCAAGGATAGTATTTGGTTTGTTCCCGATAGATCTGGCGTTTAGTAGCGCACACCTGATGTTTGTTGAGATGATTGGGTTTGTGTGTTCATTATTTGTGTAGTGAGAGGGTGTGTCATGTGTGGCATTGTATGGTTTGTGTGCTGTATTCTTTGATTGTTGCCGTTCTTTGGATATGTGTGATGCTGATATAGATATGGGTTGGGTGGTATATAGGTTTATCAATGGGATTTGTTTGTTGAGTCTGATGCTGTGTGTGCAAAGTGCAAACATGTGTAGGAATGTGAGGTAGGCCATGAAGTAGTGATTAGTGGAGTTCATTTTATAACTTGTATTTACTGACCTGGTATAGGGTTTGTAGTTTACTGATCAGGGCTCAACTTGATTTGTGTCCTATAGATGTAATTTTGCATTAGTAGTAGTGGAATCTTTACTTGTGTCTTGTGTTGCATATGGTTATTTTGCAGATTGGTTATGAGGTGGTAGTTGAATTGATGTAGGGCTTGTGCAGTGTGAGTTGTTTTGCAAACTAAGCTATGCAGAAATGAGTAGTAGGTTCTATGCAGTTAGTCCCACGAGCAATGGATTGTCCAGGGCCCAGGCAGTATTACAGCATTAACTTACAAGCAATGGATTGTACAGGCAGGATTACAGCATTAATTTAAGCAAACAATGGATTATCCAGTCAATTAACCTACAAGCAATGGATTATCCAGACAAAGTATCAGCATTAATCTACAAGCAGTGGATTGTCCAGGCAAAGTAGCAGCATTAATCTGCAAGCAATGAATCGTCCATGCACGGTAGGAGAATTAATTTACAATTAATAGATTGTCCAGGTAAGGGAGCAGTATTCGTGCTGGGGCAGAAAGATACGATGTGCGTGGAGGAGGGCCCAGGATGCGGATCTTCGGCCACTACTTGGTCCGCTTCTAAGGGCCACGCCAAAGGCCCTCTGGCGAGGCCGCCAGGTGCGGGCACGCCCGATGGCGCTTGGTTTAATGGGCTGCTGGCCGGAAGCTGCAGCTCACCTCCAGCTCCACTCCGATCGCGTTTGGGGGAGCTTGGTCTGCGGCGGGTGGTCTTCTTCGTGCCCGATGGCGCTTGGTTTAATGAGCCGTCGGCCGGAAGCTGCATGTTCATCTTCTCTTCCCTGCCCGTTTACACCACTACAATGTCTCTCCTCTTCTACACTTTCTGGGTTTCATGAACCCTGCCTTTCCCTGAATGTCTTTAAATGTGAGATTATCTGCTTTACTTCCCACGGCGTATGTCACTCTTCCACCAGCCACCTCTGTCTTCCCTATCTGTTACATTTCTTGATTCAGTACATGTCTTGGGAGTTACTCCAGACTCCCCCCTCTCCTTCAAAGAACAAACATCATTCTTCCTTTTTGGCTGACTGCCAGATTTGTGGTGTTTGTTCTGCTCTCACATTTTCTCAGCTTCAGCTTTTGGCACTCTCTTTTGCAATCTCTAGGTTAGGTTACTGTACTTCCCCATATCATGGTCTACCCACTTATCCTATTAAATGCCTCCAACTAATCTAGTCGACAGCCACTAAGCTCCTTTTTGGGGCTCACCACTTTGATAACAACATTCCCTTACTTACCACTCTTAACTGGCTCCTTGTTCCATTTCTTCTACAGTAGAAAAATCTTGATTCTCGTGCATGCACCCCTTATGCTTCCTCCCCACCTCATCTTGTTTGTCTAGTGGTCCTGTATCCCCCTGCCCATTCTCTTCATTCCTCTCAGACATCCCTTTTTAGCATTACTCTTCCCTTGACTCTCCGTTTGGAGGTTTCAAGACACCAATTTTTTATCTGTCTTGATCCCCATCTTTGAAATTCTCTTTCTGTCTCATTGCATTAAGAATCTTCTTTCTCTATTTTTAAGATACAACTCAAAACCTGGCTTTTCCGTTCTGCTTTCCTGATGTGTCCTTGGATTGATCCTGACTTCCCATGCCCGCTTTCCTAGCTTTTCACCTCCCTTCCCAACATCATGCCTTATCTAACATGCAATATTATAAGCATCGTTTTTTTAGATATGGTAACCAGATGGGGAAACTCCTATCATGGGTACAGCAGGATAGAGGAGGTGCCCAATTTGTACCGGCCATCAAAGATCCATCTGGAGTCTTGTGTAATGACCCTAAATGGATTGCTGATATTTTTTGATAGTTTTATCAGGCTCTATATACTGCCGACCTGGGGGACCCGGCAACAGAGCACCGCTTTTTAGACAGTGTTCGCTCCCAGTGTTAATGGAGCCAGAACTAGCGATCCTCTACAACCCAGTCACAGGGAGGGAGATTCAGTAAATGATTAAGGAGGGGGCTTTGCACAAGGTTCCGGGGCCAGAGGGATATAGCGTGGAATATTATAAAATGGTAACATTGTGTTTAACCCCAGCTATGGTGGATATGTATGTGAGTGCACTGGAGGAGGGTCAGTTTTCTTGGGACATGCGGCGGGTAGTCAGTCATAACGGGTTTACCTAAACCAGGCAAAGTCCCAGAGGAACCTACGTCGTATAGACCTATATCTTTAATAAATTGTGATATGAAAGTATTAGCATCTATTTTGGTGTGGAAACTCAAAGAAATCTTGCCAAGATTGGTAGGCTCACATTAGGCAGGGTTTGTTAAAGGTTGGGAAGCTTTTCTAAACATCAGTAAACTACTTCTTGGGATGGAACATTGCCTCCACCAGCAAAAGCCTCTTTTGCTTGTAAGTTTTGACGCAGAAAAGGCCTTTGATTGCTTCGCTTGGTCTTACCTTTTTGAAGCTATGAGACATTTTGGTTTTGAGGACTCTTTTTTCTGATGGGTCCAAGTTCTGTACAATGAACCCTTGGCCTCTCTCTTGGTGGGTGGTGTACAATCCTTCTGCTTTACTCTGGGATGGGGAACAAGGCAGGGGTGCCTATCATCCCCCTTATTATTTGTACTATCTCTTGAACCTCTGTTGATCTCCCTGTTAGAGGCAAGGGAGGTGCAGGGTCTTTGCAGATGAAATGCTATTATGTCTTCATAATCCCATGTGTCTCTGCTGGCCCATCTCCAGATTATTGAGCAATATGTCAGTTTCTCGGATCTAAAAATTTATCGCAGTAAGTCCTTGGCACTGGATCTGGGGGGACAAATCCGAGCAGCCTGGCAGGGCATCTTTCCGTTGATGTGAGCTGACTCACAGATTCATTACCTGGGGATGCAACTTCCCGCTGATATAGTGAACCTGTACAATTATAATATCAAGCCACTGCTCAAGCGTACTTTGGAACATTTACATAAATGGCAGGACTTACCGATATCTCTGAAAGACAGAATACCTCTCTTTAAGATGTTGGCATTACCCCATTGAGTCTATGTGCTTCACAATCTATCTGTGTGGGTTAGACGCAGAGATTGAATGCAACTGAATACGTACTTAACTAGGTTCTTGTGGAGAGGGTGGAGTCCTTGGTTTTCTCTTGTGAAATTGATGAAGTCTTTAGAGACAGGAGGGGCAAACCTATCGTTGATTCACTTTTACAACTTGCTCAGCCTCCTCTGACCGCTTCAGGATGTTCTGAATCGTACCTCTGTATATGCGCCTAAAGCACTGATGAATTGGCTTTCTATCCCTTATCTATTGCATGCAGAGACTCGTCATCTGCCACCTTCCTGGGGAACTTCCTAGTATCTACGGGTGATTCGGCAGACCTGGCAGACACTTTGCAAATATTGTGAAAACTCCTGGCATTGGTCCGGCTTCCTCCCTCTGAATGGCAACAGGGTTAGAGGTATAGGGGTTAACTATGGGGCAGGTTTATTTCTGGAGTTATGTTTATCTCCTGAATTATGTTTATTGTTCCCTGTATGCACCAAGATGTACAATAATATCAATAAAAATGAGTTTCACTAAAAAGAGGCCAGTTGCTAGAAAATTCCATAGTGGATCTGTAGCAATTCACTGCTTTGGGTTTACATAGATATTGGATTTAGTACTATCTGGCAAGAAGGAGAGTGTGTTACTTGGCAGAACCACCATACACAGATGGTATGTATTTGTTGGCAATAGCTGACCCTTAAAATAATTGACACAAATATCAGAAACTGTAACATTAGAGATCTCCCCAAAAGCAGGAACTTATTTGATAAAAACAAGCAGGAACCTACTTGCCGTTATAAAATACTAGCCTCAGTGACAGAAACCATGCCTTTACCAGCTCTAGGGATGGTGTAAATACCCGTGCCTCAGTTTTCAAGAATGCGTCTAAGTTATAGTCCGCTCATGTACTTGTTTAATATGCCCAAATTCCATCCATGTGCATGTCCACCGTCATAGGACGCGTCATCAAGTAGAGTACTTTTATGCTGCTTGGTGTTTTATTAGAAGTCCTTTATGCACTTGTAAGTATATGTGCCATGTACATACCTAAACCCCTTTCTAAAAATATGCACTACCTTATAAACTTCGCCTTAGCTGTCCTGCTGCACTGTTTCCACTATTTGTGTTTCACCTTGTTGCTGATTTATTTTTTAGCATTTCACTTCTACTACATTTGGGTATAAGAAGTGGTGTTTTTTGTTTATGCATTTGAAACTTATACTCCTATAGGGTGAATGATTATATAAGTGCCTTTTTCAATCTTGGCTTTAGATGAACCAGTCTGTCCTTGTGACGAAATGGACTTTTTATGACACTATTCTGCATTCATTTTCTTTTTGTTTTGCGTAAAAGGAATACATTTTATTGATAAGTTGATATTTAGGCTGCTTTTTGCCTGTTCTAGTAGAGTCTGGGAAAATCTGTCATGGAAATCTGAACCCGACATAAGCTATGTCCCTTCAAAACAATGTTGATTATATTTCCTTAGCAGCAGTTACAGTGAGTATTTATTTATTTAACACTTTTCGGGATAGCCAAAGCAGTGTGGTTTTTTTTAAATATTTGAAAAATAAATGCATGATAGCATCTTCGCTTCTCACAGATTTGCCTTGAACACTCATGAATGACATCTGATAAGATCTATTTGCATTCTGTCTGAATAAAGTTTATCTTAAATGATGACCAGGTGGTCCTAGTGGATACACTTCTACCTCGTGTTTATATCAGAATATTCAAACGTGTATCCTTCATGCATGATCACATATCACTTGGTGTGAGGAAATTAAGTCAATTAATTTACTGAGTCGCCAGGTTTCTAGCAGCTGTTATTCTTTATTAATTCATATGCATCCTCCAGATATACTTTATTGCATCTGAAAGGCTGGGTACTGCAGACGTAATGACTGTTCCTATCTTTATAAGTGGAGAGTGCCTATCGAATTCACTAAGCATTTTCATGAAGGTCCCTCTGTGCCTAAATCATTTATATTGAACGGATCCTACTAGCCCTTGTATATTGATGTGTACATTTATAGCTAAAATTGCAGTTTCAGGATGGAACAGCACAGTCTAAATTGCTTGCCATTAACAACAATATAATATACATCACTCATCACCATTGAACACCACCGATGTTTAATAAGACCTCCATTCAATGTTGCATAGGTAGAGGAGCACTATTTACATGACAAGTAATGGTTAATCAAGAGGAATTACTGCTCTGTTGAGCAGGAATTATGAACATCTAAAAATAATATAAAAATAAATATTTGTGTCCAAAATATCTTCCTTTTATAAAGCTCTCTCATCTCAAAGACAGCATAAAATGCTGGAGGGAACTACAAGCAGAGGTAGAATTCATTTATTTCCTCTACATGGGTTTATCTTATACATTGGCTCTTTCCCATGGTGAGTGTATAATTTATGTTTTCTATAATTTAACTATTAGTGCGATTTCAAACATGAGGTCATTTTAGGAGGGTTAAGCAGTATTTATTCACACAAAAACCTAGTTTAAATGGTAAATGGGCATACAAATGTAAGTGGTGATTTTCAAAAAGCTGCTACTTATAGGTATATATATCCACAGCATGCGTAGATTTCAAGGGGTCATGTTTTCGACGTGGTGTGTGTAGACTTTCAAAATATACATATACTTCCAGTTCTTACAAGGGGAAAACACATATATTTCAAAAATTTCCCCCAGCATTTACACCGTTCCTGAATCACGCATAAGTGTGAGTTAACTGCTCATTTGAATGTATTGAGGAGTGAGGGAGAGGGAATTTACACATAGTCTCTAGCCTTGAAAATGCCACAAAAAAACAACAACAAATAGTGGAGTTTTAGAATTTGGCCCTTTAATTGGTTTCACTTCTGAGTCAAATTTTGTAAAATCTAGTACTTACATGTACACGTTTTGACATGTACATGTAAGTTACAAAATTGAAACATATATGTGCAAGTACAGTTGCTTACACTTATAACATGCCATATGACGCCACCCTTTTTTTGGCACATTTTGCTTGAAAATGGCTGTTTATACTGGACAAGCTGGCAAATTTAGTTGTACTCTTGCACATGTTCAGCAAGCCTTTTGTAAAATACTCAGGAAATGGTGAACATCCTCTAAATGTCCTCTGTAAAACGAAGCTTGTAGGGGGTGATTTTATAGTAGCGTGCCTAGAATAAGGTGAAACAGGCGCCTATGTGTCTTTATAAAATACTATTGTATGCATCAGGAATCAAGCTTTAAGAATAGACAGGAACATTTGCACCTGCTCTATAGCATGTATGCAAGTACCTATGTAAATTAAGGGCGTTATAATCATTGCATGTAATTGTGAACACCCAGACTATGCCCAAGCTATGCCTATTGGCAAAGTATGTATGTCTATGCCCAGGGCCGGATTTACCTTGAGTGAGGCCCTACGCTAACAAAAATTGTGGGCCCCCAGCAGGGGCGGCCCAAGTGGGGTGTGGGGCCTCATTTGCATAAATATTTGCATAATGTTACCATATACTAACTTTTAGTAAACGTGCCTCTTAATGAGTGTATGGATAAAGAAAGACTAAAAGATTTCTACATTACTATAATCCAGTGCCAACTGCCAGACACATTAGGAACTACTACAAACACTGCCCATTTAGAACCCATAGTAAACCCGCCGTATCCTAACAGCACTACCAGGACTCACAAAGCACCATACCCTACCAATCAAAAGGCAACACTGCAAATATTAAACCAATACACTTCAGAGAACAACAATACATGACCTACTGGGGAAAGAGAACAAGTGGCAATGTCAAATAGGAATTATATAAACAGAACACCTCAGCTCAGTTACACATGCAGAACATAGACCATCACCAAACAAGGAATCACAATTTAGAAACAGGAAGACAATAATTAAACTGGGAATCCCAAAAGCCAAACTTGGAAAGTACAACACTGTAGAAATAAAACTATACATTAATTTGCTCTTGTACTAAACAAAGCGCAGACGTTAATGATGCACATTTACCAGAGCTGACATATTCCAATTAATAAATTCAAAATAAAGAGATATTTTTCTACCTTTTGTGCATTTTTTTCAGCTGCAATTGCTCCAGCCACTTTCTTCTGGTTTCTTCGTGTCTTCTGCTAACTCTCCATCGTCTGCTGTCCATTTGTCCTTTCTTCTCTCTTCTAGATTTTTTTCCATTCTCTCTCTACATCTGCTTTAACATACTAATCTTTCTCCTTTTGCTCTTTCCTCATTCCTATTTCATCCACTCAAATTTTACCCCTCCATCCTCAATCCCCACTTACTCTCCCAATACCCGGCCAATTGTAGATTTTTTATCCCTCCCACACAAAATATTTTTCCCTTCTCCATTTTACTCTTCCAGCCCCATCCCATTCTAATCCTCCCCCAACATCAGCTCCCTTCTAGTTCCAGCCTCACCCAGCATCCATTCCCTTCTAGTCCCTGCATCAGCCCATTTCCAGTCCTAGCCACCCATCAGCCCATTTCCAGTCCTAGCAAACCCCCAACCCAATACCAGTCCTAGCCCCCCATCAACCCACTTACAGTCCTAACCCCCCATCAACCCATTTTCAGTTTAAGCCCCCCCTATAACCCATTACCAGTCCTAACCCCCCCATCAGCCCACTTCCAGTCCTAACCCCATCAACCCATTTCCAGTCAGCCCCCCATAGCCCATTGCCAGTCCTAAACCCCCATCAGCCCACAGCCCATTACCAGTCCTAACCCCATCAGCCCACCTCCAGTCTTAACCCCCCCAGCCCCTTTCCAGTCCTAGGCCCCCCATAGCCCATTACCAGACAGCCCCCATCAGCCCACAGCCCATTACCAGTCTTAACCCCCCCCAAAGCCCATTGCCAGTTCTAAGCCCCCCCAACAGCCCACAGTCCATTACCAGTCCTAACCCCATCAACCCACCTCTAGCCTTAACCCCCCCAGCCCCCCCCCAATAGCCCATTACCAGTCCTACCCCCCCACCCCCATCAGCCTAAAGTAAAATTTAATTAAAAAAAAAACAACCTGCTGGCTGCCGCCGCGGGGCCCCTCTGCTGCCGCGGCAGCACCGACTGACCCGCGGGGGCCCCCTCTACAAGCTGAATCCGTCGGTTCGTTCCTTCCTCCCTCCCTCCGTGCACACTGTGAGAGGCGCGAAGGTGAGTATCTACCTCGCGTATCTGTCAAGCCCGCAGGGGCTGATGGGAGCCCCTGCGGGCTTAACAGAGACGCGAGGAGACACTCTCCTTTCGCGTCTCTCACAGCCTGCACGGAGGGAGAGAGGGAGAGAGGGAGGGAGGAACGAACCGACGGATTCAGCTTGTAGAGGGGGCCCCCGCGGGTCAGTCGGTGCTGCCGCGGCAGCAGAGGGGGCCCCGCGGCGGCAGCCAGCAGGTTTTTTTTTTAATTTTATTTAAAAAAAAAATTAACTTGTTCTTTTTTTGTGGGCCCCTGCCAGCTGTGGGCCCTACGCCATGGCGTACATGGCGTATAGGTAAATCCGGCCCTGTCTATGCCACATGTGCACTTTTATGCTGGTCGGTATTCTATAAGAAGAAATTAACACACGTAAATTGCCCAATATGTGCATTAATGACTCTCTAAACTTCCTTCCTTAATTTTGCATTATTATTATAGCGATGGGAAACAGAGAAAAATGGGAAGAAGATCATGCAACCGTACTGAAACCTCATGACCAGATGTGCAGTGATGACCAGAGGTGCAGCACTGTAAAAGAGCACAGAGAGTCATTATCACTGGTTAGGTCTCCGAATTAAAATAAACCCTTCACTAATTTCCTTAGGCTGTGTTTCAACATATTTTGAAATGAAATTTAATTGGTGATGTTGATAGCCTTACAGTACTGGTTCTGAATCTTTTAATCAGGGACCATTTTCAGCATATCCACAATGAAATGCATGAAATAAAGAACAGCGGAGGCAGTATATGTGTCTGAATCTCATGAATGTTCTGTGGATATCCTGAAAACCAGAATAGTTCCCCCTAGCTGGCCTACCTGTACCTTCCAGATCCAGAACCTTTATATAATTTTAAATAGTTGGGGTCCTCCAGAGCGAAGATGATCCACAATAACTCTTGTCCTGCCCGCTCTGTCATGCAATATAGCTTCAGGCCCACCTGACTCAAAAGGCCCCTTTTTCTAAAGTGTGTTGTGATTTGCACCCGATGCGCCAAGGGCATGCCAAGGGAAAGCATGTTCTCTTTATCTAATGCGTAGCGCTGTCGTGGCACGTGCCACATTTGCGCAGATATACTTACCCCTACCTATTGAGGTGGCAGTAATTGCACCTGTGCTAATTGGCCTCCTTGCACCTAGTGTGAGCTCGCTGATTGTAAGGCGCTCTCCCCGCCCACTCACTGCCTCAAACCTGCCCGCTTGCTCCACTAATGTGCCATGGACAATTAGTACAGAAATCCGGCTGTGATGTCATAGTCGTGTGCTAGCCGTCAATGCATGTCCTTCAGAGCGCACCAGAAACATGCGCTGACTGCTAGCGCCCTTTAGTAGGACTCTCAAAATTTTGCTTTGCCCCACTCACTTAAGGGCTTGTTTACAAAGCCACGGTAGCGGTTCGCGATCGTTATCGGAGCCGCGGCCCCATTGAAATCAATGGGGCCACGGCTCCGATAATGATCGCGAACAGCTACCGCGCCTTTGTAAACAAGCCCCTTAGTACATAAAGTCAGCCCCATAAGCTTCTGAGGCTCAGGTGCCCACTTAGAATTTTTTGTCTCTGTGACAGCAGACACAGAGCGGCAACAGACCATGGGCCAGATTAATTGTGCCTGCAGGGCTATACCTTCCGTTCTCTCTCCCTGTGTCTCTGTGGCAGGACATTCTGTAATTAGTCGCCACATACCGTAGTATAAGGCACTATAGAAATACAGAATTAATATTACACAAAGGCTTATAAAGCTTTTCTGAAGTGTCTGACGCAAGTCTCTGCTAACTTTATAAAGCCATACATTCGCTATTCTAAATACTTTCCTAACTTCTGTAAGCAATTTAGAAGTAATATAAGCAGTATTTGAACGTTATTTTTTGGCTGCTAAAGCATGAATGCACTCGGCTGGGAGTTTGGTCTGTCTTTTATTCTGTTTGCTATTTAGAACTCTTATCTTGTGGCACGGAGGTGGTGTAACAGAGAAGAGCTGCTGAGTTTAGTGGCCTGCAGGTCAAATAGCAATAGCACAAGTACATTTTGATTTCTACAAATTGTAATGGCAAGATTCTCAGCAGCCTGCAAGTGCCCTGCATAAAACCATCTATTAGTTTTGTGACTTTTAATAATACTAATGTGATTCAAGAGAGCCAATATAAGTTTTTTGCTTTGCAGGAATTGAACTTTCCTAGTGCTTTTGCTCCCAATTAAAACACTAAGTACTTAACCTGCAGTTGTGAAAAAAAGCAGGTCTATGATATGTGTAATCTTACTCTCACAGGCTTAATTATCTTAGTTGGATCCCAATTAATCCATACCGTTGGTTGGTCCATCTCTCTTTTTTTAATTAGATCTGTTCTTTTAAATGCTTAATCTTGATGTTTCAAATTATTCCTATATTCAGCGACATTATGTGTATAGTTAGAGCTGCCAAATGTATCAGTGTAAATGACGCATATACTTATCATGAGAAGCACCAGATATCAGAGCTTTTAAGCACAGGGAGTCATTTTATGAGTTACCAAAAGATAACGTATGTGCGTGGATGGGATTTTACGCATGTACTTTAGCTAGGTGCTATTTTCTAGGTATGTTTGGCAGGCCAATAGCAAGCACATGCTTTCAGATGGGGCGTGCACATGGATGGAGCATGACTTTATGCACATAAATTGTAAGATTTGATAACTTATGTGTGTCCTTCCGAAATCTAGGCATGGGCATTTTCACTAGCCAAAGGGCTGCTGTAGCTATTCATGCTACATCTGCCATGCATGTCTGCTATCTACTTACGCACATACAGTTCTTGGCTTTATAAAATAGGCACCACTGACATGCAGAAAAATGCAGTACTTTATAAACCTACCTTTCAAAGATATACGTATAAGACCTTGAATATCATATAGCTTATAAATTTGGCTCAGATGCCTATACGTCTAATTTATATGCATTTGCAGCCCAACTCCACTCTGCACACTTTTCATATAGCAGTACACGTATAGCGGAAGATGCAGGGCCTGCATGATATCAGATGAACTAGATGGCCACCTGGAGCGCCAATGATCTGGGAGCACCCATAGCCATGCTGCCATCCCTCTCCAGGACTTGCAGAGGCGGCAATAGTCACAAACAGCCCTGCAGTGCTGACCTTCAATCCCCAGTGCTGTGAGGCTGTTTCTATTGTGCCCCCACCGAGGGGCGGGAGTCCAACAGCCTTGTGACAAGGTTGAAGGTAAGCCTGTGAGACTGTTTGTGACCATTGCTGCCATTGTAGGTCCCAGAGAGGAGTGAAAATGGTGGCAATGGGGGCCAGGGAGGGGGAGCAGGAGCTGGGGGGGAGGGGGGGTGTAAGGGATGAGATTCACCTAGGGAGCCTGATCTCCTTGTGCCAGCCCTGGGAATATGAATATTCTGCTATGTTTATGATGTTTTCTAGATTTTTAAAAAATAGTTCAACAGTCGGCACAGTACTAAAGAGGCCGCAGGGCCCGTACCTGGCCGGCCGGATGTAACCGGGCCGGCGACGCGTGGCATCCTTCGCGGGCCACGGGGGCCGGAAGAATGCCGCAAGGACGGGCGGCATTTTTTGAAGTGATTGGCTCCTGCGGTTGAGTGGCAACGGCGGGAGCCAATCGGAGGAGGCAAAGTGGTGGGGGGGAGGGAGGTAGCATGGGGGGCAGTTGCCGGGGCGCACATTCGTGGATGCGGGCCCCGAGACAACGGACGTCCCTTCCTCCCACCCAAAATATTGTCGGGCTGGGGGTGGGGGTTTGGGGTTGTTGCAGCTGGGGGGGGGCGGCGGGATCCCGGAGGTTTCCGGGGTCCAGAGCCATAGGTATTGGTTGGGCGGGGGTGGGATACCCCCGACCCGGATAACCCCGGTGAGGCTTTTGCTAGTAGTATGGCGAAGCCGGATAAAGGGGTGGTAGGATGAGCAGTAGCCTCGTTGCAGTGGCGACAGCGATGACCTCACTTTGCTATCCACATGGATGGTGAATCATTACTGTTGGGCTAGAGGCGGAATGGTATTGCTGGAATTGTTGTTGAAGTTTGTTAAGGTTAATAAAGCTGCGACCGGTGTTTTAAGCCAATAATGGAGTTGTGTGATTTTATTGGGGGTTTGGGGGGGGGAGGGTGGGAGAGGGTTATGCACCGTTTTCGCCGTGCCACGGTTACAGACTAGGTGATTTTTAAATAGCAACCCCAAATGTATATGTACTTTATAAAAATTGGGCATGAACCCCAGCAATCTCGATAGTCATCGGCACTAAGTGGTTAGTGTCCCTGAATATCCCCACAGACTGCCTTAAAAATGTCTGGTTAGTTTTGGGCAGTCTGTCAGTGCTGCTGGGGTGGTCCCAATGACTATCCCGTTAGTGGCAATATTTAGCTGCTAATCGGATAGGAAAACTATGTAAAGTTAGGACAGGTCAATGGCTGCCCCAACTTTATGCATGTCTTGCTATCACTGCCGATCGGATGGCAGCATCGATCACTGATGAAACTGGATATTCAGTCTGGATGCCAGATAAACTCTGAACATCCATTTTTAGATTCTGCCACCAGCTATGCCACACTGTGGGGGGAGTGCCAGTTTTGGTTTACCCTGTGTGTAGGGGAGGCCAGCTTGGCTTGGCATGAGAAGGCAACTGCTCAGCGTGTCAGCCGCGATTCAGAACCAGGCAAAGGCATTTGTACCTCTGCAGGGTTTTTTTTTTGTCTGCAAATTGAAAGCAAGGCAAATAGAAAAAGCAGACCCTATCCCGGATGGTACTGCCATCCTCTCTCTGTGTCTGCCTGTTCTGTGGGAGCCGAAGCAAAAGATCCTCCATTGCAGGGTCTTTCTGCCTCCAGTGTGATGCCCCTCCTCCCTCCTCAAATGAAAGTAAACTGGCAGATGGCTCAGACAGGAGGAATGATGGTGGGGAAGGAAGCAGGGGGAGTGTTAAAGGACACAAGCATGTGACATGTTACCAAGCACAGAAGAACAGGGTCGTTACTATAACACGTGGGTGCTAAGAAAATGGCTCTCAGAATTTTCAAACTAGTGAAAAGGAATTCAGATTTTGGGCAATACTAATTTACCTTCTGATTAAAAATGTATTGGGGTACATGTATTTACCTTGTTTCTTTGCTTCCTTGCCTACTGTTTTTTTTGGGGAGGGGATAGATTGCACAAGGGTGTGTACAGTTCTGGGGTGCTTGTGGAGGCCCGTTAATGTTCTGGGCACTTTTTATTTAATGACTAGCATTAGTGATTTTGGCTATATAAAAGGTTAAGTAGGGGGGCGCTAAAGACTGTATGACCCCCCCCCCCCCCCACCTCTTCATACCCTTTTGCAGAAGGAAAGGGAGTTTCCTTATTTTCCAATGGGATATAGTTCAGATAGAGAAAGACTTCAAGACTTTGTCCTTCAGATAATGGTGTTATCCTCGGGGCATTTTCTCCAAATGGGTTAATTATGTGGATACACAAAACACCAACTGTCCAAGAGCAATATAATAATCAAAAATAACAAAAAAAGCCCTTAAATATAAGATTTACTCCTAAGCAAGATTACCTAAATACTTCAATAAACACTTTCAGACTTCACATAGGCAACAATTGACCTCAGGATGGCTAGAACCCTACATTTAGTGATGAAATCACTATAGGGAACAGCTGACACTCACATCACAGGTCATGTAGCCACTTTTATTCAACCCATACTCAATCACCACTAATGTACCCTAAAACCACAAAAAGTACTTCTGGGAAATAAATATTACATCTAATCACACTCACTTCTAATCACACTCATACTACATACACAACATCCATAAACACAGAAATAGCGTCGTAATCATCACAGCGTTAGGATGAGCAACACAGGAACAGATCGTAGTTCCCTAAAGAAAAGAAAATAAAGATAAGTAGCTATAAATAAAGCCCACCAATGGAGTCAACAATTACTTATCTTTAAAGACGCTTCAAGCCAATCGCTCCCTTCAGCGCTCAACCACTACGCTGAGAACATCCCAAACAGACATCACAAAGCAGAGAGACTCCCAAATTAATTCAGATCAGATTTCCTTCACGAAACAGCCCTACGAAAGCTCTCATTTCGCCACCGCCAGGCTTCATCAGAGGAAAGAATAACAATGTAAAGAGTCCATGTAAACTCTTACAAAACTCTCCGCTCCTAAAAATCACAGCGTCTGACTTCACACTTATAAGACCCCATACCCAATCACAACAAAACATGTCATTACCTACATAAAAGACTAAAAAAGCAGGAGGAGCTCCACAGCCACACAGACCGAAATAAACTAATGATTGTATAATAGTCATAGAAACAAAGACCATTCAATTTTATCATTGAGGCCATTTATCATTGAGGCCATGTGGAGACCGTGTGGGATAGTAGACCATCTCCTCATAAAGTGCCTACCTCTTTTTTGACTACTTTGGCAGAAATTGCATTGAAGAGGAATTACTTTGTTTATAATGAAGATTTTTTCCAACACATTTCAGGAACAGCGATGGGTGCAACCTTTGCCCCATCTCTTGCCAATTTATACATGAGCTTTTTTGAAACTTAATATGTCTACTCTTCTGTCTATGCTATTCACATTATTAAATGGTTTAGATATATTGATGACATATTTCTATTATGGCATGGCTCGAAGTCTCTTTTGGAGGAATTTTTTCATTATTTAAATGAATGTAAAGCCTGCATCTCTTTTGATATAAATATGCAAGATTTAGAAATACATTTTCTGGATGTCAAGGTTTTGAAGACAACTACTGG